>CM048854.1:11712729-13085229 GCA_026545225.1 Cornus controversa | reverse complement strand
GCCTCTCTCTCCCCTCTTCTCTAACTTCTCTTTCGAGTTTTCATGCCCTGCGTGGCTAAACTTTTATAATTGGTCGAAGGAAATAGAAGCCTTAGAATTAATAAAATTGTGAGATCTAATTTATTTTTATTGTTCAATTTATGCTTTGAGTATCGGATGTTCTTCTGTGCTTATTTTCATGATTGTCTTATTTAAATACTAGGAGGCCTACTAGTTTATTATTTGTTGCAATCTACTGCTAGGTTAGATATCAAATCCGTAATTATTTGATCCCTCTAATTTGTGAAGCAACTAAGATTTAATGATTTGCTGCATTAGAAATTATTAGATCTTAGGAAGAATGCTCAACTAAAGTAAATGCAACCGCTTGTGCTTATGTTGTTTAGCTCCATCGATCTCTTTAATTCTTAAGGCTACTACTAGATTAAACCTTTAGTTCTTGTCTTGGGTTGTTTAGTAGTTAGGTTAATTAGATCACTTGTTTTCTAATTAATTGTGACTAAGGAGAGATAGGAAAATAGTTCCAATGGTGAATATTCAAAGTGTGAATTGATATATACTTGTATCGACGATCAGTTGTAAAATTTCAATGGTGGATGTTGACTTAGACCAAGGTTTGTTCTTTTGATTGATTTTGATACTTCAATTTGAATTGTTCTTTAGTTGTTTTTCTTAAAATTGTTTTCGTTATACTCAAACCCCCTCATCCTTGTTCACATAGCATAAAACTAGGCTAGATACTCTCCGTGGGAATGATCCTTACTCGCACCACTACATGTATTTTTAGGAGTATAGGTTTTATTTTTTGTTGCCTACGACAGCACACCGTTCTCTATCTCACTATCAAGTTTTTGCTCCTCAACCACTTTACCCACAAGAGTTGGTTGTGCAATGAGTGTGAATATTATCACTGGTTCACCACCCTCACTAAAGTACAATCCCATTTCTAAGATGTCTTCCATTATTTTTCACTCTTGGATAGCAATGCTTGCCAAGGTGTCATGTGATTTTCTATTCAAAGCATCGACAACCAAATTAAATTTCCCCGAGTGATACTGAAGATCAAAATTATAGTCTAACATGTACTCCACCCATCTCCTCTGTCTCATATTCAAGTCCCTTTGTGTGAAAATGTACTTTAAGCACTTGTGATCGGAGAAAACTTCAAACTTTTGCCCGTACAAATAATGCCTCCACATTTTCAAAGCAAAGATTATTACTGCTAACTTTAAGTCATGAGTCGGGTAATTCTGCTCGTGTGTGTTCAACTGTCGGGAACAATATGCAACAACCCTCTCGGTTTGCATTAACACACATCTCAATTTGTCCCGTGAAGTGTCACACTAGATCACATAACCCAAACCATGTTCGAGAATTATCAATATTAGAGCACTAGTAAGTTTACTCTTCAACTCCATAAAGGAATGGTCGTAGGCATCATTCCACAAAAACTTAACTCATTTACAAGTAAGTTTGGTCATTGGCACCGCAAACTTGAAAAAGTCCTTCACGAAATGCCAATAATAGCCTACTAATCCTAAAAATCTATGTATTTCAAATACATATTTTAGCCTTTCCCAATTCATCACCACTTCAATTTTAGAAGGATCTATGAAAACTCATCTTTCCGACACCACGTGTCCAAGGAACTTCACTTTTGTTAGCCAAAATTCACACTTTTCATATTTGGCATACAAGTGGTGCTCCGTTAAAATCTCCAATACTGTCCTCAAATGGATCTTATATTCCTCTATAGAAGAAGAATACACGAGGATGTCATCCACAAATTATGAGTTGCGTGGTATGGAAGTGGTTGCGAAAAGTATTTTAGAACCTAGAGGGGGGTGAATAGGATCACTTGCTCGTTTGCTTAATTTTTAATTAATTCAATTTTAAGTCCAATTAACTAAACAATTAAAGCAAGTAAAAAAATAAAAGTGCAAGTAAAGAAAAGAATGCACCAGATATACGTGGAAACCCAAGGCGGAAAAACCACGGAGGGAGGCGGCACGCCTCAGGAAACCAATTCACTATGATGAAGCAAAGTACAACAGACTCTGTCTCAGTCTCACACCCCTCTTCACTCTATCAAGGATCTGATGCGAAACACCTCAGCCTTATGATTGCAATAACACGTCCAACTGTTGCAAACTTTCGGCTAACGTCACCATCTTTATAAAAAGGTTGCTAGAATAACCAAAATACTCCGCAAGTATTTTGTTCCCTTCGTATTGCAATCTGGTCACCTTTCTTCCTCAACAAGCAAGTAAGCGAAGAACCTTCAATCCAATGTTCTGATCAGCAGATATATTTGATGCAGTCTCTGAGTAGCTAATCAGAAGTAGAACACCATCCTAAAAATCACTCGTGAGGTATGGATGTGTGTTCCTAAAAATATATAGCCCTAATTATAATGTATATACTTTCTCTTTCTAAAAATAATATTCTGGGGCCTATTTTGTAGAGAAAATATGAATACATATATATAGGCAAGGAAGTTCTAATTCTACTTGGAAAAGAAGTTGAATACTAAAATAGAACTCTCCTAGAAGTTTCAAACCCAATAGGAATCAGAATTTCCATCAAAAGTTGTTTCCTATTTGGAACAGGCTAAGTGGGATCGATGCCAAATATTCAGGACCGGTGGGACTTTTGTAAAACTTGCAGAAACTAAACTGCCGAGACAAGTTGGACAGGTCCTAAATATTGGGGACTGGTCCTACTTTGAAAACCCTAATATTTTCATGAAAACCCTAGTTTTTCAAAATAGTCTTGGAACTAAAAAGGGCAGAGTGTCCTTACCATACTTACCTGTACTATATGGTGTTCTAACTGATTTGTCGATTTTCATGCACTTGAGTGTCAGCTCGAAGTTGTCGATGATCGATACAAAGAATAATCCAAAAATTACAAGTTGATCAATCAGGTTTTGATCACCGAAATATGCCAATTACAAATTTATATCTCACAATCTCCCCCTTTGGCAATTTTGTGACAAAACCACCTAGACAATTATAACCTAACCCATTGAAAAAATTAGATTACAATGTTGCCCAAAAATACATAGAAATAAAGAACTGATCAATAGAAGCTTCACTTGTGTGTTCAAGATGGTTAGAGTAAAAACCTATTGTACCTGCACATCTCTTAAACAACACAACTTGTGAAAAGCTTAATAAAGAAATATAATCATGAATATCTCAAAAAAATATCTCCCCCTTAATCTCTTAAGCAAAAATATATCTCCACCTTTGTCAAAGAACCTCATATCACATAACAATATCATCTCCCCCTTTTTGGAACAAATTGACAAAGAAATACCCAAGAGATTTTATAAACAGATAAATCATGAAGCATATAGAGAGATTAAGACAATAATGAAACAAAAATAATCATCATCATTGATCAAATAAATATCCAAAACATATCAGTTGATGGAATAAACAAAAATAAATAATCTAAACATCAAAGATAAGAAGTCAATAACTATCTAGAATAAAAGATAACAAGACCTAAAATCTAAGTCTAGTCAGCCTCATCAGCAGACTTATTAGAAATAACAGGGTCAAGCTTATCTATCCTAGCATGTAAACGGTGGAACCCTTGCTGAATAAACTGGAGAACCTGGTTCATCTGATTGGCCATTACGGGTGTGTTAGTCGTAGGAAGTTAGAAAACTCCACGACCACCAGACACAGCCTATCTAACTCCTTGACTGAGCTCATAGGCATTTCTGTCCTTCTCCTTCTTGTTTACTGAGCGAGTAATTGATGTGGCATCAATCATCCCTTTCGATTTCTCAATATCAGCTCTTTTTGGAATACGAACCCTAGCATCCTTCAAAATAGCTATCACTATCTATGGAAAAGGTAATGCTAATGAAGACCTAGAATGTTAAGTGGCTAAGATCATGGTACGCATGATTGTTGTAGGAAGATTGATTGGATCTCCTCGAATAATGTGATAGAGAATCTCAGCTCGACTCTTAATCAAATTACCCTTGTGGTTATGAGGATCTAAATTGTATGATACTATCAAGTTCAATGCTGAGACCTCATCGGTAAGGTAGAGTAAAGGCAACCTATCTATTAGCCGTGGGGCTTCGGGTATGCACAACTCCCTAATCATATCATCCATGCTCGGTCTGTTTGGATCCTCAACTTGATATGGCAAAATAATGCCATCTTCATTCTCTGCAATACCTAACACATTGGTAATTGTGTCCTTGGTGACCTCAACACGAACGCCATAACATTTAGTCACAAACATTAGGTCATCTAAGCTTGATGTAATCATATTGCCATAAAAATATCGGACCATGTCGGGCCTTACTATTTCTCTAAGATCACAAAGAGACTCCCAACCATTGTTTTCAAAATATTGCACAAAATCCATCTCCCATTTGCGCTTGATTATCACAAGATTAACTTATCTTTCGATTCTCATAGCCCGGCATCCTATGACATTCACAAAATTATTGAAATTGAACTCATCTTCAAACATATCTAAGGTGAATACAATGCGGTTTTCATCAATGGTAGATGCCTCAGTACGCCCCCTCTTACGTGCCATAAGATCTATGACGAATGAGATCAAAAATATAGTCAAAAGTTCCATTGAGACTTTTCGTCGAACACTTGGTGTGCTAATGTAAAATCCTCAAATTTTAAAGCAATTTGTTTGCACAATTTCTCCCAAATCCACAATCAATAAACACCAACTCCAATTAGACAATCCCAATCCTCCAATATCAATCAACCACAAAGAAATGTAGAAGAAGAGATTGCTTGAGTGTTTGAGTGTATGAGAGTGTATGTAGAGCTTGAGAGGAGTAGAAGAGTGTAAGTGTGCATATGAAGACAATAGGCATGTTTAAGACCAAAGCACGTGCGCGCGGATTTACTAAAATCTGGGCATCTGCTAAGTGCGACCGGTCCTCATATTTGGGGACCGGTCCAACTTTCTCAGTTCCTCAGAACCTGCAGAAGTGTGACCGGTGCTCAATAATGGGGACCGGTCCAACTTTGTGAATTATGAAAAATTATACTTTCGACCTCTAATTCACCAAATACACCTCATCTCAACTTGATTTAGCAATTAAGCCACAAAGAGTGAAAAATAAACACAAAATTAAAATAAACTTATATTTGGATTTTTGAAAATTTTTCAAGAGAAAAATAAAAATAAAAATAAAAATAAAAATAAAAATAAAACATGAATAATGTTATGAAGATAATCAAAGCACATTTTTCAGAGAATAACATGAGTTCTAAAATTTCTAAAAAATTTCAAACATTTATAATTGCAGAATTTTGAAACCCATAATTTATCCATAAAATTCATTCTTAAATTCATCATCATGACACAACTTCCAACACACAAATATTTATAAAAATTTAGAAATTCATCTAATAAATCCATGAGTGTGTGTGCAATCCAACTTTATCAAAAATTAATCAAATTCCTTTCATCCATCTTCTAAAAAATATTGGATAATAAGCAAATATAACCACACATGATCAAACATTTTTTTTATTGAATTTCATCATTTTATTTTATTTCTAAGACTGTGGCTTTCACGCTTATGGGCAGCCAGCTATTTTTCTCAAAACAACTCTTTAAAATTTTAAAGATATCTCATTGGAGATTTACATTATAGTGGAAGTTAATAACACATCCCGTAGGTAGCATTTTCCTTTTGTCTTAGATATTCAGCAAATTTTCACATTTTCTTTTTCATGCTGAATAAAAACATGATTTTTTTTCATTATTTTTTTTCATTGACCATTTTAGCTTTCAATGCTACTCATACAATATACTCTAGTCAACTTCACATTAGTTTTCAATCAATTCTCTCAAAGTTGGAGTAGTGCACAATTTGTATGGACTCAGAAGATTTACCTCTAAAAAGAAATAAATACAGCACATTGGTTATCGATGTCAAAATCATAAAATCAAGCACTTCATTGATTGACAAACTAAGTGTCCCAATTATGCATTCACAAATCAAAGTGAAATTAAAAGAAATATAAAGAATTCACATTATTTCTCAGAAAAATATGATTCTCATAATCTCAAATGATTATTACTAAAAATAAACAAAACCTATCCTAACCTAAAATATATGGACCAATGAAAAACAAATAATGAACATAATCTCAGTCTATGACCATCAAAAGTCCTAAATGACTTAGTTAGGGGGTTTTGCACCCAAAGATCCATAGGATCACTTGCTCGTTTGCTTAATTTTTAATTAATTCAATTTTAAGTCCAATTAACTAAATAATTAAAGCAAGTAAATAAATAAAAGTGCAAGTAAAGAAAAGAATGCACCAGATATACGTGGAAACCCAAGGCGGGAAAAACCATGGAGGGAGGTGGCACGCCTCAGGAAACCAATTCACTATGATAAAGCAAAGTACAACAAATTCTGTCTCAGTCTCACACCCCTCTTCACTCTATCAAGGATCTAATGCGGAACACCTGAGGCTTATGACTGCGACTAGATGTCCAACTACTGCAGACTTTCAACTAACGTCACCATCCTTATAGAAAGGTTGTTGGAAGAACCAAAATACTCAGCAAGTATTTTGTTCCCTTCGTATTGCAATCTGGTCACCTTTCATCCTCAACAAGCAAGTAAGCGAAGAACCTTCAATCCAATGTTCTGATCAACAGATATATTTGATATAGTCTCTGAGTAACTAATCAGAAGTAGAACACCATCCTAAAAATCACTCGTGAGATATGGATGTGTGTTCTTAAAAATATATAGCCCTAGTTATAATGTATATACTTTCTCTTTCTAAAAATAATATTCTGGGGCATATTTTGTCTAAAAAATATGAATACATATATATAGGCAAGGAAGTTCTAATTCTACTTGGAAAAGAAGTTGAATACCAAAAAAGAACTCTCCTAGAAGTTTTAAACCTAATAGGAATCAGAATTTTTGTCAAAAGTTGTTTCCTATTTGGAACAAGCTAAGTGGGATCTGTGCCAAATATTCAGGACTGGTGGGACTTTTGTAAAACCTACAGAAACTAAACTGCCAAGACAAGTTGGACCGGTCCTAAATATTGGGGACCGGTCCTACTTTGAAAAACCCTAATATTTTCATGAAAACCCTAGTTTTTCAAAATAAGTTCAGAACTAAAAAGTGCAGAGTGTCCTCACCATACTTACCTATACTATATGGTGTTCTAACTGATTTATCGGCTTCCATGCACTTGAGTGTCAGCTCAAAGTTGTCGATGATTGATACAAAGAATAATTTAAAAATTACAACTTGATCAATCAGGATTTGATCACCGAAATATACCAATTACAAATTTATATGTCACACAAATACCACCACAAATCTATCCAAGTATACACTGAATACTAGGTTCCTTAAGTCCATAAACGCCACTGGTGCATTCATCAAACCAAATGGCATTACTAGAAAATTATAGTGTCCATATCTAGTCTGAAAAGCTGTCTTCAGAATGTTCTCTTCCCTTACCCTCAACTGATAATACCCCGACTGATCGGCGTTGAATGTTATGCATTTTAGCCTCTTAACTTTCGTATTTTATTCTCTTAGTAATAGATTATTTTGTGATTTTATTTTGTTTTAGTGTTTTCTGTATTTTTTGGACCTTAATGATTATTTCAGTTAAAACCATGATTTTAGGCTTTCAAAGATGACATGCAAGAAGGTTAGATGAAGTTTACATAAAATGGATCCATTCAACTCCATATTTTAATTCAAATCAGCCCTAGGAAGAGGTCCAAGAGAATTACAGTTGCTTAAGGAGATTACTGGCCTAAAGCCCAATTCTGCGCTTAATACCATTTTAATCCCATTTTAGAAAATGGACCAGAAGTGTTATTTCCAAGCCTCAAATCTACTTAATTTTTTTTAGATTGAACGAAATTCGATTCTGGACTTATATTTCACGAACATTTCGTGAATCGGACTTATAGTGGATCAAAAATTGAGCCAAATGTCAGTAGAAAAAATCCACTTGATTAGTAATATGGGAAAACAAAATTAATTCCTAATTGGATTAGGACTTTAGTGTATTCTCTTGGTGCAATAAATAAGTATAATAAATGAGGTCAATCTCATTTATTATACTTATTTATTGCATTTTAAAACTCATTTATTATACTTATTTATTGCATTTTAAATTTAATTTTGTAATTAAAGCTGATATGTTCATTTTTTATTGGAACACATCAGCGGTCAGGGGGCTCACCTACACACAAGTGAGTAGGTAAGTATTGTCCTTATTTTAATTGCTTTTTTATTAGTTTAAATATTAAAATCAGAATTCTTTTCTTTCTAAGTTTAATTAGAATTAATTCCGTACCAACTCATTTAGACCATAATCCCTGAGGTTCGATAGCCCTATTCTGTAAGGAATTCGTTCTATTACAAAGTGTGGTAATTATAATTAAGACACTTACAATACACGATCACCGACCTCAAGTTGATCTTCAAAACTAGCACGTTGAACCTTTTAGTTGATCAAATAAGTCATCTATCCTTGACAAATGATACTTGTTCTTGATCGTTGTTTAGTTCAATTTTTGGTAGTCTATACATAACTGCATATATTGATCCTTCTTTTTGGTAAATAGGACCGGAGCTCTCCAAGGCGATGTACTAGGTCGTACAAATCCATTATCTAACAACTATTGCAATTGATCCTTTAACTCCTTTAATTTTGCTGAGTTATACGGTACGATGCCATAAAGATGGGAGCGATACTGGGAGTAAGATTAATGCTAGATACTACATCCCGCATCGGAGGCAACTCTGTCAAGTCCCCCAGAAACATATATAAGAAATCACAAACCACTGATGGAAACCCTCCACGAGTCATAACCTCATCCTCCTTGGCTAATAGGCTAGCTAAGAAGCACCCAATTCCATTTTGAGCACCACAACCAAGTAATAACGGTATGTAAAAATCATCACGCTCTCCCATAAAAAGAAGCAATCACCCTCGAGTATGCATACTATCACTCTCTTACAGAGACAATTGATTGTGGCTCTAAACATAGACATACCTAGAATGACATCAAAGCTGGTCATATCTAGTAATACAAAGTTAAACACTAGTTAACGTCCCGCAACCTCGATCTCATAAGACAGACACACTCTACCTAGGGTAACTCTACCCCCAACAGGCGTATCAGTGGACAATAATGACTTTAGTGATGACACCTCCAACCCTAAGGCATAAGCAAATGTAGCAAATATGAATGAAGGAGATGTACTTGAATCTATCAATACCCTAAATCATGAGCTAAAAATTGAGAAAATACCTCTGACCACTGACGGCCCAAGTACCTCATCTACTTGTGTAAGTGTGAAAACATGGTCCTCTATCTACTAACCTCACTAGCTAGTCCCCTAAAATACTGACCGCTGACTAGAAGTAGGCGTAAACCTTCTCGCTGCCCGAGAACCATGTACCGATTATGCTGGCTGAGGCTGTGGCAACGCCCTAAAGCCAGACTGAACTGTGTTAGCCTGCATGGTCCTTTGTTGAGACCTTGAACCACTTTGTGCACCCAGCCTCTGAGAGCAGTTTGCTCTAACATGTCCCGGCTGACGGCAATGGAAAAATGTTCGCTCCTCTGCTGATACCACTAGCACTAGTGCCACTACTTGCCTCTGAGGGCACTCATATCTATAATGGCCAGTCTGTTGGCAGTGATAGCACACTACCATAGATCATGAAGATCTAGTAGGCAAAGTCAATGAAGGCACTGGGCGAGCATGCTGCTGCCCCTAAGAAAATGACATGTTCTCTCTGTGCCTCTTCCTCCTTTGATTGCCCGAAGATGCCCCGGTACCCTTTGTCTGATCCTTAGAGTCCCATACTCTTTGAGTATTTCTATCGTCTTCCTCCACCACCAAAGCCTTGTCAATCACTTCATCATAGACTTTCAAGCTTAGCATTGACACCCTTTTCCTGATAGAGGTCTTAAGCCCCTTCACAAATTTATTCACTCTTAATTCTTCATCATTCACCAATTCTGGTGCAAAGTGAGCCAATGATGTAAACTTGATCTCATACCCCATAATGTCCAAGTCCCCTTAGACTAGGTTCATGAACTCCTGTCTCATCCTCTCTTTCACTAAAGTTGAAAAGAACTAATGAAAGAAAAGCCCCTTGAAAGTTTCCCACTCCATAGTCTCGGTATTGTGGGTATTCCTGATAAACTTCCACCATCTATCTACTTCCCCTTGTAAATGAAGTGTTGCCACACCATGTAATACCCTATAATTTGAGGATATCTAAATTGGGTTTTTATTTATTTGATGGAGTTTTTTTAATTATTTAAATGCTTTAATTAATTTTGTCAATGCCTGTTTTTATATGTTTAATGTGGATGTTTGAATGGTTGCTAAGTGTTGATTGTGTTTAATTGTGTGTTAAATATTTGTTTTAAATATAGTTTTTTTCTGTTAAATAAAAATATGTTGGTTTGGGCTGCATTTTTTTTATTCTTGTTTTATTATTATTATTATTATTAAGTTGGGCTAGGCTGCTGGGCTGGGCTATATATATATATATAGTTGGGCTAAATATTTTATATTTATTAGTTTAATTATTTAAGAATGTTAAATAAGAGAAAAGGAATTAGGGTTCAGTAGTTTCTACGTACAGAGGATTCTTACGCACAGATAGGGAGAAAACAGTAGACGCCAGAAAAAGAGAAAAAAAGTGATTTTGCTCAACATCACAAGGCAAATTCGAACTCTTCTCTTCCCCTTTGAATCTGTATACATATATATGTTTGTATATACATGTTGCTGGAATATATGTATAATATATATATTAATTGTATAGACATGTTACTAGAAATGTTATTCAATTAATTATGAAATTAAATGATTTTTGCATGCTAAGAATAATTCTGTGAATTAAACGTGAAGATTTTGGAGTTTTGGTACTGTTTTAGGGTATTTTTGCATATGTTTATACATGTATATATGACTGTATAGGCGGGTATATATATATATATATAAACATGAAATTGGGTTTACTGTATTCATCATTTTTGAACATTTTTGTTCCGATTAAAAGGTAGATCTTACTTCCTAGAATAATCTTTGAAAGTTTGGTTATGAACCGTTTGGTAGATTGACGGGAAATTGAGTTTAAAATTTTAGATTTTCAAAACTTGAAATTGGGCATTTTTGATTTAGTCTGCGAGAGGGGATGATTTTGGTACCAATACGTAGCTTAGATCGATACGAGTTCAATGGTATATTCATATGCGCGATTCAGTGCTCGGAATTGATCAAAAAGTGATTGGGAAGTTCGGCCTCCATTGTTGCCCGCTAAAGCTTCAGGTGGGGAAGAAGAAAGAAAGAAAAAAAAAAAAAAAAAGGTCGCCACGCGTCCACCGGTGAGTGGGGGCGCGTGCCGCCAGTGCGTGTGGCCGAAAAAGTATTTTTGGGCTCCATTCGCGGGGGGCCCACCTCTGGGTTCGATATGGGTCCATTCCGAATTATTTTATTATTTGTTTTGAATTTTTGAAATTTTTGAAAAAACTTGAAAATTCAAAAAATCATTTTTTTAAAAATACTTTTATAATTCTAAAAATTCCCAAAATTTTATGTCAAGTTCCTGGGAGCTTAAGGAGCTTGGGGTTTAAATTTCATCTTGAAATGATTTACCATTGTCTTTAAATTAATTTTTAAAGTGTCTAAAAACTGGATTTTTCATCTTCTTTAATTTTAGAAAATACTTATAAAGTTCCAAAATTTCCCAAATTTTTACTGAAACTTTCTGGAGGGTAAATACACTTGGGTTTAAATTTTCAATGCAAAATGATCTTCCCTTGTTGTTCAATTGATTTTTAAAGTGTCCAAAAGTTGGGTTTTTCACTTTCTGTAATTTTAGAAAATACTTTTGTAATTCTAAAAATTCCCAAATTTTTGTGGTAACTTTCTGGAGGTTAAGTAAACTTGGGTTTAAATTTTCATCTTGAAAGGAGCTTCCCTTAGTGTTCAATGAATTTTTAAAGTGTCTAAAGGTTGGGTTTTCACCTTTTTTTATTTGTTGAAAATATTTTGTAAAATTTTAGAAAATTTCAGAATGATTTAATAGGGTTATTAGAAGTAGAAAAGGTCCTGAAACCTAGATAATATTTTGGTTTAGACTCCCTCATAGATTTGAGTGCATTGGGTGTTGGATTGGGTGTTTGCTTCTAAAGTGGTTAAATTGTGTTATTTGATTTACTTGAATGTATTTTTCTTTAAGGATATAAATGTCCATTAAATACTTGATTATAGTTTACTTGTGAACGATTTGTCTTATGGTGATAATTTCATGTCGGATAATTTGAATTACTTTGTTTGTGCAAATTAAAATTATAATGCACCTTGTTTATTTTATGTTTCATATTGGGAATGCATCTATACATTTTATTTGGCATGTAAGGATTGCTCGGCGTGTCAGGATCGCCTAATACCTAATAAGGTATCTATACATTTTATTTGGCATGTAAGGATTGCCCGGCGTGTCAGGATCGCCTAATACCTAATAAGGTATCTATGCATTTTATTTGGCATGTTGGGATTGCCAAGGCGTGTCAAGATCACCCATACCTAATAAGGTATCTATGAATTTTATTTGGTATGTTGGGATTGCCAAGGCGTGTTAGGATCGCCCATACCTAATAAGGTATCTATGCATTTTATTTGGCATGTAAGGATTGCCAAGGCATGTTAGGATCGCTCATACCTAATAAGGTATCTATGCATTTTATTTGGTATGTTGGGATTGCCAAGGCGTGTCAGGATCGCCCATACCTAATAAGGTATCTATGCATTTTATTTGGCATGTAAGGATTGCCAAGGCATGTTAGGATCGCCCATACCTAATAAGGTATCTATGCATTTTATTTGGCATGTTGGGATTGCCAAGGTGTGTCAGGATCGCCTAATACCTAATAAGGTATCTATGCTTTATATTTGGCATGTTGGGATTGCTAAGGCATGTCGGGATCGCCTAATACCTAATAAGGTATCTATGCATTATATTTGGCATGTTGGGATTGCCAAGGCGTGTTGGGATCGCCAAACACCTAATATGGTATCTTTATATTTTATTTGGTGCATGTCAGGATTTGCCTAATATCTAGTAAGAACGTTTCTTGGTATATATTCGAGCATGTTACGATTATTTCTTGTGTAAACTTAAAACTAGTCTGCACTTGCATTAAGATAATTGAGGTGTTAGTGTAGGGTGTGGGGCGGCTCTATTCTTGGGTTATAGGGTTAATTGGGGATATATATTTCTGAGCTGGTGGGTTATCTTTAATTGTATATAAACATAAATTTGGAGTCTTGGGAAAGGATTATTGGTGAAGGCAGGATAGATTTGCCTAATACCTTGTAAGGCATTTGTAGAATATATGGAAGAAGGCATGTTAGGATTGTCTATGGTTTGAACTTAGAAATTTGTTTTATCTGTATTGTGATAATGGATGGGTTAGTTCAGAACATAGTTCTAGTTACTTCTAAGATAGGAGATTTAATGACTAAACGGTATAATTATATCTATATGTCTTTATTGTCCTCATATAGAGGGTATGTTTACCGGTTCTCTGATTGGGTTGTAGTAGAGAGAATTTGCTTGTGGGTTTAACCCACTTTGTTGATATTTTAGGTTCCAGACAGTTTTTACCTGGAGATTTGTGCATGGAGTTTGTAGAGCGTGACGATGATCCATTCTTCACTATACTTTAGTGTAGGGACTTAAATCTGTTATAAAGTTTTACTTTTATGTTTTTGGTTAAGGGGTCCGTGGGTTACTGGACTTCCAAGTTATATCAATCAGAATAATATAATGTTATTGAACATGATTATTCATTTCAGTTAGACTTTCCTTTCAGCATTTATAATTCTTTTTCTTTTGTCATTGTATTCTATGCTTGTTTGCTATCAGTTGTTAGTATCCCTCAGGTTTTGTGTATGAGACTGGCCACCTCATGCGCGAAATTTTCTGGGGGGTATTTCACACCAACCCTTAAATCCTCATCGATTGCAAGAATAACCAAGAGTTTGTAGGTTTGGTATATCCAAATCTCCGCCACTAGTGGATCACGTCCACCCGTAAATGTAGGCAATTTAAACTTCACATATTCTTTCATTGCAACTATCTTTCAGCTTAATACAACCCTATCATCGACAATGGATACTTGTTCTTAATTGTCACATGATTTAACTTTCGATAATCAATGCACAATCTTAAAGAACCATCTTTTTTTTAGCAAACAACACCAATGCTTCCCACGGTGATGCACTTGTCTAATAAAGCCTTTAGCTTTCAAATCATCTAATTAACATTTTAGTTCTGCCAACTCTGCTGGTGCCATCTGATATAGTGCCATAGAAATGAGCGTCGTATCGGGCATAAGATCAATGCCAAACTCTACCTCTCTCTTGGGAGGTACGTCTGTTAAATTCTCTAAAAATATATCTAAAAACTTACATACCACCGTCGGATATATCTCTCTCGACATCTCCTCACCTTCAGCCAAAAGACTAGCCAATATGAAATTATATTGCTCTCGACCATTAATACCATAACATGGAGAAGTATAAGAGTCACTCTGATCTCCCATAAAACAAAAGCAAACGCCCTCTAAAACAGTTTATCGTTACATGGAACTCCAACAACCAATCCATCCCATGGATGATATCACACCTACTCATGTTAAGGAGAATGAAATCAAACTCAAGTATCTATTTGGCTATCTCAATAGCACAGCCTCGACACACTCAATTAAGAATTATCGTACCGCCCACTGGTGTATCAACACAAACAGCTTTACCCAATGGACTAACCACTAGCTCCAATGCCCATACAAATGATGTTGCAATAAATGAATATAATGCACCCAAATCAATTAATACAAGTGCCCAAGTACTATACACTAGAAATATACCTCTGACCATTGAAGGTCTTACGAATGAGCCTGCAGGTGTCACAACATACACTCCATCTTGCGCCCTCTGATCTTGTGCTCCACTAGCTTAAAAATTAGACTTTTGTGTGGATGCATTAGGGGTAGATCCCCTCACTGGTTTTGTGCTCTGAGCTTACAAAGCTGGCTGCGGTGGAGGCAATGCTCTATAGTCTGACTATGCAGTGATGATCTAAGGTGGCCTCTATTGAGCACTCTGAACACCTTAAGTATTTCCACGCTACAGTGGACACTATCTCCTCATGTGTCCTTACTGCTTACAACCAAAGCAAGTCATCATGCTAGGCTAACTCATAGGTGTTCTCGAAGGATAACACACCACCTTAGCCCTATTAGATGTCAAAGGTATATGAGTGATAGGTGTAGAACATATCGTAGACTGTCCCACTGAATGCGAAGGGCCATTCTTAAACCTCTTCTTTACATGTCCTTTTGAAGAGATGGTCAAAGCCTTGCTGTCATGTCCCAAAATCTAGACCGCCGAGACTTCCCCAGTCCAAGCCTGAATCCCAGGTAGTGAGGTGTCATGATCACCCAATCGTTATCCCATGACCCAAGTGACCATGACAATTTACCATTTATCGCTCTTTGATATCCCCATTGATACCAAGTTGTCACGCCCCAATTGTCGGGTCATGACTTATCGCGAAAGCCTTTCAATCTAACCCCAAGTCCCTTACATGGAACCCTTAGGTTCAACTCTCAATTGTCATCATTACCTTAGCACAGCGAAAGCTCTACAATCTCGCCATAAGTCCCTATATAGGACCCATGAACTCTCAAGTATTGTATAACACATAAAAAGCTCATAATCAAGTTTCAGTCAACTGAAGGATGTCCCACCAGTCGGCTGAAACCTGGGCAATTCATCGACTGACTAACCTTCACTTTCGGTTAGCTAAAGGAGGCCTTTGGGTCGACTGAAGGGCTGTTTCAGTTAATTGAATTAGGTACCTGTAGAACCTGCAGATGCAAATGTTTGGTATCTCACCATTTCGGTCGGTTGAAGGATACTTTAGCTGGCTGAAACTCTCTAGACCCTGTTTCTCACTGTTTCCAAGCCTTAATTTATCCATCACAAGATTCATAACTTAAAGGAACCATTCTATGCATCCATACACCTCATTTTACCAATAAATTAACACAACCATTCTCACAAGTTTATAAATGTGGAAGTAAACATAAATAAATGTCATCATTTAAAACATTTAGAATTCTACTATGCCCAATATCATGCTTATAATGTATAAAATCATAAAGCATAAACATTACATGTTCTTAGGACATAAGTGGTCTTTTACATATTCGTCACTTGCATAAAGTCCACAATCCTTCATACATTCAATTAAAGCAATATAAAGTCCTTAAATATAACCGATACCGCTCCACACCAACTCTACCATTAGGGAGACTCCACCACCTCCTTTTCATTTCCTGAAAAGAGTTAATCCTCATGGGATGAACAACCAAATGCTCAGTAGGAATGTCTAAAACACAATTTCACAAGTTCTGTGAATACCACATAAACATACATTTGCATTTAATCATGTTAAGTAAATATCCATTCATCATAAGCAATGTATAATGCAAAATGATATGCATAACTCCCTCAAGCTTACCACACATCCATTGGACTCCATTGGACTCCATTACCCAAGATCATCCAATACCACCTAATTGAGGTTCCTTGACCGACTTACCTCATCATAGGACTCTATTTTAGGGAGTGACCTATTTCATTCTAACCGGAGCTCCCTTACCGGATCACTCTGTTGGCTTTCTTTACCAGATTGCCCACGAGGGTTCCCTTTATCGGATTACCTCACCCTCCTTAAGAGGACTTGATTACCCAATTGAGCTCACCACCCTAACCTTATACTTACCCAAGAATGATGATGAAATTACACATGCTCATGGCAATCTATACATATGTAATTGAAAAACAAGATAGCATTTAGTGATTATGCTTGTACAATTTCTAAATAATTACCAAATACATTCACATTACAAATATCTCACATTTTCTACATTTTTTTATTATCAATATAAGCAATTAAACATGTTCAATACTTAAACATGCTTATAAGACATTTTCACAAACACATAAGTGTCACATTCACACATATACATGAATTTCACATAATTACTTCACAATTCAATTTCAACATCCTTATATAATCATCTAAGGCAATTATAAACATGCAACTACATCAATTAACATTGATAATTCATCATATGGCATAACTTAGCATACTTTGGCAATTAAAAAATATCTAGTTATACCCACATAGCCAATTGGTTGCCAAGACAACCAACATACTTACAAAAAACTCCAGATTCTATGGGTTAGGCATCCCTACCTCAATTTGGAAGAGCTTCCAAATAATTTTCCCAATTCTCTCAAAAATTAACTTTCTCTGAAATTAATTCCGGATGGATCAAACTCGAACTCTCAATGTGTAGACCATTTCTCTCTTCTTCGGCGTCGCCCAATTCTCACCCCAATGCCTTTTAATTCAATAAAGAAGTGAAGAAGAAGATGCATATATATATATATATATCTTGCCCCATTCGGCTAATGAGAATAAGAAATGAGGGCTGGGTCAATCTCCTCCTATTTATATAGAATTTAACCTTCACTTATTTACAAGAATGCCACTATCTTTTCTCTAAACCTTATCAAGCTTAGTTTTCAAGTTTTGTAACTCCGAATGATACGAAATCAATTCCTTAGTGCTTTAAATATTAAAGCTACCCTCCGAATTTGAAGTCATTCTGACACTTTTGAATTTTTTGGGCAATGCCTAGTCAACCGGACCTAGAAAAGTCAATTTTTACCAAATACTTTGAAAACTTTCCCAAACCTTAAATAAGTTTCTAAAACATGTATGTTACATGTAGTAACCCTTGTGGACGGGTGTGAGTGGGCGGGTGCGAAGACAGACACTGGGCTGAGCTACCACACTGACAGGGTACAGGGTGCTCAATCCCACATCGCCTGGGTGTGGAAAAGGGGATGTGCTTATATGTAGTATGTTCTCTTCAAATGGTATGAGGCCTTTTGGGGTAAACCCAATAGCAAAACCGTGCGGGCTCAGGCCCAAAGCGGACAATATCATACCATGTGTTGGAGCGGGGTATTACAATTGGTATCAGAGCCTGAACCCAGCCGGAAGAAGTGTGCCGACGAGGACGTCGGGCCTCGTAGGGGGGTGGATTGTAGTAACCCTTGTGGACGGGTGTGAGTGGGCGGGTGCGAAGACAGACACTGGGCTGAGCTACCACACTGACAGGGTACAGGGTGCTCAATCCCACATCGCCTGGGTGTGGAAAAGGGGATGTGCTTATATGTAGTATGTTCTCTTCAAATGGTATGAGGCCTTTTGGGGTAAACCCAATAGCAAAACCGTGCGGGCTCAGGCCCAAAGCGGACAATATCATACCATGTGTTGGAGCGGGGTATTACATTACATTTAAAACATATATATTATTATTTAAAGCATTAATATAACAATAAATAAAAATAAAGGAAAACTAGTCAAAAATAGTCACAATTCTTACACTTGTTTTGCTTCTAAGCCTCTCTTTTCTCTTGCATATCTTTCATTTATGCCTCAGTCATCAAATCTTTCTCTACCGCTTTGACATACACTTTTGAACCCAAAATAGACACAAATAGCCTAACCGAATGATGAAGGCCATTGACAAACCTCTATGTCTTCTCCTTTTCATCTCTCACCATTTATGAGGCAAAGCGTGAAGGAGAAATGAACTTGTTCTCATATTTAATTACGGTCATACCGTCATGAACTAGTTCTCCAAATTCATTCTTAAGTGCCCTCCACTTTGTCCTAGGAAAATAATGCTTAAGGAATAAAGACTTAAACTCTTTCCATGCCATAATCTCAACATCGTGTTGATTGCTCACCGACTTCCACCATAATTTAGCACCACCCAAAAACAAGTATGTAGCAAGAATCACTTTCATCCCATCATCGGGCGTAGACATCATCTTTAGGTGCTTCTCTAGTTGTTCCAACCAATTATCCACTATCAATGGATCTAAACTTCCCTTAAAACTAAGAGGCATCAACTTTTTGAATCAAGTGATAAACTTGAAATGCCTCTCACTTTCACTCTCCTCCAGTTGCATTACCAACTGTTGTACCTCATTAACCATAGTCCTCATAAAGTCTCTGAGGGCCGTAGTCATATCAGTGACCAAATGGTTTCCCTCGGGAACCTCACCCCCAACTACCCCTCCTCAGCGTCTAGGTGGCATATCTCTATCCAGTTAAGATATAGGTCACAACAATAAGTTATCTCATGTTTCGTACTCAACACAATCAAACTACTATGCAATATAACAACATGTTATCACTTACGCATATAACACATAGACATGCTTTTCAACACGCATATAATCACATAAACATGTTCTCAGTTCAAAAAATAACACGTAACCCATGTTATCACATAAGCACTTAACATATTATCATGTAAGCACATCTCACACGCAAATAAGTTCTCATATCAACTACATTATGTCTACACGTATTTCTAGGTTTCCAAACTCAAAGGTTTTTACCCTTCGCCCCTAGGTATTCGACCTAGTGTTCTAACAACAAGCAATTAACAATCTCAATTCCTCACGTGATCTAACCATTACCCGTTGTCCCTAGGTGTTTGACCTAGTTATGCTCTGATACCAAGCTGTCATGCCCCAACATCTGGACCATCGGAACTCTCCCAATTTAAGCCTGAACTCCGAGTAGTGAGGTGTCATGATCGCTCGATTGTCTTCCCAAGACCCGGACAACTATGATAAATTACCATTTATCATTTTTTGATATCATCATCGATACCAATACCTCACCAGAATATCTCAATGATCAAACAATCAAGTCATTATTTCATAAATCAGCGAAAGCAATATCATGTACATCAATTTCGCACCGGAATGTCACATAGATCAATTAATCTAAGTTATGATCTCAAATCTAGTGGAACCATTATTCACACATCATCATCATATTCAACGATAGGGCCCCACATGCACACCATGCATATCTATTCACTAACTTCAGCTCACCTATGCACACTCAGCATCTAGCCATTACAATGCATCGTAACCTAGATTACGATGCATCATAAGCTATGATGCATCACCCATGTATTGTAACATAGTGCAAAAGTCACTGTTTTGACATCTCATTTCTCTCATTTCTACAATATATCGTAATATATGCTACGATGCATTGTACTGCGGTGATGCATCATTGATCGGCATTGAATGTTACGCATTCTAACCTCTTAACTTATATATTTTATTCTCTTACTGATAGATTATTTTGTGATTTTACTTCATTTTAGTGTTTTCTGTATTTTTAGGGCCTTAATGATTATTTCTGTTAAAACCATGATTTTGGGCTTTTAAAGATGACATCCAAGAAGGTTAGATGAAGCCTACATCAAGTGGATCCATTCAACTATTTATTTCAACTCAAATCAGCCCAAGGAAGAGGTCCAAGAAAATTACAACTGCTTAAGAAGGTTTTGGGCCTGAAGCCCAAATCTACACTTAATACAGTTTTAATCTCATTTTGGAAAACGGACCAGAAGTGTTATTTCCAAGCCTCAAATCAACTTAATTTCTTAATTTATTGAATGAAATTTGATTATGCACACTTTTGTATTTCACAAAAATTCCATGAATTGAACTTCTAGTGGGTCAAAAGTTGGGTCGAACGTCAGTAGGAATAACCCACCTGATTAGTGCTGCGGGAAAACCTATTTAATTCCTAATTGGATTAGGACTTTGGTGTATTCTTTTGGGACAATAAAGGGGTGAATTGAAGGCTGAGTTAGGGAGAGATTGGAGAGTCTGAGAGAGCTTTTGGACAGAATTGAAGACATACTTTGCAAAGCTTTGGAGAACAAAGTCTTACACATAATTCATGAAGATGATGCCTTCTTCCTCAACCGTTGAAGCTTCTTCTTCTAGCATGAGCGACTAGTTCATCTACTAGGGTTTTGATGTAGCCCTAATAAAGCATCAATGGTTTGATTATTTTAATTATTGGGGACCTTTATGTTCATGCATAGATTGTGTAATTTAGAGGATTCTTATTATAGAATTGAGTAATAAAAGTCTTATAACTTCAGTTTCAATGATTTTTTATCTTGTCTTAGATATTTGGTTGTTGTTATTGAACTCAATCTCTCTTATTTTTTGTGATTATGAGAGCGATTATTACATAATGGTAATCACTGAATATATCATTATACGCTTTGATGAAGTATGCCTAGAGAAGATGGACCATACTGCATCCTAGATTAGAGTAGTTAGGCAGATGACTCATACCAATCGAAGATAGTCCATGACTTAGCCTTAATCATATGTTATCTTCTTGATGGATGAAGGTGAGCTTGTAGTCACCGACACCACTTATGCATGATATAATTCCCCATAGTTGATTCAATTGACCATTGATTGTGGAGTTAGTGGTGAATTCAATTATCCTAGATTTATCTCACATTATCTACACTCTCTATTTCCTTTGTTTTATGTTATTTTGCTTTTTACTTAGTTTAAATATCAAAATCAAAATTATTTTCTCTTAAATTTAATTAGAGTTAATTCCGTATTTTAACTCATCAGACCATAGTCCCTGAGGTTCGACACCCCTTTCGATGGCCCTATTCTGCAAGGAATTCGTTCTATTGCAAAGTGTGGTAATTATAATTGAGACGCACTCACACAGCTTATTCCAACATTAATGTACATTCATAAATGGACATTAATGGAAATATACATCATCATGATCATTTTCTAGCATTCACGATGTTCAACATCATATTTAAACATATGCAATCATAAAGCTTAATTATAACATGTTTTCGAAAAGAGTTCATACTCATGGGATGAGTTACAACACGCTCAGTTGGAATGTCTAAAACATAATTCTGTTAGTTTCGTGAATACCACATAAACATACATTTGCATTTAATTATGTTATGCAAATATCCGTACATTTCAACTATATCATAAGTAACATATAATTTAACACGATATGTATAACTCCCTTATACTCTCCAGTCAATCCATTGGACTCCAATTCCCTAGATGGTCTAATACCTCCTGAGGCTCCTAACCAGATCACCTCATCGTAAGACTCTATTTTAGGGAGTATCCTCTTCTATCTAACTAGAGCTCCAAACTGGATTACTCCATAGGGCTCCTCCCCAAATTAGCCCACAAAGGTTCCTACCCGAATTACCTAGCAACTTGTCAAGAGGATAGTCCGCCTAATTGAGCTCACCACCCTCACCATGTGCTTCCCAATGAATGAAGATGAATTCCACATATTCATGCTAAACATGTACATAAAATTCAAGGTATTATAGTACTAATTGTCATGCTTACACATCTTTTAAATAAACGTCACATGCTTTCAAACTGAACATACTTCACATTTTTCACATTTCATCTCATTTACATCGATAATTAAACATACTTCACATCCAAACATGTTTTCAAGACAATCTATCAAACACATAAGTGTCAACTTCACAAATACACATGAATACACATAATTCTTTCACATTTCACCTTCACATATGTTTCATAATCATCTAAGGCAATTATAAACATGTACTCATCAAATTTCATATTGAAAACTCATTAAATTGTATAATCTAGCATGTTTTAACCCTGAAAGACATCTAATTACACCCATATAACCAATTGGTTGTCATAAACAACCAATATATTCACACAAACATCCCTACCTCAATTTAGAAGAGCTTCTAAATTATTATTTTTAATTTCTCACTGAAATCAACTTTCTTCGAATTTGATTCTGAATGGATCAAACTCGAGCCTTCAATACATAGAACAATTCTCTCTTTTTTGGTGCCTTCTAATTCTCTCCCAAAGCCTCTCAATTTTAATAGAGAAGGAAGAAGGTGAATGTGTGTGTGTATGTATATATATATATATATATATAAAATTAATTAATTAATTTAAATAAAAGATTTGATGAGCTATGGAATTGATTTCGGGTCCGTAGGAGTCACTGAAAGTGAAAACAGAGCTTGGAAAGGTTAGATAAGTGACTAGTGGCATTTTTGTAAATATGAGAGAATGAACTAGTCACTTATCTAACCTTTCTAGGCTTTGTTTTCACTTTCGGTGACTCCTACGGACCCGAAATCAATTCCATAGCTCATCAAATCTTTTATTTAAATTAATCTCAAATTTTGGTGTCATTTTGACACTTTCAGATTTTTTTTGGCCCACCGAACCTACATCTTGAACCCATTTGACCCGAAAAACTCAACTTTTGCCAAACGTTCCAAAAAATTTCTCGGACCCTTATACAAATGATGTGGTCGGAACTAAATTATATTGTAAGCTTAATTTTGCCCTTTTTATCAAAATATAATTTAACCACTCGCAAGAGCACGAATCTTTGTAGATAAGGTTCTATATGGAGGGTATCGATCCCACGAGGACTAGTCGCAATTGTCTTACGGGAAGATTAATTCTACTTTAATTCTAAAAACAGATTTTTGGTTTTGTGTTTAAAAACTATTGCATGAATGAAATGACAAGAAAATTAAAGAGTTTAAAGTTGGGAGAGAGAACTAGGGTTGGTTTCCACCACTAGCCATTCACATGTTCATAAGTGTAGTAAGCATGGGATTTATTAATTAAATGCCTAACAATGTCATTAGGCTTGTGACCTCAACGACATATCAAAAGATCAATGTGTGTGCTAACCTATCATAATCCATCTTCAACAAGCATAGCTCTTCAACCTAACTAACTACCTAATTACTCTACTCTCTAAGTGAACACTACATGCATCCAAACTACCTTGTCTTGGCATGGTCTATACAAATTAACATCACACATTCAATTAAATACCATTATCTAGCCATCATTTGCACTTCTTGTGGAATATGCAAATGTTGTTCATTCAAGTGACAAAATCTACTCTAAGACAAGAATAAATTCCATATCAAATGAATATATAAAAGAGATGTATTTGTGTACATAATCACTAGGCTAAATAATCAACATTTAAGTATAAATCCCAAGAGCTACAAAGATGAACAAGTTTACATGGCTAGGGGTTGAAATCAACACCCTAGTAGAAGAGTTAGTTGCTCATGGTTGCCTTGCACCCTTCCATTGATGAAAAGAATGAAGCTTCTTGGTCTGGTTCAGCTCTTTCTCTTCCTCTCCCGAAGGTCTCTCCTCTCTAATCTGATGTGTGTTTAGAGATATGTGAGATATAAGAGATATGGCCCTTTTTGTGTGCTTTTTGGCTTCTTTTTCAACCTTGGGCCCACCATATATATATATATATCATTATATATATCTCTTGTATCAAGAAGGCCCCTAAAAGTCTTGTTCAAGTCAGACAATCCCCCTAAGTCGTGCAAAAGGGGGGATTTTGTTGCAAGTGGGAGAGCAGGTGAGCAAGTGGCCAAGTGGGCTCTGCAGAATTTCGATTGATCGAAATTGAATTTCGATTGATCGAGATTTCGATCAATCGAAATGAGATCTCGATCAATCGAGATTTCGATTAATCGAAATCAACATCTCGATTGATCGAGATGCCTTGGCTGCATTTCCTGATTTCTTCTCTTGATTGCAGAAAGCTTCCAACTTTGCTCCATTTACTCCAATACCTGCAAAACATCAAAAACACAAAAATACCGTAAACATATCTCGGTAAATGCAAAAACGGAACCAACGTATGCAATAAAGAGGGTTCAAATGCATAGAATGGAACACTTATCAACAAGTCTCCAAACATTTATTTAACATTTAAAATATGTATATAATCATTTAAAGCATTTATATGACAATAAATGAAAATAAAAGAAAATCGGCCAAAAATGGTCACGGTTCATACATATCTGGAAGCTAGAAGCTTTACTGATTGAAAAAATAAATAATAATAATGATTCAATGTTAAAATGGGCACATATTTTTCATATACGCAGTTCAAAATTTTCATATACAATCTCAAAATTTCTATGGGCACATTTTTTTCATATACAATTTCAAAATTAAAGGAACAATATGGCAATGTATGGTGAAACAAGCAAGTAGTAGCTATGAACTTCATAGGACCTGCCAAGAACTAATTTGAGAAGCAGCTGTTTCAGACCACCTCATGGTATAGAAAATAAAATATGTCACAAAGACATATAGAAATAGTAATGCTTAAACAAAAATTCATTTAAAAAAAAAAATTTGATCCAAAATACACTCAATTAACCAAAAGACAGTTTGCATGTTTATTCAACAAAATTATAGCATTTGTAAAATATATGCCACGATCAAGGTGCAATATTGCAAAACAAATTCCACTACTAATCTGCTATGCACCAAAAATCATGTCACTACCAACAGGCCATAATAAGATTTAGAACAACATTTTGAATGATGTGTTACATGGTCATTTCATATTTCATTAGTAATTATATCATGAAATTCACTCATTTACCAGAGTTCACTTTGATTGACATTGACTTCAATAGGGGCAGCTTGAGAAGTACTGGCCCTCACATTGTCAGGTTCTATATTTTCATTTCTGTATTGTGCAAACAGAGTGTCTAAATGTGCTTCCATCCTAATAAAATTATGAATTGCACAACATGCAATTACAATATCTGCTCACACATCTATGTCGTACGGTGCCATTAACTTTAATATAGAAAATCTTGCCTTTAAAACACCAAAACAACACTCAATAACATTCTGAAGAGATAAATGTTTAAAGTTATAAAGTTCCTCACGATGCACCGGTCCTCTACGACTTCTCCTGTAAATGGTATCTCTCACCATGATATGTTGCTAGGAACCCTGACATGCTAATGTAACCATAGTCAATTAAGTAATACTTATCTGCATCCAAAGAACAGTAAAATGACTTCAAAGTCTAATTATTGCCCCTATTTAAACCATTAATGATATTTCAATTACCTCCTGGTGGTAATGAAAATTGTTTTTCAGCCTTACTGTGACATTGCATTAAGACATATGAGTTATAGACACTTCATTCCCAACCCGCCATCACAAAAGTGAACTGCATGTCAAAAGAATATGCTGCTAACACATTTTGTATCATGTTTGATTTTTTTCCATGATAAGGAACCTGATCAGAAGATGGAACAACACTCACATTGTTTCCATCTATAGCTCCAATGCAATCCTATAATAAAATTATTAGTTAACATGGAATGAATAAGATGCATATAATTATTCACAAAAAATATTATAGATTGTAATGAAATGCACCTAAAAAAAAGGATAGTGTTTAGGATTGTATAGAATTTCTGGAGGAACAACATTGAAATTTGGCGGACTTATAATCTGATTCACTAATAACAAAATTACTTTTAGAACACGATAAAAGCATTTGGACACTGTCTGTCTAGAGTGTTGAAATCTATTAAAAACTAACCGATTTCTCGCGTTATGACCTACATTTAGTAAAAATATTCCAACTTGCTCTTGTACCCCCACATAACTTTCTTCCTTTAACCCTAAATTCTTTAGGTCATTATAGAAATTCATAAAGACATTTTGTTCCATTCGGAACAAATCAAAACATCTTGTCGAGTCACTAAATAATACCTCCAGTAAAAAATTATTATCAATTAAACATGAATTCCTACACGGTCTCTAAAATAAAAATTTGTTCGTATACTTATTTAAAATAGTGAGAAGAAGCAATTGCTCCTCGTTATCCTCCTCATCATCGTCATCATCAAAACAAATCCTTCTAGGATCTATATCAAGTATCTAGTATAATTACAATTATTTCATAATTGCAAACATATAAGTAATGGCACACAAATAAAATCAAAATGAGAACATAATAATAGCATATAATATGTCTACAAATGAAAAATATCAATACATAGCATACAAAAAATCCATACATGTCCACCTACGTAGAGTTAAAATATTATGTAAGAGATTACAAACTTAAAATAGAAATAAAACATTGTTCAACACACAAAGTTCAAAGAGTGCTTATCCAACCCTTCTTCCTATTGTCACTCATTTTAAGGAACATATTCCTCCACAATGAAATTTTGATCATATGTGTAATTGCCTTGGAGTACTGCACTTGATCAATCCCATCAAGTGAGTCCATGGCCTACATACATTTAAACATCATGTCAACATTATCTTTAGGTGTGGTCCCTTGACAAGACTCACTATCAGCACTCAACCGTATAGGAGCAGGCCCAACAGGAGGAGATACAGTAAGTAGTGCCTTCTCATATACCTCAGCTTTCTTCTCATACATATTAGCTTCCTCACGTTATTATTAGGCAATTTTTTCAAAACTGATGACATGCTAACCGTGAAGCTCTCTTTTTTGTTCCTACGAGTTATTCTTATAGATCGGCTTCGTTATTAACCTCTCCCCTCCTACTCCTCCTCCTCATCATCATCATCCAAATTGTTACTTGGATGAACATGTTCTTTCTCGTTTTCAGTCTCATGACGAGAAGGAACTCTCGTGGATGGACATGCATGAGAGCCAGTTATAATTGTCTCATCAAAGATGAAACTTTGTTTTTCATAGTGCTTGCATGGTTTTTTCTTGAATTTTTTGCAGCTCCTAAAAATCTACAAGTTCATGTATATTAGCAATTGTGAATTTTTTTTTTAAAAAAAGTGGCTAGTAAATGTTACTAACCTTTAACAATCTTTTCCATCCCTCATCACTTAAAATTATCATTCTAGTGGTTTGATTATACCCGACACCTGTCTCTTGCATGAGCCTTTTGAAAATCTTGTAGTCAGACCTCATGATATTAAATTTTTTTCTAAGTTGATGCTTATCCCAAGGATATCCACCAGTTTTTTTAATCATTTCTGCTAGTAAATTATTCCACCATTTGAAATTGAAGGTTGATGTATTTCAGTTTCCATTTCTAACTTTCTCCTCCATTAAGAGAATGAATCTTTCCTCAGATTGTTCATTCCATAGTATTTTGCCATCCTTGTCTCTCTTAGGTTCTTCCTCTAACTCAGATGTTTGAGTGTTGAGTTGTTAGAGATTTTCATCATTTAGATCCATCTAAAAGTCATTGTAGTAATTATAATTAGCATTCAGAAAATTATATAAGGAGGGGCAACCCCTAATTAACTTAAGAACAAATTCATCAATTGAAATTCAATGTGCAATAGCATAATCACCTTAAAAAAATTATAGTCAGCTTTATTGAAAGTTAATTCTTATATCATGGCTACCAAAATAGAAAGGAAAAAGAAATATTGTATCATTTTTTATTTCTAATGTGCCTGTACTCACATTTGTTTAGAATCTCACATTCTTTTTAGCAACTCAAGCTAATCAAAAGACTATTACTTCTCTAATAAATTGCCGAATGAGGGTCATTTTTCATTTTATGTTATCATGTTTTAGCACAATCTAGATACATGTTTTCATAAAATGAGACAATTCATTTTGTCCTCTATTTTTCCACAAGGAAATAGAATTAACCCGTGCGTCTATACAATTGATTTTGTCCAATCCCACATTATCTCCAAAATAAAAGGACTTTTGTAGAAATACTAAAACCCAAAACCTATTTTACACAGAAAATGAAACTACAAGTTTGCAAATGCAATAAGAAATGAGAAAAATAGTTACTCAAATTGTCTAGGAACCCAAAACACACACACAAAACCAATGTATATAATCAATCTAAGTAGTAAGGTTAGTATACAATATTCAATTCCATTAACCATAATATATAATTAATATTCAATCTCCAATCAAGAAAAAAAAAGGAAATATGGTAAAAGACAGTAAGTAGTAATAAAGTTCCAACACACGAGTCCTCATAATCGTATTGTAGCTTGATGTAAATCTTTTAGGATAATAAAATATACATTTAAAACATGATTTTAAATTATAGTATAAATCCCATAAAGTAAATAAGTATCACTAAAGGCTTAGTATATATAAGTGTTTTAAATGTATAATATTTAACACCTATCAATTATGAAATGCATACTAAACAGAGTTGGCAGTTAATTATAATTTGAAGTATTCATAATTTGGATCCAAGTGCCAGAAAAATGCCATCAGTAAGTAGGACTATTTAATATGCTTATTCAGTGTGCTTTTAGTAACCCCTTTCAAGCTTGAAAGCCTAAATCTGGTAGAGTCTTCAATTACTCTGATAACAATTTAAGTCCTCCCATTTCGGAACTTAAGAGACCTAGAAAAAGATATATTACCCTGTTCATACCACTTCACAAGAAATTGAGAATACAGGCATGGGAAAGGCAATTAAACGTGACATTGATAATCAAGAAAAAATCTGAGAAATAACATTAGCGACATCTTAACATAACTACTGATCACCCAAAAAAATATAACTAAAAATAAATGCAATTTTAAAAAATATAAAAAAAAAGTGAAGAACGATGAGCAGAGGGGAATGAAAGAGAGAAAAAAGAAGTTAGAAACAAATGAACAACTTAGTGATAAAAAAAACATGTAGATCTGGAAATATCTACAACATCCATGGATGAAAGTGAGAGGAAAGAGAGAGTTTGAGAAATGAGAAAATGAGAGAGCACAAAACTGGAAGGTACCGCATTGGAGGAGAGAGAAATTGGCAACATAATTTTTGCCGGTGGACGAGTAGGGGGTGAATGGTGGAGGAGATTGGCTCTGGGAAAAAATGATTTTGATCTAGGGCATAAAGCTGAGGCAAAAGTGTCTCGGTCTCGTCTCACAAAGAAAAGTGCTAGAATGATTTTTATTCCCACTACAGTGTTAAGAGCTCTACATACTGCTATAGTGTTTCTATAAACATAAATGCATAAATACCAAAATGATGTTTACAAATCAATCCTGGAGCTAAAGTGTTTGTTTAAGTGTGTTTGAACTATTTATAAACAAAACAAAAATTATCAAACATGTTTCTACCCTAAAAATATTTAAATAAACAATAAACATCAAACATAAACAGTTACCAAACGAGCCCATATTTGATAATTTTTGTTTTGTTTATAAATTGTCAAAAGACTTTTAAATCAACAATGTAGCTAAGGATTCAAATCCTAAACACCAAAATGGTGGTATTTTAGTGTTTATGTTTATTAATAAAAAAAGTCTTAATTATCAAGTCTTAATTAAAGAGTATCAATTGCTTTGAGAAAAAAAATATTGGGTATATTATGAATAATTACTAATATACTTAATAATAAGAAATAGTTATTCAGGAGAACCCGTGATAAAAAAAAAAAAAAAACTTATCTGAGGAAAAAAAACAAAGAGATCCCAACATCCTTGTCAAAGAAACAAGAATTTTATTTTGTACTCGTATTATTAATTCATTTTCAGTGTTGAAAGGAAAATAGAAACCAAAATATAAAAAATAAAATAGTAGTAGAAGAAGTTCAAGAACAAGAGTATGCCCTCCAAATCTCTTTTCTCACTCCATACAAATTGAAAAACTTTCAACTTTCATATACATATATATATATATATATATATATATATATATATTATTCTTGTTGGACCCTTCTAGGTTGTGGGTCATTATAATTTTATAGTAAAATTTGCAGTATATACATATATATGTAACCCAATATTATTGGTTTCTTTTTTTATATATATTTCTTGCTCTGTTGTTGTAGCATGGACTTGACTTCTTATGCAGTTTATTGTGTTAAATTTTTTAAAAACATTTAAGATTAACAAACTAGTTTTTCTTTTATGGTTGTTAAAATAAGCCAAACATTTTTTCATTATCAAATAATAATCATGTTTATGGATAAACAAAATCGTAACATAAACACTGCTTATATAAACACTTAAATAATAAACACTAAACATAAATAGTTATCAAACAAAACACTTAAACAATAAACACTAAAGATAAATATTTACCAAACGGGCCCATAATTTTCATGTTTTAAATGAGCTGAGCTCAAACAATTTCTTAGCTTGACTTGTTTGTTCAGGAACATGTTTACCAACAAGCTTGTTTAAGGGCTCATTTTGGACTTGTGAAAATGTATATAAAATTTCTTTTAAGTCCATCTAATTTTAGATTAGCTCACAAATACAAAGTCGACTTAAATATTAAGTTATTACCAATTTAAGTATCTAGTCCCATTACAATTCTTGGTACCCAATCCCATCATCTACCACTTAGATATATCTCTTCCTTTCATTTCATTCTTTAATATTGAAAAGTGAAAACTCTAACGAGTCACCGAAATCCCCAAAATCCGAGTCATCAAAATCCCCATTCTGAAACTCAAATTTCGAGAGTAAACCTGTTAACTCAACCTCGTGAGCGATCCCGATAAAAATTATACTACAGTATCATGTTCTGATACCAAGTTCTCATGCCCCAATTTTTGACTCTCAAAAATTGGAGGTGAACTCGTCCATCATTACCCTAATGAACCTCCCTAACTTCTCAATTACCGCAAAAGCTTAACTTAATACATATACTCATGGGTATATATACTCATCAGCAATCACCTTAATGGGCCCCACATTAGTCCATGTACCTATATGCCATCAATTATATCTTCGAAATCATAAAATTCCATCCCAGAGTAATTTAGGTCGGTTGATACCAACCTTCGATCGGCTAAAACCTGGGTTCAGCTGATCCCAAAACATCGAACACACTGGAATCCAATCTTAACTTAGTCGGTCAACTGGTGAGTAGTTTTGGTCGGCCTAAAGGATGATTTCAGCAGGCCAAAACCATTCTTTAGTTGTTTGAAATAGGTACCCAGATTTTTAATGTTCTGGATCTCACACTTTCGGCCGGTTGCTGTAGAGCCTAGGCGACCAAAAATTTCTTGAAACCTCAAAAACTGTATTATCCAAGTTTATATGCATTCCACTATACAACCAACTCATAAACAAGCTAAAAACTTGATTAAAATTGAAGGAAACTCATGCATTCCTCATTCATCAACATTACAATCCATACACCGTCTAAACATCAAATCAAAAACATACATTAATGCCCCAATAATCATCCATACAATGTTATAACATAGATGGAGTTCATAACTTCATAAGTCCATTCATCACAAATCTATACAATTTATTCCAAAATGAGCATTTCATTGATGTGGCCTCCAAAGTTTATAGTCATTATATGAATTATATGTATTATTTGAAAAGATAAATAATTCAATCATGACTACAGCTATGATGAATCAACATGCCACAAGCTGGCATGGATAACCACATACAAAAATATCAAAAAATGTATCCAAATTTCTAAAAGAGAACTCCATTTGGACGTTCACGTTCCATTCGCTATTGGTGCCTTATCTGTAAAATGTTTGGAGAAAAAGGGTGAGCAACTCAATGACTCAGTAGAAATGTCCCAACCCACCTAGGTGTCAACCTAACACCGACTTACATGATTTGCAACCACGATATCGCTATACTATATGACATTCATCAATGTTCTCATGTTCCACAATTCACAAATGTCACTTGACAACAATGCATTTAAAAATACCCCATGCTTAACAGTTAAATCACATAAACATTCAAGATATTTCCATCTTCTTTAGTCATAATCCGATACATAGCCGTGATTGGTCCACTCCGATGATTATGTGGTTTTGGACCACTCTGATGACACCAAAGCATTGGTCAACTTCGACGACACTCGTGTGATGGGGCAAGTGCAACGGTCACACTATTAAGGTGTTCTATATACCTTATATTAGCGATTTGACAACTCTAACGATCACTATCCTTAGGGTATGATTGGGCCTCTCTGACGATCATCCCATTCGGAGTATTCTCACCAATTCAACTACATGGTTGGACACCTCCGAATCCCATGTTTCTCATACTTGAACAACACTTCGATATAAATGTGTGCGTAATTATAAGGCACATTCATTTCATATGGCATAATATCATGTTTTTTAATGCACATTTATGCTATTGATAACATTAGCATGCGTTTCATCTTTAACCACCATATAGTCACATATATGACACAACTTATACACATAAACCACTTATGCATACATTTCATTTCACATCACTCATCTTTAATTCCATATACATTACATGTATAAACACACAATTCATCACGTAACATGAATTAAGCAACCCTATCATGCATAATTATTCAATGTGAAGAGAGGAAGGAAAATAAACTCAACTCCCATCACTCACCCATTCATGCTAGCACAAGTTATACCATCCCAACTCTTCCCATACCTTAGAATTGACAACTAAGAGGGAAGAAACACCCATACCTCAAGTTTGGAACCCTTCTTAGCAAGCCCTAGAATCCACCAACTTCAAGTCCATCCAAAGTGAAACTTCTTTCCGTAGAACTGTAGAATGGAGGTGGAATGAAATGGTTATTCCACCTTTAATTCCCTTTCTCTTATTTGTTGTGCTACATTAGAAATGGAATGACCATTCCTAGTCATTACCTTGGAATGCTCATTCCACCAAAACCATTCCTCTTATTGAGCTATGGAATGGCCATTCCATTCCCATTTTTTATTAAAATCATCATCTCTCTCTTCATTAATTTCTCTCCCTCTTTTACAACTCACACCAGAATATATATATATATATATATATATTAAGGCTAATCACTTAATATATATATATATATATATAATAGGTAATTAGCGTTAATTTCTCTATATATATATATATATATGTTATATACTTGCCACACGCCTATATATCTATATACATATCACATACCGATATATATAACTTGCTATATTTTAAGTTGTGAAAGAAAAGGAAGGTTATTGTTTTATCACTTTCAGTTTTTAATAAAGTATTATATTTTTTCATATAAAAGATTATATTAATCTCTTAACTAGAATAAAAATACAGATTATATCTTGATTTAGAAAGTTTTAATTGAATGGGTAATAAATTTTTTTACATGATAATTAAATTAAAGTTGGCCAAATGTCTCATTTTTAAAATTGGAAGGTATTATCATTTCATTCCTACATCATTCTCTATCTGTAGCTAAACATTGGAATGAGAATGGTCATTCCATTCTATTCTTATTCTCATTCCATTCTCAACTTCATTCCATTCTCATTTTATTTCATTTTTGCATACCAAACTAGCCCATAGTGTATTGACACCTCACAAGGATAAAATGACTATTTTGCCCTTAAGTCATATAACATACTTTCCCAAGTTCTGTTTTTTATTCCAAAAGCCCCTACAGCCTCCAAATCACTTCCTTAACTCATTAAACGTTTTGTTATGTCCAAAATAAAAGATAATTATTTTTTAAAATTTTTTTGAATTTTCGAGCCCACTTAGACTGCGTCCCAAGGCCCCGTTGACCCAAAAAAGTCAAACTTTCTCAAATATTCTGAAAACTTTCCAAAACCCTTAATACAACTTCCCAAACATGTTTATCACACTTAAAATATGCTTAACATAATTCAAAATGCATTTATGGCAATTATGATGCATTAAATGTAAATTGGCCACGGTCTCTACTACCTCCCCACCTTCAAGGAACTTCATCCTCGAACTTAGAAACATACTTCAAGTAGTAAACAACTTAGGATACTTTGAGCGAACTTCTTATTTTCACTCCCATGTAGCCTCCTCAACTTTGTGATGCCTCCAAAGGAGTTTAACCAATAGAATGGTTTTGCCCAAAAGTACTTGCTCTCAAGTATCTAAAAATTGGATCGGTCTCTCCTCGTAAGATACATCCTCCTCCACCTCAAGATATGTCCAATCTAACACATGTGAAGGATCCGAATCATACTTTCTTAACATAGAAACGTGAAAAATATTGTGCACACTTGACAATTGCGTTGGCAAAGCCAAGCAATATGCAACCTCATCTACTTGATCTAATTTCTCAAACAGATTGAGAAATTGTGGTGCTAGCTTCCCGCTACGTCCAAACCTTATCAAGCCTCATCGTGGTGAGACCTTTAGAAACACGTGATCTACAACCTCAAATGCTAAGGGTCTCTACCTCTTGTTAGCATAGCTTTTCTGATGACTCTGAGCCATAAGAAACCACTGCCTTATAATATTTATCATTTCTGTAGTCCCTCGAACTATGTTCGGCCCCAAATCCACTTTCTCCTTGACCTTTGTCCAACAAACTGGTGACCTAGAAGGTCTACCGTACAAAGCCTCGAATGGAGCCATCTCAATACTAGCTTGATAGCTATTATTGTACGCAAACTTCACTAATAGAAGGTAATCCTCCCAACTACCATAAAAATCAAGTGGACATGCTCTAAGCATATCTTCCAAAATCTGTATAGTATGTGTAATACCCTGTAGTTTTTAGGTTGTTTAATTTTAATTTAACTGCTCTGTTGTTAAATTATTATTTTTGAGTGTTTTAGATGCATTGTGTGGTTAAATTATTTTTCTTTTAGTGTCTTGAATTGTTTATGGAGTGTTTTAAATGTTTTAGGTTAGTTAGTGTTATTTTATTTAATTTTAGTTGGGCTAGGCTTTCATATTTTTTTTCTTTTATTTTAATTTTTAGATTAGGCTAGGGAGAATTTGGGTTTGGGTTGAGTTGGGTTGGAATGGTTGGGCTAGGTGTATTTTTAGTGTGATGGGTTAGGGTTTATTTTATTATTTGTGTTTTAAATCATTTTAAATTTTATTAATTTTCTAAAGAAAAAGAAAAGGGTTAGGGTTTCTCTCGTTTTCACGCACAGAGACCAAAAGAATATAGATGCAAGAGAGAAGGAAGAGAATGAGTGATTCATTGAGACGAGTTCCGGTTCATCGAGAGGCAAGTTCGAACTCTTCTCTTCCCCTTTGAACCTAGAAACATAGATTATTTATATATATATATATATATATATATATATGTAGGTGTCAAAAATATGAACACGTAACACACTTATATAATAGTTGCAAATATTACTAAACAAAGAATCAACAGATCTTGTCAATATGTATATCTTCTATTTTATTTCACTCAAAAAATTCCTCCTCTTTACAATGGGGTCTCTCTCCTTTTATACTACTTTCCTGAGCATGAGGTGGCATGATAACGATGGCCTCTTCTTTAATCATTATCTTTAGTTGTCTTTATCTTTGATGAGTAGATCGTTCATGTCATATGAAGCAAGAGGTGGTGTCGTAGGTGTTGTGTCATGCTTGTATTGGTCTATATTTATTGTGTTAGTTTGGGCTTACTTGGGCCTGTTCTGTCCTTCATTATTCTGGCCCGGCCCATAATTTGCATGTTTGGGCCTACTTGGGCCTGTTCAGTCCTTTATTATTTTGGCCCACACTTTGCCCCTAAATTTCCTTTGCATTTTGGAAGGCATAATGGAAGGAAATTTATTTTATGTACCATCTGAGAAGTTTGAACCATCTAAACATTTGGGTTTTCGAGGAGATCTCAGAATTTACGCAGGGTGGTATTATATAAAGGCAAGACCAGGAAAGTTTTAACTTTTTATTTTGGCCAGAACGCTCTGTAAATTAGAATTAGCACTCATCGTCATTTACAGAGGTCAGTGTTTGTTTTGATTGACTTTTTATTAATCATTCAGATTCAGATTGTGCTGGTACAACAGGAGATGGGGGAAGATGATAGTTCTCGGAGTGGTAGTGAATCTACCAGTGATAGTGGTAGTGAATCTAGGTCAATTTCGGGGGATGGGGGTGAAACTGGTATAATTTCTGAATCAGTAGAACAGATTGGGACTGTAAGACCTGAGGATCTTATGCCATCTGATTTAGAAGGTAGGAATAATCAGTTTAGTTTGGTGAAACTTCGTAGGGATAGGGAAATTCCCAGCAATGTGTCTTTATGCCATTACCCGAGCACACATAATTTTTGCTCGGGTGAAGGTGTGAACGAGGGAGAAATTCTTCTATCTGTAGGTCATCTCCCTGCTCTGTATTTTCCTCTTCATCCATTTTACCATTTGGTTTTGAACACGATCGATCTTGCACCTCTGCAAGTAAACCCAAACTTTTTTAGGGTAGTGTCCTATTTGCTAGCTTTAAACTGTACCCGTTCTTTAAATTTAGATTTTGATGATTTGATGGTGTGTTATCGGATAGTGAGGATAAAGGATGAACGAGATCGATATCATTTATTTCCTAAGTCTCATAGGGCGATTTGTACTGACAAACCTTCTTCGAATAAGGGGTGGAAAGGGAAGTTAGTGGTGGTAGGGGGGATTGGAGTGTGCCAAGCTCAGAGAAGTTCCCTATTCCTAAGAAGTTTGGTCATTTATGTATTACCTCTGTTTATAATCTATGTGTTTTTAACTAGTAATGTTTGTACAATATTAATCATGTGATTAGCTCGTGCAGATCACGATTTTGCTATACCGGCAGCGGAAGAAAGTAGCCGAGTGAAGACTTTACAATTTAAAGTTTGGTCTGACCGTCCGAGCGCTAAAGATCTTGTAGTTCTCGCTGTTTTACAATTAATTGCTCAACAGGCAAGTGAGGCCACAGACATGAGTATTCCAATCACTGTCAGGACATCTAAGAATAAGAAGGTGGCAGAACAGGATTGCAGCACCTTCGTTCCTGCTGGTACCGATAGAACGGATCCGGTTATGAAGCAAAAGGGGTTGATGGGTGAGGCACATCAGATAAGTGAACAGTCAGAAGGATATGTGCAAAAGCGTACCAAGGTGAGCGAGGTTATTACCGGAGTTACTTCTCGTTCGATCACTCAGGGATCTGGTAGTTCATTGCCTGCACCGATAGTTTCTTCTTCAGGATTGGGCAGGACTAATGCATCAGATCCATGGGTGCCACATTTGACTAAGTCAAATGGAGCTGTATTGACTGTGAATGATTCCAGCTTTCGGGACATTCACACTTGTCGTTCGCTCGCTCAGGGGATGTGGCCTCTTTTGGATTTGAAGGCTATGGATGACATTAGCCTGACCGAGCTTTTGGACATGGCACCTCTCCGTTCTCTAAAGGTTTTGTTCAATTTTTAAACTTTGATTTGTGTGTACTTTATTGTTATCTTTATTTGACCAAAAATTTTTTTTTTTACTATTGGTACTGGAATTTTTGCAAAGTCATTTTGCTACGATGACATTGTGCCATAGGTTAGAAATTACATCCGCCCAATTGGAGGGTGTCAAAGAAAAGAAGAAGAAGATAACTGAAGAAAACACAAAATTGACCGAACGTTTGGGGACTGCAATGGGGGCAATCACGACCGAACAAGCCAATCTCAAAGAATCAGATGAAAAACTCAAGAGGTATTCCAATGCCTATGGCAAAGCAAAGAAATAAAGGGAGGTGGCTAAAGCTCGAGTAGCTGAACTCACCGCAGTCAACCAATCCCTTGTTGAAGCCAATCAAAAATTGGAAGTGGTCGTGCAAGCTCTTTTTCGAAGGATGTTTCGTGTCTGTCAAGTTAGGAATGCTATGGCTTATCGGACTAGATATGATGATCGAGTGTCTGAAAGTCCTGTCTACAAAGGTGGTCCTTCAGAGTGTGATCAAGAGTCAGGTGTGGTGGGAGGTCGTTATGATGATCTTGAAATAACCGCAGAGGAAGGGGTCATTGGTGACTTACTGAAGCCCATATTAGCAGACTTATCCGCTGAAGCTACTCGGGAGGTTTTAAATGAAGGTACCGAAGGGGTGATACCGATCGAAAGACCATATGATGGGGTTGTCAGTGATCACCCAGTTCCTGAAGTCCAAGCACGTACTGAAGATCAAGAGACAGTGCAACCGCAGACATAAAATACTGGATGAAATTGAAAACATATGGTCGTTTACATTTGGTGTACTGCAAACTTGGGAATTTTGAATTTTGTCACAAGTGTTGAATATAAAAAACTCTTTTTGTTCAAGTTAGAAACACCATTATTTTTGTGGTATGAAATGCCAAGAAATTGTTGATTTATCATGTCTTGTATCTATTCTGTTATGCTTATGTTCGATATTGTTCTTTGTTCTGTATGAGTTTGTTCTAAGAGCAATAAGTTCAACCTTTTGATTTATGACTTCGATCGGTTATCCCGTTGGTGCATCATTCCTTCGGGCAATTTTGCTCCTTGATGTTCTACATAGATGACAGTGCATCATCAACATATGTTCATCTTTGATATACATGTTCATAATTTACATATAGTATCGTCTCAATTTAGATGCATTCCATGGGAGCTTAACATTTGCTCCATCTTTGACTCGTTGTAAACGGTATGCTCCTTTGCCAATCTCTTCTGTTACTTCGTATGGTCCCTCCCAATTGGATGCTAATTTTCTAGCATTTTGCTCTTTAGTATCTATCTCTATTTTTTTGAGTACAAAGTCTCCTTCTGAAAATGATCAGGGTTTGACCCTCTTGTTGTAATTGTTGGTGACCATCTGGTGATACGATGCTAGTTGTATCAAGGTTGTCTCTCTTCGTTCGTCCAATAAATCTAGATTTTGCTCTAATGCTCGATTATTGTATTCATCTTAATAACTTTCCAGATGAAGTGTAGGTAGATTAACTTCGATCGGTATGACGACTTCGGTGCCGTATGTAAGACTGAACGGGGTTGCCCCTGTGGGTCTTCTTGGGGTCGTTTGGTATGCCCATAAAACTTTGGGAAGCTCTTCAAGCCATTTTTCCTTTCGGTCTGTCAATTTTTTCTTGAGGCACTGGAAGACAGTACGATTGGTTATTTCAGCTTGCTTGTTGCCCTGAGGGTAGGATCGAGAAGATTTATTCTGATTGATCCCATAATTTTTTAGAAATGTCTGTATATCTGACCCGGCTAGGTTGGTACCATTGTCTGTTGTGATTGAATCAGGAAGTCCAAATATGCAGATGATATGGGACCATATAAAATTCTTTACTTCCATTTGTGAAATGGTGACATAAGCCTTGCCTTCTACCCATTTGGTGAAATAATCTGTGGCCAGCAACACGTATTTTTTGTTTCCTAGAGCCCATGGCAGGGGGCCCACTACATCCATAGCCCACCTGGTGAAAGGCCATGGGCTAGTCATTAAATTGAGCTCCTCCGAAGGTTGATGTGGGGTAGGAGCATATCTTTGACATTTGTCACATTTCAAAACATGGTTTTGTGCATCTTTGGCCAGATATGGCCAAAAGTACCCTTGAAGAAGAATCTTATGAGCAAGAGATCTGGCTCCTGAGTGATTTCCACATTCACCGTTATGAACTTCATTAAGCACTTGTTGGGCCTCCTGAGGGGTTATGCATCATAAATAGGGCCCGAAATGTGAACGTCGATATAGTTGGTGACGAATTATGGGGTATTTAGGAGCAGTGAGACATATTCTTTTGGCATCTTCCTTGGATGGGGGTAGCAAGCCTTCTTTGAGATATATCCACAGAGGATCCATCCAACTTGGCTTTGTAGGGATGCATAGCACTTGTACCGGAGATGATATGTTAGGTTCATGGACAACTTCTAAAGGAATTGATCGAACGAGATCGCTGTTAGCATGAGAAGCTGCATAAGCTAAACTGTCAGCTTGCAAGTTGTTTGATTGAGGGATGTGAACTATGGTAAATGTCAGTATATGGGCTATGATTGATTGAGCCATACTCTGATAAACACGCATTCGTTCATCTATGATAGCGTATTCTTCGATCAGTTGCTTGACCACTAGTTGGGAGTCACAACTAACATGGAGGTTGTGTACCTGTAATTCTCGGGCAAGTTTCAGACCGTGGATAAGGGCTTCATATTCAGCTTCATTATTTGATGCAGGGAAGTTTAATTGAAGCGACTGTTGCAATATGGATCCCTCGGGAGCTTGTATTTCAATTCCGATGCCTACCCCTTTTTGATTGGTGGACCCATCAATGTGCATTTTCCACTCGGGCTCTTGTGCTTCTTTGATAGGCTTTTTGGCATCGTATTCGAGGAGAAAATCAGCCACGACTTGTCCTTTAATGGCTGTTCAAGGAGCATAAGTGATGTTAAAGGAACTAAGTTCGATGGCCCATCTAGACAAACGGCCTAATATGTCCGTTTGCTCAGTATGTTGCGGATGGGATAGGTAGTCACTACTGTAATAGGGTGTGACTCGAAATAATACCATAATTTCTTTTTGGCCTAAACGAGAGCTAAGATAACTTTCTCAGTTAGATTGTAGCGCTGTTCAGGGTCAGTCATTGACTTGCTGGAATAGTAAACTGGATATTGCTTGTGGTCTTCTTCCCTCAGGAGTACAGCATTGGTGGATGAAGAGGAAACTGCCAAGTAAAGATATAATCGCTCGCCTTCGGATGCCACAGTCAGAATAGGTGGTTGATCATATATTTTTTGAGGTTGGCTTAAGCAATTCGTTGTTCATCCTGCCAAATGGTTCTTCCTTTGGATCGGATTGCATCAAAGAAGGGTTTACACTTGTCTGATAACTTGGAAATAAACCTGCTCAATGCGGCGACTCTGCCTATAAGGACTTGTAAATCTCTGAAGGTTTTGGGTTCAGGATGTTCTACAAGTGTCTTAGTTTGTTCTGGACTGGCAGCTATCCCAGAACGGCTGACGATATGACCCAGAAACTTGCCTTCGGTAACCCCGAACGTACACTTTGTGGGATTTAACTTGATGCGATGTCTTCGGAGCACATCGAAGATTTTTTGTAAGTCTTTGTTATGATCCCCTTTCTTTCGACTTTTGACAACGATATCGTTAATGTAAGCTTCGATAGTGTGATCCAGTTGCTTGGAAAATACTTTATTGACCATACATTGAAATGTTGCCCCAACATTCTTTAACCCGAAGGGCATTACCCTGTAGCAATAGGTGCCTCATTCGGTTATGAAAGATGTTTGCTCCACATCATTGGAATTCATCGGAATTTGATTATAGCTGGAGTAAGCGTCCAGAAAACTTAATTTCTCGTAACCAGTAGTGGCATCTATCATTTGATCAATTTTTGGTAGGGGTAACTATCCTTTGGACAAGCTTTATTCAAGTTAGTAAAATCAATGCACACCCTCTATTTTCCATTTTTCTTCTGAACGACAACCACATTAGAAATCTAGTCAGGATAGTATACTTCACGAACCAGACCGGCGTTAAGTAATTTTTGCACTTCTTCATCAATGATACGATTGCGTTCAGGCGCAAATCGTCGTTGGCGTTGCTTAACGGGTTTGATATTTGGATTGACGTTCAAACTGTGACATGCTATGTTGGGATAAACTCCTATCATTCTTGTATGATCCCACGCAAAAACATCCAGATGGTAATGAAGCAATTGTGTGAGTTCTTCTTGCTCTACCTGGGTAGCATGGGACCCTATCCGGGTCGTTCGGGTCACGTCGATGGGATCTATTTGCACTACTTGCAGGTCTTCAAGGGTGTGAATTTGGCCATCATCATCATTTTTCTTCCCTTCAGAGCATGTTGTTAATTGCTATTGAGAAGGACATTTAGTATCTGGAATTACTTCGATAGGTTCTGTACCCTTTAATACAACAGCATAACACATCCGAGCTGCCTCTTGATCGCCCCAAATATTTTCAGTGCTCTGTCCATTGACTGACAAGCATTTCATCACCTGGTGGAGCGTTGAGGGAACCCCCCTCATCCTATGAATCTATCCTCTGCCAAGGATAACATTGTAAGGTGAATTAACCTCAATGATTACAAAGACTTCGTTCAGAGTTCTATGCGCTGCTACTATTGGAAGGAGGGCAATTCTGAAAGGAGTTACACGAGTTCTGTCAAACCCAACAAGGGGATTGTGGGTTTGAATGGCTTAATCTACAGTGAAACCCAATTGTTCAAAGGTTGATCGGGTCATCACATTGGCACTAGATCCTGTATCAACAAGGATGCGTCAAACGAGGCAACCTGCTATTGTCAAAGTAAGGACCAACGGGTCTTCGTGTGGCATCTGTACTTTTAACATGCCCCATCGATGGAACGTAATGTCGATTGATACACGCTCTTCTAGAAAATTGCCTATTGCCATTGCTTTCTTCGTGCTCGTTCTTCGCCATCCCTTAACTGTGTGAACATCAGATTTCCATTACTGGGCGTGTCCATGAATGGTGTTTATGACCTTTGCCGGTGAAACTTCATTTGTTTTTCGTGTGGACTGATGTGTAGTGGTACGAGAAGGAGTATCAGACAATACATAATCTGACAACTCTCCTCTAGATATGAGGAGTTCTACCTGGTTACGTAAATTTCGGCAATCATCGGTGGTGTGTCCTACATCTTTATGGAAAGAGCAGTGTTTTGTTCTGTCTCTGGATTCAATTGGAGCAGTCAAAGGAGGGGGATTCCTAAATATGCCCCTACTGACCGTTTCTTGGAACAAACGACTCAAAGTTACCTTTAGAGGGGTTTCCTTTCGGTCAATTCTGGGTCTCTTTTCAGAAGTAAGGTTTTGAGTAGTTAAAATAATAAAGTGAGATTTGAAGAGAAATTTGAATAATGAAAAGAGTCACGTGAAAAATAGGTTTTGGAATGAATATTTGAGGAGTGAAAATAATAAAGTGAATAATCATTTGAATAATTTTTTGTTTTCAAGGATACAAGCAAGAAAAATATCATGGCAAAGTAGCAAATAAGAAAGTAGACACTTTAAATAAAGTGTCAAAAATAGAAATAAAAAGAACATGTAACAAATAGGGAATAAAATGTCAAAAATTGAAATAGACAATAACATGTAGAAAGTAACAAGTAGGAAAAGTGTCAAAAAATGCAAGGCAAAAAAATGGTATTTGAACAAGAATGAAATGGTAATCAAGCACATAGAGAAATAGATAATTAAATAAATTATCCAAAAATTGCACGAAAATTAACTTGAGAGAGAGGTTGGGGGTACATACCTCTTTTGGAGCAATTTTAAAATCATTTATCTCTAAAGAAACATCACGAAAAGCATTGAAATATTCTTTAGTGTAGGGTTAGTGAAACTTGAATATTGTAAAGATGAACATGACTTAAGGGAAAATATATGTTATCTAAAAAAGAATATATGCAATGCGTAATGGAGTGATTGTGTGTGAGACTTTTGTATACAAAGTGTAAGAGTAAGGTTTGGATTCTCATTGATAATTTTTATGCTGAGGGTGATTTTTGATATATTCTCCAATGGAGGCATAAGTAAGACCTTACATTGTGGTTGGGCTTTACCATCGTTGTGTTGGCACCAAATGTATACCACGTGACACACATAGGAGGGCGTACGCTTAAACCCCTAACTTCACCGTGGGATGGGTATCCCAGTAATGTCTGATCCAACCATGGGACAAGTAGGAGCTTACATTGTGGTTAGGCCTTACCCTCCTTATATTGGCACCAAATGTCCACCACATGATCCGCATAAGAGGGCGTACGCTCAAACCCCTATCTTCACCGTGGTGAAGGTGTGTAAAACATGTTTAATAGAGATAATCACCTCATCACTATTTTAGTATCAATGAGTTCCAAATCAAGCCTCTTTGAATACAAAAGAAGAAAAAATGAGACGGGAACAAGAAATGTAAGAGAAATGCATTAAAAAAATTTAAAAGAAAATAAAATACTTTTTAAAATAAAGATATATATAGTAAAATATATTATACATGTGGTCATCCAATCACCAATCTTCTAGGAAACTTGAAGCATTGGTGATGAACTTGAGACCGTTGTAGTGTATATAAGATGCAATATAAATGTAAAGACTTATAAACAAGATTTAAAGACTTGAAATGTAAAGACATGAAAATGAAAATAAAATGTAAAGATACGTAAATGTAAACATAAGTTGATGAACAAAGTAAGTGCAAGAATGATTAAATAAAAGTAAAGATTAAAAAAAATGGTGGAGAAGGATTTCTAAAGATTAAAAACAATGGTGGAGAAGGATTTCTCCACCAAAGCAACCTTCTAACAGATATTCATGGCAAGAGAACTTGAAGGTTGAAGCAAATGAGTTGGATGCTATATCAGTGTATATAGAGAGGGAGTGAGGGAGAGAACTTTAAGTTTCTCCTAGAGAGAGAGTTCTAAGACTCTAAAGAGAGAATGCTAAGTTGTCTTCAAGTATATTTTTTGTGTATTTGAGTCCCTTCAAGTGTGTTCAAGTGTATTCAAGTGTGTGAAAATGAAGAGACGAGGGGACTATTTAGAGCCAAATGTGGAGAGGTCTTAGTTGATTTCAACCATTGGTTAAAGCAAGTGAATGAGAGACTTAGGATAAAAAAGGAAAAATGACCAAAAATGTCTCATATATAATATGTAATGACACTATATGACTCTCTTACAATCTAAACCTTTGATTTTTGTAAGAATAAATGTGAGTCATTTGATGTGGGAGAGGTGAGTTGAGTGATAAAACTTGTATTGGATAAATGTGAACCGTTGGATCAAAAAATGATGAGATTTGGTTCAATCCTTAGCAAATCCTAGCCCTCTAAATTGGGTTTTGAGGTTGGGTGAACAGGAACCTTCAGATGGAATTGATCTAGGCCGTTAACTTTTTTTACAAATTTTCTTATATTAGTCCACAGCACTTTTGCAGACTAGTCTGCAAAAATTATGGTATCCACGTGTCACCCTCTGGTTGATTTCTAAAAAAATATCCCTTTTGTAGGGTTGATTTTACAATTTTTGAGGATGCTCTAATTCATTATGTAATTGTATTGATGCAATTGAATAAATTGACATCACTTTATCCAAAAATAAAATTTCAGATCTGTCATAGACAGTGTGTGCAGTGAAAAGACTATTTTGCTCCTGAATTAGGGTTTTAGTTAAAAGGATGTCTGGACAAGAAATGAATCAATATTACAGTGTGTCCTAGGTTTTTTGGGCCCTGCGATCATAATGGTGAGGTTTGCTCATCAATTTGATGAATGCTTTGTGGGTAAAACTTTTGATTTGACTAATTTGACCATGATTTAGGGTTTTGGTCAAAGGGATGTCTGGATCAGAAATGTGCCAATATTATAGTCTCCTATAATTTTTAGACCTTAGGTTCATGGCCAGTTCTTTGATTCCACAAACGGTTTGTGGTCAAACATTTCGCTTGACCAGTTTGACCCTTTTCAGGATTGGGACGGAATCGGGTGTTTGGCAAGACTCACAGTCCCCGTGATAAGTTATATCTAAGGTTTTTGATATCTTTGAACTCAATGGTGGAGTCTTTTTACATTTGGGTAGACGGTTTGTAAATTGACTTTTTGAAATGATTGTTTTACCATTTTCGAGGTTTTGCCAGATTTTAGTTACTCGGGAAGGCTTGTGATTCCCGTGAGTACTATTTTTAACGTTTTAGATCTTAATAAACATTTGGTGAAGTTTTTTTTATTGATTTGGTGGTTCAAACAACAATTCCCCTTTTTGAGCTGTCCATATGGGTTATTCTTGACTTATGTTCGGGAATCAGAATCTAGAACCCTGTGTACATGGGTTTGGGCTTTGGACTAAAAATGGGAGGTAAAAATTGGGGTGTTTACATATATTTATCTATGTTTTTTCTACAATTATACTTTATAAAACATTATTTTAGAGAGAGAGCTTTTATAAGTATTTTTAGGGTAGAGTTTTGTTCTATCTTATGAGAGACACATCTATAATTCACGAGTGATATTTAGGATGGAGTTCTTCTCTTGATTAGTTGTTCAAAGACTACATCAAAGTTCTTTATTAATCAGAGCATTAGATTTATGGTCTTTTTTGCTTATTTGTGAAGAAAGGTAAACCGGATCAGACTATGAAGGGAATAAGATACTTGATGAGTATTTGAGTTCTACTATCTACCATTCTGCAAGGATCGTGACATAAACCTAAATTTTGTAGTAATTAGACATGGAGTCGCAAGAGTAAGCCTGAGGCATTCAGCATTAGAGTCTTGATAAAGTGAAGAGGGGCATGAGTTTGAGGCATAGTATGTTGTTCTTTGCTTTGACATAGTGGATTGGTTTCCTGAGGCGTTGCCTCCCTCGTGATTTTTTCCCATCCTAGGTTTTCCACATATATCTGATGCATTCTTTATTTTACTTGCACTTCATTTTATTTAATTGCTTTATGTAATTAATTTTCAATTGGACTTAAAATCAAATTAATTTGAAAAATTAAGCAAGCAAGCAAGTAAACCTATTCACCCCCTCTAGGTTTTAAATCAAACTTTCATAACCACTTTTGCAGCGTGTTACTCACATCACCGTGTTCCCTTCCTATACCGAATCATCACTCCCTTGTTCTGGATTTTTGGACTCTTTGTTCAATTTTTTGCTGCTACAACTACTCTTACTTCTAAAAGAAGACGCTCTGCTTGAAATAGGTTTGGCCAAGAAGGTTGGTTTCTCTTGTCCCAGTATTATCACCAAAATTTTCTCTTTAAACATTGGCAGGAGTTTGAGTTTCTCGTCAGAATTGGTTTTGTCTACCTCAATGTCCTGATCAGCCTTGCCATCTCTACCACCAAAGAGGTACAGTACCGGCGAGTGCCAAGTCAATATGGTGGCTTTGGTTTCTTGCACTAGTACACATGTTAGTGTTACAACAAAGGAAGATGCATAGTGATACAAAGAAAGAGTCTGAAGTTAGAGAGAAAAAACGGGTGAGAGAGGACCAAGGCTTGATATTCAAGAGTATTTTGGGAACTCAAAAGGAAACTTTGGAATTTTAAATTAAACCTACTCATATGGCTGACATATGATTTTTTTAACAAAAAAAAAAAGTTAACGGTAGCTTGACAGAAGGGAGTAAGTTGCAATTTTTTCTCAAATGTGTTGGAGTTATATACACATATGGAACTAGAGGGATGCAATAGATACAATATCTATACTACATTGTGATAGAAAGTGTGGAGCCTAATTATACTATACACCTTGGCCCAACTTTGTGGATCCAATGTCGTTGTAAGTTGGCATGGGGTTCCAAGTTGATTATAATGGAGGGATATTTTGATATTTTCACACTTGTTATGTAGCCCTAGGAGGTGCCTATATATACAGTTTGAACTTTCTCTAATTGTATGTCATTTTTATCATCATAGTTAAAACCCTGCAACACCAAGGACATAGCCCTAGATTTTGGGTGAACCTAGTAAATCTATGTGTCTTTGCTTGTGTGTTTGATCACCTTTTTTGTTAATTTTTACAACTACTGGTATTAGAGCCTTAGGTTTGAGTGGGAGTAATGGGTGTAGAAGAAAGGTTCAACGGTACATATTTCAGGTTCTGGAAGATATAGATTGAAGACTATCTATATCAGCCTCTTTCAAGAATGAAACTAGAAGACATAAAAGACGTTGATTAGGTTGTTCTTGATCAGCAGACTCTAGGGGTTATTCGATTGACACTGTCTTACAATGTCGCCTTCAATATAGAGAAGAAAAAGGCAGCGGTAAGCCTGATGGCAATCGAGCAGGTCTTATGGTAGCTCTTACATATTTGTATAAGAAACTCTCTACATTTAACAAGGTATATTTAAGACGGCTTTTATTCAATCTAAGGATGTTAGAAGGTGCATCAGTGGCCAACTATCTGAACGAATTCAATATAGTAACGACTCAGTTGAGCTTTGTGGAAATCAATTTTGATGATGAGATCAGGGCATTGATTTTATTATCCTCTTTACCAAAGAGTTGGAATGGTACTATTACAGCAGTGAGCGGCTCTTCTGGAAAAGGGAAGTTGAAGTTTGATGATGTTCGGGACTTGATTCTCAGTGAAGAAAGTCGAATGAGAGAAATAGGCAAACCATCTGTATCTTCTCTAAATATAGAGAGTAGAGGAAGAACTTTTAAAAGAATAGGTGCATATCGCAGCAAATTGAAATCCAAAAGTAAAGGTAAGTTGAATACTAAAAAATTTCTTGATAATTGTTAGAACTTCAAAAAGAGGAGAGATTCAAAGAAAGACTATTAAGTACCAAGGAAGAATGGCAAAAAGGAGTAAGAATTTGTAAACGAAGCCACAAAGGAGATTGTTGTTGCTTGAATTTTGAGCGTGGATAGTCCGGTTGAGTCATGAGTTCTTGACTTGGGTGCATCGTTTTACGCTACTCCACATTATGAAATCATAAAGAACTATGTCAATGGTGATTTCGGGAAGGTTTATTTGGCTGATGATGAACCTTTGAATATTATGGGTAAGGGAGATGGTCAGATCAAGCAATCTAATGTGAGGTATATTCCCGACTTGAAGAGAAACTTGATTTGTAAAGCCTCCAATTTTATTTTTATTTTAATTAGAATTAATTATGTTTTAATTGTGATAAGACAAGAGAAATTGGTTTAAATTTGTGTTTTCTGATTTATGGGACTTTTTAAAAAAATTTGAGATTGGGTGTGGGCTTGGGATGAGTCGAATGAACCGAAAGACTTTCACAAGTCTTGAAAATTTATATAAAGGCATATATTAAAAATTGAGGGGTGTATAGGATAAATTGCGAGAAGGAAATGTTAGTATGTGATTAGTAGAGAGTTAATAGTAAAAAAGAGCAAATTAAGAGGAAGAGAGGGACTTATTTGTAAATGTTGTAAATATAAACAGATTTATGACATTTATTTTATCACAAAAAATAAAAATTTCTCTCATCTCTCTCCCACTACAACTTCATTCCAACTTCTCTCTAGAATTTAAATGGCTTTAGTTGAGATTTGAATATTGTTTCAAGATGAAAGTTTGTTCTACTCATCATTCTCTTCGATTTTATCAGTTTGGAGTTCAATTTGCTGAATTTTGAAGAAATGGGTAAAATTAGGGGTTGGATTTGGGGATAATTCAAAAAGAGAAAGTTTTTCTCCTTTTTACGATCTACGCTTTATGGTTCAAAATTCAAATTCGGAGGAATTTGAAATTTTGGTGATTTGGAACTCCTTAAAATTAAAGCTTGAAATTGAGGTAGGGGTATTCTGTCCACCTTATCATCAATTCCTTAAGAATTGATATTGATTTCGAATTGTTTAGAATGTTTAGAGGTACTAAGAAGTGGTAATTGGGAATCTTGCATATTTTTTTATGCTTATACTTATCAATTGAATCTTCACATGACAATTATGATGATATTAACGTGCATTGACATTGTATATATATGTCTTGATGGATTTGTTGATTTAAAGTATGTTAATACATGTGTTAATGTGAGATATACATGTGAATTACATTTACATGCCATATATGCTAGAAATTAAGGATACATGTTGGTTATTAGAATGATTTATAATTGTAGAGATTATGTTATACTTGTTGCATACCATATATGATAAAATGCATTAGTGAATATCTTGTGAGATAATTGATATTGTATTGTTATATGCGTGGAAATGACATGTTTTAACATAGAATCAAATGACTTATTATGCACTTGGAAATGTGTGATATATTTGAGATTATATATGTTGACATACTTGAAATTTATGTGATTAGTTGTTGATTTTCGGAGGAGGTCATAAAATCAAGAAGGGCCTTGAGCCTTAGGGTGTAAAGCCCGAAACTTGGTCAATGTGGTTTTGTCTAGACCCTCGGGTTAGTAGCCCGCAAGTAGGGTTATGTTAATTCATACATGGTTGATGATGGGGATAATAGGAAGAGTACTACTAGGTATGTGTATACTTTAGGTGGTACGGCAGTGAGTTGGGCCTTTCAGTTGTAGAAGATTGTGGCTCTCTCGGCTATAGAAACTGAATATGTTGTAGTCATAGAAGCGATCAGGGAGATCGTTTGACTACAGAGGTTCTTGAAAGAGTTGGGTAAGGAGTGAGAGAACAGTATTCTGTACAGTGATAGTTAGAGTGCTATTGCTCTTGCTAAGAATCTGGTGTTTCATCCAGAACGAAGCATATATAGTTGAGGTGCCACTTTATTTGTTCTATTTTGGATGACAATGTGCTATCACTTGAGAAGATCTATGGAAGTCAGAATATAGCAGATATGTTAACCAAATCAGTGACTATTGAGAAACTGAAGCTATGCTTAGCTTTAGTTGGTGTTTGAATTTGAGGACAGAAAAGATAGTTGCTACAGTATTTTGCTATAGTTTGGGGGCATGAGGGAGTTTATAAATTGATATTATTAGTCTCCAAGTCAGAGATTGATAGGAAGGGTGGAGTCTGATTATATTGTACACCTTGACCCAACATTGCAGATCTAACTTGTTATGTAACCCTAGGAGGTGCCTATATATACAATCTAAACTCTCTGTAATTGTATGTCGTTTTTATCATCATAGTGAAAATCCTAGAACACTAAGGATGTAACCCTATATTTTGGGTGGACCTTAAAAATTTGTGTCTTTGCTTGCATGTTTGATATCCTTTTCTATTAATTTTCGTAACACATAGATGATTTTTGCACTTCACCCTATAAAAATATGAGTGTTACTCATACCTTCGAATATAAGAACTCAGGTAGGATGTTCCTTGATCAGTTCCTACCATAGCTTGAATATTCCCAAATCAACTCAATTTTTAATAAAAATAAAATAAAAGGTTATTTTATTTGAATACTCAATGTAGCTGAAACAATTTTATAATCGTCATTAGGCCATCAGCAATGGGTTCGCCAGACGTATGTCTGGCAAACCAAATTGAATTTTAGACTCCAATGGCTATGCCATTGGAGCGATCCAATCCAAGCGATCGCTTAATGGATCGCGGAATTCCGCTACCCATTAAGTTATCGCCCAATATGTGTGGGCTCAAGTGAATGCGGGCCGATAATTTTTGTTTTTGTTTTCTCGAAGTGATGTTTCACTCTGCTTTTTATTTTTTTGAAAATATGCACTCTCGTTGTACACTGAGCCACTTGATTGTTATTGAAACAAATACATTATATTTTATACTTATATAACACTAATTCTTTCAACACATATCAATTATATTAAAATTTTATTAAAATATTATTATTTTGGAAATGCTGTTGTGGAATCAAAAACTAAAGATCCTGACATTCTGACGTGTCTAACTAAAATACTGACTTCGATAACCAAAATTTAAATATGGAAATCCAAATTGCTGATGGTCTTACTTGAAATGTAGAGCGCAAGTAATTAAAAGTAAACAATGTTTAAACACTAGTTTGATTTTAGACTAGTGTTTTCAGTAACAAGGCCATAGCACATGTAAAACGGCAAAGACTTGGCACTAAATAGCTCCAATCATGACATTTTTTGTGTTGTAAGATGATTCAGATCAATTTAATTAAAAGTAACGCTTGCAAGATCTCTTGAAATTTAAAGATCATGAGCTCGTGTCATGTGTACACACATACTTTATGCAAAGAGTCTAGACATTAAAATTCATTAACAATTAACAACTTTAAATTTTTTTATCAATTAACAAATGAATATGGACCAGCCCAGTCAGTTTAGCAGGCTTATTAAATGCAGGGCTAGGTTGGGTCAGGGCCACGGAATGTACATTAACTTGAACCTACTGGGTTTACCTCAGCGACTCAGCCTAATTTCACTAGAACAATACTCCTGAATTTGGGCCTTGACGTCTAGCCCAAACATATATAATTTAGGGTTAATTTAATTTTTGACTATTTTTAGTGGTCTAATTACAAATATGTCAAGTTTTAAATAGTATTAGCTCAAAAAACAACCTATAAAAAATATTTACGTATTTGACACTTTTTACTGTTCCACATGATCAAATTACCTTTCTGCAGTAATGTTTTGTACAGTAAAATTATAACATCATGCAATTAAAGTATTACATAAATACAGTAAACTATTACATTGTGCATTAAAAGTTTTAGTAAACTACATTGTTTAATGTTTTATGCAGTAAAATTATAACATCATGTAGTTAAAGTTTTATATAAATGCAGTAAAACTATTACATTGTGCACTAAAAGTTTTAGTAAATCGATATGTAAAGGGTTTTAAGGGCAATTTGGACCTAAATAGTATAAATTGTTTTATTTGTAATTACTTTTTAAAAAGTTATTTTTTGACGATATACTATTTGAAAGTTAATGTATATGTAATTAAACTCCCAAAAATTGTCATAAATTAAATTAACCCTATAGTTTACTTATATTTATGGATAAATTACTTTGACTTTTCTTGAGGTTTGACTTAATTACTCTCAAATTAATTTTTTTACAAAATTACTCTGATACCCATTAGACTAACGATTCGTTAGATAAAATCATATATAATATGCAATTACAAAAATTCTCTCAAGTTATAATGATTATGTGCAAAAGTAGCTTCAATTTCTAATCATTTAACTGAGATTAATATGTTTTGTATATATATTTTCTCTATCAATATCACACTAGCACTACTGCCACCGACAGTAGTTTTGGCATTTTAATTTTTTTTATGTTAATTGACTTTAATGAAATAGACTGTCAATTAACGGTAAGAATACTTAGAATAAAGTCAACCAAACTTGAGGAGAGGTTGATCACATATTTTAAAAATTTTAATCCGAAGGTAATTAGGCAAAATTTCAGAAAAAATCAGAGTAATTTACCCTATATTTAAACATTTGCTTGAATTTCAAGAAAAAAAAATATATGGATTTACCTTAGCCTAATTTTACTAGAATTGATATGACATGAAAAGACGACAAATATCATTTTTTAAATTTAAAACATGCAAAAATAAATAAATTAAAAAAATCATAACTTTTGCTCTCTTATATTTAAAATTCAAAATAAACATATATTATATCATCATGCCATATTAGCATTATGTAGAAAGAAGTATGGTTGGTTTCACTATATTGATTCAAACACTACGAGGAGGAGTTTTTACTTAATTTAACGAGGAAATGATGTACTTCATGATCAAACTCGTTAAACATTCGAATCTCTGCATTCTATTTTTGCTGTCCATTTCATTCTTTTACATAGCTGATCTTTATCTTTTGTGACACGAACAAGCTGAGATGCTACATGTTCCCTAAATGCAGGTAGCTCTCAGTGTGACGGTTGCTTTTTACCTGTTTGAGCGGAAAACTTTTATGATTCCTTCTCCCTTTTAAATGTGGAAATAAGTTTGCAATTGGATTCATGTAGTAGCTAGAGAGAGAAGTCATCTATAAAGTAAGTGTTGGTAGTGAATGGAATATCTTTTTTCAGGTCCCCCAAACAGTACTTTATACAACCCCATGCAAAACTATTAGTGGGAAGCTCAATATAGTCAGCAATGATGGGGATTTAAATCAACCATGAACTACTGTGTATTATGATAATCCACAAATGTAATGTGCCAATTTCGATGGACATTATGGTAGTGTCATGACTGTGAAACAGTCATGCACGTGACCAACCCAAAAACCAAAATGTTTGAGAGTTAAATTAAGTAGTAAAATATTAATGGATGAATATCTCTAACGACTCTCGAGGTTTCTCTTATTATTTTTCGGCTGAATTTTTTTGTAAAATGATAGTCAACCTCCTTTGTGGGTTTGTTCAAATATTTCCGGCCATCCTAATGTCGGTCCATTCTTTTTAAATTCCAAAACTACCTTTAAAATAATAAAATAATAATTTTAATCATTTATATTTTAACAAACCTACCCTTTGTCTCTTTTCTCCGGCGATGACACTCATAGGAAACGTTATGACAATTGTTTTATTTGTTCCTTAAACCAAATCAAAGATCCGTATGATGGTATTTGAACAAGAATGAAATGGTAATCAAGCATATGGAGAAATGGACAATTAAATAAAGTTTCCAAAAATTGCGCGAAAATTAACTTGAGAAAGAGGTTGGGGTACATACCTCTTTTGGAGCAACATTTTAAATTTATTTATCTCTAAAAAAAATCACAAAAAGCTTTGAAACATTCTTTAGTGTAGGGTTAGTGAAACTTGAATATTGTAAAGATGAACATGACTTAAGAAAAAATATATGTTATGTAAAGAAGACTATATGATATGCATAATGGAGTGATTGTGTGTGAGATTTTTGCATATAGAGTGTAAGAGCAAGTTTTGGATTCTCATTGATACTTTTTATGCAGAGGGAGATTTTTGATATATTCCCCAACCGAGGCGTAAGTAAGACTTTACATTGTGGTCGAGCCTTGGCATCCTCATGTTAGCAACAAATGTCTACCACGTGATCTGCATAGGAAGGCTTACACTCAAACCCCTAATTTCACCATGGTAGGGGTGTTTAAGTCATGTCAGATCCAATCAAGGGGCAAATAGGACCTTACATTGTGGTCGGGCCTTACCCTCCTAGTGTAAGAGCAAGGTTTGGATTCTTATTGATACTTTTTATACTGAAGGAGATTTTTGATATATTCCCCAATCGAGGTGTAAGTAAGACTTTACATTGTGGTCGAGCCTTGTCATCCTCATGTTGGCAACAAATGTCTACCATGTGATCCACATAGGAAGGCTTACGCTCAAACCCTAATTTCACCTTAGTAGGGGTGTTTAAGTCATGTCAGATCCAACTAAGGGGCAAATAGGACCTTACATTGTGGTCGGGCCTTACCTTCCTTGTATTGGCACAAAATTTTTACCAGACGATTCGCATAGGAGGGCGTACGCTTGAACCTCTAACTTCATCATGGTGGGAGTGTGTGAAACATGTTCAATAGAGATAATCACCTCATGACTATTTTCGTATTAATGAATTTCACATAAAGCAAGTATTTTTTAAGTACAATAGAAGAAGAAATGAGATGGGAATAAAAACTGTAAGGGAAATCCATGAAAAAAATCCAAAAGACTTTAAAATAAAATACCTTTTAAAGTAAAGATATATATAGTAAAATATATCATATATGAGGTCATTCAATCACCAATCTTCTAGGAAACTTGAAGCAATGGTGAACTTGAGATATAATATATATAATGATAGAATATTTGACTCCAATAATGACACGGGTAACGTGAAGGTTGTAGACTACGTGACGTGGACAGAAAGCATACTTTGACAAGACTTCTCTCTCCAAGATAAGTCAAGGGAATTGAAGAGTCAATCTCCCATTGGGACATGTTCCCATTTGACTACTTTAAATATAGAAATGGTCCATATACTAGGTACGCAATTAATACCCTCTGAATTCTCTTACAACTTTAAAAAGCCCTTCCAATTTCTGACTTGATCGTCGGAGCGTAGTCGGCTGACATTGTGTCGGTGCCCTTTCAGTTACCCTTTGTCTGTCTTTTTATAAGTTGACATCTAACTAGTCCAGGGGTGGATTTGTGCTTCATCAGTTGACGTCGTCTATGAGAACCTGTCACGAACTTGACTCTTGTCCTATCCAAAAGCATAAATGAATCATGATGCACCTATGATCTGGGCTAGAGACTATCACCGGGTAGGAGCCTCTTATCTGTAATCTCCACCCGGATAGGATCCTCTTGCCAGGTCGGATCCCCCCGCTGGACAGGACCCTTTTGCTGACCATAACCTTCAAGCCGGACAAGATCCGCCTACCGTCCCAAACCATCCTAGTCACAACTTTCCTATACCAGGAGAAGGAGGCATGCATCCTCCTAGTCAATGAGACTTTCTTGGGGCACGTCTCGGATTCCCAAATGACTAGGAATGAGTCACAGCATTAGCATACCAAGTTCAGAGCTTGAATTAGAGTCTGACCCACGTATTCTAACAAAATACGGCAATCCTGCGACGCCTTCCTCCTATAGCACCAGTGCCATAACGGAGTTACCTCAGGTCGGTTGATCTAAAAGGGGATGATGCAGGACGAGGCAGTAAAGTATCGATAAAAGACGCGGCCTAGAGCCGAATGAGAAGTGATCAAGAAGTTTGAGAGAAGAGTGAAGGACTAGGGTTGAGACTTCACCTCTAGCTTAATAGTACACCATACTTCTAATAAATTGGGGGAATCATGTACCTTAAAATACTATAATCCATCTTAGATACGTATAAATTTCCTAACTACTTACTTACCTAAATACCAAATTAATTAAGTGGAGCTAATTTACCATCTCTTAGCATGGACTATACAAATCAAGCCATACATGTATAGTGAAAACTAGTACCAAGCTACCACATGTAGTCTTTGTGAAACTACAAGTGTTTGAAGATCATGTGGGAAAAGTAAACATTCTAAGACAAGAAGGGTCAATTACTCACATGAACATGAAGAATTTGAAAACTTATATTACTCATAAGGCTCAAGGCAAGGTACATATACACAAAAATACATAAAAATTCCCAATTCATTAAAGTTAAAACATATTTACAAGACTAGGGTTTGTCAAAACCCTAGAGAATGATTAGTTGATCATAGTGGGATGGAAGCACTCCATAGACAGAGATGATCCTATGCTCAAAATGGTCTTCAAGGCCTTACGAAACCCTCTTTGAAGCTTTCCCTCTCTAGAACTTCACTTTCTCTCTCTAGAATTCTATATATACTCTCTATTCCAAGAATTGTGATATATCTCATTATTACATATTTACTAGCTAAATATCTGATTTGAGGCTCAAAATATCACAGAAATTCCGTTCAAGGCTTTATCCAAGCAAAATTGGATAAGTGGCAAGTGAAAAAAATATCTGCAAAAAAATATCTTTTGCAGGATTGGGCGATGCATCGAAGTGGATACTTTGATGCATCGATCTTTACTTCTTCTGTAAATCTTCAACTCTTCAGCTTTTCGACTCCGATCTTGACACGCCATTCACTATTCCTTGATATGAACTTTCCATAAAGTATGATAGGACATAGGAATGCATTCTTGAACTGATAAAGGAGTTGAATTATGTCGAATTATGAGTTTCAACCTGAAACTATCAAAAACATAAAACACGTAAAAACTATATAATATATGTAGCTATGGGGTTAAAATACATAAGTACAGGCACGAGAATGTCTAACATTCAACGCTTATCAACTCATAAGGCCATCAGGCAGAGATACTATTGGCCCACTATGCAGCAGGATGCATTGGCTTTTTCACCAAATGGGAGGAAAAGTGTCAACGCTTCACCAACATTCTGAATTAGCCCCTGGATGAGTTGACTCCGATAGTTGCCCTATGGCTATTCGTCTAGTGGGGTATGGACTTGATCAGCCTTTTACCTATAGGAAAGGGGCAAATGAAGTTCGCAATTGTAACAATTGACTTTTTCACCAAATGGGTGGAAGTAGAGCCCTTAACCACGATTGGAGAAAATAATGTCATCAATTTTATATGGAAGTCAATCGTATGCAGGTTCAGCATCCCAAGGGTCATTATCACAGATAATGGAAAGTAATTTGAAAGCTAAAGTTTCCAAAACTTTTATGATGAACGCGGCATAAGTAACCACTAATCCCTACTAGGTCACCCACAGGCTAATGGGTGAGCAGAAGTGGTCAACAAGACAATACTCAAAATGATAAAGACGCGCTTGGAACAATCCAAAGGCGTATGGCCAGAATTACTACCAAATGTCCTATGGGGTTATAGGACCACTGCCAAAGTCTCCACCAAGAAAACGCTGTATTTTTTGGATTTCGGAAGTGAAGGGGTCCTCCCAGTTGAAATGGAACAGGTAACAAGTCATCGAACTAAACATTATGCCCCCATCACAATAAAAGTGAATTGAGGGCTAGCATTGATTTCATTGAAGAAAAAAGGGAGCAGGCACGAGTTCTGGTGGCAGCGTATCAGTAAGCTATGTCCCTGGTGTCCAAGTCTTTTGTGAGGTCACTCAGGCTGCCAAACCTCTGGGCACTAGAAAATTGGCTCCTAACTGGGAGGGCCCTTACAGGGTAATTAGGACTCAACGACAGGACACATATTAGTTTAAAACCTTAGAAAGAAGGCAGTTAGCCCATCCTTGGAATGCTGAGCAACTGAGGAAATTCTATCAGTAAAGTTTTTTTTTTCTTTCCCTTCTCTCTCTAGTTTGCATTCACTTTTGGCAGTTTCATTTAGAGCTTGGCTTCGTTGTCAAGCCTTAGAGCAAGGCTCCATTTTTCTGTTTATTCTTCTTTTCGAGTAAATTCTATTATTATTAGATATTAATAAAGGCGCTTTTATTTCAAAATGCATTGTTGTAGTTAGAAACTAAAAACTGTCAATAAATAACCCTACAGGGACACACCTCTAAGGAATGCCTTTGATAAAAAAGGTAGTATGAATTAATTCTAAGAACATTATATTAATAACCCTACGGGGACACACCTCTAAGGAGGGCCTTTGATGAAAAGGTGGGATGAATTAATTTATAGAACATTGTATAAATAATCCTATGGGGAAGTACCTCTAAGGAGGGCCTTTGATGAAAAAGGTGGGATGAGTTAATTCTAAGAACATTGTATAAATAACTTTATGGGAACACACCTCTAAGGAAGGCCCGGGAGGAATCAATTCCGAGAACATGGCCGATTGACCCTTTGACCCCCCAAGGTAAAGTTAACAGATAATAAAAATTCTTTTATAGGATTATTCAATAAAATTCTTTATAAAAAAAAAAAAAAGGCGAATTGATCTTTGTTCATTAGAAAAAGAGGTTACAATACCATAAGCAAAAAAGCTATAGAAAGAGCTGTTATAACAGAAAACTAGAGGTACATCAGGAGTTGGACTCCCCGTCCTCCTCCCCTTTCAGTTGCAAACGATAAAAATCCATTTATGGCCACTCGTCCTAGGCCATGGTACGGAAAAATTCAAAGCCCTCGATATATGGCTCATCACATATCTTCTCAAAATTCGATGAGTCCTTGAATTTTTTGACAACCACTACTTGGTGCCCCGGTAAATCCTCATTCCAGTGCGCCATCTCCTCCTGGTCATGGCAGATCTAGGAATTGAGAAAGTCAATCTCTCCAGCCTGACAGGTGTGGGAAAAGCACATAGACTCTATCTAAGAATTCAGCACAAAATGCTGGGTATTGAAAGAGGCACGCTCGGTAGTAAATGAAGCTTGTTGCTTCTCAAGTTGGTCTACCATGCGCATATAACGGTTAAAAACTGATTGGGCAAATATTGTGCTCTATTGAAAAACATTAAACTCTTCATAAGCATATTGACAATGAGACCAACAAGATAGAGTAAGAGAAGATTCAAACCTTAGCGATGTAGGCTATAAGGTTTCCAATAGAGGAAAGAACCCCGAGTGAGTCCATATCATCAAGATCATTCTTCATAACATATTTGCCAGTTCGATGAATGGCAAAGGCCGGGTCATTTACCATAGACATAATGTCGTTGCTAGCAGACGAGAAAGATACTTGGGAGCTACCACCTCCAAAAACTAGCGTCGTAAGAACCCCAAAGGAGCCCAAGTTTGAACCATTTCTACCACTGAACAATCAAGTGTGCGGCACTCTAAAGGAGCTCGGGTCAGGAATGCCCCTGCTGGGGGCGACAACTGTGGTGCAGGGAGGGTTCCTAACCGAGGGAAGAGATGATTGGTCCTCAGTTCGGGTGATTGAAACCTTTGCCTCTTTTTCCCAGAAGGGGAGGAAAAGGAGGCGACACCTTTGCCTTTCCCCTTGAGGAGGGTCTTTGAAAGCCACCTTTGTGAACCTCCTCCTGCATGTTTGAACCATAAACCATAAAGAAACGTGAGCACAATCTTTTAAAGAGGAAAGTTATAGAAAAAAAAGAGAAGGAAACATACCCCTTCTGATGATGTCAACACAGGGAGGGTAACCTAAGTTAAGGTTTAGGTATCCCTCACTTGGGCATTACTAGTTTCTTCCAACTTTTCTTCCTCTGCCCTACTCACAGGTGACGCGGACTTCCAAGCTAAGTAGAAAAGTAAGTGAATACTAAGCTTACAAGAAGCATCCTTGGGAACCCATAAGTGGGGTATGATATGGGGAGTAGGCTTCTGACATCCAGAAATGAAGACGAACCAATTTCTCCAAACTTTTCTTCATATGACCTCTGCCCGAGCCACCCGAGCGACTATAAACATAGCGCCAGTCCCCATTCCTAAAAACCCCATAGTGAGAAAAAAAACTTGCTCACTGAGAGCGGGATCTCAAAATTGCAAGACTTCCACAAAACTAGAGAAGCCATAATAATGCGCCAAAAAATTAGCAAAATTTGTAAAAGGAAAAGATTTGCCTTGTACAAAAGTTCCTGTACGAATACTGGAAGTGGAAACTAGAGATCACATGCGAAAGCGCCCTTATCAAAACATGTTTCCCCCGGGTAGACCGAGAAAACCCGATCGGCTAGGCAAGGGGCTCAAACCATGACTTCGTCAGGGAACGAGTAGCGAATGGACAGATCTTCCACGTCTTGATTAGTTATGGTGTAAGAGATATCTTAGCATTTAGGATGGTCACCCACGGAGAAATAAAGAACTTGAACTTGAGTAAATGTAAAAATCAGAAGAAAGAAGAAGAGTATAGCACTTAGAGTATAGAGAGTGAATGAAAGGTTGCTTGGAAGGAGTGAATGGAGAGGAAGGCATCGAGGAATTTCATAGGCATCAAACAAAGCACCAACGTTAAAAAAATTGTTCACAAAGCCCTAACGTTCACAAAGCCCCAAAGTTCAAATACCAATGTTCAGAAAGGCAACGGTCAAAACCAGTGTGTAATGTGGATGAAAACAACACCTAAAGGCCCCCTCTCATGGGCAGCTAAATACTCCTTCATAGGCGCCAAAGGCAGCCCCCAAGGGCGGCCAAAGGCCCCCTTAAGGGCAGCAAATGGCAGCCTATTGTAGCCACCAAGGGCAGCCCACGACAGCCCCCAAGGGCAGCCAAGGGCTGCCCCCCAAGGGCTCCACAAAAAGATATATATATAATTTTTTAAAGACCACGGGCGACAATAAAGACCTAGATTAAGCACGGGTCCACTGTTATGGCCCAAAAAGTCAGCAATGGTGTTCATAAGGATGAGCGACCCTCATGAACAGGGCGCATCTGATAGAGTATTTGACTCCAATAATGACACGTATAACATGAAGGTTGTAGACTACGTGACGTGGACAAAAAGCATACTTTGACAAGACTTCTCTCTCTTAGATAAGTATGGGGAGTTGAAGAGTCAGTCTCCCATTGGGGCACGATCCCATTTGATTACTATAAATACAGAAACGGTCCATATACTAGGTACGCAATTAATACCCTCTGAATTTTCTTACAACTTTAAAAAGCCCTTCTGATTTCTGACTTGACCGTTAGAGCGTAGTTGGCTGGCACCGTGCTGGTGCCCTTTCGGTTACCCTTTGTCTGTCTTTTTATAGGTTGGCGTCTGACTAGTCCAGGGGTGGATTTATGCTTTATCATATAAGAAATAATATAAATGTAAAGGCTTATAAACAAGATTTAAAGACTTGAAATGTAGAGACATGGAAATGAAAATAAAATGTAAACACAAGTAAATGTAAACATAAGCTAATGAACAAAGTAAGTACAAGAATGATTAAATAAAAGTAAACATGCAAAACATACAGTAGTGGAGAAGGACTTCCCCACAAAAAAAAAAAAAAAAAACCTTCTAGTGGATCTTCATGGCAAGAGAACTTGAATGTTGAAGGTTGAAGGAGTTGGAGGCTATATGAGTGTATATAGAGAGAGAGTGAGGGAGAGAACTTTAAGTTTTTCTTAAAAAGTGAGAGTTCTAAAACTCTAGAGAAAGAATGCTAAGTTGTCTTCAAGTATATTTTTTGTGTATTGAAGCCTCTCCAAGTGTTAAGTACATTCAAGTGTGGAAATTAAGAGAAGATAGGGCTATTTATAGCCAAATGTGGGGATGTCTTAGTTGATTTCAACCATTGGATTAAAATGAGTGAATGAGAGCCTTAGGATGAAAATGAAAAATGACCAAAATGGTCTCATATATAATGTGTAATGGCACTTGATGACTTTCTTACAATCTAAACCTTTGATTTTTGCAATAACAAATGTGAGCCATTTAATGTGAGAGAGGTGAGTTGAGTGATAAAACTTATATTGATGAATATGAACCATTGGATCAAAAAATGGTGAGATTAGGTTTAATCACGAGAAAATCCTAGCCCTCTAAAGTGGGTTTTGAGGTTGGGCGAACAGGAACCGTTGGATAGAATTGATCTAAGCCATTATTTTTTTTTACAAATTTCCTCATACTAGTCCATGGTATTTCTATGGACTAGTTTACAAAAATTATGGTAGCTATGTGTCACCCTCTAGTTGATTTCCCAAAAAATATCCCTTTTGTAGGGTTAGTTTAGAATTTTGGGGGATGCTCTCATTCATGATGTAATTGTATTAATGAAATTGAATAAAATGACATCACTTTACCTAAAAATGAAATTCCAGATCTGTCCTGGATAGTGTGTGCAGTGGAAAGACTATTTTGCCCCTAAACTAGGATTTTAGTCAGAAGGATGTCTGGACCGAAATGAGTAATATTATAATGTGCCCCAGGATTTTTGGCCCTACAATCATGATGGTGAGGTCCATTCATTGATTTGATGAATGTTTGTGGGTCAAATTTTATGTTTGACTAGTTTGACCCTGATTTAGGATTTTGGTCAACGGGATGTCTGGATCATAAATGTGCCAATATTATAGTGTCTCCAATAATTTTTAGACCCTAAGATCATTGTTTGTTTGTCGATTTGACAAATGGTTTGTCAGTCAAACTTTTGGGTTCACCAGTTTGGCGGGATTGGGTGTTCGACAAGGCTCATACTCCCTGTAAGTAGTTGTGTCTTGGATTTTTGGTATCTTTGAACTCAATGGTGGAGTCCATTTACAATTTGGGTAGACAGTTTGTAAACTAATTTTTCAAAATGATTCTTTTACTCTTTTTTGGGTTTCAATGGATTTTAAATACTCAGGAGGGCTCGTGATTCCCGTTTGTATTATTTTTTAAGATTTTGGGTCCTAATGGATGCATTAGTGATTTTTTTTTTTTGTCAATTTGGTGGTCCAACCAACAATTCTCCTTTTTGGGTTGTCCATGCGGGCTTTTCTCGGCTTATTTGAGAATTAAAGTCTAGAACCCTGTGTGCTTTGGATTTTGGGTTCGGAATGAAAATGGGAGGTCAAAAATGGGGTGTCTACATATATTTATTTATGTTCTTTTCTACCATTATGCTTTTAGAAAATATTATTTTAGAGAGAAAGAACTTTTACAAGTATTTTTAGGGCAAAGTTTTATTTTATTTTTTCAGAACACAAATCTATAATTCACAAGTGATATTTAGGATGATGTTCTTCGTTTGATTAGCTATTAAGAGACTACATCAAAGTTCTTAGCTGATTAGAATATTAGATTTACTGTTCCTCTTTTACTTGGTTGTAAAGAAAGGTAAACTGGATCGTACTACGAAGGGAACAAAATACCTGTTGAGTATTTGTGTTCTTCCAGCTTCCTTTATGCAAGGATCGTGACATAAGCTTGATGTTTGTAACAATTGGACATGGAGTTGCAAGAGTAAGCTTGAGGCATTTAGCATTAGATTCTTGTCAAAGTGAAGAGGAGTGTGAGTCTAAGATAGAATCTGTTGTACTTTGCTTCGACATAGTGGGTTTGTTTCCTAAGGCATTGCCTCCCCTGTGGTTTTTTCCCATTCTTAGTTTTTCAAGTATATCTGATGCATTCTTTACTTTACTTGCACTTTATTTTATTTACTTACTTTATGTGATTGTTTAATTTTCAATTGGACTTAAAATTGAATTAATTTGAAATTTTTTAAAAATGAGCAAGTAAATCTGTTCACCCCCTCTAGGTTTTAAATCAAGCTTTCGCAACCACTTCTACACCGCACTATCATATCACCGTGTTCCCTTCTTGTACCGAATCATCACTCCCCTATTTCTGCTTTTCGGACTCTTTCTTTGATTTTTTGCTACTACAACTATTGTTACTTACGAAATATGTGTGGCCAAGAAGGTTGGTTTCTCTTGTCCCAACATTATCTCCAATTTTTTCTCTTCAAACATCGATAGGAGTTTGAATTTCTCATCAAAATTGGTTTTGCCGGCCTCGATGTCCCAATCAGCACTGCCATCTCTGCCGCCAAAAAGGTATGGCACCGACAAGTGCCAGGTTGATATGGTGGCTTTTGTTTCTTGCACTTCTAGGCATTTTAGCGTTACAACAAAGGAAGATGTATAGTGATACAAATAAAGAGTCTCAAGCTAGAGAGAGAACGCGGGTGAGAGAGGTGTAAGGCTTTATATTTAGGAGTATTTTGGGAAATCAAAAGGGAAACTTTGGAATTTCAAATTAAACCTAGTCACATGGCCGACACGTGATCATTTTAATAAACCAAAATTAACAGTAGTTTGACAGAAGGGAGTAAGTTGCAATTTTTTATATACTCATATGAAACTGGAGGGGTGTAATACACACTATATGTACTACATTGGTGATTTTTGCTCTTCACCCTATCAAAATATGTGTTACTCATACCTTGGAATATATGAACTCATATAGGATGTTCCTTGATCAGTTCCTACCATAGCTTAATATTCCTAACTCAACCCAATTTTAATAAAAAAAATAAAAAAGGTGATTTAATTTGAATATTCAATGTAGCTGAAATAATTTTATAATTGTCATTAGGTCATCAACAATGGGTTCACCAGACATGGGTCTAGGAACCAAATGGAATTTTGGACTCCAATGGCTATGCCATTGGAGCGATCCAATCCAAGTGATCACTTAATGGATCGCGAAATTCTACTACTCATTAATCTATTACCCAATCCATTTGGGCCTGAGTGAATGCGAGCCGATAATTTTTGTTTTTGTTTTCTTAGAGCGCTGTTTCACTCCATTTTTTATTTTTTTGAAAATCTGCACTATATCACTCCAATCACTAAGCCACTCGATTGTTATTGAAACAAATACATCATATCTTATACTTATATAACATTAATTCTTTCAACACATCAATTTTATTAAAAAACAAATTAAAAAAATATTAAAATTTTATTAATATATTATTTTTGGATAGCAAAACTCTTCGGATGCTTTTGTTGAACCAAAAACTGAAGGTCATGACATGTTGATGTGCCTAGCTAAAATGCTGACGTGAGTGGCCATAATTTGAATATGGTGATCCAAATCTAGCCAACCCATTGTTGTTGCTCTTACTTGAAATGTGGAGCGCATGTAATTAAAAGTAAACAATGTTTAAACACTGGTTTGATTTTAGACTAGTGTTTTCAGTGACAAGGCCATAACACATGTAAAACAACAAAGACTTGGCAATAAATAGCTCCAATCATGACATTTTTATGTTGTAAAATGATTTAATTTAGATCAATTTTATTAGGCAAAAGTACAAAAAAAATTCCTGAACTTTTCTCAATGTGCAAAACACCCTCTAAACTATTTTTTGGAGCAAATCAGTCCATCATCTTACAAAAGTGGAAAACTTGACCCCTGACAAAACTATAATGACATATATATCATTTACTATGACCATTATGCCATTTTTTCTATAAATATAGTGTTTTCTAAAAATTCAAAAAATAAAAAATAACTAGATAAAATTTTCAAATATTAAGTTTAAAAACATAAAAAAATAAAATAAAAGACTTATAGAACTTTATTTAAGTTTTTTTTCTAAATAAAAGTGCCCTCGTCCAAAGCGATGTCTCATGGGTTCAAGATTTGGGAGCATTCTCTCCAAAAATGAGTATAAGGCTTGTTGTTATACACCTCTCTCAGATCCTACTCAAGCGGGTGCTTTGTACACTGAGTACGACCTTTTTTCCTATTAGTATAGTGTTTTTCTAAATATATATTTTTTTAAAAATAGTGTGATAAAATGCTGAAATAAAAATTCCATTGACCTTTTACTTTTTTATGTTTCTAATTATTTTTTATTATTACAGTAGTGCTTCATACTATAGTTAGTAAATCAAAGAAAAAAACATTTTCAATGATAATTTTATCAAACTCTTTTTTTATTTAAAAATTTTTTTATTTAGAAAACTCTATTGACTATACTAGTAGAGAAAAGAGTATATATGCTATATTTTTATTTTCAAAAAAACCTAAATAAAGTTATATTAGTCTTTTATTTTTTAGTTTAAGTTAAATTTTGATGCTGCATATAAAGCTCATTCAAAGGAAGCTGCAATTGGTATGGTTCTCAGAGACTCAACTGGAAAGGTCTTAAAAGCGATCATCACTTCTTCCCAAGGGTATGTTTGCTATATTAGCCTTGAAATGCACAGAGACATAGGGTTTAAGAGAGATAGTGATTGAGGAAGACTGTAGTTTAGTTATTCAGCCAAAAAATTTTTTTTTAAGTATTGCTTCAAATTATGAAGACATTCATGATATTTTGTGATTGCATAGCAAATGGAGAATGGAATGGGTCGAGAGACAAGCAAATGGGAGCAATGCTACACATCATAAAATAATTTGATGAAGTTTAACATTTCCCAGCAAATGATATGGCTCACGATATTGCTCAGTGTGTATTTCAACAACGAGTCAGTTTGTTATTCGAGATGACAATTAGAGATTGTACTTATCTTTGATCTATTTTAATGGAAGCTTTCTTGCCTTGAAAAAAAAAAATACTCCTATATATTTAAAATTCAAAATAACCATATGTTATTAGATCATCGTGCCATATTAGCATTATGTAGAAATGAGTATGGTTGGTTTCACTAACACAAGAATACTAGACAAGGTCGTTGAGTCTATAGCTGATCTTTATTTTTTCTTTTGTGACATGACCAAGCTGAGATGCTACATGTTCCCTAAATGCAGGTAGCTCTCAGTGTGCAAGTTGCTTTCTACCTGTTTGAGAGGAAAACTTTTAGAATTCCTTCTCCATTTTGAATGTGGAAATAATGTTGCAATTGGATTCCTGTAGTAGCTAGAGAGAGAAGTCATCTCTAAGGTAAGTGTTGGCAGTGAATGGAATATCTTTTTTCAGTACTTTATACAGCCCCATGCAAAACTATTAGTGGGAAGCTCAAGATAGTCAGCAATGATGGGGATTTAAATCATACCATGGACTACTGTGCATTATGATAATCCACAATGTGTAATGTGCCAATTTCAATGGACGTTATGGCAGTGTCATGACTGTGAAACAGTCTTGCACGTGACTGTAATTAATTACACCAACCCAAAAACCAGGCCGGCCTCAGGTTTCTAAAACCAAAAGGGAGCGTAAGCAAATTTTCAAATGAAAGTCTTTTACACATAATTTTACATGCGTAAAAAAAAAAAATTAGAGGAGTGGTAACGGTAGTCGTTCAAGCGAATATTATTGCACAATCGCTTTGTTGATGGGTAAAAATCAATTACAAAAATTAAATATTTTTCTGTAATAAATGTCCTACTTTTTCATCAATCAATATATTTTTCTAACTCTAAAGTATTTACATTGGTGTCATCAACAAATAAATAAAACTATTTATAAAAGAAAAATATGATAAATATATAAAAGAAAAATATGTTCTTTAATTCAATTAACCTTAATAACAAAATTTTAAAAATTATATAGGAAATGGTTATAATCAGTATATAGATTATTAAAAGTATTTAAAAGTAGGACAATATAAAAAAAATATTAATAAAAATATTTTAATATTTTATTTATAATTTTATTTGTTTGTTGATGACACCAGAGTAAATACTTTAGAATTAGAAGAGTATATTGATTGATGAAAAAATAGGACATTTATTACAGAAAATTATTTAATTTTTGAAATTAATTTTCACCAATCCGTGTATCGACTGTGTAAGGGCAATCGCTTAAGTGACTGTCCCTAACACTCCTCAAAAAATTATAACAGGACAGATATTTTTAATTAAAATGACACAATGAAATACATTTTGTTTGTGTATTGTTTATAATAAACTTACGAGGAGCTTCTTTCTTAAATTGAATCAATTGTTTTTTTTTTCTTCTCTTTTTTCATGTTTATATTCAAATTTTGGAGTAGAGATGAGAAAAATAACTAACCTTATAAGTAGATAATCTAAACAATCTTCAAATTTCAAGCCATCAATCTCTCTTTGATTTAGATTTGGGGCTGCAAAAAATATAAAAAAATTTACCCAACATCAATAAGGTTCATTTATCTTAGATAGTATTTAATATGATATCAGAACCTCATACAACAATATGTTTTGAATCTAATCTTGCTGTCACTCTGTTTCAATAATTAAAAATTATCACATATTGGACTACACAAATACAAGTGAGACATAAATGCTTAGGTCCTGTAGCACCAACTTCATTCTCCTTGTTGATGTGGACCAATGAAATTAAAACAGCTGTCCAAAATTTTATTTTTTTAAGATGAACATTATTCATCTTCTTGTGAGTTAAGCGAAAAGTTCATCGTTTATTGTTTTTTTTTTTTTTTTTGTCTCTTTAACTCTCATCTGCACACTCATTGGTCCACATCAACAAGAAGAATGAAATTGGTGCTTCTAGAGCAAGATTCAAATATTATCCTTTCTCAATTTATAACGAGATTTGAGTTGGGGATAGGATATACTTGCAACCAAATGGATCAGACAAGTTTATATACTTGTTGCCGAGATCTGAGTTGGAATTTTATGATTTTATATATAATTGTAATTTGTTGTAATATAATTGATTATTATATTGTCTTATATCTATTAAATTGACGGAATATAATTAATTATTATATTGTCTCGTCCTAGACGACATGGACCTTCATACGATATGTCTATGATAACCATCGACGAGTCCTCCGAGGACTTAGATGCATAACATTTTGATAGTCATCATCAAAATGACTTTGTGGAATGACTGACAGACAATGGGCAATTGTGAGGGATTCACGGAGAATCCAGGCTTCTGTTGTCTCGGCTGAAAAGGACAAACGAGAGAATATTATGGCATTGAGGAGTGACAAATATGAAAAAGTAAGGTTATCTAACTGAGCAGCACGATACATGTCGAATATGTATATAAAAAATGACGTCATAATATAAAAGAAAAATCTTTTTTTGGATATATTACGCTTTTTATAATTTTTAATATTTTACCAAACTAAATAAATCACATTAAAAGAGGGAGTAAGAATCATAATCAAATTGGATTTCTTTCTCTAATTTATTTTTTATTATTTTATTATACATACAAATATTCTCTTTTGCACTCCCTCCAATTCAGTTTATATTTACTCCATCTTTTTCTATAATTTAATTTTGATCGAAAATACCAAATCAAGATAAAATTATAAGAAACTTTAAAAATATTATGTGTTTATTTAATTATTCACACAGGTAAATAACGGAGAAAATTAGAATTTTTATTCAAGAGAAATAGTTCCAAGCTTATGTTAAAAAAATTATGAATTTTTTTTTTTTTTTTGTAGTTTCTTGTCTCAATTATTTGATAATTTAATAGAAATGATATTTCAAAGGAAGATGGAAAACATAAAATTTAATTTGAATTCTCTGTTATTGAGTTATTTTAGGATTTAGATTCTATAATGATAAGTTTTGTTATTTTTTATCTTTTTTCTTCCTATATTATTTCAAAATAATTACTTTTAAAATATAGAAAGTTGTTAAATAATCAGCCACCTAACTCCAAATAATCAGCCACCTAATTCAAAATACTAATTGATGAATTATATTCATGATGTCTAGCATTTTCCTATCTATTTTGGCGAGGCAGCGTTGAAGAGTGTGAAAAGGATCCCATTGAGAATTTTGGAAGTAGCAAGCATTTCTGCATTTCCATATTTGCCAGCACAAGGACCCGACGCTTATAAGCTTTTCAGCATTATTACACTGCATTCAAGTATCGACAAGAGAACATCATTCTTGGAGCCGGGTGGATGAGGAAAAGAAAGAGGAATCAAGCCTAAAAGGCTTAGACTCCATACCAATTGAGCAGATGGGCAACGACACAACATATGCATTAAGAAGAAATTTATACGATTATATATATATATATACATACATACATATATATGTAGAACCTTGTGAATAAACGCATACGATCATTTGGATTGATACTTCTGAACACATATGATCATGGTGGTTCTTCTTTATAGGTCAAATTAATGTTATAGAATAATATGTGAATATCCCAATATACAAAATTAAAGGTAATATATAAAATTGTGATAACTATTGGGAAATAAAATTAAGAAGTCATAAAATGAAATTCTGCAAAAGGGTTATACAAAAAAAAATTAAGAAATCAAGCCACAGTATCCAAAAATCAATTTTTATTTATGTCAGAGAGGTCTACACTATGGAGGCCATCTATTTACTTAGGCAATTAATGGAAAAATGTAGAATTGAACAAACAGATCTACATATCATTTTCATAAACTTAGAGAAGGTATATGATAGAAGGTATATAATTTGGTGAGTCTTACATAGAAAACGAGTTTCTTTAAATATTATTAAAGTTAGAGGATACCATGATTAAGGTCTTCACCATATGTGGAGAAACTAACGAGTTCTCTGTAAAAGAGAGACTACACCAAGGATCAATAGTTAGTTCATACTTATTTACGCTAGTCTTAGATGAAATAGTGAAAGATATAAAACATAGATATCCCATGGGCATGTTGGCTGTGGATGACATAATGTTGGTGGATGCTTCTAAGGCAGACTTGGTTATAAAATTATTAGAAAATTGGGGAAAAGCATAAGAAACCTAAGGTCTAAGAAGTAAGAGTAAAACATAGAAAGTAAATTTAATAAAAACATGAAAAAAAAATAACATGACAATAGAAATATAAGAGCATAGTATTACTCAAAATCATCATTTTCGAAACTTAGGATAGGCAATACAAAAAAAGAGAAACTAATGATATTATTACTAGTAGGATTGGATTAGAATGGACCAAATGGAGACAAGCTAGTGCTATTCTATTCTATGTTATGTTATAGAAAAGTATCAAATAGGTTAATAAAAATATTTTATAGGATGGTCATTTGGCCACCTATCTTATATGGGGCAGAGGTTGGTCACTAGGGTTTTGATGTAGCCCTAACAAAGCATCAATGATTTTATTATTTTAATTATTGGGGACCTTTATATATATGCATAGATTGTGTAATTCAGAGGATTCTTATTATAGAATTGAGCAATAAAAGTCTTGTAAATTCAGTTTCAATGATTTCTTATCTTGTCTTAGATATTTAGTTGTTGTTATTGAACTCAATCTCTCTTGTTTTCTGTGGTCACGAGAGAGATTATTACACAATGGTAATCACTGAATATATTGTTAAGAGCTTTGATGGATTATGCCTAGAGAAGATGAACCATACTGCACCCTAGATTAGAGTAGTTAGGCAGATGGCCCATGCCAATCAAAGATAGTCCATGGCTTAGCCTTAATCATATATTATCTTCTTGACGGATGAAGGTGAGCTTGTAGCCACCGACACCACTTATGCATGATGTAATTCCCTATAGTTGATTCAATTGACCATTGATTGTGAAGTTAGTGGTGAAGTCAAACACCCTAGATTTCTCTCATATTATCTTCACTATCTGTTTACCTTTAATTTATTTTATTTTACTTTTTAATTAGTTTAAAAATCAGAATTCTTTTCTTAAATTTAATTAAAATTAATTCCGTATTCCAACTCATCAGACCATAATCCCTGAGGTACAATACCCCTTTCGATAGCCCTATTCAGCATGGAATTCGTTCTATTGCGAAGTGTGGAAAATTTTAATTGATATACTTTTTGAGTCACACTCACACACTCACCAATTTTTGGCGCCGTTGCCGGGGATTATCTATTTGATTGATTGAATTTTTACAGAATTAGTTTTAATTGGATTTTTAGTTTAGGAAATTTTTTATATATTTTATTTTTAATTTTGTTTTTATTTTTTTTTCAGGTGCTTTTGGTTAATATATGCAAGGTCGTCGTTTTGTAGCTGATTCGTTTATACCTCTTGATCCTGAGCCTGAACGTACTCTTAGACAACAGAGGAACATCCCTGTTGATACCATTGTGCAAGAGGAAGAATTACTTGAAGACATGGCAGAAGAGAGGAATAACAACCTTGTTCCTAATGCTGATGGAGAAAGAGCTAGATTGCTGAGGGACTACTATGTTCCTGAGATATATACCTCGCCAGCAGGTTTTCAACTGCCCAATGTCACAGCACATAATTATGAGATCAAGTCCAGCATTATTCAGATGTTACCATCTTATTTTGGGCTGACTCAAGAAGACCCTTACAAGCATCTAGATGACTTCATTGAAGTGTGCTCAACTACAAAAATTCATAACTTCTCTGGAGATACTTTCAGAATGAGACTTTTTCCATTTTCTCTGAAAGACAAAGCAAAGTATTGGTTTAATTCTCTACCGGCTGGTTCTATCACGACTTGGAATCAGATGCAACATGAGTTTCTCAAGAAGTATTTTTCGATAGGGAAGACCAATCAGTTCAGACGTGCTATCACTGGTTTCTCTCAACATGAAGGGGAACAATTTTATGAGACATGGGAAAGATTCAAGGACCTTCTTAGGAAGTGTCCTCATCATCAAGTTCCTAAGTGGCAACTAGTGCAGAGTTTTCATGAAGGGCTGACAGAAGCCAACAGACAGATGGTTGATGCGTCTTGTGGAGGTACTTTTATGTTGAAGAGTGAAGAAGAGGCATGGACCTTATTTGAAAATCTTAGTGACAATTCTCTACAGCATGTGTCCTCTACTCGTTCTAGCAGACCTACCACTATAAGGAAGACTCATGGGATTTTTGAGGTTGGTGCTTCAGAAGCTATGCCAACCGACATTGATTTAATTGCACAGAAGGTAGCAGCAATTATGGCTGCCAATCAAACTCCTTCTGCTTCAAATTCTTCATTGCTAGGCCCTTGTGAATTTTGTTCTAGTCTTATGCATAATGTGAGCAATTGTCCTTCGGTGGGGCAATTTTTTGATATTCAACATGAGCAAGTTCAAGCTACTTTCACTGGACCAATGAATCCTCCACGAGGTATGATAAGTGTTCAATTCTATGCATTTGAACCCTCTTTATTGCATACGTTAGTTTTGTTTTTGCGTTTACCGAGATATGTTTACGGTATTTTTGTGCTTTTGATGTTTTGCAGGTATTGGAGTAAATGGAGCAAAGTTTGAAGCTTTCTGCAGTCAAGAGAAGAAATCAGAAAATGCAGCCAAAGGCATCTCGATCAATCGAGATGTTGATCTCGATTAATCGAAATCTCGATTGATCGAGATCTCATTTCGATTGATCGAAATCTCGATCAATCGAGATTCAATCTCGATCAATCGAGATTCAATCTCGATCAATCGAGATTCTGCAGAACCCACTTGGCCACTTGCTCACCTGCTCTCCCACTTGCAACCAAATCCCCCTTTTTGCACGACTTAGGGGGATTGTCTGACTTGAACAAGACTCTTGGGGGCCTTATTAATGCAATAGATATATATAGTGATATATATATATATGGTGGGGCCCAAGGTTGAAAAAGAAGCCAAAAAGCACACAAAAAGAGCCATATCTCTCATATCTCATATATCTCTCAACACAGATAAGAATACTTCAAGAGAGACCTTCGGGAGAGGAAGAGGAGAAGCTGAACCAGACCAAGAAGCTTCACTTTCTTCATCAATGGAAGGGAAGGGTGCAAGGCAACCATGAGCAACTAACTCTTCTACTAGGGTGTTGGTTTCAACCCCTAGCCATGTAAACTTGTTCATCTTTGTAGCTCTTGGGATTTGTAATTAAATGTTGATTATTTAGCCTAGTGATTATGTACACAAATACATCTCTTATATATATTCATTTGATATGAAATTTATTCTTGTCTTAGAGTAGATTTTGTCACTTGAATGCACAACATTTGCATATTCCACAAGAAGTGCAAATGATGGCTAGATAATGGTGTTTAAATAAATATGTGATGTTAGTTTGTATAGACCATGCCAAGACAAGGTAGTTTGGATGCATGTAGTGTTCACTTAGAGAGTAGAGTAATTAGGTAGTTAGTTAGGTTGAAGAGCTATGCTTGTTGAAGATGGATTATGATAGGTTAGCACACACATTGATCTTTTGATATGTCATTGAGGTCACAAGCCTAATGACATTGTTAGGCATTTAATTAATGAATCACATGCTTGCTACACTTATGAACATGTGAATGGTTAGTGGTGGAAACCAACCCTAGTTCTCTCTCCCAACTTTAAACTCTTTACTTTTCTTGTCATTTCATTCATGCAATAGTTTATAAACACAAATTCAAAAATCTGTTTTTTGAATTGAAGTAGAATTAATCTTCCTTTAAGACAATTGCGACTAGTCCTCGTGGGATCGATACCCTCTATATAGAACCTTATCTACAAAGATTCGTGCTCTTGCGAGTGGTTAAATTATATTTTGACAAAAAGGGCAAAATTAAGCTTACAATATAATTTAGTTCCGACCACATCAAGGTAATACTTACAATCCCACATGGAGGAATCATCCTGGTTTTTCTTACAGTAATCAAGGGGCAGCAATGCAACCATCATATCAACCTAGGACTTTTGTGCCTCAACAGCAATATCAAACACAAAGTCCTATGGCCCAAAGAATTTCTGCTATTGAAGACAAGCTGACTTTTACCTTGTCCAAATTTGACAAGCTTGATTCTCTCATAGAGACAGTGCAAGCTACTGCAGCAACAATACAATCTACAGTTCACCTAGTGCACTCGCATTCTCAATCTATTGCCAAACTGGAATCTCAGTTTGGACAGCTTGCTACTTTATTATGCAGAAGAGAAGAAGGGAAGCTCCTTAGTTAACCAATTGGTAATCCAAGAGGGATGTAAGCTTCCACAAGCAACCCACACCATGAGCAAGTTCAAGCTATTACCACTTTGAGAAGTGGAAAAATAATTGACAACAAGGTGGGTGAGAAGAAAGAAGAAGAAAAAGTGACCACAAGTCCAAGTGCTAAAATTTCTTATGAGCCCAAGGCTCATTTCCCACAACGTTTCCTTGAAGCATCTAAATTGGGAAAGCAAGGGGACAAGCTGCATGACATGATGGAGGTGTTTCGACAAGTGAAGATTAATTTGCCACTCCTTGATGCCATCAAGCAAATTCCTCCTTATGCTAAATTTTTGAAGGACTTGTGCACTCAGAAAAAGCGTTCTAAAAGCCATGTGCCAAAGAAAGTGATACTGCCACAACAAGTAAGTTCAATAATTCAGCAGTGTACTCCTCCCAAGTACAAAGATCTTGGTGCTCCAACTATCTCATGCATTATTGGGGAGCACCATGTGGATAAAGCTCTTCTTGATTTGGGTGCAAGTGTGAATTTGCTACCTTATTCAGTTTACTTACAATTGGGCTTGGGAGAATTGAAGCCTACCTCAGTGGTATTGCAATTTCCAGACAGATCAACAAAACAGCCCCGAGGAATCATAGAAGACGTGCTCATTAAAGTGGACAAGTTCTACTTTCCTGTTGATTTCATTGTACTTGACACTGAGCCGGTTCACAATCTGAAGACGCACATTCCAGTGATCATTGGTCGACCTTTCTTAGCTACTGCTGATGCTTGCATAAATTGTAGGTCGGGGATCATGGATATTTCATTTGGCAACATGAAGGTTAAACTTAATATTTTCAATGCTATTGAGAATCCTCCAGATCAGACTGATGTTTTCTTCATGGACTCTAAAGATGTGGTTAAATCTACAAATGAAATAAGGGTGCACGAAAAACAGAAGGAGAAGAAGATGTTTGAAGATTAATTTTCTACCATGGTGGTAACTTCTGTATGCACTACACATTTCAAAACACTTCAGAGGGGGCAATTGTTTGGAGTGTCCGACAACTCCACACCATGGTATGCAGATATTGTGAACTATTTAGCCACGGAAAAAGTGCCAAGAGACTGGACCAAGCGAGAACATGATTGATTCTTCTCTAAAGTTCATCATTACTTTTGGGAGGATCCAGAGTTATTTAAATATTGTCCAGATCAGATTATTCGGCGATGTGTCCCAGACCATGAGTTTTAAGATATTCTCAAGTTCTGTCACTCATTGGCATGTGGAGGCCACTTCAGTGCAAGGAAGACAGCAGCAAAGGTACTTCAATGTGGATTCTTTTGGCCTTCTCTGTTTCATGATGCATATGTTTTCTGTAAAACTTGTGATCGCTGTCAAAGATTGGGTTCAATGTCAAGGCGTGATATGATGCCAATGAGCCCCATTCTGATGGTGGAGATTTTTGATGTTTGGGGAATTGATTTTATGGGACCTTTTCCACCTTCTTTTGGCTACGAATACATTCTGGTTGGTGTGGATTATGTCTCCAAGTGGGTGGAGGCCATTGCAACTCGAACCAATGATCACAAGGTGGTAATCAAATTCATGCATGAGAATATTCTGAGTCAATTTGGAATTCCTCGAGCCTTAATTAGTGATGGTGGTACTCATTTTTGCAATAAATTCTTGAGAGGTTTGCTTGCTAAATATTCAGTGACACATAAGGTGGCGACGCCTTATCATTCTCAGACAAGTGGGCAAGTAGAGTTGTCTAATTGAGAAATTAAGCATGTTCTCGAAAAGACAGTGAGACCAGATAGAAGAGATTGGTCATTGTGACTGAGTGAAGCACTATGGGCGTATCGAACTGCTTACAAGACTCCTATCGGTATGTCACCATATAGGTTGGTGTATGGGAAAGCATGTCATCTTCTAGTAGAGATTGAGCACAAGGCACTTTGGGCAATTCGAAAATTCAATTTCGATACAAAAAGAGCTGGGGAAGAGAAGAAGTTGCAATTGAATGAATTAGAAGAGTTTAGATATGATGCTTATGAAAGTTCACGAATTTACAAAGAGAGGACGAAGGCATTTCATGATCGACATATCTCACGAAAGTCTTTCTCTCTAGGTGATAAAGTGTGGCTCTTCAATTCCAAGCTTCGGTTGTTTCCCGAAAAATTGCGTTCAAGGTGGAATGGACCATTCCAAGTGATTTCAGTTTCTCCTCATGGTGCCGTGGAGATTCGAAGCTTTTGAGATAATACTTTGATGAAAATTAATGGCCAAAGGTTGAAGCATTGTGTGGAAGGATGTGTGCCAAGAAGAGACGTAGAGTCCGTCGACTTGACGGATCCCGTCTATCTGACTTAATCCCTTCGAAGAGTCAATCGTCTCCTACGGATGTTAAATTGTAGGTTCTGTATGTATTTCTATACTTTATTTCCTTTAGTTTTCTTTAATTTTAATTTTTAGTTTTAGTTTTCTTAAGTTTTTCTTCAATTCTAGTTGCGTTTTAATATTTTTTCTTTGAGTTTTTGATGTATAAGTTGCTTCCGGAAGATGCCAAGAGGTGTACCGAGGTATTTGGACTCAAGACGGGTGAAAAATCGTGCTCTCGGTCGACCTTGGGCGATGGAGACTCAAAAATATCAAGTCTCGGTCGACCTTGGGCGATGGAGGGTCAAATAGGGTACCAGAAGGGGGATCGATCACCCCAGCTAAGGGGGATCGATCGCCCCATGCATTTTCTCAAGGATCCCCACCAGCAGGTGGGTGATCGATCGCCCACTCCAAGGGGGATCGATCGCCCAAGGGTATAGAGGGGCTGGCCGAGCCTTTCTTCTATAAATGGACTTCTTATCCTCCTATATTGTTACTACTTGCATCCTAGACCTCTTTCAACTCCAATTCAAGTCCTACATCATCCGAAAAATTAATTTCTTCAATTGGTGAGTATTAAACAAGAATTCAACATAGATCATCATCAACTTCAACATCAAATTGGATCAAAAATCACTAGTTCTCAAAGGAAGCTCTCACTTTTTCAAGTTCAACATCAAAGTAAGTGAAGTTTTTCTTTGAAGAAATTGTTCAAATATTTTTGAGGGCTTTTGAAGACCAAGTTTGGGGGATCAATTTGGTGTAATTACTTGTTCGATTTGGGTGGAAAAATTGTCGAAAATAGGAGGTTGAAGGTTTCAAGTTAATTGTGCACGCCAAGTGTTCGATTTAATTCCTCAACTACACTTTTTCTACTTCTATGGCACCAAAGAGAGCAAGTCAACAAGGTGCTTCAAGTTCACGTAATCCTCGCCGAGCAAGGTATGATCCGACCACAGGTTCTTCACGATCTCGCCGAGAAGGTATTCAAGAGAGATGGCATCCAAGGGCGTTGAACTTTGAAACCACGTTTGACATAGCCGAACTTTATGGTATGTTTCCCGAGACACGGTGGGGGATTTCCGACATCCGTCGTCGTCGGTCGGCATCCATTTTTGTTCCACTCTCATCTATTATTTACCTGAGGCTTGTCAAGGTATTTTATCAGAACTTAATGCCGACACCTGATGAGCGGGATGTGCTTACTTCTTCCGTAGATGGAACAATAGTTCGAGTGGACATGTCATCCATTGCCATTGCCATGGGTTGTCCTCATGAGTGCCCAGATGATTTATCTCATATCTATACTCCTCTAGCTGACGATTTGTCAGTGGGTAATGTGGTTGCACGATTGTGTGCCAACCAATTTTCCAGGCCGAAGAGGAATGCAGCTTCCAAGTCTTCAATGCCAAATCATTTATGGCTCCTTGACGCTGTTCTACTCAAGAATGTATGTCCAATTGGACATAAAACTGAGAGACGTCAAGAGTTCCTCAGATCATTATATGCCATACATTTTGGGCATTGGCTGTCATTCCCACAGATTGTCTGGGGCCAAATAGAGAAGTTCTATTCCAAGGTTGTAGCCAAGGCACCAGACAGTGCAAGTGACTGGGAGTTTCCATTCCCTACTATTATTCACCAGTTGCTTGTGGCACAGGGGTATGCAGTCCATGAGGACGAGCTTGCCTTTTCACGTGATCTTCATTATGGCATGCATGACTGGAACCTGAGTCGATCTCATATGCACCAGAGAGTCATAGCGGCGCCTGGTGAGGTATCTCGGTTGGGCTAGGGAGGAGAGCATATAGATATACCACCACTGGTGGAAGATCCAAAGGAGATGGAGGCAGAGGAAGAGGAGGTGCATGCACAGGCTGGTGGCCATGATTATCAATATTTAGAGGGGCAGATTGCTGGGTTGACAGCCCAGTTTGGCACCCTACAGACAGAGGTATCCACACAGTTTGGAGCAATGAGAACAGAGATGGTGGATCACTTTCGTGACACTTGCCAAGAACAACTAGAGATGAGGAGGATGATGAGTGCACTGATGCGCCAAGCAAACTTGGATCCAGATGCTCAGTCACCACCACACCCTTGACAGGAAGGTAACCATCTTTTGTATTTTATTTTATTTTTAGTTTTTATTTTTTTTTATTTTTCTTTTTGTAGTTAGATTTTTATTATAAATAAATAAATAAATAATAAAAAAATAAAAAATTGGAAAAATGAAAATTTTTTTAGGATTTTTCTCTTTCATATTGGAGTGATTGATTTTTTTGGAGTGATTGATTTTTAGTTTCCTTACATGCACAGACACACTAGCATAGTCTTATGGGGTATAAACTTTGGTTTTGAGTTATTGAGTTACATATGCTTGATATTAACAAGTATCTCTTGAGAATGAGTACCGATAACGTGTTTTACTTAACTTCAATGAAAAAAAAAAGAAAAGAAAAGAAAAAAAAGAATGTGATGAATAAGCAAATCAATTTGATCATTTTCATGAGTAACCGGGCCTCTATGCCTCAGGAAGCACGGAGTGTTCGCGTCAAAAGTGAAAGGGTGAGAAAAGATGAGCATTGGTTGTCTTGATTTGTAGCCTGATTGATTCGAGTAATTAGGTCTTCAAGGTATCTTAAAGCCTAGTGCCCTAAAGCCATCTGGTTTAGGAGTCACTGACTGAAAGCTTGCTACATGGATCTTTCAGAAAGCTTAATAGATCAAGACATTGCACAACCAATAAAGCAATGAAAAAAAAGGAATTGAAAAAAAAAATAAAAAAGTCATGTATTCATGTTTGGAAGTATGATTTCAATAAGGGGAGCTAGTGAGTTGAAGGGGTATGTGCCTTAATATATTCAGAGCTGGGTTATGCTACATGAGATGACTTCTAGTTCACTTTACACGAGGGGACTAGAGTTGATTACTTTGATATATGTTGATGTGAATTATGCATGAGGACCATTGATTTGAATTATAGAATTTGAAAGTTTGAAATTATTCTTGAATGCAAGTTTGTAACTATATATTGTAATATTCTTCTTGAATTAATGTTGAAACAGAATTTTGAATGTTTGTGGGTAACATTTCTGGAAACCCTCACGAGACTATACTCGTCCACTAGGGGGAACCTAGGGATTTAAAGGCTTGTTGCATATGCTAAATGCAATCGTTTCTCCCACGAAAGTGGAGTTGGGTAGTTTAGTTAGTGGTTATTAGTTTCTTTTGTTTTAGTTTTCTTTTATTCTATTGCTAAGGGACTAGCAATATGTAAGTTTGGGGGTGTGATAGGCGTTGAATGTTATGCATTCTAGCCTCTTAACTTATGTATTTTATTCTCTTAGTGATAAATTATTTTGTGATTTTACTTTGTTTTAGTATTTTCTGTATTTTCAGGACCTTAATGATTATTTCAGTTAAAACCAAGCTTTTGGGCTTTTAAAGAAGACATCCAAAATGGTGAGATGAAGCCTACATCAAGGAGATTCACTCAACCATTTATTTTAACTCAATTCAGCCCAAGAAAGAGGTCCAAGAGAATTACAACTGCTTAAGAAGATTTCGGGCCTGAAGCCCAAATCTGCGCATAATATAGTCTTAATCCCATTTTGGAAAACGGACCAAAAGTCTTATTTCTGAGCCTCAAATCGACATTATTTTCATGAAAGGTCGAACGAAATTTGATTCTGCACACTTTTGTATTTCACAAAAATTCCATAAATCGAACTTCTAGTGGGTCAAAAGTTGGACCGAAGTCAGCAGGAAAAACCCACCTGATTAGTGCTGCGGGAAACCCTAATTTATTCCTAATTGGATTAGGACTTTGGTGTATTCTCTTGGGGAATAAAGTAAAGAATAAGAGGCTGAGATTTAGAGAGATTAGAAAGGAGAGAACAGAGCTTGGAGAGTTTGAGAGGGCTGAGAAGAGAACAGAAACATATTTGCAGAGCCATTGGAGAACGAAGTCATACGCGTAATTCATGAAGATGATGCCGTTTTCCTCAACTGTTGAAGCTTCTTCTTCTACCATGAGCGGCTAGTTCATCCACTAGGGTTTTGATGTAGCCCTAACAAAGCATCAATGGTTTGATTGTTTTAATTATTGGGGACCTTTATATACATGCATAGATTGTGTAATTCAGAGGATTCTTATTATAGAATTGAGCAATAAAAGTCTTGTAAATTCAGTTTCAATGATTTCTTATCTTGTCTTAGATATTTAGTTGTTGTTATTGAACTCAATCTCTCTTGTTTTCTGTGATCATGAGAGAGATTATTACACAATGGTAATCACTGAATATATTGTTAAGAGCTTTGATGGATTATGCCTAAGGAAGATGAACCATATTGCACCCTAGATTAGAGTAGTTAGGCAGATGGCCCATGCCAATCGAAGATAGTCCATGGCTTAGCCTTAATCATATGTTATCTTCTTGACGGATGAAGGTGAGCTTGTAGCCACCGACACCACTTATGCATGATGTAATTCCCTATAGTTGATTCAATTGACCATTGATTGTGGAGTTAGTGGTGAAGTCAAACACCCTAGATTTCTCTCATATTATCTTCACTATCTGTTTACCTTTGATTTATTTTATTTTACTTTTTAATTAGTTTAAAAATCAGAATTCTTTTCTTAAATTTAATTAGAATTAATTCCGTATTCCAACTCATCAGACCATAATCCCTGAGGTACGATACCCCTTTCGATAGCCCTATTCTGCAAGGAATTCGTTATATTGCGAAGTGTGAAAAATTTTAATTGATATACTTTTTGAGTCACACTCACACACGAACCACAATCGCTCACACCCTAGACATTTGCTCTGTCTTACACAAACACCCCATGTCTTCACCTACACATGGTAGCAGAAGTCTAACTCTGTGTAAAAAGACTTAGATATCCTTTGTAGAGACCAGGTCCAATTTTGACCAGTTTTCTTTTATTTTCATTTATTGCTATATAAATGATGTGAAATAATGTTACATGCATTATAAACATGAAATGCATATTTGAGGACTTGTTTAGAGGTCTAGGGATATTTTTGAACCATTTGATTCATTTTGAGATTTTGGGTCGGTGGCGCCCAGGACACAGGTCAGGTGGGCTCAGGAAATCCGATATTTTTTTTGAAAAATCTTATTTTTAATTTTACACCAAATGAAATGTTAAAAGAGTTAAGAAAGTGATTTCAGAGTTGTTGCCGCTTCCGAAATTGAAAACGAAGGTCAGGAGGGCACGTTAAGTGGCTTAGGGGCATTTTGGTCTTTTTATGGCGTAGATATATTATAAATATCAAGTGGCTGGAATTTCTATTCATTTCTCACAAACCAAGCAGCTAGTTACTATCTCTCTCCCCCTCCTATTCATTTATTCTTCCTTTCTTTTTGATTTGGAAGCCCTATAGCTTGCATTTGGAAGGGGCCGATGAGGACAAAGTGTTCTACGTATGTGGCAATGGCTACATTTTGAACTGAACAAAGTATGCGTTTGAAGAAGTTGAATGTTGATGATTTCTAGGGTTTGGCTAGAAGAAGCTTCAATCTTGAGGTAGGGGTGTTTCTTTTCTCTTAGTCATCGATTCCTAGTTTGTTAGTGAGTTTGAGAAGGTTTGAGATGAGTTTAGTATGCTTGGGAGGGTGGTATGGTTGTTTATACTTTTTCTCTCTATTTGATAATAAATCGATTAGCCAAGCAGGCCGATTGATTACAGGCATGCCAGAGCCGTAGTGTTAGCTCATTATAAACAATTTGATCGAACACAAGTATCTCCTTTGGAAGTCTTGTTAGATCAGGAGATTGGCTAGGGAAAGAGAATACGAAACTCCCTATTGAGTTCTTTCCTTGCCTCAATTAAGAGGACTTTTAACCATGCGCAAAGAATTGCAAAACTGAATCATAGAATGAGGGAGGTAGAAGGAGGAAAAAATAGACTGACGGACAGATTAGAGGAGGCCGAGAGCAAGAAAATTGAGGAAGATGTAGATCGAGTAAGAAGCAGAGCAATATTCTAAGAGAGATATACTGCACGTGATGCAATTGCTTTTTTGTGGTTGTTGGTAACCTTTATATAGAGTTCTTTGCTTTTATTTATAAAAAAAGAGATACATCACTGAACTTTCTAAATCACAAGATAAAAATGAAATAAACAAATTACAATAAAAAGAAATAAATAAACTATATCCTAATGCACCGTATCTTTAAGCCCCATTGATTGTAGGGAATTAATATTAGCATTCCTAGAGTCTAAGTCTCACTCTACTTCATCCTTAATGCAACCTTTATCTCTACAGAAATTCATAAATTCTGGGGAGTGCACTAGCATCAGCCCTTCTATAGTCCAAGTCCAACTCAACTTTATCCTCAATGTAGTCTTTATTTGTATAGAGTCCATGTTCAGCCAAGTCTTCTAAGGCAGCCGAAATTCATAGGAGTCCTTGTTCAGTACAAAATAATCCATGCATATACATGGATCATGTTTATAAGTATAATCTGTTTTAGCCGACTTCACGATAGTGGCTTGATCATTAGAGTCCTTATGCACAAGTAATTCACCAATTCTTGGACTTAATTATAGTCTAAGATGTTAATGACTCTATCTGTTACACTCCAGTAAAGTTCAAGTTGCATTCTAACTCACGTACTTAGCCCAACTTTACCCAAATCGACCTATTTTTCACGGCCATCAGCCTAGAATCCTGTTTTGCATGTAGCTCTTCCAATTCATGTTAAACTCCTTGAAGTCCACATTTTACTAGACTCTTTGCTTCTAATCTGCAAGAATAGTTACACAAATATATATATACATATACATGTATTTAAGTAACCGTATATATATATATATATATATATATATATATATATATATATATATATGTTCAGCTACATTTTAGGACAACTTGCTAAAAGTCCTCAGCCCATAAAGTTTCCTTTTTGATGGACTCATTCTCAGCCTTACTTAAACGACCCTTAAGGTAGTTGTGTAAGGACCGGAATAATTTTGACCGCCGGTCCTAGATGATTTTTGGGCCGGATTTATTTTTTCGAATAAATTAAATTCGAAAAGAAGGTGGATATACATATATATATATATATATATATATGGAATTATATGTATATTGATGGAAGATGTAGATATATATATATAGGGATATATATATATATATATATATATAGTTGTGGTGAGTGTATTTATATTAAATTATAAATACATGTGAAGGTATGTGTATGTGGTGTAATATGTATGTATGGAGTATATGTGTACATACACATGTGCTTTATTTAATTGCACATGGGCTGATTTGGGTATATATATATATATATATAAATGTGTTATTTGTATATAATACATGTGGCTGGGAAAGAAGAATCAGCCGAAAGAAAGAAAAGAGGAAAAGAAAAGAAAGAAAGAAAAAGAAAAGAGGAGAGAGAAGGAGAAGTCAGGGAGAGAGAGAAGGAGAGACCGAGTGAGATTGGGGAGAGAGAAACCCGGGGAAGGAGGGGCCGCCGATCTCCGCGCCGGCGGTGGCTTGGCTGTCGGCGGTTTGCAGTGGCCGAAGGGGTTGAGATGGTGTGCCGGTGACGCGGGGTGGCTCGGTGTGGCAGAGCGGTTCGCGGATGGAGGGGTTTCATGGCTGGAACTTGTTGGTTCCGGCGAGTGCTGGTGACGGCGACGGTTGGGATGCTCGCGGTGGGGCTTCGGCCTGGCGACAGCGGCGGCTGGGCTGTTCGCGATTGGGGGGTCCACGGACTGGGTTCTGTCGCCGATGGGTTCGCTGGTTCGGTGGTTGCTCAGTTGGGTTTGTTTCGGTGATGCTCCGGCCGTGCTCCAGCAGCGGCTAAGGGTGGTTCGGGTGGTGTTTGACCTGACCGTGGTTGGTGGTTGGTGGTCCCTCAGTTTTTGGATGGATCTGATGTGGGTCTAGCTCGATTTTGGGTCCGATCCTGGTGGGTTTTCATGGTGGCTGGGTTGTGGCCTTCTTCTTGGTTCAGTTGATGGTGGGTGAGCTTGGGTGGAGCTCACGGCTTGGACAGTGGACATTTTGGTAGGAGAGTGGTGATATATATAAATATATATATTTACGGATGATGATGGGTCAGTTGTGGTGCTGGGTTTTCACAGTAGAGGTGAGGGTCTATGGTGGTACTTGAAGTTGGGGCCAGTATGTATGTGTGTACATATATATATATATGTTGATTTGGAATCGGTTTGGGCAGCAAAGTGATGACTCAGTTTGGGGCTATTTGGGTTCTTTGCTGGTAGGTTGTGTTCAGAAGGGAATCTAGCTGGGTGTTCTTGATAGCTTGCTTCGTTTGGACAGCTAGTAGTGGTCACGATTCGTGGTGGTTTAGGGCCAGAATGGTTACCTTGTGGCGTTGGGCCTTGACGGCCATAGTGAGGGAGCTTGACTCAGTTGTCCATGGTGGAAGCAACCATGGTGAAGGTTGAGGATGGTTCCAGATTGGGTTGATTCACTTTATTTGGGTTGGACCGAAAATGAAAAAGGAAGCGAAGTAACCCGATGGATTGTTTGGGTGGGTTTTGACACAGGACTGGACCGGACCGGACATGGAAAAAGGATCGCTTTGCAAGTGTAGACCTGGCGAAAGCTGGACCTAAGGCAAGTTGATTCTTGCCTCTATCTCATACATATCTTTTACGTACGTTGAGAAATTTACATATGTCTTAATTTAATCATATGTGGTATGTGTATATACATATATATATAGGTGCTTATATATATGTGGGTGTAGGTGGATGTTGTGCATACATGGGATATGAGAGGATATATATATATGCGTGTGTATATATATATGTATGTGTGGGTTTGGGAAGCGATAACATGTTAGATTTATCGCCTATTTGCATTGTGGTATGCATGTATGTATAGATTAAAGTCTATGAAAAGTTTGCTAAATAATATCTGTTTAGCTATGTGTTATATTGTATGCATATGTGGCTCTTATGCATGAGGTTCAGTATATATATAGGTGATTATATATATGGTTGCAGCGGTAGAAATGCATGCTAAGTATGAATTTAACTTCTGGCGAGTATTTGAAAAGCATGAAATGTGCTAAGTGCTTATATGTTCTTGATACATATGTGGGTGACGTAATATATATATGTGTGTATATATATTGTGATTGGAATTCATGTTAGCTACTTGTAGTGAATACATGCATTGAATGAGAGCATGACTGTACTTATGCTAGTGTACGTGCATATAGGACTTATATGCAAGATTGGACATATATGTGTTTATATGTGGGAATGTGAATGTGAGATGCGTGCTAGCTTCATATATATATATATTGAACGTATGCATTGGTTATAGCATGATAAAAATGTGCTAAGTTGAAATTGTTTGCATATAAGAGGTATTATGCGGGTTTTGAACATATATGTGCTATATGTGTTGGAACGTGATGAAAAGCATGCCAAATACTTCTTTTTAGTATTCATAAGCATGGGTTGAAGCATGAATGTATTATGCTGTGTATATATGCATTCATATTGCATATATAGGAGGGAAATGACACATACGTGGTTATATGTGGGTTTATGTGGGGAGAAATGCATGCTATGTACTTATATACTAGCTGGTGCATTAGGATAGCATAAAAATAGAATGCTTGATTACGTATGCATCTATATTGCATACATGGGAGGTTACGGGAAAACTAACACAAAAAGAGGTGCACGGGACTTCGGAGTGGTCCAACCGTGTCACGAGAAGTGGTATAATCATCCACTACGTATGGCCCTCGGAGTGGACCCGCCATATGAAGGCTTTATGCCTAGAATCGGAGTGTGTCCAACATTTGTGAGTTTCGGAGTTGCCCCCTCACAATTTGGCAAACCAATATATTACCATCGGAGTATGTCCAACAAGTATGGCCCTCGGAGTGGACCCGCCATACTCAGGCTTAAATGCCTGGAATTCAGAATATGTCCAACGAATATGAGCCTCGGAGCTGTCCCCTCACATAATGGCAATCCTATACATTGCCAGAGTAGGATGACCTTTCGGAGTGGTCCAGTTCATAGGTTGGTTATCGGGGTTGTCCTAGGTCACATGATCCTCGGAGCGGGCCAATCATGTGGGGTATCGGATGAGGACCGAGAGTGAGAGTATGTGCAAGCTTTGATGCTTGTCTTATGTATCGGATTATGACCGTGAAAGGTGAAAAATACCTTTATGCTTATGTGTTTATCTGTTAAGCATGTTTTCCTGTTTAAATGCATCTTTATTGCATTTGTGATGTGCTACTTGACGAGTAGGAGATGTGGTAGTTGATTTACATCGTTTATGTAAATGTGTTGACATATATGTTCTTTATACATATTGGTGCGAAATGTTTACTGCTTTCAAGCATGTTGAAAATGATTTCTAAAATCATGTGTTGTGGATTTGGTATGTTCATATGTGCTAGAGTAGCCAGAGTAGCCATATACATCATTGGTTCATGCATGCTAAGTAGAGCATGGTCTTAAATATTGTGATATATTTAAGTTCATGTATATTTTTGAGAATATGTGAGGATATACCTGCTACAGCGGTGATAGTATGGTTCTACATACCTTGTTGGGCCTTTGAGCTCACCCCCTCCCAGGTTTTGCAGGTATTGCTGATTTCGAAGTCAGTTAGGGGGATCGGTAGTCCCAGTTGCAGAGGTAGTAAGTAGATTCCTTAGAATCTAATGCATGTCCAGGATAGTGGATAGATAGACGCTCTACATTTGGATTAAATGTATAAAGCGAGTATGTAGATTCAGTTCCTTCAATTGTATTTATTCATGTGATGTATGGATTTAATACGGACTTTCAAGGATTGAGACATGTATTTTGGATTATATTATGCATGTTGCAGAAAGTTTGGGGGGACACGGGCCCAGAAGTGTCCATTTTTATTGTTTAGATATAAATGCTGGGGGACACGTGCCCATAAGTGTCCATATAAATTGTAAAGTAGGTATATCACACCAGGGGCTGATTATTTAGAATGGGTCATGCCCGATTTTCGTAAAAATAATAGAAAATTGAGGTTGCATGATCGGGTGATGGTTGTGTCGTGAGGGCGATCTCACGGAGTTCATACCTCGGTTTTCGAGCCTCGAGAATCGGGGCGTGACAAGTTGCCAAGTGGCGCCATATTTGGGTGTCAATAACTGCCCCCAATTTTAAATGTCTTATAGCCAATCAAGCTAATAAGATTTTTGAAATTTAAAATTATACTGGAAGGAACCTTTCATAACCACGGCTGATTGAACTAGCACTTGCAAGGGAATGACAAACAATAGGACTTCAAAACACTGGGCACTTCCTTTATTCTAGACCACTATTGAAGTGGTCTTTATTTCAAGTCATCCCTACTACACTAGCTGATCACATTATTTCACCCTTTAAAGTTGGATGATAACGATTCTTGCACAGCCTGCCAAAAGTTGGCTGACAGCCATCGGCGAACCATATACCTAAATTTATCATAGCTTAGTTATGATGGGCTGGGATCAAATTATTATGCAATGTTATGTTGGCCAATCGAGCTACTTGTAGAAAAAAATTGTCCCAATATACTTGAATTTCTTCGTCTATCGGCCAATGAAGTTCAATCATCGGTCGATATACATCTTTGGACAATTTTGTCAAGTCAGCATCAGCCAAGCTCTTTTCCACACTGGCCGATGCTGGTATTCCAGTCTTACAATTTTCATTATGCACCATGAAATCGGCTATATAAAACTTTGTATTGGCTGATTGATTCATCTTCTTCCATGAGACTGATTTTACCTCTATCCAACCTTTTTGCCCCCTGGGTCAGGAGGTTTACGAGGAGGATGAAGTTCTTCATTTTCTAGACAAATACATGGCTGATCAGCCATACTTTTCCTCCTTAGACTCATCTTAATTATTGGTCAATTTATGTCTTTTAGTAAGTCTTTTGAGTTATCATTAGCCAAGCTCTTCCTTTTACTGGTTGATGTTGATATTCCTATCATACAATTGTCACTAGGAATAATGGAATCGGCCACATAAAACTGTGTATTATCTGGCTGATTCATTTTCTTCCATGAGACTGCATTCGTCTCTAACGAATCTCGTTGCCTCCCAAGGTCTGGAGGTTTACATCGAGTAAGAAGCAGAGCAATATTTAGTGAGAATATTGTAAGAGAGATAGATTGCACGTGATGCAATTATTTTGTTATAGTTGTTGGGAACCTTTATACAGAGTTCTTTGATTTTATTTATAGAAAAACAGATACATCACTGAACTTTCTAAATCACAAGATAAAAATGAAATAAACAAATTACAATAAAAAGAAATAAATAAACTATATCCTAATGCACCGTATCTTCAAGCCCCTTTGATTGTAGGGAATTAATATTAGCCTTCTTAGTGTCTAAGTCTCACTCTATTTCATCCTTAATGCAACCTTAATCTATACAGAAATTCATAAATTCTAGGGAATGTACTAGCATCAGCCCTTCTATAGTCCAAGTCCAACTCAACTTTATCCTCAATGCAGTCTTTATTTGTATAGAGTCCATGTTCAGCCAAGTCTTCTAAGGCAGCCGAAATTCATAGGAGTCCTTGTTCAGTACAAAATAATCCATGCATATACATGGATCATGTTTATAAGTATAATCTGTTTTAGCCGACTTCACGATAGTGGCTTGATCATCAGAGTCCTTATGCACAAGTAATTCACCAATTCTTGGACTTAATTATAGTCTAAGATGTTAATGACTCTATCTGTTACACTCCAGTAAAGTTCAAGTTGCATTCTAACTCACGTACTCAGCCCAACTTTACCCAAATCGACCTATTTTTCACGGCCATCAGCCTAGAATCCTGTTTTGCATGTAGCTCTTCCAATTCATATTAAACTCCCTAGAGTCCTTATTCTACTGGACTCTTTGCTTCTAATTTATAAGAATAGTTACACAAATATATATATATATATACATGTATTTAAGTAACCGTATATATATATATATATACATATATATATATATATATACGGTTACTTAAATACATGTATATATATATATACATATATATATATATGTGCAGCTACATTTTAGGATAACTTGCTAAAAGTCCTCGGCCCCTAGAGTTTCCTTCTTGATGGACTCTTTCTCAGCCTTTCTCCAACGACCCCTAAGGTGGCTTCCAAGTGGCGCCATATTTGGGTGTCAACACTCTCCTTCATTGTTATTAAATGCATGCTATTGATGTTTATATTTGTCATATATGATGATTGTAAGCTTATAAATGTAATATGTATGGATTTTGATCACATGATTGAATTATGTGGATTTATATGCATGTATATGATATATGTATAATGGGGACATATAGGTGATTATATGTGATATGTGAGGACATGGTCTATGCTAGAATTGATACAAAGCTTGACTAATTGTAGAAAAGTACGAGAAATATGCTTTATGTGGTATATTACCTGTATGCATACATAAAGTTTTATCCAAGTGAGTCATACATAGGGTTCGGAGTTATCCAACCATGCTATGGAAGTGATAAAATTATCCACTAAGGTATGACCATCAGAGTTGTCTAATCATGCCAAGGCTAATGCCTAGAAATCAGAGTAGTCCAAATTAATGTTATCGTTGGAGTTGTCTAATCACAATGGCAAGACCAACATATTGCCAATAATGTATGATCTTCAGAGTTTTCCAATCATACAAATGTCGTCGGAGTTGACCAATCATGTATAAGTATCAAATTATGACCGAAAAAGATGTATATCTAAAGATACTTATGTGTTTAACTGTTAAGCATGAGTAATATTTTAAATGCATATGCGTATGGATTGCATTGAGTTGAATTAACATAAAAGCATTGAATATGTCATGTAAAGTGGTGACATCATGGCTGCATATCATGTAGATTAGTATCAGTTCGATGCATAGGTGGGTTGGGATATTCCTACCGAGTTAGATGTTTGCTCACCCCTCTCCCCCCCTTCCCCCCCACCAAACAAAATTTTTTTTACAGATAAGGCACCGGCGATGGATGGGACTTGAGTAGCCAAGTAAAGCTCTTAGTATCATTTCTGAGTTATTTTTTTTGATATTGTATATATTGATGTCCATGCCGGCTTGTGGTATGTCGATACTTTTGGATGTTGCGAATATAAATAAGCAACTTGTATTTTGAATCCTCATATATATAACTCATGCGTGTACTTTACAATTTTTGAGGGATGTATGAATGAAACGCATATTTTGGATCAAATGAATGATATGTATAGTTTTATTGAGTATTATTTATGTTTCAAAGTAGTTTCGGATGATATGAGGATGGTGGATGAAATTGGACATGAATTGTATAGGTTATTCAGCAAATTGAGAATTTTGCATAAATTACAATCGAGAGATTATGATGGATCGTAATCCGACGAGACATCGTAATTCCCATTACAATGGATCATAAAAATGTTTAGGAAAATGAATTGAAACCCATGTGCTTTTCAAGATGTAGTGATACATTTACGATGCATCGTAGATTATGATACATCGTTAATCCACAACTAGGCTGAGATTTGAAATGTTGTTTGGACGTGTAAGTGTAGTCATGTGAGGGGGCCATTAAGATGAGTCGATGTAGAGCTATACATATATAACCGTACGTATACGATTAAGCTTCTGCAGTATTTGAAAGTAGAGACGGTTCATTAGAACTTAATGGATGGACTCACCCTCGGGGTTCGAGCTCAGAGACAGAGTCTCTGGTGATTCGAATTTTGGGGTGTGACAACTTAGAATCAGAGTATGATATTAGAATGGGATTATATGTGAGAGATGTAGATGTTTGACCCAATCACCCCCATTTCCTTCGCTCTTAACCGAGTGTTAGAAATCGGAGCGTGGCAGAGAGAAGCAATTCGAATTCAAGGTAACCAAAGGCACCCTTTGGGTTTCCAAACTAAACAACTAGAATTCCTATTTGAAGAAAGGTTACTCTCATCTTCCATTAAGGGCTTAGTAATGGATGGAGAGAGAAGACATACAAGAGTGAAATCTAGCATGTTCTTTTATATGCCCTCCTCTTTGCCAGCCGAACATCAACCTGCAATAGCTTTTCATGATAAAATATACAATATTTCAATGTACTTCCAATGTGATACCATAATCAGTGTAAGTTTTCTTTTTCTCTTGAAAATTATTAATTTTTTATTATTAAAAAGTAATGAAGAGCTTACATTGACCGGTGATATCACGTAAGAAGTACCTAGACTGTTTTATACTTTCTCGTATTCTAGAGTAACTGTGAAAAATAGTGGTGGTCATCCGATGTAGAGAAAGACAGAGAATTACTTCTCGTTAGTTTAGAGCTAGGAAATATGAACACTTCACCAAGGGTGTCGAACCCGTGTTGGACAGTCCTCAAACACGTGTTAAACATTTCATAGAAATGTCCTAAGTTTATTTATATTTAGAAAGTCCTCGGACACGTGTAACAGTTCGTAGCAGTGATGTATTCAAGTATTTTGAAAGAAATCTATATGTGACTGAGTTATGATGAATTATTTGAGCTAAATATATGTAGAGGATTAAAAAATGAACAAAAATTTGAAACATCATAGCTGAATAAGTTTGGTTCTTTAATTTATTTATATATTTTTGTTTCTAAGTTTGTTTAGTTCTTAATTGCTTGATGATGAATTGAAGTATTTCTGTAATTTTTTTTTGTTGAATAATAAATATATATATTAATATATTATATTATTAATTTATAGTTGTATTCTCGTCGTGTCTTTGTCTTATTTTTTTAAAATTTTCAATGTCGCCGTCTTCGTGTCGTGTCCTGTCCTATCTGTATCCGTGTCCGTAATTCGTCGGTTTAGAAACGTTACAAGCTAACCGTCTTTTGTTTTGAAAAGTTGGGTTGGGCCCTCTGTTTAGCCAAGCCATCAATATCTTTCTGAATTATTGTTATTTTGGGCTGGCCTATTGCTTTCCTATTTTTTGATTGACTTGGGCCTAGTCCCTCCAGGCTCAATCAGTTCTTGGACTACTCTATGCATATCTTTTCCTTCCATACGATTGTTTAAAGTTTAAACTTCCAAAAAAAAAATAATTTGTTTTTGAATAGAATAATAATATTCTACGTGTTATTTGGTTTAGAATAATAGTGCTATAAAATATATTATTCTTGTAAACTGTACTTACACCATATATGGATTTTCGTTCATGTGTGCAGGACGGAGAATTTTTTTTGACGGAAGCACCATTTGAAGAAATAAGAAGAAAAATTGAAGATAATTTATTTTTAAAGAAAATACTAATATAAAATTTTAATTTTAATTGATAATTTTATTTATTATATTTACTAGAGAGATAGATGATTACTTTACTATCTTCTGAATCCAAAAAGATTAACCGGGCAAGAATATATAGAATTAGTGGAGTATTTTTAAAATTGAGTGAAGACATTTTTAAAATCTTAATAAATTTTATACTAATATAAATAACCTTGGTAGGTCCGTGCTTGCAGGTAAGAAGAATGGTTTAGAGGCCGATCGCACAAGTTCAATTCTACTTTTATGTAAGTGAGTGAACCATCACATGACATTACCATGACATCATATAGTGGAGTCCGTTACATCTCTTACATAAAACTATTTTTCTACAAGTACGATTGAGACTCCCAATCATTGCTCTTCCATGTAAATGTACATTGTATTGCTATTGTATTAAATCTATCCTCACAATATATTTGGGTTTCTAATCGGTAGAAGCTACTGTTTATTTATTCAAACTAACTATGAACGCACTTTGGAAAAATGTAGTAATCTGACATGGTTGATGCTTTGTAACCACATTAGTGAAAGCTTACCAATCGTATTAACAAGAAGTGCATGTAGTAACCCTTGTGGACGGGTGTGAGTGGGCGGGTGCGAAGATAGACACTGGGCTGAGCTACTACCCTGACAGGGTACAAGGTGCTCAATCCCACATCGCCTGGGTGTGGAAAAGGGGATGTGCTTATATGTAGTATGTTCTCTTCAAATGGTATGAGGCCTTTGGGGGTAAAACCCAAGAGCAAAACCGTGTGGGCTCAAGCCCAAAGCGGACAATATCATACCATGTGTTGGAGCGGGGTATTACAGTTGGTATTAGAGCCTGAACCTAACCGGAAGTGTGCCGACGAGGACGTCGGGCCTCGTAGGGGGTTGGATTGTAGTAACCCTTGTGGACGGGTGTGAGTCGGCGGGTGCGAAGATAGACACTGAGCTGAGCTACTACACTGACATGGTACAAGGTGCTCAATCCCACATCGCTTGGGTGTGAAAAAGGGGATGTGCTTATATGTAGTATGTTCTCTTCAAATGGTATGAGGCCTTTTGGGGTAAAATCCAAGAGCAAAACCGTGCGGGCTCAGGCCCAAAGCGGGCAATATCATACCATGTGTTGGAGCGGGGTATTACAGTGCACTTGGGGCAAGTATGTTAATTGTATAGATAATATAAGATATACACAGGGCTCAAGGCCCAAAGTCAGTGCACTTAGGGCAAGCGTTGTAGTAGTTTTTATTTTGGCTAGCTGGCGCAAAATGTAGCCAGCTTTTGGGTTGGTATGGGGCTGGCCATAAGTGGGCCAGCCGAAGCTCGCTGGCGTTGGCTCTGCTATGCAGAGCCAGCCTCATGGCCAGTCAAAATGTTGGCTGAGTCATTTTTTTCTTTCTTTTCCACTTTCTTATTTCTTTCATTATTTTCTTTTTCTTCTAGATTTGTTATTTCTTTCCTTTTTCTTCTAGTTTTTTTTTTCTGCTTTCCTTTTACTTTATTTTTTTATTCTAATAAATGTTTATATAAACATAATATTTACACTAATTTTTTTTTTTATCATTGTTCAAATTTTTTTGTTATTATTATTATTATTTTTTTCTTTCATTATTTGGGTCTATCTACCTTTGTATATTGGCTAAAAAAAAATTGTTTCTTTACTTATGATTTTGTTTCTTGTTGTTTTTTTATAAGAAAAAATAGTTCTTTGTCTTTGAGAAAATAATTTCTCTTTTGCAGTAGTTGGGCGCGGGATGGTTTGCATCAAAGTTGCCATTTAGAATATATACCATTGGATAAGTAATACCTCAATGTACGTTGGTGCCCATTCACCACATAATTAATCGGAGGCATTGTATCATTGATGATACGGTTGAATGCTGGAGAATGATCTAAGACATTCACATCATTGTGTGAACTAGTCATACCAAAGAAAGCATGTCAGATCCATATATTTTTTGATTCAACCGTCTCTAGTATGAGGGTAGGCTTATGACTTCTCCCTTTATGCGTGCCATCTCACGCTGTAGGACAGTTCTTCCATTCCCAATGCATACAATCTATAGAGCCAAGCATACCTGAAAGGGTGCACCCATCATCTTCTATATAAGGGTGCACCCCATACAACTGGTAGCATCGAGTTTCTGTTTGAAGTTGTCATGAGCTGTAACATCATTCAAAATGCGAAGAAACAACTCTCGTCGCATTCATAATTGTCTATGAAATAACTTAGGTGTATAAGTAGGATATTCGGCAAAGTAATCTTTATAGAGTCGCTAGGCTGTCTCCTCTCGATCACCCTTAATATATCATCTCTTATTCTACTGAAATAATGTTTTTATTCTCTCAAGCATGAATATGCCCAGAATCGTTTTCAGCCGTTTCTAATGGAATTGATAAGCCGTCTCTTGATCAGAATCTGATGAATTTTCTAAAGAACTTGACTCAGACACTACTATAGCTCATGATGATGAAGCCATTTTTTTTTTCTGATAATGAAGATAAGAATTCAAAGAAGAGAAAAAAAGCAAACTTGAGGAATCAAGTATGATAAAATGGACTTGAGCAATTACAAAAGATAAAATGAAATGTTTATATAGCTATTGAAATATAGTTGTTGAAAATATAGCCGTTGAGAATATAGCCGTTAGAAATATAGCCGTTGGAAGAGAATATTTTTTTTATGCAATGTAATGTCCTTTTATTTTATTTACTTATTTAGTGAAAAAATATGTAATATCGTTTTATTTTATTTAGTTATTTGTGAGAAAATATGTAGTGTCATTATATTAATTTTCTTTGATGTTTATGTTAACAAAAATGTTAATGCATGAAAAAAAATCAAAACCTGAGTGGTTGAAAAATAGCCATTGAAAAAAATACAAACAAACAATTAAATAAATATATTTTAAAATAATTTTATAAAATACAAAAAATTATAAATATATTAAAATATAGCTAGCCCAACCAGCACTATATCATGCGGCTGGGATGGCCACAAATTGTGGCTAGCCACATCAGCACATCGCTAGCCACAATTTGTGGCATAGCCAATCGGTGTAGCCATTGCTATATCGGCTGCTCTTAGAAACTTCATAATGGCATGGTTGAAATCCATCATTTTGAGTGGAAGCTCATCTCCAATTATTTTACCAATTATTGCAGTTGAATTATTTCATGTATGATATGAGTGTGAAGTCAAATATTAATATACACTTTATTTTTAAATTTTTAAATATATTTTTGTATTTTTACATTTATAATGTAACACTAATTGCCCGTGTAGTGGGAGGGTGTTGCTATCAATTTTGTTTTGCTCTTCATCATAGTAAAATCTCGGTCAATGTGTGAACATCATTCAAGTTTTGAGTGTACCATATAAATATGATATTTTAAATTTTGAGTGAACCATATAAATATGATATTAATTTGTCTGTGTTCTTTCTTTTTCTTTTTTTTCTGTAGATGTTTGCAACTATTAGAGACTCATTTGCTACTTTTTTTTTTATCATCTGTTATAAACCACACCTTTTTTTTTTTACCCTTAATATTCCTTCAATTTCTCAGAGCTTTTAATTAAATTCCATCTTATTTTAACTTGTACAACAAATTCATAATTGGCATGAATGCATAAATCATTTGATGGTAAATTTAGATAGAAATAGTTTGCGAATTTCGATTTATGCATTGAAGTGTTTTTGTTAAAGAATTTAGTCACTTGTGTAAGCTTGGTACGTAGAATTGGATTATAGATTTCAATTGAAAAAAGATGCCTATAATTCAGAAACTTAAACCATAATTTCAGCATAAATATTTATATATGGATATACATTCAACATTTACATGTGGTTGTTTTAAGAAATTAACAAAAATAGAACAAGTGTAAATCATTTGGTTACTGAGAGGTTAAGGAAACAGAAAGATTAATTTAACGAAAAAAAATTTAAAAATATAAGGAAACAAATTGAAATCTCAAAATTATTTTAAAAAAAAAAAATCTTTTTATCCTAATTTATCTTTTTCTTTTACATTAGTTTTCTCAACAACCAAACAGAAGAGGGAGGAACTGAGAAGACAAGAAATTTACAAGTCATGCTTGTATATATATAGTATATATATATCTTAATTTGGACAATATATATATGACATGTACGTCTTGATCCAAATATCTTGCAAGTTGCAACAAACCCTATTCCATGAGTCACTGATGTGTAACGCATTCCAATATGGTTTCCTCTTTAGTTTCTGATCTTTTTCCTCTTTGTTCTTCCCCCATAAAACGCTATAGATCGAGCCCACCTACCAGTAACAATGCCCCACACACACTACCACACTCTCAATATCATGATGGAATTAGAAGTGAAATTAATTAATGATGTATTAGCAGATAATTAATTAGTAATGGTATATATATATGGACCTTCCCAAGTGAAGAGTCTCCTTCCACAAGAATGCTAAGAAGATGGCTGTTATAATAAGTGCTAATGGAGTGAACACGGCCACAAATACAGGGCCTTTCTTCTCTACAACCCATACTTGCAACCAGTAAGTGATCCCAGTGACAATCACACCCTGCCATTTTCATTATATAGGTTGTCATCAGTTCAAAACAAAGTACAAAAGCCATAGATGTGTTAATATTGAAACTACAAGTATATATATGTTTCGAAGGACATACATGTTTATGTATGTTATTGAGTATATATTATGGACTTAAGCAAGTGTACGTGTGTGTGTGTGTATATATATATATATATATATATATGTCAGTGCGTGTGCATGCACGTACGCGTGCCTTAATTCTTACTAGGTTTTTGTCAATTATGATGTGATGGGAACATAATTTTTTAGCATAATTAACCTATAAGACTATGCCAGCGATGTAAATGTCAAGTGACACATTCCTATTCAAGTAGAAAATGCAATCATATATAAAAGAAAGAGATCATTGACTTTTGCTCTATAATTCAAAGTATTAACTAGTGCATTCACATTATCATTCTTGTTTAGTGTTGCAGTCTCTGTCTGTGGCCCTTGTCTGTTGCTTTTTTAGCTTGTGTCCGATTATTAGAGGAGCTAACTTGTTCCACGTCGGATCCAAATAGGAAGAATTTGGACATATGAGAGTAGGTATGTAGCACTACTTAATGACTTAGGCTTTTGAATTACATTTGGTATCAGAGCCATGGCTTTTGCCCCTTTGTACAGTTCATATACTTGATCCAATCATTTCCATTACTACAAAAAGGGAAGAGGAGGCTAGGGGCGACAAAATTATCCTTAGATTCAAAGGGACAAATGCAGAGTCATTACGACAGATGCAATGAAGGTTTCAGAGTAATTGTAAACTGATGTTTAGGACAGGATATATTGACCAGTAAAAGCATGCTAGGAAATCCCATGGAAATTGAATGTCTTTTTTAGGATATATTTATATACATCTAATATTTTTATTAATGAGAGAGGCAATGAAATTCCATGGGACATCAAATGGGCAGTACTAGACTTTCAGATTTGTATTTGTTGTTCTTATTGAGTTCATTAGTGAATGCATTGATAGTCAGCTCTGAAGTATGGAAAATGGGTGATGAAACATACACAATAGGCCACAGAAAGAAGATGAACATCCCATCCAAGCTTCCATGATGATAAGTTCCTCTCCTTTGAAACAGCCCAAATAGCTGATTGTATGACGCTGAAGAAGCATTGCAGAGTTGTAAGGCGTAGTTTCGCTGGATATTGCTTCACCATGGTAGACTGAAAACAACGTCATTATATTAGGGGAAAGCTAGGAAAAACCAAAAAAAACTTTCCCCAAAAAACAAGAAGCAATTACCAGGGTACATTGTAGTCTAATAATACATCCTCACCTTCGAGTCGGGGTTTAATTAGTTCTCAGGATCAAAGCATGTGTGTTAGTTTTCTTTTTCTTTTTTTTTTTTTTTTTTTTAAAAAAAAGTTATTCATTTTAGCTAATTTTTGGGGTCATCAAAAGGATGGGTAGACGATGCGCCCACACAAGTATATATATATATATATATATGTATATATATATATAGAAAGAGAGAGAGGAGATCAACCTGCATAACTAGCCACAATTATTGTTAGAAAAAAATTTCAAAATTGAAGCGTGGCATCGATGATCATACCAATTACATACCCGCATAAAGAAATTAAGAAGAGCTTGCATAGTAAGTAATATGATAGAGAAGCTGAAGTCTTCCTGCATATTTATGTGGGAGTATTCGGTAGCCCTAAAATTCCCACCACCTCTTTATACTTCACATGTTATTAGATTGCAACTAGGGCTTCTCTCCCCTAGTGTGAAATTCCAAAAATAGCCTAGTTATATTCAGAAATAACAAGAGTCTATAAAAATATTCTGATTTTATAATAATTTTCTATATATATGTGTGTATATATATATATAGACACACACACATATAAATCATTAAGATAATTATTATAATTGTCATTTGATCTAGCTCAAGTGGGCTTGGACTTTAGGCAATTTAGTTAGATCCATTACTCCATATTTGAGGTGGGCCTTGATGTTAGTTGATGAAAGTTAAGAAATATATGTAACGTCAAATTTACCCAAATTTTTGCCACTAACTTGTTACAGCATTTTGACCCCTTAAATGTCCAAATTTGGACTTTTTCTTGAAATACAAAAATGTTCCTCTATGAATCAGATTTCCAAAAAGGTTGAGCTTGTATTATTCTGACAATTGAGCTGCGAGTTATGATCTCAACAGTGAAGCCTCACAAATGGGTCTTTTAAATATTTATTTGCTAAAATAATCTTCTTTTGAGTGAAAATTTCCAATGATCTAAAAATACATAAAAACACATTTATTGATTAAAATAAAATATAATAAAGTGCTGAAAACATAACTTTAGAGGTAAAATTCCTACAAAATATTTACTCATCAAATACCCCCAAACCTATATTTTGGTACCCCTCGAGCAAAACTAACAATAAATTAAAATCTAACTATACCACTTTCGCTAGTATTCTCAATTGTATTTAGCGTATGCAACAAGCTTTTAAAATCCTAGATTACTGAAATACCCCCCAAAAAATTTCGCATTTGAGGTGGCCAGTCTCATACACAAAATTTGGGAGATACATACAATTAGTAGCAACAAGCATAGAATACAAAAGACAGTAAAATAAATTCTAAAAGTTGAACAGAAAATCCCATTGAATTGAAATAAATGGTAAACAAATAATTATATGTTCGCTGATACAATTTGGAAGTCCTGTAACCCAAGGACCCCTTAATCATAATAAACAAAAGTTTAAGACTCTAATTTAAAACTAACAACCAAAATCTCTAAACGAGTTCATAGTCTGACCCTTGAATAAGATGATAGGTTTCTATCCTGTGACCGATGAGAAGAAATGTCTGCCACAACCAACCCTAAAACTCTATCCTCGCAGTGGAATCTGTCTGAAACCTGAAATATCAACAAAGTGGGTTAAACCCAGGAGCAAGTACTATCTATTACATCCCAATCAGAGAACCAATATACATACACTCAGTATAAGGGACACAAAATAAATTCATAGATTTAATATACAAGTTATTCTTTTATCCAATTTCATGTTTCCAAAACAATAGTCAATATTTATAATATTCCACCCAAACCCTTATTATACAAAAGTGAACACATTCCTTAAGTTCAGCAGAAATAAACATAACATGAAATAGTATCAAGTTTAAGCAATCTTAACATGTTACCATTTTATCATTTGATACCTTAATAGGTATAGGTATATACATACTAGTCATTCCCTACCTAGTTCATGTTTTCATAAATCAAAATCATCTTATACGTTGTCCCAACAAACCCTTATCATTCAACAATGAACCCATTCTTTAACTTCAAAGTAAAGAAACATATGCATGCATTTTATTAAATTTAGGCAATCATGACAAATCAATTATAATGTATAGATACCTTATTAGGTATGGGCGATCCTGACACGCCGGGTAATCCTAACATGCCGAAATAAAATGCATAGATACCTTATTAGGTATGGGCAATCCTGACACGCCGGGCAATCCTTACATGCCAAAATAAAATGCATAGATACCTTATTAGGTATGGGCGATCCTGACACGCCGGGCAATCCTTATATGCCAAAATAAAATGCATAGATACCTTATTAGGTATGGGCAATCCTGACACGCCAGACAATCCTTACATGCCAAAATAAAATGTACAGATGCATTGCCAATATGAAACATAAAATAAATAAGGTGCATTATGATTTTAATTTGCACAAACATAGTAATTCAAATTATCCAACATGAAATTATCACCATAAGACAAATCGTTCTCAAGTAAAATATAATCAAGTAGTTAATGGGCATTTATATCCTTAAAAGAAAATACATTCAGGTAAATCAAATAACACAATTTAAGCACTTTAGAAGCAAACACCCACTCCAACCCCAATGCACTCAAATCTACGAGGGAGTCTAAACCAAACTCTTATCTAGGGTTCTGGGTCTATTCTATTTCTAAGAACCCTATTAAATCATTCTGGAATTTTCTAAAATTTTTGGGAATTTCAAAAAATATTTTCCTAGCAAAGAGAAAATAAAACATAATTCGAGGCATACGTTTACAACCAACGGAATCGCAAGAGAGACTCATCTTCACATGAAATTTAAAACCCAAGTGCATTTTAATCCTATAAAGTTACCTAAATTTTTCTATAATTTTTTGGAATTTTAAAATATTTTCTAAAAATAAAAGAAGGTGAAAATCCAAATTTTAGACACTTTAAAAATTAATTTACTAGATGTGAATTTACAACCAAGTTTATTTAACCTCCAAAAAGTTACAATAAAAATTTTAGGAATTTTTGAAGTTATAAAACTATTTTCTAAAATGACAGAAAGTGAAAAAACCCAACTTTTGGACATTTTAAAAATCAATTGAATAACAAGGAAAGATTATTTTGAGTTAAAAATTTAAACCCAAGTGTATATAGCCTCCAGAGAGTTACAGTAAAAATTTTGAAATTTTTAGAAATTTCTAAGTATTTTCTAAAATAAAAGAAGATAAAAAACTCAATTTTTTAGACACTTTAAAAATCAATTCAACCACAAGGGGAGCTCATTTTCACATGAAATTAAAAACCCCTGTGTATTCTGTCCCTAAAAGATCACCAAAATTTTCTAGAAATGTTCTAAAATTTTAAAAATATGTTCGAAATAAAAGAAGATGAAAACTCAATTTTGAGACATACTTTTAAAATCAATTTAACCATGAGGGAAATTTTTTCCACTTGAAATCTAATACCCAAGTAGATTTAACCCCTAAGATTATGAAAAAAAAAAATTTGAGAAATTTTTTTTTTGAAACATTTAAGTATTTGACCCCAAAGTGAACAATATGAATGTATATAGACTAAACCAATGCAATTCATTTGTCCCCAAAGTGAACAGTGTATATAGACTAAACAAATACAATTCACTTGTCCCCAAAGTAACAGCAAGCTTGTATAAAGATTAAACAAATATAGTTTCTTTGGCCCTAGAGTAATTGGATGCTTGTAGACATATTAAACAAATATAGTTCAATTGCCCCCAAAGTAACAACATGCATGTATGTATATTAAACCAATAAAGTAATAACATGCTTCTACATGGATCAATGACTATAATTCATCAGCCGCATATATTTCGATTAACAAATAGACTTTATCACCTGCATATATACATATTAACAAATATATATCATTTGACTCCAAAGTAATAGACGGATAAATATGGATCAACAATTATAATTCAACAGTCGCTTATATATACGTTAACAATTAAACTTCATCAACCACATATATATAAATTGTTTGCCGAGAATATAAACCAATTATATATACTCCAAGACCCATTGATCAACCGCATCTATGTGATGTGTTTTCCAAAATAAATAAATCAAACATATGTAATCCAATTATATAAATTTTCAATAAAGAATAATCATAAATATAGTTTTTTTTTTACACTATACATACAGATTCAAAGGGGAAGAGAAGAGTCGAACTTGCTTCTTTAACGATTCAACAACTCGTTCACCTGATCGTTCCTTCACTTTCTTTCTTTCATTTACTCTCTTGGTTCTGTGCGTAAAGCCAACGACAAAAACCCTAATTTCTTATTTCTTTTTGTCCTAATTATTTTATTAGATTATTATTTTTCTAAAAACTAAATAACTAAAAGAATAATAATAACAATAATAATATAACTATAACCCTGGCCCAACAACTTAAGCATATCATTAGCCCAACCATTCTAGCCCAGATTCTTCCCTAACCCAAACCAAAGCATTTAAAAAAGTTAAATAAAATAATACATAACCAATAAACAATTCACATAAAATGATAAAATATAGAGACAAGGCATTTCACAACAATTAATAATAATAAAAAATAATATAAAGAAATTCAAATTCTTTAAAATAATTGACGTCCAAATTTCGGGGTATTACATTCTTACCCCTAAAAAGAGGAATTCCGTCCTCGGAATTCAACTCATACGTGAGAAAAAAACTCTGGATACTTTACTTTTACTTCATCCTCCTTTTTTCAAGTGGACTTCACCTATTTATGGTGACTCCACTGAACCCGAACTAAAGGAATTGTCTTAAGATAAGGGAATTGATTCCTATGGTCATGAGTATAGTACAATTACTCTACATATGTTGCATCTAGCTGTAACTCAATCTCCCTAACCTCAACGTGCTGATCAATAGCATCCTCCTTACAGAATTTCCATAACATAGACACATGAAAGATATAATACACCCTGTGCATTGTGTTTAGTAACATCACTCTATACGCTACTGCCCTGATCCTGTCAGTAATCATGAAAGGAGCCATAAAACGAGGTGACAACCTCCCCTTTTTTTTTTTTTTTTCCAAATCGCATTACTACCTTCATGAGAGAAACCTTGAGTAGAACCTGATCCCCCACTTTGAACTCTATTGCACGAGTTCTTTGGTTATCATAACTTTTCTATCTGCTCTGTGCAGTTCGCATACGGTCTCTAATAAGGGCAACTATTTTTGATGTGTCCTTGATGAACTCAGGACCCAAAAACCTATTCTCTCCAATTTCCAACCAGCAACCCAGCAATCTATGTGATCGTCCGTACAGAACCTCAAATGGTGTGATACTAATAGTCTTTTGATAACTGTTGTTATAGACCAACTCAACTAGTAGCAAGGAATTCTCTGAATTACTCTTGAAGTCAAGTACACATGCTCGCAAAATACCCTCTAGAATCTGATTAAGCCTCTCAGTCTGACCATCGGTCTAAGGGTGATTAGTTATACTTAGGTGCAGAGCTGTACCCATTGTCTGCTGAAAGCCCTCCTAAATCCCTGAAATAAAATTTAGATCTCTATCTGATATAATGGACAAAGGCCCACCATGAAGCTTCATTATCTCTACAATGTAAAGTTTCGCATACTACTCTGAGGTGTAACTCAAGCGAACGACAAAAAATGTGCTAATTTCGTCAGCTTGTCGACTATCACCCAAATAACATCATGGTTTCGCTGTAAGGTGAGAAGTCCCACATTGAAATCCATAGAGATGCTCTCCCACTTCCACTCCGATATAGGCAGTGGTTGCAAAGACTCCGGTGGTCTCTGGTGATCAATCTTGATCATCTGACCACTGCTGCACTTAGAGACTAATATAGTTATGCCCTCTTCATGCCTGCCCACCAAAACTATCGTTTCATGTCTTGGTACATCTTATCCCCTCTCAGGCATACTGAAAACTGTAGGCCTCACTCATCATGCTCGCCTCCATCTGTACCCACTATATAAAACGGTACCTAACCAAATTTCAACTCAGCCACCTTTTTTACTCACTACGGGTCAGTAAGCTGATCTGAAATTACTTTCCAAATGATAGTAGGTGTGACCACTACACACGTTACAAAAATATCAGCTAAATCATCAACATTTTTCCTGTAAGAACATATACTGCAACCTCTTATGGTCGCTGAATAAAAGTCTTTCACAAGAGATAATGTCACTAGTGTTGAACCAAGGTTTTCAACCAAGGTTATCTCAATTATTTTGATGATAACAAAATATTGTGAGTGTTAGGATTTAATGTCTACTTGAGTTTGTGCTTAAATAGGTTATGTTGTAACAAGACTCAAAGTAAGATAAGAGGATCAATGGCACATTGCAAAGGTATCCAAAGCTCACTTTGATCATGCCCATCTATGTTCAAAAGCTCATATCAAGGATATGAGAAAAGGATGAAGGCAATAATATCAAAGAAAGAAGACTTCACCCAATGCACATCAAGATCAATGAAAATATTGAAGATTGGGTAGTTTAGTCTTGGTGAGTGTATAGGTAATCTTTGTAAAGTTACTTTGATATTCTCACTTGAAAGCTCTAGGACAAATGCATATCATTCATATAATTCATAAGTCCTTATACCATAAGCAATAGGCCATGAACTTCATTTTTAACATCATGAGGCCTTTACTAATGTTGAGTTAGTTCAAGCTTTCATAAGCTTTGGAAGAACTCAATTATTAAGTCATAACTAGGACCATGTATTTCACTCATATCATTTGGAATGGTCTATAGAAATTAGAGCAATAAGACTTGGATCAAATTGATTCATAAAAATTTTTTTGACTTGAGTTGGTATAAACGTTTTATATCTTTTGAAGAACTCAATTCTATGATAGGACCATGCATTCATTTTTATATCATTTCTTGGTCTCTAATTCTCTTGAAATAGGTCTTGATATTAATTCAATGATTTTCTAAGACCAAACAAGCTCAATGTCCTAACCTAGTCTTTGAATTTTGACTATTTAAAGGTTAGAGGACTTTGAGGCACCTCAAACTCAGTTTGAGCCACCTCAAAGTTACAGAAAGAAATTAAAATTTTGAGAAGGCTTTTTGAGGCGCCTCAAACTCACTTTGAGCCACCTCAAACTCAGTTTGAGCCACCTCAAAGTTACAGAAAGAAATTGAAGTTTTGAGAAGGCTTTTTGAGGCACCTCAAACTCATTTTGAGCCACCTCAAACTCACTTTGAGCCACCTCAAAGTTTATGAGACGTCTCAAACTCACTTTGAGGCGCCTCAAAGATGCTGGATCTGAATCTAACGGCTAGTTCAGATCATTTAATGCTCCCAACAATCCCCAACAACTTTAAAACGGCCATATCTCTTAAAGGAGCTATAAATACACATTGTATGTGTATTTTTTCAGGTGTGAGAGACCACTACACCCATAGTTGATCATCCATTGTTGGTTGAATCTATCCTTAAGCTTAGAATTCATATTCTATAGAGATAGTCACCACACTTGACCATATTCTTCCAAAGATCAAATTCATATGTGGTATTTCATTCATCATTCTAGAGTTGAGCTTTCATATTGATTCATCAATTGTAACTCTAGATTTGAGAGAGTTTTGAATTTGTATATCTTGTCTATTTGAGAGACACTCATTGTACACAAATTTCTTATTCTTGAGAGAAGAAGACCAAGATGTTCTCTTGGCATGGGTAGCTTGAAGAAGCTTGTAAAGGTTCATTCTCTACCTTAAAAGGAGAAGGATTGGGTAGCGCTCTCCACCTTTAAGAGTGAGCAATGGTTATCTCTTAACCATCAAAAGAGGGATGAAGTCCAAGTCATGAGCTTGGCAAAGAAGTCTTGATGAGGTTGTCATTGAGCAAGGAAGACCAAGTCATGAGCTTGGCAAAGAAATCTTGGTGAGGTTTTCATTGAGTAAGGAAGCCCAAGCGTTGGACTTGGAAATTGTAAAGGTTTGCTTTCCACCCTTAAGGGAAGCTTCATAGTGGATACCTCAAGATGAGCTCTTGAGGCATGGACGTAGGCCGGAGTTGCCGAATCATGTAAATATCGTGGTGTTGCTTGGTTTGCATTTCTCTAACCTTTAACTCCTTTACTTAATAGCATTTTATATATTTAATTTCATAATGCTTTATATATGAATGCTATGAGTTTATATGCTTTAATTCATATGAGGAGGATGGGATGAATGCTTGGAGTAAGTTACACACCATGTGTTTGATGAAATGTCTTTATGAGCTTTAATTCCATTTTAGCATTGATAGACATATATTCAATTAGCTCATTTCATTCCTTATCCAATGAACCATTTTATGAATGAATGAGTAGCACTCCAAGTGCTTGACTAATTGCCTATGTAAGTTGTACTTCTTATATCATATCCATAGGTAATTGATCAAGTATCATTTTGATAGCATTTATTGTATGATTGTTTATTTAATGAATATTGTTTAAATGCTTCATATGAGGAGGATGGGATGTATGCTTGGAGGATATTTGGTTGAGTTGTGGAATTGATTGTATTGTAAATTGATTGAGTATTTATTTGATTACCTTTTTGTCAATCAATTTACATATCATGTGTTTGATAAAAAGCTCAACCAACATTTTCACACACTTCAAGCATAATATGTTGCACTTGCATGAACACTTCATTTGTTGTATCCACTAGATCATTTAAGTGCATTATAGATAGAGCATTCTCATTCCCACTTGTTGAATACATAAGTTTATCAAGTGTTTGACAAAAGTCCAAACAAGCCTACTTTTGTCAAAATGAGCTTTAGCGAAAAAGTTTCATCATTTGCCTACTGTCCCTATTCACCCCCCCCTCTAGGGACAATTCTTGGGTAACAACTAGGTCCTCATGGCAGAGTCCACACACATCCCAGACCTTGCAATGATGCATCGGTACATACCAAGTACTCAATGCCACACTAAAGGGTAGGTAGAACAGGTGCAGTTGTCAACCTATTTTTTAACTCATCAAACGCTGTCTAACAAGAATCATTACAGACGAAAGGCACAACATTTTTAGGTAAATGGGTGAGAGGGCTAACAATCTTCAAAAAGCCCTAAATGAACCTACAACAATAACAAACTATCCCCAGAAAATTACAAATCTTCGTGGGTGAGTTAGGTTGTCCCCCCAACTCTAATTCTGCAGACACCTTGTTTTGATCAATCGCTATCCCTTCTCAGATACTATATGACCCAAGAACTTCACCTCCCTCTGCCATAAATCACACTTCTCAAACTTTGCATACAACTAACTATCTCTTAGTGTTTACAAAGTGATACAAAGATGTCTGGCATGATCCTCTTACGACCTATAAGTAGGCCTGGTGCCTGACGCTATGTAAATTACAAAGTCTATCTCACGACTCGGTGGTAATCTTGGAATTTCTAAAACACATCCTGAAAGTCTCGCACTACTGGAATGAGATCCATAGAAACTGTATTTCCCTCCGGAGACTCCTCACTATTAAAGAATAGGTGAGTTCTAGACCCATCATTTGATTGCGGAATAGCAACCAAATACACCTCCTGACTCGGTATGACAAAAAGAATTGCCTAATCATGGCAATTGACATAGGTATGATAATGCGATAACAAATCCATCCTGAGTATGACATCATATAAATTCATGTCTAGGACCAATAGGTCTGCCAAAAACCTGAGATTGCCAACGCCTATAGTGACTTGACTACAACGTTCCTGTAATATTATACTAACTCCCAATGGTGTAGTCATAGTAAGTGGAGAACTACACGACTGAGTAAGTATACCCGATATTCTAACAAACGACTGAGATACAAAAGATTGAGATGCCTCAGTCTCAAATAAGAACACGATCAAAGTTACCCTTTATCGGAACCCTACCCTCGATCGCTTGAGGAGTCTATTCATCATATGGCATGACGTTGTAGACCCTCCCATAGTTCATCTATTGAATAAATTGCCCTACTATTTCTATTTTTCTTTTCCACTATCTGGCTAGCGGAGTATCTATCATTTCATTTCTCCCCTATCATTTCCTATAATTCCTCCTTATTTGAAAGTGCTGCATCGCAACCTTTACCACCTGAGTGTAAGTGGAATAAGCTAGATTACCCACAATGACCTGTCGAATAGTCTAAATCAATCCCTTCACAAAACAGCTCACCTTCTTCTCTTTAGTGTTCACCTCCTCAGGTGCAACAAAGATAAATTGGTGAACTCCTATTCTGACCCTGCGATTGTCCTGTCCTTCTTCTGTAAGTCCAGGAATTCCCTTATGTGAAAGAGTTTTGCATCCTTCCCAATTGTTAGGTTGTTCCACTGGTAATGGAACATGCGCTATTTGCAGTGGCTGCTGTGGTGGCTGCTGATTCTAAAGAGCAGTCGCCACTCACGTAGCTACAGCCTAAACTACCATGGCTACCAAATCGAGAGGAAGTTCAACCTTTCCATCCTAAAAATTATCTTAACCTTAGTTGTGGTTCGCCTTCCTACTCCTACGGGGTGACATCTAAATAAGCCCCAATAATAAACTAAGATGTATAGAGTACAATGAATCCTCTACTTAGATTCGATTTATCAGAATACGTAACGCGGAAGATAACCAACGACGGACCCTACAGACCCGAGGTACTTGAACTTGGAATGCTTTGATACCAAATGAAATACCCCCTAGAAATTTCGCGTATGAGGTGGCCAGTCTCATACACAAAACCTGGGAGATATATATAATTAGTAGCAACAAGCATAGAATACAAAAGACAGTAAAATAAATTCTAAAAGCTGAACAGAAAATTCCACTGAATTGAAATAATTGGTAAACAAATAATTATATGTTCGCTGATACAATTTGGAAGTCCTGTAACCCAAGGACCCCTTAATCATAATAAACAAAAGTTTAAGACTCTAATTTAAAACTAACAACCAAAATCTCTAAACGAGTTCATAGTCTGACCCTTGAATAAGATGATAGGTTTCTATCCTGTGACCGATGAGAAGAAATGTCTGCCACAACCAACCCTAAAACTCTATCCTCGCAGTGGAACCTGTCTGAAACCTGAAATATCAACAAAGTGGGTTAAACCCAGGAGCAAGTACTATCTATTACATCCCAATCAGAGAACCAATATACATACACTCAGTATAAGGGACACAAAATAAATTCATAGATTTAATATACAAGTTATTCTTTTATCCAATTTCATGTTTCCAAAACAATAGTCAATATTTATAATATTCCACCCAAACCCTTATTATACAAAAGTGAACACATTCCTTAAGTTCAGCAGAAATAAACATAACATGAAATAGTATCAAGTTTAAGCAATCTTAACATGTTACCATTTTATCATTTGATACCTTAATAGGTATAGGTATATACATACTAGTCATTCCCTACCTAGTTCATGTTTTCATAAATCAAAATCATCTTATACGTTGTCCCAACAAACCTTTATCATTTAACAATGAACTCATTCTTTAAGTTCAAGGTAAAGAAACATATGCATGCATTTTATTAAATCTAGGCAATCATAACAAAGCAATTATAATGTATAGATACCTTATTAGGTATGGGCAATCCTGACACACCAGGCAATCCTGACATGCCAAAATAAAATGCATATATACCTTATTAGGAATGGGCAATCTTGACATGCTGGACAATCCTTACATGCCAAAATAAAATGCATAGATACCTTATTAGGAATGGGCGATCCTGACACGCCGGACAATCCTTACATGCCAAAATAAAATGTATAGTTGCATTCCCAATATAAAACATAAAATAAACAAGGTGCATTATGATTTTAATTTGCACAAACAAAGTAATTCAAATAATCCGACATGAAATTATCACCATAAGACAAATTGTTCACAAGTAAACTATAATCAAGTATTTAATGGGCATTTATATCCTTAAAGGAAAATACATTTAATTAAATCAAATAACACAATTTAAGCACTTTAGAAGCAAACACCCACTCCAACCCCCAATGCACTCAAATCTACACGGGAGTCTAGACGTAACACTTATCTAGGTTTCTGGGCCTATTCTATTTCTAAGAACCCTATTAAATCATTCTGGAATTTTCTTAAATTTTTGAAAATTTTAAAAAATATTTTCCAAGCAAAAAGAAAATAAAACATAATTCAAGGCATACGTTTACAACCAATACAATCACAAGGGAGACACATCTTTACATGAAATTTAAAACTCAGGTGCATTTTAATCCTATAAAGTTGCCTAAATTTTTTTATAATTTTTTAAAATTTTAAAATATTTTCTAAAAATAAAAGAAGGTGAAAATCTAACTTTTAGACACTTTAAAAATTAATTTAACACCAAGGGAAACTCATTTCCAGATGTAAATTTACAAATAAGTTTATTTAAGCTCCAAAAAGTTACAGTAAAAATTTTGAAAATTTTGAAGTTATAAAAGTATTTTCTAAAATTATAGAAAGTGAAAACATCCAACTTTTGGACATTTTAAAAATCAATTGAATTAGAAGAAAAGATTATTTTGAGTTAAAATTTTTAACCCAAGTGTATTTAGCCTCCAGAGAGTTACAGTAAAAATTTCAGAATTTTTTGAAATTTCTAAGTATTTTCTAAAATAAAAGAAGATGAAAAACTCAATTTTTTAGACACTTTAAAAATCAATTCAACCACAAGGGGAGCTCATTTTCACATGAAATTTAAAACCCCTGTGTATTCTATCCCTAAAAGATCACCAATTTTTTCTAGAATTTTTAAAATATTTTTGAAATAAAAGAAGATGAAAACTCAATTTTGAGACATACTTTTAAAATCAATTTAACCATGAGGGAAATTTTTTCCACTTGAAATCTCATACCCAAGTATATTTAACCCCCAAGATTTTGAAAAAAAAAAAAATTGAGAATTTTTTTTTTTGAAACATTGAAGTATTTGACCCCAAAGTGAACAATATGCATGTATATAGACTAAACCAATGCAATTCATTTGTCCCCAAAGTGAACAGTGTACATAGACTATACAAATGCAATTCATTTGTCCCCATAGTAACAACAATCTTGTATAAAGATTAAACAAATATAGTTTCTTTCGCCCTAGAGTAATATGATGCTTGTAGACATATTAAACAAATAAAGTAATAACATGCTTCTACATGGATGTATATTAAACCAATAAAGTAATAACATGCTTCTACATGGATCAATGACTATAATTCATCAGCCGCCTATATACATATTAACAAATATATATCATTAAGAAGTAGACTTCATCACCTGCATATATACATATTAACAAATATATATAATTAAGAAGTAGACTTCATCACCTGCATATATACATATTAACAAATATATATCATTTGACTCCAAAGTAATAGACGGATAAATATGGATCAACAATTACAATTCAACAGCCGCTTATATATACGTTAACAATTAAACTTCATCAACCGCATATATATAAATTGTTTGCCAAGAATATAAACCAATTATATATACTCCAAGACCCATTGATCAACCGCATCTATGTGATGTGTTTGCCAAAATAAATAAATCAAGCATATGTAATCCAATTATATAAATTTTCAATATAGAACAATCATAAATATAGTTTTTTTTTTACACTATACATACAGATTCAAAGGGGAAGAGAAGAGTCGAACTTGCCTCTTTGACGATTCAATAACTCGTTCACCCGATCGTTCCTTCACTTTCTCTCTTTCGTTTACTCTCTTGGTTCTGTGCGTAAAGCCAACGGCAAAAACCCTAATTTCTTATTTCTTTTTGTCCTAATTATTTTATTATATTATTGTTTTTCTAAAAACTAAGTAACTAAAAAAAAAATAATAACAATAATAATATAACTATAACCCTGGCCCAACAACTTAAGCATATCATTAGCCCAACCATTCTAGCCCAGATTCTTTCCTAACCCAAACCAAAGCATTTAAAAGATTTAAATAAAACAATACAAAACCAATAAACAATTTACATAAAATGATAAAATATAGAGACAAGACATTTCACAAGAATTAATAATAATAAAAAATAATATAAAGAAATTCAAATTCTTTAAAATAATTGACGTCCAAATTTTCGGAGTATTACATTCTTACCCCCTAAAAAGAGGAATTCCGTCCTCGGAATTCAACTCATACCTGAGAAAAAAATTCTGGATACTTTGCTTTTATTTCATCCTCCTCTTTTTAAGTGCACTCCACCTATTTATGGTGACTCCACTAAACCCGAACTAAAGAAATTGCCTTAAGATGAGGGAATTGATTCCCGTGGTCATGAGTACAGTACAGTTACTCTACATATGTTGCATCTAACTGCAACTCAATCTCCCCAACCTCAATGTGCTAATCAATAGCATCCTCGTTACAGAATTTCCATAACATAGACATATGAAAGATATGATACACCCTGTGCATTGTGTTTAGTAACATCACTCTATACGCTACTGCCCTGATCCTATCAGTAATCATGAAAGGAGCCATAAAACGAGGTGACAACCTCCCTTTTTTTTTTTCCCAAATCGCATTACTCCCTTCATGAGAGAAACCTTGAGTAGAACCTGATCCCCCACTTTGAACTCTATTGCACATGTTCTTCGGTCATCATAACTTTTCTATTTGCTCTGTGTAGTCCCCATACGGTCTCTAATAAGGCAACTATTTCTGACGTGTCCTTCATGAACTTAGGACCTAAAAACCTATTCTCTCTAATTTCCAACCAGCAACCCAGCGATCTGTGTGATCGTCCGTACAGAGCCTCAAATGGTACGATACCAATAGTCTTTTGATAACTATTGTTATAGACCAACTCAACTAGTAGCAAGTAATTCTCTCAATTACCCTTGAAGTCAAGTACACATTCTCGCAAAATACCCTCCAGAATCTGATTAAGCCTCTCAATCTGACCATCGGTCTGAGGGTGATTAGTTGTACTAAGGTGCAGAGCTGTACCCATTGTCTGCTGAAAGCCCTCCTAAATCCCTGAAATAAAATTTAGATCTCTATCTGATATAATGGACAAAGGCATACCATGAAGCTTTATTATCTCCACAATATAAAGTTTCGCATACTACTCTGAGGTGTAACTCAAGCGTACGACAAGAAATGGGCTGATTTCGTCAGCCTATCCACTATCACCCAAATAACATCATGGTTTTGCTGTTAGGTGGGAAGTCCCACATTGAAATCCATAGAGATGCTCTCCCACTTCCACTCCGGTATAGGCAGTGGTTGCAAAGACTCCGGCGGTCTCTGGTGATCAATCTTGATCATCTGACCACTGCTGCACTTAGAGACAAATATAGTTATGTCCCTTTTCATGCCTGCCCACCAAAACTGTCGTTTCATGTCTTGGTACATCTTATCCCCTCTCAGGCATACTAAAAACTAAAAACTAAAAACTGTAGGCCTCACTCATCATGCCCGCCTCTATCTGTACCCACTATATAAAACGGTACCTAACCAAATTTCAACTCAGCCACCTTCTTTACACACTACGAGTCAGTAAGCTGATCTGAAATTACTTTCCAAATGATAGTAGGTGTGACCACTACACACGATACAAAAATATCAGCTAAATCATCAACATTTTTCTTATAAGAACATATACTCCAACCTCTTATGGTCGCTGAACAAAAGTCTTTCCCAAGAGATAATGTCACTAGGTCCTCATGGTAGAGTCCACACACACCCCAGACCTTGCAATGATGCATTGGTACATACCAAGTACTCAATGCCACACTAAAGGGTAGGTAGAACAGGTGCAGTTGTCAACCTATTATTTAACTCATCAAACACTGTCTAACAAGAATCATTAGAAACGAAAGGCACACTATTTTTCGGTAAATGGGTGAGAGGGCTAACAATCTTCAAAAAGCCCTAAATGAACCTACAACAATAGCAAACTACCCCCAGAAAACTACAAATCTTCGTGGGTGAGTTAGGTTACCCCCCAACTCTAATTCCGCAGACACCTTGTTTGGATTAACCGCTATCCCTTCTCAGATACTATATGACCCAAGAACTTCACCTCCCTCTGCCAGGAATCACACTTCTCAAACTTTGCATACAACTGACTATCTCTTAGTGTCTACAAAGTGATACAAAGATGTCTGGCATGATCCTCCTATGACCTATAAGTAGGCCTGGTGCCTGACGCTATGTAAATTACAATGTCTATCTCATGACTCGGTGGTAGTCCTGGAATTTCCTAAAACATATCCTAAAAGTCTCACACCACTGGAATGAGATCTTTAGAAACTGTATTTCCCTCCAGAGACTCCTCACTATTAGAGAATAGGCGAGTTCTAGACCTATCATTTGATTGCGGTATAGCAACCAAATACACCTCCTAACTCAGTATGACAATAAGAATTGCCTAATCATGACAATTGACATGGGTATGATAATGCGATAACAAATTGATCCTGAGTATGACATCATATGAATTCATGTCTAGGACCAATAGGTCTGTCAAAAATCCAAGATTGCCAACGCCTATAGTGACTTGACTACAACGTTCCTGTAATATTATACTAACTCCCAATGGTGTAGTCATAGTAAGTGGAGAACTACACGACTAAGTAAGTATACCCGATATCCTAACAAACGATTGAGATACAAAAGACTGAGATGCCTCAGTCTCAAATAAGAACACGATCAAAGTTACCCTTTATCGGAACCCTACCCTCGATCGCTTGACGAGTCTGCTCATCATATGGCATGACGTTGTAGACCCTCCCATAGTTCATCTATTGAATAAATTGCCCTGCTATTTCCATTTTTCTTTTCCACTATCTAGCTAGCGAAGTATCTATCATTTCGTTTCTCCCCTATCATTTCCTATAACTTCTCCTTATTTGACAGTGTTGCATCGCAGCATTAACCAAGAGCAAACCAATACATCGCTGCATGTATATAGACTAAATCAATGCAATTCATTTGTCACCAAAGTGAACAGTGTATATAGACTAAAGAAATTTAATTCATTTGTCCCCAAAGTAACAGCAAGCTTGTATAAAGATTACACAAATATAGTTTCTTTGGCCCTAGATTAATAGGATGCTTGTAGACATATTAAACATATATAGTTCAATTGTCTCCAAAGTAACAACATGCATGTATGTATATTAAACCAATAAAGTAATAACATGCTTCTACATGGATCAATGACTATAATTCTTCAGCCGCCTATATTTCAATTAACAAATAGACTTCATCACCTGCATATATACATATTAACAAATATTTATCATTTGACTCCAAAGTAATAGATGGATAAATATGGATCAACAATTACAATTCAATAGCCGCTTATATATATGTTAACAATTAAACTTCATCAACTGCATATATATAAATTGTTTGCCGAGAATATAAACCAATTATATATACTCCAAGACCCATTGATCAATCGCATCTATGCGATGTGTTTGCCAAAATAAATAAATTAAACATATGTAATCCAATTATATAAATTTTCAATAAAGAACAATCATAAATATAGTTTTTTTTACACTATACATACAGATTCAAAGGGGAAGAGATGAGTCGAACTTGCCTCTTTGACGATTCAACAACTCGTTCCCCCGATCGTTCCTTCACTTTCTCTCTTTCGTTTACTCTCTTGGTTCTGTGCGTAAAGCCAACGGCAAAAACCCTAATTTCTTATTTCTTTTTGTCCTAATTATTTTGTTATATTATTGTTTTTCTAAACACTAAAAAACTAAAAAAAAAATAATAACAATAATAATATAGCTATAACCCTGGCCCAACAACTTAAGCATATCATTAGCCCAACCATTCTAGCCTAGATTCTTTCCTAGCCCAAACCAAAACATGTAAAAGATTTAAATAAAACAATACATAACCAATAAACAATTTACATAAAATGATAAAATATAGAGACAAGGCATTTCACAGGAATTAATAATAATAAAAAATAATATAAAGCAATTCAAATTATTTAAAATAATTGACATCCAAATTTTTGGGGTATTATATCATACCATATGTTAGAGCGGGGTATTACAGTTGGTATCAGAGTCTGAACCCAGTCGGAAGTGTGCTGACGAGGACGTTGGGCCTCGTAGGGGGGTGGATTGTAGTTACCCTTGTGGGCGGGTGTGAGTGGGTGGGTGCGAAGCTAGACACTGGGCTGAGCTACCACACTGACAGGGTACAGGGTCCTCAATTCCACATTGTCTGGGTGTAGAAAAAGGGATGTGCTTATATGTAGTATGTTCTTTTCAAATGGTATGAGGCCTTTTGGGGTAAAACCCAATAGCAAAACCGTGCGGGCTCAGGCCCAAAGCAGACAATATCATACCATGTGTTGGGGCAGGGTATTACAGTTACCCCTAAAGGAGGAATTATAGTCTCGTAAGAGTTTTTAGTGATGATACTCACAAACATCTATCAATAAAATGACTACAACAAATATTTAAATAATTATCATTTATTAGCAATCTACAAACTTCTAAAAATCATGAATCAAAATAAAAAAATTTCTCACACAATACTCAAATTACGATATCAAAATTGTAATTAACTCTAGCCTCTTTTTGAAAGTGAACTTACATCCAAGCATGCGGCTTAACCGTACCCTTAGATGCAAATTGAAATATCTTCAAATCATTAGAGTCATCTTTTTTTAAAAAAATGACCAAGGCATGAACACACAAAAATAAAACATAAATGAATATTTTCTTTTTTACAAACGGATGTGCAATGTTTAAATTCATTAAGCTTTCTAGCAAACTCATGTAACAAGCTTTAGGTCAATAACTCCCAAATCAGATGATTTTAGGGCATTAGGTGTAGAGACATCCCAAATGACTTCATAATTCAAGTCTACTAGGCTTCGAATTCAAACGATCCGTTTCATAAATTTATTAATTTTTTTCAAGCATTCACTTTTGGCACGAACACTCAATGCTTACTAAGGCAAGAGGCCTGGTTACTTGGTAAAAAGGTTGAATTGCAACATACAATTATTTTTTTTATTTTTATTTATATATATATATATATATATTTTTAACAATCATGCAAAACACATCTATTCTCAAGGTTCTCTAACTCAAATTAGACATTAACAAAATGTAAACCAAGGTAAAGGTATATACCCCACAATAAAGATGTAAGTGTGCTCATGTGCATGCAAGGTATGCTTGGAATCAAGAAACTATAAGATACCTAATGTGAGTACTGATGTGGATAATTTCAATCAACACATGAATTCACAAGTCCAAAATTACCAAGAAATAAAAATTTCTAACCACAAGATGTATTTGACGTGGCTAAACTCGGATTATATTGTAAGCTTAATTTTGCCCTTTTTATCAAAATATAATTTAACCACTCGCAAGAGCACGAATCTTTGTAGATAAGGTTCTATATAGAGGGTATCGATCCCACGAGGACTAGTAGCAATTGTCTTAAAGAAAGATTAACTCTACTTTAATCCTAAAACAGGTTTTTGAATTTTTGTTTATCAACTATTGCATGAATATAATGACAATAAAATTAAAGAGTAAAGGATGGGAGAGAGAACTAGGGTTGGTTTCCACCACTAGCCATTCACATGTTCATAAGTGTAGCAAGCATGGGATTCATTAATTAAATGCCTAACAATGTCATTAGGCTTGTGACCTCAATGACATATCAAAAGATCAATGTGTGTGCTAACCTATCATAATCCATCTTCAACAAACATAGCTCTTCAACCTAACTAACTACGTAATTACCCTACTCACTAAGTGAACCATACATGTGTCCAAACTACCTTGTCTTGGCATGGTCTATACAAGCAAACATCACACATTCATTTAAACACCATTATCTAGCCATCATTTGCACTTCTTGTGGAATATGCAAATGTTGTGCATTCAAATGACAAAATCTACTCTAAGACAAGAACAAACTCCATATCAAATGAATATATATAAGAAATGTATTGGTGTACATGATCACTAGGCTAAATAATCAACAATTAATTACAAATCCCAAGTGCTACAAGAAGGAACAAGTTTACATGGCTAGGGGTTGAAACCAACACCCTAGTAGAAGAGTTAGTTGCTCATGGCAGCCTTGCACCCTTCCATTGATGAAGAAAGTGAAGCTTCTTGGTCTGGTTCAGCTCCTCTTCTTCCTCTCCCGAAGGTCTCTCCTTGGATGGTCTGATGTGTGTTGAGAGATATGAGATATGAGAGATATGGCCCTTTTTGTGCTTTTTGGCTTCCTTTTCAACCTTGGGGGCCCACCATATATATATATATATGACTATATATATCCCTTGTATCAAGAAGGTCCCCAAGGGTCTTGTTCAAGTCAAACAATCCCCTTAAGTCGTGCAAAAAGGGGGATTTTGTTGCAAGTGGGAGAGCAGGTGAGCAAGTGGCCAAGTGGGTTTTGCAGAATCTCGATCAATCGAGATTGGATCTCGATTGATCGAGATTTCGATTAATCGAAATGAGATCTCGATCAATCAAGATTTTGATTAATCTAGATCAACATCTCAATTGATTGAGATGCCTTTGGCTGCAATTTCTGATTTTTTTCTTGAACTGCAAAAAGCCTCGAACTTTGCTCCATTTACTCCAAGACCTGCAATACATCAAAAACACAAAAATACCGTAAACATATCTCGGTAAACGCAAAAATAGAATTAACATAAGCAATAAAGAGGGTTCAAATGCATAGAATTGAACACTTATCAGTATTCATCAATTGAAATATATATATTTTAAACTAATCTTCACACGAAAATCACGGGTACTACTTTTCTCCTCATTCTCTGAACTGGTGGGTCCAAATTTTCCAAGGTGTATATGAGATAAGATATTGATTATCAAAACATGCTAACGTATAGAGTACAAAGGAATTGCCTTTCTTTATTAAAGTCATAATGTATTGAAGCAATCTCGACAGTATTGGATATCGAAACTAGACATTAATAAACGAAAATCATCAAATTTATCAATCATATCAGAAATTATATAATTGGTATTACATACATAGTCAGAGAATGGGTATACTAGACAGTTATGAATTTTTTATTTTTCTCTTTTTTTTAAAGAAAATTTGAAAATGAAATACACAAAGTTACCTAACATTTCTAAACCCTTAACCTGGATGATATTTTTCCAATTTTCTTGAATCTATTCATCAATAAAGCACCAGATTTTGACAATTTCAAGAAAAGTAAGAAAACTAGCGATAAATAAAACACAAAAAAAATAAAAACCTAAAACTTCTAGACTATACAAAAGACTAACAATCCTGATAGGTAGGATCTTCAAGCAGGACTTCCTCTACTTTGGGGGTTTGTAACTCAAAAAATAGTTTTAACCTTTGAGCATTGACTTTAAACAAATTACTATTTTTAGGATTTTCAATCTTAATAGCCCCATGATAATAAATAGTATAGACAATAAAAGGACCAGTCCAACGAGATCATAATTAACTTACCTAGAAAGAGATGCAACCGAGAATTATACAAAAGAACTTTTTAATTAGGTGTAAAAGCTTTTCTCAAAATATTCTTGTCATGAAACACCTTCATTCAGTCTTTATATTTTTTAGCACATTCATATGCATCATTCCTCATCTCTTCCAATTCATTGAGTTGAAGCTTTCTTTGAATTCCTACCTTGTCAAGGGCAAACTTAAATTGTTTATTGGCCCAATATGCTCTATGCTCTAACTCAACTATTAAAGTGACATCGTTTGCAATACACAAGTCGGTAGGGAGACATTCCTATGGGTGTTTCAAAAGTGATACAGTAAGCTCATAATGCATTAGTGAGTCTCGAAGACTAGTCTTTCTTAGTGGGGTTCACCGTCTTCTCAAGAATGTTCTTGATTTCCCTATTAGAAATTTCAACTTGACCACTCGTCTGTGGGTGGTAGGGAGTTGTAACATTATGAGTAATGCCATATTTAGTCATTAAATGAGAAAAATCCTTGTTACAAAAGCGTTTCCCTCCATCACTAATGATAGCACGAGATGTACCAAAGCAAGAAAATATATTCTCCCTCAAGAAATGGAGCACAACCTTTTGGTCATTTGTTTTGTAAGCTATCATTTTTACCTATTTGGACACATAATCAACCCCGACAAGGATGTACAGATTACTGAATGAAATAGGAAATGGTCTCACAAAATCAATATCCCAAACAACAAAATTTTTAACAATAAGGGTTGGGTTTAAGGGCATCATATTTCTCCTAGAGAGGTTTTTTAATTTTTGACATCTCTCATAAGCTTGGCAATATGAATGAGAATCATGAAAAATAGAAGGCTAGTAAAATCCACATTACAAAATTTTGGCAGTTGTCTTTTTGGCACTAAAATGTTCTCCATAGGCATGATCATCACAAAATGAGATGATTTTGATTTGGTTACATTCTGGAATGTATCTCCTAATTATCTGATTAGGGTAGTACTTAAACAAATATAGATCATCCCCAAAAAAGTGCTTAACCTTAGCTAAAAAGTTTGACCTATCTTGCTTAGACCAATCAGAGGGCATCTCACCAATAACATGATAATTCATAATATCAGCAAACCAAAGAAACCAAGAGACATGCATAAGTTGCTAATCAGGGAATGACTCTGTGATAGGGACAGACTCTTTAGTAGATTCTATAACCAATTGGGACAAGTGTTCGACCACAACATTTTCTAAACCATTTTTATCTCAGATTTCTATATTAAACTCTTGTAGTAACAGTATCGAATGGATAAGATGCAACTTAGCATCCTTTTTAGACAAAAGATACTTATGTAGAATGATCTGTATAGATGATGACCTTAGATCCTAAAATATAAGAACTAAATTTGCCTATGGTAAAATCTACTGCTAACAACTCTTTCTCAGTAGTAGAGTAATTGAGTTGTGCATCAGTAAGAGTCTTGCTGGAATAGTAAATGACATTGAAAAATTTATCAATTCATTTTCCTAAAACAACTCCAATTGCATAGTTAGATGCATTACACATAATTTCAAAGGGTACACTCGAATTTGGAGGTCGAATGATAGACGCAAAAGTTAACAATGCCTTGAGCTTATCAAAAGCTTGCAGGCATTCATCATTAAAGATAAAAGGAGAATCTTTACAAAGTAAGTGGTACAAAGGTTTTGAAATTTTACTGAAGGTAAAGGGCCAGGCATGGTGGGGTAGGAGCATCCAGTCAGCAATCTTTTTGGCTTGACCAAGAAGTCTTATGTCCTCCGAGTCACATAGCATTTTAACCGAAAGAACTTCTTGCACAATGAATGCCTTCTAAGGCTTTCCATAGTTCGCTACCTTTCCTATACAAGTCTTTGATGAACCTATGGTAAAATCCTATATAGCGTAAGAAGGACCTGATCTCTTTGACAGTTTGTGGGGGCAGAAGATTGGAAATCAAATCTACTTTAGTTTTAACAACCTCTAGACTTTTAACAGAAATCACATGTCCTAGCACTATTCCCTTTTTCACCATAAAATGACATTTTGTTTTCAATTAAGTACAAGATTTTTCTCTTTACAACGCACCAAAACAAGAGAAAGGTGGTGTAAAAACTTAACGAATGATGATCCAAAAATAGAAAAATTATCTATAAATACCTCTAGGAATCGCTCGACCATATAAGAAAAGATATAGACCATACACAGCTGAAAAGTAGCAGGTGCATTGCATAACCTAAAAGGCATGTGACGGTAAGAGAACGTTCCAAATGGGCAAGTAAATGTAGTCTTTTCTTGGTCTTTAGGTGCGATAGGGATTTGATTATAACCAGAATACACATATAAGAAACAATAATACTCATGACTGGCTAACATTTTTAATATTTGGTCAATAAAAGGCAAAGGAAAATGATCTTTCCTTGTGACAACATTTAATTTTCAATAGTCAATGCAATCACACCACCTAGTTTGAACTCGGGTGGGGATTAACTCATTATTTTCATTTTAGACTATTGTGATGCCAGATTTCTTGGGCACGACTTGAACTGGACTCACCCAAGTACTATATGAAATTGGGTATATGACACCCACATCTAAAAATTTTAATACTTTAGCTCTAACAACTTCTTTCATTGCATGATTCAAACGCCTTTGTGGTTCATATGATGTCATAGCATGATTCTCGAGATGAATCCTATGCATAACAACAAAAGGGGCAATACCTTTGATATCTGCTATGGACCAACTTATGGCTTCCTTGTGTTCCTTAAGAATATTCATAAGTTTACCTTCCCGTGTCATCCAAATCTGAAGTTATAATTACAGGCAAGGTATCAGAAGAGCCTAAAAACACATACTTCAAAGTATCAGGTAATGGTTTTAGATCTAGTTTTGGTGGCTCTATAACTGAAGGAAGTGGAGGTGATTGAGAAATAGGAAAAAGCTTAACCCTAGATTTCTAATTGATAGTATCAATAAGATGGACATAATCTAACAATGCGTTGACCTCCTCAAAAGATTCTTCTAACTCAAAATCACTACCAAAATGAGGTAGACATGCCTCCAAAGGGTCATCAAAACTATAATGATAAAAAGTTTCTGCCACTAGACTATCAATTATATTGTCTGCATCAAATCTTTATTATCATGTGGTTGATTACTTATGTTAAAGACATTAAGCTCTACAGTCATATTTTAGAATGAGATTTTCATCACTCCATTACGACAATTAATTAAGGCATTGGATGTGGCAAGGAATGAATGACCTAAGATAATTGAAATTTATCCCTTTGGATTAATGACAGGTTGACTATAAAGGACTGTAAAGTCCACAGAAAAGTAAAAATTGTCAACTTTGATCGAAACATCTTCAACAATACACCAAGGGACTTTCACAGACCTATCCGCTAATGAGAGTGTCACTAAAGTTGATTTTATCTCTCCTAACCCCAATTGAACATAATCTGAAGAAGGTAATAAATTCACACTCACCCCTAAATCTAGTAAAGCTTGCTCAATATGATGATCACCTATCGTTCATGAGATGGTAGAAAAACTAGGATCCTTGTACTTAACAGGGATTATATTTTGAATTATTGAATTGACTTGCTCGGTTATAAACACTTTCTTATGCACACTCAAACCACGTTTGACCATATACAAATCCTTCAGGAATTTTGTGTATGAGGGAACTTGTAGGATCACATCTAAGAATGAGATTGTCACACCCCATTTCTTCCACACCCAAAAATTGAGGGTGAACTCGTCCATTAAGTCCTAATGAACCATCTTGACCTTTCATTACCATGGGAGCTTAATCACAAAAATACACACACCCATATATATATATATATACATATATGTATACAACTCAACATCAACTAATCCCGAGAGGCCTCAACCATACAACTCTTCGAATGCTTATATCCCAAAAATACAAATATATAACTCCTTGTGAGTTTATAATCAATGTATTAAAATAAAATCATTGGAAAGAGGGTTTAAAAATACACAATTTCAAAAAAAGAATAATCAAAATCTAATTTGAAACGAATGAGATATGCCTCTTTGAAGTTGAACAAAAACACTATTTGAATAGTGCATGTTGTGAAAGGGGGATCGATCGCCATTAATCCCAGGTGAAATTCTGTAACACTAACTTAGCAAAAACTTCTTCCCAACTTCAAATTCGAATATCTCATAATCCGTAAGTCCGTTTGACTTGAAATTTGACATGAATCATCCTTAACGTGTCTAGTTTTCAACCCAATTAGAAGCATATAAAAATTCCAACCAAAACTTGGGTTATACTCAAATCAACGGGTATAGGTCAGAATTTAAATCCTTACACTAAACCATGCATATCTTACTCAATTTAAATCAAAACAAGATCCATGACCTATCAAATTGAAGCTGATACATTTATGCTCCTATACATATAAATTTTATTCATGTCTTGAACTCAAAAAGGACACTTTTAGGCACGTGTCCCCCCTATGGCTACTCTAATGCCTCAATTGGCATCAGAACATCCACACAACTTACAACATGTGAATGAAAATATAATTTCATAATTTTTGCATTCTAAATCATCCATTCCATTCAAATCATACTTCAAATATGATATACAAAAACAAAATTTAAGTCCATCCCTTCAAACTACATATCTATTTCATTTCATTCTCAACTCATTTACTTGAGAAAAATCCATACATATAGTCACAACATGAGAAGAGGTCATAACTTTACATTTCAAAACATGAACCTTGTCCAAGAAATACATCCCAATACAAATGGATTCTGAGTTTATATAGTCATTACAAGAATTTTATGTATAAAGTCCAAAAATGCTAAAAAATCCTACCATGACTACAACTACATAATCAACGTGCTACAAACCGGCACGAATAGCCAAATATACAATATCCAAATATTAAAATTCACTTAACCTTTAGTCATAATTCAAAAAAAAAATTAAGTCGTTGTAGAGATTTTTATGTTTACACACTAAAACACCTCTATAATATCACCAAATTGTGCACCTTTCTTTGTAGGACCTAATCGCTGATGATATATAGCTTTAGGGAGGAAATTCCTAACAGGGAGATCAACGATAGAAGGTTATGAGAAAATAGGTTGGCTTAAAGGATCAATTGTCATAATGGGGTGGTTCTTGGTTTGACCACAATTATGGTCATCTTGAGAGTTCTTGGTTTGATCATTGATTCTCTCTGATTCACTACTCTCAGTTTGTTTTGCTAAGTTTGGTATTTGAACTTTATTGTCAACTCATTTACCCGATCTAAGAGTGATAATTGACTGAACATGATCATAGGGGTGAAAATTAAAATTGATGGGTCACTCACTTGAAATTGCCCTTTTGGGTTGGGTATTGACTGACTAGCAAATTTTCTTTTTTCTCTCTCTCTAACTACAGTTGCTAACCGGCTTATTTGGTGTTCTAATTTTGCAATATCCTCAGTGTTTTGTTGGGTTGAAGCCTTGACTTCATGAATGGCCTGACCAGTTAATTGCATAAATTTTTGGAGAAAATCCTCTAAATATGATTGTTGTTGTTGTGGTGCAGCAATATGTGGAATAGGTTGAATAACAAAGGATATGATTGAGAAGGAGGGTGAAACTAGTTATTTTACATTTGATTCCCTCCTAAGTTCATGTGAAAGGTTTTGTCTTCATGAAAAATTGAGCTAATTTCATGAGTTTGGATTGTATGTCTCAAGAAAGGGCTAGCAAATGGCTTTCTAAAATTGTTTAGTGCATTTGCTTGTTCATCATAACACTCTGAATTACCATGCATGGAAGGACATGATTGTGTCAGATGCATTAGACTAGCATAAAGAGAACATGTCTCATTTTGGATTTGGATGACAGAATTCATGGTTTGACTCAAGGTTAAATCCTCTACATTCTTGGCTAGACTCTCAAGTTTAGCACTTATGTCATAATCATTCCTAACCTCTTACATTTGACCTCACTTGGGTGTTTGAACTTGTCTATCATGCTCTTTGGAAAAATTCCATTGCTGAGAATTTTCATATAGCTTTTCAAGAAAGGTATAGGCTACATTATCACTAAGGTTCAAGAAAGCTCTCCCATTCATGGACTCTATCATATTACGATTTATCTGTGTCAACCCATTGTAAAAATATTGCACCAATCTCCATACCTCAAAACCATGGTGGGGACACTTTAAAATTAAGTCCTTGAATCTTTCCCAACACTCATAAAATTATTTATCCTCTTTTTGCCTAAAGTCAGAGATATCTCTCCTAAGAGAATTGGTCCTAGACATTGGAAAAAATTTGAAAAGAAATTTTTGTATCAATTGGTTCTAAGAAGTGATAGATGTTGGAGTTTTGAAATTTAGCCATGATTTTGCCTTGTCTTTCAAAGAGAAGGGAAACAAACGTAGATGGACGAACTTATTGGTAAAATTCTAATATTTAAAAGTGGAACATATGTCAAGAAATTCTTTGGCATACATATATGGATCCTCACGATCTAAGCCATGAAAACTAGGCAATAGTTGAATAATATGGGATTTCAACTCAAAATGAGTGGCATTAGTGTTGAGTAACACTATGCAAGATAGGGAATTGGTGGTCTCTGGAGCGAAGTAATCCTTAAAGGTCTTAGCTGCAATTTCAGTCATTATAATCAAAGGATTTTTTTGGCTCAAGTTGGCTTCTTAATTGTCGTCTAAGGGTTCTCTCAATTTCAGGGTTGAAAGTTGCTAGCTCCGGGTTCAAAGAATGACGACCTAGCATACACTAAAAAGACTCAAGGTCAAGATTTTACTTAACAAGAACACTACAAAAACAAATATTTTCTTGATGTATCTGGACTAATTCAAAAATAATTCTTACATAGTTAGACAGCTCCTACTCTCTTTTAGAGGAACTAAAGACTCGTTTGAATTAATGGAATTGGAAGGAAAAGAAAATAAAGGGAAGGATAGTGTTTTTTGTGTTTGGATTGTCATTAGTAAGAGAAAAGAAAGGATTAAGAGTGATTTGGAGGGATAGTTTGTCCCTCCAAATCTCTCATATGCTATACTCCCAAAAGTGGAAAGATTTGGAGAGAAATGATAAGAATAAGTGAATCTTTCGTACTACCAAAAATAACCCTAACATTTTAAAAAATAAAATTTAAAAGACATTTGGGTCTATCTTGTAACATAAATACGAAAGCGCATGATAATAAATTGAATAAAATGGTTTATTTTCTTTTCTCTCCTTTATCTTTTCCAAACAAGAATGTTATCATGTCCTTTCTTTTCTATCATAATTTATCCAAATATGAATACATGTTATCCTCTCTTTTATTTTAGTTTATTTTCTTTTCTCTCATAACTAATGTTATCCTTTCTTTTCTTTTCTCTCATGTTTATCTAAACGAAGCCTAAAGGATTACCAGTTAAAGCCCACCAACAACACAACCAGGAAAGTGATAGGTGTTGAATGTTATGCATTCTAGCCACTTAATTTGCATATTTTATTCTCTTAGTGATATATTATTTGTGGTTTTACTCTATTTTAGTGTTTTCTGTAATTTTTAGGTCCTTAATGATAATTTCAATCAAATAATGACTTTTGGGCTTTTGATGATGATATTCAAGAGGGTTATAAGAAGCCTACATCAAGTGAATCAAGTCTAGTTAATACAAGGTTGAGGCAAGATAAGGTTTAAAGGTAACACATGGTTCAACCATTCTTGAATTGGAGTGTAACCATACTTATATGCTGGAATTAAATTGTGGTTAATACATTATTGTAATTTAGGTCATGGGATGACAAGACCAGTTATAATTCATTGGAGCCAATAAGAGTTTGGGACCTTTAATAATATCATCACTTATAACCCGCTGGATCTATTTAAAACCAACTGGGTTGTTAAATGTTAATTGTTACAATGTTCTAGGGGCATTTGTAATTTAATTACATGCTAAGGGCACAAGTGGAATTATATATAACTATATATTGGATATTTTCATATCCTAAAATATATATTAATATATATAATTTAAATATATACATAATATCTTATTTTTCGTAGGAGAATATAAGATATGAACTCTGTATATAGTTTCTTTTTATATAACGATACGGTTTGCATATATAGAAAGGAAGACTTGACTTAGGAGAGACTCTCCTATAAATATTTCATGTTTTCTCTCATATCAAGTGCATGCGTTTATGTAGAAATCAATTCACAAAACCTAGTTTTTTAGAGAATCAACCTCAAGGGTCATAGTGGTGATTCTTACTAGTAGTACGCTAAAGGAGATCGATTACTTCGCCAACTGTTGAAGACTATGGGGCTGAAAAATTATCCCCATCAGGTATTTGATCTCTTAATCCCATATTCTCCATGAAATGATATTTGGGTTCATGAGAATTTTTTTTGTTACTTGCATAATCTTTCATACATCAAGTGGTTCAATTTTATTTTAATGTACTACGCTTTCGCAAACTATTTTGATGATTTTTCTGAAAACCCCCCATCAAAACTCTCGTAACCATCATTTCTAATTTCGTCTAACTCATTGAGTTGAAGTGACCTACACTCTCCAACTTTATTATAGTTACAATTTTTGGCTTTGATGGCCTAATAAGCATGGTGTTCGAGTTTTACAAACACGTGACATGCTTTGCAATAGACCAAGCAATATGGGTACATTCTTATAAGGGTCTTATAAGTAGTACGACATGCCCACAAAACATCTTGAAGGTGGAGACTCCAGTTCTTTCTTGTGGGGTTAACTGCTTTCCCTAAGATATGTTTGATCCCCCTATTGGATACCTTAACCTAACCATTTGTTTGTGGGTGATAAGATACGGCCAGTTTGTGGGTGATCCCATATTTGAACATTAAGCTTGCAAAGACTTTATTGTAAAAATGGAGACCATTATCACTAATTATGACTCGAGGTGAACCAAATTTAGGCAAAATTAGGTCTTTCAAAAATTTCACCACAACTCTATTGTCATGCGCCAAAATTGAAATACCAGAAACCTCCATCTCCGGGCTTGAATTCCGATGGTGATTCTATCCATTAATGCCAATTAAGTATCTGTAGCTCATATAATTGTAGAAGCTTTCTTAGATAGATACTACTATACATGTCTATCTACAAACATTCATAAGGGTATATATCAAATTTAACAATTTCTCAAAATTGACCATTCAGCTATGCATTACGATTGATCGTAATGCATATTATGATTCTGGGAAATTGCACTGAATCGTAGATACATCGTAATCATGCTAGTTTTGGAACCTCATTTCATCAAATTTACAATTCCTCGTAATTCAGGTTACGATTCCATGTAAATGTGATTATGCGGAATCGTGTCTTGAGCAGAAATTTTTGCAATTCCTAAGTGTTCTTTTGTATCCTTCCCATTTTTACCATGCATTTAAACATAAGTCTCCAACATAAATTCAATTACATCCACAACGTGATAGATCGTGAATTATATCCATAAGGAATCAAGTCCACATTACTTATAAAATTGATCCAAACACTTCATTTCATCCATAATTATAACAATATCTCAAAATGCAAAATGTTGCTCATACATATAAGATTAAGTACAGAAGTTTATCCATCCTTCATTACAACATTTTCTAAAAGTACAAAGTTGGTACGTACATGCATGATATATATATATATATATCAAGAACTCTAAATTACTTCACTTGGACAACTCTAGATCTCGTCTCTTACATTTGCTTTATCTAAAATGTTTTGGGGGAAAGGAAAGGGCTGAGCAAACCAACTAGCTCAGTAGGAATGTCCTAACCCGCTTAAGCATCGACCCGACGTAGACCTACATGATATACAATCATGGCATCTCCACACTAAATGGCATAATCAATGTACATCTCAACTAATTAATTCCAATGCAATAGATATATATACACCGTTTACCATGCTTATTTTAGGTACTCACATAAGCATCAACAATGAAATCACATTTCATCCAAGACTTAATAGCAAAGTCAAACGAAACTTTTGGGAGAAATCCTGAGCCACCGAATAAGTACCTTTTGTCCCTTATCATTAGTATACTTTACGAGTTATCACTCGAAGGTCTATTGAAATCAAAAAATACTTTACGGGCCATCAACCCGAAGGTCTACCGAAACAACATTCCTTGTTATTCTCTTTAAAATAAATAAGCACACATTTCATGCACATTATACCACAAAACACTACCATGCTAAAACATGCTTAACATGCATACCACAATTTAGGAAATTTCCTACACAATATTGCTAAAAGCAATTCTATATAAAATCATTCCTATGATGCATTTTCTCAAAAATATGAAAATAGAGAGAAACATGTTCTAGAGAGTTTCTGCCAGCTGAAAGATTAGTCGGTTTGTAATTACAGGCTTGGCAGGTGCCTGTTTCGGTTAACCGAAACTACCCTCCACCTGACTGAAACATCCCCTTTAGCCAACCGAAGCTGAAGGGTAGTCAGACGATGAATTGCCCAGGTTTTAGTGGACTGATCATCAACTAACCGAAACCTGAATGTGGGTTTATTGTGTATTATTGAGCATTGAGCATTCATGCGTTCTATTAGGGACTTATGGTGAGATTGTTAAGCTTCCATTAATTATGAAATGATAACTTAGATGATTGATCATTGTGATATATCCGTTGAGGGATTGATGTATTGATAAATGTAAAGATTTTCGCTATATGTAATGATCTCGATGGTTCGGGTAGGAACCGAGGGTGATAATGGTAGTTTTCTATGGTTGTCCGGGTTATGTGATATTGATCAGGCGATCATGACATCTCACTACCCAAAATTTGGGCTCAAATCAGGAGAGTCCCGATGGTCTAGATTTCAAGGTGTGATAGCACACTGAGTCTGACTAACTAAATGAGGTAGGTGATTCATGTGTTAGTGCGTCTCAATTAAAATTATCACACTTTGCAATAGAATGAATTCCTTGTAGAATAGGGTTATCGAAAAGGGTGTCGAACCTCAGAGATTATGGTCTGAATGAATTGGAGTAAAGAATTAATTCTAATTAAATTTAGAAAGAGAAGAAATTTAATTTTTATATTTAAACTAATTAAAAAGAAAAATAAAACAAAACAAAGGAATTAGAGAGTGAAGAAAGTATGAGATAAATCTAGGGTAATTTACTTCACCACTAACTCCACAATCAATGGTCAATTGAATTAACTATGGGGAATTAAATCATACATAAGTGGTGTCGGTGGCTACAAGCTCACCTTCATCCATCAAGAAGATAACATATGATTAAGGCTAAGTCATGGACTATCTTCGATTGGCATGGGCCATCTGCCTAACTACTCTAATATAGGGTGCATTATGGTCTATCTTCTCTAGGCATACTCCATGAAAGCGTTTAATGATATATTCAGTGATTACCATTGTGTAATAATCGCTCTCATGATCACAGAAAACAAGAGAGATTGAGTTCAATAACAACGACTAAATATCTAAGACAAGATAAGAAATCATTGAAACTGAATTTATAAGACTTTTATTACTCAATTCTATAATAAGAATCCTCTAAATTACACAATCTATGCATGTATGTAAAGGTCCCCAATAATTAAAACAATCAAACCATTGATGCTTAGTTAGGGTTACATCAAAACCCTAGTGGATGAACTAGCCGCTCACGGTAGAAGAAGAAGGTTCAATGGTTAAGGAAGAAGGCATCATCTTCATGAATTATGCCTAAGACTTTGTTCTCCAATGGTTCTCCACTCCAAAGCTCTGCAAAGTATGTCTTTAATTCTGTCCAAAGGCTCTCTAAGCTCTCTCAAAACAACCTTCAATTCGCCACTTTATACCCCAAGAGAATACACCAAAGTCCTAATCCAATTAGGAATTAATTAGGTTTTCCTGCATCACTAATCTGGTGGGTTTTTCCTACTGACGTTCGGTCCAACTTTTGACCCACTAGAAGTCCGATTCACAGAATTTTCTTGAAATACAAAAGTGTGCAGAATCAAATTTCATTTACCTTTTGTTGAAATTAAGTTGATTTGAGGCTCAGAAATAACACTTCTGGTCCATTTTTTAAAACAGGTTTAAAACTGTATTAAGCGCGAAATTGGGCTTCAGGCCCGTAACCTTCTTAAGCAGCTGTAATTCTCTTGGACCTCTTCCTTGGGCTGATTTGAGTTAAAATAAATAGTTGAATGGATCCATTTAATGTTGGCTTCATCTAACTCTCTTGCATGTTATCTTTAAAAGGCCAAAATCATGGTTTTAACTGAAATAATCATTAAGGCCCTGAAAATACAGAAAATACTAAAATGAAATAAAATCACAAAATAATCTATCACTAAGAGAATAAAATACACAACTTAGGAGGCTAAAGTGCGTAACATTCAACGCCGATCAGTAGGATATTTTTAATCTATTCTTTAATTCGTTATAAAAAGCATTACAAAGTGAAATGGGCCTGAACTGCGACATTTTAGTAGAAAATTTCACATTTGGAATCAACCAAAGATTAGTGTGATTTAGGTTTTCTATCATTTAACCATTATGAAGAAAAGAATTAAAGCCTTTCCCCAAATTTATTTTAAATATGTCCTAATTAGACTACCAAAATAAAGGAGTAATATGACGTCCCACATTGCCTGGGAGGAGGGGTTGTTTGCACTTATATATGTAGACACCCCCTAACTGTGTAGACTCTTTTTGAAAGTTATGAGCACCGAGAGGAAAGTATGCAAAGAGGACAATATGTACACAGTGGGGTGGGTCGTGATAGATGGTATAAAAGTCAATTTCCAGCTAAAAATAGTTGAAATGTGCACAAACCCATGCAGGTCAGGCCAGCAATGATGCTAGGTCTCAAGAGGGGGTGATTGTGACATCCCACATAACCTGAGTGAGAGGTTATTGACACTTATATGTATGGGCACCCCCTAATTATGTAGACGTATTTTATAAATTGTAAGCACTGAGAAAAGAGTACAGCGAACAATATCTACATAGTGAGGCGGGTCATGACAAGTAAACACATCCGATCCTCGTGTTTCATATGGCCCCATATCCTTAATTTCTTGTTTCAACTCCTCTTCACTAGCTTCTTTTTAACAAATTTGAGTTATTTCTCAGACCCATTATTAGATGGATTAATTGTCAAAATTTAGGATCATGAACAACTAGGAATCCACAAACAACTGTCCTCTACTATCCTTTAAACTTTTGCCTTCGAATCGATCCAAACTTCGTTAGTATCTTCTAAACCAGTGATCTCATTCTTATTTCTACTTATTAGAGTTTTCCTATGAAATAATTTTTTGTATTTTTTTAAATATGGTAAATCTAAGAAATGCGAGACATTTGCTTCTAGTACAACTATTCATCTCTCTAAGCTTGCCACAATTCTTTTTCCACCTAAGTAACTTCCTATATGTCCCATAGATCAAATGTTTCTTTTAGCTTTACATAAGTACACTAGAAGCAAATAATTAGTAGTCTCAAAGGAAGGGATGCAAGTTAGGCAAGCCAACAAAAACCCAATCCAAGCTTAGCTCAATATTTCACAGACTTAGGTAACCATTTTTACAATTAGGGTTGAGCTTATGTTGAAAAATATTAACTTGATTTAATCAGCGTTGGGTTTGGATTAAGGTCGATGGTTGTTGGGGTTTCGTGAGGGTTTTTCTGACAAAAATCATCAAAATAGTTTGTGGAAGCGTGGTTCATTAAAATAAAACCAAATCCCTTGATGTATGAAAGATTAAGCAAGTAACAATTTTTTTTTCTCATTAACATGAATATGATTGCATAGAATATAAGGGATTCAGAGATCAAATACCTGACGGGGATAGTTTTCCAACCCTATATTCTTCAACAGTTGATGAAGCAATCGATCTCTTTTGGTCTACTGCCCCGTAAGAATCACCGCTATGACCTCTAAGGTTATTCTCTAAAAACAAAGTTCAAGTGGGAAAGCTCTAGGTTTTGTGAATTGATTTCTACATAAAACGTGTTCCTTGATATGGGAGATAACATATTATATTTATAGGAGAGTCTCTCCCAATAAAGTTTTCCTTTCCATATATGCAAAATATGATAAATCATATCTTAATATAAAAGGAAACTATATACATACTCTATATCTTATATTCTCCAATGGAAAATAAGATATTATGTATATATTTAAAATATATATATATATGTATATATATATATATTAATATATATTCTAAGATATTAAGATATCCAATATATTTATGTATAATTCTACTTGTGCCCTTAGCATGTAATTAAATTTCAAATGCTCCTAGCACGTTATAATAATTCACATTAAACAACCCAGTTAGTTTTAAATCGACCTAGCAGGCTAGAATTGTGGATCTTATTTAAGGGCCCAAACTCTTATTGCCTCAAATGGATTATAATTGGTCCGATCATCCAATGACCCTAAATTATAATAATCCATTTACCACAACTTAATTCCACTATACAAGTGTGGTTGCATTTCAACTCAAGAATGGTTGAACCATGTGTTGTCTTTAAACCTTGTGTTGCCTCAACACACAAAACCCGTGTTAATTACACAAAATTACCCCTCTATGCACAGTTGGATATGGACGTATAAGTGCTCTCAATGCAAATCAACAATGGAATATTTATTAAGCCATTTGACTACTTTCTATTCAATCAATATGTCTTTAATAAAACTTATGCACTTTGCCAAGGTGCATACCCATTTTATCAAAGTTGAACCAAACACTTAGATTTACCACTGATTAAACTAATCAAGCCATAATAAATTAGCTAACATAGATGTAAATCTTTGAAGCATGTTTCGAAGCACATGATCAACCAACACCTAACATATTTGGATTTTAGACCTTGGGGCCCACCGCATAAATCAAAGTGCTAACCAACCATGCCTAGGATTCATGACTCTTTCATACTTAAGGATAACATTTACCATAACACTGACAAGTAGTAATTGCAATAACGGCCTTACAATTACTTTGATAATGACTTGTTGGCGATCATGTTCTATTCTTTATCAATAGAGAGTCCACCAATTATTGTTAAATGAATAAAATACTTTATGATAATACAATATAAGTGACTTGTGCTCCCGACCTTTGTAATTATACTATGTATGCGCTAAGTTATTACGTAGTCAATGGACACTATGATTCGAGTCTTGAATCGAATCAATACATAGCATTCATAATATATAAATAGTGATTTTTGTCACGCCCCAAAATTTAGACTATCGGGACTCCCCCAGTCTGAGTTTGAAATTCGGGTTGTGAGGTGTTATGATTGCTCAGTCACCATCCCACGAATCGAACAATCATGGCAAATACCATTTCTCACCCTCGATTCTAACATAGATTACAGAGCTTAATTCACGAAAGCTTAACTAACTCACCCTAAGTTTCCTTTATTGAATACTTGGGTGGTTTTATTCTTAATCATCATTCCCACAACTTAGCAAAAACTTAACTAATTCATCATAAGTCCCTAAGTAGGACACTTGGACTCTAAACCCAACATCTAATCCTTATTCTCATCTACACAATCATTGTAGTGATTATTGAACGCCCTATAGGCCCTAGTATGCTTGACCCTAACTCCCAATACTCAATAGTACCTAATTGGCCAATCTTCAGGTTTCAGTCGGCTAATGGATGTCCCATCAGTCGGTTAAAACCTAGGTAACCCATTGAATGACTAGTTTTCTATTTTGGTCGGCTGAAGGATTTTGTTCGGTTAGCTGAAAAGAAATTTTGATCGATAGAAACTGGTCTCTTCAGAATCTGCAATTACAAACTCTAGGGATCTTCCAGTTTCAGTCGGCTAAAAGGTGGTTCAGCTGGCTGAAACTCTCCAGAACCTGTTATCAACTTATTTTAAACCACACCATACATCCTATATCATTCATAACTCAAAGAAAGCCTTCAAAACACCATTTCCTTATCCCAATCATCCCAATAATGGTCATACATGCATAATTGAACATAAAAAAAATTTAAGATCATCATTTTTCATCAATTAGCATTCATCCAAATCCAAAACCTTACATACATAACCATAGTCATAAAACATATTCAATTACATGTTCCCAAAGCATTAAAATGTCATACACATGATTAATATATGCATATCATCCACATCCCGGACATTCATTTCAAATATAATTACCAAATGTTCTAAAAAGTAATTTAACTATTCTCCACACCAACTCATGGTTGGGGAGACTCTACTACCTCCTTACCATTTCCTCAAAAGAGTTAATATACATGGGATGAGCTTCTGCATGCTTAGTAGAAATGTCTAAAACACAATTTCACAATTTTGTGAATACCACATATCTGATAGGTGTTGAATGGTGCGCGTTCTAGCCTCTTAGTTTGTATATTTTATTCTCTTAGTAGTAGGTTATTTGTGATTTTACTCTGTTTTAGTATTTTCTATATTTTTAGGTCCTTAATGGTAATTTTAGTTAAACCATGATTTTTAGGCTTTCGAAGATGACATTTAATAGGGTTATGAGAAGCCTGCATCAAGTGGACCACGTGTAGCCAACACTCAAAAAAACCCAAGGATGAAGCTCAAGAGAATTATGACTGCTTAAGGAGATCACGGACTGAAGCCCAATTTGCGCCAAACACAATTTTAATCATGTTTTGGAAAATAGCCGGTAACTCTTATTTCTAAGCATTAAAATGGCCCAATTCTTTTAAAAAGTACAAAATTCAATTTTGGATGTTTTTGTATTTCACGAAAATTCTGTGAATCGTACTTCTGGGGCATCAAACGTTGGGCCGAACTTCAATAGGAAAACCCACCTGATTAGGGCCTGCGAGAAAACCCTAATTGTCTCCTAATTAGGTGGGGACACTTTATATTCTCTTGGCTATTAAAAGTGATGAATTGGGATTGTATTGGGGGGGGCCTTGGCAACAACTTTGAATAGCTTTTGGAGTGCAAAATCATTGGAGAACAAGGTGTAACACTACTTCCATAGAGATGATGTCTTCTTCCTCAACAGTTGAACCGTCTTCTTCTACCATGAGCAGCTAGTTCATCCACTAGAGTTTACCATAGACCTAACTAAGCATCAATGGTTTGATTGTTCTAATTATTGGGAATTTTTATATTTATGCATAGATTTTGTAATTTAGAGGATTCTATTATTAAAGAATTGAGCAATAAAGTCTTTATATTCAGTTTCAATAATTTCTTAATTTGTAATCCCGTTAATTGAATGTATAATTAAAGTTTTGATGGATTATGCCCAGAGAAGATGGACTATATTGCACCCTAGAGTAGAGTAGATCGAAAGATGGCTCTTGCCAATCGAAGATTGTCTGTCACGCCCCAGAATTTGGACCACCGGGACTCCCCTGGACCGACCTCGAATTTCAAGTGTAAACCCGTTCACTCAACTACGTGAACTACTTCGACACCAATCTCACCTTGATATCAAGTTCTAACACCATTTTGTCATGCCTCGATTCCCGAGTCCCAAAAATTGAAGTGATTTCGTCCATTAACCTTAACGAACCTATCCTATTTCTCAAATCCCGCAGAAGCATACTTTTTAAATGGACACGTGTGTGCGCGTACTGCAAACCATACTAACCTCAATGGGCCCCTCAAACATCCCCTTACATCCCTTGGTAAGTATCCATAATCCATGCACTTTGATGTATCAAAGTGATGATTTCGATGCATTGAAAGTTTGATGGATCAAAATAGTGATTTTGATGCATCTTAAGTTCGATGCATCTCATAAGGATCAATCATGTATCGTCCAAAACATACTCTCGGGGCTTTTGACATTCCAAAATTCTATAGGTTTTTTGATGTATCGTACCTGTCATTTTGATGCATCGAAGGATCAATGCATAGTAATAGACATTTCAATGCATCAAAATGCCCAGACTGATACACCTGCAGAAAATGCTGTAATCTCTCACCTTGCTCATTTTTGAACTCAAATCTCATTCTATCAACCCAGAATCTTCCATACATCATTCATAACATAAATTAAAGGTCCTAGCATCAATCACACATTCTAAACCATGCTCATGATTAAATCATACATCCATGTGAATTATCTTCTTTCACAAACATAGTCCTTTCATATTTGAAAACATCCATCTAGTGAACCAAGTGCTATCACATGCAATGTGTAAACAAATCCATTGTCTTATCACATACAGGAAGCTTATAGTCTGAGCATACATCAAAGTTACATTTGTCCCAAAATATAACTACTACTCAAAATGAAGTCTCATGCTATAAGCCGGCAGGGATAACCATAATATACAAAAAAATAGGAAAATACTACTAGAGTTCCACTTAAACACTCAAGTCTCATCTGTCATCGGCGCCTTATCTGTAAAAGAGTTTAGAAAAAAAGGAGCACCACGAATGCATGTCACGATATTGCACGTATCAACTAAGACACATCATGTTCATTTCAAGCAACGCATATATAAGAATGTATTAACACATATTATGCTTTATAATTTTAAATGAAAACAATATCACACACTTGTCTCTCTCTCAGACTCCACCCGATACCCTAACATGATTCTTGACCAATCATGTGACAAAAGAACTTCCCACACAATTTTAACACTGCCACCGAGTCATCACATAATCCAAGAAGATTAGTTGGTTTTGGAATTCATCACCGAATAATCACATACTCCAAGGTGGTTAGATAGTTTATCACCGAGTCATTTCATACTCAAAGGTGATTGGATCTTTTATCACCGATTCCTCACATATTCTAAGGTGAAAATGTTACTCTTTCACATTTCCCTGTCCTTCTCACAACGGCCCCATACATTCATTTTGGACATATATGTTTCATTCATCTAAGATTCATGCTACACAATACATAAGCAAGTTATAAAGTAACATTGCATGCATTTCATCTTCGCAAAATCACATATATAATTTACCTATATATGTAAACCCTAGCATAAGTCACATACGCTCACAAAATCCACTTAAGCACATTTTTATCACGCTTTACCAATGCACACATATTTTATATGAAGATAGCATGCATTTAAATTACATAACCTCACATAACACAATTATGCTCATTTAACACATTTTCACAAAAGTGCACCAAACCCTAGCATAAAAGTGTACATGCTTGTTTGTCTCCCCCATTCTCCACTCCTACCATGCATACTACCATACACATATCAATTTCATTAAAGAAACTAAAGAGAGGTAGAAACACATCCCATCCCACATCTCTTACCAATCTAAAACATGCAATACACAAACCTAGCTCTCACCGTTTCTTTCGAAACCCTATAATCGACAATTAAGTGAGGAGAGAAACCCCTACCTCGAAATTGAAGGCCTTTCAAGCACTTCATCAAATTTACAATGATGTCTACCTTGCCAAACCGCGAAGAGGTTCAGTTCAAAAGGAAGCCCTAATCATCCCTTACGTATCTCCCTCCTTCGGCGAGTCTTGAATTCAAGCCGAACGGGTCTGAAATGTAGAGAGAAGGGAGAGCTATAAAGATGGACGATTTTAGAGAGAGAAATAGAATGAGTTGGGAGTCTCATCCACTGATATTTAAAATATCTATGGCGCGCAGAAAGACCAAAAAGCCCTCGGACCACTTAACGTACCCTCCCGGCCTTCGTTTTCGATTCTGAAAACTCCTACGACCACATAATCACTTCCTTAATTCTCTAAACATTTCATTTAAGCCATTCCCAAAATAATTATTTTCAAGAATTTTTTGGATTCCCGGTCCCACTTAGACAGCATCTCGGGCCTCAGTTTGACCAAAAAGTTAAACTCCTCCAAATCTTTCAAAAATTTACCAAAATCCTTAACACACTTTCCAAACATGTTCCCCTTACTCAAAACATGATAAAAACCACTTAAAATACATCTATGATAATTCTGACATGAAAATGAAAAATTGACCAAAATTGGTCACGGTCTCTACATAGTCAATGACTTAGCTTTAATATATGTTATCCCCTTGACAATTGAAAGTGAGCTTGTAGCTACCGATACCACTTATGCATGGTATGATTCCCTATCATTAGTTCAATTGGCCATTGATTGTTAAGTTAATGGTGAAATCAATAACCCTAGATTTATCTCATATTATCTTCACTCTTTAGTTTCTTCTACATTTATTTAATTGCCTTATTAGTTAATTTAAAATAAAAATCAACAACTATTTATCTTAAATATAATTAGAATTAATTATGTATATCCAACACAGTCAGACCACAGTCCTTGATGTTTGACACCCCTTTCGATAGCCCTATTCTGCAGAGAATTCGTTCTATTGCGAAGTGGTATATTTTAATTGATACACTTAGTTACGATCAATATCACATAATTATGTTATCATGTTGAGTACAAGTTTGTATACAATTATCCACGCCATGCATCATGTATTGGTATGCATAGTGCCATACTCCTCCCATGTGTCCTACACACACACACATGATCTAGAATACGGACTCTAGTGAGGGCTCATCCGATATTCCATTTTCTTTCTCTTTTGGAACATTCAAACTCCTTTGTCGGTCCATTCGATATTCCTCTCTTTCTCCACATACACCCCCGATGACCATGTAGTTGCAATACATGAACAATTCATATTTTCTTGCTCATGTCCATATCTTCTCATGTAAAGGCATTTAACTCAATAATAAAAACATGTTTTACATTTAATCATACTCCTTAAGAAAATTTCTCAAACACATAAGTGTCACATTCATATATATGCACAAAACATATATAATTTTCCCACATATATCATTCAACATGCTATATAATCACATGTAACAATTAAAAACACATAATCACATCAATTCACAATGAGAATTCATTTTATTTTATAATGTAAAAAGTTTTAACATTGAAAAAATCTAATTATACACATATAACCAATTGGGTGCCATAAACAACCAATATACTCATACAAATACCGGATTTCATGGTTTAGGCATCCCTACCTTGGCTTAGAAGAGTTTCTAAACAAAATTCCCAAATCTCACCAAGTTCAACTTCGTTCAAATTTAAATTTTAACCTATCAAACTTGACCACTCTTTTCGTCGAACAACTTTTCCTTCTTCAGTGTCTTCCAATTCAAGCCCTAAGTCCCTCAAATCTAAGAAAGAAGGAAGAAGGAGTTATAGAGAGGGGAAGACCTCCTTGGTTGGCTACCACAGTGAAAGAGAGTGAGTGCTAAAATGTTGTCTCCTCTACTTATAGCCCTAGCCTTGCCAATTTTTCAAAATGCCACTAGTCACTCAACGTACCTTTTTGGTCTCTGTTTTCAATTTTGAAAATTCCAAGGGACTCAAAATTGATTCTTTAACTCTTCTAACATTTTAAATAGCCTATTCTCAAAAATAAATATTTTTTAGAAAATATCCGATTTCACAGGCCAACCCAACCCACGTCCTGGGCCCCTACACAAAATGCTCCCAAAACTTCCTCGGACCCTTGTACAAATTTCCAAACATGCATTTCACATTTAAAACATGCATATAATAATTTAAATCATTTATATGTCAATAAATGAAAATAAAATAAAACCATTCAAAAATGGTCACGGTCTTTTCATTTTTTTATAAGCAAACAGATTCTTATTTGATAAGCATATTTCATTTCATCCCAATTGGTGATATAATAGGCATGTAACCCCAACAATCTCCCACTTGCACTTTATAGTTAGTTTCCCTCACATCTAACTCTCATGCTATCCAAATGTCGATCAAATACTTTGATCGAGAGCACCTTAGTAAATGAATTAACAAGGTTGTTCTTTGATGCAATCTTAGCTACCACTATGTCTCCACACTGCACTATGTCTTTGATTAGATGGTACTTCCTCTCAATATATTTTTCACGCTTACGGTTTTTGCGATCCTTGCTTTGGGTAGCAACTCCACTATTGTCACAATGAAGTACAATAGGTGAGCTTACATGTTACACAACTCCCAGATCAGAGAGGAATTTCCTTAACCAAATGACTCCCTTTGCTGCTTCAGAAGCTGCAATGTATTCCGCCTCCATAGTTGAATCAACAATACACGATTGCTTCACACTTCTCCAACTTATAACCTTTCCATATAGCGTAAACACAAATCTCGAGGTAGATCCTCTAGAATCCTCATTTGATTGAAAATCAGAATCTGTATAACCAACTAGTACTAGCTTATCATCTCCATAAACAAGCATATAATCCCTGGTCCTCTCCAAATATTTTATAATCCTTTTGACCACAGTCCAGTGATCTCGACCAGAGTTAGACTAGAACCTACTGACAACTCCCACTACATAGCATATGTCTGGTCTTGCACACAATATAGCGTACAGGAGACTACCTACTGCCGAAATATATGGTACCTGTCTCATCTCCGTTTCCTCTTAAGGTGTCTTGGAACATTGAGCCTTAGAAAAAGATACTCCATGCCTGAAAGGTAATAAACCTTTCTTGGAGTTTTGCATAGCAAACCTGATCAGAATCTCATCAATATTTGAATTTTAGGATAAGTTAATCATCATTTTCTTTCGATTACATAAAAGCTTAATTCCATAGATGGAACTAGGTTTTCCCAAATTTTTACCAATGATAATACCCCTACATCATTTCCAATAAGTATAATATAATCCACATAAAGAATAAGAAAGATCACAATGTTATCCTGTACCTTCTTGAACACATAAAGCTCATCAATGTTTTAATCAACACCAAATTCCTTGATTGCTTGATCAAAATGCATATTCTAGCTCATGGATGCTTGCTTGAGTCCATAAATGGATCTCTACAATTTGCACACTAGGTGTTGTTGACCTTTCACCACAAACCCGTCTAGTTGTTTCATATAGATGTCCTTTTCTAGATGGCCATTTAAAAATGCCATCTTGACATCCATATGCCATATCTCATAATCATAATGAGCACCTATGGTAAAAGAGTCTAAATAGACTTCAATATGATGAATGGTGAGGATGTCTCCTCATAATCAATCCCTTCACATTGAGAGAAGCCTTTGGTTACTAGCCTTGCCTTATATGTCTAAACATTTTCATCTATTCCTCTTTTCCTTTTGTAGATCCACTTGCATCCGAGGAGTTTTATCCTAACAGGTGGTTCTACAAGTTCCCAGACTTGATTGGAATATATAGATTCCAATTTTGATTTCATGATAACTTTCCAATTTCCTGCATCCATATCATTGATGGCCTCTGCGTAGTTCACAAGGTCCAACTCATGCCTCGTAAGATTCTCCAAAAACATGTATTTGACAAGTTGGACCTCTAATTCACCAAATACACTCATTAAATCCTGATTTGACAATGAAGCACATAAAGAGTGAAAAATAAACACAGAGCAATTTAAAAAAAATATATTTTTGGATTTTTGAAATTTTGAAAAATAACAAACAAAAATAACCAAAAATGAATAATCTCATTAGTATAATCAAAATACATTGTTTAGAGAATAATAAGTGCAGTCCAACTTCATCAAAAATTAGTCAAATCTCTTTGATTCATCTTCTAAAACATATTGGATGATAAACAAATATAACTACATATGATCAATCACACTTTTCATTATTTTTTTTTAATTTTCTAAGACGGTGGCTTTCATGCTTACGGGCAGCCAGTTATTTTCCTCAAAACAACTCTTTAATTTTTAAAGATATCTCATTGGAGATTTACATTGTAGTGGAAGTTTCGAACACATCCTGAAGGTACTCTTTTCCTTTTTGTCTTAGATATTCAGCAAATTCTTATTTTTTTTATGTTGAATAAAAACATATATTTTTTTCATTTCATTATTTTTTCATTGATCATTTAAGCTTTCAATTCTACCCATACAATATACTCTTGTCAACTTTACATTAGTTTTCAATCAATTCTCTCAGAGTTGGACTAGTGCACAAATTTTATGGACTCATAAGATTCACCTCTAAAAGGAAATAAATACATCACATTAGTCATCAATGTTTAGATCATAAAATCAAGTACTTCATTCATTCACAAACTAAGTGTCTCAATTATGCACTCACAAATCAAAGTGAAATTAAAAATAAATATAAAGAATTCACATTATTTTTTAGAAAAACATGATTCTCATAATCTTATATGATTATCAATAAAAATAAACAAAACCTATCATAACCTAAAAGATATGGTCCAATGGAAAACAAATAATGAACATAAGCTCAGTCCATGACCATCAAAGTCCTAATGACCTAGTTAGGGGGTTTTGCACCCAAAGACCTATTATGAATAAATCCCATAGTATGAACAGGCACAAGCTTCTCCAAATCTTCCTTTTTCATCCAGATAGTTTTAACATGCAATTTATCAGGAAAGTATTGTGGAGAAACAAAAATAGCATGTTTCTTGTTTGAATTCTTTTTAGCTTGAGAATTTTTGGGTTTGTTCCAATAATGTGGCTTTCTAGTATGAACCCTATTCTTAGAAAAGAATTATGCACATGAAAATCAGAATTAGAATGTCTTCTCTTTTTATATCAATAGTGTTGACTATGTCCATTCTTACCACAAAAAGAACAATAAAGCACATTGGACACAACATTAGCATGCAACGACTCAACTTAAGGCTTAGGTTTGGGTGATCTTCACATTGTTCATTTCCTGGCAAAAATTGACTTTCAATTTTCTTGACACTTTCCCACAAAATCCAAGCAAGTACCTGCATCACACCACAAAATCAAATCAAGTAGTTGTATTACACAAGTCTCAATTTCAGTATTCTAATAATGCTAAGAACATAAATAGAGAAAAAAAAAAGAGTAACACTAAATAACTGACCAAATAGATCCAACTCAAATGGAGATAGAAACAAAGTTGTAGATAGAAACTAAGTCATAGATAGAACAAAGCAACAAGCAAAACACTTCAAATTAGATCAGTAGGTTTCATATAAATGCAAAAATTAGACACCTCATACAATATAAATACTATAAATGGAGCTCCATTGAAATTGAGCTTTCAAATATCGATTAACACATAGACTTGTCAAGGTCTCACATATTTCTCATCTAATATCACTGTCTATACTTGAAAAATAACCACAAGAACATTCTTAATGTCTATCAAAGGAAGAAGAAGGGTAAAATCAACCTAAATTACTCCTACTCATACCAAATAGTACAACTCAAACTCAGGAAAAAATGTAAGACAAATTAAGTATTAAGTAGCTCTTCATTTAAGATACCCAATTTGCATAACAAGGTGTCGCCATATTTTAGAACTTCTTAACTTAAGATTAAGAAAAAGAATGCTCTCAAATGAATTTTTAAGTCTTTTAATTAGGAATTGCTCTCAAGTCTAATGTATGGTGAACTGAGTATAATGCTAAGCTCCAATACAAATAACAGATTAATAATAGCAACAACAATAATGATCAAAACAATGCAAAGTGCAGCTTCAACTAGGCAAATATAGATTCTATGCTAATAGATGCATTTCAGCAACAGGAGCAAGCTTAGAGTATCATTTAAAACATGCTCACAAGTATCTAAATCAGAAATGTCACTTAGTAGCACAGGCAATTACAAGTTAAGCATTAAACAATGTATTTTGTCTAAGAAATGAGCTTCAAGAGTGTAAATGCTAAAGTAGAGACTAATTTAACTTTAACTACACATACACTATTAAGATGGCCTAATATACTTTCTTGAATCAAATACAAAACTCAAATTGTATCAGAAATAGTAGTACAGAACCAACTAGCTTGATAGAAGCAACTTTTGATCACAAATAATGTTACAGGTATTCAAAAATTAAAGTAGCAACTAAGACAACCTCAATACTATAATTTAGATGCAATACACTTAAGTACACTTGAAGGAATATATATTAGAAGTTCAAAAACCCTTCAAGTCAGTCTTGTCCTAAAAATACATTTTTGACAGCAAAAAATGAATATTCAAGGTATGACAATGAGATTCAACCTCTATTTCAGTGTATTTTAAGCAAATACATACATGAAAATGTTCAACAAACTTGCTTACTTCAATTAAAAAAAATCAGACTTAATCACAATTAAAAGTCAGTTACTAACAGACCATATCAGCAATGTTAATAGGTTCAAAAATAGAGAATTCTTGTGTGTGCATGAGTGTAGAGCCTAAACAAAATCATGGATCTTAGAAATCTGGACATATATACTTCCCTAATACATATTTCATGACACTAAGGTTTTAATAGATCAGTCCTTGGTTATAAAAGTAACATTAAGAAGCAACTTAGTTAAACAGTCCATAGAGATGAGTCATGACATACTAAAATGCAGATTATGGTCAAAATCATCCAAACATAATCATACTTGACCTAGTATGATTGAAATAAAGATGCGCGTACCATTTACAAGTTCTGATTATCATTTGTATACTCACAGAAGTGTTTATGGACTTGATAGCAACAATGAAGACTTGACAGCTACTGTTCATGCTGAGTTTTTGAGGTCACCTTGAGTTTTTGCAATAACCTTCAAATAGGTTTTCTAGCACAAAAAAAAAATTAATTCTTCTAACTCAAATACACATGCTCAAGTTATAACATAAGGATTTTGCACTCAACATTAGAGCTGAAAATCTAAAAGACCTTAAGTAAAGATTACTAAGGACTGATTAGAAGACATATGACAACATACTTGAAATTTTGGGAATATGCATGTTTAAGCACACCCAAAACCTTGATTCAACATGCCTTAACCCAGAAACATGAATACCCCAAAGCCATGGACCCTTGTCTCACCTCTACACTTATAGGATGAAGATTGCAGAGCTCTCTCACAAATTTTTAAAAATAGCTCTCATCAAGAATGGACTTAATATAGCACAATAAAATGACAACAGATGCAGTTGAGAATTGATAGTAGCATACTTAGTCAATTAGTTGAGGTATGCAAATTGAGAACTTTGAGCAGCCTCAGACTTTTCTTGGTGATTAATTGAGCTGATGGGAAATGGAAATCAATACTCTCTCACACCAAGAATAGTCTCATATTTTTTTTATTTTTATCATGGCAATGGCCTTAGACATTGATAGCAATAGGGTATTGGTTTTGAGTGTTGGCGAATCAAGGTTTAAATAAGCAGATATAAATCCAGCACTAATTGATGCAATTCAATAGCAAGAGCAAACTTAGAATGTGATTTAAAACTTGGTAATGAACATTTAAATCTCAAACGTCACCCAGCAATAAGAGCATCCACATGACGATCCTTAATTATATATTTTTTATCTAAAAACTGAGCTTCAGTAATGCAACTAATAATTCAGCTATTTGCAAGCCTTTAATACATCATGAACACCTTAAACATGATTAAATATGGTTGCTAAAATAGTAATAGCATCCATACAATTCATCGAGACAAAAATAGTCAACACTTTGGACCAAAACTAAGTAATAAGAACCAACAACTAGCTATAGGATGCCAAAAAACATGATTTAATGTTAATTCTATGAAAATACAAGTTTAAGCAGACTTATAAAGCAAATGGAAATATACTCATATACACTAAAAACATATTTACTTCTGTTATAGGCCAAAAACTGAGATTACAAATGTAAGATTCCAGAGCAGCCTCTATTTCAGCCTTAGCTCAATAAGAATAGATATATTGTGATAAAATGCATTTGCTAGGATGAGTATTTAGTGCCAATCTATACCAAATCGTCAATAATAGTTCAATGTGCACTAAAATAGCTAGGAACAATTCTGCAGATTTTGATTTAGCACATAAAATGCACAGTACAGTTTGTAGCACAACTAGTTGTAAGATTGAACATGAAACATCAAGACTAACTAGCTCATACCATATATGAAATTAGAGAACCATAGAACATGCTTACAATGCTTGAGTGACTATGACAGAAGCTAACCTAGATTGAAGATGCATGTATAAAATCTACCAAAACTCCTTTAGTTGTTTTGCTTACAGAATGGATTCTCTCAAAATTTTAAACTGATTCTAAGTGAGGCTTCTTCAAATACAATTTCAAGTCTTTCATAAGAAGTAAAAAATAGAAGAACCATGTAACAAATAGATATGTCAACCTAAGCACAAAATCATCTAAATTTTTCTATGGGACTTGTATTTCTTCTAAGGCCTTTTGGGTTACAAGAAGTTCATTTTCAAAGACCCTCCATTCATCATCATCAAAGGCTTCAAGACACATTTTCATTTCATCCTTTTAATGGTTATAAATGGTTCCAATGAACCATGGAGGTCTTTGGGTCAAGAAACCTAAACAAGAGAAGTTCCTACAAAGTTTACCATGTATCTACTCTAAGCCGGTTAAGACTATTCTAGAGTTGAAACTCTGATACCAATTGTTAGACCAAGAGGGGGGGTGAATTGGGACTATTCTCTTCACACCAAAAATGTCCAAGACATTGGGTATGTATAGGCTAACTCAACACTAGCCATATCTGACCATTGGGGTGAATAAGGGATTGTTTGACTTTTTATTTCATTACACCCAATTTGGTCAGCTTGCATGTATATGCCAACTTCAAAAGACCATATCTCATTTGTTTTAAGTCCAAATCAGGCTAACTTTGTGTCCAAATTTAAGTTTTTGAAGTCAAATTTCCAATGGTATAGATCTCACTCAAAAAGATCAATGATAGAAAAAGATATGACAATTTTAGTGTGTTATGGTCCTGAGTTTTTTCTGAGCTGATTTGCCAACTTCGACAGACCATAACTTGGTCATTATAATTTCAAATTAGATCAAATTTGAGTCTAAAATGAATCTCTCGAAGTCATATTTCCAATGGTGTAAGTTTCACTTAAAAAAGTAAAAAAAAAAAAAAGTTCTGAGCATTTTAGTGGGCTATTGTCTTGAGTTTTAAGTACACTATTTTGCTCTTTCGATATTAAAATGTGCCTAAGTCTTTTTATTAGCAACTAGGACCTTATAGTATGGTTTCACTATCTCCAAGGCCTATTTCTAAATTATAGGGACCATATATAGGTTCATGATATATTAATTAATCTTGACAGCATCAATAAGTTACCAAATCTGGTTAAAGACATCATAAAATTAATTCAGCTTCAAAACCATCATTTTTCAATCTAATTTAACTCTTGTATGGTGAACTAAACTTGATAGGATCAACTGTGGCAGAATCATCTCCCTTTTTGGGCATATGATAGCAAAAGAAATTACTAAACCAGTAATGAATAGTGCACTACCCAGGTATGGTATGCTTAAAATATTTTCAATCAAAATTATAAGCAAGAAAGTAATTGAGCAGACTTGAACCATGAATTAAAACATGCACATTCATAGTGCATCCTCAAGCATGAATCAAAAACATGAGATGACAGAGAAAACACTTTTTTTTATAACATTTTAGTCTTTAAACTGAGCTACAAGTGAGTGAATTTCAAAGCAACCTATAAATAATTATATAGGAAACAATGGATGATTCCTTGGAACAACCTTCAAGTAATTACCCCAACAACACAAACAAAAGATTTCTCAAGCTTAAATATTTTCAATCTAGGCATTCAAGACCAAAATATATAAACACACAGGAAGGCACTGTGATAGCAGCTGTAAATGGACTTAATTGAGGGTTTTGACATATTAGATTTTAGGAACGAGCTTAAATTAGCAGAAGGAGCACAAATCTGAGTTAAATTAATCTAAATTGATTTGCTCAAACAAAATAGAGCTCTATATATCAAAGAGAAATTAGTTTGAAGTAGTTTCAAGACTCAAATTCATATAACTTGATAGATTCAACAATAACTAAACTGAATATGCAGAGATGCTTCATGGATTGATCTAATCAGTACTTAGAGAGATTTCAGAATATAAATAAATTCAAATGCATACCTAGCAGTACTAAAACGCCAATACATGGAAACTTGCCTTCAACCAATATTCTAACAATCAACCTAAGAAAACATAAAATCATGGTTCATAACATTCTCGTTTTGAAAATTCCATTAACTAACTAATTAAAGCTAAAGCTCAAGAAAATATATTATTGTTTGAAGCATTCACAAACTAATCATGAATTGGAGAGCGAAACATAATAAAAATTGATAAAATTGAGGAAATCATAGTTGAGAAAAATTAGTTGGAAAAGAAATTATTAAAATTACTAGTAGAAAGGCCAGGGAGTATAATCGATATCGAAGACAACTAAATGAGGCAATACTTAGAGCAAAGATTAACGGGACAAGAGAGCACTACAGCAAACACCTAGTCAGATATATACATAATATTATCTTAGTAGAGTAAGTAGTCTAACACAAATGTCATACTACACACATTTGGTCAATGAATCCTAAAAAGAAACAGAAACCTTAAAATTAGGGAAATGCTATGACAAAACTAGCAAAACATTTCAACTTCAAATAATTATTTAGGAAAACAAACTCTAGAATAATCAAAATTAACTTGTAGAATTAGAAAAATATTTCAAAATTTCTAAATAACAAAGATAGTAGAAAAATCAAGTGACCTTTGATCCATTCATCGACTCTTGAAATAGAGTCAAGTGCATCACTTTTTTTTTTCTCTACATAAGAACAATAGTTCTATACAGGTAATAAATAAAAAACCTATACACTCAATGTCAATGACATGATAATGCAAAAGAGATAAGTTTACTACAACAAGACCATCATCTTAATCCCATTTTATGCAAACTGAAGAAACAGAATCATTATGAAGGTTCAAAATTTAAGAAAGTTCATAAAGCATTTTTTGTTCAACTTTGAACCATTACTAAGCTCATTTGCAGTTGAAATAGAAGGTTTTCTATACATGGTTGGAACGCTCTAGAAGTCTACTTTCCAACACAACAAACGGTGATGAGGTCAGACATTTCTAGAGTCAATTATGGCCATTTAAGTAAAATGCACTTGTGCTTACTAAAAATTTTGCTCACAAAATATGCATGAGCAGAATAATGTGACAGCATAAATCAATCACAAAAACCATTTTCATGTTAATACTATGGTTTAATCACAATAACAGTGAAAGTAAGTACCACTTACCATTTCATACTCTAGACTACCCTTGACGACTTGTTGTGTTCGGCAACTATTGTTTACTTCGCAAGTCTTGATATTTTTTTCCCTTTGCCTATAAACAAATAATATATTTGTCACGCCCAAAAATCGTATGGTGTGAATAAAGTGAGTTTCTAAAAGGAAAAAAAATGAGACAGCAATCCATTTCCGTAGAGTCTGCACAGTAACTTTTCAAAAATTCAGAAAAAATTCAATACATGTTGGATTGATTCAAGCTAAAATTCCATGAAAACTAGACTCAAAATGCTTCAAATATGAGCCACTCCAAGTAGTAGAAAGTTTCCCAGTCAAATAAGTTTATTAGACTAACCAAATGAAAAAAGAAACGTGGACTGAAGATTAGCCTTTCAACAGAGTTTGTCGTTCTAAAAATTTGGAGAAATAACAAAATTATGAGGCTTAGGTTTTTAGAAAGTAGATACGTAAAGATACGAATGTGAAAATTTTCATAATATTTTGATGCCAAAAGGTTTGTTAAAAGTATTTTCCAAAAACCTATTCGCAGCCAACGACGAAAAAAAAAAAACAAGCAGTAGGTACTGTAGGATTTTTTAAAAATTATGTTTTTGTTCAAAATTTATGAAACTTGGCAAAAAAAAAACTGATATAAATTTGACAACATTCCGACAACATAATCACAGGAAAATCCTAATCCAAAATTACTTCCGCTGCATAGATATTTTTCGACAAGACCTATGGACAACCTGCTAATGACACTCTTTACCTGATGAACAACCTGTCCAACACAATTTGGGTCCTCTATGATTATATAATTGATGAGAAATAAGACATTTAACAATATGGAATCTCACAACTATAACTAAAGCATACATGTTAAAATTTGTAGGCACAAGTACTAAGTCATAGTTCATAGCATCAACTAAAATTTATACATAGACATGTTCTTCTTATGCCAAAACTTACTCCTAAGGATAACATTTTTATAGAGCAAAAGTTCCATTGGGTATAGGCTTAGTCATCTACCTTGGTTCCAATTCCAAATGTCGTGCAATATGGTGCTCGTTACATTTTGAAACTATACACAACAATAGGCTTATGAGAACCACACAAAAAAAGTCACAAGCAGCCTCAAAACACGGAGGGACAACTAGAACATGCTTTTCGAAAGAAATATGAGTAGCAACAAGCAAGTTAGTATCTAGAAATGTGAGCAGCAACAAGTAAGTTAGTATCCATGCATAGCATCCTCCACCTTCCCCGCCTAGGCATTAGTACCTAAAATTTTTATGAATGATACAACGCCTAGTAGGAGAACTCTAATAATGTCTTAATGAGGTTTTATGCATGTGCACATTGAGAATTTTTTGGAAAAGTGACAACATATCCAAAAAAAAAAATAAAGTGTTTGTACCACAAAGACTAAGTAAAACATATGCATTCCCAACCAAAACTTTTCAGAACCCATAGTTTATGTCAAAACATAACTGAGTACCATTATTTTCCAAAAAATAGTTTTCCAAACATTTTCTCTCATTAGGACACTTCATCAAACATCTTACATACACCCCAGAGTGTCCCACGCTACTCCTCCTCATCTGGTCAATGTATAACCACTCCCCATCACCCAAACTAGGGTCTACCACTGTGGGTGTTGAGATTTTATCCTTAGGGTAACTTGTACCCTCTCCTATCTCCCATCCAAGACTTCACCCCTCAAGCCTCATCTCCAAGGAAAATAGAACCATTTTAATGATGAGATTAGCACCCAACTCTCTTTCCATGAATAAAAGAATTTTAACAATACTGTTTGTGACAAGTAGACTCAAATTCTACTAATGTAATGCCCCGGTCCCCCGACTCCCAAGAAATCGGAGGTTAACCCGTTCATTAGTCCCAATGGACCTTTTTTTCCCTCTAACACCATAGAAGCTTAACTCTGTTCTTGCACATAGATGTGCATAACTCCACCTAATCCAACCCTCATGGGCCCTACATCAAATCATAACACCTTAGTGGGGATTTTATTCATCCACACTCTCAAAAATCACTCACTTTTAGGACTTGACACTTTGTGTGTTTGGAATACAAAGCTAAAACTTATCTCATTAGATAAAGGATCCAAAAATAATCAATTTCAAAAAAAGAATCACTTGATTCGAGTTTGAAAAGACTAAGTTATGCCTATTTCAAAATTTTAAAAATCTACATTAGTCGACTAATTTGTTGCTCTATAAAGCTCTAAAATGCTCTATCAATGTTAGTCAACTTATAGAAAGCAATAAATCGACTAATTCAACCTGAAAACCCCATTTTTCACCTTTTTGACCAAAATTCACCCCAAAACTCATATCTAAACCTTTCCAACACCTAAAACTCATCTAATAGCATTCAAATAATTTAGAAATGCTTATCACCATACCCATTTATCAAATCATGCATTTGAATCACAAAGATCTCACAATCCGTATTCTTTCTCATCAAGATTACACATATCTTTACATATGTCCACAAACTCTCATAAACCAACCTCATCTTTATACATACAAAATTCGAATGAAGAACACAAGTTACATATAGGATAATGTAACTACAACATTTATATAATCCCAAAAACATTCATTGGGTCCAAAACATACATCCCAAATCCAAATGGCTTCCGATTTTATAGTCATTACAAGGATTTCATGCATAAGGTCCAAAAATGCTAAAAATCCAAGCATGACTACAATTTCATAATAAACATGCCACAAGCCACCATTAATAGCCACAAAAATATACAATATCCCAAAATGTATCAAAATGCTATTAGAGTTTCATTTCGACACTCAAGTCCCATCCGTCATCAGTGCCTTATCTATAAAAGAGTTCAGAATAAAGGGGTGAGCACCAATGAGGCTCAGTAAAGGTTCCCCAACCCTCCTAAGTGCCGACCGGACACGACCTACATGAATGCATGTCACTACATTACATGTATCATCCAACATTACATGTTCATTCGTAGGTAATGCATATATATAAGAATGCATTAAACACATAGCATGCTTCATAATTTAGAATGGAAGCATTAACCACACACTTGTCTCTCTCTCGGACTCAACCCGAGACCCTAGCATGATTCTTGACCAACCATACGACCTGGGCCATTTCCCACATAATTTTAAAATTTACATCACCGAGAACATCAGTCCTACCAGGTAATGAAATTGTTTCAATATGCACCACCGAGAACATCAGCCCTACTAGGTGATTAGATCATTTCAATACACACCACCGAGAACATCGATCCTACCAGGTGATGAGATCATATTCGGAATGCACCACTAAGAACATCGGTGCTACCAAGTGATGAGATATTTTTGGAATGCACCACTGAGAACATCGGTCCTACCAAGTGATGAGATATCTTCAGACCACACCACCGAGAACATCAGTCCTACCAAGTGATGAGACCCTTTCAAGATTTTCACCAAGAACTCTTACCTCCAAGGTGGTTTAACCACTCCAACGCCCTAACCGAGTATTGACCTACTCTAGGCAATTCCACCATTTTTCTCTATTTCCTCACAACGGTCCCATATATATATTTCGAATATATTGTAATAAAGCACTCAATATCCGTGCTTCACAATGCATTATCTAGTTATAAAGGAACATAGCATGCATTTTATCTCCACAAAATCACATATAGCACATATATGTATAACACATGCATATAACCTCTCATATGCACACAACTTCAAAATTAGCATACTTTACTCATGCTACACTCAATGCATAATTTTAGCACATAGGACTAACATGCATTCAACCACCACCAATTCCACATATAATCACATATATGAGACAATGTTACACATTTGCACATAAACCCCAAATTGAGCACATAACACCTATATACCCAATTTCTCTCACTCACACACTTTAATCCACATATTAAAACCAACACAAGGAACACCAAATGTGCAAAGATACGACTTAAGAGAAGGAGAAAATCTGACTTTCCACCCCTCTCACTCTCCTAAAACATGTGATACACAACCTACACCTCTCCTCTTCACCCGAAACCCTAGAATCAATAATTAGGAGAGAAGAAGAACCCCTACCTCAAAAATGAATACCTTCCAAGCACTTCACCAAATTTTTAGCAATGTCTACCTTGCCAGATAGCAACTTTGTTCGATTCAAACTGAAGCTCTTGCCATCCCCTACGTATCTCCCTTCTTCGGCAAAACCCGAATCACACTCGAAGGCCTCTGAAACTTAGAGAGAAGGAAAAGGGAGAAAGAAGAGAGAGAAAGGAGCCATGGCCGGTTGCTGGGACATTAGAGATATGAAATATCTCTACCACATCTGATATTTAAAGTCCCTAGACTATAAAAAGACCAAAATACCCCCGGGCCATTTAACGTACCCTTCGGGCCTCCGTTTTTGATTCCGAAAACTCCTACGGCCTCGAAATCACTTCCTTTACTCTCTAAACATTTCATCTAAGCCATTTACAAAAATAAATATTTCTAAAAAAATTTCAGATTCCCGGACCCACTTAAGTCACATCATGGGCCCCAGTTTGACCAAAAAGTTAAACTTCTCTAAATGTCCCAAAACTTTCAAAAATCTCAAATTAACCTTCAAAACATGTTTCTCACTCTTGAAACATCCATAACATCATTCAAAACGCATTCATAACGAAAATGATGAAAAATTGATAAACGGCCAAAATTGGTCACGGTCTCTACAACTAAACTTGTAGCAAATAAAAGCAAGCAAGAAAAATCAATTCCACATATAGGAGTCAAGTTCAATCCATAGTAGTAAAAGATGCAATATATGTACATGTGCATAGGATGAAGTTTTTCCCAATTTAAAAACAATGAAACAATATGAGTATAATGATGTAAAAGCAAGGATTCTCTAATGTACACCATTTGAAACCAAAAATAATAATAATAATTCCCAGCTTAATGCAGAGACTCAATTTCGACAACACATAATTTAAAACAAGAAAATAAGTTGTCATTTTGAAAAAAAAATATATAACCTCTCAAAGCAACAAAACTAGAGATATCCTACCACAACTTGAGACCACCAGTAATGTGACAAGCCTAGCCCTTATATTCCTCCTCCTCTCCTATTCTTGTAAGAAATAAAGTAAAATTCTATTAAATAACTAATTGAATTTAAAGCTCAAAGAGCATATATTATTATTTGAAGCATCCTCAAACTAATTATAAATTGGAGAGAGAAACATAATCAAAATTGGTAAAACTCAGGAAAGCATTGATGAGAAAATTTGGTTGGAAAAGCAATTGTTAAAATCACTAGTAAAAAGGCTAGAGAGCATAATCCAGATTGAAGCTGACCAAATGAAATGGGTACCTTTAGCGATGATAGCGTTGGTTTCGAGAGGAATTTTGAATTCTTCGGCAGTCAGTTTTAGAACAATAGTGACTGGGATTGCTTCTGGGATGCTAAACTTGAAAACAAAATTTTGAGATAAGAAAATTAATTAGAGTCAAATTAATTGAAGTCATGCAAATGAAAAAAACCCTAGAAAGGGAAAAAAAAGGGAGAAGATTGAATTTACTAACACTTTAAAGGGAAGCTGAATTATTAAAATTACTACTTAGAATAAAGGCCAGTGAGTATAATCTTACTAGTAGAGAGGCCGGAGATATTTGGTGAGAAATCAATCAGTAAATGGGTTTTTGTGAGGGCTTTGGTGAGAAAAATTAACCGATAAACAGGTAATGTGATTAGAACTTTGGTGAGAAGAAATCAATCGCCATCCCCTTCGCACTTCACCTGTCATATCTATCCACGCACTAGCAAGTAGGGCTTAATTATCTATGTGATTCACTACACTTGCTTGCGCTTGTTGGCAGCTTCTATTGCCCTCTGGTTAGCGATACTTTTTTGGTAGTACGAATCGCTACACTAGTAATGTGATTTGGGCTTTGGTGAGAAGAAATCAATTAGTAAATGGGCAATGTGATTAGGGCTCTGGTGAGAAGAAATTGATCGGTAAAGGAGTATGAGAGAAAGTGAGGGTTTCGCCAGGATTTGGTGGAGTGAGAAGAAATTAGGCGGTAGTGGGTTTTTGTGGGAGTAAGAAATTAAAAATTAGTGAATGGGTTTCGCGGTATTGACAAATTGGAGCGGATATTTTTTATTAGTCATTGACCTCAAGCTAGAAATCTCGTTGAAGAGTGATTTTTTATTACTTATTAACGAAAGTTTTTGACCCCGTTAAAGTTTTATAAATACCCCGTTAATATATTCAAACATTAATGAGGTCTTTTAGGAGTTGTGGAAACCTTTCTTTTATGAGGATTTAGCTAAAACGCCATGGTAGTTTGACTTTTTATGAAAATTGATGAGAGGCCCCTTGTGAAACCCGTTAAAAGTAATTTCTACGACCCAAAATAGAAGAACGACGTAAATACTCCGTCGTAAAAGCCCACTTTTCTTGTAGTGAATGCAACGGGAGTTTCTAAAGAAATTTTTTCCAATGGGAAACACTAATGATGCGTGGAGAGCCATCATTGGGTTCTCTCAAAGAGAAGCTTTTCATGAAACTTGGGAAATGATGAAGGATCTTTTGAGGTTTTGCCCACACCATGCTATTCTCAAATGACAATTGGTGCAAGGATTTTATGATGGTCTAGGAGATCCCCACAAACAAATGTTTGACGCTAGTTATAGAGGTACATTTTTTCTAAAAAGCCCTGATGAAGCATGGATACTCTTTGAGAACTTGAGCAAAAATTCATCTTATTGTTCTTCTAATGAAAGGAAGAATAAGGTAGTTGCTCCTCTTAGTGCCCAAACTGAAAGTATTTTTGAAATGCGTAAGGAGAAAATAACAGAGAAGAAGATAGAAGCCATAGAAAAGAAATTGGATCAAGTCATGTTTGCCGATTCTTCTTCTTCTTCTTCTTCCCCCCATCCTACTATTTCTAATCTTACCCTTCATCCCACATATGATGTATGCTCTTTCTGCTCCAGTCTTTCTCATTATATAAAGAATTGTCGTCATGCGGGGCAATACCCCGAATTCTCGTAAGAGCAAGCACATGCCCTTTATTCTAGGCCAGGTTAAGGATCATATCCAAACTCTTATAATCCCGGATGGAGAGATCAAAATCAATTTCAATATGGAAACCAAGGCCAATATCAAGGACCTCGGGGACCACATGGACAACAAGGTCAATCTCAATTCTAACCTAGACCCTATTAACCCAATTCAAATTCAAGTTTCTACTACACTCCCAATCAACCGCCTTCTCGAAACCCCAGTTTTGAGGAAAAGATTTTGGCTGCATTAGGTAATATCAAAAGTAATACTCAAAAGATTAATGCCCACTCATAATCTATTGCAAAGATAGAGTCCCAATTGGGACAGCTAGCTAACGCAATGAATTGTAGAGAGGGTGGGAAATTGCCTAGCCAAATGGTGGCGAACCCTAATGGAGTGTAAGTAATTGATGATGTTTCTCATTCCTTTGAGTTTAACAAAGAACGAGCGTAATCAATTACTACTTTAAGGAGTGGTAGAGTGTTAGAAAATCCAATTGACAAAATAAGGGAGAACGAATGTGAGCATTCAATAAATTCAAACTTTTTTACTTTTAATCCAAATGATATTTTTTCAAATCCAAAAGATCTCTCTAATAATTCAAAAGATAAAGGAAAGGAGAATATCATTGAAGCTCAATTCTCATATATTCCAATTCAAAAGGCTTCATATGAACCTCCTACTCCCTTTCCTCAAAGATTAAGGGAACCCTCTCAATTTGGTAAGCAATGAGAGAAATTGCAAGATATGATTGAGATCTTCAAACAAGTGAAAGTCAATCTTCCTCTCCTAGATGCTTTAAAATAAATTGCCTCTTATGATAAATTTCTAAAGGACTTATGCACTCAAAAGCGTAAATCTGGGAACCATGTTCCTAAGAAAGTCCAATTAACTGAGCAAGTGAGTTCAATTCTCCAAAATAACACCCCTCCAAAATTCAAGGATCTGGGTGCTCCAACAATCTCATGTGTCATTGGTGACCATGAATTCGAAAGAGCCCTCTTTAACTTGGGAGCAAGTGTTAACTTACTTCCTTACTCAATTTTTTAAAAGTTAGAACTAGGAGAACTTAAGCCGACTACAGTTGTGTTGTAACTTACCGACCATTCGGTGAGGCAACCACATGGAATAATTGAGGATGTTCTCATCAAAATGGACAAATTCTATTTTTTGCTAGACTTCATAGTCCTTGACATCGAACCTATCCAAGATCGTACAAAGTATATTCCTATCATTCTAGGTCATCTATTCTTGGCTATGGCTAACGCTTGCGTTAATTGTTTGTTATGACTGTTAGGTTGAATACCTTTGACGCATCTCACCATGATGCCAATGATGAGAGTGAATGCTTTGAGTTAGATATGGTGCATAAACTTGTGCACACGTCTCATCGTAGACATTAAATTTAGCAACAATTTATGCGGTCCTATCATGTTCCGTGTGACCCTTCGAATTCAAAAAAATGTATCTATATATTTTTGAGATATCTGAGTGTGAGAGATATGAATTGAGGGTAAAAATTAAATTTTTTCATACTTGGGACAATTTTGCAAACTTTCAGTCGAAGAGAGCTTTGATGCATCGAAGTAGCCACTTTGATGCATCGCAGATTCGATGCATCAAACTTAACTTCGATGCATCAATCTTTAAAATGCCCCATTTTTATGACAATTCCAGCAGCCTTCACACCTTGTGTCGATAGACGGTTGATGCATTGACAACATCGATGCATCAAAACCCCTATTTTGATGCATCGACACCGACGATGCATTGAAGTAGCCACTTCGATACATTACACCGAGGCACGTGACTACGCATGCAGTCACTTAATATTTGAACCCCTCGTCTATCCCTCTCATTTCTTCCTCTCTCTCATGACTCCCTCCTCTCTCTTTCATTCGAATCCACCAAGAACACCCCCACCTCCACCAAAGTCCAAACTCATCCGATTAGATACACATTCAAACATCCTTGGAGAAGATTCCACGCTTCGACAACCTTTCATGGGCTAGTTGGTCTTTTACTAGGTACAAACTCTATCTAGGATTTATGAATTCTTTTGGCTTGATTTTGTGAAATTGTTAGTGGTGGGCTTATTTAGCAAATATTGGGTGAAGTTTGAGGGCAGTTTTACCTCTTTTGCCTCTATTGAAGATTGGGGGTACCTTGGATACATTATTGTTGTGATTCGGGGATTTGAGAACTATCACTAGGGACTACCAAGCCCAGTACTTACTCAATCTTTGCACTACATTTTTAACCATAAATAGTTCACAACAAAATTTCGATGGGAGTCATTCGTGATGTCCCCAGCCTGCAATTGAAAAATAGGGACTTTATTCCCAAAAGCACAATTATGGCATCAAATTTTGAGGATGACCGGTATGCTGCCTATAGTTTAGAAGCTTTACAGAGCCGTGGCCTCATGTCTTTATTGTTGCCAGTAGCTGATGAAGCCTACCCGCAGCTGGTGCGGTCCTTTTATATGAACCTTAGTTATGACTGTGCAGAAGTTGGAGTTTTGAGGACTACAATGGATGGCACGCCTCTTGTCATCACTGTCACTGCCATTTCAGAGACCACTGGGCTGCCACATGTGTAGCCCGAGTTTATTAGGCCCGAGGAGGACCATTTTGTATTCCCAGCGTTTCCACATGATCCTACCCTCTCTCGCATGGTGCAAGAACTATGTAGGGGGCATTTTACCAACTATAGGAATAACACCATAAGCAAGTCCTTGATACGCGGCATTTTTGGTTTTTGGATATTGTTCTTCATAAGAATGCTCACCCTTTTGGGCATACTACCGAGTGCCGGGGTGAATTCTTAGAGGCACTCTATGCTATGGAAATAGGATGTTGGGTTTCCATCCCCGTAATTATTTGGGGCAATCTTCACAAGGCCTAGGACCAACTGATTCAGAAGCCGAACAAGAATCTCCTTCGATGAAGCTTCCATTCCTCTACCTCATCACCGCCCTCTTGACTAGGGCTACTTTTGATTTTGAGGCCACTGAGATTGCCATGGGATCACCACCACGTTTTACTCTCTAGAGTTGGAAGAAGATGATGGCCTATATGTCAGCCTAACCCCATGTAGCCCCTGAGGTGGAGGTTGGTGATAGTGAGGAGGAGGAGGCCAGTGGAGATGAGATAGAGATAGATGTTCTATAAGACCCTCACATGGGATAGGATACTTATGAGGAGCCTGAGGTTGATATGTCGGGCATGAGTACTGAGGACTATGAGTACCTCATTGATGGTATTGCTTACCTGACTGCCGATTTGGTGCGTCTTTAGACAGATTTTGATATGCAGTGCCAGGCTGCTATAGAGGAGCGTCGTGTGGCAGTTGAGCACACGGCGACTGACTGAGGAGCACTTGGATGCTCTTAGTGCTAGAGTACACACCATTTTGGAGGGGCAGGACTGCCCTATTCGACTATTCAGCAGATCTCGTCCCTTGGATCCTTCAGCTTCTACTTCTGCACCACCACTGCCACGCCCTCAACCCTAGCTATTTTGTGGTTCTTGTATTTATATTTTCATTTCATTCTAGTCTGTTTATATGTACTTACAGTCATTGAACGTCTAGTACCATGTTGGCACTCTGTTTTGTTGCTTTTTAAAGCAATTCTTTTGTATTCCATAAATTTTCGCATTTGTAACACATATGTTTGAATTAATCAAATATTATCAATTTTTTGTTATCTTTATGTTATTTTCGTCTTTTCTTTTTATTTACTTTTCCAGTTCGTGTATGTTATGTTGGTATGTACTTGTATTTGTGCAGATTTTGATGTCCCACTTGTCCTTCGTACCCATGTGCCCATTACCCTTACACGATTGATGTTTTGACTTTTTGAGACCCATCAACCCACCAGTAACATTATTCTAACTCTTCCTAGTTCAAACATTGAGGATAATGTTTCATTTAAGTTTGGGGGTATGGTACACTTGCATACACTAGGTTTGCCATGATGTCCTTCAATTTGAGGATGTGATACCCATAACGTCATCGCTAAATGCATCTTGTAATTAGAAGCTTTGACGTGACGTCCGAAATTATTTAAACTTTTGAAATTTTGTGTTAAGTTAGAATGGTCTACATTCTTGTTTAGTCCTTGAATATGATACAATTCTTTTCCTAAATTTGTCCTTAACGGCACAAACACGCACACATGCATTCAATTATGGGGTATACGTTGTATGGAGAATTTTGAAAACGTTTGTTTTTATTTGAATAATTTGAAGAATGCATTGATTTGAAAAATCAAAAGCTAAAAGAAAAAAAAAAGAGAGAAAAATAAAACAAACAAACAAAATAAAATTGGCAATAGGCCTTCTCACTCACTAAATCGGGCCTTTGTGCCTCAGGAAGCATGGAGTATTCGCGTCTAAAAGGTGTGCAAGGTTGAGCAATAAAGAAAAAAATTGGCTCATTTAAGTTCGTAGCCTAGTGAGCTCGGTTATTAAGTCCGAGGGGTGTTTCTTCACCTAATGCCCTAAAACCTTTTGGTTTGGAAGTCATTGACCCAACATTGTTACTTGGGCTTACTAGAAAGCTTAAAGGACTTAGGCATTGCACGGTTGATTGTGCTTAATGTTTGTAAATATTTTTGTAGTTAGTGTTATGCTTTGGTGATCCATTTCAGAAAGTTATTTCTTCTAAGAACGGATGTTTTGCTTACTCTCCATTAATGACAATAACCACACATTTCAGTGTATGTTCACTTTTCAAAGAGGATTTTAGGGTTTGCACTTGTATATGTATAGGACTGACCATTATGTGGGCACTATCAATTGGGGTATTATGTATTGATGTCTATATAACTCCATAATACTTGTTGCATTTGTCATTTTGAACATCAATTGGGGTATCATGCTTCTTTAGATAATGGCTAAGCAAATCACCATTTTTGTATACTTTTGTGAGTTTAACAAGCGTGTTAAATCCAATGAGACTTCACTCGTCCACTAGACGTGTCCAGTGATTTAAAAGGCTTGTTGCATATGCAAAATGAAGTCATGTTTCCCACGAAAGCGGAATTAGAATAGTTGCTTTATTTTATTTCATTTTGTATCGCTAAGGGACTAGCAATATCTAAGTTTAGGAGTGTGATAGTGTTGAATGTTATACATTCTCGTACTTTTACTTATGTATTTTGATCCCATAGTTGCACATATTGTATAGTTTTTACGTGTTTTATGTTTTTGATGATTACAGGTTCAAACTTAGAATGCAGCGTAATTTGACTCCTTTATCAATTCAACAATGCATTTCTATGTCCTGTCGTGCTTCATGAGAAGTTCATATTGAGGAATAGTGAATGGCGTATCAAGACCGGAATTAGAAAGTTAAAGAGGCAGAAGAAGGAAAGATCGATGTATCGAAGTAGCCACTTCGATGCATTGCAACTTTGATGCATCGAAGTCCCTACTTCGATGCATCGCCCAAACCTGCAGAAGATATTATCTGCAAATATTTTCTTCACTTGCGACTTGTCCAATTTTGCTTGGACAAAGCCTTGGATGGAATTTCTATGATATTTTGAGCCTCAGATCAGTTATATAGCTAGAAAATATGTAATAGAGAATAGATATCATAATTTTTATAATAGAGAGCATATATAGAATTCTAGAGAGAGAAGGTGAAGTTCTAGAGAGGGAAAACTTCAAAGAGGGCTTTATAAGGCCTTAAAGACTATGGAGTGCTTCTTGCACACCATGATCAACTAATCTTTCTCTAGGGTTTTGACAAACCCTAGTCTTATAAATATGTTCTAACTTCAATGAATTGGAGATTTTTATGTATTTTGTGCATATGTCTCTTGCCTTGAGCCTTGTATTAATATAAGTTTACAAATTCTTCATGTTCATGTGTTGTAATTTATCTTCTTATCTTAGAAATACTTAAATTTCTCACATGATCTTCAAACACTTGTAAGTTTCACAAGGACTACAAGTGATGGCTTGAAACTAGTTTTCACTATAACATGCATAACTAGATTTGCATAGTCCATGCTAAGAAATGGTGATTTAGCTACACTTAGGTAGTTAGATAATTAGGTAAGTAGTAGGTAGGGAAATCACACTTTTTGAAGATGGATTATAGTATATTAAGGTGTGCGTATTCTCTTGGCGACATTGTTATAGGTGGGACTTGTCAACGCGTCATTTAGTACATAATTGCATGAATTCCCCTAATTTATTATAAGTGTGACATACTACGAGGCTAGTGGTGAAGTCTAACCCTACTCCTTTACTCTTTTCTCAAAACTTTTTATTTAAATTATATTTTATGCTTTCAAAGTAGAGTAAGAAAAGAACCATACCCGGTTATGGTTTAAACAAGAACCAACCCTCAACTTTTAGCGAGGTATACCTACGTAGTCTCTTTGGTATCGACACCCTCAACTTAGAGCCCTATCCTTCAAGGATTCGTTCTATTTCGAGTGGTAAATTTATGAATTGTGAGTAACGTACCAGCAAAGCACAACAATCATGCAAACAACATTACATGTGAAAGCTTAATCACAAAAAAATATAATGATATAAAATCAAATTCAATCTCCCCCTTAATCATATACCACATGTCTCAAGGAAATAAACTCCCCCTTTGTCAAAGCACCTATATAAGTCTCCTCCTTACATATATAAGGTATCTCCCCTTTTTGGAATAAATTGACAAAGTAAAACATATGAGAATAAGAGAGAACAAGTCAGACATGATTAAGTGAGATATAAGCATAACCTCCAATCAAACATATCACATAAGTCTCAAAATTATGAAGGTTACGCATAAGCAAAGCATAAACAATATTAAAATAATAAGTCTAAGGATATCAAAATATAGAACATAGAAAGTTCAAATACCAAGTCTAAACAGAAATAGAACTAACTACTCAAAGTCTAGCAAAACATAAACTAAGTCTCCATCATTAAGACCTAATCCTTATAGCCATCATCATCACGAGCTCCAGAAGTTCCAAAAAGGGCTCTCTTAATCAATGCTTCAAGCTTTGAAAACTTCCTCTTCAAGTACTTTTCCAACCCCTTCATGGATTGATTGTATTGTCTAGCAGTCAAAGCATGAGTAGAGTCTGGAACATAGAGTCTTGCAAGAGGAGCATTATCATCACTCTCATCCCCAATATCATCCTCAACATGATGTCTTGTCACCTCCTTTTGAGCTCTTTCTTTCATCTTATGAGTGATTGAAAACTTAACATTAAAGGCGTAAACTTCCCTTTTGGCTTCATCACTAGTGCATTTGAAGGAATGTAAACATCCTTTGCCTTGAGAATATTCATTATGATTAGAGGAAAAAGCAAAGCATTGGTAGACCTCGAATGACCCGACTCTTGAATCATAGTCCTCAAAATAGTTGCTGACACATTAATTCTATCACCATTCACAATGTGATACAAAATCTCATCCCGGTGCCATGGAAAATCACCTTTTTGATCATGAGGATCAAGAGTATAGGAAATAATCATATTCAATGCAGACACATTATCAGTGATGTAGGAACTGGGAACTTTATTTTCAAGCAATGGAGCATTTGGTTTACATAGTATCTCAATGAATTTTTCCATGCTTGGTCAATTTTCTTCAGTACCTAGATAAAGAAATATTAAACCATTATATGCCTCTGGAACTCCAATTACCTCTGCAATTAATTGAGTTGTCACCTTGATTTCTGTCCCAAAATATTTTACCGTCATCCATAGTTCATTGTCGCTATATGACAACACATTGCTATAGAAATAATAAACCATGTCGGGAATGCAATCCTTGCCTAGTTTGGCTAGTGAACCCTAACCATTCTCTTTAAAGTAATGAACAAACTCCAATTGATATCCTTGCCATATGCTCTCTAAGTCAAAACTTCTTTCACACCTCATTGGTCTACAACCAATTACATTCTTGTAATGCTCAAAACTTACTTCATCATCAAAATGTTCTTCTGAGAAAATTATGTTGCCTTCCAATGTTAGAGAAACATTAAATTTTTGTCACCTAGAGCCACTGGCCACTCCTACTGTAGAGACCGTGACCAATTTTGGTCGATTTTGTATTTTTTGCACTATAATTGCCATAAATGCATTTTGAGTGGTGTTTAACATGTTTTGAGTGTGAATAACATGTTTTCAAAATGTTTTAAAGGTTTTGGTAAGTTTTTGGAAGATTTTGAGAAGTTTGACTTTTTGGTCAAATCGGGGCCCGGGATATGACTTAAGTGAGTCCGGTAATCCGAAAAATTCTTGAAAATATTAATTTTTGAGAATGCCTTAGATGAAATGTTTAGAGAGTTAAGGAAGTGATTTCGAGAACGTAGGAGTTTTCAGAATCGAAAACGGAGGCCCGGAGGGTACATTAAGTGGTCAGGGGCATTTTGGTATTTTTGCAAGCCCTAGATATTTTAAATATCAGTGGCTGGGACTCCCAGCCATATCTCATGCCTCTTTCTCTCTCAGCTTGGATTCAAGACTTGCCGAAGGAGGGAGATACATAGGGGATGGCTAGGGCTTCCCTTTGAACCGATCAAAGTTGTGATTTGGAAAGGTAGACATAGCTGGAATTTTGGTGAAGTTCTTGGAAGGCCTTCATTGTTGAGGTAGGGGTTCTTCTTCTCTTATAGCTGTCAATTCTAGGGTTTCGGGTGAAGAAGAGAGGTGTAGGTTGTGTTTCACATGCTTTAGGATGGTGAGAGATGTGGAAAGTTGTGTTTTCTCCTTCTTTAGAGTCCTATCTTTTCACAATTGTCTCCATTGTGTTGGTGGTAGCATGTGAGTTTGAAGTGTGTGAGTGTAAGAAATTGATACATAGGTATTATGTGCTCAATTTGGTGTATATATGAAAAATGTGTACCAAATGTCATATATGTGATTATATGTGGGAATGTGGTGATGGGAAATATGCTTGTTACTTCTTTTTAGTATCAATGAACATGTGTTGAGAATGAAAATAAAATGCCATGTGTTTATGCATTCATATTGCATATGTGGGAAGTTGCCAAAAAATGACACAAAAGAGCTACACGGGACTTCGGAGTGGTCCAATCGTGTTGTGAAATGTGGTAAAGATTTTCCACCAAGTATGGCCCTCAGAGTGGACCCGCCATGCTCAGGCTTAATGCCTGGAATCGAAGTATGTCCAATACTAATGACCCCTCGGAGTTGTCCCAGTCATAGGATGGTTATCGGAGAATGTCCAAGATTTGTGAGCCTCAGAGTTATCCCCTCACTCTATGGAAATCCTATATATTGCTATGGTAGAATGACCTTTCGGAGTTGTCCTGGTCATTGGATGGTTATCGGAGGTGTCCAAGGTTACATAATACTCGGAGCGGGCCAATCATATAGGGTATCGGATGAGGACCGAGAGAAAGAGCATTTACTTTCTTTAATGTTTGTATGTTTGAACATGTTATACATGATTCGTGAAATATGCAATCCTCTTTAATTGCATTTGTTGATTGGTTTGTGAGATTGTGGATGTGGCATGTAGTGTATTCATATGCATTTCATGTAGGTCGGTGTCGAATCGGCACTTAGGAGGGTTTGGGTATCTCTACTGAGCCACAGTGGTGCTCACCCCTTTATTATAAACTATTTTATAGACAAGGCGCTGATGACGGATAGGACTTGATTGTCCAAGTGGAAACCTAGTAGCATTTTGCTAACTTTTAAGATGTTGCACATTTTGTGGCTATCCATGCCGGATTGTGGCATGTGACTTATTTTTGAGTTGTGGTCATATCTTGGACGAATGTAATTTAGATGTATGTATTGGATTTTAAACTTGTTGGGTGTGGAAAGACAACGGTTTAATTTATGTAATGCCCATGGCGGCACTTAGTTCATTTGATGATGTTTTCATTGTGAATGGTTTATGGTTGTGAAAGAAAATGATTTATTTTGATATATAATTGAATCATGATTATGATTTTGAGTATGAAATTGATGTTGGTCTCTTTCATTTATGTTATGGACCATGTATGAGAGGTTCTAGGATGATAGAATGTGGATTAGGCTCCAAATGAACCATGTATAGGGTTATTGGAGGACCTGGGGAGAGCATTTTGCTCATACGAAATGCCCATTTCACACAATCGAAGCCCCCATTTTGATCGTGCGAAGGGGTGATGATTTATGATGATTTTTAGGATCCAGACAAGGCAATTTCGCTGTAGAGACCGTGCCCAATTTTGGCAGGTTTTTTTTAATTTTTGTCCTTTATTTCTTTAAATGCATTTTAAATGATGTTTAACATGTTTTGAATGCGGGGACATGTTTAGAGGGTTGGAATAGGGTTTTGGAAAGTTTTGGGGACTTTTGGCAAAAGTTAACTTTTTTGAGTTTGGTCAACCTAGGGGCGCGGGCCTTGTGGGCCCAGAAATTTTAAAAGTGTCAGAATGACTTCAAAATTGGAGGATAGCTTAAATAAATTATTTGACGTGCAATGGAGTTGATTTCGTGTCAATCTGAGTTACGGAACTCCGAAAATGAGCCCGAGAAGGTTTTGCAAAAAGGTGATGGCAAACTAATAATTAAGAGGAGGTCACTTAGCTATAAATACTAAAAGAGATCAACTCTTCTCTCATTTTTCATCCCAGCAGCCGAGAGAGAGAGATATATATACATATATACGTACAAGCTTCATCTCCTCCTCTTCTTCACTAGATTTGAGGGCCTTAGAGTGGGATTTTGATTTCACCGAAGAAGGAAGAAACGATCTATGCATCGAGGGCTCGAGATTGATCGGTTCAAAAATCATTTCGGAGGAAGTTGAGTTTTGTGAGATTAGGGGAAATCAATCGGAAGCTCTTCCAATTTGAGGTAGGAGTGCTAGACTCACTTCTACTTTGATCTTGTGGTCCCTTTCTAAATATCATAGGAGATAGCTTTTGATTTCTTGAACCTAGGTCTATGTATATATAAATATATATGTATACCATGGTGATTTATGCATGTATAAGTGTCCAACATGTTAGTTAGGGCTTATGCATGGTATGTATGTGCAAATGTGACTATAATGCTTTTAGTGAAAAATGTGTTTGCTTGATGAAAACATGAAAAATATGATTTTCTAGCAAAATCCATGAGCATAGTAATTTTCATGATGTGAATGTGATAGCATTGTGACAATCTTGAGTTGGAAGGAAAATGCATTGATTTGAGGAAAAATGCATGCATTGTGTGACTATGTGCATTGGTGTGATTATATGCACTATGTGATGATTTTGGGGCATGAGTGTGAAATTAAGATAAGGGGAAGCCCCCTAGGGTGAAAGACCCAAAACTTAGCCAAGAGGAGGTGCTCCCTTCGGATTAGTAAACCGATAAAGCACAAGCAGAGTTTGGGTGCCGAAGAGACCCTTACTATTGGAGTGATAAGAAAGCCCCCTTTGAATTGATTTGGTGTGAGTTATATATATATATAAGTTATGACTTGTCCAAGTTGATATATATATATATATATGTATGTATTTACATTTTATGTGAAGCATCATGCATGATTTGAAAAATGTGGATGTTTGGGTAAAAAAATGCATTAGCATGTGCGTTCATGCATGGCTTACGGGTTAGAGTGGGGATGGGTGGATCATTTCTACTGAGCCGTTGAGATGCTCACCCCTTTATACAAAACATTTTCAGATAAGGTGTCAATGGAAGACGAAGCATGATTAGCTCTATGGATATGTTGAGTTTATTTTTGGACTTTTTGCTCTTTTGAGATGTAGATAAATGTCCATGCCGGCTTGTGGCATGTGGACAATGGTTGTGGTGTTGCCTTTACATTTGTATCTTTTTATGTAGGTGAAATCCAAATGTAAGTGCCACACTTGTAGGAAAGTGATTTTTGAGAAATGTATGTATAATGGCTTCCTTCATTTGAGACTTGTTGAATGTATGCAAAAAGGGCCATTTGAATTCTTATATGTATGGTTTCGTGGATTATGTATGGATTTGAAAATTTAAATGGATGAATGTATTCTTTTGTCTCTTGTATCTTAATTTCGTGGATATGAATGTTTAGAGTTGTGGATTTATGTTGGAATCATGGTTGTAGGATCTCAATGTATAAGTTAGATTGTATGGTTGGATTAATGAAGATCACCTTTAAAAAAAATAAGGATGTTTGGTTCACTTGAATTTTATGTACATGGCGGACTTGGGATGAATTTTCTATGATTATGTAAGATTTGAGATTCAAATGTGTAGGTTGACGTATGAGTATGATATTATATCATTGGGGGATGATTTATATGTTTTATGAATGACCCAAGATGGTTTGGTTGAGATTTGAGTTCAATTTGATCTTGTATAGGTGTTTGGGATTTTCTAGGCAGTGCATTTCGATTAATCGAGATGCCCATCTCGATTGATCGAAATGGTTGTGAGATTTTATGAATTTTTAAGCTTTATTTCGATTAATCGAAGCCCCAATCTCTATTGATCGAAATAATGCAGGTTCAAGATACCGAGAGGGTGTTTTCTTCGATTGATGGGGTCAAAATCTCGATTAATCGAGATGAATCTCGATTGATCGAGATTACTATTCACAGCAAGGTTCAAAAATTGTCCAAACTTCGTTTCGATGTAATTTCTTCGTTTTAAATTGGAATTGAGCGTGATTTTTTTTAACTTGAGTATTTTTGAAACATCTATCCAATGGTGTAGGTTTCATAATCAAATTCCATATGTGTAAAAATTTGTGGTCCAGAACTTAGTGGTTTATACGTATGGAACCAAAGGTGAAAATCATTTGCATGGGCCATTGATGATCTAATGCCACTTTAAGGGTGTGCATATAGAATGCTTCTAAAATAGAATAGATTATAATTAGATTAAGGTGTGGGAACTTGAGGTGAAATTATGGATTCACCCCCGTTTCCCTCGCTCCTAACCGAGTGTCGGAAACCGGGGCGTGACATTCGCACAATTGAAACCCCCATTTCGATCGTGCAAAATATTGCAGGTCTGAGGTTTTGATAGGGCAAAATCTAAACACAATAGAGATTTTTTTCACATAATCGAGATACCAGTTTTGCACTATCAAAATCCCATTTTCGTACAATCAAAATTACTATTCACAGCATTTTTTAAAACTTCGTTTCGACGTAATTTCTTCATTCTAGATCAGAATTGAGCGTGGTTTATTTTTAACTTGAGTATTTTTGGATCCTCTATCCAATGGTGTAGTTCTCAGTTTCATATTCCAAACACAGTGAGTTTTGAGGCTTGAAAGTGAGTGATTCTCAAAGGTGTGGGCAAGTAAATTTTCACTAAGGTGTGTGATTCGATATAGGGCCCATGGGGATTGGTTAAGATGGAGTTGTGTGCATTTATATGCAAGAATTGAGTTAAGCTTCTGCAGTGAATGAGGGTAATGAGGGTCTATTGGGCTAAATAGACAGTTTAATATCCGATTCTCCGAGAGTTAGAAATTGGGGCGTTATACCATGGTATCAAACCTTGATACTAATGCATGAGTGTAATTGAGATTGTTCACGGGGTTGAGTGAACGGGTTCACACTCGAGATTCGGGGTCGGTCCGGGGGAGTCCCGGCAGTCCGGGTTTTGGGGCGTGACACCTACATTGAGAGGAATGCAAAATAGGAATGTAGGAGCCATTGGGGAATTTCCTCAAACACTTGGTGTGTAAGCTTTGAAAACACAAGTTTTAATATCACTTGGTTAGTTCAATCACCTAAAAACAACCCAAATACTTCAATGATCAATTCCTTCCACCAATTTAACTTAAAATCAACCCCAAATGTCAATTAATATGGTCCAATCTATCAAGCACAAGTTATGTTAAGAGTTGAGGTAAAGTGAGGAAAATAGGGAGAAAAAGGCACATAAGGAGCAAGAGAGCACAAAATGAACAATAGCACACATGCACAGTTTAAGTGTTCTGCCTGAGCCAGGATGGACTGGTCCACCTATTCCTTGGACCGATCCAAGGTGCTACATTGGGTCTGTTTAACCACCTTTGACCAAAAATGAAATTTTTCAAAAAAATGCATAAAAATACCTAAAAAATTAACAAAAATTTCTAAAAATCTGGAAAAATAGGAAAAACTTTTTGAGTTTTTATTTATGTGAAAATGAAAACAATAACAATCATATAATCCTTAAAATCAATTTTTCACATAAAATAACAATGAGTTCTAGAATTTCAGAAAAAATTCAAGACAATTCATGAATGTACAATTTTAGAACCCATAAATTTGACAACAAAATTCATCATTAAATTCATAATCATGGCACAATTTTCAATATACAAATATTTATAAAAGTTAAAAATTCATCTAATAATTGCATGTTTGTGTGTGCAATCCAACTTCATAAAAACTTATTCAAATTCCTTTGATTCATCTTCTAAAACATATTGGATGATAAGCAAATCAAGCCACACATGATCAAATGACCTTTCATTGAATTTCATTTTTTTTATTCTTATTTTTCTAAGACGATGGCTTTTACACTTATGGGCAGCCAGCTATTTCCTCAAAACAACTCTTTTTAAAAGATACCTCATTAGAGATTTATGTCGTAGTTGAAGCTTCGAACACATCCCGAAGGTATCCTTTTCCTTTTGTCTTAGATTTTCAACAATTAATTTTTTTCTTTTTTTTTCTTCCTGAATAACAATAGAATCTTTTCTTTTCATTTTTTTTCATTGATCAGTTAAGTCTTCAATGCTACTTACACAATATACTCTAGTCAACTTCTCATTAGTTTTCAATCAACTAGTGCACAAATTATATGGACTCAAAAGATTAACATCTAAAAAGAAATAAATATAGCACATTAGTCATCAATGCTTAGATCATAAATTCAAGTACTTCATCCATTGACAAACTAAGTGTTCCAATCATGCATTCACAAATCAATAGTGAACTTAAACAGAAATATAGAGAATTCACATTATTCCATAGAAAAATATGATTTCAACACTCACATGATTATCATCAAAAATAAACAAAACCTAACCTAAAAAGATATGGTCCAATGGAAAAAAAATAATGAACATAAGCTCATTCCATGACCAGAAAAATTCTTAGTGACCTAGTTAGGGGGTTTTGTATCCAAAGACCTATTAGGAATAAATCCCATAGTATTAACAGGCACAAACTTCTCTAAATCTTCCTTTTCATCTAAATTGTTTTAACATGCAATCTATCAGGAAAATAGTGTGGAGAAACAAAAACATTCTTCTTAACCTTATTCTTAGCAGAAGAATTATGCACTTGAAAATCAGAATTAGAATGTTTTCTTTTCTTGTAGCAATAGTGTTGACTATGTCCATTCTTACCATAAAAAGTACAATGAAACACATTGGACACAACATTAGCATGCATAGACTCAACTTGAAGCTTAGGTTTGGGTGCAGGCAAATTCAAGTTCTTGGGTTTAACAAACACAGTTTTACCCTTAGATGATAACCCAACAAACCCTAGTCCAGTCTTATCTCCTACAGGCTTACCAGCACTAAATATACTATCAAGCTTAATTTGCCTAGAAGTAAAAGCAATTAATTTCTCTTATGATTTTTTTAATTCAGTCTCAAGAAAATTAATTCTAGCAAAAAAAACACCTTTAGCAGAAATAGCTTTCGAGAAACTTGACTTTACTTTGAATATTTTGAATGTCAACTTTATTCTCTTCAATCAACTTCAATTGATCTTCATTCTTTTTCTTTAAAGTTTATTTCTTAGATTTCACTTGCTTTAGCTTCTCAGATTTCTTATTATAAGCTACTTGCAAGTTCTCAAAGAGTTCTGGCAACTTGCTCTCACGTGGTTCTACATCAGACTGCTCAACTTATGAATCATCAGACCCGTCTTGACTGAGAGTAGTGTACACCTCTCTTTCACCTACATCAGAAGAAGAATCATTAGTAGTATCATGATCAATATGACCAATAAAAGCAAAAGTATCATTCTCAACAGATGAATCACTTTCAGAACCAGAAGACTCAGACTTTGAGACAATAGCTTTCATGGCTTTCTTTTTATCTTTTAAAATTTTCTTTGCGCTAATGCTATTTTTCTTAGGACTTGAACATTGATTAGATGTGTGACCTTTACCACCACATGTCCAACAAGTGAGCTTAGACTCCTTTGAGTCATCCACTTGTTTTTCCTTCCTATCCTTACCTTTCAATGATGAGCCTTGACTACAAAATTTAAAAGGATTTACTTTTCTCAAATTTCTTTCCTTTTCATACTTAAGGATCTTTCTAAATTTCCTAGCATGGAGTGCAACACCATTATCTGAATCATACTCAAAACTTTCAACTTTCTCAACTTTAGATTTTGAAGAATTTAAAATATTTGACAAACTAGAAGACTTAAAAGTCTTTGAGCTTTTTAAAACCAAATGTTTTTATTTATGAAGTTTTGGATATTTCATCTCAAAAGTTTGAACTGATCCAACTAATTCTACCACCTCCATAGAATCAACATCTCTACTCTTATCTAAGGCTTCCAACTTGGCTTAGAACTTATCAAGCAATGATCTCATGATTTTTCTAATAACCTGAAAAAAAGGAATTTTCTCACCAAGGTTAGCACTACTTCGAACAATATCATTAAGCTTTGAATAAAAATTAGAAAACAATCTCATCTTCATCCATTCTGATTGTTTCAAATTTAGTGGCAAATATTTGTAACTTAGACTTCCTTACCTTGGTAGTACCCTCATGAGTTACCTGTAAAATATCTTATACTTCTTTTGAAGTGGAACAAGTAGAGATTCTAGCAAATTCAGAATGAACAACAGAATTAAAAATTGCATATAAACCTTTGTTGTTATTATTAGCATCTTCATACTCATAATTAGACCATGTTACATTTACCTTTCTCTACTGTCACAGCAGTATTACCATCACCAGTTGTAGTGGTAGGAATTTTATAGCCATTCTCAATAGACATCCAAACTTTCTCACCTTGAGATTTTTAAAAGGCTTTTATGCGAATCGATCCACCCTCTTTCATACTAGATTCCATGATGATTTTTGAAAAAAAAAATTTATTATTAAAATACTTAGCAAGGAACTACTCACAAAATAGAGAACACTGCTCTGATACCAATTGTGAGCTGCACAGTGCGAAAGCGGTTGTGAAAGTAATTAAAAAACCTAGAGGGGGGTGATTAGGTTTAGTCACTTTTTGCTTAATTATTCAATTTATCCAATTTTAAGTCCAATTAATAATTAAAGCAATCCCACAAAGCAAGTAAATAAAGTGCAATAAAATAAAGTACGAATGCACCAGAGATACGTGAAAAGTCTAAGACAGAAAAAAATCACGGGTGAGGCTCTATAGCCTTGGAGAAGCAAATCCACTATCATCGAAGCAAAGTACAACAGACTCTGTCTCAGGATCAAACCCATTACACTCTGATAAAAACTCTGATGCGGAACACCTCAGGCTTACAATTACGAATACCTCATCCAACTGCTGCAGATTTTTGGCTAACATCAAAATCCTTTCAGAAGGGTAACTGGAAGAACTAGAACACTCAACAAGTATTCTGTCCCCTTCGTAGCATGATTTTCTTCTCCTTCCTCACCAACAAATAGTTGTAGAAGACAGCAATCTAGTAACTTGATCACGAAAAAATCTTCAATGTAGTATTCGAATAGTTGATCAAGCAAATATATAGAACAGCCTAAAATCACTCAGTGAATATATGTGTGCTCTCAAAAATATAAACAAAGAATTTGAGAGAAAAATTCTTTGCTTAGAAAAATATCTCAATATTTTCTCTCTCTAGAATATTTATCTCTTGCATATTGAAAGCATGTTTTGAGAGAGAAACCATATGAGATTTTTATAGAGATTAAAAACCCTATTTTTCTTAGAAACAAAATAAAATCAAGTAAGAACCAAGTACCCACATTTTTAGAAAGTTCTGGGTTCGTCCTGGGTCAAAACAGGACAAATCTGGTCAAATTTCGTAGACTAGAAAAGTTGGATCGGTCCATGCCCTGTAGCAGAGACCCTAAGACTCCTTGGACCAGTCTAGGCTTTCCTTGGACCGGTCCAACCTTGATATTCTCATAAAATTGCTTAAAAGCCCCTCATTTCAAGGTCGAAACCTCCCGGTTTGAAAAATATATGTTCTCACCACATTACCTGGACTAAGTGACTCTCATATGTGATCAACGATATCCTCATAAATTCAAAACCATCTCAAAACTTCAAATGATTGAATCCTTGTGTAGACCTTTGATGACTTTTCTCGAAGATTTAAGCTTCATCCTTTGACGAACCCTTGCATAGTTGGTGTAGAACTTCATACTTGTGACATATAAATTTGTAATTGGCATATTTCGGTGATCAAAACCTGAATGATCGAGTTGTAAGTTTCATGATATTTTATGTAACCAATCATCGACATCTTCGAGCTGACACTCAAGTGCATAGAAGCCGACAAATCAGTTAGGACACCATATAGTACAGGTAAGTATGTGAGGACACTCTGCACTTTTTAGTTCCGAGCCTATTTTGAAAAACCAGGGGTTAAATGAAAAGTTTAGGGTTTTTCAAAGTAGGACCGGTCCCCAATATTTAGGACCGGTCCAACTTTTCTCGGTAAGATAGGTTCTGCAGGTTTTCAAAAAGTCCCACCGGTCCTATTTATTTGGCACCGGTCCAACTTAGCCTATTCCAAATAGGAAATAAATTTTGACGAAAATTCTGATTCCTATTGGGTTTGAAACTTCTAGGAAAGTTCTATTTTGGTATTTAACTTCTTTTCCAAGTAGAATTAGGACTTCCTTGCCTATATATATGTATCCATATTTTCTCTACAACGGTGTGAAAAAGAAGCCCTGAAATATTAGTTTTAAAGAGAGAAAGTATATACATAATAATTAGGGTTTATATATTTTTAAGAACACACATCCATACTACACGAGTGATTTTAGGATGGTGTTCTACTTCTGATTAGCTGCTCAGAGACTGCATCAAATCTATTTACTGATCAGAACATTGGATTGAAGGTTCTTCGCTTGCTTGCTTGCTGAGGAAGAAAGGTGACCAGATTGCACTACGAAGGGAACAAAATACTTGCTGAGTATTTTGGTTCTTCCAGTAACCTTTCTGTAAGGGTGGTGACGTTAGCCGGAAGTCTACAGCAGTTGGACGTGTTGTCGCAATCATAAGCCTGAGGTGTTCCGCATCAGATCCTTGACAGAGTGAAGAGGGGTGTGAGACTGAGACAGAGTCTGTTGTACTTTGCTTCATCATAGTGAATTGGTTCCCTGAGGCGTGCCGCCTCCCTCCGTGGTTTTTCCCGCCTTGGGTTTCCACGTATATCTGGTGCATTCTTTTCTTTACTTGCACTTTACTTATTTGCTTGCTTTAATTGTTTAATTAATTGGACTTAAAATTGAATTAATTAAAAATTAAGCAAACGAGCAAGTGATCCTATTCACCCCCCCTCTAGGTTCTAAAATACTTTTCGCAACCGCTTCCGCACCGCGCAACTCACAATTGGTATCAGAGCAGTGTTCTCTAATTTGTGAGTAGTTCCTTGCGAAGTATTTTTAAAATCAAAATTTATTTTTGTTTTCAAAAATTATCATGGAATCTAGTATGAAAGAGGGTGGATCGATTCAGCGAACTCCTTTGTTTGATGGTTCAAATTATACTTTCTGGAAGTCTCGCATGAAAGTCTTTTTAAAATCTCAAGGAGAGAGAGTTTGGATGGCTGTAGAGAATGGCTATAAAATTCCTACCATTACAACTGGAGATGGTGATGCTGTTGTGACTGTAGAAAAGGATAAGGCAACATGGTCTAATGCTGAACATGAAGATGCAAATAATAACAACAAGGGTTTATATGCTATATTTAATTCTGTTGTTCCTTCTGAATTTGCTAGAATTTCTGCGTGTTCCACTTCGAAAGAAGCATGGAATATTTTACAGGTAACTCATGAGGGTACCACCAAGGTAAGGAGATCTAAGCTACAAATGCTTGCCACTAAATTTGAAACAATTAGAATGGATGAAGATGAGATATTTTTTGATTTTTATTCTAGGCTTAATGATATTGTTCAAAGTAGTGCTAACCTTGGAGAGAAAATTCCTTCTTTTCAGATTATTAGAAAAATCATGAGATCATTGCCTGATAGGTTCCAAGCTAAGTTGGAAGCCTTAGATGAAAGCAGAGATGTAGATTCTATGGAGGTGGCTGAGTTAGTTGGATCAATTCAAACTTTTGAGATGAAATATCCAAAGCTTCAGAAATCAAAAAGTTTGGCTTTAAAAACATCAAAGACTTCAAAGTCTTCAAGTTTGTCAAATTGTTCAAATTCTTCAAAATCTGAAGTTGAAAAAATTGAAAGGTTTGAATATGATTCAGATAATGATGTTGCACTCCTTGCTAGAAAATTTAGAAAGATTCTTGAATATGAAAAAGGTAAAAATTTGAGAAAAGGAAATCCTTCTAAATTCCAGAATCAAAGCTCATCATCCAAAGGTAAGGAAAGGAAAGAGAAAGAAGAGGACTCTAAGGAAATTGAGGTTACGTGTTGGACATGTGGTGGTAAAGGACACACATCTAATCAATGTCCAAGTCCTAAGAAAAATAGCTTTAGTGCAAAGAAAATTTCAAACAAGAAAGTTATGAAAGCTATTATTTCTGAGTCTGAATCTTCTAACTCTGATAGTGATTCTTCTGTTGAGAATGATTCTTTGGTTTTTGTTGCTTTATTGAATGATGATACTGCTAATGATTCTTCTTCTGATGTAGGTGAAACAGAGATGTACACTACTCTCAGTCAAGTATGGTCTGACGATTCAGAAGTTGAGCAGTCTGATGAAGAACCATGTGAAAGCAAGCTGCCAGAACTTTTTGAAAAATTGCTGGAAGCTTATAATAAAAAATCTGAGAAGCTGAAGCAAGAAAGATCTGAGAAAGAGACTTTGAAGAAAAAGAATGAAGATCAAGTGAAGTTGATTGAAGAAAGTAAAGCTAAAATTCTGAATCTTCAAGGCAAAGCCAAGTTTCTTGAAAACGAGGTAAGTCAAGCTATTTCTGCTAAAGATGTTCTTATTGCTAGAATTAATTTTCTCGAGCCTGAATTGAAAAAATCACAAGAGAAATTAATTGCTTTTACTTCTGGACAGATTAAGCTTGATAGCATGATTAGTGTTGGTAAGCCTGTAGGAGATAAAACTGGATTAGGTTTTGTTGGGTCATCGTCTAAGGGAAAAACTATTTTTGTTAAACCCAAGAATTTGATTGTGTCAGAACCCAAACCTAAGTCTCAAGTTGAGTCTGTGCATGCTAATGTTGTGTCCAATGTGCTTTATTGTTCTTTTTGTGATAAGACTGGACATAGTCAACACTATTGCTATAAAAAGAGAAGACATTCTAATCCTGATTTTCATGTGCATAATTCTTTTGCTAAGAATAGGGTTCATGCTAAAAAGCCACATTATTGGAACAAACCCAAAAAGTCTCAAGGTAAAAAGAATTCAAATAAAAAGAAGAATGTTTTTGGTTCTCCACAATTCTCTCCTGATAAATTGCATGTTAAAACCATCTGGATGAAAAAGGAAGATTTGGAGAAGTTTGTGCCTGTTGATACTATGGGATTTATTCCTAATAGGTCTTTGGGTGCAAAACCCCCTAACTAAGTCTTTTAGGACTTTGATGGTCATGGATTGAGCTTCTGTTCATTATTTGTTTTCCATTGGACCATGTTTTTTTTTTTGGTTAGGTTTTGTTTATTTTTAGTAATAATCATATGAGATTATGATAATTATATTTTTCTGAGAAATGATGTGATTTCCTTATATTTCTTTTTAATTTCACTTTAATTTGTGAATGCATAATTGGGACACTCAGCTTGTCAATGAATGAAGTACTTGATTTTATGATCTAAACATTGATGACCAATATGCTTTATTTATTTCTTTTTAGAGGTAAATCTTCTGAGTCCATACAATTTGTGCACTAGTCCAACTCTGAGAGAATTGATTGAAAACTAATGTGAAGTTGACTAGAATATATTGTATGAGTAGCATTGAAAGCTTAAATGATCAATGAAAAAAAAATGAAAAAAATTATATGTTTTTATTCAGCATGAAAAGAAAAAGAAAATAGGAAATTTGCTGAATATCTAAGACAAAAGGAAAAAAGGCTACCTTCGGGATGTGTTCGTAGCTTCCACTACAATGTAAATCTCCAATGAGATATCTTTAAAAATTTAAAGAGTTGTTTTGAGGAAAATAGTTGGCTGGCCGTAAGAGTGAAAGCCACCGTCTTAGAAAAAGAAAAAAAAAATAAATGATGGATCTTGTGGAGTTATATTTTCTTATTATCCAATATGTTTTAGATGATGAATCAAAGGAATTTGATTAATTTTTGATGAAGTTGGATTGCACACACACACATGGATTTATTAGATGAATTTCTAAATTTTTATAAATATTTGTGTGTTGGAAGTTGTGTCATGATCATGAACTTGAGAATGAATTTTAAAGACAATCTATAGGTTTTAAAAATTCTGCATTTATAACTAATTGAAATTGTTCAGAAATTTTAGAACTCATGTTATTCTCTGAAAAATGTGTTTTGATTATTCTCATGAGATTATTCATGTTTTAGTGTTATTTTTTTTCTCTCTTGAAAAATTTCAAAAAAATTCAAAAATATGTTTATTTTGATTTTGTGTTTATTTTTCACTCCTTATGTTCTAAATTGCTAAATCAGATTAAAAATATGTGTTTTTGGTGAATTAAAGGTCCAAAGTGTAATTTTTCATAATTCACAAAGTTGGACCGGTCCCCATTATTGAGCACCGGTCGCACTTCTGCAGGTTCTGAGGAACAGAAAGAAGTTGGACCGGTCCCCAAATATGAGGACCGGTCGCACTTAGCGAATGCCCAGAATGTTGATTCTGCGCGTGCGCGTGTTTTGGCTTAAAACCCCTCACTTATTCTCACTCACATACACTCATATCTCTAACTCTCAAACTCTCTTAAAAACACTCCAACTCACACACATTTCTCTTCATCTAAATTTCTTTGTGATTGATTGATATTGGAGGTTGGGATTGAACTTTTGGAGTTTGGGTTGATTGAGTATTGATTTGGGAGAAATTGTGCAAATAAATTGTTTTGAAAATTGAGGTTTAAAGACTTGCACACAAAGTGTTCGACAAAAAGTCTCAATGGAACTCTTGACTATATTTTTGATCCCATTCATTGTGGTGTTAATGGCACGCAAACGGGGACGAAATGATGCGTCCACAAGTGCAGATAATCAAATTGTGTTTACTAGAAACATGTTTGAAGATGATTTTAACTACAACACTTTCATAAACATCATTGGATGTCGAGCTATGAGGATAGAAAGGAAAGTGAATCTTGTGGCGATTAAACAAGAATGGGAATTGGATTTTGTGCAATATTTTGAGGATAATGGTTGGGAGTCTCTATGTGATCTTCGGGAGATTGTCAAGTCGGACATGGTTCGATATTTCTATGGTAATATCATTACATCGAGCCTGGATGACCTCACTTTTGTGACCAAATGTTATGGTGTTCGGGTTGAGGTTACCAAGGATATAATTGCCAATATATTGGGAGTCCCAGAGATTGAAAATGGCTTAGTTTTGCCATATCAAATTGAGGATCCAAACCGACCAACCATGGATGACATGATTAGGGAGTTATGCATACCCAATGCCCCTAGACTTGTTGATAGGTTGCCTTCACTTTATATCACACACAATGTGTCGGCATTAAATTTGGTAGTCTCCTACAACCTTGATCCTCATGATCATAAAGGTAATTTGATCAAGAGTCGAGCCGAGCTACTATATCATATTGTTCGAGAGGATCCCATCAATCTTCCTGCAACAATCATGCGTACCATGATTCTCGCTACTCGACACTCTAGGTCATCATCAGCCTTACCCTTCCCACAGATTATCATGGCTATTCTGAGAGGTGCAAGGGTTCCTATTCCTGATGGAGCAGATGTTGAAAGACCGAAAGGGATAATTGATGCTACCTCAATTACTCGTTCAGTCAACAAGAAAGAGAAGGATAGGAAAGCTTATGAGCTCAGTCAAGGAGCTGGTCAGGCTGTGTCTGGGGGTCGTGGAGTTTTCCAACTTCCTGCTACTGACACACCTGTGACAGCCAATCAGATGAACCAAGTTCTCAGGTTCATTCAGCAAGGGTTTGATCGTTTACATACTAGGATAGACAAGCTTGACCCTGCTGCTTCTGATGAGGCTGCTGATGATGCAGATGATGATTAGACTTTAGGTCTTAATATATTTTTGTTCTAGACTATGGTTGATTTCTTTATCTTTGATGTCTAGATTATTTATTTTGGTTTATTCCATCAACTGATATGTTTTGGATATTTATTTGATCAGTGATGATGATTATGTTTGTCTCTATGTGCTTCATGATTTATCTGTTTATCTAAATCTCTTTGCTAGTTCTTTGTCAATTTGTTCCAAAAAGGGGGAGATGATATTGTTATATGCATAGGATGTGATATGAGGTTCTTTGACAAAGGGGGAGATATATTTATCAGATATTTTTTTTAAGGGGGAGATATATATGATTATATTTCTTTATTAAGCTTTTCACAGGTTGTGTTGTTTAAGAGATGTGCAGGTACAACAGGTTTTTACTAACCGTCTTGAACACACAAGTAAAGCTTCTGATGATCAGTTCTATATTTCTTGTATTTGGGCAAATTTGTAATCTAATTTTTCCAATGGGTTAGGTTATTGATTGTCTAAGTGGTTTTGTCACGAAATTGCCAAAGGGGGAGATTGTGACATATAAATTTGTAATTGGCATATTTCGGTGATCAAAACCTGAATGATCGAGTTGTAAGTTTCATGATATTTTATGTAACCAATCATCGACATCTTCGAGCTGACACTCAAGTGCATAGAAGCCGACAAATTAGTTAGGACACCATATAGTACAGGTAAGTATGTGAGGACACTCTGCACTTTTTAGTTCCGAGCCTATTTTAAAAAACCAGGGGTTAAATGAAAAGTTTAGGGTTTTTCAAAGTAGGACCGGTCCCCAATATTTAGGACCGGTCCAACTTTTCTCGGTAAGATAGGTTCTGCAGGTTTTCAAAAAGTCCCACCAGTCCTATTTATTTGGCACCGGTCCAACTTAGCCTATTCCAAATAGGAAATAAATTTTGAATAATTCTGATTCCTATTGGGTTTGAAACTTCTAGGAAAGTTCTATTTTGGTATTTAACTTCTTTTCCAAGTAGAATTAGGACTTCCTTGCCTATATATATGTATCCATATTTTCTCTACAACGGTGTGAAAAAGAAGCCCTGAAATATTAGTTTTAAAGAGAGAAAGTATATACATAATAATTAGGGTTTATATATTTTTAAGAACACACATCCATACTACACGAGTGATTTTAGGATGGTGTTCTACTTCTGATTAGCTGCTCAGAGACTGCATCAAATCTATTTGCTGATCAGAACATTGGATTGAAGGTTCTTCGCTTGCTTGCTTGCTGAGGAAGAAAGGTGACCAGATTGCACTACGAAGGGAACAAAATACTTGCTGAGTATTTTGGTTCTTCCAGCAACCTTTCTGTAAGGGTGGTGACGTTAGCCGGAAGTCTGCAGCAGTTGGACGTGTTGTCGCAATCATAAGCCTGAGGTGTTCCGCATCAGATCCTTGACAGAGTGAAGAAGGGTGTGAGACTGAGACAGAGTCTGTTGTACTTTGCTTCATCATAGTGAATTGGTTCCCTGAGGCGTGCCGCCTCCCTCCGTGGTTTTTCCCGCCTTGGGTTTCCACGTATATCTGGTGCATTCTTTTCTTTACTTGCACTTTACTTATTTGCTTGCTTTAATTGTTTAATTAATTGGACTTAAAATTGAATTAATTAAAAATTAAGCAAACGAGCAAGTGATCCTATTCACCCCCCCTCTAGGTTCTAAAATACTTTTCGCAACCGCTTCCGCACCGCGCAACTCACAATACTCACTTTGAGACTTCAGTTATATGATCAATGATAGAAGTATAACTCAAATAATACAACTCAATCATGTTTGGTTTTGACACCAAAGATTGCCAATTACAAAATATACGTCACAAAACTTAGGCTACTAGAACCTCTGAAGAAAGCTTCAAAAGACCTATAAAATAAACCATTTGCTATGAAATCTAATAATTCATTAGAACTTGAAACCAAAGTGGGCATAGTGCTCTCCACAAACCCAGCTCTTCTCAAGCTCTCTCTAACCTCAAAACTCAACTCAAAATTTATTGACCAACAAAGCATTTGAAATCTCATAAGAGTTCTATGGGAATGTGTAGATGAAGATGAGAAGAAAGTGAAGGCTTTGGAACAATTTGAAAATAAATTTTCAATGGGTTTTGATATAGATCTACAATTAGTACTACATTACTTTGAATTGTATGTGCACGCTAGCATGAACATGTGGGATTCATCTTCATTGGCAAGGTGAGGGTGGTGAGCTCAGTTGGACAGAGTGTCCTCTTGACAAGTGGCGAGGTAATCCGGTAAAGGGAACCCTCATGGGCAATCTAGTAATAGAACCCAATGGGATAATCTGGGTTGGAGCTCCAATTAGATGGAAGAGGATACTCTCTAAAATAGAGTCCTACAATGAGGTTAATCGGTAATGGGGTCGTGGATACGTGGAATTGGGCGGCCTATAAAATCAGAACCCAATAAATGTGTGGAGAATATAAGAAAATTATGCATATCACGTTGCATTATATATTGCTTGTGATATGGTTATGATGTACGGATATTTGCTTAACATGATTAAATGCAAATGTATGTTTATGTGGTATTCACGAAACTTATAGAATTGTGTTTTAGACATTTCTACTGAGCGTTTTGTAACTCGTCCCATGAGTATTAACTTTTTTTAGGAAATGGAAAGGAGGTGATGGAATCTCCCCAACAGTGAGTTGGTGCAGAGCAAAAATTGGTCTCATTTAAAGACTTAAATCATTTTATTTTAATACATGTCTGGATTGTGGACTATATAGATGTGGTGAACATGTATAAGACCTTTATGTTTCGAGAACATGTTATATTATGCTTTATGATTGCATGCTTTAAATATAGTTTTGAGTATGGTGAATGTTGATGATGTGAACAATGATTTTGCATTTATGATTCATTTTTACATGTATAAACTTGTGAGAATGGTTGTGTTGATGAATTGGTAAAATGAGGATCATGTATGATGAGAATGGGGATTAAAGTGTGAGAATTAAAACTTATAATTTTCTGCAGAGAAATAGTGTTCAAGGGATTTCGATCAATTGAAACCCCTCTTTCAATCAATCAAAATGTCTTGATTAATTGGCTAAGTATCAAAATAGTTCGAGAGAAGGTGGTCAAATTCCAGTAGAACTTCAATAGTACTTCGAAACTAGTTCGATCAAGTATAAAGTGCAGGGACTATGTGTTTCCAATGAAACTTATGTATGTATGTTTTAAATAAGGGGTATACATAGTGGACTTGAATGCATGGTAATAATGGTTTAAAGAATGCTTCCTCTAGACTTTGAGATCACAACTTAAATTGATTGATCCATGTGACATTTTAGTTAGGAATTGATGTGTTGATATAAAAAGAATACTTCTGCTGATTTATGAAATGATAACTTAGATTATTGATTATGGTGATATAGCTGGTGAGGGATAGATGTATTGATAAATGTAAAGGCTCCCATTGTACGTAATGATCATGGTGGTCCAAGTAGGAACCGAGGGTGATAATGGTAGTTTGCCATAGTTGTCCAGGTCATAGAGTGATGATTGGGCGATCATGACACCTCACTACCTGGGATTCGGGCTCAAATCGGGGGAGTCCCGGAGGTCCAAATTTTAGGGCGTGACATCTTGGTATCATAGCATAACTAGGTCAAATACCTAGGGACAACAGGTAAAAGTTAGACCACATTTTGGTTTGAAAAGATTTGATGATTGCTAGCTTATTGTTAGAGCTTAATTGGATTTGAATACCTAGACATGAAGGGTAAGGGTTGTACCAGGTATAGTTTTGGTATGGTCAGAACCTTGAGTTAAAAACCTAAAATGCGTGTAGACATGACATAGTTAATTAGAGAACTTATGTGCATATGAAATGTGCTTATATGATAAAATGCTAAGTGCTTATGTGATAACATGTGTTATATGTTATGTGTTATTTTGAAAACATGTTTATGTAATTAAATGTGTGTTAAAAAAAAATATATGTCTATGTGTTATATGTGAAAGTGATAATATGTTAATATGTTGTGTAATTGTTTGATCGTGTTGAGTAAATAGCATGAGATAATTTATTGTAGTTGACCTATATCTTCACTATAAAGAGTTATGCCACCTAGACGCGCATCGTGAAGAGGCAGTTAGGGGTGGGGTTCCTAAGGGAGATCGCTCGGTCACCAAGATGACCGCGACCCTTGGAGATTTTATGAGAACAGCTGTTATTGAAGTGTAACAACCAGTAGTGCAACTAGAGGAGAGTGAAAGTGAGAGGCGTTTAAAGTTCATTACTAGGTTCAAAAGGTTGATGCCTCCTAGTTTCGACGAGAGTTTGGATCCATTGGTAGCCAATAATTGTTTGCAGCAAGTAGAGAAACATCTAAGGATGATGTTTATGCCCGATGATGGGATGAGGGTGATGTTTGCTTCCTATTTATTCATGGAAGGTGCTGAAATATGGTGGAAGTCGGTGAGTGGCTGACATGAGGTTGATACTATGGGATGGGAAGAGTTTAAGACTTTTTTTCTTGACCATTACTTTCTAAGGCGAAAGAGAAGGGCACTAAGGAAAGAATTTGATGAACTCATCATGATGACATTACTGTAATTGAATATGAGAACAAGTTCATTTCTCTCTCATGTTTTATGTCTGAAGTGGTGAGAGATGAGGAAGAGAAGACTTGAAGATTTGTGGATGGCCTTCATCATTCTATTAGGCTAGTTGTTGTAATTTTAGACTTAAAGGACTATAGTGAGGCAGTGAATAGGGCACTAATAGTAGAGGCAGAGGCTGAGGCTGAGGCTGAGGTTAAGGATAGGTTGGGAAAAAAGGAGTCCAAAAAATAGGAGAAAAGAAAAGGGTGATTCTTCTGAGAGTCAGTCAAACAAGAAGCAGAAAAATGTTCCTTCACAATTAGTAGTATCAGCGAGGTAGCAGATGATACATTCTATGCCTACAATTTCTATGTCAGCGAGATCAACCAGGGGAGTGTGAACTATTATCAATAGCCAGGTCACTACAAGTCTGAGTTTCCTAGCATACATTTAGCACTAGCAGTTGAGTAGGTTTGTTGTCGTTGTCATCAAACGGCTCATATAAAGTTTAATTCTCCTTGGGGACAGGGTGTGTAGGGTGGGACGGAGTATCATAACCGCACCAATTAGTTTTTGGTGAGTTAGCTCAATTTTATGGCAATGATGCCACCCCCACTAGTGTAGTCTGCTAAAGTTTTCGAGTCAGTGAAGGGAGTATTCCTAGTGGTTCTAGACAATAGTCCGGGTATCGAAAGACTGGTCCACAGTATTGAGGTACACCAGTGACTTCTAGTTTATAAATTATAACACCAATTTATGCAAATATATTAAGTTGCATATAATGAGTTTGTGTCACAAAATTGAGGGAGCATGATAAGTTTTATATGTTATGAATAGTATGATATTGGCTTAAGCAGAGTTAATGTAACATGCTTTGTATTTAGAATATTTTTAATGTACACTGAATGTTTGGTTTTCAGTATCCTAGTTTTGAGAGTTTGATCAAACCAAACAGAGATTTGAATATAGGTCGATTCATGAGGTTTGAGATGTACAAGTTATACTAGACACAGGTTGTGTGAACCTAGGGTTAGTGAGAAGAGTTTGAGATACTTTGATGTTTCTTCATATCGAGATTTTTGAAAATGATTTAGAGTTGGATATTAGTCTTTGTGGATATTTAGGAACTTAATATATGTGGCCCATTAGTTTTATGCCGAGACGACAATTGGGATAGAGGGACAAAAAAGGCATGCTGCGGGGTTGGGCTAGCAGGGAGAAATGGCCTGGCCAGATATTTTTCTTCGATTAGTACTTCTATTACAATGTGTTAAGTCCAAGTGAATATGGAGTTGACTTGTGATTATAGACAAGTAAAGATTGAAACATTCAAATTTTGAGTGTAGATGGTTTCCACTCATAAGGTTGAGGAAACCAATTTTTGTCCTTGGAGTATTACAAGAGTTCAATGGGTTTCGTGGTAGTGGGCGTGGTCTTTGGGATGCAAGTTTGTCTAAGGATGCACACACTAGAGTCGAGTTTGTCATTTTGACATAGATTTTTTTATTGATACACTCGGCAGACTAGAAAAGAGGCCAATCAGTCACAGTTTTGTCTATTGACACACGTAGTGGTAATTCTTGATGCAGTTTTGCCTATTATTACACTCGTGGTGGTGAGCATTGTCATTTAGACATAGTTTTGTCTACTAACACTCACCGAAAATGGAACATTATAGTTTGGACGCAGTTTTGTCTATCAACACATGCAGAGGGAGTCGAGTTTGTCATTTTGATGTAATTTTGTCTATTAACATACTCAGTAGACCAGAAAAGAGGCCAATCAAATGTAGTTTTGTCTATTGACATATGTAGTGGTGATTCAGGATGTAGTTTTGTCTATTGTCAAACTCATGGTGGTGAGCATTGTCATTAGGACACAGTTTTATCTACTGTCACTCACTAGGAATAGAGCATGGTTATTTGGACATAATTTTTTTTTATTAGCACGCGAATGGAAGTTGAGTTTGTCAAGATAGATACAGTTTTGTCTATTGAAATACTAGAAGAATAAGGATTTATCTATTGGTACATGTTGGAAGAGTTATCTCTAGATATAGTTTTGTCTACTGGTATACTAGTTGAGGGGATAGGTTTTTCCTAGGTAAAACGTATAAGTTTTGACTAGATTGAGGTAATGGTTCTTCAAGTTAGTGCAAAACTTAATTTCTAAACATGACAAGTTTTAGTGTCATTGTCAAGGTAAAAAGGTAGATTGATTTCTATTTCGGTTTAGGTTTTATCGAAAGGTGGGTTGAGATATCCTAAGTATTGTAATGTTTCACATTATGGATTAGGATATGCTAGGGGTGCGGATGTAGGATGATAAGTTAGAGATGATCTACCCATAGATTTCTAGTGGTATGATAGTGACAGACTAGACCTTATATCACTATGGTTTTGTGATGGGTTCCACAGTTAAAAATGGGAAAACAATACAGTTTGGATAATGTTGACTAGTTAACTAAGGTAGCTCACTTCCTTATAGAATGACGTGAGAGGCTTAGTAAGCAATATGTGGAACATATTGTAAGGTTACGTGGAGTTTCGAGTATCCATTGTGTTGGATAGAGATACAAGTTTGCCTTAAGGTTTTAGCAAGATTTCAAATAGTACTTGGTGTATATTGCAGTTACCATAAGAAAAGTGTGCATATAACAGCAGTAATAAAGCCAGTATCATTATGGCATCATTTGAGGCGTTGTTTGGCAGACCTTGTAGATCTCCAATTTGTTAGACGGAGGTGGGCAAGACAGTAACCTTAGGACCAGATATTATTCATTAGACTACTAAAAAGATCAAGTTGATTAGACAGCAGTTATTGATAGCTCAGAGTCGACAAAACAGCTATGCCAACATAGGAGACGACGACTGTTATCCTTTAAGGTGGGAGACCATGTGTTTCTTAAGGTTTTGCCATGGAAGGGATTGATGCAATTTGAGATCCTTGAGTGTGTCAGTGAGGTGGCTTACAGAGTGGCTTTACCACTACAATTGGAAAAGTTCATAACGTATTTCATGTTTTGATGTTGAGGAAATATGAACTTGATCCATCACATGTCTTGAGTTGGATAGATGCTAAGGTTGACGAGGATTTCACATATGAGGAGAGACTAGTTCAGATTCTTGATGGTCGAGAGCAAATTCTAAGGAGTAAGTCCATTCATTTGGTCAAAGTTTTGTCGCATCGTCATAATGTTGAGGAGGATACCTAAGAGTGAGAGTAGGAAGTTCGTTCTAAGTATTCGGACTTGTTTCCTTCAGGTATAGCCTGATTTCGGAGACGAAATCCTTTTAAGTTGGGTAGGTTGTAAGAATCGTGACCATATTTGGCTGACTTTCTTTTTATTTTATTTAAATGCATATAAATTATTATATATGTGTTTTAAATGTGAAATATATGTTTTGGGACTTGTATAAGTATCCAAAATTTTGGAAGTGTTTGGTAAAAGTTAAAATTTTTGGGTCGGGTGGACTCAAGATGCGGGTCCCATGGGCTTGGAAAATTCAAAAGTGTCAGAATGATACCAAAGTGCATGGATGCAGACAACTTTGAGCTGATATTCAAGTGCATGGATGCAGACAAATCAGTAAGAACACCATATAGTACAGGTAAGTATGGTGAGGACACTCTGTACTTTTTATTTCTGAGCCTATTTTGAAAAATTAGGGTTTAAATAAAAATATTAGGATTTTTCAAAGTAAGACCGATCCCCAATATTTTGGACCGGTTCAACTTTTTTTGGCAGTTTAGTTTCTACAGGTTTTCAAAAAGTCCCACCGGTCCTATTTATTTGGCACCAGTCCCACTTAGCCTGTTCCAAATAGGAAATAGATTTTGACAAAAATTCTAATTCCTATTGGGTTTGAAACTTCTAGGAGAGTTCTAGTTTGGTATTTAAATTCTTTTCCAAGTAGAATTAGAAATTCCTTGCTTATATATATGTATTCATATTCTCTCTACAAAATAAGCAAGTATTATATGCCTGAAACATATTTTTAGAGAGAGAAAGTATATATAGTATAATTAGGGCTATTTATTTTTAAGAACAAACATCCATACTACACGAGTGATATTTAGGATGGTGTTCTACTTCTGATTAGCTACTCAGATATTGTAATACCCCGCTCTAACACATGGTATGATATTGTCCATTTTTGGGCCATAGCCCGCACGGTTTTGCTCTTGGGTTTTACCCCCAAAAGGCCTCATACCATTTGAAGAGAACATACTACATATAAGCACATCCCCTTTATATGTAGTATGTTCTCTTCAAATGGTATGAGGCCTTTTGGGATAAAATTCAAGAGCAAAACCGTGAGGGCTATAGCCCAAAACTGGACAATATCATACCATGTGTTGGAGCGGGGTATTACAGAGACTGCATCAAATCTATTTGTTGATCAGAACATTGGATTGAAGGTTCTTCACTTGCTTGCTTGCTGAGGAAGAAAGGTGACCAGATCGCACTATGAAGGGAACGAAATAGTTGTTGAGTATTTTGGTTCTTCTAGCAACCTTTCTGTAGGGATCGTGATGTTAGCTGAAAGTCTGCAGCAGTTGGACATGTTGTCGCAATCATAAGCCTGAGGTGTTCCGCATCAGATTCTTGAGAGAGTGAAGAGGGGTGTGAGACTGAGACAGAGTATGTTGTACTTTGCTTCATCATAGTGGATTGGTTTCCTGAGGCTTGCCGCCTCCTTCCGTGGTTTTTTCCGCCTTGGGTTTCCACGTATATCTGATGCATTCTTTGCTTTACTTGCACTTTATTTATTTGCTTGCTTTAATTATTTAATTAATTGGACTTAAAATTGAATTAATTAAAAATTAAGCAAACGAGCAAGTGATACTATTCACCTCCCTCTAGGTTCTAAAATACTTTTCGCAACCGCTTTCGCACTGCATAACTCACAATATGTACAAGCATGAAAATTAGTACTACATTGCTTTGAATTGTATATGCACACTAGCATAAACATGTGGAATTCATCTTCATTGGCATGGTGAGGGTGGTTCAATTAGGCGGAGTGTCCTCTTGACGAGTGGTGAGGTAATCTAGTAAAGGGAACTCTCGTGGGGCTAATCCGATAATAGAACCCAATGGAGTAATCTGGGTTGGAGCTCCAATTAGATGGAACCCAATGGAGTAATCTGGGTTGGAGCTCCAATTAGATGTAAAAGGATACTCCCTAAAATAGATGCCTACGATGAGGTTAACCGGTAATGGAGCCTCGGATAGGTGGGATTGGACTGCCCATAAAACCAGAACCCATTAAATGTGTGAAGAGTATGAGGGATTTATATATATCATGTTATATTATACATTATCTATGATATGGTTCTAATGTACGGATATTTGTTTAACATAATTAAATGTAAATGTATGTTTATGTGATATTCATGGAACTTACAAAATTGTGTTTCAGATACTAAATGTGTTGTAGCTAATCCCACGAGTATTAACTCTTTTCAGGAAATGGAAAGGAGGTGATGGAGTCTCCCCAACAGTGAGCTAGTGCAGAGTGAAAATTGGTTTCATTTAAAGGCTTAAAACGTTTTATTTTAATGCATGTCTGGATTGTGGACTATATGCATGTGGTGAACATGTATAAGACCTCTATGTTTCAAGAACATGTTATATTATGCTTTATGATTGCATGCGTTTGAATACGGTTTTGAGCAATGTGAATGCTAGATGATGCGAAAAATTATTTTACATTTATGATTCATTTTTTTATGTATAAACTTGTGAGAATGGTTGTGTTGATAAATTGGTAAAATGAGGATCACGTATGATGAGAATGGGAATCAAAGTGTAAGAATTGACACTTATAATTTTATGCAAAGAAACAGTGTTTGAGGGATTTCGATTGATCGAAACCCCTGTTTCGATTAATCAAAATGTCTCGATTAATTGGCCAAGTATCAAAATGGTTCTATAGAAGGTGGTCAAATTCCAATAGGATTTTATTAGTACTTCAATACTAGTTCGATCAAGCATAAAGTGCAGGGCCTGTGTGTTTCCGAAGAGACTTATGTATGTATGTTTTCAATAAGGGGTATACATAGTGGACTTGAATTGCTTATGTATTAATGTATGCATGGTAATAATGGTGTAAAGAATGTTTCCGCTAGACTTTGAGATCATAACTTAGATTGATTGATCCATTTGATATTCCGGTGAGAAATTGATGTGTTGATGTATAAAGAATGCTTCCACCGATTTATGAAATAATAACTTAGATTATTGATCATAATTATATATCTGGTGAGGGATAGATGTATTGATAAATGTAAAGACTCCCATTGTATGTAATGATCTCGGTGATTTGGGTAAGAACCGACGGTAATAATAGTAGTTTGATATGGTTGTCTATGTCGTGAAGTGACGATCGAACAATCATGACACCTCACTACCTGAGATTTGGACTCAGACCGGGGGAGTTCTGGCGGTCCAATTTTTGGGGCGTGACAATTGTGGTAACCCTTGTGGGCAAGTGTGAGAGACACTGGGTGAACTACCACAAACACTAGGAGAGCTACCACACTGGCAGGCTACAAGGTGCTTAATCTCATATCGCCTAGGCATGGAGAAGGGGATGTGCTTATATGTAGTGTGTTATCTCCAAATGGTATGAGGCCTTTTAGGGAAAAATCCAAGAACAAAAACGTGCAAGTTTTGGCCTAAAGCGAATAATGTCATACAATTAGGTGGATCGGACTGTTACATCTTTCCTCACTTATTAAATTAATCAAAAGTCCTTTGGTATACGAGATAGAATCAAATGGTAACATCCCTAAAATAATTTCCCTTTTGAGCTCAAAAGATGTGTCAATTTGAGTATCTACCATGGATTACATTCTCAGATTCACATACTTTGTGAGGAAAGAAGTGATTCAAGTAATGCTCAAATAAGTATTAATAGAGAAACTAGTGGAATTTTTGAGGAACTACATTCAACCATTGAAGAAAAGAACAAGAATATCGCTTGAATCGCTTGTCTATGAAATTGGAAATCCACATTCATACACACACTACAATGTCCATGAATTGAAAAACCCATATTTGATCATCGAAGAAAAGAAAAATAACTGTAAGAAATCCAATACCCACTTGCCTCCGGTGTTTGAATGTGGGTGTTTATTGGTTCAGATGCAAGAGATGGAGCGTCACAATCGCGAATGTGTCGAAGATAGCCAACAATCTCGACTCACTCCAAAAGCTTCTCATCAAAAAAGTTTTCTACGTGTATCATCACCATTGGATTGCACTACACCTAATTATCTTACTCTTGATTCTATATACTGACTGATTGATTTTTTCATCTGGGTCTATATATATTTACATACCTGTACATGATTGGTTTCTTTCAATTGTTGAGCTATGTTTGTTATATCAAAGAGGTTTGGATTCAATGAATATTGCTTGACTTAAATGAGTTGTAGTTACGAAAAATTAAATATGGGAATACATGAAATATTTTGCTTGGTAGTTTGATAAAATTGATTGATTTTACCATTTGGGTATATATGCATAGCCTTTATGTTTGCCTTTTCATATTTATTCAACAAGGTTCAAATATAGTGGGTGATAATTTGACAAAAAGAGAGAGAGAGAGAGAGAGAGAGAGAGAGAGATTGGGGAAGTTTTGTCTAACTACTTTTAGTTTAAATGGTTATTTAATATAATAATGTCATTTTAGTTCTTTTATGTCACTTAAGTGTAGTTTGGACATTTAGAATGTAATAACCCAGAAATTTGGACGTCAATTATTTTTTAAAGGGAGGATGAAATAAAAGTAAAGTATCCAGAACTTTTTCTCTCAGGTATGGGTTGAATTCCGAGGATGAAATTCCTCTTTTTAAGGGGGAAGAATGTAATACCCCAAAAATTTGGACGTCAATTATTTTTTTTTAAAAATATTGAATTACTTTATATTTGTTTTTATTAATTCATGTGAAATGCCTTATCTCTATATATTTTATTATTTTATGTGAGTTGCTTTTCTTTTATATGCATTTTACCATTTCATGTGAATTGATAAGTTTGATTTTGTTTATCATTTTATGTTGATTGTTGTTGTCTTTATAGATTCCAATTATTTCATGTGAATTTCTCTGTTTTATTTTTATCAGTTTATGTGAATTGTGTATTGATTATGTATTGTCTTATTTAAATTTTTAAATGTTGTGGATTAGATTAGGGAGGAATCTGGGCTGGAATGGTTGGGCTTGGGATATGCTTAAGTTGATGGGCCAGAGTTATAGTTATATTACTTTATTTTCTTTTGTTTTTTGGTTTATTTGGTTTTTAGAGAAAAGAGAATATAGAATAATATTATTAATTAAAACAAAAGAAAATAAGAGACTAGGTTTCTGATGTTTACTTTATGCACAGAAATCAAGAGAGTAAACGAAAGAGCGAAGGGAGTGAAGGAATGATCGGGTGAACGAGTTGTTGAATCGTCAGAGAGGTAAGTTTGATTCTTCTCTTTCCCTTTGAATCTATATGCATAGACTAGGTTTGAGGATTATGTTTATATTAAAATTTTGTATATAATTGTATGTTTATTTTTTGTTGCTTCCTATAGATAAATTCCATGAGAATTTCTTATCTAACTGTATATAGGAGTATAAATATATATATGTAATAATATATACATATATATTTCATGTATGTGTAAATTGTATAGAAATTTGTTCATGCAAGAATTTGGGATGGGAAAGGATGTTAATTCGTAAACCTTCTGTGTTGTTATTATCTAATACACGACCATTGATCTTTAGGAAAATAGATCGTTGAAGAATTTGACTTTAATTTTTAAAATTTTGCAAAAGAACCCTAGGACTTGTGAATTAGGGGTTTCCGATTCGGGCCATTATTGATGGGCTTTTTGCATCAATGGGTACAGGGGATCAAGGGGAGAAGTTTGATACAAAAATAGGGCTGAACGGAGGTCTGACGAAGCCGAAATTAGGCCGAAAAGTTCCCCAGCGTGCTGGGGAAGACAACATATCAGGCGCGTGTCCCCCACATGCACCGTCTATGCATGAGGACTCCTGCAGCCAGTGGTCAAAAAAGAATTTTTGGGCCCCACTCGCGGGGCCCACTTCTGGGTCCAATATGAGCCCATTCCGAATTGTTTTGATATTTTTTTTGTATTTTCGAAATTTTTGGAAAAATATGAAAAATCATTTTTTTTATGCTTTCAAAAATTCCCAAATTTTTATTGTAACTTCCTGAATGTTCAATGAACTTGGGTTTAAATTTTCATGTTGAAATGAGCCCCTCTTGTAGTTCAATTGATTTTTAAAGTGTCCAAAAGTTGGGTTTTTCACCTTCTTTTATTTTAGAAAATACTTTTATAATTCCAAAAATTCTCAAAAAATTCAGGTAACTTTATAGGGTTAAAATGCATTTGGGTTTTAAATTTTAGGTGGAAATGAGTTTCCCTTATGGTTTATCGATTTTAAAGTATGCCTCAAAATTTATGTTTTATTTTATTTTGCTGGAAAAATATTTTTTTAAATTTCCAAAAATTCCAGAAAATTTCAGAATATTTAAATTGGGTTCTTAGTAACAGAATAGGCCTGAGAACTTAAATTTAAGTTAGGTTTTGACTCCCTTGAAGGTTTAGATAAATTGGAGGTTTGATTGGGTGTTTGCTTCTAAAGTGGATAACTGTGTTATTTGATTTACTTGAATATGTTTTCTTTTGAAGTTATAACTATCCATGAAATACTTTATTATAGTTTACTTGTGAATGAGTTGTCTTATGGTGATGATTGCATATCGAATAAGTTAAATCACTGTGTTTTGTGCAAATTAAAATCATAATGCACCCTGTTTTATTTTATGTTTCATATTGAGAAGGAGACATGTAAGGATTGCTAGGCGTGTCAGGATCACCAATACCTAATAAGGTATTGATTCGTGTGTGAGTGTGACTCAAAAAGTATATCAATTAAAATTTTCCACACTTCGCAATAGAACGAATTCCTTGCAGAATAGGGCTATCGAAATGAATGGGTATCGTACCTCAGGGATTATGTTCTGATGAGTTGGAACACAGAACTAATTCTAATTAAATTTATAAGAAAAGAATTCTGATTTTTAACTAATTAAAAAGATAAAATAAAATAAATCAAAGGTAAACAGATAATGAAGATAATAAGAGAGAAACCTAGGGTGTTTGACTTCACCACTAACTCCACAATCAATGGTCAATTGAATCAACTATAGGGGAATTACATCATGCATAAGTGGTGTCGGTGGCTACAAGCTCACCTTCATCCGTCAAGAAGATAACATATGATTAAGGCTAAGCCATGGACTATCTTCGATTGGCATGGGCCATCTGCCTAACTACTCTAATCTAGGGTGCAGTATGGTTCATCTTCTCTAGGCATAATCCATCAAAGCTCATAACAATATATTCAGTGATTACCATTGTGTAATAATCTCTCTCATGATCACAGAAAACAAAAGAGATTGAGTTCAATAACAACAACTAAATATCTAAGACAAGATAAGAAATCATTGAGATTGAATTTACAAGACTTTTATTGCTCAATTCATTACTAAGAATCCTCACAATTACACAATCTATGCATGTATATAAAGGTCCCCAATAATTAAAACAATCAAACCATTGATGCTTTGTTAGGGCTACATCAAAACCCTAGTGGATGAACTAGCCGCTCATGGTAGAAGAAGAAGCTTCAACTGTTGAGGAAGAAGACATCATCTTTCTGAATTACGCGTATGACTTCGTTCTCCAATGGCTCTGCAATATGTTTCTGTTCTCTTCAGCCCTCTCAGACTCTCCAATCTCTGTGTAAGCTCTCCCTCTTCAGCCTCCAAGTCTTCCTTTTATTCCCCAAGAGAATTCACCAAAGTCCTAATCCAATTAGGAATTAATTAGGGTTTCCCGCAGCACTAATCAGGTGGGTTTTTCCTGCTGACTTCGGCCCAACTTTTGACCCACTAGAAGTCCGATTCACGGAATTTTCGTGAAATACAAAAGTGTGCAGAATCAAATTTCGTTCAACCCCTAGCGAGAATTATGTCGATTTGAGGCTCGGAAATAAGACTTCTGGTCCGTTTTCCAAAACGGGATTAAGACTGCATTATGCGCAGATTTGGGCTTCAGGCCCGAAACCTTCCTAAGCAGCTGTAATTCTCTTGGACCTCTTCCTTGGGCTGATTTGAGTTAAAATAAATGGTTGAGTGAATCTCCTTGATGTAGGCTTCATCTCACCATCTTGGATGTCTTCTTTAAAAGCCCAAAATTCTGGTTTTAACTGAAATAATTATTAAGGCCCTGAAAATACAGAAAACACTAAAACAAAGTAAAATAACAAAATAATCTATCACTAAGAGAATAAAATACATAAGTTAAGAGGCTAGAATGCGTAACATTCAACGCCTATCACACCCCCAAACTTACATATTGCTAGTCCCTTAGCAATAGAATAAAACAAAACTAAAATAAAGAAACTACTAAACATTAACTAAACTACCTAACTCCACTTTCGTGGGAGAAACGATTGCATTTAGCATATGCAACAAGCCTTTAAACCCCTAGGTTCCCCCTAGTGGACGAGTATAGTCTCGTGAGGGTTTCCAGAAATGTTACCCACAAACATTCAAAATTCTGTTTCAACATTAATTCAAGAAGAAGATTACAATATATAGTTACAAACTTGCATTCAAGAATAGTTTCAAACTTTCAAATTCCACAATTCAAAGCAATGGTCCCCACACATAATTCACATCAACATATCTCAAAATAATCAACTCTAGCTCCCTCGTGTAAAGTGAACTAGCAGTCATCTCATGTAGCACAACCTAGCTCTGAATATATTAAGACACATACCCTTTCAACTCACTAGCTCCCCTTATTGAACTCATACTTCCCAACATGCATACATGACTTTTTCATTTTTTTTTTTTTTCATCATTCTTTTTTTTCATTGCTTTATTGGTTGTGCAATGTCTTGATCTATTAAGCTTTCTGAAAGATCCATGTAGCAAGCTTTCAGTCAGTGACTCCCAAACCAGATGGCTTTAGGGCACTAGGCTTTAAGATACCCCGAAAACCTAATTACTCGAATCAGTCAGGCTACAAATCAAGACAACCAATGCTCATCTTTTCTCACCCTTTCACTTTTGACGCGAACACTCCGTGCTTCCTGAGGCATAGAGGCCCGGTTACTCATGAAAAGGATCAAATTGATTTGCTTATTCATCACATTTTTTTTTCTTTCTTTTTTTTTTCTTTTTCATTGAAGTCATGTAAAACACATTATCGGTACTCATTCTCAAGAGATACTAATTAATATCAAGCACATGTAACTCAATAACTCAGAACCACAGTCTATACCCCATAAGACTATGCTAGTGTGTTTGTGCATGTAAGGAAACTACAATTAATCACTTCAAAACATGTTATTGCAAACCATGATTAAAACCACTTAATTTAAACCATAGTTTTCAAGAATTTAAAACATACTCAAAAATTGCAAGTTATGCACCTACATAAGGTATTAATCCGTTGAATCATGTCAAAACATACTATCTAAAAATAAAACAAAATAAAATAAAATAAACTAACTAAGAAAATAAAATAAAATAAAATCCTAATACAAGAAGAATTTCACACAAATTTCCCCCCATATTGCAATAAAGCACAAAAATAGGCATCGCCTCACCCCCAAACTTAAACTGTACATTGTCCTCAATGTACTACCAATCGAAGCATAGAGAAGAGTAAGAACGATATTACCGGGATCATGGAGTAGTGGAAAGAAAATAGAGTACATCACGAGCACGAAGGCAATGCAAGCACACCCCCAAACTTGGATGTTTCAATCTGGCAAAACAAACCACTATACCCCAAAGATCAAGTGAAAATAGGATGGGTGAAAATAAATATGAAAGAGAACAATCCTAAAAAAAAAAATATTTTTTTATTTCATTTTTCAATTTTTTTTTTTTTTTTTTTCATAATAAAAATCTAACTACAAAAAGAAAAATAAAAAAGAAAAATAAAAACTAAAAATAAAATAATATACAAAAGATGGTTACCTTCCTGTCAAGGATGTGGTGGTGACTGAGCATCCGGATCTAAGTTTGCTTGGCGCATCAGTGCACGCATCATCCTCCTCATCTCTAGTTGCTCTTGGCGAGTGTCACGAAAGTGATCCGCCATCTCTGCTCTCATTGCACCAAATTGTGTGGAGACCTCTGTCTGTAAGGTGCCAAACTGGGCTGTCAACCCAGCAATCTGCCCTTCTAAGTATTGATAATCATGGCCACCAGCCTGTGCATGCACTTCCTCTTCCTCTGCCTCCATCTCCTCTGGATCATCCACCGGTGGTGGTACATCTACATGCTCTCCTCCTTGGGCCAACCGAGATACCTCACCAGGCGCCGCTATGACTCTCTGGTGCATATGAGATCGACTCAAGTTCCAGTCATGCGTGCCATAATGAAGGTCATGTGGAAAGGCAAGCTCGTCCTCGTGGACTGCATACCCCTTGGCCACAACCTTGGAATAGAATTTCTCCATCTGGCCCCAGACAATCTGTGGGAATGACAGCCAATGCCCAAAATGTATGGCATATAAGGCTCTGAGGAACTCTTGACGTCTTTCGGTTTTATGTCCAATTGGACATACATTCTTGAGTAGCACAGCGTCAAGGAACCATAAATGATTTGGCATTGAAGACTTTGAAGCTGCATTCCTTTCCGGCCCAGAAAATTGGTTGGCACACAATCGTGCAACCACATTGCCCACCGACAACTCGTCGGGTAAAGGAGTGTAGATATGAGATAAATCAGCTGGGCATTCATGAGGACAACCCATGGCAATGGCAATGGATGACATGTCAACTCGAACTATTGTTCCATCTACGGAAGAAGTAAGCACATCCCGCTCATCAGGTTTCGGCATCAAGTTTTGATAAAATACCTTGACAAGCCTCGGGTAAATGGTAGATGAGAGTGGAACAAAAATGGATGTCGACCGACGACGACGGATGTCGAAAATCCCCCATCGTGTCTCGGGAAACATACCATAAAGTTCGGCTATGTCAAACGTTGTTTCATAGTTCAACGCCCTTGGATGCCATCTCTCTTGAATACCGTCTCGGCGAGATCGTGAAGAACCCGTGGTCGGATCATTCCTCGCTCGGCGAGGATTACGTGAACTTGAAGTATCTTGGTGACTTGCTCTCTTTGGTGCCATAGAAGTAGAAAAAGTGTAATTGAGGAATTAAATCGAACACTTGGTGTGCACAATTCTTTTGTAACCTTCAACCTCCTTTTTCCGGCAATTTTTCCACCCGAATCGAACAAGTAATTGCACCAAATTGATCCCCCAAACTTGGTCTTCAAAAGCCCTCAAAAAGATTTGAACAATTTCTTCAAGGAAAAACTTCACTTACTTCGATGTTGAACTTGAAAAAGTGTGAGCTTCCTTTGAGAACTAGTGATTTTTGATCCACTTTGATGTTGAAGTTGATGTTGATCAATGTTGAATCCTTGTATAATAATCACTAATTGAAGAAATTATTTCTCTGGATGATATAGGACTTGAATTGGAGTTCAAAGAGGCTTAGGATGCAAGTAGTAGCAACATAGGAGGATAAGGAAGCTTTAAATACCAAAACAATTCGGGCAGCCCACATTTTTGCCTTGGGCGATCGATCCCCCCAAGGTTGGGCGATCGATCGCCCACCTGCTGGTGGGTGATTTCTTAAAAAACAATGGGGCGATCGATCCCCCTTAAATGGGGCGATCGATCCCCCTTCTGATGCCCTGCTGGACCCTCCATCGCCCAAGGTCGACCGAGACTTGATATTTTTGAGTCTCCATCGCCCAAGGTCGACCGAGAGCACGATTTTTCACCCGTCTTGAGTCCGAATACCTCGGTACACCTCTTGGCATCCTCCGGAAGCAACTTATACATCAAAAACTCAAAGAAAAACATTAAAACGCAACTAGAATTGAAGAAAAACTTAAGAAAACTAAAATCAAAAATTAAAATAAAAGAAAACTAAAAGAAATCAAGGATAGAAATACATACAAAACTTACAATTTAACGTCCGTAAGAGACGATTGACTCTCCGAAGGGATTAAGTCGGATAGACGGGATCCGTCAAGTCGACGGACTCCACGTCTCTTCTTGGCACACATCCTTCCACACAATGTTTCAACCTTTGGCCATTAACTTTCATCAAAGTATTATCTCTAAAGCTTTGAATTTCCACGGCACCATGAGGAAAAACCGAAATCACTTGGAATGGTCCATCCCACCTTGAACGCAATTTTTCGAGGAACAACCGAAGCTTGGAATTGAAGAGCCACACTTTATCACCTGGAGAGAAGGACTTTCGTGAGATGTGTCGATCATGAAATGCTTTCGTTCTCTCCTTGTAAATTCGTGAACTTTCATAAGCATCACGTCTAAACTCTTCTAATTCATTCAATTGCAACTTCCTCTCTTCCCCAGCTCTTTTTGCATTGAAATTGAATTTTCGAATTGCCCAAAGTGCCTTGTGCTCAATCTCTACTGGAAGATGACATGCTTTCCCATACACTAACCGATATGGTGACATACCGATAGGGGTCTTGTAAGCAGTCCGATACGCCCATAGTGCTTCACTCAGTCGCAATGACCAATCTCTTCTATCTGGTCTCACTGTCTTCTCGAGAACATGCTTAATTTCTCGATTGGACAGCTCTACTTGCCCACTTGTTTGAGGATGATAAGGCGTTGCCACCTTATGTGTCACTGAATATTTAGCAAGCAAACCTCTCAAGAATTTATTGCAAAAGTGAGTACCACCATCACTGATCAAGGCTCGAGGAATTCCAAATCGACTAAGAATATTCTCATGCATGAATTTGATTACCACCTTATGATCATTGGTTCGAGTTGCAATGGCCTCCACCCACTTGGAGACATAATCCACTCCAACCAGAATATATTCGTAGCCAAAAGAAGGTGGAAAGGGTCCCATAAAATCAATTCCCCAAACGTCAAAAATCTCCACCACCAGAATGGGGCTCATTGGCATCATATCACGCCTCGACATTGAACCCAATCTTTGACAACGATCACAAGTCTTACAGAAAACATATGCATCGTGAAACAGAGAAGGCCAAAAGAATCCACATTGAAGTACCTTTGCCGCTGTCTTCCTTGCACTGAAGTGGCCTCCACATGCCAATGAGTGGCAGAACTTGAGAATATCTTGAAACTCATGGTCTGGGACACATCGCCGAATAATCTGATCTGGACAATATTTAAATAACTCTGGATCCTCCCAAAAGTAATGATGAACTTTAGAGAAGAATCAATCACGTTCTCGCTTGGTCCAGTCTCTTGGCACTTTTCCCGTGGCTAAATAGTTCACAATATCTGCATACCATGGTGTGGAGTTGTCGGACACTCCAAATAATTGCTCCCTCTGAAGTGTTTTGGAAAGTGTAGTGCATACAGAAGTTACCACCATGGTAGAAATTTGATCTTCAAACACCTTCTTCTCCTTCTGTTTTTCTTGCACTCTTACTTCATCTACAGATTCAATCACCTCTTCAGAGTCCATGAAGAAAACATCAGTCTGATCTGGAGGATTCTCAACAGCATTGAAAATATTAAGTTTAACCTTCATGTTGCCAAAGGAAATATCCATGATCCCTGACCTACAATTTATGCAAGCATCAGCAGTAGCTAAGAAAGGTCGACCAAGGATCACAGGAATGTGCCTCTTCGGATTGTGAACCGGCTCAGTGTCAAGTATAATGAAATCAACAGGAAAGTAGAACTTGTCCACTTTAATGAGCACATCTTCTATGATTCCTCGGGGTTGCTTTGTTGATCTGTCTGCAAATTGTAATACCACCGAGGTAGGCTTCAATTCTCCCAAGCCCAATTGTAAGTAAACTGAATAAGGTAGCAAATTCACACTTGCACCTAAATCAAGAAGAGCTTTATCCACATGGTGCTCCCCAATAATGCATGAGATAGTTGGAGCACCAAGATCTTTGTACTTGGGAGGAGTACTGATTCGTGTGTGAGTGTGACTCAAAAAGTATATCAATTAAAATTTTCCACACTTCGCAATAGAACGAATTCCTTGCAGAATAGGGCTATCGAAATGAATGGGTATCGTACCTCAGGGATTATGTTCTGACGAGTTGGAATACAGAACTAATTCTAATTAAATTTATAAGAAAAGAATTCTGATTTTTAACTAATTAAAAAGATAAAATAAAATAAATCAAAGGTAAACAGATAATGAAGATAATAAGAGAGAAACCTAGGGTGTTTGACTTCACCACTAACTCCACAATCAATGGTCAATTGAATCAACTATAGGGGAATTACATCATGCATAAGTGGTGTCGGTGGCTACAAGCTCACCTTCATCCGTCAAGAAGATAACATATGATTAAGGCTAAGCCATGGACTATCTTCGATTGGCATGGGCCATCTGCCTAACTACTCTAATCTAGGGTGCAGTATGGTTCATCTTCTCTAGGCATAATCCATCAAAGCTCATAACAATATATTCAGTGATTACCATTGTGTAATAATCTCTCTCATGATCACAGAAAACAAAAGAGATTGAGTTCAATAACAACAACTAAATATCTAAGACAAGATAAGAAATCATTGAGATTGAATTTACAAGACTTTTATTGCTCAATTCATTAATAAGAATCCTCACAATTACACAATCTATGCATGTATATAAAGGTCCCCAATAATTAAAACAATCAAACCATTGATGCTTTGTTAGGGCTACATCAAAACCCTAGTGGATGAACTAGCCGCTCATGGTAGAAGAAGAAGCTTCAACTGTTGAGGAAGAAGACATCATCTTTCTGAATTACGCGTATGACTTCGTTCTCCAATGGCTCTGCAATATGTTCTGTTCTCTTCAGCCCTCTCAGACTCTCCAATCTCTGTGTAAGCTCCCAAAACTGCTGCCAAGCCTTCCCTTTATTCCCCAAGAGAATACACCAAAGTCCTAATCCACTTAGGAATTAATTAGGGTTTCCCGCAGCACTAATCAGGTGGGTTTTTCCTGCTGACTTCGGCCCAACTTTTGACCCACTAGAAGTCCGATTTACGGAATTTTCGTGAAATACAAAAGTGTGCAGAATCAAATTTCGTTCAACCCCATGCGGAAATAATGTCGATTTGAGGCTCGGAAATAAGACTTCTGGTCCGTTTTCCAAAACGGGATTAAGACTGCATTATGCGCAGATTTGGGCTTCAGGCCCGAAACCTTCTTAAGCAGCTGTAATTCTCTTGGACCTCTTCCTTGGGCTGATTTGAGTTGAAATAAATGGTTGAGTGAATCTCCTTGATGTAGGCTTCATCTCACCATCTTGGATGTCTTCTTTAAAAGCCCAAAATTCTGGTTTTAACTGAAATAATTATTAAGGCCCTGAAAATACAGAAAACACTAAAACAAAGTAAAATAACAAAATAATCTATCACTAAGAGAATAAAATACATAAGTTAAGAGGCTAGAATGCGTAACATTCAACGCCTATCACACCCCCAAACTTACATATTGCTAGTCCCTTAGCAATAGAATAAAACAAAACTAAAACAAAGGAAACTAACAAATACTAACTAAACTACCAAACTCCACTTTCGTGGGAGAAACGATTGCATTTAGCATATGCAACAAGCCTTTAAACCCCTAGGTTCCCCCTAGTGGACGAGTATAGTCTCGTGAGGGTTTCCAGAAATGTTACCCACAAACATTCAAAATTCTGTTTCAACATTAATTCAAGAAGAGAATTACAATATATAGTTACAAACTTGCATTCAAGAATAATTTCAAACTTTCAAATTCTATAATTCAAATCAATGGTCCTCATGCATAATTCACATCAACATATCTCAAAATAATCAACTCTAGCTCCCTCGTGTAAAGTGAACTAGCAATCATCTCATGTAGCATAACCAAGCTCTGAATATATTAAGGCACATACCCTTTCAACTCACTAGCTCCCCTTATTGAAATCATACTTCCCAACATGCATACATGACTTTTTCATTTTTTTTTTTTCATCATTCTTTTTTTCATTGCTTTATTGGTTGTGCAATGTCTTGATCTATTAAGCTTTCTGAAAGATCCATGTAGCAAGCTTTCAGTCAGTGACTCCCAAACCAGACGGCTTTAGGGCACTAGGCTTTAAGATACCCTGAAGACCTAATTACTCGAATCAGTCAGGCTACAAATCAAGACAACCAATGCTCATCTTTTCTCACCCTTTCACTTTTGACGCGAACACTCCGTGCTTCCTGAGGCATAGAGGCCCGGTTACTCATGAAAAGGATCAAATTGATTTGCTTATTCATCACTTTTTTTTTTCACTTCTTTTCTTTCTTTTTTTTTCCATTGAAGTCAAGTAAAACACATTATCGGTACTCATTCTCAAGAGATACTAATTAATATCAAGCATATGTAACTCAATAACCCAAAACATAGGTTTATACCCCACAAGATTATGCTAGTGTGTCTGTGCATGTAAGGAAACTACAATTAATCACTTCAAAATATGTTATTGCAAACCATGATTAAAACCACTTAATTTAAACCATAGTTTTCAAGAATTTAAAACATACTCAAAAATTGTAAGTTAAGCACCTACATAAGGTATTAATCCCTTGAATAATGTAAAAACATTCTACCTAAAAATAAAACAAAAGAAAATAAAATAAATAAACTAAGAAAATAAAATAAAATAAAATCCTAATACAAAAAGAATTTCACACAAATTTCCCCCCATATTGCAATAAAGCACAAAAATAGGCATCGCCTTACCCCCAAACTTAAACTGTACATTGTCCTCAATGTACACCCAATTAAAGCATAGAGAAGAGTAAGAACGATGTTACCAGGACCAAGGAGTAGTGGCAAGAAAATAGAGCACATCACTAGCATGAAGGCAAGGCAAGCACACCCCCAAACTTGGATGATTCAACCTGTCAAAACAAACCACTATACCCCAAAGATCAAGTGAAAATAGTACGGGTGAAAATAAATATGAAAGAGAAAAATCCTTAAAAAAAATAAAATAAAATAAAATATTTTTTTTCCATTTTTCAATTTTTGTTTTTTTTTTTTTTTCAAATTATAAACATCTAACTACAAAAAAAAAAAACTAAACAGAAAAACTAAAAATAAAATAATATACAAAAGATGGTTACCTTCCTGTCAAGGATGTGGTGGTGACTGAGCATCCGGATCTAAGTTAGCTTGGCGCATCAGTGCACGCATCATCCTCCTCATCTCTAGTTGCTCTTGGCGAGTGTCACGAAAGTGATCCGCCATCTCTGCTCTCATTGCACCAAACTGTGTGGAGACCTCTGTCTGTAGGGTGCCAAACTGGGCTGTCAACCCAGCAATCTGCCCTTCTAAGTATTGATAATCATGGCCACCAGCCTGTGCATGCACTTCCTCTTCCTCTGCCTCCATCTCTTCTGGATCATCTACCGGTGGTGGTACATCTACATGCTCTCCTCCTTGGGCCAACCGAGATACCTCACCAGGCGCCGCTATGACTCTCTGGTGCATATGAGATCGACTCAAGTTCCAGTCATGCGTGCCATAATGAAGGTCATGTGGAAACGCAAGCTCGTCCTCGTGGACTGCATACCCCTGTGATACAAGCAACTGGTGAATAATAGTAGGGAATGGAAACTCCCAGTCACTTGCACTGTCTGGTACTTTGGCCACAACCTTGGAATAGAATTTCTCCATCTGGCCCCAGACAATCTGTGGGAATGACAGCCAATGCCCAAAATGTATGGCATATAAGGCTCTGAGGAACTCTTGACGTCTTTCGGTTTTATGTCCAATTGGACATACATTCTTGAGTAGCACAGCGTCAAGGAACCATAAATGATTTGGCATTGAAGACTTTGAAGCTGCATTCCTTTTCGGCCCAGAAAATTGGTTGGCACACAATCGTGCAACCACATTGCCCACCGACAACTCGTCGGGTAAAGGAGTGTAGATATGAGATAAATCAGCTGGGCATTCATGAGGACAACCCATGGCAATGGCAATGGATGACATGTCAACTCGAACTATTGTTCCATCTACGGAAGAAGTAAGCACATCCCGCTCATCAGGTTTTGGTATTAAGTTTTGATAAAATACCTTGACAAGCCTCGGGTAAATAGTAGATGAGAGTGGAACAAAAATGGATGCCGACCGACGACGACGGATGTCGGAAATCCCCCATCGTGTCTCGGGAAACATACCATAAAGTTCGGCTATGTCAAACGTTGTTTCATAGTTCAACGCCCTTGGATGCCATCTCTCTTGAATACCGTCTCGGCGAGATTGTGAAGAACCTGTGGTCGGATCATTCCTCGCTCGGCGAGGATTACGTGAACTTGAAGCATCTTGGTGACTTGCTCTCTTTGGTGCCATAGAAGTAGAAAAAGTGTAGTTGAGGAATTAAATCGAACACTTGGTGTGCACAATTCTTTTGTAACCTTCAACCTCCTTTTTTCGGCAATTTTTCCACCCAAATCGAACAAGTATTTGCACCAATTTGATCCCCCAAACTTGGTCTTCAAAAGCCCTCAAAAAGATTTGAACAATTTCTTCTAGGAAAAACTTCACTTTCTTTGATGTTGAACTTGAAAAAGTGTGAGCTTCCTTTGAGAACTAGTGATTTTTGATCCACTTTGATGTTGAAGTTGATGTTGATCAATGTTGAATCCTTGTATAATAATCACTAATTGAAGAAATTAGTTTTCCGGATGATATAGGACTTGAATTGGAAGCTTGCATCCCTCTTGGATTAGCAATTGGTTGACTAGGGAGCTTCCCTTCTTCTCTTCTACTCAATGAAGTAGCAAGCTGTCCAAACTGAGATTCCAGTTTGGCAATGGATTGAGAATGCGAGTGCACTAGCTGAACTGTAGATTGTACTGTTGCTGCAGTAGCTTGCACTGTCTCTATAAGAGAATCAAGCTTGTCAAATTTAGACAAGGTAAGAGTCAGCTTGTCTTCAATAGCAGAAATTCTTTGGGCCATAGGACTTTGTGTTTGATATTGCTGTTGAGGCACAAAAGTCCTAGGTTGATATGATGGTTGCATTGCTGCCCCTTGGTTACTGTAAGAAAACCCAGGATGATTCCTCCATGTGGGATTGTAAGTATTACCTCGTGGAGGATTCATTGGTCCAGTGAAAGTAGCTTGAACTTGCTCATGTTGAATATCAGAAAATTGCCCCATTGAAGGACAATTGCTCACATTATGCATAGGACTAGAGCAGAATTCACACGGGCCTAGCAATGAAGAATTTGAAGCAGAAGGAGTTTGATTGGCAGCCATAATTGCTGCTACCTTCTGTGCAATTAAATCAATATCAGTTGGCATAGCTTCTGAAGCACCAACCTCAAAAATCCCATCAGTCTTCCTGGTAGTGGCAGGTCTGCTAGAACGAGTAGAGGACACATGTTGTAGAGAGTTGTCACTAAGATTTTCAAATAAGGTCCATGCCTCTTCTTCACTCTTCAACATAAAAGTACCTCCACATGACTCATCAACCATCTGTCTGTTGGCTTCTGTGAGCCCTTCATGAAAACTCTGCACTAGTTGCCACTTAGGAACTTGATGATGGGGACACTTCCTAAGAAGGTCCTTGAATCTTTCCCATGTCTCATAAAATTGTTCCCCCTCATGTTGGGAGAAACCAGTGATAGCACGTCTGAACTGATTGGTCTTCCCTATCGGAAAATACTTCTTGAGAAACTCATGTTGCATCTGAGTCCAAGTCGTGATAGAACCAGCCGGTAGGGAGTTGAACCAATACTTTGCTTTGTCTTTCAAAGAGAATGGAAAAAGTCTCATTCTGAAAGCATCTTCAGAGAAGTTGTGAATTTTTGTAGTTGAGCACACTTCAATGAAGTCATCCAGATGCTTGTAAGGGTCTTCTTGAGTCAGCCCAAAATAAGATGGTAGCATCTGAATAATGCTGGACTTGATCTCATAATTCTGTGCTGTGACATTGGGCAGTTGAAAACCTGCTGGCGAGGTATATGTTTCAGGAACATAGTAGTCCCTAAGCAATCTAGCTCTTTCTCCATCAGCATTAGGAACAAGGTTATTATTCCTCTCTTCTGCCATGTCTTCAATTATTTCTTCCTCTTGCACACTGGTGTCAACAGGGATGTTCCTCTGTTGTCTAAGAGTACGTTCAGGCTCAGGATCAAGAGGTATCAAAGGATCAGCCACAGAACGACGACCTTGCATATATTACCAAAAGCACCTGAAAAGAAAACAAAAACAAGAATAAAAATAAAATATAAAAATTTCCTAAACTAAAAATCCAATTAAAACTAATTCTGTAAAATCCAATCAATCAAATAGATAATCCCCGGCAACGGCGCCAAAAATTGATTCGTGTGTGAGTGTGACTCAAAAAGTATATCAATTAAAATTTTCCACACTTCGCAATAGAACGAATTCCTTGCAGAATAGGGCTATCGAAATGAATGGGTATCGTACCTCAGGGATTATGTTCTGACGAGTTGGAATACAGAACTAATTCTAATTAAATTTATAAGAAAAGAATTCTGATTTTTAACTAATTAAAAAGATAAAATAAAATAAATCAAAGGTAAACAGATAATGAAGATAATAAGAGAGAAACCTAGGGTGTTTGACTTCACCACTAACTCCACAATCAATGGTCAATTGAATCAACTATAGGGGAATTACATCATGCATAAGTGGTGTCGGTGGCTACAAGCTCACCTTCATCCGTCAAGAAGATAACATATGATTAAGGCTAAGCCATGGACTATCTTCGATTGGCATGGGCCATCTGCCTAACTACTCTAATCTAGGGTGCAGTATGGTTCATCTTCTCTAGGCATAATCCATCAAAGCTCATAACAATATATTCAGTGATTACCATTGTGTAATAATCTCTCTCATGATCACAGAAAACAAAAGAGATTGAGTTCAATAACAACAACTAAATATCTAAGACAAGATAAGAAATCATTGAGATTGAATTTACAAGACTTTTATTGCTCAATTCATTAATAAGAATCCTCACAATTACACAATCTATGCATGTATATAAAGGTCCCCAATAATTAAAACAATCAAACCATTGATGCTTTGTTAGGGCTACATCAAAACCCTAGTGGATGAACTAGCCGCTCATGGTAGAAGAAGAAGCTTCAACTGTTGAGGAAGAAGACATCATCTTTCTGAATTACGCGTATGACTTCGTTCTCCAATGGCTCTGCAATATGTTCTGTTCTCTTCAGCCCTCTCAGACTCTCCAATCTCTGTGTAAGCTCCCAAAACTGCTGCCAAGCCTTCCCTTTATTCCCCAAGAGAATACACCAAAGTCCTAATCCACTTAGGAATTAATTAGGGTTTCCCGCAGCACTAATCAGGTGGGTTTTTCCTGCTGACTTCGGCCCAACTTTTGACCCACTAGAAGTCCGATTTACGGAATTTTCGTGAAATACAAAAGTGTGCAGAATCAAATTTCGTTCAACCCCACGCGGAAATAATGTCGATTTGAGGCTCGGAAATAAGACTTCTGGTCCGTTTTCCAAAACGGGATTAAGACTGCATTATGCGCAGATTTGGGCTTCAGGCCCGAAACCTTCTTAAGCAGCTGTAATTCTCTTGGACCTCTTCCTTGGGCTGATTTGAGTTGAAATAAATGGTTGAGTGAATCTCCTTGATGTAGGCTTCATCTCACCATCTTGGATGTCTTCTTTAAAAGCCCAAAATTCTGGTTTTAACTGAAATAATTATTAAGGCCCTGAAAATACAGAAAACACTAAAACAAAGTAAAATAACAAAATAATCTATCACTAAGAGAATATAATACATAAGTTAAGAGGCTAGAATGCGTAACATTCAACGCCTATCAAGTACACTGCTGAATTATTGAACTTACTTGTTGTGGCAGCATTACTTTCTTTGGCACATGGCTTTTAGAACGCCTTTTCTGAGTGCACAAGTCCTTCAAAAATTTTGCATAAGGAGGAATTTGCTTGATGGCATCAAGGAGTGGCAAATTAATCTTCACTTGGCGAAACACCTCCATCATGTCATGCAGCTTGTCCCCTTGCTTCCCCAATTTAGATGCTTCAAGAAAACGTTGTGGGAAAGGAGCCTTGGGCTCATAAGGAATTTCAGCACTTGGACTTGTGATCACTTTTTCTTCTTCTTTCTTGTCACCCACCTTATTGTCAATTATTTTCCCACTTCTCAAAGTGGTAATGGCTTGAACTTGCTCATGGTGTGGGTTGCTTGTGGAAGCTTGCATCCCTCTTGGATTAGCAATTGGTTGACTAGGGAGCTTCCCTTCTTCTCTTCTACTTAATGAAGTAGCAAGCTGTCCAAACTGAGATTCCAGTTTGGCAATGGATTGAGAATGCGAGTGCACTAGCTGAACTGTAGATTGTACTGTTGCTGCAGTAGCTTGCACTGTCTCTATAAGCGAATCAAGCTTATCAAATTTAGACAAGGTAAGAGTCAGCTTGTCTTCAATAGCAGAAATTCTTTGGGCCATAGGACTTTGTGTTTGATATTGCTGTTGAGGCACAAAAGTCCTAGGTTGATATGATGGTTGCATTGCTGCCCCTTGGTTACTGTAAGAAAAACCAGGATGATTCCTCCATGTGGGATTGTAAGTATTACCTCGTGGAGGATTCATTGGTCCAGTGAAAGTGGCTTGAACTTGCTCATGTTGAATATCAGAAAATTGCCCCATTGAAGGACAATTGCTCACATTATGCATAGGACTAGAGCAAAATTCACAAGGGCTTATCAATGAAGAATTTGAAGCAGAAGGAGTTTGATTGGCAACCATAATTGCTGCTACCTTCTGTGCAATTAAATCAATATCAGTTGGCATAGCTTCTGAAGCACCAACCTCAAAAATTCCATCAACCTTCCTGGTAGTGGCAGGTCTGCTAGAACGAGTAGAGGACACATGTTGTAGAGAGTTGTCACTAAGATTTTCAAATAAGGTCCATGCCTCTTCTTCACTCTTCAACATAAAAGTACCTCCACATGACGCATCAACCATCTGTCTGTTGGCTTCTGTGAGCCCTTCATGAAAACTCTGCACTAGTTGCCACTTAGGAACTTGATGATGGGGACACTTCCTAAGAAGGTCCTTGAATCTTTCCCATGTCTCATAAAATTGTTCCCCCTCATGTTGGGAGAAACCAGTGATAGCACGTCTGAACTGATTGGTCTTCCCTATCGGAAAATACTTCTTGAGAAACTCATGTTGCATCTGAGTCCAAGTCGTGATAGAACCAGCCGGTAGAGAGTTGAACCAATACTTTGCTTTGTCTTTCAGAGAGAATGGAAAAAGTCTCATTCTGAAAGCATCTTCAGAGAAGTTGTGAATTTTTGTAGTTGAGCACACTTCAATGAAGTCATCCAGATGCTTGTAAGGGTCTTCTTGAGTCAGCCCAAAATAAGATGGTAGCATCTGAATAATGCTGGACTTGATCTCATAATTCTGTGCTGTGACATTGGGCAGTTGAAAACCTGCTGGCGAGGTATATGTCTCAGGAACATAATAGTCCCTAAGCAATCTAGCTATTTCTCCATCAGCATTAGGAACAAGGTTATTATTCCTCTCTTCTGCCATGTTTTCAATTATTTCTTCCTCTTGCACAATGGTATCAACAGGGATGTTCCTCTGTTGTCTAAGAGTACGTTCAGGCTCAGGATCAAGAGGTATCAAAGGATCAGCCACAGAACGACGACCTTGCATATATTACTAAAAGCACCTGAAAAGAAAACAAAAATAAAATTAAAAATAAAATATAAAAATTTCCTAAACTAAAAATCCAATTAAAACTAATTCTGTAAAATCCAATCAATCAAATAGATAATCCCCGGCAACGGCGCCAAATATTGATTTGTGTGTGAGTGTGACTCAAAAAGTATATCAATTAAAATTTTCCACACTTCGCAATAGAACGAATTCCTTGCAGAATAGGGCTATCGAAATGAATGGGTATCGTACCTCAGGGATTATGTTCTGATGAGTTGGAACACAGAACTAATTCTAATTAAATTTATAAGAAAAGAATTCTGATTTTTAACTAATTAAAAAGATAAAATAAAATAAATCAAAGGTAAACAGATAATGAAGATAATAAGAGAGAAACCTAGGGTGTTTGACTTCACCACTAACTCCACAATCAATGGTCAATTGAATCAACTATAGGGGAATTACATCATGCATAAGTGGTGTCGGTGGCTACAAGCTCACCTTCATCCGTCAAGAAGATAACATATGATTAAGGCTAAGCCATGGACTATCTTCGATTGGCATGGGCCATCTGCCTAACTACTCTAATCTAGGGTGCAGTATGGTTCATCTTCTCTAGGCATAATCCATCAAAGCTCATAACAATATATTCAGTGATTACCATTGTGTAATAATCTCTCTCATGATCACAGAAAACAAAAGAGATTGAGTTCAATAACAACAACTAAATATCTAAGACAAGATAAGAAATCATTGAGATTGAATTTACAAGACTTTTATTGCTCAATTCATTACTAAGAATCCTCACAATTACACAATCTATGCATGTATATAAAGGTCCCCAATAATTAAAACAATCAAACCATTGATGCTTTGTTAGGGCTACATCAAAACCCTAGTGGATGAACTAGCCGCTCATGGTAGAAGAAGAAGCTTCAACTGTTGAGGAAGAAAACATCATCTTTCTGAATTACGCGTATGACTTCGTTCTCCAATGGCTCTGCAATATGTTTCTGTTCTCTTCAGCCCTCTCAGACTCTCCAATCTCTGTGTAAGCTCTCCCTCTTCAGCCTCCAAGTCTTCCTTTTATTCCCCAAGAGAATTCACCAAAGTCCTAATCCAATTAGGAATTAATTAGGGTTTCCCGCAGCACTAATCAGGTGGGTTTTTCCTGCTGACTTCGGCCCAACTTTTGACCCACTAGAAGTCCGATTCACGGAATTTTCGTGAAATACAAAAGTGTGAAGAATCAAATTTCGTTCAACCCCGCGCGAGAATTATGTCGATTTGAGGCTCGAAAATAAGACTTCTGGTCCGTTTTCCAAAACGGGATTAAGACTGCATTATGCGCAGATTTGGGCTTCAGGCCCGAAACCTTCCTAAGCAGCTGTAATTCTCTTGGACCTCTTCCTTGGGCTGATTTGAGTTAAAATAAATGGTTTAGTGAATCTCCTTGATGTAGGCTTCATCTCACCATCTTGGATGTCTTCTTTAAAAGCCCAAAATTCTGGTTTTAACTGAAATAATTATTAAGGCCCTGAAAATACAGAAAACACTAAAATAAAGTAAAATAACAAAATAATCTATCACTAAGAGAATAAAATACATAAGTTAAGAGGCTAGAATGCGTAACATTCAACGCCTATCAGGTATCTATAAATCATATTTGACATGTCAGAATTGTCAGGCGTGTAAAGATCGCCAATACCTAATAAGGTATCTATACATCATATTTGGTATGATAGGATTGTCAGGCGTGTCAAGATCGCCAATATCTAATAAAGTATCTATACATCATATTTGGCATGTCAAGATTCTCTGGCGTGTCAGGATCACCAATACCTAATAAGGTATCTATACATCAGATTTGGTATGTCAGGATTGCCAGGCGTGTTAGGATTGCCAATACCTAATAAGGTATCTATACATTATATTTGGTATGTCAGGATTAAATACCCCCCAGAAAATTTCGCGCATGAGGCGGCCAATCTCATACACAAAACCTGGAAGATACATACAACTGGTAGCAACAAGCATAGAATACAAAAGATATAATGAACAATTTTCTAAAAGCAGAAAAGAAAATTCCTCTGAATTAAAATAACTATTAACTAAACAAGTATATGTTCGGTAATACAATTTGGAAGTCCTGTAACCCAAGGACCCCTTAACCAGAATGAACTAAAGTTTTTAATTCTAAAATTAATACCAACAATCAAAGTCTTAAAAAGGTCATAGTATGACTCTTGAAGAAAACAAGTTCCTACCCTGTAATTGATGAGATGAGACGTCTGCTACACCAAACCTTAAAACTCTATCCTCGCGGTGGAACCTGTCTGAAACCTGAAATATCAACAAAGTGGGTTAAACCCACGAGCAAGTTCTATCTACTACATCCCAATCAGAGAACCAATACACATACCCTCAATGTGAGGAACACAAGAGATAAATATAGGTGCAACCATTCAGAATATTCCTTATTCAGTTCATGTTTTCAAAGTAAAACTCATCTTATACATTATCTCAACAACCCTTATTATTTAAAACGAACACTTTCTTTAAGATAAAGAAATCAAGAATCATATGCAAGCATATTATCAATCTATGCAATCATGATATGCCAAATATAATGTATGGATACCTTATTAGGTATGGGCAATCCTGACAAGCCGGCAATCCTTACATGCCAAATAAAAATGTATAGATACCTTATTAGGTATGGGCGATCTTGACACGCCGAGCAATCCTTACATGCCAAAATAGAATGCATAGATACCTTATTAGGTATGGGCGATCCTGACACGCTGGGCAATCCTTACATGCCAATTAAAAACGTATAGATGCATTCCAATATGAAACATAAAATAAACAAGGTGCATTATGATTTAAATTTGCACAAACCATTATTTCAAATTATCCAACATGAAATTATCACCATAAGACAAATCGTTTACAAGTAAACTATAATCACGTATTTGATGGGCATTTATATCCTTAAAGGAAAATATATTCAAGTAAACCAAATAACCCAATCATCCATTATAGAAGCAATTACCCAACTCAACCTCCAATGCACTCAATTATACGAGGGAGTCTAAACCTAACTTTTATCTAGGTTTTAGGGCCTATTCTACTTCTCAGAACCCTATTAAAATCATTCTGGAATTTTTGGGAATAAAAAAATATATATTTTTCTAGCAAAACGAAAATAAAACATAATTCGAAGCATACATTTACAACCAACACATCACAAGGGAGACTCATCTTTACATGAAATTTAAAACCCAGGTGCATTTTAATTCTATAAAGTTAACTAAATTTTTCTAGAATTTTCTGAAATTTTAAAATATTTTCTAAAAATAAAAGAAGGTGAAAATCCTACTTTTAGACACTTTAAAAATTAACTTAACACCAAAAGAAACTCGTTTCAAGATGAAAATTTACAACCAAGTTTATTTAACATCCAAAAAGTTACAGTAAAAATTTGGAAACTTTTGGAGTTATAAAAGTATTTTCTAAAATTACAGAATGTGAAAAACCCAACTTTTGAACCCTTTAAAAATCAATTGAATAATAAGGAAAAATTATTTTGAGTTGAAAATTTAAACCCAAGTGTATTTAGCCTCCAGAGAGATACAGTAAAAATTTTGGAATTTTTGAAATTTTTTAACTATTTTCTAAAATTAAAGAGGCTGAAAAATTCAGTTTTTAGACACTTTAAAAATTAATTTAAAGACAATGGTAAATAATTTTGATATGAAATTTAAACCCCAAGCCCCTTAAGCTCCCAGAAAGTTGACATAAAAATTTGAGAATTTTTAGAATTATAAAAGTATTTTTAAAAAATGATTTTTCCAGATTTTCAAGTTTTCCCAAAAATTTCAAAAATACAAAATAAATATCAAAACAATTCGGAATGGGCCCATATTGGACCCAGAGGTGGGCCCCCACGAGTGGGGCCCGAAAACAATTTTTCGGCCACCGGCTGGTACCGGAGCCGACTGGACGCGCCCCCACTCGCCGGCGGCACGCCCCCACGCTCTTTTTTTTTTTTCTTTCTTTCTTCTTTCTTCTTCCCACGGCTGAAGCTTTAAAGCTCAACAATGGTGGCCGAACTTTCCGACCATTTTTCGGTCACTTCCGGACACCGAATCGCGCGTATAAATATAACATTGAACTCGTCTCGATCTAAGCTACGCATTGGTACCAAATTCACGCCCTCTCGTGGCCTAAATCAAAAACGCCCAATTTCAAGTTTCGAAAATCTAAAATTTCAAAGTCAGATTCCCATCAATCTACCCAAATGTTTTTCAAGGATTGTTCTAGGAAGTAAGATCTACCTATTGATCGGAACAAAATCCCTCAAAAATGATAAACACAGTAGACCCAAATTTCATGTTCGTATATATATACACCCGCCTATACAATCATATATACATGTATATACATATGCAAAAATACTCTAAAATAGTACCAAAACTCCAAAATCCTAATGTTTAATTCATAGAATTATTCTTAGCATGCAAAATCATTTAATTTCATAATTAAATGTATACAAATTTCTAGCAACATGTCTATACAATTAGCATAATTAATTCTCACAAAATTTATCAACAGAAAATAAAAAAAAAACAATTATATGCAAATTTCCAAAATAAACACAATCCTCAAACCTAGACTATGCATACGGATTCAAAGGGGAAGAGAAGAATCAAACTTGCCTCTTTGACGATTCAAACACTCGTTTACCCGAACTCCTTCTCTCTTTCGTTTACTCTCCTGATTTTTGTGCGTAATTATCTTTTGTCCTAATCATTTTATTCTATTATTATTAATATTTTTTTCTAAAAACTAAATAACTAATAATAATAATAATAATAATAATAATCATAATAATATAACTATAACCATGGCCCAACAACTTAAGCATATCCTTAGCCCAACCATTCCAGCCCAGATTCCTCCCTAGCCCAATCCAAATCATTTAAAATATTTAAATCAAATAATACACAATCATTAAACAATTCATATAAATTGATAAAAATAAAAGTAGAGCAATTCACATGAAATGAAAGAATTTATAAAGACAACCAATTCACATAAAATAATAATTGTATAAAGACCTAATCAATTCACATGAAATGATAAAATGCATATAAAGGCATTCGACATGAATTGAAAAATAATAATAATAATAATATAAAGAAATTTAAATTCTTTAAAATAATAGACGTCCAAATTTTTCGGGGTATTACAAGGATTGCCTAGATTTAATAAAATGCATGCATATGTTTCTTTAGTTTGAACTTAAAGAGTGTGTTCATTGTTGAATGATAATGGTTTGTTAGGATAATGTATAAGATAATTTTTATCTTTGAAAACATGAACTAAATAAGGAATAACCTGTATGTTTACATCTATATTTATCTCTTGTGTCCGTCACACTAAGGGTATGTAAATTGGTTCTCTGATTGGGATGTGGTAGATAGAACTTGCTCGTGAGTTTAACCCACTTTGTTGATATTTCATGTCCTAGGCAGGTTCCCCCGCGAGGATAGAGTGTTAGGGTGGGTTGTGGCAAACATCACTTCTCATCAGTTCCAGGGAAGGAATTTATCTTCTTCTTCAAGAATTTGAAACATGGAAATTTTTGGAGACTTTGGTTATTGGTCTTAAAGTAAAGTTTTAAGGGGTCCTTAGGTTACGAGACTTCAAAATTGTATTAGTAGACACTTATTTAGTAGTTTTTTTTATTTCAATTCAGTGAAATTTTCTATTCAGCTTTTAGAATTTATTTTAGTCTATCTTTTGCATTCTATGCTTGTTGCTATCAATTGTTAATATCCCTCAGGTTTTGTGTATGAGACTGGCCACCTCATGCGCGAAATATTGTGGGGGTATTTCATAGAAATTATTCCACTGACTAACTTAATGTCTGACTAATATCAGGGGTGGCTAGTTATATTTGGACAAACCTCAAGGGAGATTGACCATACTTTTACCAAAACTTTCAGTTGTGAGATATTTTGACAAACCTTAGGATAGGTCAGAGAGACTCACCCTTTTTTTCTAGTTTTTTTTTTTATTTTGACACTTGTACTTGATGCGAATTTTTTGTCCACAAAAATAGCATGTTAAAAATTGTTTATAAGGACAAGTAACTATTGGAAATTGGATTTAAAATTCACTTGGAACATGAAAATAATCCATTATTGTGGCATGTAGATCACATGACAATATTTTCAAAAACACGTATATGGAATACATATTATATTATATAAAGATGAGAAGATAATAACCTAAGAGATTAGAGATAATCTCTTAAACCACCTTCTTCAATGGAGATCCCTAGATCTTGATGCTTGATTTTCTCCTTCCTTGCTACACCCTTGGTCTTCCTTGCCCTTTAGAATTACTCCTATATCCCTCTAGTTGAATTCCGTGAGTTTGGTTTGTGGGAATCCTTGAGAGATAAGCAATTACCATGGAAATGTAGAGAATATGTGTAGATAATGTTTCTCTCTTTATATTGGGGCCAAGCATCTTATGAACCCATGTAGAAGAGACAAATTTATAATGATACAAGGGAATTGAAATATCAATCTTTACACTCCCTTGGATTGCTCATAGCACTCCTTACATTCTATTTTTCTTTTTCCACCCTCATCCTTATACATTCAATAAATGAGCTAGGAGTGAGGATTCATTGGACCTATTTTCTTCAAGGCTATAATGGGCTAATAATTGCCTCGATCAAAACCCATGACCCAATTCAATTTTCCTATAAACCACACTTAACTCCACTATATAAATGTGGTTAAACTCTGATCTGGAATGTTGGGATTGTATGCCCATTCATAGCACCATTTGGGTTGTAAAGACATTTTGTTTATGAGATCTATGTTTAAAATGTTATATATATATATATATATATATATATATATATATATATTGTGAATGTTATGTATTGATCGGTTCAGGACTCGAATCGAGGTTATCCCTTTGATTATATAGTGATTTGATATATGCGTGTGATGGGAGTTCACACAGAGATTATATAAATCATGGACCAGGTACGTAATCATAAATGGTTCATATTCGGTTATAAATAATAGGCTCTCTATCAATGTTAAGAATAGAACCGGATCGACGACGAGTGGAAGAAATTGCAATAGTCATCATAGCAATCACTCTTAAGCATGAGATGATTATGAATGTTGGTAATGGTTAGTGAATGCTTTCATTTATTTCAGCAGGCCTTAGGGTGTAAGTTCTGAATATTTTGGGCATTCGCTAAATGTTGACTTTGGAACATACTTTCAATATTGTATCTATGCTAGCTAATTTGTTATGGCTTGATTAGTTTGATCACGAAAAACCAAGGCCTTGGTATGTTTTGATAATGACGATTAATATATATTTTAATCTTTTTATCAAAAGGGATTTGTGATCATTCTGGCAATAATTAAGTGACTTAATGAATGTCAGTATATGGAATTGCATAGATTTCATCTTCTTTCTTTAGAAACTCTAATTTCTCAAGCTATCTTTAGTGGTGACTTACATTCCTTGAGCTCCCACAAGCCATGGCTTAGAGATTTCATCAATAGGGTAATGTAGGTGATTTTTTGGGGCATTCTTGAAGGAAGGAAACAAGAGAAAGAGGAAGAGCTAGTAGGATATAAAAGATTATGTGTCTTTTATTTTCAGATTTGGAAGCTATAAGGATATACTTACTCTTAGGAGGTGAATTCTAACTCCCTTGTGTATATCTACATGCATTCTAAAATTCTGAATTCCATAGATCAATACAATATAAGTTTGACATCATGCTTCCTATTTAAAAACCCATTTCCAACACAGAAATAGTAAAAACCACTAAGTCAATTATATTACATGATCCCTCTATGCAATAAGATATTGAATAAATAATACCCGTATAATCACCCGCGGGGTGGATTGCTGGGGCATGTCAGGATTGTTGCCGGGGCATGTTAAGATTGCTCAATCCCGCATCGCGTGGGTGTGGAGATCGAAGGGGATGTGCTTATATGTAGTGTGTTCTCTCCAAATGGTATGAGGCCTTTTGAGGTAAAATTCAAGAGCAAAACTATGTGGGCTCAGGCCTAAAGTGGGCAATATCATACATGTGTTGGAGTGAGGTTTTACAACCGATACTCCAATTACTCAATTAATTTTTTATTTTGACTTTTTGATTATTTTCTGTTTGATCACATAAAATATTCATTTGATAAAATAATATATATCTATATATATATATATATATATATATATATATAAACCATTTTATCCAAACACAGAGGCCTCTTGAATTTATCGTGATCAAATTAATCAAGTCAAAATAAACGTTATAGTATAGATGCAATATTTAGTGTATGTTCCAATGTCGTTAATCAATAGTCACCCACAGTACCCAAGAAATGACCCATTGGGTCCCATTGACTAAATCAAAGTGACCACCAATTAATACAAAGGTTCATACTACTCTCATGCTTGATAGTCATTTGCCATGACACTAATGAGGAGCAATTGCTACAATGGAACTCACAATTGTCTCTACATATATACTCTTTGTTGATCCATTTTAATTCTTTTTTTTCATAGAGAGTCCATCCTCCATCACCGAATTTGAACACATTTATGATAACGCAATAAACCTGTCATTTAAATCATTTTCGTATAAAGTTACCATCATACACATAAACTAAATTACTGCATTACTAAGTGGACATCTTGATACATACATCGATCAATACACCACGCCATAAAATATGTAGAACATTTTATATCAAACCCAAATTTAATTAAGATAAAGCAAAGTTACACCAACTTTGACTGAGACCACTTTGCCAAAAATTGGTTGTTGACCATCTTAGACTTACTTTTAGTAACAAACTCAAACATAAACGAGCTTAGTTATTGGAGACTTTAAACACACTCCCACAATCTCGTAAACGAGCCTATGATGTAGAACACGATTGCGCCGTGAACAATATACAAAGCCACACTAAGCTTGGGGTATTTATTGAAATTCCAACTTATGAAAGATGCCAGATCTAAAAATATGAAAAAATTCGAGATATGTTTAGTTCAGTTTTATGAGAACAATTTTATGTTTTTAGATAATTAAAAAATTAAAAAGCTTTACAAAAAATTCTTGTATGAAAACACAATTAAACGAAGGTCTGCTTTTGGAGAACTATGTTTTATAATTTTTAAAAAAGAATTTTCTATTTTTTAAGTTTTCGAAAACAGTTATAAGAAAAATGAATGAAGCAGACCCTAGCATTTTTGAATCTCTGGATTTTCTCTTAAATTTCTACAATATTTTCACACTAAACTATCCTAAAGAACTTCAATTTATAGTTTAGGAAGTCTATTAATGAATTAAAATCCTTGTCATTGTGAAAATAGGCTTTTGTGTCACATTATACCAATTCAAAGATTTCTACAACCGGTTCAATAGAATTCTAGATAAAAACATACAAAATTCAGGTGTTATTCAACGGATGCAACATTTTGTGCAACCGATACAATCACATTCTTTCAAAAATTAATATTCGTATAGAACCATATTGAACTGGAGAACGTATATAATATTTTAGAGGTATTATACCCCTAACACAAGTAATCATCAATTTTTCATAATAATAAAAAATATTAACCCACCAATAATTATAATTGGATATGTTAAGGGTACAATTAGAATCAATGTAACATGATTCTAGCAAACGATTTCCAAAACCAACATACACATCTACCGGTACTAGTAAATTACTCAATTGATTCATTGTCGCACTGTTTTCCGACATAGTTGATTTTTAGGAATGCACCTTTATTAAGGTAAAATATACTGGCTTCTCGTGAAGTTTAGTCAATATACACTGACCTCTCCTCTTGTCTGTCAAATTACACTAACCTCTCTCGTCAGAGTTATTGGGTAGATGCCGTTAATGGAAGTAACAAAATTACCTTTTTGTTTTCATCTTTTTAATATTATTTTAGTTCATAAACAAGCAAAACAAAGCGAAAAAACAAAATTACTCAATTCGATTCCAACGTTTGCTCACCCTTTTCCTTTCACTCCACCGCCCTTAACGACCCCGGTGAACTCAACTGTTTATTTAGAAAATAAAATCTAAAATTGATGAAAAATAAAAGTTTTTTGACAACTTAAACCCAATTGTAGTTTAAATAAATAAGTGATGAATTGAAATGAGTTTTTATTTATGTATGTAACCAAGGAACATCAGTAATTTTTTAGAGATGTGGCCATAAATTGAAAACAATAAATGGGTTGGCTGGTAGTACTAGCTTTTATATATGAGTTGGCTACTTTGCTCTGTAATTTTGTATACTAGTGTGTGTGCGTATATATATACTATGACTTTTAAACAAAAAAAAAAAAAAGAATCAAAAGGGAATAAAATTATTACACAAACTGAACCCAAAATCTCCGATTCAAAAAATTTAACACTAATTAATCTAAACCCAATTTTGAAACCACATATATGTTCCATTGAAGCCAAACCACATAATTAAACTCTCTAATTTCAAGATCCTAACTCTTGATTAAATTAAGTGAAGAGAGAGAAAGTAGGGAGAGGGTGCTAATGAAAAGGAAAACGAAAAGAGAAAAACATATTTTATCACTTCTCTCTCTTCCCACCATAAATTATTGCTGGCAACATTCGTTGGAAATCAATTTTTAGCTTTTTGAAATGATAAGAAAAAGAATGGGATAATTTTGTCAACTTTATTCAGTTAAAAAAGATATATAAGTATTTCGTGTGATTTCATAGGAATAATTATATTTTTACATGTTTTTCAAAGGTACAACTAAAATTTAAAATATACAATTGCTGACATTATAGTTACACAGAATTGTTAGATAAAATTGTCAGACATAACTATATTTTCTTATCTATAAAATGTATATGGCAGAACCTACCACATGCATCCAATGAGGTAGCATGATCCATTGGCTAATGGCTTAAGGCATAACATTGTGTCTAAGCCTTTTTTTAATCCCTTTGGCATTTTTGCCTCTTTTGTAGGCCTGTACATTTTATACATCAATACAATTTTTTTTCTAATTTTCGGAAAAAAAAAATCACAAAATAAGAAATATCCAATTTTGGATTTTTCTCTGCTTGTGTTTTAATTTAATTGTTGATAATTGAAAATGAGGGATTGCCGATAATATGAACACCAAATTAGGTTACTTTTTGACTGTTTATTCAAGGGAAGCATACCATGTAAATAAGAAATCAAGGTAGACAGCAATGGCAGATCTTTATAGGAATACTTGAGAAAGCAACAGACATGAATTTAGATTCAAATCTAACTACATCCCATCCGGATTGAACTTTAACACGTGATGGATTGTCACAGTAGTACTATTTGATTCCAAAAAGAAGTTGATACTCTATAGTGGATATCCATATCAACCATCTTAGCTGTTAATAGCACCAAAGTGATCGATGTGATGGTTTTGGAATGAAATGCTCTCCCTTAAACATAATGATATATTCAAATAAGGTCTCTTTTCCTGTGGAAGGAACATTACAAATGGTTTGTAGGGTCTCGGGATCACCCAATTAAAACGGTGACTAATGCTTTTCATATAGTACCTGCACCAATTTCCTTAATTGATGATAATGATGATGAAAAGGATTACACCAGTGTTAGTGCTCACAGCATCTGGTAATAGAGTCCAATCTTGGTTTTGCCAACACAAATTTAACGCTTCAGGACCAATACCTTCTATTGTAGATGGTATAAGTTCTTCTCTTTAAAAGGAAGGTTAAATGTTCGATAACAAAATATAGGCGGTGTGTGTTTGCTTTATCATCTAAAAAAAAAAAAAAAAATTAAGGCCTCACGAAAGAAAGTTGTTATTTGTTACTAGATTAATTATCCGATGCATGTGAGACAGAAGACCGAAAATTGTGAGTGTCCGGTTGTGAATTATGTAATGCTTTAAAATGCCTGACCCCACCATAGTTGGAAAAAAAAATTGTCATAGCTATTCAGTGTATAATCACTTATGATATATAACATGAAACAATAATTATTCTGAGTAATGATACTTTGATTAAATCCTGCAGCAAAAAGAAAAGGAAGATGAATTTGTCTACAAAATCAAAGAGCAAAGGAAAAGACAAAGAAAAAAATCAACAACCCAAGTTTACACTCAAAGGATTCAGGGGCCTGATCAGCTACCATTCCAAATGACTCTCTCATGTTGGAACATAAGGGGCCTCAATTCCCCTCTTAAACAAATTGAAATGAAGAAACTCATCCATGATCATAAAATTAGCATTCTTGCAATTTTGGAAACCAAGGTGCAACTTTCAAACATTGACAATGTCTTTGCAAACATTGTAGGGTTCAACAACCCAACTTGGACTCTCTCTCATAACTACATTAGTTCAGACAGAGGGAGAATATGGATCCTGTGTGACTCCAACAAATACTCCATTCAAGTTCTGCAGGAAACTGAGCAGGCAATGCATTGTCTTATTAGAAACTTGGAAAACAATATCCTCTTTCATACCTCATTCATCTATGGTTTCAACTCCAGATTGGGCAGACAAAGACTATGGCACAACCTTAACTCTCACTCTTCTTTCATTCACAATCAACCATGGCTCCTTATGGGAGATTTCAACACTGTTCTCAATATTAATGAGAGGGATGGGGGTTGCATGAGGTGGACTCCAGAAATGGCTGACTTCAAAGAATGTCTCACCACAAATGATCTTGAAGACCTCAAATTCTCAGGTATTTTCTTCTCTTGGACTAATAAAAGCTCTGGCATCATGAATGTTTCAAGAAAACTTGATAGAGCCCTTGTTAACCACCACTGGCACTCCATTTTTCCCAACTCTGAATGTTTGTTTCTCCCTCCTTCAATCTCTGACCATTCCCCTGCCACTGTCTCTCTAGGTCCACCATTACAATCCAGAGTCCTTCCCTTCAAATTCTTCAATTTCCTTGCCAATAACCCCTTCTTCCTTCCTCTTGTTGAACAAACCTGGAGCTCTCAAATCATGGGTACCCCCATGTTCCAAATAACACAAAAATTGAAAATGTTGAAGCCACTTCTCAAATCCTTGAACAGGCATAATTACAGTGATCTCACCAACAAAGTTCTTACATGCAAAACTGAACTTTCTTCATGCCAAAAGCTTTTAGACCTCAACCCAAGTGACCCCAATCTTAGATCCATTGAAAAATCACTCCTTCAGTCTTACTCCCACCTCTCCTTATGTGAGGAAAAGATGTGGAAGCAAAAAGCCAGAATAAAATGGTTGGCTGCAGGTGATCTTAACTCATCATTTTTCTTCAAAACTGTTAAATGTAGACAGAACAGGAACAAGATCCTTAGCCTCACTTCAGCATCTGGTATAACCTTATCTGATAAGAATGATATCATCCAAGCTTTCATCACTCACTTTCACTCTCTCATGGGCTCAGCCCCCTCTTATCCTGGATTTAATGTTCTCTCACAGTTTATCACAATTCCAATTCCAGCTGCATTTCATCACTCACTCACTTCCATTCCTACAGATATTGAAATCCAGCAGTGCCTCTTCTCTTTTGACAATGAAAAATCCCTAGGCCCTGATGGTTACTCATCACTCTTCTTTAAGAGATGTTGGCACATCATTGGCCATGATGTTACTGCTGCAATTAGGGACTTTTTCATCACTGGTAAAATGCTGAAACAAATCAACTCTACATTGATTGCTCTCATTCCCAAAATTCAGAATGCATCCACTGTTAATGATTTCAGGCCTATTGCTTGTTGTAATACACTTTACAAGTGTATCTCAAAATTGTTGGCCAATAAAATCAAACCCATTCTCCCCTCATTGATCAATGATTCACAATCTGCCTTCATCAAAACCAGAAGAATAGCTGACAACATCTTCCTAGATCAAGAAATGTTGAGAGGCTATCATAAACATTCAACCCCTCCTAGATGTGCCATCAAGGTAGATTTAAAAAAAGCCTTTGATACCCTTGGTTGGAATTTTCTGCTGGACACACTTAAGCTTATGGGCTTTCCACCAATCTTTATTTCTTGGATTGATCTATGCATTACCACTCCTACCTTTTCCATCTCTTTGAATGGGGAGAGTCATGGCTTCTTCAAATGTTCTAGAGGAATTAGGCAGGGTGACCCTCTCTCTCCCTTCTTATTTGTTATAGCAATGGAAGTTCTCTCATTGATCCTCGCCAAAGTAACCAGGAACAATCCACAATTCTCCTTTCACTGGAGATGTCAATCCCTTGGCTTGACACATCTCATCTTCGCAGATGATCTTCTATTGTTCACACATGGTGATCTTAGTTCTGTCAAAATCATCAAAGAAGGACTTGACATTTTTTACTCACTCTCTGGTCTCTCTGCAAACTCCATGAAGAGCTAGATCTTCTTTTCTGGTGTAAATGATCGCACACAACAGGCCATTGTGGACCTTCTCCAGTTCAATATTGGAACACTCCCATTTTCTTACCTTGGAGTACCTCTCATTTCCTCTGCTTTATCCATCACAGATTGTAACACATTGGTTGATAAAATTTCTAATAGAATTACACACTGGACCAGCAAAAGTCTCTCTTATGCTGGGAAACTTCAACTATGCAAATCTGTCCTTTATAGCATGCAACTCTTTTGGATGAATATTTTCATTCTTCCTGTTACAGTTACATCCAAGATTAACTCTTTGATTAGGAACTTTCTTTGGTCTCATTCTGAAACCTCAAAGAAGCACAACAAAGTTGCATGGTCATTTATTTGCCAACCAAAATCATGTGGTGGGCTTGGATTACCCAATGTAACAGTGCTTAATCGATCTGCTATGATCAAGCATATCTGGTACTTTTTCAAATTCCCAACAAGCTTATGGTCCAAGTGGATTCAATCAACCATCCTGAAACAGAGGAATTTTTGGGAAATCAACATGCCTGCAAATTGTTCATGGTCACTAAAGAAAATTTTACAGCTTAGAGCACTGGCCAGACCACTCATTACAATGAAAATTGGTAATGGTGAGGACACTTTCTTGTGGTTTGATTCATGGATTGATTGTGGCCCTTTGGTCAATAGAATTGCACACTCTTTCACTATGAGCACTGCCATTGGTAAATATGCCAAGGTCAGTTCACTCATCTGCAATAATCAATGGTCTATTCCAGCAAGTCTACAAAGGCTTCTACCAGAGCTCAGAAACATTAACTCCCTTCCCGCCCCATGTACCTCTCAAGCTGACTCTCTTCTTTGGATCAACCAGACATCATTTTCACTCAAGCTAACCATGGATACAATATCTCCTTCCCCTGCCTCACTGAACTGGACTCATCTTATTTGGTGCAACCCTCAAATTCCAAAACACACCTTTATTCTTTGGCTAGCAACACTTGGAAGACTATCCACACTTGATAAACCATGCCATTCTAAGAAAACCACTCCTAATGCTTGCTCACTTTGTCTTGCAGCAGCTGAAAACCATGATCATTTGTTTTTCCAGTGCACATTCAGTTCTATTATTTGGAACCATTTCCAAAAACTTGGCAACTTTCATTGTCCATTCTCATCATGGCCTGATATCATCAACTAGGCAGCATCTTCTTGGGATCATTCTCTTAAGTTCCTCTCAAATAGGCTCATCCTGGCAGGCTGCATTTATTGTATTTGGAAAGAAAGAAATTATAGATGTTTTAAAGACAAAGCTTCATCAACTTCTGCCATCATCAACTCAATCACTGAAACAATTCAGTTAAGACTCCTTAGCTGCAACTTCAGAGACAGTAGATCAGCTAGAGTATTAGCAGCATCATGGAATCTCCCCAGCTCCTCAATCAGACCAGCAAGGAAACCTCCAGATCAGATCCATGGGAACTAGGTTCCTCTTCTCACCAATCACTCCCCTACCTATGCTGATGATGCTATGATGCTACTTCATATACCTTACTCTTCTACTGTCATTTAGTTGATGAAAGTTTTGATCCTTATGTTGTTCTTTGTTGCATATGCTTAGCTTGTTCCATTTCTCTTGTAATTGTTGATTCTATGTTGTTGTTTAAACAACTTCCCTTGTTCCTCCTTGGGATGTTTTTCCCCTTTTATAATACTGACTTACATTATCAAAAAAAAAAAAAAAAAAAGGAGTGTTTTGAATAATCATGACACCAACTCTATTAAATGGATAACGTTTGACACAGTTGTGATTGTTGATAGCACGACTCTTAAGCTATTTAGTGCAATATTTTATTATGATACTAGGAATCTAATTGTAAAGAGATATTTTTTTTTTTTTTATTTTTATGATGGAGTTAAGAAATTCACACGCCCATTTGAGAAGGACTTGAAACTAAGTCATACAAAGCGAAAATGAAAGTAAGTGTAAAAGCAGAAGCAAGAGCGTAAAAATGACAAATTTTATGTCATACAAAAAGAATGGTGAAAAACATCGATACTCATTTAGATAAATTATATGACTTAAATTGAAACCTCAGATATATATGAGATACCACTAAACAATAGCCCCTCGGCGATTCTTTTAAGACCTTTTCAGAAAGCTAACATTTATTCGCTTGAGGATATAAGCCGTTTTCACATTAATGTTTATAAACTCTACATAATTAGTAGAAATAAGTACTAGATAAGGTTAAATCAAAGTAGACAATTCTCAGAAATAAGTGCCATTACCAGATTTTTGTTAGCGACCTAAAGAAGTTGACCCCACTTGACATCATTTTGTTAAATGAATGGCATATAGGTGGGGGAGAAAGTACTAGTGCTCATTCAAAGGAGGGTTTGATTGGAAGGCTTTTTCTATAAATTGGACAGTACTTTCAGAATCTAAACACCACTAGAGAAGGCCAAAGATAGTAAAACATGAAGAGTTTACCAGGGTTTGTAATTCTTATGGACACCAAAAAACCGTACATTGCGATGCTCTTTATTCAGTGTGTGTATGCAGGCATGGCCTTGTTCTCCAAGGCAGCAATTGCTAAAGGAATGAACCCTTATGTGTTTGTTTTCTATAGACAAGCTTTCGCAACACTTGCTATAGCTCCATTTGCTTTCTTTGTGGAAAGGTTACACAAATACTCTAAATTTTACTCGTACTCTCCATCTTTATAATTTGTTTCTTTTGGTTGTAATTTTTTCCCTCAAATTAATATGCAGGAACACTTCAGCTTCTCTGTCATATTACTTACTATGCAAGCTCTTCTTAATTTCTTTATGCGGGTATGTAATTGGTATGATCATCGATGCCACGCTTCAATTTTGGATTACTATTCAAGATCAAATATTGAATTTATACATAGAAATTTTATTCTAATTACAATCATTTATATATATATATATATATATATATATATATATATATGTGAAATTTCAGGATTACCTTGAGTTTAAATCTGTACTATTTTGCAATGAACTACACGTCTGCAACATTTGCTGCTGCCACCACTAACACAATTCCTGCCATTACCTTTGTCTTGGCTGTTTTATTCAGGTAAATGAAAAATATCTACATGCCACATATAGTTAAAGTCTTTAAAAAATGAAAATAAAATATTTTCTTCCTTGTCCAATTAAAAATATTTAATATGGTTTTAAAATATTTCAGGAAGGAAAGCCTTTCAGTAAAGCAGTGGCATGGAGTGGCCAAGGTGGTGGGTTCTATAGTAGGTGTTTCTGGGGCATTTGTATTTGCTTTTGTCAAAGGACCTCCTATAAAGTTTGTGAACAATCCAGCAACCCACAATGACATTTCAGAAATAAGGTCTAGTTCCAAAGTGGAATGGGTAAAAGGTTCTCTTGTCATGCTCTTAGCCAACACTGCATGGTCTTTGTGGCTAGTTATGCAGGTTCATCTCCCCTCTCTCTTTCTATATATATATATATATATATGCTTGTGTGCGTGCATCGTCTACCCATCTTTTTGATGACTGCAAAAACTAGCTAAAACGAATAATATTTATTTTTTTTTTTTAAAAAAAGGAAAACTAACACACATACTTTGATCTTGGAAACTAATTAAACCTTTGACTCGAATGTGAGGAAGTACTACTAGACTATAATGTATCCTGGCAATTGCTTCTTGTTTTTTTGGGGAAAGTTTGTTTTACTTTTCCTAGCTTTCCCCTTATATAATGACATTGTTTTCAGTCTACCATGGTGAAGCAATATCCAGCGAAACTACGCCTTACAACTCTGCAATGCTTCTTCAGCGTCATACAATCAGCTATTTGGGCCGTTTCAATGGAGAGGAACTTATCATCATGGAAGCTTGGATGGGATGTTCATCTTCTTTCTGTGGCCTATTGTGTATGTTTCATCACCCAATTTCCATACCTCAGAGCTGACTATCAATGCATTCAATAATGAACTAAATAAGAACAACAGATACAAATCTGAAAGTCTAGTCCTGCCCATTTGATGTCCCATGGAATTTCATTGCCTCTCTCATTAAAAAAAAATAATTAAATGTATATAAATATATCCTAAAAACGACATTCAATTTCCATGAGGGCGACAAAACTAACTAGTCTATCTCCACCCCTTTTTTAGTAATGGAAATGATTGCATCAAGTATATGAACTGTACAAAGGGGCAAAAGCCACAAGGACTTGCCCTCTAATCCAAAACGCCTACATTATTATTATATGCTGATGATGTCTTTTTCTATTTGGATCTGACTTTTGTGGGTTGGGAACTTGGCGTGACACTGGACTAAATGATTGAATTTGGCTCTGATACCAAATATAATAGGTCGAACGTTTGCCATTTAACATAAAAGTTAAGTTATTAAGTAGTGCTACATACCTACTCATATATGTTCAAATTCTTTCTATCTAGATCGGATGTGGTACAAGTTAGCTCCTCTAATAATTGACCACAAGCCAAAAACAAAAAAAAACAAAAAAACCAACAGACAAGGGCCACCACAGACAGACTGCAACACTAAACCAGAATGATCATGTGAATGCACTAGTTAATAATTTGAATTATAGAGCAAAAGTCAATGATCTCTTTCTTTTATATATGATTGCAATTTCCTGCTGAAATAGCAATGTGTCACTTAACATTTACATCGGTGGCATAGTCTTATAGTTTAATTATTCTAAAAAATTATGTTCCCATCACATCATAATTGACAAAAACCTAGTAAGAATTAAGGCACGCGTACGGGCATGCACACGCACTGATATATATATATATATACACACACACACACGTACACTTGCTTAAGTCCAGAATATATACACGATAACATACATAAACATGTATGTCCTTCGAAACATATATACTTGTAGTTTCAATATTAACACATCTATGGCTTTTGTACTTTTTTTTGAACTGATGACAACCTATATAATGAAAATGGCAGGGTGTGATTGTCACTGGGATCACTTACTGGTTGCAAGTATGGGTTGTAGAGAAGAAAGGCCCTGTATTTGTGGCCATGTTCACTCCATTAGCACTTATTATAACAGCCATCTTCTCAGCTTTCTTGTGGAAGGAGACTCTTCACTTGGGAAGGTCCATATATATATATATATATATATATATATATATTACTAATGAATTATCTGCTAATACATCATTAATTAATTTCACTTCTAATTCCATCATGATATTGAGAGTCATTGTTTTCATCTTGTCGTAGTGTGTGTGGGGCATTGTTGCTGGTAGGTGGGCTCTATAGCGTTTTATGGGGGAAGAACAAAGAGGCAAAAAGGTCAGAAACTAAAGAGGAAACCATATTGGAATGCGTTACACATCAGTGATTCATGGAATAGGGTTTGTTGCAGCTTGCAAGATATTTAGATTAAGACATGTCATATATATATTGTGTCCAAATTAAGATATATATATACAAGAAGCCTGACTTCTCCGTTCCTCCCTATTCTGTTTGGTTGTTGAGAAAACTAATGGAAAAGAAAAAGATAAATTAGAGTAAAATGATTTTTTTTTTAATAAAAAATAATTTTCAGATTTCAATCTCTTTACTTATATTTTTTAATTTTTTTTGGTTAAATTAATCTTTCTGTTTCCTTAACCTCTCAGTAACCAAATGATTTACACTAGTTCTATTTTGTTAATTTCTTAAAACAACCACAGGTATGTATATATATGTGTGAATGTATATATCCATATATAAATATTTATGCTGAAATTATGGTTTAAGTTTCTGAATTATACGCTACCTTTTTCAATTGAAATCTATAATCCAATTCTACGTACCAAGCTTATACAAGTGACTCTAAATTCTGTAACAAAAACACTTCAATGATTAAATTGAAATTCGCAAACTATTTCTATCTAAATTTACCATCAAATGGTTTATGCATTCATGCCAATTATGAATTTGTTGTACAAATTAAAATGAGATGGAATTTAATTAAAAGCTCTCAGAAATTGAAGGAATAAGGGTAAAAAGAAGAAAAAGGCTTTGTGTGGTTTATAACAGATGTTCAAAAAGTAACAAATGAGTCTCTAATAGTTGCAAAAATTAACAGAAAAAAACTAACACAAACAAAATATCGTATTTATATGGTTCACTCAAAACTTGAATTAGTGCTGCTTAATAAATGTAAAAATATAAAAATATTATTAAAAATTTAAAAATAAAGTGTACAGTAAAATCTGACTTCAGACTTGATATCACAAATGAAATAATTCAACTGCAAATAATTGGTAACATAATTGGAGATGAGCTTCGACCAGAAATGATGGATTTCAACCATGCCATTATGAAGTGTCTAGGTGCACTGACAGGGCACTGACATTGGGCCTTGAGCCCTGCAATAATTGGTAACTTACTTGGCCGAAAACAAAAAGTGTCTAAGTGCACTTCTTGTTAATACGATTGGTAAGCTTTCACTAATGTGGTTACAAAGCATCAACCATGTGAGATTACTACATTTTTCCAAAGTGCGTTCATAGCTAGTTTCAATAAACAAACAGTAGCTTCTACTGATTAGAAACCCAAATCCACTGTGTGGATAGATTTAATACAATAGGAATACAATGTACAATCACATGGAAGAGTAATGATAGGAGTCTCATCGCACTAGTACAAAAATAGTTTTGTGCAAGAGGTGTAGTGAACTCTACTATATGATGTCATGATAATATTATGTGATGATCACCTCACTCACATAAAAATAGAATCGAACTAGTTCGATCCACATTTAAATCATTCTTCTTACCTGCAGGTACGAACCTATCAAAGTTATTTATATTAGTATAAATTTTGTTAAAATTTTAAAAATGTCTCCACTCAATTTTGAAAATACTCCACTAATTCTATATATTCTTGCCCCCATTAATTTTTTTTGGATTCAAATTAAAGATAGTAAAGTAATCATCTATCTCTCTTGTAAATATAATAAAAAAAAATTATCAATTAAAATTAAAATTTTATACTTATTATTTTATTTAAAAATAAATTTTCTTCAATTTTCTTTTTATTTTTTCAAATGGTGCTCCCGTCAAAAAAAATTCTCGGTTCCTCACACATGAACAAAAATCCATATATGATATATGTAAGTACTGTTTACGAGAATATTATATTTTATAGCGCTATTATTCTAAACCAAATAACACATGTAGAGTAGAATAGTATTATTCTATTCAAAAACAATTTTTTTTGGAAGTTTAAACATTAAACAATCGTATAGAAGGAAAAGATATGCATAGAGTAGTCCAAGAACTGATAGAGCTTGGAGGGACTAGGCCCAAGCAAATCAAAAAATAGGAAAGCAATAGGCCAGCCCAAAATAACAATAATTTAGAAAGATATTGATGGCTTGGCTAAACAGAGGGCCCAACCCAACTTTTCAAAACAAAAGACGTTTAGGTTGTAACGTCTCTAAACTAACCAATCACGGACATGAATACAGATATGATAGCACACAACACGAATACCACGGCACTGAAATTTTTTAAAAAGGATGGGGATATGATAAGAATACGATTATAAACTAATAATATAATATATTAATATATATTCATTATTCAACAAAAAAAAAAATAATAATAACTACAGAAATACTTCTATTCATTGTCAAGCATTTCTGAACTAAACAAACTTATAAAAAAATATATAAATAGATTAAAGAACGAAACTTATTAAGCTATAATGCTTCAATTTTTTATTTATTTTTTAATGCTCTACATATATTTAGCTCAAATAGTTTATAATAACTCAGTCGCATATAAATTTCTTTCAAAATACTGGAATACATCACTGCTACGAATTATCCAACACGTATCCGAAGAGTGTCCATAAATAAATAAACTCAGGACACTTTTATGAAGTGTTCGACACGTGTCTAAGGACTGTCTAAACCCTTGGTGAAGTGTCCGTATTTCATAACTCTAAACTAACGAGAAGTATTAATTCTCTGTCTTTCTCTACATTGGATGACCACAAGTGTTTTCCACGGTTACTCTAGAATGCGAGAAAGTATAGAACAGTCCAGGTACTTCTTACGTGATATCACCGGTCAGTGTAAGCTCTTCATTACTTTTTAATAATAAAAAATTAATAATTTTCAAGAAAAATAGAAAACTTACAACGATTATAGTATCACATTGGAAGTACTTTGAAATATTGTATATTTATCATGAAAAGCTGCTGCAGATGGATGTCCGGCTAACAGAGAGGAGGGCAGACAAAGGAACATGATAGATTTCACTCTTGTATGGCTTCTCTCTCCATCCATTACTGAGCCCTTCATGGAAGATGAGAGTAACCTTTCTTCAAATAGGAATTCTAGTTGTTTAGTTTGGAAACCCAAAGGGTACCTTTGGTTACCCTGAATTTGAATTGCAATTTCAATCCAATTCGTATGTGTTTCTATATTAAAAATTTAAAATATGTTAGAATTGCAAGTTGTTTTAATCATGAATTATACAATACATAGTAAGGTAAAAACAATAAAGCTAATTACAACTTATTCGAAAAAAAATTATAATATATAACAAAAATTTAAGTTAGAACGCAATGTATTGTTCTAAAGTCTCGAGGCATCCCTATACACAGGTACAAGTGGTCCTCTACAACTTTAAAATACAATCCAAATATGTTAGTGGTCTTTTTTCGAACACTATAAAAATTTGAGATTGTCTTATCACTGACCGATTGATCAAAGACTCAAAATCTCTTGATCAAATCAAAGTTTACAAATGCGGGTCCATTAATGGACACGTGGTAAAATCTTGGAGGTCTAGACATTTAAAGAAAGTGATAGTTCAAATTTAAATTTATTTTATTTTCAAAATGATCACAATTATTAGTGAGTTTCTAAATTAAACACTCCAACCATGTACAAGGTCACTCTACATATCCAGAACATGTACATACACAGAGAGTGTCATGCCTTGATTTTTGACTCTCGAAAATCAAGGGTGGTTCAATCACACTTCATCACCTCATATCAATAATCTCACTCCGATATCCCAATCGAATACCAAGTTGTCACACTCTGATTCCCAAATCACATGAGACTTCATCTTCAAGTCCCAATCCTAAGAGCGTGCCTGTCCATTACACTCTAATGAACCACCTTAACATTTAATCATAGCGGAAGCTTAATCATACACACATACGAATATATATGCAATTCAACACTAACTAACCTAGATGGGCCCCACACTTGACATTACACCCTTGTCCAAACACAACAAAAATGTCCAACACAGCCATGAATTAGATACATCGTAATTCTGGCTACAATGCATCGTATCTTATGATGTATCGTAGATGTTGCGTAACATCCTGTAAAAATCTTTCTTTTTTAACCCAAATCTCCAACACAATTATGATATATCATAATGCTGATTACGTTACATCGTAATGCATGATGAATCGCAGATGTTGCGTAACATCTTGCGAAAAGTTCTACTTTCTAATCTAAATATCTAATACAATTATGATACATCGTTATAGGTCTTGCGATGCATCTCTGAGTTTTGATGCATCGTAATAAGGATTACGATACATCGTAACCCTTTGAATGCAAATCCTGCAAAGTTCATAAATGTTACGAGTTTTATGCAATCCACATCCAAACACATTCCCATCCTCAAATCCATTCATACAAGATTTGAGGCATAAATAAAATGTTATTATGTCATACATTTCATGCATTTGGTCCATATTTCATACAACATTCCTACAAACTTCCAATTTCCTAAACATCAAATGGATTACATATACAAGGTCCAAAAATACAAGTACCTCAACTCTATATACAAGTTTAACAACATTAACATGCCACAAGCTAACATAGATATCATTAGATACAATATCCAAAATTAAGCCAAAAAGCTACAAGGAACTCCACTTTGATGTTCATGTCCTATCCGTCACCGGTGCCTTATCTATAAAAACGTTTGGGGGAAGAAGGGTGAGCAAATCAATGAGCTTAGTAGGAATAACTCAACCCACCTAGGCATCGACCCGACACCGACCTATATGATATGCAATCATGATGTCGCTACACTACAAGACATATATCAAGTTTCCATATTAACCAACGCAAATGCAATTCAATAAGTATGCATTTAATCCATACAACATGCTTAATAGTTAAAACACATAAGCATTAAGATATTTACATCTTTTTCAGTTATAATCCGATACATAGACATGATTGGTTAACTCCGACAATCATGTGGTCTTAGGCGACTCTGACGACACCAAGGTGTTGGTCAACTCCGACGACACTTGTATGATAAGGCAACTTCGACGATCATACATTCTTGACAATATGTTAGTTTTTTGCCACTTTGATAGGGCACCCTATAATACCCCGTAATTTGAGGATATCTAAATTGGGTTTTTATTTATTTGATGGATTTTTTAATTATTTAAATGCTTTAATTAATTTTGTTAATGCCTGTTTTTATATGTTTAATGCGGATGTTTGAATTGTTGCTAAGTGTTGATTGAGTTCAATTATGTGTTAAATATTTGTTTTAAATATAATTTTTTTTTCTATTAAATAAAAATGTGTTGGTTTGGGCTACATTTTCTTTATTTTTGTTTATTATCATTATTATTATTATTATTATTGTTATTATTAGGTTGGGCTAGGCTGCTGGGCTAGGCTATATATATGTATATATATAGTTGGGCTAAATATTTTATATTTATTAGTTTAAGTATTTAGGAATATTAAATAAGAGAAAAGGAATTAGGGTTCAATAGTTTCTACGCATAGAGGATTCCCACGCACAGATAGGGAGAAAACGGTAGATGCCAGGAAAAGAAAAAAAAAAGTGATTTTTGCTCAACATCACAAGGCAAGTTCGAACTCTTCTCTTCCCCTTTGAATCTGTATACATATATATTATTTGTATATACATGTTGCTAGAATATATGTATAATATATCTTTAACAAAAAAATATATATATAATATATATATTAATTGTATAGACATGTTGCTAGAAATTTGTATGCAATTAATTATGAAATTAAATGATTTTGCATGCTAAGAATAATTCTGTGAATTAAACATGAAGATTTTGGAGTTTTGGTTCTGTTTTAGGGTATTTTTGCATATGTATATACATGTACATATGACTGTATAGGCGGGTATATATATATATTAACATGAAATTAGGTTTACTATATTCGTCATTCTTGAACGTTTTTGTTCCAATTAAAAGGTAGATCTTACTTCTTAGAACAATTCTTGAAAGTTTGGTTGTGAACCGTTGGGTAGATTCACGGAAAATTGAGTTTGAAATTTTAGATTTTCAAAACTTGAAATTGGGCATTTTTGATTTAGGCTGCGAGAAGGGATGATTTGGGTACCAATGCATAGCTTAGATCGATATGAGTTCAATGGTATATTCATATGCGCGATTCGGTGCCCGAAAGTGATCGGGAAGTTTCTCCACCATTGTTGTTGTGTGGAACTTCAGGAAGAACAAGGAAGAAGAAAGAAAAGAAAAAAAAAAGGAAAAGGGGGCCAAGCGTTCCTCCGGCGCATGGGGGCGCGTGCCACCGGTGGCCAAAAAAGTATTTTTGGGCCCCATTTGCGGGGGCCCACCTCTGGGTCCGATATGGGCCCATTCCGAATTATTTTGGTATTTGTTTTGAATTTTTGAAATTTTTGGAAAAACTTGAAAATTCAAAAAAATCATTTTTTAAAAGTACTTTTAAAATTCTAAAAATTCCTAAACTTTTATGTCAACTTTCTGGAAGCTTAAGGAGGTTGGGGTTTAAATTTCATGTCGAAATGATTTACCATTGTCTTTAAATTAATTTTTAAAGTGTCTATAAACTGGGTTTTTCAGCTTCTTTAATTTTAGAAAATGCTTAGAAATTTTCAAAAATTCTGAAATTTTTACTGTAACTTTTTGGAGGCTAAATACACTTGGGTTTAAAATTTTCAACCCAAAATAATCTTCCCTTGTTATTCAATTGATTTTGAAAGTGTCAAAAAATTGGGTTTTTCAATTTCTATAATTTTAGAAAATACTTTTATAATTCCAAAAATTCCCAAATTTTTGTTGTAAGTTTCTGGAAATAAACTTAGTTTTAAATTTTCATCTCAAAATGAGCTTCCTTTGGTGTTCAATTAATTTTTAAAGTGTCTAAAAGTTGAGTTTTCACTTTCTTTTATTTGTTGAAAATATTTTTAAAATTCTAGAAAATTCCAGAATGATTTAATTGGGTTATTAGAAGTAGAATAGGCCCAGAAACCTGGATAAGAGTTTGGTTTAGACTCCCTCATAAATTTGAGTGCAGTGGGGGTTGGATTAGGTGTTTGCTTCTAAAGTGGTTAAATTGTATTATTTGATTTACTTGAATGTATTTTCCTTTAAGGATATAAATGCCCATTAAATACTTGATTATAGCTTACTTGTGAACGATTTGTCTTTTGGTGATAATTTCATGTCAGATAATTTGAATTACTTTGTTTGTGCAAATTAAAATCATAATGCACCTTGTTTATTTTATGTTTCATATTGGGAATGCATCTATACATTTTATTTTGCATGTAAGGATTGCCCAGCGTGTCAGGATCGTCTATATCTAGTAAGGTATCTATGCATTTTATTTTGGCATGTAAGGATTGCCCGGCGTGTCAGGATCGCCCATACCTAATAAGGTATCTATGTATTTTATTTTGGCATGTAAGGATTGTCAGGCGTGTCAGGATCACCCATACCTAATAAAGTATCTATGCATTTTATTTTGGCATGTAAGGATTGCCCGGCGTGTCAGGATCACCCATACCTAATAAGGTATCTATGCATTATATTTGGCATGTTGGGATTGCCAAGGCGTGTCAGGATCGCCTAATACCTAATAAGGTATCTATGCATTATATTTGGCATGTTGGGATTGCCAAGGCGTGTTGGGATCGCCAAACACCTAATATGACATCTTTATATTTTATTTAGAGCATGTCAGGATTGTCTAATATCTAGTAAGAACGTTTCTTGTTATATATTTAAGCATGTTACGATTGTTTCTTGTGTGAACTTAAAACTAGTCTGCACTTGCATTAAGATAACTGATGTGTTAGTGTAGGGTGTGGGGCGGATCTATTCTTAGGTCACCGGGTTAATTGGGGATATATATATTTATGAGCTGGTGTGTTATCTTTAATTGTATATAAATATAAATTTTTTGTCTTGGGAAAGGATTATTGATGGAGGCAGGATAGGTTTTCGTAATACCTTGTAAGGCATTTGTAGAATAAATGGAAGAAGGCATGCTAGGATTGTCTATGGTTTGAACTTAGAAATTTGTTTTATCTGTATTGTGATAATGGATGGGTTAGTTCAGAACATAGTTCTAGTTACTTCTAAGATAGGAGATTTAATGACTAAACGGTATAATTATATCTATATGTCTTTGTTGTTCTCATATGGAGGGTACGTTTACCGGTTCTCTGATTGGGTTGTAGTAGAGAAAATTTGCTCGTAGGTTTAACCCACTTTGTTGATATTTCAGGTTCCAGACAGTTTTTACCTGGAGATTTGCTTGTGGAGTTCGTAGAGCTTGACAATGATCCATTCCTTACCATACTTTAGTGTAGGGACTTAAATCTGTTCATAAAATTTTACTTTTATGTTTTTTTTTGGTTAAAGGGTCCGTGGATTACCGGACTTCCAAGTTGTATCAATTTTCAATGTTATTTAACATGATTATTTATTTCAGTTAGACTTTCCTTTCAGCATTTATAATTCTTTTTCTTTTGTCATTGTATTCTATGCTTGTTTGATATCAATTGTTAGTATCCCTCAAGTTTTGTGTAGGAGACTAGACACCTCATGCGCGAAATTTTCTAGGGGGTATTTCACACCCTCACATGAATGGTTACATTCTGACGATCACGTGATAACAACACGTGATTGGTCACTTTCTGACATCAGGTGGTGGTATAATTGAGTATTCTCATAACTTCCATAATATGGTTAGGCATCTCTAACTTCCATGTATGATACACTTTAGACAATACTCAAATATACACATACATGCTTATTAGACACATATACATCCTTAACATATATTTCTCATGCTCTTCAATGTACATTCTTGCTATAGTTATTCTAGCATGCATTACTTCCATACATCACTTCCATGTAAGCACATATATGTTCTAAAACATGCATAACACTCACATATGCATACAATACTAAACATAGCTAGATATGTTCTCATTTCTTACACATTCCATGTATAATCACTCAATTCATCATATATCACAATTTGAATCTAGATAGAATGTATAAACATATAAAGAGAGGGAAAATATCAAATCACTCAACTCTAATACACTCCCATACATTCTAACACAACCAACACCTTCTCAAACTCAGCAAAATCCTAGAATTGATAAAGAAGAAAGAAGAAACAACCCTACCTCAAATTTGAAGGCTTTTCTTACAAATCACCTTGCCAAAATCTAAGTTTGTTCAGTTCAAACTGAAGCCCTTCATGCATACTACAAGTTGTCCTTCACCAATAACTTCGAAATATAAGCCCAAGGTCTTTGAAATGAAGAGAAAAGAAAAAGAGATGAAGTGGGAGAGGAGAGAGAGCTAGGCAGGTGTTTGTTTAAGAGATAATGGGAGAATCTCTTCAATTACAAATATTTAAAATATCTAGGATCACGAAATGACCAAAATGCCCTCGAGCCACTTAACGTGCCCTCATGACCTCCGTTTTCTATTTCGAAAGTGGTTACGACTTCGAAATCACTTCCTTAACTCTTTAAATATTTAATTTGGTTTAAAACTAAAATAAATATTTTCTAAAAAACTTTTAAATTTCTGGAGCCTCCCAACTTGCGTTTCGGGCCCCGCCGATCCATAATCCTCAAAATTTTCTAAAGGCTCCCAAAACATCCTAGAACCTCAAAACAACTTCCCAAATATGCTTTCCACATTTAAAACATGCTAAAAATAATTTTAAATGCATTTAAGAAAAAAATGATGAATAAAAAAAAATCGGTCAAAATTAGACCCAATTTTTACAACCTCCCCACCTTCAAGAAATTTCATCCTCGAAATTAGAAACATACTTCAAGTGGTAAACAACTAGAGATATTTTGAATGGACTTTTTGTTCCTATTCCCACGTCGCCTCCGTGATGCCTCCAAAGCACCATAACCAATGGAATGGTTTTGTCTCGAAGCACTTGATCTCTAGAGTCCAAAACCTGAATTGACTTCTCTTTGTACGATACATCCTCCTCCCTCTCAAGACCTGTCCAATCTAGTATATGTGAAGTAACTGGCTCAAAATTTCTCAACATTGAAATGTGAAAAGTATTGTGTACACTTGACATTTGTTGTGGCAATACCGAGCGATATGCAACTTTACCTACATAATCCAATATCTTGAACATATTGATAAACTGTTGCACTAGCATGGCACTATGCCCAAACCTCATCAAACATCTCTATGGCAAGACCTTTAGAAAGACATGGTCCCCCACCTCAAATTCCAAAGATCGTCACCTTCTATTGGCATAGCTTTTTTGACAACTCTGATAGGTAAATAACTTCTACCTTATCAACTTTATCATTTTTGTAGTATCTCAAACTATATCCAGCCCCAAAGTAAAAGTCTCCCTGACCTTTGTCTAACAAATGGGTGACCTACAAGGTCTCTTTATAATGCCTTGAATGGAGCCATCTCAATACTAGCTTGATAGATATTATTGTATGCAAAGTCAACTAATAGAAGGTGATCCTTCCAACTATCACAAAAATCAAATGCACATGCCCGAAATACATCCTCCAAAATCTATATAGTACCATCCGACTGACCATCTATTTGAGGAGGGAATGTCGTACTAAAATGAAGGTCTGCATCAAGTGCCGCCTAAAAACTTTGCCAAAATCGTGATGTAAATCTTAGATCCCTATCGGATATAATAGAAACTGGCACTCCATGCAATCTCAGAATCTGATCAATATACAAATGACTAAGAGTATCTACGTCACCAGTCATCAGGATAGGGAGAAAATGAGCCACCTTGATCAATCGATCCACAATGACCTAAACCATATCGTGACTCTTCCTCGACCTCGGTAATCCTATCACAAAATCCATAGTGACATATTCCCACTTCCACATAACTACCGGTAATGGTTGCAAATAAACCCGCCAGTCTTTGATGCTCGACCTTCACTTGTTGACAAGTAAGGCATCTTTCCATAAATCATGCCATATCTTTCTTCATACATTTTCACCAATATTGCTGATGCAAAATATGATACATTTTTATACCACCGAGATGGACTGCAAGTCTAGAACTATGAAACTCTCTAAGAACCTCATTCCTACAAACTAATGGTATAACCATCCTTCCTTTAAACCTCAAACCTCCATCGAAATGCACACTCCCATTTTCTACCAGTTTGTCACCCAAAATCCGAGTGCGAATGCTTTTCATCTCACTATCATGCCTTTGCTCCTTAACCACTCTACTCACTATAGTTGGTTGTGCAATAGGTGTGAACAAAGTCGTCAGTTCACCACCCCCACTAAAGTACAATCTAATTTTTGAGATGTCTTCTATCATCTTCTATTCTCAGATGGAAATGCTTGCCAAAGTACCATTAGCTTTCCCTGGGTAATACTGAAGATCAAAGTTGCAGTCTTCTATGTATTCCACCCACCTCATTTGCCTTATATTTAATTCCTTTTATATGAAAATGTACTTTAAGCTCTTTTCATTGAAGAAAACCTATAATAATTCCTACAAATAATTTCTCCACATTTTCAATGCAAAAATTATCGCTGCTAACTCAAAGTCATGAGTCAGGTAATTCTACTCATATGTCTTTAACTGTTGGGAACCATAGGCAATAACCTTCTCGATTTGCATCATCACACATCTCAATCTATCCCATGAAGCATCATAGTAGATTACATAACCCAAACCACATTTGGGAATTATCAATATCAGAGCACAAGTAATTCTACTCTTTAACTCCATAAAAGAATGCCTACAAGCATCATTTCACACAAACTTAACTCCTTTACGAGTAAACTTTGTTATTGGTGCTGCTAACTTCGAAAAGTCATTTACAAAGCACCGGTAATAACCCACTAATCCCAAAAAGCTATGTATTTCAAATACATTCTTTGGTCTTTCCCAATTCATTACTTCCTCAATCTAATAAGGATCCATAGAAACTCCTCCTTCCAATACCATGTGTCCAAGGAACTTTACTTCCATTAACAAAAATTTACACTTTTCATATTTAACATACAAGTGATGCTCCTCAAAATTTGTAACGCGGTCCTCAAATGAATCTCATGCTCCTCCATAGAAGAAAAATACTCAAGAATATCATCCATAAATACCACCACAAACCTATCCAAGTATACACTGAAGACTCACTTCATCAAATTCATGAACGCGGTTGGTGTATTCGTTAATCCAAATGGCTTGACTAGAAACTCGTAGTGTCCATATCTAGTCTGAAAAGCTATCTTTGAAATGTCCTCGTCCCTTACCCTCAACTGGTAATACCCCGACATCAAGTTAATCTTTGAAAAATAATTTGAACCCTTGAGTTGATCAAACAAGTCATTTATCCCTGGCAAAGGATACTGGTTCTTGATCATTGCTTGGTTTAACTTTTGGTAGTCTATGAATAACCATAAAGATCCATCTTTCTTCTTAGCAAATAGGACCGTAACTCCCCAAGGTGATATATTAGGCTATACAAATCCCTTGTCCAATAATTCTTGCATTTATCCTTCAACTCCTTTAATTATGCCCGAGCCATATGGTTCGGTGCCATAGAGATGGGCGAGGTACCAATAAGATCAATACCAAATAGCACATCCCGCATTGGAGGCAACTCTGTTAAGTCCCCCGGAAACACATCTAGGAAATCACACACCACTGGTGGAAACCCTCCACACGTCATAACCTCATCCTACCCGACTAATAATCTACCTAGGAAACACACAATCTCATTTCGAACACTAACCAAGTAGTGATGGCACATAGAAATAATTACGCTCTCCCATAAAATAGAACCAGTCACCATCGGGTGTGCATATTGTCATTCTCCTATGGAGACAATCAATCATGGCTCTAAACATAGATAGCCAATCCATACCTAGAATGACATCAAAGATGGTCATATCTAGCAACACAAAGTTGAACACTAGTCGATTTCTTGCAACCTTGATCTCATAAGACTGACACACTCTACCTAGGATAACTCTACCCCCAACAAGCATATCAATGGAAAATGGTGACTCCAGTGATAACACCTCTAGCCCAAAGGCATAAGCAAATGCAGCAGAAATGAATGAATGAGATACACTCGAATCTATCAACACCTTAGCCCACAAGCTAGAAACTAGGAAAATACCTCAGACCACTGATGTTCCTGGTAAATTTCTTACCTGAACAAGCGTGAAAACACAACCTTGTATCTGCTAACCTCTTTGGCCAGTACCCTAAAATCCTGACTGTTAACTAAAAGTAGGCATAAACCCTCTCACTGCTCAAGAACTTTAACTGACTGTGCTGGCTGGGGTGGTGGTAATGCCCTATGGCCAGATGAAACTTTGGTAGCCAATACAACCCTCTGTTGAGACCCAAAACCACTCTATGTACCCTGCCTCTGAGGGCAGTTCGCTCTATATACTCTATGTTAGTGGTCATAGGTATTTTCCTGGTTTCTAGCTTGTTTGGCTAAGATGTTGATAGATTCAGGTGCATCTCATTCATTCATATCTGCTGCATTTGTATGTGCCTTGGGGCTAGAGATGTCATCTCTAGAGTCTCCATTTTTGATTGATATATCTATGGGGGGTAGAGTTATCCTCGGTAGAGTTTGTTGATCTTGGGAGATCGAGGTTGTGGGACATTGGCTAGTGTTTGATTTTGTTCTACTAGATATGACCACCTTTGATGTCATTCTGGGTATGGATTATAGTATCAATGAATGATGGTTTTATAAGTTTCATCAGGTTTTAATTACATTTAAGCTTGTTTATAAGTTGGTGAAGTGATAGAAAGAATCTAGATTAGAATTATATAGGTTTTGAGAGTTTTGTGTAGTTTTAGTCGCTTAGTTCTCTGTAGTAGTCGGCCAAAATTTTGAGATTCGGGACATTGTAAATTGGGGACTTGTTTCGAATGACTAGAAGAAGGCTTCTGCCGGCTAAAAGCATCCTTTCGGCCAACTGAAGCTATTCTCCAGTTGATCGACAAAACTGGTAATTGAAGGTCAGTTAAACCCAGTTTGAGCCGACCGGAGGGTAGTGTTAGCCGGCTAAAATTGGGCTGGGATGAAATTTCATGAACTTTGGAATGAGAGTGAACATGTATGAATGTATGAGTTAATGTTGAGCCCATTGTGATGAATTGTGATGCATATACGGTCAGATAATTGCATATGTATAGTTTGCTTTTGCGGTATTATGGTTTTAGAATGATTACACATGAGAGGTGATGACTTGTGACACGATCACCCCTCGACTTCCAAGAGTCAGAAATTGGGGCATGACAATTCGGATGCCATAACAAATTAAGCATAAATGATTTAATTCCAAAATTTTCCAATGAGGAATAATTTTGTGAAAAAAAAATGGAGGAAAAAATGAGATGAGAGATAGAAGAAGAGGAACAAGAAAGAGTTTGAAAAAAAAATGAGAGTAAAGAATTGAAAAGAAAGAGAGGAAATAATGAGGAAAAGAAGATGGTGAGAAGGGAGAAAGAAAAAAATAAAAAGACCAAAAGTCTTCCTAGGACATTGTCCTAAATATGTCGAGGGGGATGGGATTAAGTCTTAAGGGATTAACCTACAAAGGTAACCTAACCTTTCTGATTGGCGATGAATATCGCATCAAGAAGGATCAATGGGTAGAAATAATTTGCACTGCACAACCCACTGACATCACTTCTTTTTTTAGGAAGTTTCTTGAGGAGATTCTGTATTGCTCATCCCTATAACATTAGTGTTGTGATGTGACGTTAAGGAAAGGCTTTGATCTGAATGAATCCAAGGTGGGCATACTTTGGCAAGGTATAGGTCCTGTATAGCCTTGGAGGATTCACCTAAGTGAGGTCACGACTGTGGAAATTAGGCTATTTCCAAGGACTAGAGATAGAAAAAATCATCCCCAAAGGTTCCTAAATTTGTCGTAAATGCTATTTGGGACAGTTGATGTCACTATCCCTATATTTAGTGCCCCAAAATGTAACAGTTTGCTCCACCTGCTAGTATGATATTGTCCGCTTTAGGCCTAAACCCGCACAGTTTTGCTCTTAGGTTTTACCCCAAATGGCCTCATACCATTTGGAGAACACACTACATATAAGCACATCATCTTTTCCACACCCAGGCGATGTAGGATTAAGCACCTTATAGTCTGCCAGTGTGGTAGCTCGCCCAGTGTCTCTTGCACCCACCCACATCACACCCACCCACAAGGGTCACTACAATCCACCCCCCTTATGAGGCCCGACGTCCTCATTGGCACACTTCCAGCTAGGCTGTCACGCCCCGGTTTCTGACACCCGATTAGGAGCGAAGGAAATGGGGGTGAATCTATAATTTCACCTCAAGTTCTCACACCTTAATCTCATTATAATCATTTCTATTGCGGAAGAATTCTATATGCACACCCCTCAAGTGGCATTAGATCATCAAAGGCCCTTGCAAATGATTTTCACCTTTGGTTCCATACATATAAACCACTAAGTTCTGGACCTCAACTTTTTACACAGATAGAATTTGATTCTGAAACCTACACCATTGGATAGAGCTTTCAAAAATACTCAATTTAAAAAAAAATCACGCTCAATTCTGATTTAAAACGAAGAAATGACATCGAAACGAAGTCTGGACAATTTTTGAACCTTGCTGTGAATAGTAATCTCGATCATCTCGATCAATCGAGATTTTGACCCCTTTAATCGAAGAAAACAGCCCCTTGGTACCTTGGACCTACAATATTCAATTAATCGAGATTGGGACTTCGATTAATCGAAATTAAGCCTGAAAAATCATAAAATCTCGCAACCATTTCGATCAATCGAGATGGGCATCTCGATTAATCGAAATGCACTGCCCAAAAATTTCCAAACACCTATACAAGATCAAATTGAACCCAAATCTCAACCAAACCACCTCAGATCATTCATATCCCATATAAATCATCTATCATTGACATAAAAGCATACTCACACATCAACCTACACATTTGAATCTCAAATCTTGTATAATCATAGAAAATTCATCCAAAGTCCACCATGCACATAAAATTCAAGTGAACCAAACATCCTCATTTTTTTCAAAGGTGATCTTTATTAATCCAACCATACAATCTAGCTTATACATTGAGATCCTACAACCATGATTCCAACATAAATCCACAACTCTAAACATTCATATCCATGAAATTAAGATACAAGAGACAAAAGAACACGCTCATCCAATTAAATTCCGAATCCATACATAATCCAAGGAACCATACATATAAGAATTCAAATGGCCCTTTTTGCATACATTCAACAAGTCTCAATTGAAGGAAGCCATTATACATACATTTCTCAAAAATCACTTTCCTACAAGTGTGGCACTTACATTTGGATTTCACATACAAAAGAAGATAAAAATGTAAAGGCAACACCACAACCATTGTCTACATGCCACAAGCCGGCATGGACATTTACCTACATCTCAAAAGAGCAAAAGTCCAAAAATAAGCTCAACATATCCATAGAGCTAATCATGCTTCGTCTTCCATTGGCGCCTTATCTGAAAATGTTTATATAAATATGGGGTGAGCAACACTGCGGCTCAGTAGGAATGATCCACCCAACCCCACTCTAACTCAAGCGGCCATGCATGGATACATATGAAATCCCTACATGTCTACATGACAAGTATACATGCTTTTAACCCATAAACAAACACATTTTTCAAATCATGCGTGATGCTTCACATCTCAATGCATTTACATACATATACATATATATATATATATATATATATATATATATATCCAATTTAGCAAGCCACAATATATATATATAACACACGCCACATAAGTCCAAAAATCACTTCAATGGGGACTAACTTATCACTTCATCCATAGTAAGGGTCTCTTTGGCACCTAAACTCTGCTTGTGCTTTATCGGATTACTAATTCGAAGGGAGCACCTCCTTTTGGCCAAGTTTTGGGTCTTTCACCCTAGGGACCATTCCCTCACCTTAATTCTCAATATTGTCACACCCCAAAAACTCACTTTTCACATAGTGCACATAATCACATCAATGCACTTATTCCACACCATGAATGCATTTTTGTCAAATCAATGCATTTTCCTTTCCCTCAAGATTGTCACAATGCCATCACACTCATATCATGAAAATCATCATGCTCATGTATTTAATAAGGAAAATCATATCTTTTATACACAAGTCTATGAAAATTCACATTTTTCATATTTTCACCAAATGATCACATTTTTCACCAAGAACATTCATAGTCTCATTTGCACATACACAACATATATAAGTTCTAACCAACATGCTAGACATTTATACATGCATAATCACATTAGTATACATATATACACATATACATAACCTTAAACTCAAGAAATCCCAATCTATCTTTCATGTCACAAGTATGTGACCTATAGAATCAAAGTAAAGATGAGTCTAGCACCCCTACCTTAAATTCCCAAGCTTTGAATCCAACTTTGAGAAATCCCAGCTTTCTCAACTTCATGAAATGGAGACTTTGATCAGTTCAAACCGATGCCCTTGATGTCCCCTACACACTTTCCTTCTTCAAGATCTTCCAAATCACAACTTAAGGCCCTCAAACTCTAGAGAGAAGGGAGAGAGATGAAGTGGGATACGTAGAGAGAGAGAGGGATTTGTAAAATGAAATGTCTCAGACCCATTTTGATATTTATCTCAACCCTAGGGGTGCAAAATGACCATTTTACCCCTAGCCACTTAATGTACCTTCCCAAGCTCGGAATTAATTTCTGAAAACTCCGTTGGACTCAAAATCACTTCCTTAATACTCTAAATATTTCGTTTAGTTCATAGTCAAAAATAAAATTTCTCGAATTTTTCGGACCCACTTAAACTCATCTTGGGACCCCCGTTGACCAAAAAGTCAAACTTCTTCAAAAGTCCCCAAAACTTTCCAAAACCACATTCCAACCTTCTAAACACATTCCCCACATTCAAAACATGTTAAATATCATTTAAAATATGCTTAAAGCAATAAATGACAAAATTTTGAAAAATCAGCCAAAATTGGGCACGGTCTCTACATAGGCTCAGGCTCTGATACGTCCACCACATGTTATGATATTGTGCACTTTGGGCCTAAGCCTATATGGTTTTGCTCTGGGATTTTAACCGAAAAGGCCTCGTACCATTTGAAGAGAACACACTACATATAAGCACATCCCATTCTCCACACCTAGGCAATGTGGGATTGAGCAACCTGTAGCCTGTCAGTGTGGTAGCTCACCCAGTGTCTCTTGCCCAGGGGGACCTTAAGCACCAAAACATTGTAGGAATAGTTAATTTCAAAAAACACCCTTCCTGAAGAGAAAAAATATTTGATGGTTGCAGTGACCACATGGTTTATAATAAGGCATGAGTGCTTAAAAAGTGATAATTAAAGCTATCAGGGCCTAGAATTTTACAAGGATGGGAAGAAATGATGCATTTTTAATCTCTAAGTCAGTGAAAATGGCAGAAAGAAATGGGAGCAAATGTTCAAGAACTGGTGTAGAGATAAGATGGGAGAAAGATGTCTTACCTAAGTAGTCTTCATAGCTCTAATGAGGAAGAGATTAGAAGTGGTTGAGAATTTCACTTTTAAGAGCATCCCCATGCAATTGATCCCCATTATGATTGGTTAATGAAATAACATTTCTCTTGTCTACTTTAGTGGAGAAGTTTATAAGGAAATATGCAGTATTCTGATCACCTTCCTTAAGCCAATGTATTTTTGTTTTTTTCTTGAAGAACATCCCGATGGTGCAGGTCAAGGTTTGATTAAAAAAATGAGAGGTCAGCTCTTCCATCTGTAACTTTATTTGACATAACACTTCAATAGTGCTATCTCAAATAAAGTTTGTATTAATTGCCGTACCAAGGTGATGGACATCTCATTCAAGAATATGAAGGTAAGGTTGAACATATTCAATGCATCACACCACATTTCCAATGACGAAAGCGAGTGTTTTTGTATGGATGTTGTCGATGAGTTTGTTGAAGAAGAGATCCCTCATGTCTTAACAAAAGATCTTTAGAGGTGTGCCTAAGTTACTTCAATAGTGATGACTTTGACATCGAGCAATCAATTCAAGATGTAAATGCAATGCTTGATGTCAACATTTTAAATGACTTTCCAAAATGGAAGGCATCAATAGAGCCTCTTCCTCCTCTTTCAAGTACTCCTCCAATTCCATCCCTTGTGTCTCCTCCACAACTTGAGCTTAAACCTTTACCAGCTACTCTTAAGTATGTGTTTCTCAGCCCAAAGGACACCCTTCTGATCATCATAACTTCAAATCAAATAAATGATTAAGAGTGCTCACTCATAATGGTACTAAAGGAACATAAAAGCGCTAAAGGATAGAGCATTACCAATTTAAAAGGCATAGATTTTTCTATTTGTAAGCACCACATACATTTAGAAGATGATGCAAAAATATCATGAGAGGTGCAACGCACTCTAAACCCTAACATAAAAGAAGTTATCATGAAAGAGATGATTAAATTGATAGATACCGATATCATATACCCCATCTCAGATAGCAAGTGGGTAAGCCCCACACAAGTGGTGCCAAAGAGATCCGACATCATTGTGTTCTTAAGCGAACAAGGAGAGTTAATTCCTCAATGCACAACCATTGGATAGAGGATGTGTATTGATTATAGGAACCTAATTTCTTTTACTAGGAAAAATCATGTAGAGACCGTGACCAATTTTGGCCAGTTTTGTATTTTTTGCACTATAATTGCCATAAATGCATTTAAGTGGTGATTAGTATGTTTTGAGTGTGGGAAAAATGTTTAGGAAATATTTTAATGGTTTTGGAAAGTTTTCGGGAGATTTAGATAAGTTTGACTTTTTGGTCAAATTGGGGCCTCGGATACGACTTAAGTGGGCCCAATAATCTAGAAATTTTTTAAAAATATTTATTTTTGGGAATGACCTAAATGAAATATTTAGTGAGTTAAGTAAGTAATTTTGAGACCGTGGGAGTTTTCAAAATCGAAAACGGAGGCCGGGAAGGTACGTTAAGTGGGCGGGAGCATTTTAGTCTTTTTGCGAGCCAAGATATTTTAAATATCAAGGTTGAGAGATCTCAGCCATTATACATAGCTATTTCTCTCTCTATATTGCTCTCACTTCTTTTCTCTTCCTTCTCTCTAGGTTTTGGAGGTCTTCGGGTGTGATTCCCATTCCACCGAAGAAGGGAAATATGTAGGGGACGACTAGGACTTTGAACCAATCAAAGTTGCGGTTCGATAAGGTTAACATTGCTAAAATTTTGAGAAGTGTTTGGAAGGCTTTCATTTTTGAGGTAGGGGTTCTTCTTCTCTTCTAATTGTCGATTCTAGGGTTTTGGGTGAAGATGAGAGGTGTAGGTTGTGTAACACATGCTTTAGGGAAATGAGAGGGGTGAAAAGTCAGATTTTCTCCTTCTTTTGAACCCTATCTTTGGACATTTGGTGTTCCTTATGTTGGTTTTAGCATTTGGGTTAAAGTGTGTGAATAAGGAAAATTGGTTATATAAGTGTTATGTGCTCAATTTGGGTTTTATGTGCAAATATGTAAACTTGTGCCATATATGTGATTATATGTGGGATATGTGGTGGTTGAATGCATGTTAGTTATATGTGCTAAAATTATGCATTGAGTGTAGTATGAGTAAAGTATGCTAATTTTGAAGTTGTATGCATATAAGAGGATATATGCATGTGTTATACGTATATGTCGTATATGTGGAGTGTGGTGATAAGAAACATGATTTTTATATCCTTTTTAGTATCAATGAGCATGAGTAGAGCATGAAAATAAAATGCCATGTGTTTATGCATTCATATTGCATATGTGGGAAGTTGCGGAAAAATGACGCAAATGAGGTACACGGGGCTTTGGACTGGTCCAATCGTGTTATGAAATATTGTAAAATTATGCACTATGTATGTTCCTTAGAGTGTACCTACCATACTAAGGCTTAATGACTAGAATCGGAGAATGTCCAAGAATTGTGAGACTCGAAGTTGTCCCCTCACTCTATAGCAATCCTATATATTACTATGGTAGAATGACCCTTTGGAGTTGTCCCAATCATAGGATGGTTAAGAATACATGATCTTTAGAGCGGGCCAATCATGTAGGGTATCAGATGAGGACCGAGAGAGAGAGCATTTACTTTCCTTAATACTTTTTTATTTGAACATGTTATACATGATTCGTAAAATATGCAATCCTCTTGAATTTCAATTATTGATTTGTTTGTGGGATTATGGACGTGGCATGTAGTGTATTCATATGCATTCCATATAGGCAAGTGTCGAGTCGGCACTTAGGAGGGTTGGGGTATCTCTTCTGAGCCGCAGTGGTGCTCACCCCTTTATTGTAAACTCTTTTACAGATAAGGCACTGATGACAGATGGGACTTCAGGTTCCAAGTGGAACTCTAGTAGTGATTTTGCTATCTTTTGGATGTCGTGCATTTTGTGACTATCCATGTCGGCTTGTGGCATATGAGTTATTTTTGAGTTATGGTTATATTTTGGACATATATAATTTGGATGTATGTATTGGATTTTAAGCTTGTTGGGTATGAAAAGACAACGGTTTAGTTTATGTAATGCCCATGGTGGCATTTAGTTCATTTGATGATGGTTTCATTATGAAAGGATTGTGGTTGTGAAAGAGAATGACTTGCTTTGATTTATGATTCAATCATGAATATGATTTTGAGCATGTGATTGATGTTGGTACCTTTCAATTATGTTATAGATCATGTATGAGAGGTTCTAGGATGGTAGAAGGTGGATTGGGCTCCAAATGGACTATGTATAGGGTTGCTGGGAGTCTTGGGAAAGGCATTTCAATCATGCAAAATGCCTATTTCGCATAATCGAATCTCCCGTTTCGATCGTGCAAAATATTGCAGGTTCAAGGTCCGGAACAAGTGAAATTTTTGCACAATCGAACTTTTTTTTCGCACAATCGAGATGCTAGTTTTGCACAAATCGAAATTGACATTTCACACAATCGAAGTTACTATTCATAACATTTGTCCAAACTTTGATTCGAGATGATTTTTTCGTTCTAGATCCCAGAATTGAATGTGGTTTTTTTTTAAATCGATTATTTTTGGATTCTCTATCCAATGGTGTAAGTTTCAGATTCAAATTCTGAACACACTAAGTGTTGAATCTTAAAAGTGAGTGTTTCACGAGAGTACGGGTAAATGAAAGCCCCACCAAGGTGATATGATTTGATGTAGGGCCCATTGGGATTGTATGAGGTGGAGTTGTGCACACCTATGTGTAATAATAGAGTTAAACTTCTGCGGTACTTTAGAGTAATGAGGGTTTATTGGGCTGAATGGACGGGTTTACCTCCAGTCTTCCGGGAGTCGAGAAATTGGGGTGTTATAGCATGGTAATCAGAACTTAATACTATCACATGAGTGCGATGGATGTTGTTCACGGGGTTAAGTGAACTGGTTCACACTCAGGATTCAGGGTCGTCTGGGGGAGTCCCGACGGTCTGGATTTTGGGGGCGTGACAGCATAGTATTAGAGCTCTAGGTTAGAAAACTTAGGGATGACGAGTAGTGGTCATACTATGTGTTAAATTATGAAATACTTGATACAAGCATGGTATCAGAGCTCTAGGTTAGAATACCTAGGGGCGACAGATTATGGTCACATCACATGTGAATTTTGGAAGGTTAGTCTAACGTAAGGGTTTGCACTTAGGGTTTACAAATTGCATACGTGTTATATGATTATATGCTTACGTTTCTTAACATGCCCTTATGGAATAAATTGACATAGTGTGTGTAAGCATGATGGAATTTGGATAAGTACAAACGCTTGGCTCTAAAGTTTTTTTGTGGTACATATAACTAAATGCCTCCAAGAAGAGTGCGAGGTGGGGGCGCTAATTCACCTCTAAAGCAAACTGAAGGAACGCAGTTCATTCATGACATGGCTGAAACTATGAGGAGGATGGCTACGGAAGCCAGGGTAGAGGAGGTTCAGGCATTACCTAGGGTTGACTTGAGTCGACAGATGGTGGCTATGAAAGAATACGTGAAATTCAAGCCACCTAAGTTTGACGGGACACGTGATCCACTAGCTGCAAAAAGATGGATCGATCAGACACAAAAGCTTATGGTAGCTCTTACAATCAATGAGGACTTGAAATTGGGGGTGGCAATGCTCCACTTGTTAAGAAAGGCAGATCGATGGTGGCAGTTCATCGGGAATACCCATGACATCGACACGATGGATTGGGATACCTTTAAGAGGAGAGGTCATTCTTTAAAAAGTTCTTTTCAGCTTCGGTGAGAGACTGGATGAGGCAAAAGTTTATAGACCTAGTCCAAGGAGATCTCGATGTTATGGGGTACGAGATCAAGTTTACATCCTTGGCTCATTTCGCCCATGGGATGGTAGCTAATGAAAAGCTAAAGGTGAAAAAGTTTATGAAAGGACTAAAAACCTCTATAAGAAAATGGGTGTCCATTTTGGGTTTGAGGACCTACAGTGAGGTGGTTAACAGAGCCTTGGTGGCTGAGGAGGATAACAGAGACACTCAGAGGTTTTGGGACTCTAGATAGTAAGTGAAGGGTACAGGTACCTCTTTTAGGTGGTTAGGGGAGGAAAAAAAATAGGGAGGGCAGATTAGGTTCATAGGGGCAGCAACAGACTCGCCCGATACCTTCATTGTCCTTACCTACTGAATTTGCACGATCCATAGTTGTGTGTTACCATTGCCAGCAGTCTGGCCATTTTCGTTATAAGTGCCCTCAGAGGTAAATAGTGGCATCAGTGCTGGTGACTTCGGTGGGGGAACAGGTATGTTTTCATTGCAAGCAACCCGGCTATGTTAAAGACAATTGTCCAAAGAGACAGAGTACACCGAGTGTTATAGAGACTCAGTAGAAGGCTAGGCAGACAGCTACGGTTCAATCTAGTTTCAGGACATTGCCGCCACCTCAGCCAGCATATTCTATACAAGGATCTCGAGTAGCGAGAGGTTCCACGCCTGCTTCTAGTCAGTAGTCATGGTTATAGGGGACTGGTCAGCAGTCGTTGGGCCGTCTGTTCACGCTTGCTCTGATAGAAGACATACCAGGACCGTTAGTGGTCAGAGGTATTTTCCTGGTTTATAGCTCGTGGGCTAGGGTGTTGATAGATTCAGGTTCATCACATTCATTAATATCTATTGCATTTGCTTGTGCCTTGGGGCTGAGGGTGTCCTCACTGGAGTCACCATTGTCTATTGATACACCAGTTGGGGGTAGGGTTACCCTGGATAGAGTGTGTCGGTCTTGCGAGATCGAGGTTGCAGGACGTTGACTAGTGTTCGACTTTGTGCTTCTAGACACGACCACTTTTGTTGTCAGTCTAGGTATAGACTGGCTATCTACATTTAGAACCACTATTGATTGTCTCCGTAGGAGAGTGACAGTGTACACCCCTAAGGGTGATTACTTTTACTTTGTGGGAGAGCAGGATGATTTCTACATTCCGTCTTTGCTTAGTTCCGGTGTATGGGATGGGATTGGATATTTCTTAGCTAGCCTGTTAGCTGAGGAGAATGAGATTGTGACTAGTGGAGGATTTCCACTGGTGGTTAGAGAGTTTGTGGATCTGTTTCTGGAGGACTTGATAGAGTTAACTCTGATGAGAGATGTTGTGTTTAGCATTGATCTTGCTCCTAGTACCATGCCTATCTCTATGGCACTGTACCGGATGGCACCAGCTGAGTTGAAGGAGTTAAAAGATCAATTACAAGAATTATTGGATAAGGGATTTGTACGGCCTAGTACATCGCCTTGGGGAGCTTCGGTCCTTTTTGCTAAAAAGAAGGACAGATCTTTACGGTTATGCATAGACTACCGTAAGTTGAACCAACCAATGATTAAGAACAAGTATCCTTTGCCAATGATAGATGACTTATTTGATCAACTAAAGGGTTTGACTTATTTTTTGAAGATCGACTTGAGGTCGGGGTATTACCAGTTGAGAGTAAGGGAAAAGTACATTATGAAGACAGCCTTTCAGACTAGATATAGCTATTATGAGTTTTTGGTGATGCCATTTTGATTGACAAATACAGCAGTAACGTTCATGGATTTGATGAACCGGATATTCAGGGTGTACTTGGATAGGTTTGTGGTGGTCTTTGTGGACAAAATTCTTGTGTATTCTTTGTCTATGGAGGAGCATGAGATCCACTTGAGGATAGTATTACAGATTTTAAGGGAGCACGCTTGTATACCAAATTCAAAAAATGTGAATTTTGGCTAACGAAAGTGAAGTTCCTAGGACACATAGTGTCGAAAGAAGGAGTATCGGTAGACCCTTCTAAGATTGAAGCGGTAATGAATTGGGAGAGGCCTAAGAATGTATTTGAGATACGTAGCTTCTTGGGATTGGCAGGATATTACCGGCGTTTCATGAATGACTTTTCAAAGTTAGCGGCGCCGTGGACCAAGCTTACTGGTAAAGGACTTAAGTTTGAGTGGAACGAGGCTTGCGAGCATTCCTTTATGGAATTGAAGTGTAGATTGACTAGTGCTCTGATTTTGGTTATTTTTGAGCATGGTTTGGGTTATGTCATCTACTGTGATGCTTCACGGGGATGGTTTGGGATATGTGTTAATGTAGACCGAGAAGGTTGTTGCATATAGTTCCTAACAGTTGAAGATCCACGAGCAGAATTACCTACCTCATGACTTGGAGTTGGCGGTGGTAATTTTTGCTTTGAAGACATGGAGGCATTATCTCTACGGAGAAAATTTTAAGGTTTTCTCCGATCATAAGAGTTTGAAGTACCTTTTTACACAAAAGGACTTGAATATGAGATAAAGGAGATGGGTGGAATGCATGGAAGACTATAATTTGCTCTTTAGTATCACCTAGGGAAGCTAATATTGTTGCTGATGCACTAAGCAAAAAATCACATGGCACATTGGCTAGTATTGCTATCCGTGAGTGGAAAATAATGGAAGACATCTCTGAAATGGGATTGTGCTTCAGTGAGAGTGATGGGTAGGCCATGTTGTTCACGCTCATAGCGTAACCAACTCTAATGAGTAGGGTGGTTGAGGAGCAGAAGCATGACACAAACTTAGAGAGCATTTGCACTCGGATTATGGGTGACGAAGTAGTGAAGGATTGGGTTATCCATTCAGATAGGGGTTTGAGGTTCAGAGGCAGAATGGTTGTTCCATTGGCTTGTAGGGATGAGGTTCTGAGGGAGTTTCATAGCTCTAGGCTTACAATACATCCCGATATACCACAACCTTCGTAGGTAGTATTGGTGGAAGGCATGAAAAAAGATGTCGCACAGTTTGTGGCGAGGTGACTCACTTTTCAACAAGTGAAGGCCGAGCATCGGAGACCAGTAAATTTGTTGCAGCCTTTACCGGTAGCCACGTGGAAGTGGGAACACGTCACTATGGACTTTATGACGGGGTTTCCTAGGACGAGGAAGAGTCATGATGCAATTTGGGTCATTGTGGATAGATTGACCAAGGTGACTCATTTCCTTTTGATTTTAGTGACAGATGACGTGGATACTCTTAGTCGGTTGTATATTGATCAGATTGTGAGACTTCATGAAGTGCTAGTTTTCATTGTGTCTGATAGAGATCAAAGATTCACGTCATAATTTTTGTAGAGTTTTCAGGCTACATTTGATACAGACCTCCATTTCAGTACAACTTTCCATCCTCAAACAGATGGTCAGTCAGAGTATACTATACAGATCTTGGAGGATATGCTTAGAGCATGTGCACTTGATTTTTGAGGTAATTGGGAGGATCACCTTCCATTGGTGGGGTTTGCATACAATAATAGCTACCAAGCTAGTATTTAGATAGCTCCACTTGAGGCTTTGTACAGTAGACCTTGTAGGTCACCAATTTTTTGGACAGAGGTCGGTGAGATGGTGACTTTGGGACCAAACATAGTTTGGGAGACTATAGAAAAGATTAAGATCATACGGTAGGATTTGCTTACGGCTCAAAGTCATCAGAAAAGTAATGCAGACAAGAGGCAGATGCCCTTGGCATTTGAGGTGGGGGACCATGTCTTCTTGAAGGTCTCACCACGATGGGGTTTAATGTGATTTGCGCGTAGGGAGAAGATAGCCCTATGGTTTATCGGTCCATTTGAGATATTGGATTGTGTGGGTAAGGTTGCATATCGCTTGCCATTGCCACCGCAATTGTCAAGTATGCACAATACTTTCCACATTTTGATGTTGAGAAAATACGAACTGGATCCTTCACACATGTTAGATTGGATAGATCTTGAAGTGGAGGAGGACGTGTCTTACGATAAGAGACCGGTTCAGATTTTGGACACTAGGGAGCAAGTGCTTCGGGGCAAGACCATTCCATTGATTAAGGTCGTGTGGAGGCATCACAGAGTCGAGGAGGCTATGCGGGGGCGAGAACAAGAAGTCTGCTCAAAGTATCCCAAGTTATTTTCTACTTGAGATATGTTCCTAATTTTGAGAACGAAATTCCTTTAAGGAGGGGAGGTTGTAGATACCATGACCAATTTTGGTCAGTTTTGCATTTGTCGCACTATAATTGCCATAAATGCATTTTAAGTACTGATTAGCATGTTTTGAGTGTAGGGAACATGTTTAGAAAATGTTTTAAGAGTTTTAAAAAGTTTTTGAGAGATTTGGAGAAGTTTGACTTTTTGGTTAAATCAAGGCTTGAGATGCGACTTAAGTGGGCCCAGTAATTTGAATTTTTTTAAAAATATTTAGTTTTGGAAATGGCCTAAATGAAATGTTTAGAGAGTTAAGGAAGTGATTTCAAGACAGTGGGAGTTTTTGAAATTGGAAGCGGAGGCCGGGAAGGTAAGTTAAGTGGGCGGGGGCATTTTAGTCTTTTTGTGAGCCAAGATATTTTAAATATCAAGGCTGAGAGATCTCAGCCATTATGCACAGTTGTTTCTCTCTCTATATTGCTCCCACTTCTTCTCTCTTCCTTCTTTCTAGGTTTTGGAGGTCTCCGGGTATGATTCACGTTCGGCCGAAGAGTGGAGATACGTAGGGGACGGCTAGGGCTTCCCTTTGAACCGATCAAATTTATGGTTTGGCAAGGTTAACATTGCTGGGATTTTGAGAAGTGTTTGGAAAACCTTCATTTTTGAGGTAGGATTTCTTCTCTTCTAATTGTCGATTCTAGGGTTTTGGGTGAAGATGAGAGGTGTAGGTTGTGTAATACATGCTTTAGGGAAATGAGAGGGGTGGGAAGTTAGATTTTCTCCTTCTTTTGAACCCTATCTTTGCACATTTGGTGTTCCTTGTGTTGATTTTAGCATGTGGGTTAAAGTGTGTGAATGAGGAAAATTGAGTATATAAGTGTTATGTGCTCAATTTGGATTTTATGTGCAAATGTGTAAACTTGTGACATATATATGATTATATGTGGGATATGTGGTGGTTGAATGCATGTTAGTTCTATGTGCTAAAATTATGCATTGACTGTAGCATGAGTAAAGATGCTAATTTTGAAGTTGTATGCATATAAGAGGAGATCTGCATGTGTTATACATATGTGGTATATGTGGAGTGTGGGGATGAGAAACATGATTTTTACTTCCTTTTTAGTATCAATGAGTATAACTAGAGCATGAAAATAAAATTCCACGTGTTTATGCATTCATATTGCATATGTGGGAAGTTGCGGGAAAATGACGCAAATGAGGTACACGGGGCTTTGGAGTGGTCCAACCGTGTTGTCAATTATTGTAAGATTATCCACTATGTATAGCCCTCAGAGTGGACCCGCCATACTAAGGCTTAATGCCTAGAATCAGAGAATGTTCAAGAATTATGAGCCTCGGTGTTGTTCCCTCACTCTATAGAAATCCTATATATTGCTATGGTAGAATGACCCTTTGGAGTTGTCCCGATCATAGGATGGTTAAGAATACATGATCCTCGAAGCGGGCCAATCATGTAGGGTATCGGATGAGGACTGAGAGATAGAGTATTTACTTTCCTTAATGCTTTTTTATTTGAACATGTTATACATGATTCATGAAATATGCAATCCTCATGAAATGCAATTATTAATTTGTTTGTGAGATTGTGGACGTGGCATGTAGTGTATTCATATGCATTCCATGTAGGTGAGTGTCGAGTCAACACTAGGAGGGTTGGGGTATCTCTACTGAGCTGTAGTGGTGCTCACCCCTTTATTATAAACTCTTTTACAGATAAGGCACTGATGACGGATGGGACTTGAGTGTCAAAGTGGAACTCTAGTAGCGATTTTGCTATCGTTTGGATGTTGTGCATTTTGTGGCTATCCATCCCGGCTTGTGGTATGTGACTTATTTTTGAGTTATGGTTATATTTTGGACAAATTATTTGGATGTATGTATTAAATTTTAAGCTTCCTGGGTATAGAAAGACAACGGTTTAGTTTATGTAATGCCCATGGTGGCATTTAGTTTATTTGATGATGTTTTCATTATAAAAGGATTGTGGTTGTGAAAGAGAATGACTCATTTTGATGTATAATTCAATCATGAATATGATTTTGAGCATGTGATTGATGTTGGTACCTTTCAATTATGTTATAGATCATGTATGAGAGGTTCTAGGATGATAGAAGGTGGATTGGGCTCCAAATGGACCATGTATAAGGTTCCTGGGAGTATTGGGAAGGGCATTTCAATCATGCGAAATGCCTATTTCGCACAATCGAAACCCCCATTTCGATCGTGCAAAATATTACAGATTCAAGGTCCCGAACAGGTGAAATTTTTACACAATCGAACTTTTTTTCACACAATCGAGATGCCAATTTCGCACAATCAAAATTGACATTTCGCACAATCGAAGTTACTATTTACAACATTTGCCCAAACTTCAATTTCACGTAATTTCTTCGTTCTAGATCAGAATTGAGTGTGATTTTTTTGAAATCTAGTATTTCTGGATCGTCTATCCAATGGTGTAAGTTTTAAGTTCATATTCCAAATAAAAAAAGTGTTGAATCTTGAAAGTGAGTGTTTCATGAGAGTGCGGGTAAATGAAAGCCCCACCAAGGTGATATGATTTGATGCAGGGCCCATTGGGATTGTATGAGGTGGAGTTGTGTATACCTATGTGCAATAATAGAGTTAAGCTTCCGCCATACTTGAGGGTGATGAGGGTTCATTGGGTTAAATGGATGGGTTAACCTCCGGTCTTCCAGGAGTTGGGAAATTGGGGTGTTATTGCATAGTAATCACAACTTGATACTATTATATGAGTGCGGTTGAGGTTGTTCACAGGGTTGAGTGAATGGGTTCACACTCAGGATTCGGGGTCATCTGGGGGAGTCCTGGTTGTCCAAATTTCGAGGCGTGATAGATCACTTCCCACTTCCATTCATAGATCAAATCCTAGAGAGGCTTGCGGGCTAAAGTTTTTATTACTTCCTAGATGGATATTCTGGATACAATCAAGTTCCAATAGACCCGCAAGACCAAGAAAAGATAACTTTCACTTGTCTATACGAAACAATTGTATATAGACGCATGCCCTTTGGGCTATGCAATGCACCAACAACTTTTCATGGGTGTATGATGTCTATTTTTTTGGATATGGTGGAGAAGTTCTTATAGGTGTTCGTGGATGATTTTTCTATCCTTGGACTTTCTTTTGATTCGTGCCTTCATAAGCTTACACTTGTACCCAAGCGTTGTAAGGACACAAACTTAATCCTTAGTTGGGAAAAAAAGCCATTTCATGGTTCAAGAGAGTATTGTCCTTAGGCACATCGTGTCCAAACGAGGCATCAAAGTTGATAGAGCTAAGGTTGAACTCATTGCGAAACTTCCTCACCCTTCATCAGTGGGGGGCATTCATTCATTCCTAACCATACATGATTCTACCGCCATTTTATCAAAGACTTTATCCTGATATCCTGACCCTTGTGTTGACTTCTTGAGAAAGACATTTCATTCCACTTTGATGAAGTGTGTTTTGAATCTTTTGAAACCCTCCGCACTCTTTAATCAACTGCTCCAATTCTAACCCCTCCAAATTGGGCTCTCCCATTTGAGTTCATGTGTGACGTATCTAGTTTTGCTATGGGTGTTGTCTTAAGGCAATGTGTAGACAAGTTTCCACATGTTATATACTATGTAAGTAAATCCCTTTCCAAAGTTCAAATAAATTATACAACTACAGAAAAGGAGTTTCTTGCAGTTGTTTATGCCCAAATTTAGATCTAATCTCTTAGGATCCAATGTCATTGTCTATTTCGATTATGCCACCTTCGGCATTTGTTAACCAAGAAAGATACAATGCCCTGGCTGATCCAATGGATACTCTTATTGCAATAGTTTAATTTTGAAATTCGTGATAAAAAAGATATTGAGAATGTGGTAGTTGACTGTTTGTTTCGAATTCTTATTGAATGCCATCACGATCCAATTCCAATTTATGAATCCTTTCCGGATGAGCAACTTTTTGGGGTCACTCATGAGCAATTTCCTTGGTATGTTGACACATTCAATTTCCTAGCTACCGGGCAAATTCCCTCCTCTTAGTCCAAACAGGAAAAGCATGACTTTTTCTCCCAAGTAAATATGTACTTTTGGGATGATCCTCAGTTATTTAAGTATTGCCCTAATAAAATCATTCACCGATGTGTGCCCAAGAGTGAGATTCCTAGTATTCTCACTTTGTTCCATATGCTTGATTGCAGAGGTTATTTTAGTGCTTTGAAGACCACCTCTAAAATTCTTCAATGTGGTTTCTTCTGGCCATCCATATATCGAGATGTATACTCATTTTGTCACTCGTATGAGCGATGTCAGTGCCTCAGCACTATGTAACAAAAGATATGATGCCTTTGAACCCAATTCTCATTGTTGAAATCTTCGATGTTTAGGGCATCGACTTCATAGGCCCTTTTTCACAATCCTCTAATTTTGAGTTCATACTCGCGATGGTCAATTATGTATCTAAATGGGTTAAGGCGTTGGCTACTAGGACCAATGATCATGTAGTCATGGTTAAGTTCATTCAAATTAACATCTTTAGTCATTTTGGGATGCCACGTGCCATAATTAGTGACGGCGAAAACCATTTTTACAACCGGTTCCTATGAACCTTGCTACTCAAATACTCCGCCACCCATAATTTTGCTATACCTTACCACCCTTAAATGAGTGGCCAAGTGGAAGTATCAAACAGGGAAATTAAGCATATCTTAGAGAACATGGTTTGTCTCTTTCGCAAGAATTGGTCACGTCTAAATGACGCATTGTGGGCATACCGGACAGCTTATAATACCCCGATAAGTATGTCATTTGTATCATCTCGTATATGGTAAAGCATGTCATTTAATAGTAGAGCTTGAGCACAAAGCCTTCTGGGCTATTAAGAAATTCAATTTTGAGATGAAATTAGCTGGCTCTCACCGAAAGCTCTAATTGAGTGAATTAGAGGAATTATAGAATGACGTGTACAAAAGCATAAAAATCTATAAGGCAAAGACTAGGGCCTTTCATGATCGTCATATTTGTGCCAAATCACTCTCTCCGGGCTCAAAAGTTTGGCTTTACAACTCTAGGCTTCGCCTATTTTCCAAAAAACTTCATTCCTGATGGGACGGTCCGTTTAACATAAATTCCATTACTCCCCATAGAGTGGTGAAGTTAAATGATCCCAAGGATGGAACGCTTTTCAAAGTTAATGGGAAAAGGGTAAAGCCTTGCATGAATAATGAAATGCTAATGGAATACGTGGATGGCGTTGACTTGGTGAATCCCATATATTTGGACATATGATCCATTTTCATGTCTCACCATAAACAATAAACTTGGCATGTGCACAGATCTATCATGATTTGTGTGACCTGTCAAATCCAATAAGCATGTATCTAATTTGTTGAAAGGAATAAAGTGCATTTTTCCATTAATTTTTGCACACTTACCCAAATTCAACATCAAAGTACCTAAGGTACTTACGATGCATTGTAATCTCAATGTCGATGCATCGTAAGTATAGGAGTGATGAATTGTCAATTAATCCCCTAATTTAAGTTCAAATCTAGCACATCTCGCACCTTGTTTCGTAGGATGGATGATGCATCGTAACTATAATGCATTGTAACATCCAATACGATGCATCGTCCGGACCACGTGACTGCACAAGCAGTCACTTATATTTTTGAATTGCTCTCACTATCTCGCAAAAAAACTCTCTCTCTCTCTCTCTTAGTAAAACTCTTTAAAACCCTCCCCACCTCACACATCATCATCCTCATCATTCCTCTTCACCATATTTTTGGATCTATAAGGCGTGAAGACTCTTTGGGCATCCTCCTTTGACTTCGGTTGTGCATACTTGAAGGTAAGGGTTTACTTTGGTTTCAAATTGAGTTCATTTGTGGTATTGATTATGAGTGGATTGATAGTTGTGGTGATCTCATGTATTGAGGGTTGATTTGAATTGATTGGAGGGTTAGTTTAAGGTTAGATTACTTAGCAATTTTTCTTTAGTTGTATTGTGATTGTGATTGTGGGAATTAGTGGTTAGATTTGTTCTTGGTTGGTGAATTGTGGTGGTTTTGAGCTTGTTGTGGTTGTGTCCATTGACAGAAGGTGATGACCAAAGTTTTGTTATCTTTGAGGTTCCACAAGCATTGCCCTACACAATGCATACCACGTGTTCGACAAAAGTACTAAGTCAAATTTTTGGGTTAAAATGGTCTGAGCTAAAGTGTCATCTGCTCCCATTCAAGATTTCCCAAGGGGCAAGTGGGGGAAATAGGATTTCCACCCCGAGCATGTTGTGGATAGGGACACATTCAATGAGGATCCATATACAGCGTGGTCCCTTCGGGCATTGGAAGAGCGTAGTTTACTTGGGCTCCGCGAACATGACTTATGATTGTAACAAGCCAAGTACCTTACGGATCACTGTTGATGGCACCCCTCTTGCCTTCACAATGGCGGATGTAACTACATTTACCAGGTGTCCACATAGGGAACCCGAGGATCTTTATGTAGTAGAGGACTATTACCAGTTTCGTATGTAACAACCGATTCACAAACCCTAAGAATAATTGCACGAGCAAATCTCTCTGCCCCAAACGATTGTGGGTCTTTGATACAATATTCCAAAAGAATGCCTACCCTCAAGGGCATAGTACGGAGCACAGAGGAGAGTTCTTAACGGCATTATATGCCCTCAATTCTGAGAGTTGGTTCTCTATTTTGACAGTTATCTGGGGGGAGATGCACAAGGTATGGGAGCAGCTGGTTGCTAAAAATAACCCAAAAGTTGTTACTTTGAAGCTGCCATTCCCTTTTCTAGTGACTACCATGCTAAGGAAGGTAAGCTTTCATTTTGAGACTTCTGAGATCTCCAGTGGCGCTCCTCCTCACTTTATGCTCCAGAGTTGGACCAAGATGGTCTCTCATATGAGTAAACTTTCACGTGTAGCTCCAGCGTAAGAGGAGAGTGAGAGTGACCATGAGGCACTTGAGGATGATACCATGGATATGGACGTCTCGGCTGTTGATGATTTTCCATTTGAGGATATACCAGATGAGGCGGAGGAGGAGGATGATATGCCAAGTATGGGCTACGCTGATTTTGAGTACCTTGCAGTTGGTTATGAGTGTTTGACTTCAACTGGATTTTGTGGAGCACCATCGAGCGACAAATGAGCGGTTGGGCATGCTAGCATCATAGATCTTTTGGAGGGACAGGAGCACATTGAGCATCTCCTTATGGCCTCCCATGGTTCTCACACCATGTCTACTTCTACACCACCACCATCGCCACCATCTGAGCATTAGTTTAAGATTTCTGTTTTATGTATTTTTTCTCTGTGTATTTCATTTCTTTTTGTATCAGCACTTGTCCTATGCCATGTTGGCACCATTTGATATTTTTGCATTACCTCTTTTGTATTCCATAAATTTCATTGTTTATACAAACAAATTTATAAATTAATAGAATATTTGCACTTTCGTTTATGTGCATGTGTAATTATTTTATGCCCTTTCAATTACTTCAATTATTTCATTTTCTAGTTCTTTTATAATATGTTTGGTCTGTAGTTCGCCCATGTGCAGGTTTTATCATTCCACTTTTCAGACATGTACCCCGTGTACTTGTTCCCGTTCCACATTCGATATTTTGACTTTTTGAATTCAACCACGTCGGTAACATTGTTCTAACTTTTCTTATTTTCAAACATTGAGGACAATGTTTCATTTAAGTTTGAGGGTACGGGCGAACCTATTTAATTTTCACTTTTTCACTTTAAGTTTTATTTTTTGCACATATGTAAATTTCATTTCATGATAGCAATGATGTCTTGCCATTGAGGGTTTGAAAGTCCAATGACGTCAAAGATGAATACATCTTGTAATTAGGAACTTTGACATCTACATCCTAAATTCATGAATATTAACAAAATTACGTGCTAGATTAGAATTGTCCAAATTTTTATTAAATTTTTGAACACTTTACAGTTCTCGCCCTAAATTTGTCCTCAGTTATACAAATGCACACATACATCATATTGTGGGGTATACATCGTACAAAAAGTTTTGAAAATGTCTATTTTATTTTTGAACAACTTTGAGAACAATTTCCTTTGGCGTGCAATGAAAAAAAATTGAATGAATGCAATAAGCCTTCTCATCTATTAAGCCAGGCATCTGTGCCTCATAAAGCATGGAAAGTTTGTGTTTAAAAGTGTGCAAGGTTGAGCAATAAAGAAATAAATGGCTAGTTTGAGCTCATAGCCTAACAAGCTTAGGTTATTAAGTTATTTGGGGTATTTCTTCACCTAATGTCCTAAAACCATTTGGATTGGAAGTCATTGACCTAAAGTTTATTACATGGGTTTGCTAGAAAGCTTAAGAAACTTAGACATTGCATGACCGCCTCTAAATATTTTTTTGTAAAATATTTATGTTTTACTGGCATGCTTTTGTGATCTATTTCGAAAAGAAGTTCTTTTTAAGATGGGTGTTAAATTTATTCTCCGGTTACAATGTTAAACCACGCACTATGATGTATGTTCACTTTTCAAAGAGAATTTGAGGGTTAGCACTTGTATTTATGTTAAGTTAAGCATTATGTGGGGATTGTTGTCTAACTCGTGATTTTAAAAGTATTTTGATATTGATATCCATTTAGTCCATAATACATATTGTATTCGTCGACTTGACGAGAATTTGGGCAATCATCCTTTACTTGTTGATGAGTGAGCTAATCAATCATTTTTGCATATTTTTGTGAGTTTAACAAGTATGTTAAACCCAGTAAGACTTCACTTGTCCACTAGACGTGTCTAGGGGTTTAAAAGGCCTTTTACATTCGGTAACTACAACCGTGTTTCACACGAAAGCGGAAGTAGATTAGTTGTTTTAATTTAAATCCTTTTGTATTGCTATGGGACTAGCAATATCTAAGTTTGGGGGTGTGATAAGCGTTGAATGTTGCACATTCTCGCGCCTTTACTTATGTACTTTTGATCCCATACTTGCACATGTTATATAGTTTTTACGTGTTTTCATATTTTTGTTAATTTCAGGTTCTATTCCAAAAATTGGTGTAATCTGAATTTGCTATCATTTGAAGAATGCATTCCAAGTTCAAGACTATTTGATAGAATTCTTGAAATAAGGATTAGCGAATTACGTGTGAAGCAAAAGCAAATACAAGATGAAATTAAGTTTCAAAGGCAAGGAATTATGATGCATCGCACTATTTATTTAGATGCATCATAATTACAATATATCATAATATCCATTATGATGTATTGCCAATCTACAGAAAATAAGACAGCTGGCAGAAGATATTTCAGCCACTTGCCACTTGTCACCAATTATCTCCAAGAAGCCTTTGCATGTAATATTTAGGATATTTTGAGCTTGAAATCAGATATAAATAAAATGAGTAGTCATATAGTTAGATATATAGTTATTTTTGTAATAGATAGCATTATTAGAGATTCTAAAAAGAGAAGAAAAGTTCTAGAGAGGAAAAGCTTCAAAGGAGGTTTTGACAAAGCCTTAAAGACCATATGGAGCTGAAATCATCTCTGTCTGTGGAGTGCTTCATCACCATCATGATCAACTAACTACTTCTCTAGGGTTTGGACAAAACCCTAGCCATGTAACTATGTTTATTTTGTAATGAAGTGGAGGGTTTTTGTGTAATTATGTGTACATGTACTTAGTCTTGTGCCTTGTCTCTAATACAAGTTTAGAAATTCAATGTGTTCATGTATGTTAATTTATCTTTCCTGTCTTACAATTATTAATTACTTCACATGATCCTCAAACATTTATAGTTCCATAAGAACTATGAGTGATGGCATTGTACTTATTTTCACTTGAACATGCTTAGCATTCATAATCCATGCTTAGAGAAGGTAATTTCACTACACTTAGTTAAGTAGGTAATTAGATTAATGTAGTTAGGTAGGTAAATTACGCCTATCAAAGATGAATTATCATTAGTTAGGGTTCATGTATCCTCTTGTTGACATCGTTGTAGGTAGCACTTGCCAAACGCATTTTTTTGTACACATTTTCATACTTTCCCCAATTTAGTACAATGGAATGGTTATGAGGCTAGTGGTGACATCTAAGCCTTAGTTCTCTAACCTTTTCTCAAACTCATTTCAATTAGTGCATTTTCTGTAATTCCTATACCTTATGAAAACCAAAAATCATCGTTTGCTAATTGAATTGGAACCAATCTTTGATTTTATCTATTAAACCAACGTAGTCTCTGTGGGATTGACACCCTCTACATAGAGTCCTATCCTATTAAGAATTCGTTCTATTACAAGTGGAAAATAATACTTTGATTGTCAAAACAAAAGTAACACATCATTCATCTTAAAAGCAAGTTGATTCTTGCCCTTTTTCCTATATTTATATATTATTATACATACATACATATATATATATATGTATCTGTGTGTGTAAATGCCATTGATTGATGTTAAATTTGAGGTAAAATAGAAGCATTCAAGGATTATTATAGTTGCATGTTTGTTAGGAAAGTTCTTGTAGCTTTGGGTATATATGAGTGTTTATGTGTGTATATGTGTGGTAGTTGGTGATCATGAATTTGTAAACCTGATGTGCAAGAAATTTGATTGTACAAGTGCAAAGTGGAGGTAGTAGTTGTAATGTTATGGAATTTATATATAGCAACGCTTTATATAAATGTATATGCGTATATCATATTAGTGATACTTATCACTTCCCATTTTTTATATAGATCCTCATATAACTTTTGTTTTTGTTAAGCTTAGTTTAAGAGCTTGATATCATTATATATAGATGTGAGCAGTTTTGTATAGTATGTATACAATACTTATATATGTATATATATATATATATATACCATTGTTGGTGGGTCTCCTTGGTGGCAACCGAAAGTGAGTGAGGCATGGTTTGGTTTTGGATGTGGCTAGGTGATGGTTGTAAATGTGTGGTTGCCATGGATGATGAGGGTCTTCTCCATGGTTCTATTTTTGTGAAGGTTTGGAATGGTGGTTTATATGGTTGCTTGATGAAGGTGGAGAACATAGTTGCTAAAAATGGGTCTTCAGAATGGTGCTGCTAGAAGTGGAGTGCTTGGCAGCCATGGTAGTACTTTGGGGTGGTCAGAATCGACCGAAAAATATTGTGGGTGGCTCAGTAAATGGTATTTGTTCATAGTGAGTTTAATGGTTGGGTTTTCATGGTGGTCCTTAGCTATGGCTTCAATTATGGTTGAGGAGGGTGAAGGCTAGGTGGCTGGAATTGGGTCTTTCTTGTGTAGCTAGGCTGTGTCGTAAGGTGAGGGCTTTGCATGGGTTTGGCCATAGGAGAAAGTAGGTTTTCCTTAATAGCCATGGTTGTGGTTAGGTTGGGTGGTGGAGATGGTAGCTGGATATGTCTCGACCATGGGGGCTAGGTGAGGTTGTTAGAGGTTCAAGTGTGGATTAATTAAGTGGGCTACCATGTTGGGTTTGATTATGGCAAGTTAATTTGGGCTGGCTAGTTTAGGGATTTGGTTGATAGATTGGGCTTTAATTTGGGTAGTGTACTGCCATGTTTCAAAGATTGGGTATTGTTTGGTTTGGGCTTAGGAAATGGATCAATCTTGAAAGTAAAAGAAAAAAAAAGAATTTCTTTTTGGGCAGAAATCAGGGACTTGGATTGTGTAATTAAAAGAATACGACGCTATGTAACAATTCTGTTTGGACCTATAAAATTATGATGTCAAATTGTGATTTTGATGTCAATGAGGTAGCTAAATGTTTAAAATTAGAAAAATTTGTGAAGAATGTTATTAGTGTGCCATAAATTACGCAAAGATTTTGAAATCATATGTTTTAGCATAATGAACTCACAACTCGATCATTTAATTTATTAAATGTGAAGAACATTTAATAAATTATAAAAGGTAAAATATTGGGATAAAGAAGGTTTTGTTTTCCTTTTGTTTCAATTTAGTCAAATTGGAGAAAAAGAAATCCTTTAAAGTTCTAAAAATTACAAAAATTCGAGAGGTATATTTTGGCATAATAAGCTTAATTATGCTAAAATAATTAATTTAAAAAAATATTTAAGTGGTGAAATCATAAAGTGATAAATTAAAGTGATTAGTTAACACATTAAAGAATGATTTCATTTATTAAATGTTAAAAGCATTTGGTAAATCCTAAAAGCTTGAAATCTTGGAAATGAAATAAATTCCTAAAGGATTACTTAGGTATGGTCTGGGACCTACCTATTGGGTGTACACTACCCTTTTGTTATGGCCAGTGGGCAAAGCGTACCCTTATTGTGTGGACGTGGTCCGAGACCATCTGGGTGAGTAGATATACAAGCCCAGTCACATGTGCGAGCTTCCTTAGTCAGGGACTATGCAATGTGCACCACTTCTTGGCTAAGCATGCCATCTATTTGGGGGGAGCCCGGGGCTCATGTGAGGTTAATAATGTGTCACGCCCCGGAATCCGGACCGCCGGGACTCCCCCGGACCGACCCGAACCCCGAGCCACAAACCCGTTTACTCAACCTCACGCTATAACCACCACCTGATCATACAATCTCAAAATCCAATTATTTTTACGAAAATCGGGCATGACCCATTCTAAATAATCAGCTCCTGGCATAATACACCTGCTTTACAATTCATATGGACACTTCTGGGCACGTGTCCCTCCAGCATTTATATCTAACAATCAAAATGGACACTTCTGGGCACGTGCCCCCCCAGCATTTCTACAAGATGCATAATATAATCAAAAATACATGTCTCAGTCCTTGAATGTCCGTATTATATACATATACATCACATGAATGAAATACATCTGAAGGGATTAGCTCAACATAATCACTTCATACATTTAATCCAAATGTAATGCGTCTATCTAAATCCTGAACATAAATTGGATTCCAAGGAATCTAACTACTACCTCTGCAACTGGTGCTATCAGTTTCCCCAACTGACTCCAAAACTAGCAACACCTGCAAAACCTGGGAGGGGGTGAGCTCAAAGGCCCAACAAGGTATGTAGAACCATACTATCATCGCAGCAGCAGGTCGATCCTCACATATTCTCAAAAATATACATGCACTTAAATATATCACAATATTTAAAGTCATGACCCTCCTAGCATACATGGACCAACAATGCACATGGCAGTCCTAATACTTATGAACATTTAAATCAACTATACATGACTTATGAAAATCATTTATGACATGTTCAAAAGCAATACACATCCAACATCATTATGTATAGGAACATACATGAACAGAAGCATTTACATGAACTATGTAAATCAAATACCACATCACCTACTCAATAGAATCCAGAGAGTCATGCATAAATGCACATTAAATCGCTACATGTCTACATGATATGTATACATGTTTTTTACCCATAAACAATCACGTTTTTCAAATCATGCGTGATGCTTTCCACCTCAATGCATATACATAGATATATATATATATACATATGTATATCAACTTGACAGTCACATCTCGTATATATAACTCACGCCACAAATTTTTGAAAATCAATTCAATGGGGACTAGCTTATCACTCCATCCATAGTAAGGGTCTCTTCGGCACCCAAACTCTGCTTGTGCTTTATCGGGTTACTAACCCGAAGGGAGCACCTCCTCTTGGCCAAGTTTTGGGTCTTTCACCCTAGGGACCATTCCCTCATCTTAATTCTCAATGTTGTCACGCCCCAAAAACTCGCTTTTCAAATAGTGCACATAATCACATCAATGCACTTATCCACACCATGAATGCATTTTCCTTTCACCTCAAGATTGTCACAATGTCATCACACTCATATCATGGAAATCATCATGCTTATGCATTTTTCAAGAAAGCCATATCTTTCATGCATAAATCTATAAACATCACATTTTCACGTTTTTCACCAATGAACACACTTTTCACAGAAATCATTCATGATCACATTTGCACATACACAACATATATATAGATGTCACATCTTGCATATAATCACATATATACGCATATTAGCATAAATATAATCATGCTTTCATTCCAATTATGTATTCACTACGAGCTACCAACATGCATTCTTATAACCATATGCAATCACGCAAATATATATATATATATATATATCATGTCACCCATATAGGTAGTAAAAACATACAGAACAATTCACATATTTCATGCTTTTTCATTACTCTTCTATGCTATAATCAAGTTAGCATGCATTTCAACTACTGCACCACATATACAATCACGTATATACTTACATATATTCAACTCATGTATAAGAATCATATATGCATACAAGGCAACATCTAGCTAAATATGCATACATAATTTAGCATACTTTACATGGCTCAATCCCTAAATATGCATATAACAATGTAATTCGGTATCCGAACTTAACAATGCTCTTACGCTCCAAGCCCACATATATATATATATATATATATATATCTACCCACATATATATGTGTCCTCACATCCCACATATATATATATATATATATATAACACCTTTATATATATATATGCACATACATATATGCAAACGCCACATATGACTAAATTAAGAACATATGTAAAATTAATCAACATAACAAAAGTATTTATAAGAGATAGAGGCAAGAATCAACTTGCATTAGGTCCCGCTTTTTCTGTGCCCGTGCCTGTCAAGCGGCCTATTTCCATGCTCGGTCCAGTCCTGTGCCGAAGTCCACACGAACAATCCCATGAACCCCTTTATCTCCTTTTTGTTTCCATGCTTGGTCCAACCCTCGTCTTATTTCCAATCCAATCCAGCTCCCTTTCCAATCTAAAACCCAATTGGCTTTAACCCAATTCTTATACCTGGGTGGCTCGTTTCCATTAGACCATCAATTTCACAAAACCACACAAATTATGCCCCATTCACGTATACAAATCTAATTAGATGTGCAACTGGTAGCCTAACCAACACCAACTACCCATGGTTGCACCTAGCCAGTCACAATTGTGGCCATCAGTCTAAACCGCAAGCAAGTCAACCTATCACCATGGTCGAACCTCCATGGGAGTCGCAAACCCCAAACCAAAAATAGCCCCATACTTGGCCAACCAACTCCACCGCCGAAACCTCATAGTTGTTCAAACCAATCTCACCGAACACCATTGAACCCGGCCACCAAATAGGCTGTCCCAACCGAACCCGAAGTTCCACTATCAAACAGCTTCATCACTAACCAAACTCAATGTAAGATCACCACAACCCCAGCCAAACCCAGCTCCACCATTCCGTGAAATTCATTCAAAAACCCAACTGAAACAACCTACAGACCAGCCACCACCGAACCCACATAGAAGAACCCAATCCAGCACCTCCAACAGCCCACACGGCCACTGCCGTCCACGGCTGCCACACCAAAACCCAACCTCCTGTGACAGCCAACCACCTCAAGCCAACACCGAGCCACCGAGTGCCATCGCTACTATCCACGGCCAAACAACCCCCAACGGAACCAGCTGAAGCTCCTCCGCGATCAACCCTCTTTGGTCCGACCCTCCATCGAACACAACACAACTGTGAAAACCCATCCAAACATAACCCAATCACTCACCGCCGGAACGGTCGCCGTTCTCACCACCAGCTGAAGCTCACCAAGTCGTCGCAACGCCGAGAAGACCCACCGAGAGCAACCCTCATTCGCGCACAGCCCAGCCGAACTGAGCCACTACGCGACACCGGGCAACTCCGCTGCAAGTCACCACTGTTGCCGACGGCCTGCCGAAACTCCGCCGTGAGCACCACCTGCCGCCGTCGCGGCTTCCCTTTCCTCTCTCCCGATCCCTCTTCTCGGTTCTTCTTTCTCTCTCCCCGATTTTCTCTCCTTTCTTCTCTTCTTTTTCTTTTCTTCTTTTTTTTTTCTTTTCTTTTCTTTTCTTCCTTTTCTTTTTCCTTTTCTTCTTTTTCTCTTTTCTTTCTTTCTTCTCTCCTTTCAGCTGACCACTTCTTCTCCACTCATTTCTTATCCTCTTCTTATCTATTAATCCCCACATATTATATATATATGTATATATATATATATATATATATATATACTACACTATACACCCAATACATGTATTCCATGTATTTTATTCCACTTAAGTCCAATATACATACACAATACACAAATGTATACCCATTTATATAAACATCCACTTCTATACATCTATATATATATATATAGTTCCATTTATATATATATATATATATATCCACATATTAATTTTTTCAAAATTAATTTATTCGAAAAAATTAAATCCGGTCAAAATCCACCCGGAATCGGTCAAAAAAAAATTCTAGTCCTTACATAATGTTTAAGTTAATCTAGATGATTAGCTTAGTAAAAAATTGTTTAGAATATTATTTTTGTGTGAAAGAAATTGTAGATATGATAATTAACTTGAGTTTAATAATCATAAGAAATTTTGTGAATCTAATTAACAACGATTATTGTACAAGTTCTTATATATAGGAATTTAAGGCAAGGTCAATTTGCTGAGCAATGATAGTGTTTTGCAGTTTCTTGCTAAGCTTGTTGAGCTCACCCCATTTTATTTTCAGGTACCGGGTGAATAGAGGGGCGGTACAGGACAATGGAGACCATCTACATGTAAATCCTTTTGGCATATAATTTTTTTGTTGTACATAGATGATTTCCAAGATGTAGGATGAGGTTTCCATATAAATTTTTTGTAATGGATGATCTACATTATCATATTTTGATTGTAGTATGTTAATATTTGATTAATGGATGGTATGATAGATGTTGTATTTCAAGTCACACACCAAATTTAAGTACTGGACTAGAGTTTCTTTTATTTTAATTTGGGGGTGTGATAATTTGGTATCAGAGCCTAGGTTATGAGTTACCTAACTAGTGGAAGTAATTTTTAAGATAGGAGTTGTATGAGTTGTATTGATTAGCCTATATGTTTCTTTACCATGCTTCAAGTTTAGATAAGATTAAAATTTATGACTAAAGATTTTGTCATCTTGTAATGAAAAATAGGATGTTTGGAACTGGTATAGGTTGTGGTGGACAAGGTTACGCTAGTCATGGAAGAAGCGGCCGAGGAGTGGAACAGATGGATGAGGCAATTCAAATGCCGAACCTAGGCGTTCAAATACCGAACCCAGATGTCGGACAAGGTCCAATCATTACCCTGGTCCAACAAATAAAAAATTAGGAGCGGTTGACTTTACCAATGCTACAGATCCACTGGATACGAAAAACTGGATAGAGGACATGGACAAATACTTTGAGATTATAGACTACATCAAAGTGCAAAAAAGAAGGATAGCAGTTTTCTGCTTATCTAGCGATGCCCGACAGTGGTGGCAACTCGTGATTAGGAGTGTCGGGGATGTAACACATATGCATTGGGATGAGTTTAAGAACCGGTCTACGACAAGTATTTTCCATGTATAGAGAGGGATGGAATGGCTACTGAGTTCATACATTTGGAGCGTGAAACTATTGCAATGACAATGAGTCAATATGAGGCTAAATTTGAAGAACTCTCTCGATTTACACTTTATATGGTTGCAGATAAAGAGAATCAAGTTAGAATATTTGCAGAGGGTTTGGCTCCTAACATAAGGAGGCTAGTGATTAGTCATGGGTTAAATAGTTACGTAGAGGTCATAGAACATGCTATAAGGATTTAATAGGATAACCTTAAATATCAACGAAGAAAGGAGCATAAGGCTGTAAAGAAATAAAAGGGAAAAAGTAGCTTTAACTCGTAGTAGAATCTGAGGAGGCAACAACAACAATAACCTCCAAAAGATATGCAGAACCAAACGAGGCAACGAGATAGGCAGAATTGTCATGCAGCAAAAAGACAAAGAGTTGGTGGAGGTGAGAAGTCTACAGCTACGGTACCAGTTGCACCTCAAAATGCTCAACCTCGCCAGTTTCATGGATAGTGTTACAACTATTAAGAAAAAAGACATATATCTCGCTATTGTACCAAACCATATAAGGAAGGTCAACAGAGGGGTCAAGCATCACAGAAGTAGGGGGGAACAAGGGTTTATGCTGTCTACCCAAAAGTTGGGTAGGATGCCACACCACTTGCAGTGGAAGGTACATTTACCATTTATGGCAATATAGCTAAAGTGTTATATGATTTAGATTCTTCGTATTCATTGTTTCACTATCATTGGTAAATGCACTTGGACTGGAACCTGAAAGTATGAATAATACTATACCGATTACAACTCCCCTTTGACACTAGATAGGATGTGTCGTGCTTATCCTATTAGGATTATTGAAGGAACTTCTTGTTAACATGATAGTATTACAAATGAGGGCATATCATTATCTCCTATCTAGTTTTGGGAATTTGGTAAGCCAGACCAAAGGTTTGAGTCTAGGTAGAATTATGATAGTTGAGATATACGAGTTGTGATATACTCTAGGTGTGGGAGCCTAGGACTTTGAAAAGTTCTGAAATAGTGATTTTTATGTGGAAAATGGAGAATTGATTATGATTACAGGTTTAATGGAACCAGAAGTGAGAGGGCAACGAGGACAGGTTGTCAGGATTGAGCTAACGAGGGAAATGGCTTGACCGGACATTTTTCTTTGATTAGTACTCTTACAATGTGTCAGGTCTAAGTAGCTCTAGAATTGACTTGTTGGGTTTTGAGAAGTGAGAAAAGAACTATAGCCTTGGTTGTAAGTATTAGGAAAGTACAATTTAGTGATATGTTAGATCTTTATATTGTCTCTCTTGGGGATACACGGATTTAATATGCTAAATTTGGTAATTATTATCAGTTGTGGATGATGTTGCTTTACATATGGAAGTGTTGATGAATTTTATGAGCATGAGATTTTTATGTGGTAGTTGTGTAGTGGCACGCTAACCCACAATGGAAATTATGTGAGTCACAATATCTATGAGATATGATATTGGCATTGTACTGATTTTATGCATATAGTTGTATAGAGATCTGGTTGTTCACCGGTATGTTGGGTTGAGGTCGGTGATAGTTGCCTATTGGGCCTCGAGTTAGTGTAAGAAACTATAGAGAAGGTAGCTACTATTAGAGACTGGCTTCGTACAGCTCAAAATCAACAAAAGAGTTATACGGACCGACATTAACATACCTTAGAGTTTAATGTAGGGGACTTGGTGTTTCTAAAAGTCTCACTGATGAAGAGAGTGGTCAGATTTGAAGGAAGAAAAGGAAAGCTAGCTCCTCGATTTATTGGACCCTTCCAGATCATCTAAAGAATTGGGGAAGTGGCATATAGGTTAGCTTTATCTTTCAATTTAGCAGCAGTTTATGATGTTTTTCATGTCTCCATGTTAAAGAAATGTTTGAGAGTGGAGACTCAAGCCATTGATAGTACCGAGGTAGAGTTACACCTTAATGCTACATATGCTGAGACCCTTGTCTGCATTATGGATCGTATTGTAAAGTAATTCAAATGGATAGAGATATCACTTGTCAAGGTGCAATTGAGTCATCATGACAAAAAAGAAGCTACATGGGAATTAGAATCAAAGATGATGGAAAAATATTCACAACTTTTCAAATAAGGTACACAAATTTCGAGGATGAAATTTCTTTCTTGGAGGGTAGAATGTAACACCCTTAAAATTTAAATAGGATTTTTTTTATTCCTTTAGGACCTAAAGGTAATTCTAAGATTTTGTGGGTTTAGGAGTGTAGTTATGATATGTGTTTGTGTGTGTGTGTGTGTGTGTATATATATATATAGGTAATTCTAAAGGAATAAAAAAATCCTATTTAAATTTTAAGGGTGTTACATTCTACCCTCCAAGAAAGAAATTTCATCCTCGAAATTTATATATAAATATATATATACACTAGGGTATTGCCCATGCCTACGGCACTACAAAAAATTATTGGACAAAATATCATTTGCATTATCTACTATTCTATATTCTTTAGGAGTTTTTCAAATTCTCAGCGACAACAATTATACAAAAAAAATTATATTTATATATATCTCTGTGAAATTTAAAAAAAAAAAAAATCTGGTTTTACAACCTCACCATCTTTAAAAAAAAATTCGTCCTCAAAATTCTTATATTCCATTAAAATCTACAATTTCATATATAAATAAACCTCATAATCAAAAACTATAGATTCAAATATACTTTTACATACATACACTTCATACACAATTTCTACCTGGTTGTACAATACATCCATACTCCATCTCACAAACCCAAGAGATACCCAAAATGTACTCACTCATGATCACCACTATCATTTGGTTAATTCAACTATTCATCATCTGCTAACAAATTTGACAAATCTAAAAAAAAGGTAGGAGCAACTATAATTTGTACATGACATATGACACCTACGATTCCAATTCAAATTAATTCAAATGTTCAAACTAATTCAAATGAAAAATGCTTCAAGAATCTAATGTTGAAAAGAGATGAAAAAATGAGATATGATATATTTAAAAAATGTTACACAATTTATGCCTTCTTAATTGTATATGTTGATTTCATATTTATATTTACCTTGGTATTTTTATGTCATTTTTGTGTTTATGTTATATATTAGGTTTTATCCCAAAGAAGGGCGATGTTTCCGATCAAGTGCTGAGGAAGTGAAGAAATCAAGAAAAATTCATCAAGGCATTTCGCACACAATCGAGATTTCGATTGTGCAAAACCTCAATTTTGCACAATCGAGATTTCGATTGTGCGAAACCCTAATTTCGCACAATCGAAATTCTGCAGACTGCCACTTGCCCACTTGTCCACTTGTCTTGCCACTTGCCTCCAAGAATGACCTTTGCATATCCTTTTTGAGGATTTTCTGACTTCAAACAACCATGTGAGGGAAATATATATTTAGTAGGTGAACTATATATATATATATATATATATATATATATGCAAGGTGGGACCCAAGGACGCAAGTTGATGGTGATATATGCATGTTTTTGGGAGAGGGAAAATTACAACTTTCTGGAGGAGAGAAGGGGAGCAAAAACCAGACCTTTGAAGCTTCACATCTCTGTCCATGGAGGATTGTAAGTCTACTATGATCAACTAACTTTCCATCTAGGGTGTAGTTGAACCCCCTAGCCATGTAACTTGTGTATTTTGTGGCTATTTTGGGATCTATATATATATGTTGATTACTTAGCCTAATGTTTTGTATAATACTTATAAACTTCTTCTATATATTCATTTGATTTTATTTCTTCCTCTTGTCTTAGAGTAGAAATGCTTCATTTTGAATGCTCAACATATACAACTTTCACAAAAAGTGTAAATGATGGCTTTGTAATGGTGTTTAATGAAATGTGGTATTTCTTGCTTACATAGCCCATGCTAAGATAGGATTGTTCGGACACAAGTAGGTACATTTAGAAGGCATGATAAATAGATAGGTTGAAAGACTATGCTTATTAAAGATGAGCTATGTTTAGTTAGAAATCACATGTATCTTTTGATATGTCATTGTAGGTCACAAGCCTAATGACATTGTGTTGCATATACTTATAGAAGATCCCATTAGCTACATGAATGAACATGTTAATTGGCTAGAGGTGGAAACCACCCCTAGTTCTCTCTCCCTCAATTTTACAACTTGTTTTAAACTTAATGCTTTTACATTCTACAAGTAGTGTTAAACTCAAACCAAAATTCTATTTTTAGGATTAAATTAGAAATTCTCTTTTCTTAGTGCAATTCAACCAAACTTCTTGTGGGATCGATACCCTCCATAAAGAACCATATCTACAAAGATTCGTTCTTTTGCAAGTGGTTTAAATTATATTTTGATAGGCAATAGTAAGCTATAAAAATAAATACATATTTGGCCACATCAAAATTTTGGCGCCATTACCGGGGAGTATGGTATAATTTTTGCCATTAAGGGATTAAGTGTAGTTTAATTCTTAGTTTAGAAATTTATTTATTCTATCCTTTGTGTATATATTTTGTTCTTATCTCTCAAATTATTTAATTTTAGGTATACCTCACATCGTGTAGCTCGAGATTGAAGCTTGGGCTTTTTGTGAGTATATAGCCTAAAGTTGTTGATTTGATTGAATTTGGTTTGTTCTATTGATGCATGCTAGGTAGACAGTCATTATCACTTCCTTTGCTTCCATGTAATATTGAACTTGAATGAACACTTAGACAATGTAGAGAAACCTCTAGGGACCCTATTTTGCCTAGGACAGAAAACATGGATCCAAACAATGTACAACCCCCCGGTCTACCACCATACAACCCTCTTCAAGTGGAGGTTCTTAGGGATTTTTATCTTCCTACTACATATGCTTCGCCATCATGCATTCAATTTCTAAATATTGCGGTGAACCATTTTGAAATTAAGTCCTCCACCATCAACCTTCTTAGCTATTTTCATGGACTTCCAAATGAAGATCCATACAAGCATCTAGATGACTTCCTTGAAGTTTGTTCAACCCTTCGGTTGCAAAATTTCTCAGAAGATGACTTGAGGCTTCGATTATTTTCCTTTTCTCTCAAAGATAAGGCCAAATATTAGTTTAACTCTTTAAAACCTAATTTGATTCGTTCATGGGGGGAAATGCACCAGGCATTCCTTAAAAAGTACTTCCCAATGGGAAAGACAAGTGATATTCGGCGAGCAATCACCGGATTCACTCAACTTGACCAAGAACAATTCCATGAGATATAGGAAAGACTAAAAGAACTTTTAAGGTTATGTCCACACCATGCTGTCCCAAAATGGCAGCTAGTGTAAAGTTTCTATGATGCGTTGAGTGATCAACATAGACAAATGGTAGATTCCTTATGTGGATTGACATTCCTTCTTAAGAGTCCAAATGAGGCATGGAGACTCCTTGAGAGCCTAAGTGAAAATTCATCTCAACACTCTTCTTCTTGAAAGGGTAAAAACACCCAATCTAGTAAAGGAGTGTTTGAATTATCAAGGTCAGATAAGGTTGTCATGCAAGTAGAGGCCCCTACTCAAAAAATTGACCAACTTATGTAGAGTGGGCTGCCTACTGCTAGCCAACCTGTTCCAAATTAGGATGGGTGTTCGTTTTGCTATAGCGTTTCACATTATGTGTGAGATTGTCCTTTAGCCGGTTAATCCCCCGATTATGCTTAAGAGCAAGTGAATGCCGTGTACCCTAAAGCAATAAATGATCTGTACTCAAATACATACAATCCTGGGTACAAGAATCATCCTGCATTCTCTTGGAAATCTCAGGAACCAGGTCCATCTTTTCAAGGGCAACATTCTTACAATTCTCAATCTCAACAGCCTTAATATAGGCCGAATCCTTAACCGTACCCTCAAAAATCTAATTACCAAATTCCTCCACCACCTCATTCGAGAAGCCAAGGCTTTGATGAAAGAGTGCTAAGCAATCTTGAGGCTAACACCCACTTATTGTAGTCTCATTCTCAATCAATTACTAAGCTTGAAGCTAATGCTCAATCTATGGTTAGGCTAGAAGCTCAAATAGGGAAACTAGCTAATGCCTTGAATAAAAGGGAAGAAGGAAAGTTGCCAAGTCAACCGGTGGCAAATCCTAAGGGTGTTCATATGATTGATGATCTGTCATCTTCATCTTAGGATACTCCTCCTAAGCAGGTGCAATCAATCACCACCCTAAGGAGTGGCAAGGTCATAAACTCCAAAGTTGAGAAAGAAAAAGAGGACACCATTGAGCATCCTAAAAATTCAAAAGATTCTCTCACAAATCCAAATGTGAACAAACTCTCTAAAAATCCAAAGAAAAAAGCAACTGAAAATGCTTCATCTTCTACTCCAAAGTGTGACGCATCATTTGAGCCTCCAGTTCCCTTTCCTCAAAGATTGAAGGAACCTTCACATTTTGGGAATCAATGAGAGAAAATCCAAGATATGATGAAAATTTTTAAACAAGTGAAAATTAATCTTCCTCTCCTTGATGCTATTAAGCAAATTCCTTCCTATGCTAAATACTTGAAGGACCTATGCACTCAAAAGCGTAAATCCAGGAACAATGTTCCTAGGAAAGTCCTTTTAACTGAACAAGTGAGTTCCATTTTTCAGCACCAAGCCCCTTCTAAATTCAAAGATTCGGGTGCCCCAACTATTTCATGCACCATTGGTAACCATGAATTTGAAAAGGCACTTCTTGATCTAGGGGCTAGTGTTAACTTCCTTCCCTTTTCAGTATACATGCAATTAGGTTTGGGGGAACTTAAGCCCACCACAATAGTGTTGCAACTCACTGATCGATTGGTGAAGCAACCATGTGACATTGTTGAAGATGTGATCATTCAAGTGGATAAATTTTATTTCCAGTGAATTTCATAGTCCTCGATACAGAACTTGTCCAAAATCCTACTCGGCATATTCCAATCATTCTAGGTCATCCATTTTTAGCTACGGCAAACGCTTGCGTTAATTACCACATTGGAGTAATGGATATCTCTTTCGGGAATATAAAAGTTCGACTGAACATCTTCAATGCTTCTCACCACCCATCTAATGACGAAAGTGAATGCTTTTGCGTTGATGTGTTGGAAAATCTAGTTCAAGAAGCACTGCCCTCCATTCTTTCAAAGGATCCTCTCGATATGTGCTTAAGCCACTTCAACTGTGATGACTATGACATTGAGTAATCTATAAACGAAGTCAATTCACTACCTATTGCCACAGCTATCATGAATTCCCCTAAATAGAGAGCACCAATAGAACATTTGCCACCTTTGTCAAATGCTTCCCAAACTCCTTCTCTCGTATCCCCACCACAGCTTGAGCTTAAGCCTCTTCCAGCTACTCTCAAGTATGTTTTCTTAGGCTGCAATAAGACCCTCCCAGTCATCATTGCCTCTAATCTCACTAATGAACAAGAGAGGGAACTTCTCAAAGTGCTAGAAGAGCATAAGGAATCCATAGGATGGAGTGTTGCTGATCTAAAGGGAATAGATCCTTCCATATATATGCACCACATACACTTGGAAGAAGGTGTAAAGATCTCACAAGAGGCACAACATTGATTAAATCCAAATATGAAAGATGTTGTAATGAAGGAGGTTGTGAAATTGCTAGATGTAGGAATCATTTACCCCATCTCAGATAGTAAATGGGTTAGCCCTACTCAAGTGGTGCCCAAGAAATCAGGCATCACTGTACAACCAAATGACAAGGGTGAGTTAATTCGATAGTGCACCACCACAGGATGGAGAGTGTTCATAAACTATAGGAAACTCAACCTAGCAACTAGGAAGGATCATTTTCCACTCCCATTCATTGATCAAATCCTAGAGAGACTAGCAGGCCAAAGTTTCTTTTATTTTTTAGATGGATATTCCAGACACAATCAAGTGGCCATAAACCCGAGAGACTAAGAGAAAACCACTTTCACATATCCATTCGGTACATTCACTTATAGACGCATGACTTTTGGGTTATACAATGCACCTGCAACTTTTCAAAGGTGTATGGTGTCTATCTTTTCTGACATGGTGGAAAACATTTTGGAAGTATTCACGAATGATTTTTCTGTAGAGACCGGAACCAAATTTGACCGGTTTTCAAATTTTTTTATCAATTTCACTATAAATGCGTTTCGAATGATGTTTGGATGTTTCGAGAGTGGAAAACATGTTTGGAAACATGTTAGGAGGTTTTTGAAAGTTTTTAGAAAATTTGGAGAAGTTTGACCTTTTGGTCAAACAGGGGCCCGGGATGCGGTTCACGTGGGTCCGAAAATCTGAAAATTTTTTAAAAAATAATTATTTTTGATTTTGATTGTAACGAAATGTTTAATGAGTTAAGGAAGCAATTTTGAGGCCGTAGGAGTTTTTGAAATCGAAAAAGGAGCCCGGGAAGGTACGTTAAGTGACTTGGGGGCGTTTTGGTCTTTTGGCACCCCAGCTATTATAAATATCTAGGGCTGAGATATCTCAGCCATTTCTTATGGCTCTCTCTCTCTCTAAATCTCTCCCACTTCATCCCTCCACCTTCTCTCTACATTGCGGGTGCATTCGGCTTGGATTTGTGATTCACCGAAGAAAGAAAGTGTGTAGGGGATGGCTAGGGTTTCGGTTTGAACCGAACAAACTCGTGTTTCGGTAAGGTGGAACCTGCTAGAAACTTTGATAAGTGCTTGGATAGCTTCCAATTTCAAGGTAGGGGTGTTTCTTTTCTTCTAGTTGTCAATTCTAGGGTTTTGGGTGCTTCGGAGAGGTTTTCGGTTGAGTTTGTAGGTGAGAGAAATGGGCAAGGGGCTGAATTTTTATATTTTCTCTTCCCTTGTGATTATGCATGCTAGATAGATCCATCTTGATAAATATATGATGTGTGGGTTGAATATGTGCAAAGTGTGCAAAATGAGAGCATGATTAGCTATATTGTGTATTATATGCATTTGTAGGTTATATGTATTTTGGGGTGCAATCATATAATTATATGTTAGTTGTGTGTGTGTATGAATGTTGAATGCATGCTAGGTTATTTTATAGCAAGAGTGTGCATTGTTGAAGTATGATAAAAAAATATGCTAGGTTATGGTTTGTAGGCATATGAGGGTGATATGCATGCCTTATGACATATATGTGACCATGTGTTATTTTGAATGTTAGAATGCATGCTAGGCTTGGTATAGCAATGATATGCATTGAAAAGCATGATATATGAATAAGTGCATTCATACTTGAATTGTATGTTTTCGTGTGCATGAAAGCATTTTACATGCCATGTAGTGAGGGACATGTAGGTCGGTGTCAGGTCGGCACCTAGGAGGGGAGGGGCATCTCTACTGTGTCGTAGTGTTGCTCACCCCACTCCCCCAAACATTTTTTTTCAGGTAAGAAGCCGAGAATGGATGAAAAGAGCTTGCTTCCTTACTTGTAGCATTCTGGTGCATTTTGGGGATCTTTTGAGATATATGTATGGATTGTGTTTTTGGCTATCCATGCCGGCATGTGGCATGTGAATTATGTTGATTTATAGTTACATTCATGATATATGTAACTTGTATATTCATTTTAATCCTTATGTGTATGGTTTCATGGATTTTATATGAATTTGGAGCTTAAATGGATGAATGTATCTTTTTTGTCTTTTATAGCATGAACTCTTGGATATGAAGGTTTTGAAGAGTGGGTTTATATTGGAATCACGGTTGTAGGATTTCGATGTGTGAGTTAGGTTGTATGTATGAGTTGATGAATATGATCTTTGAAAAATGCGGATGGTTTATGCACTTGAATTTTATGTGCATTGAGAATTTAGGATGAGTTTTCTATGATTATACAAGATTTCAGATTCAAATGTGTAGGTTGATGTGTGAGTATGATATTATATCATTGGGGGATGATTTATATGTTTTATGAATGATCCAAGGTGGTTTGGTTGAGATTTGAGTTCAAATGGATCTTGTATAGGTGTTTTGGAGTTGCTGGGAAGTGCATTTCGATCAATCGAAATGTCCATTTTGATTGATCGAAATGGTTGCGAAATCTGAGTGTTTTTGAGGTCCAGATTGGGGTAATTTTGATCAATCGAAGTCCCCATTTCGATTGATCGAAATAATGTAGGTCCAAGGTACCAAGAGAGTGTTTTTTTCGATTAATGGGGCAAAATCTCGATTGATTGAGATGCCAATCTCGATTGATCGAGGTTACTATTCACGGCTTTTTCCAAAACTTCATTTCGACGTAATTTCTTCGTTTTAGATCGGAATTGAGTGTGGTTTTTTTTGAACTTGAGTATTTTTAGATTCTATATCTAATGGTGTAAGTTTCAATTTCAGATTCAAAACACAGAAAGTTTTGAGGCTCAAAAGTGAGTGATTCTCAAAGGTGTGGACAAGTAAATGTTCACTAAGGTGTGTGATTCGACATAGGCCCCATGGAGATTGGCTAAGATGGATTTGTGTGCATTCATATGCAACAATTAAGTTAAGATTCTCCTATAAATGAGTGTAATGAGGGTCTATTGGGCTAAATAGACAGTTTTACCTCCGGTTCTCTGAGAATTAGAAATTGGGGCATTATAGCTTGGTATTAAACCTTGATACTATCGCATGAGTGTGATTGAGATAGTTCATGGGGTTGAGTGAATAGGTTCACACTCGGGATTCGGGGTCGGTCCGGGGAAGTCTCGACGGTCTGAATTCTGGATTCTGGGGCGTGACATTTTCTATCTTTGGACCTTTATTGGAATCTTGCCTCCATAATATGCCCGTGTTCTTACACGATGTCAAGAGACAAATCTCATCCTCAGTTAGGAAAAGAGCCATTTTATGGTTCAAGAAAATATAGTCTTAGGGCATATTGTGTCCAAAAGAGGAATAGAAGTTGACAAAGCCAAAATTGAACTTATTTCCAAACTCCCTCCACCATCAACGGTGAGAGAAATTCGTTCATTCCTTGGGCATGCCAGTTTTTACCTTCACTTCATTAAGGATTTTAGCAAGATCTCTTGACCATTGTGTCGCCTTCTTGAAAAAGAGTCTTGTTTTACCTTTGATGCAGGATGCCTTGAAGCTTTTGAGAAGCTACGCGCGTTGCTTACACAAGCTCCAATACTCATTCCTCCAAATTGGTCTCTCCCATTTGAGGTGATATGTGATGCATCCGACTATGCAATAGGTGCAGTTTTACGCCAACGTGTGGATAAATTACCTCATGCAATCTATTACAGAAGCAAAACACTTTTTGAAGCCCAAATAAATTATACCACAACAGAAAAGGAATTGCTTGCTGTGGTGTATGCCTTAGACAAATTTTGGCAAAGGACACCAAATCCTGACTGATCCGATGGATACTCTTGTTACAATATTTTAATTTTGAGATTAGAGATAAAAAGGGAACAGAAAATGTAGTCGCAGATCACCTTTCTAGGATTATCATAGGAACTCTAAATGATCCCCTCCCAGTTTGTGAATCCTTTTTGGATGAGCAACTTTTTGTAGTGTCTCAAGAGAGCACTCCTTGGTATGCAGACATTGTCAATTTTTTGGCAACCGGTAAAATTCTGGCCTCTTGGACCAAGCAAGAGAAGGATCGTTTCTTCTCCCAATCTAGATCATATTATTGGGACGATCCTCAACTTTTCAAATATTGCCCTGATCAGTTAATTCAAAAATGTGTCCCCGACATTGAATTCCAAAGCATTTTAAAATTTTGTCATACACTTGCTTGTGGAGGACATTTTAGTGCAAAGAAAACCGCAGCAAAAAATCCTTCAATGCGGGTTTTTCTGGCCAAGACTTCATCGGGACGCATATTCATTCTGCCGCTCTTGTGAGTGATGCCAGCGCCTCGGTGCAATGTCCCACAAAGACATGATGCCTCTCAACCCCATTCTAATTGTTGAGATATTTGATGTATAGGGCATCGATTTTATGGGACCTTTCCCATCATCCTTTGGTCGTGAGTACATACTTGTGGTAGTGGACTACGTATCTAAATAGATAGAGGTTGTGGCTACCAAGTCCAATGATCATGCAGTTGTGGTCAAGTTTATACAAGCTAATATATTTAGTTGATTTGGCACGCCACGAGCCCTCATCAATGATGGAGGTAAGCATTTCTGTAATCGGTTCCTCCGAACCCTTCTCACCAAATACTCCATCACACATAAAGTAGCCACCCCTTATCATTCTCAAACCAGTGGACAAGTGGAAGTATCCAATAGGGAAATAAAGAATATTCTTGAAAAGACAGTTCGGCCTGACCGAAAAGATTGGTCATTGCATTTAAATGATGCACTATGGGCCTACCGAACTGTGTATAAAACTCCCATTAGAATGTCACCTTACCAGTTAGTATATGGAAAAACTTGCCATCTTTCGGTGAAATTAGAGCACAAGGCTATGTGGGCCACTAAAGCGTTCAACTTTGATATGAAATTAGCCAGCTCAAATCGAAGGCTTCAAGTTCATGAATTGGAAGAATTACGACATGATGCGTATGAAAATGCTAAAATCTACAAGGAAAGGTCTAAGGCCTTTCATGATTGCAATATTCGTGTCAAAACATTTTCTCTGGGACAAAAGGTATGGTTGTACAATTCCCGGCTCCGTTTGTTCCCTAGAAAGCTCCGCTCCCGGTGGGATGGCCCATTTCTAGTACATTCTGTTGCTCCTCATGGAGCGGTGGAATTAAAAGACACTAAGGAAGGCACATTTTTCAAAGTCAATGGACAACGGTTAAAACCATATGTGGATGACCAAGCTAGAATGGAGTATGTGGATGTCATCAATTTGACGGATCCCATCTATGTTGACTCGTAAAGCTATTCAAAATGTTAAGCCATAGACATAATATTTGGCGCGACCATGGTAGCTATCACGCATCCATAAAGTCCCTCTAATCCAAATCAAACTTGTATCTAAGGGTTGTAAATTAGGGACAGATAGGTATCAAAAGAGGTAAAATCAAAAATTCTGCAATCATCATTTTGATTGTGCGAAATGGACATTTCGTATAATCAAAATCTCGATTGTGTGAAATTCACATTTTGCACAATCAAGATTTAGAGGAAAATTTGAGAAATTCTATAGAGTGCAAAGTCTCGAGAGGTGAGTTACTTCGATAGCATTTCGATTAATCAAAATCTCAATTGTGCGAAATCTCAATTTCGCACAATCAAAATTTCGATTGTGCAAAACCTCAATTTCGCATAATCAAAATAGGTACGCGGATTGCACATGCGCAAACTTATATATTTTGAACCCACTCCTTCACCATTATTTCTTCTTACTCCTTGCGACTCATGCACTCCTCCCCTTCGTTCGAACGCCCACAACCATCATCTCCCAATCTTCCCTTCTCACTCAACCACTTGCATCCATCATCCGACTAGAGTTGACCTCTTCGGTCGCGCACCCACAAAGGGGGACCACCTCGGGACTCTTCTGTTCGTGCGACTTAGAGCTTTCACTTCGGGTAAGTTTCTCTATGCTATTTCTTAGACTTTGTCTACCTTTTGGATTGGATTGCATGATGTTGGGTTTGAATAGAGTGATTGTTAAGCAACTTTGTGGGTGGTTTTGTGGGCATATGGTTGGAGTGAATACCTTATTGCAGTTAGAATAATTTTGGGGTGAGAAGAGTTCATGTTCTTTGTGGACAGGGATATGGTGCTTTGAGCGTGTTCTTTCATTACACATTTTGATGCCGTGTCTTAGAATAGATTTTGTGTAAATTGTAGGAAGTAGAGGGTTATGGCTCGTGTGAAGAACCTCGGTATTCAGATTCAAGATGTACCGGGCAGAGCTTGGTGCACTTAGGGATTTCATCCCGAGCATATTTTTGACCCCGCCGAGTTTGAGAGGCGCCGGGACACAGCATGGGCTGTAGCAGAGTTACGATGACACCAGCTTGATAAACTGCTCCAGCCGCCATCTGACGTTGCATATAGTAGGCTGGTGCAGGTCTTTTACGAGCACATGACATACACGTGCACCATGCGTGATACTCTACAGACTGTGGTGGGAGCCACCATGATCACCATCACAGCGAGCCAGATAGCACAGCTCATAGGCTGCCCTCACTTACAGCCTCCGGATATGGTCAGTCAGGATGGTCGTCCGCTCTTCAGGGAGTCCCTACCGACCGACACCACCATTTTCTCCATGGTCATGGATATGTGCGATAGGGAGTTTACCACCCCCAATCAGAATTGTAGAAGCAAATCCATATGCTTGGCTGACTTATGGTTCTTGGACACCATTCTTATCAAGAACGCTAGCCCTCTAGGACATGTGGTGGAAAGGCAGGGTGATCTTCTTCGTTGCTTATACACAGCTCACACTGGCACATGGCTTTCTATCCCATCTCTCATATGGGGGTAGATGTATAAAGTGTGGGATGCTCTCATCCGGAAGACGAACAAGCGAGCATCTACTTGGCAGCTACCGTTCCCCTACCTGGTCACAACCTTTTTGAGGGAGGCCAATATCCCTTTTAGTTCTATGGATATCCAGATCAGACCACGTCCCCATTTCCAGCACACTCAGTGGGTCCGAGTCCGTAGGCACTTAGAGCGCCAGCAGCGCCAAGGACAGGAGAGGGAGGATATGGACATGGATGATCCCCTTGCATCGACAGAGGAGGATGAGCCTACAGAGGGTGAGCCTCTGAGCCATGAGCAGTTTGATATACTGGCCACCGAATAATCCTGCTTGGCGGTGGATGTAGAGAGGCTGCAGCAGGGTTTTGACGAGCATGTCCGTCTGACTCAGAGCCAGATGGCTGCCATGCGAGGGGATATTACATCTCTGACTTAGGGTCAGAGAGCATTGCTTGATGAGTTCAAGTCATTCCGATAGGACCTCTGTTGCACATCCCAACCGCCGCTTCAACTTTTGCACCACCCACCGAGCCCCTCCACCACCTCCCACCCTTGATTAGTTTAGTGATTTTCTATTTGATTTTCAGTTTTAGTTTTGTATTTATTTTCAGTAGGTCATGTCTTCAGATATTTTTATGTATTCCATCATTTTACTTTGTATTGAACATGTTTTGCATATCTATAGAATATCTTTTTGTTTCACTCTACTTTTTCTCAGTATTTTTCTTTTGCATTTAGCATCGTTATAGCTATCTCCACTACTCTGACTATGTATGTAGTACCAATTTAATACTTGGCATTTGTACGATACAGTTGATGATTTCTGTCTATTAAAGCCTGGTTTCAATTTCCAATACTGTTGAGGTTGCTTCAACACAGTATGGCTTTAATAGAGAAAGCTAGCCCCTTTGCATACTATACGTTAGTATGCCTGGATAATCAATATCTTATCATCAATGCCTCTTAGCAAATTGGGAACCACCAGTTCATAGTGGAGAATAAAGCGTAAAGATGCCTACAATCCTACACATGCCACGAAATCATTATGGTTGCATAATTGCTTTCTCCTTATACTTTTATTAAATTTTCGTTCCCCATAATGCTTGTGGTATGCTATTGATGATCCATGCAGGTTTTGATACTCTTGTGGTCCAGTGATCGTAATTGACTGCTGTTTTTATCCAAAACCACATCACCGGTAATTTCGTTCCTTTATCTTCCTTTCCAATCATTGAGGACAATGTTTGATATAAGTTTGGGGGTGTGCGATATACCACAGGCATATGCTTGTGTTCAATTCTTTGGTACTGATTGACATTGTAATGCATTTTTTTTTTTTTTTGCATTTTTGTGTAGTATAATGAATTTTTGTGCATGTTATCCATGATGTCATATTGTTTAAGGGAAGACCATCCCACTTAATGCTCGAGGTAAATGCAGCGGGTAATTAGGAGCTTTGGACATTGTAAATACTCTCACTTTTGCAAGTTATGTATTAGGTTAGAATGGTCCACATTTTTGTTCAATTTTGAATATGGTGCAGCTCTTGCCCTAAATTTATCCTTAACAACACAAACTAGCACACATGCATTTTAAGATGTGGGGTAAGGCCTGATGGAGAATCTTGTAAAGTTCTATTTTTATTTGAACAGCTAAGAGAATGAGTCTTCCAGCTGTTTGCGAAAAAAAATAATATAAAAAAATTATATATATATATATATATATATAATCATTTGTGCAATAAACCTTCTCACTCAATAAACCAGATCTCTGTGCCTCATAAAGCATAAATTTTTCGCGTATAAGTGTGTAAGGTTGAGCCTTAATGAAGCGGGTGGCTTGTTTAAGCTCATCGCCTTGGAAGCTCGGCTATTAAGTCTTAAGGGTGCCTTTTCACCTAATCCCTAAAACTGTCTGGTTTGGGAGTCATTGACTCAACACTACTACATGGGCTTTCAAGAAAGCAAAAAGAGTTTAAGCATTGCATAGTCATCTACGCGCAAGCATTCATACATGCTTCGCGGTAATGAACCACAGTGTAGCACTTTCTATGAGTTTTTCTTCTAAAAACATATTTATTCTTGTATTCTCCAAATATGATGATAAGCCACGCATTAGAATGGATGTTCACTTTTCAAAGAGGATTTTAGGGTTGGCGTTGGTATTTTTGTTTAAGCTGACCATTATGTGGCGGACTATTATCTAGCTCTAATTTGCAAAGGTGCATTTTTGTTAAATATCCATGTAGCTCCATAATACTTGTTGCATTTGTCTGTCACGAAATGAGTGGGAAATCATCCCTTATCCAATTAATGACTGATAAATGCTCCATTTTTTTTTTTTGCATAAACTAAATCATTCTATTTTACATTGCTAAGGGACTAGCAATATGTAAGTTTGGGGGTGTGATAAGAGTTAAATGTTACACATTTATGCCATCTTAATTGCATATGTTGATTCCATATTTATCTTTACCTTGGTATTTTTATGCCATTTTTGTGTTTATGTTATATATTAGGTTTTATCCCAAAGAAGAGCGATGTTTCCAATCAAGTGCTGAGGAAGTGAAAAAATCAAGAAAAATTCATAAAGGCATTTCGCACAATCGAAATGTCAATTTTGCATAATTGAGATTTCGATTGTGCAAAACCTCAATTTTGCACAATCGAGATTTTGATTGTGCGAAACCCTAATTTCGCACAATCGAAATTCCCCAGACTGCCACTTGCCCACTTGTATTGCCACTTGCCTCCAAAAATGACCTTTGCACATCCTTTTTGAAGATTTTTTTGACTTCAAACAGCCATGTGAGGAAAATATATATTTAGTAGGTGAACTATATATATATGCAAGGTGGGACCCAAGGACACAAGTCAATAGTGATATATGCATGTTTTTGGGAGAGGGAAAAATACAACTTTCGGGAAGAGAGAAGGTGATTCGTGTGTGAGTGTGACTCAAAAAGTATATCAATTAAAAATTTCCACACTTCGCAATAGAATGAATTCCTTGCAGAATAGGGCTATCAAAAGGTGTATCGTACCTCAGGAATTATGGTCTGATGAGTTGGAATACTGAATTAATTCTAATTAAATTTATAAGAAAAGAATTCTGATTTTTAAACTAAACTAATTAAAAAGTAAAAATAAATCAAAGTAGATAGAAAGTGAAGATAATATAATCTAGGGTATTTGACTTCACCACTAACTCCACAATCAATGGTCAATTGAATCAACTATGGGGAACTAAATCATGCATAAGAGGTGTCGGTGGCTACAAGCTCACCTTCATCCGTCAAGAAGATAACATATGATTAAGGCTAAGCCATGGACTATCTTCGATTGGCATGGGCCATCTGCCTAACAACTCTAATCTAGGGTGCAGTATGGTTCATCTTCTCTAGGCATAATCCATCAAAGCTCTTAACAATATATTCAGTGATTACCATTGTGAAATAATCACTCTCATAATCACAGAAAACAAGAGAGATTGAGTTTAATAACAACAACTAAATATCTAAAACAAAATAAGAAATCATTCAAACTGAATTTACAAGACTTTTATTGCTCAATTCCTTAATAAGAATCCTTATAATTACACAATCTATGCATGTATATAAAGGTTCCCAATAATTAAAATAATCAAACCATTGATGCTTTGTTAGGGTTACATCGAAACCCTAGTGGATGAACTAGCCGCTCATGGTAGAAGAAGAAGCTTCAACTGTTGAGGAAGAAGGCATCATCTTCATGAATTATGCGTATGACTTCGTTCTCTAATGGCTCTGCAAATATGTTTCTGTTCACTTCTCAGCCCTCTCAGACTCTCCAATCTCTGTTAATCTCCTCCAACTTTAGCCTCCAAGTCTTCACTTTATTCCCCAAGAGAATACACCAAAGTCCTAATCCAATTAGGAATAAATTGGGGTTTCCCGCAGCACTAATCAGGTGGGTTTTTCCTGCTAACTTGGGCCCAACTTTTGACCCACTAGAAGTCCGATTTACAGAAATTTCGTGAAATACAAAAGTGTGCAGAATCAAATTTCGTTCAAACTAAAGTGAAAATTATGTCGATTTGAGGCTCAGGAATAAGACTTCTGGTCTATTTTCCAAAATGGGATTAAGACTGTATTATGTGCAAATTTGGGCTGCAGGCTCGAAACTTTCTTAAGCAGCTGTAATTCTCTTAGACCACTTTCTTGGGCTGATTTGAGTTGAAATAAATGGTTGAATGAATCTCCTTGATGTAGGCTTCATCTAACCATCTTGGATGTCTTCTTTAAAAGCCCAAAAGCTTGGTTTTAACTGAAATAATCATTAAGGTCCTGAAAATATAGAAAACACTAAAACAAAGTAAAATAACAAAATAATCTATCACTAAGAGAATAAAAAACATAAGTGAAGAGACTAGAATGCGTAACATTCAACGCCTATCACACCCCCAAACTTACATATTGCTAGTCCCTTAATAATAGAATAAAACAAAACTGAAACAAAGAAACTACTGAACATTAACTAAACTACCTAACTCCACTTTTGTAGGAGAAACAATTGCATTTAGCGTATGCAATAAGCCTTTAAACCCCTAGGTTCCCCCTAATGAACGAGTATAGTCTCATGAGGGTTTCCAAAAATATTACCCACAAAATTCAAAATTCTGTTTCAACATTAATTCAAGAAGAAGATTACAATATATAATTACAAACTTGCATTCAACATTAATATCAAACTTTCAAATTCTATAATTCAAATTAATGGTCCCCATGCATAATTCACATCAACATATCTGAAAATAATCAACTCTAACTTCCTAGTGTAAAGTGAACTAGCAGTTATCTCATGTAGCATAACCAAGCTCTGAATATATTAAGGCACATACCCCTTCAACTCACTAGCTCCCCTTATTGAATTCATACTTCCAAACATGAATACATGACTTTCTATCATTTTTTTTTATCATTCTTTTTTTTTTCATTGCTTTATTGGTTGTGCAATGTCTTGATCTATTAAGCTTTCTGAAAGATCCATGTAACAAGCTTTCAGTCAGTGACTCCCAAACCAGATGGCTTTAGGGCACTAGGCTTTAAGATACCCTAAAGACCTAATTACTTGAATCAGTCAGGCTACAAATCAAGACAAACAATGCTCATTTTTTCTCACCCTTTCACTTTTGACGCGAACACTCCGTGCTTCCTAAGGCATAGAGGCCCGGTTACTCATGAAAAGGATCAAATTGATTTGCTTATTCATCACTTTTTTTTTTCTCTTTTTTTTTCTTTTTCTCTTTTTTTTTTTCATTGAAGTCAAATAAAATACATCATCGGTACTCATTCTCAAGAGATACTAATTAATATCAAGCATATGTAACTCAATAACTCAAAACCAAAGTTTATACCCCATAAGATTATGCTAGTGTGTTTGTGCATGTAAGGAAACTAAAATTAATCACCCCAAAACATGTTATTGCAACCTATGATTAAAACCACTTAATTTAAACCACAGGTTTCAAAAATTTAAAACATACTCAAACATTGGTACTAATCCTTTGAATAATGTTAAAACATTATATCTAAAAACAAAACAAAAGAAAACAAATAAAAAAACTAAGAAAATAAAATCCTAAAACAAGAAGAATTTCATAAAAATTTCTCCCATATGTAATAAGCACATAAATAAGGTATCGCCTCACCCCCAAACTTAAACTGTACATTGTCCTCAATGTACACCCAATTAAAGCATAGAGAAGAGTAAGAACGATGTTACCAAAAATCCAAAGTAGTGGAAAGAAAATAGAGCACACCAAGTTGGATGAAGGCAAATGCAAGCACACCCCCAAACTTGGATGTTAAAACCCGTCAAAACAAACCACTATACCCCAAAGATCAAGTGAAATAGTATGGGTGAAAATAAATATGAAAGAGAAAAATCCTAAATTTTTTTATTTTTTTTTATAATAATAATAATCTAACTACAGAAAGAAAAATAAAACTCAAAAGAAAAATAAAATAAAATACAAAAGATAGATACCTTCCTGTCAAGGATGTGGTGGTGACTCAGCATCCGGATCCAAGTTTTTTTGGCGCATCAGTGCATGTAGCATCCCCTTCATCTCTAGTTGGTCTTGGTGAGTATCACGAAAGTGATCCGCCATCTCTATCCTCATTGCTCCAAACTGTGTGGAGACCTCTGTCTATAGGGTGCCAAACTGGGCTGTCAACCCAACAATCTGCCCCTCTAAATATTGATAATCATGGCCACCAGCCTGTGCATGCACCTCCTCTTCCTCTGCTTCCATCTCCTCTAGATCTTCCACCGGTGGTGGTATATCTATATGTTCTCCTCCCTGGGCCAACCGAGACATTTCACCAGGCGCTGCTATGACTCCCTGGTGCATATGAGATTGGCTTAAATTATAGTCATGCGTGCCATAATGAAGATCACGTGGAAAGGCAAGCTCATCCTCATGAACTGCATACCCTTGTGCAATAAGCAACTGATGAATAATAGTTGGGAATGGAAACTCCCAATCACTTGCACTGTCTGGTGCCTTGGCCACAACCTTGGAATAGAACTTTTCCATCTGGCCCCAGACAATCTATGGGAATGACAACCAATGCCCAAAATGTATGGCATATAAGGATCGAAGGAACCCTTGACGTCTCTCAATTTTATGTCGAATTGGACATATATTCTTGAGTAGAACAGCATCAAGGAACTATAAATGATTTGGCATAGAAGACTTGGAAGTTGTATTCCTTTTTGGCCTAGAAAACTGATTAGCACACAAACGTGCAACCAAATTACCCACTGACAAATCGTCGGGTAGAGGAGTATAGATATGAGACAAATCATCTGGGCACTCATGAGGACAACCCATGGCAATGGCAATGGATGACATATCCACTCGAACTATTATTCCATCTACTAAAGAAATAAGCACCTCCCGCTCATTAGGTTTCGGCATTAAGTTTTGATAAAATACCTTGACAAGCCTCAGGTAGATAGTAGATGAGAGTGGAACAAAAATTGATGCCGACCGACAATGACGGATGTCGAAAATCCCCCATCGTGTCTCGGGAAACATTCCATATAGTTCGGCGATGTCAAACATGGTTTCAAAGTTCAAAGCCCTTGGATGCAATCTCTCATGAATACCTTCTCGGTGAGATCGTGAAGAACCGGTGGTTGGATCATTCCTCGCTCAGCGAGGATTGCGTAACTTGAAGCACCTTGGTGACTTGCTCTCTTAAGGGCCATAGAAATAGAAAAAGTTTGGTTGAGGAATTAAATCGAACACTTGGCGTGCACAATAAAATGGTATCCTTCAATCTCCTTTTTTCGATAATTTTTTCACCCAAATTGAAGAAGTAAATGCACCAAATTGATCCCCCAAACTTGGTCTTCAAAAGCCCTCAAAAATAATTGCACAATTTCACCAAAGAAAAACTCCACTTACTTTGATGTTGAACTTGAAAAAGTGAGAGCTTCCTTTAAGAACTAGTCATTCTTGATCCGGTTTGATGTTGATGTTGATGATGATCAATGTTGAATTCTTGTTTAATAATCACCAATTGAAGAAAATAATTTTTTGGTTGAAGTAGGACTTGAATTGGAGTTCAAAGAGGTAAAAGATGCAAGTGGTAGCAACCAAGTAGGAGAAGGAGGCTTTAAATACCAAGAATTTTTGGGCAGCCCACATTTTACCCTTGGGTGATTGATCCCCCTTGGGGTGGGTGATCGATCACCCACCTGTTGGTCCTTCCCACATGAAAAATCATGGGGACGATCGATCCCCCTTGGCTGGGGCGATCGATCCCCCTGCTGGATGCCTGTTGACCCTCCATCTCCTAAGGTCGACTGGGACTTGATATTTTTGAGTCTCCATTGCCCAAGGTCAACTGAGAGCATGTTTTTTCATCCATCTTGAGTCTAAATACCTCAGTACACCTCTTGGCATCCTCTAGAAGCAACTTATACATCAAAAACTCAAAGAAAAATCATTAAAACACAACTAGAATTGAAAGAAAACTTAAGAAAACTAAAACTAAAAATTAAAATCAAAGAAAACTAAATAAATTAAGGGATATAAATACATACAAAACCTACAATTTAACATCGATAGGGGATGATCAACTCTCCAATTGGATTAAGTCGGATAGACGGGATTCGTCAAGTCGACGGACTCTACGTCTCTTCTTGGCACACATCCTTCCACACAATGCTTCAACCTTTGCCCATTTACTTCCATCTCACTAATTCCAAACAATTGTTCATCCAAAAATAAGTCTCGAATAGGTAATGCATCAATCACCGGCTCAAACTCAATCCGAGATAAATGATCCGCAACCACATTCTCAGTCCCCTTTTTGTCTTTTATCTCCAAATTGAATTCTTGTAACAATAAAATCCATCGAATAAGTCATGGTTTGGTCTCTTTCTTCGCCAATAAGTGTCTCAATGCTATATGATCAGAGTAGACAACCACCTTGGACCCCAATAAATAAGAACGAAACTTGTCCAAGGCAAATACTACAACTAGAAGCTCTTTCTCTGTGGTTGTATAATTGAGTTAGGCATCAGAGAGAGTCTTACTAGCGTAATAGATGACATATGGCCATTTCTCTTCTCTTTGCCCCAACACTGCTCCTACTGCATAATCAGAGCCATCACACATGATTTCAAAATGTAGAGCCCATTTTGGAAATTGCATGATTGGTGCAGAGGATAACAGAGACCGAAGCTTTTCAAAAGCTTGCACACATTCTTCATCAAAGATAAACAGAACATCTTTAGATAATAAATGGCACAATGGTCGAGCAATTTTACTGAAATCCTTGATGAATCTTCTATAGAACCCAACATAGCCTAAGAAAGATTGAACTTGTCTTACCGAAGTTGGATGAGGCAGAGTTGCAATTAGGTCAATCTTTGCTTTATCAACTTCAATGCCTTTTTCTGAAACAATATGGCCCAACACTATACCCTCTTTCACCATGAAATGGCTCTTCTCCCAACTAAGTACCAAATTCCGTTCTCGGCATCCTTGAAGCAAAAGTGATAAATTACTCAAACAGTGTTCAAAGGATGATCCAAAAATAGAGAAGTCATCCATGAACACCTCCAAGAATTTTTCCACCATGTCAGAAAAGATAGCCATCATACACCTCTGGAATGTCGCCGGAGCATTACATAATCCAAATGGCATACGACGATAAGCAAAAGTACCAAAGGGACAAGTAAAAGTAGTCTTCTCTTGGTCTTTTGGATCCATAGCCACTTGGTTATAACTAGAGTAGCCATTTAGAAAGCAATAATAGCTCTGACCAGCTAACCTTTCAAGTATTTGATCAAAGAATGGAAGAGGGAAGTGATCCTTCCTTGTCATAGAATTGAGCTTTTTGTAATCAATGCAAACACGCCAACCTGTGGCAGTACGTTGTGGAACAAGCTCTCCCATAGAATTAGGGACAATGGTAAGACCAGACTTCTTAGGAACCACTTAAGTTGGACTCACCAATGTGCTGTCAGAAATTGGATAAATGATACCTACATCAAGTAACTTGACAACCTTTTTCTTTACCACCTCCTTCATGTTGGGGTTCAGTCGCCTCTGTGCCTCTCTAGTTAGCTTACATCCTTCTTCCAAATGAATTTTGTGTATGCAAATTGAGGGATCAATGCCCTTAAGATCAGCAACACTCCACCCAATTGCTTCACGATGTTGATATAAGACCTTTACTAAGCGCTTCTCTTGACTTTCTGTCAGATCAGAGGCAGTTATAACAGGAAGAGTTTTCTGTGCCCCCAAAAATACATACTTTAACTTGTCAGGCAAAGGCTTCAACTCTAATGCTGGAGGGGACTCCAATGAAGGCACTAGGGGAGTGCTAGAGAGAGAAGGTAGTGGCTCAATTAGAATTCTCCATGGCGAAGTATTCTGAATAGCATCAACTTCCAGTATAGAATACACTTCTTCACACAACCCTTCATCATTAATTTTTTCAAAGTCATAGAGAGACTTACATACCTCCACGGAGTTTCGAGATATAGAGGATGACATAAATTCCTCTACACATTTATCAATATCATCCATGCAAAATAAATCACTCTGATCTAGGGGGTGTTGGATGGCATTGAACACATTAAACTTAACATTCATGTTGCCAAATGAAATATCCATGATCCCCGACCTACAATTTATGCAAGCATCAGCAGTAGCTAAGAAAGGTCGACTAAGGATCACTGGAATGTGTCTCTTTGGATTATGAACTGGCTTAGTGTCAAGTACAGTGAAATCAACAGAAAAATAGAACTTGTCCACTTTAATGAGCACATCTTCTATGATTCCTCAGGGTTGCTTGGTTGATCTGTCTGCAAATTGCAATACCACCGAGGTAGGCTTCAATTCTCCCAAGCCCAATTATAAGTAGACTGAATAGGGTAGCAAATTCACACTTGCACCCAAATCAAGAAGAGTTTTATCAACATGGTGCTCCTCAATGATGCATGAGATAGTTGGGGCACCAGGATCTTTGTACTTGGGAGGAATGCACTACTGAATTATAGAACTTACTTGTTGTGGCAGCATCACTTTCTTTGGCACACGGCTTTTAGAACGCCTTTTCTGAGTGTACAAGTCCTTTGAAAATTTAGCATAAGGAGAATTTGCTTGATGGCATCAAGGAGTGGCAAATTAATCTTCACTTGTCGAAACACTTCCATCATGTTATGCAGCTTGTCCCCTTGCTTCCCCAATTTAGATGCTTCAAGGAAACGTTGTGGGAAAGGAGCCTTGGGCTCATAAGAAATTTCAGCACTTGGAATTGTGGTCACTTTTTCTTCTTCTTTCTTCTCACCTACCTTATTATCAATTATTTTTCCACTCCTCAAAGTGGTAATGGCTTGAACTTGCTCATAGTGTGGGTTGCTTGTGGAAGCTTGCATCCCTCTTGGATTAGCAATTAGTTGACTAGGGAACTTCCCTTCTTCTGTTCTACTCAATGAAGTAGCAAGTTGTCCAAACTGACATTCCAGTTTGGCAATAGATTGAGAATGTGAGTGCACTAGCTGAACTATAGATTGTACTGTTGCTGCAGTAGCTTGCACTGTTTCTATCAAAGAATCAAGCTTGTCAAATTTAGACAAGGTAAGTGTCAACTTGTTTTCAATAGCAAAAATTCTTTGGCCCATAGGACTTTGTGTTTGATATTGCTATTGAGGCACAAAAGTCCTAGGTTGATATGATGGTTGCATTGCTACCCCTTGGTTACTATAAGAAAAACCAGGATGATTCCTCCATGTAGGATTGTAAGTATTACCTCGTGGAAGATTCATTGGTCCAGTGAATGTAGCTTGAACTTGCTTATGTTGAACATCAGAGAATTGTCCTATCAAAGGACAATTGTTCACATTATACATAGGACTAGAACAAAATTCACAAGGGCCTAGCAATGAAGAATTTGAAGTAGAAGGAGTTTGATTGGCAGCCATAATTGCTGCTACCTTCTGTGCAATTAAATCAATGTTAGTTGGCATAGCTTCTGAATCACCAACCTCAAAAATCCCATCAGTCTTCCTTATAGTGGTAAGTCTGCTAGAACGAGTAGAGGACACATGTTGAAGAGAGTTGTCACTAAGATTTTCAAATAAGGTACATGCATCTTCTTCACTCTTCAACATAAAAGTACCTCCACAAGATACATCAACCATCTGTCTATTGGCTTCGGTTAGCCCTTTATGAAAACTCTACACTAGTTGCCACTTAGGAACTTTATGATGAGGACACTTCCTAAGAAGGTCCTTGAATCTTTCCCATGTCTGATAAAATTGTTCCACTTCATATTAGGAGAAACCAGTGATAGCACGTCTGAACTGATTGGTCTTCCCTATTGAAAAATACTTCTTGAGAAACTCATGTTGCATCTGAGTCCAAGTCGTGATAGAACCTGTCGGTAGAGAATTGAACCAATACTTTACTTTGTCTTTCAAGGAGAATGGAAAAAGTCTCATTCTGAAAGCATCTTCAGAGAAGTTATGAATTTTGGTAGTTGAGCACACTTCAATGAAGTCATCCAGATGCTTGTAAGGGTCTTCTTGAGTCAGCCCAAAATAAGATGGTAGCATCTGAATAATGCTGGACTTGATCTCATAATTCTGTGTTGTGACACTAGGCAGTTGAAAACCTACTGGTGAGGTATATGTCTCAGGAACATAGTAGTCCCTAAGTAATCTAGCTCTTTCTCCATCAGCATTAGGAACAAGGTTATTATTCCTCTCTTCTGCCATGTCTTCAATTAATTCTTCCTCATGCACAATGGTATCAACAGGGATGTTCCTCTGTTGTCTAAGAGTACGTTTAGGCTCAGGATCAAGAGGTATCAAATGATCATCTATAGAACGACAACCTTGCATATATTAACCAAAAACACCTGAAAAGAAAACAAAAACAAAATTAAAAACAAATTATAAAAATTTCCTAAACTAAAAATCCAATTAAAATTAATTCTGTAAAATCCAATCAATCAAATAGATAATCCCCAGCAACGTCGCCAAAAATTGATTCGTGTGTGAGTGTGACTTAAAAAGTATATCAATTAAAAATTTCCATACTTTGCAATAGAACGAATTCCTTGCAGAATAGGGCTATCGAAAGGGGTATCGTACCTTAGGGATTATGGTCTGATGAGTTAGAATACTGAATTAATTCTAATTAAATTTATAAGAAAAGAATTCTGATTTTTAAACTAAACTAATTAAAAAGTAAAAATAAATCAAAGTAGATAGAAAGTGAAGATAATATGAGAAAAATCTAGGGTATTTGACTTCACCACTAACTCCACAATCAATGGTCAATTGAATTAACTATGGGGAATTAAATCATGCATAAGTGGTGTCGGTGGCTATAAGCTCACCTTCATCCGTCAAGAAGATAACATATGATTAAGGCTAAGCCATGAACTATCTTCGATTGGCATGGGCCATCTGCTTAACTACACTAATCTAAGGTGCAGTATGGTTCATCTTCTCTAGGCATAATCTATCAAAGTTCTTAACAATATATTCAGTGATTACCGTTGTGTAATAATCACTCTCATAATCACAGAAAACAAGAGAGATTCAGTTCAAAAAATAACAACTAAATATCTAAGACAAGATAAGAAATCATTCAAACTGAATTTATAAGACTTTTATTGCTCAATTCTATAATAAGAATCCTCTGAATTACACAATCTATGCATGTATATAAAGGTTCCCAATAATTAAAATAATCAAACCATTGATGCTTTGTTAGGGTTACATTAAAACCCTAGTGGATGAACTAGCACTCATGGTAGAAGAAAAAGCTTCAATTGTTGAGGAAGAAGGCATCATCTTCATGAATTATGCGTATGACTTCGTTCTCCAATGGCTCTACAAATGTATTTCTGTTCTCTTCTCAGCCCTCTCAGACTCTCCAATCTCTGTTAATCTCCTCCAACTTTAGCCTCCAAGTCTTCACTTTATTTCCCAAGAGAATACACCAAAGTCCTAATCAAATTAGGAATAAATTAGGGTTTCCCGCAGCACTAATCAGGTGGGTTTTTCCTGCTGACTTCGGCGCAACTTTTGACCCACTAGAAGTCCAATTTATGGAATTTGCGTGAAATACAAAAGTGTGCAGAATCAAATTTTGTTCAACCCAACGTGTAAATTATGTCGATTTGAGGCTCAGGAATAAGACTTCTGGTCCATTTTCCAAAACGAGATTAAGACTGTATTATGCTCAGATTTGGGCTGCAGGCCCGAAACCTTCTTAAGCAGCTGTAATTCTCTTGGACCTCTTTCTTGGGCTGATTTGAGTTGAAATAAATGGTTGAATGAATCTCCTTGATGTAGGTTTCATCTGACCATCTTGGATGTCTTCTTTAAAAGCCCAAAAGCTTGATTTTAACTGAAATAATCATTAAGGCCGTAAAAATACAGAAAACACTAAAACAAAGTTAAATAACAAAATAATCTATCACTAAGAGAATAAAATACCTAAGTTAATAAGCTAGAATGCGTAACATTCAACGCCTATCAGAAGGGGAGCAAAAACCAGACCTTTAAAGCTTCACATCTCTGTCCATGAAGGATTGTAAGTCTACTATGATCAACTAACTTTCCATCTAGGGTATGGTTAAACCCCCTAGCCATGTAACTTGTGCATTTTGTAGCTATTTTGGGATCTATATGTATATGTTGATTACTTAGCCTAGTGTTTTGTATAATATTTGTAAACTTCTTCTATATATTCATTTGATTTTATTTCTTCGTCTTGTCTTAGAGTAGAAATGCTTCATTTTGAATGCTCAACATTTACAACTTTCACAAAAAGTGTAAATGATGGCTTTGTAATGGTGTTTAATGGAATGTGGTATTTCTTGCTTATATAACGCCCATGCTAAGATAGGGTTGTTCAGACACAAGTAGGTACATTTAGAAGGCATGATAAATAGATAGGTTGAAAGACTATGCTAATTAAAGATGGGCTATGTTTAGTTAGAAATCACATGTATCTTTTGATATGTCATTCTAGGTCACAAGCCTAATGAAATTGTGTTGTATATACTTATAGAAAATCCCGTTAGCTACATGAATGAACATGTTAATTGGCTAGAGGTGGAAACCACCCCTAGTTCTCTCTCCCTCAACTTTACAACTTGTTTTAAACTTAATGCTTTTACATTCTACAAGTAGTGTTAAACTCAAACCAAAATTATGTTTTTAGGATTAAATTAGAAATTCTCTCTTCTTAGTGCAATTCAACCAAACTCCTTGTGGGATCGATACCCTCCATAAAGAACCATATCTACAAAGATTCATTCTCTTGCAAGTGGTTTAAATTATTTTTTGATAGGCAATAGTGAGCTATAAAAATAAATATATATTTGGCCACATCAGCTTACACTAGCCACACCAGACCAGTCGGCTTCATCTTCGAGATCTAGCCACCAGCTTGTCGCTAGACCAGAGTGGTGCAAGTTGGGTTTGGCTGAATCTAGTCGTTCAAGTCAAGCCAATAGCTCATCTTTGAACTGGAGTGGAGCAAGTTGGGTTCTTGATAAGTGAAGGTTTGGCCGCCATTGATGGTGTGTCTAAAGGAGGTGATGGAGAGAGAGAGAGTGAGAGAGGGAGAGGGAGAGAGTGATGGTGTTTTGGCCCGATGAAAGGGATATATATATATATACATAGATATAATGTTATTTTATATTTGAAGTAGATTGATGTGAATGTTATTTTAAGGGGGAAAGTAGGTTAATTTTTAAATTTGAATTTAGGTAGGAGTGAATCGTGACCGTTGATTGAAGATAGGGAGAGTAATTTTAGATTGTAGATAGGTATAGATATTTTGAACAGTCAGATGAGTTTTTTAAGCATTTTTGGCTGTTAGATGATGATTTTTTTGAGCGAGAAATTCAAACAAAAATCTTAAATGTAATATATATATATATATAGACTATGTGTATTAGTCGTGTGAGTGAAGTTTTGAATTGGAGTTAGTGGCAAACAAGCTTGGGCATGTGTGACATGTGTATCAATGCTAAAGAATTGTTTTGACCACTTTATGATGCACATCTCAATGTAAGAAAATAAGGCGTGTAAGAAAAAAGTGACTAGAGTATAGTCTCGGCTGAACAGAGAAAAAGAAAAGAAAGAAAAGAAGAAGAAAAATAAGAAAAATAAGAGAGAGAGAAAAAGGATTTAAAGAGTTCATCTTGAAGGCAAGTTGATTCTTGCCCTATTTTCCTATATTTATTTATATATATATATATATAGAAAGATATGTAAATACCATTGATTGAGGTTAAATTTGAGGTAAAATAGAAGCATTGAGGGATTGCTATAGTAGCATGTCTATTAGGAGAGTTCTTGTAGCTTCGTGTATGTATGACTATTTATGTGTGTATATGTCTGGTAGTTGGTGATCATCAATTTGTAAACTTGATGTGCAAGGAACCTGATTGTAGAAATGCAAAGTGGAGGTAATAGTTGTAATGTTATGGAATTTATATATAGCAGCACTTTGTATATACGTATATACGTATATCATATCACTGATAGTTATCTCTACCCACTTTTTTTGTATAGATCCTCATATAACTTTTGTTTTTGTTAAGCTTAGTTTAAGAGCCTGATATCATTATTTATAGATGTGAGCAGTTTTGTATTAGTATATATACAATGTTTATATATATATATATATATACCATTGTTGGTGGGTCTCCTTGGTGGCAACCAAAAGTGGGTGAGGTATGGTTTGGTTTTGGATGTGGCTAGGTGGTGGTTGTTAAGGTACGGTTGCCATAGATGATGAGGATCTTCTCTTTGGTTCAGTTTTGGTGAAAGTTTGGAATGGTTGTTTGTGTAGTTGCTTGATGAAGGTGGAGAGCCTAGTTGCTGAAAATGGGTCTTCGGAATGGCGCTGCTGGAAGCGGACTGCTTCCTAGCCATAGAGCTAGTTTAGGGTGGTTGGAATTGGCTAGAAAATATAGTGGGAGACTCGACAAATGGTGGTTCTTCATGGTGAGCTTCATGGTTGGGTTTGCATAGTGGTCCTTGGCTATGGCTTCAGTTATGGTTAAGGAGGGTGAAGGCAAGGTGGCTGGAATTAGGTCTTTCTTGTGTAGCTAGGTTATGTCATGAGGTGAGGGCTTCAAATGGGTTCAGCCATAGGAGAAAGTAGGTTTTCCTTCGCAGCCATGGTGGTGGTTAGGTTGGGTGGTGGAGATGGTAGCTGGGTATGTCTCAGCCATGGGGGCTGGGTGAGGCTGTTGGAGGTTCAAGTGTGGATTAATTAAGTGGGCTACCTTATTGGGTTTGATTGTGGCTAGTTAATTTGGGCTGACCAGTTTAAGGATTTGGTTGATAAATTGGGCTTTAATTTGGGTAGTATACTACCATGGTTCAAAATTTGGGTATTTTTTCATTTGGGCTTGGGAAATAGATCAATCCTGAAATTAAAAGAAAAACGAAAGAGAATTTCTTTTTAGGCTAAAATTAGGGACTTGGATTATGCAATTAAAAGAATATAGGGCTATGTAACAATTCTGTTTGGGCCTATAAAATTATGATGTCAAATTATGATTTTGATTTCAATGAGGTTGCTAAATGTCTAAAATTAGGAAAATTGGTGAAGAATGTTTTTAGTATACCATAAATTACGTAAAAATTTTGAAATTGTATGTTTTAGCATAATGAACTCACAACTCGGTCTTTAATTTATTAAATTTGAAGATCATTTAATAAATTATAAAAGATAAAATATTGGGATAAAAAAGGTTTTATTTTTCTTTTGTTTCAATTTCGTCAAATTGGAAAAAATATCCTTTAAAGCTCTAAAAATTATGAAAATTTGAGTGGTAGATTTTGGCATAATAAACTTAATTATGCTAAAATAATTAAGTTTAGAAAAGATTTAAGTGGTAAAATCATAAAGTGATAAATTAATGTTATAATTGAACACATTAAAGAATGATTTGATTTATTAAACGTTAGAAGCATTTGGTAAATCCTAAAAGCTTGAAATCATGGAAATGAGATAAAATTCCTAAAGGATTCCTTAGGTATTGTCAGGGACCTACCTATTACGTGTGCACTACCCTTTGGTTATGGTCATTGGACAAAGCATGCCCTTATTGTGTGGACTTGGTCCCAGACCATTTCGGTGAGTAGACGTACAAGCCCAGCCACATGTGTGAGTTCCTTAGTCTAAGACTATGTGTTGCGCTCCACTTGTTGGCTAAGCATGCCATCTATTTGAGGGGAGCCCGTGGCTCATGTGAGGTTAATAATATTTATGTTAATCTAGAAGATTAGCTTAATAAAGAATTGTTGAGAATATAATTCCTATGTGAAAGAAATTATGGATATGATAATTAACTAAAGTTTATTTATCATAAGAAAATATTTGAATCTAATCAACAAAGATTGTTGCACGAGTTCTTATGAACAGGCCGTGATAGTTGTAGAGGCCATGACCAATTTTGGCCAGTTTTACATTTTTTGCATCATAAGTGCCATAATTGGATTTTGAGTTGTGTTTAACATGTTTTGAGTGTGGGGAACGTGTTTGGGAAGTGTTTTAAGGGCTTTGGTAAGTTCTCAGAAGATTAAAAAAAGTTTGACTTTTTAGTCAAACTGGGGCTCAGGATGTTGTCTAAGTCGACCCGAGAATTCAGAAAATTTTCAAAAATATTTATCTTTGAGAATAGCTTAGATAAAAATTTTAAAGAATAGAGGAACTAATTTTATGCTCGTAGGAATTTTTGGAATCAAAAACAGAGTTCGAGAAGATACGTTAAGTGGCCCGGGGGCGTTTTAGACATTTTACGTGCCAATATGCCATTTAAAACATGTGGTTGACAGAGAGTCAGCCATTCTCACTGCTTTTCACCTCACTCATCTTCTTCCCTCTTCTCCTCTCTCCCTTCTCTCTAGATTTCGAAAGCCTTTGACTATGATTCGATTTTCACCGAAGAAGGGAAATACGTAGGGGACAGTTAGGGATTCAGTTTTAGCCAAAAAAATGCTCATTCTGGCAAGATACACATCACTGAAAATTTGGTGAACTGCTTGGATGGCCTTAAAACTTGAGGTAAGTGAATTTTGTATGCTAAGTTTTACATGTATAGGCAATCATATGTGTGGCTTTGTGGAGGTGAGATGTATACTATGTGCTTTATAACTAGCTTATGCATTGTGAAGAATGAATTTTAAATGCTCGATCTTTTTATGCTTGAAATGAATGTATAGGGCTGTTGTGAGGAGAACGGGAAAGAATGGTAGAATAACCTGTTCACTTGGAGCAAACAAATGCTCGGTGATGGTCATGAGACAGTCTAATCACCTTGAAGTATGTGATGACTCAGTAAAAAATTCTAAAACAGTCTAATCACCTTGGAGTATGTGATGACTCAGTGAAGTATTCAAAAACTATCTAATCACCTGGGAGTATGTGATGACTTGGTGACAAATTCTGAAATGGTCTAATCACCTTGGAGTATGTGATGACTCGCTGATGAATTCTGAAACCATCTAACCACCTTGGAGTATCTGATTACTCGGTGGCAGTGTTAAAATTGTGTGGGAAATGTCTCAGGTCACATGGTTAGTCAGGAATCATGTCAGGGTATCGGGTTGAGTTTGAGAGGGAGATGAGTGTATGATATTGGTTTCATTATAAATTATGAAACATGATACGTGTTTAATGCATTCTTATATATGCATTGGTTGTGAATGAATATAACATATGTTTGATGATACGTGTTATGTGGTGACATGCATTCATGTAGGTTGTGTTGAGTAGACACTTAGGTGGGTGGGGGTATCTCTACTAAGCCATCGTGGTGCTTACCCCTTTATTCTAAACTCTTTTACAGATAAGGCACCGATGATGGTTGGAATTTAAGTGTCTAAGTGGAACTCTAGTAGCATTTTACTATATTTTAGATATTGTATATATTGTGGCTATCTATGCTGGCTTGTGGCACGGTAATGATCTAGTTGTAGTCATAGTGGAATTTATAACATTGGAACCTTATGCTTGAATTATTATAATGACTATGAACTTGGAACTCTTATGGATGATATGTACCTTTTGAGCAAAATGTATCTTTTTGAGATGTATGGGATTATAGGACCATTTTCCTCTTGAGTTATGACTTTATGTATAAAAATTTTGAGTAAATGGTGTATGAAATGTATTTATGCATGAGTTGATGAATGAAAATGACGAGAATGATGGTTGTGAGACATGATTTTGAGAGAAGGCTTGAATTTTGGTTTATGAATGATGCCAACATCTTTAGCACGTTGATTGAATGTTATATGAGTGAATTAGGTGGTTGAATAGACTTAGAAAGCCAAAAAAGACCATTTGCATAGTTGTGGGATTTTATGCAGGTGTATCAGTCTAGACATTTCGATAAATTGAAATGTCCATTTTGATCCAGCGAATCTTTCGATGCATCGAAATGACAAGTTCGATGAATCAAAAAACCTATAGGATATTTAGAAACCAAAAGTCCCGAGTGTGGTTTTTGGTCGATACTATTTTGATGCATCGAATACTATTCACAACATGCTTCAAAATTTGCCTAAACTTCAATCGGGCATAATTTTTTCGTTTTCAATCAGAATTGAGCATGTTTTTTATTTGAAATTGGGTATTTCTAGATTCTCTATCTAGTAGTGTAGGTTTAAATTTTAGGTTCCATTCATATGAAGTATTGGGTCCTGGAAATGAGTGATTTATGAGTGTGAATAAATGAAATTTCCATCAAGGTGTCATGATTTGATGTAGGGCCATTGTGGTTGGATAAGGTGGAGTTATGCACGTCTACATGCGAGTATAGAATTAAGCTCCCATGGTATTTTGGGGGTAACGATGATCTATTTGGGCACATTGGACAGAAGTCACCTCTGGTTCTCCGGCAGTCGAAAATCGGGGCGTGACAGTGTGGTATCAGAGCTTGGTATCAAGCTGAGATTAGTGTTGGAATAGTTCATGTGGCTGAGTGAATAGGTTCACACTCGAAATTCAAGGTTGGCCCAGGGGAGTCTCGGTAGTCCTAATTTCAGGGCGTGACAATATGGTATCAGAGCATTAGGTTCGAAAACCTAAGGATAAAGGGTGAGACTTGATATAGTGCTTCTTGAGGTTAAGGATCAAAACGTAAGGGCTTGGAGTTGGGGTTTTCAAATTGCTTACGTGTAACATCATTTTATGTTTACACTTTTATAACATGCCTTTATGGACTAATTTATTATTGCGTGTGTGAGCATGGTGAAATTGGTGTAAGAAGTGTGAATTATTGGTTCTAAAAATTTTCTTGTTGTGCATATAACAAAATGCCTCCAAGAAGACCATGAGAGATAGGCGCTAATGCTCCTACGGAGCCAAAAGAGGGAATGCAATTTTTGCGTGACATGGCAGATACTATGAGATAGATGGTTAGGGAAGCCAGAGAAGAAGAGGTTCAGGCATTGCCTAGGGTTGCCTTGAGTCGACAAATGGTGGCTAGGAAGGAATATGTGAAATTCAAGTCACCTACCTTTGATGGTGTGCGTGATCAGCTAGTAGCAGAGAGTTGGATAGATCAGACTCATAAGCTCATGGTTGCCCTTGCAATCGATGAGGATCTAAAAGTGGGAGTTGCAGCACTTCACTTGCAAAGGGAAGTGGATCGGTGGTGACAATTCATCGGGATTGTCCACAATACCGAGACCATGGATTAGGAAACCACTAAGGATTCATTTTTAGACAAGTTCTTTTCGACTTTGATGACGGACCAGATGAGGTAGGAATTTACAAATCTAGTCTAAGGAGACTTAGATGTTATGGGGAACGAGAAGAAGTTTACATTATTAGCTCGTTTCGCCCCGAAGATGATGATAAATGAAAATTTGAAAGTGAAGAAATTTATGAAGGGACTGAAAACCTCTATCAGAAAGAGGGTATCCATTCTAGGTTTGAGGACCTATAATGAGGTTATTGATGAGCCTTAGTGGCTGAAGAATATAACAGAGACACCGAGAGGATATGGAACTCTAAGTAACAAGAAAATAGTCCGGGGGCATCTTCGGGTAGCCAGGAAAGGAAGAGACACAGGGAAGGCAGGTTAAGTTTTCAGGGGCACTAGCAAGCTCACCCGACAGCTACATTAGCCTTGGCTACTAGATATTTGTGATCATCTGTAGTATGCTATAATTCTCGACAGATTGGCCATTTCAGCAGGGAGTGCCCATAGGGATATACAGCGGCATCAGTGCCAACAGGAACAGTAAGGGAAAAGGTATGCTTCTATTGCAAGCAGCCCGGACATGTGAGGGCTAACTACCTATAGAGGCAGGGGACTCAGAGTGGTTTAGTATCTCAGCAGAGGTTGGTACAGGCAGCTACGGTTTAGTCTAACTTTAGGGCAGTACCACCACCTCAACAAGCACAGTCAGTTTAGGGATCTTGGGTAGTGAGAGGTTCTACACTTGCTTTTAGTTAGTAGTGGGGTTTACAGGGGGCTGGGCAGTAGGGTTAGTAAGCACAGGACCATGTGTTCACACTTACTTTGACAGAGGACATACTAGGACCGTTAGTGGTCAGAGGTATTTTTTTGGTTTCTAGCTAATGCGCTAAGGTGTTGATAGATTTAGGAGCATCACATTCATTCATTTTTGTTGCATTTTATTGTGCCTCCTTGGGGCTATGGGTGTCATCACTAAAGTCACCATTGTCCATTGATACACTAGTTGGGGTAGGGTTACCTTGGATAAAGTGTGTCGGTCTTGAGAGATTGAGGTTGATGGGCGTCGATTAGTGTTCGACTTTGAGTTACTAGACATGGCCACTTTTGATGTCATTCTAGGTATGGACTGGCTATCCACATTTAGAGCCATGATTGATTATCTCCAAAGGAGAGTGACAGTGTGCACATCTAAGGGTGATTGTTTTTACTTTGTGGGAGGGTGGGATGATTTATGCGCTCTGTCTTTGCTTAGTTCCTGTGTATGGGACGGGGTTGGATATTTCCTAGCTAGCTTATTAGCCAAGGAGGATGAGATTGTGATTAGTGCAGGATTTTCACTGGTGGTTAGTGAGTTTTTGGATGTGTTTCCGGGAGACTTTACTAAGTTACCTCCGATGAGAGATGTAGAATTCAGTATTGATCTTGCCCCTAGCACTGCGCCTATCTCTATGGCACTATACCTAGGGGTGCAACTTGGGTTGGGCAACCTGAATCCAACCTGAGCCCAACCCAATTTTTTACAGGCTTGGGCAACTATTTTTATAATTAAGGTTGAGCTTGGGTTGAAAAATCTCAATGCAAACTTAATTAGGGTTGGGCTTAGGTTGAGGTGCCAACAACCCGAGCCTAACCCAAAGCAGAATTGTAATATTATTTTTATACATATTTTTTTATTTTAAATATATTATATATAATATTCAAATTATGATAACCATTTTATTTTCAACTTCTTTTATTTAAATCTTAATTTATAATATGTTAACACTATGGATAATAATTTCTTAAAAATTTGTTTGTAATTTTTTAAAAATTTACATTAAATTCTTAATTTTGTGTGTGTTTAGGAGTAATCTAATGTGAGACTTATTAAAGATCATTTTAAAATTTCAACATAGAGATTGGTGATATAGATAACCCGAATTAACACGACTTTCTAACCCAAAATCTCAACCCGAATTTAAAAATTTAAAGATGGGTTGGGCTAGGGTTGAGTAATTAGGATTGGAAGTAGGGTTAGGGTTAAATATTTCATATGTAAGGTTAAGCCCGAGTTGTACCTCTAACTCGCCCAACCCGCCAAAGTTGTAGAACTTCATACCAGATGGCAATGGCTGAGTTGAAGGAGTTGAAAGATCAATTGCAAGAATTGCTAGATAAGGGATTTGTATGACATATTACATCACCTTGGGGAGCTCTGGTGCTATTTGCTAAAAAGAATGATGGATCTTTATGATTATGCATAGACTACCATAAGTTGAACCAAGTAACAATTAAGAATAACTATCCATTACCAAGGATAGATGACTTGTTTGATTAGCTTAAGGGATCGACTTGTTTTTTGAAGATCGACTTGAGGTCGGGGTATTACCAGTTGAGGGTAAAGGTAGAGGATATTTTGGGGATAACTTTTTGGACTAGGTATGGCCACTATGAGTTTTTAGTGATGCCATTTGGATTGATGATTGCACTGGCAACATTCATAGATTTGATGAACCGGATATTCAGAGTGTATTTGGATAAGTTCGTAGTTATTTTTGTGGATGACATTCTTATGTATTCTTCTTCTATGGAAGAGCATGAGATCCACTTAAGGACAGTATTACAGATTTTGAGAGCACCGTTTGTATGCCAAATTCGAGAAATATGAATTTTGGCTAACAGAGGTGAAATTCCTAGGACACGTGGTGTCAGAAGGAGGAGTATCGGTAGACCCTTCAAAAATTAAATCAGTGATGAATTGAGAAAGGCCTAAAAATGTATTCAAAATATGTAACTTCTTAGGATTGGTAGGATATTCCTGACGTTTTGTGAAAGACTTTCCAAAGTTAGCAGCATGATGACCAAGCTTACTCGTAAAGGAGTTAAGTTTGGGTGCAATGATGCTTACAAGCATTCCTTTACGAAATTAAAGAGTAGATTGACTAGTGCTCAAATTTTGATTATTCTCGAGCGCAATTTGGGTTATGTCATCTACTGTGACATTTTATAGGATGGTTTGGGATGTGTATTGATGTAGGACGAGGGGGTTGTTGCATATGGTTCCTAACAGTTGAAGATCCACGAAAAGAAATACCTGACTTATGACTTGGAGTTAGTAGTGATAATTTTTTCTTTAAAAACGTGGAGGCATTATTTCTACGAAGAGAAGTTTGAGGTTTTCTCTTATCAAAAGAGCTTGAAGTACCTTTTTACACAAAAGAACTTGAATAGGAGATAGAGGGGATGGGTTAAATACATAGAAGACTACAACTTTAATCTTTAGTATCACCTGGGAAATGCTAATGTGGTTGCCGATGCATTGAGTAGGAAATCACATGATACTTTGGCTAATATTGCCATCCGAGAGTGGAAGATGATGTAAAATATCTCTGATATGGGATTGTACTTTAGTGAGAGTGGCGGATAGGCCACTTTGTTTATACTTATAGCACAACCAACTCTAGTGAGTAGGGTGGTTAAGGAGCAAAGGAAGGACAATAAATTGGAGAGTTTTCGTACTCGAATTGAGGGTGGCGAAATGGTGTAGGATTGGGTTATCCATTCAGATGTCTAAGGTTCAGAGGCAGAATGGTTGTTCCATTAGCTTATAGGGATGAGGTTCTGAGGAAGTTTCATAGTTTCAGGTTTGCAGTGCATCTTGGTGGTACTAAACTGTTCCACAACCTTCGTAGATGGTATTGGTGGACGGGTATGAAGAAGAACATCGCACAATTTGTAGGGAGGTGCCTCATTTATCAACAAGTGAAGGCTGAGCATTAGAGATTGCCAGGTTTGTTAGAGCCGCTATCGATAGCCATGTAGAAGTGGGAGCATATCACTATAGATTTTTTGATGAGGTTACCTAGGATAAGGTGGAGTCACGACGCGGTTTGGGTCATTGTAGATAAATTGACCAAGGTGGCTTATTTCCTTTCGATTCGAATGACGACTGATGTGGATACACTTAGTCAGTTATACATTGATCAAATTTTGAGGCTACATAAAGTGCTAGTTTCTATAGTGTCTAATAGGGATCCAAGATTCACGTCATAATTTTGGCAGAGTTTTTAGGTTGCACTTGATACAAACCTCTATTTCAGTATGACTTTTCATCCTTAGACAGATAGCCAGTGAGAGCATACCATTCAAATCTTGGAGGATATGCTTAGAGAATGTGCACTTGATTTTCCAGGTAGTTGAGAGGATCACCTTCCATTGATGGAGTTTACATATAATAATAGCTACCAATCTAGTATTGAGATGACTCCATTTAAGGCTTTGTACGGTAGACCTTATAGGTCACCAGTTTGTTGGATAGAGGTTAGTGAGACAATGGCGCTGGGGCCACATATAGTCAGAGAGACTACACAAAGGATAAAGATCATATGGCAACATTTACTTACGGCTCAGAGTCGTCAAAATAGCAATGCTGACAGAAGACGAAGGCCTTTAACAAGACCATGTCTTCCTAAAGGTCTCACCACGATGAGATTTGGGCTTAGTGGAAAGGTAGCCCCATGATTTATTAGCCCATTCGAGATATTTGATCGTGTGGGTGAGGTTGCATACCGCTTGGCATTGCCTCTACAATTGTCAAGTGTGCACAATACTTTCCACATTTTAATGTTGAAAAAGTGTGAGGTGGATCCTTCACATATGTTAGATTGGATAGATCTTTAGGTGGGGGAGGATGTGTCTTACAAAGAGAGACCGGTACAGGTTTTGGATACTAGGGAGCAAGTGCTTCGAAGCAAGACCATTCCATTGGATAAAAGTCCTTTGGAGACATCGCGAAGTCGAGGAGGCTACGTGGGAGCAAGAACAAGAAGTTCGCTTAAATTACCCCAAATTTTTTACTACCTGAGGTATGTTTCTAATTTCAGGGATAAAAATCCTTCAAGAAGGAGGAGGTTGTAAAGGCCATGACCAATTTTGGCTGATTTTGCATTTTTCGCATCATAAGTGTCATGAATGCATTTTGAGTTGTGTTTAAGATATTTTGAGTATGGAGAATATGTTTGAGAAGTGTTTTAAGAGCTTTGATAAGTTTTCGGAAGATTTGAAAAAGTTTGACTTTTTGCTCAAATCGGGGCCTAGGATGCAGTCTAAATGGGCCCGGGAATCTGAAATATTTCTAAAAATATTTATTTTTGGGAATGTCTTATATGAAATGTTTAGAGAGTAAATGAAGTGATTTCAAGGCCGTAAGGGTTTTCAAAATAAAAAACGCAGTCTGGGAAGGTACTTTAAGTGGCCTAGGGGCATTTTAGACATTTTGCGTGCCAAGATGTCATTTAAAACATGTGGCTGAGAGAGAGTTCGCCATTCTCATGGCTATTTTTCCCTCTCATCTTCTTCCCTCTTCTCCTCTATCCCTTCTCTCTAGATTTCAGAAGCCTTCGGCTTTGATTCGGGTTTCACCGAAAAAGGGAGATACGTAGGGGATGGCTAGGACTTCAATTTGAACCAAACAAATGTGTGTTCCCTCAAGATACACATCATTGGAAATTTGGTGAAGTGCTTGGAATGTCTTTAAACTTGAGGTAGGGGTTTCTCTTCTCATGTAATTATCGATTCTAGGGTTTTGGGAGAAACGATGAGAACTTGGGATGTGTATTGCATGTTTTAGAGTGGCAAGAGGGGTGGGATGTGGTTGTTATCTACTTTTATTTAGTCTCCTAGTATGCATGATATGAGGGATGAATGAGTGAGAGGAATTAACATGTACACTCATAGGCTAGGTTTCAGTGCACTTATGTGGAAATGTGTTATATGAACATAATTGCATTACGTGATATTTTGTGAGTTAATGCATGCTACCTTTTTATAGAAAATGTGTTCATTGGTGTAGCATGACAAAAATGTGCTTAAGTAAATTTTGTGAGCATATATGAATTTTGTATGCTAGGTTTTATAAGTATAGGCAATAATACGTGTTGTTTTGTGGAAGTCAAATGTATGTTATGTGCTTTATAACTAGCTTAAATGTTTGATCTTTTTATGCTTGAAATTCATGTATAGGTCCGTTGTGAAGAGAACGGGAAACAATGGTAAAATAACCTGTTCACTTAGAGCAAAAAAAATGCTCGATGATGGTCATGAGATGGTCTAATCACCTTGGAGTATGTGATGACTCAGTGACGAATTCTAAAATGGTCTAATCACCTTCAAGTATATGATGACTTGGTGACGTATTCTGAAACTATCTAATCACCTGGAACTATGTGATGACTCCGTGACAAACTTTGAAATGGTCTAATCATCTTAGAGTATGTGATGACTCGGTGTTGAATTCTGAAACCATCTCACCACCTTACAGTATCTGATAACTCAGTGGCAATGTTGAAATTGTGTGGGAAGTGTCTCATGTCACATTATTGGTCAAGAATCATGTTAGGATATCGGGTTGAGTCCAAGAGGGAGACAAGTGTATGATATTGCTTTCATTATAAATTGTGAAGTATGATACATGTTTAATGCATTCTTATATATGTGTTCGTTGTGAATGAACATGACATATGTTTGATGATACGTGTTATGTGGTAACATGCATTCATGTAGGTAGTGTTGAGGTGGCACTTAGGTGGTGGGGGGGTATCTCTACTGAGCAGTCGTGGTGCTCACCCCTTTATTCTAAACTCTTTTACAAATAAGGCTCCAATGATGGATGGGATTTAAGTGTCCAAGTGGAACTCTAGTAACATTTTCTATATTTTGGATATTGTATATATTGTGGCTATCTGTGCCGGTTTGTGGCACAATAATGATCTAATTATAGTCATGGTAGAATTTGTAGCATTGGAATCTTATGCATGAATTCTTGTAATGACTATAAACTTGGAACTCTTATGGATGATATGTACATTTTGAGCAAAATGTATGTTCTTGAGATGTATAGGATTACAATATCATTTTCTTTTTGAGTTATGACTTCATGTATGAAAATTTTGAGTAAATGGCATAGGAAATGTATGTAACGATCCAAATTATTTTGACCGATTCTGGGTGAATTTTGATCGGATTATTTTTTTTTTTGAATTACTTAATTTCGAAAAAATGTGAATATATATGTATATATATATATGGAATTATATATATATTGATGGAGGGTATAGATGATTATATATATATGGGAATATATATATATATTATGTTACATTGTGAGTATGTATATATAATATATATATGGAGACATAAATATATATGTATGTACATATGGTGGGCTTTATGCAATTATAAAGAAATATGGGTGCCTATGCATGATTGTATGTATATGTGGGAAAATACATGGAGGTACATGTATTGTGTAATGTTAGTATTATATATATATATATATATATATATATATATAAATATGTGGTGTAAGTTAAAAAGAAAAGAAGATAAGAAATGAAAGGAGGAGAGGATTTCAGCTAAAAAAAAAAAAGAAAAGAAGAAAAGAAAGAAAGAGAAAAGAGAAGAAAAGAAGAGAAGAAGAATGAAGAAATAGATGATTTCTAGAGAGAGAAACTGAGAGAGAAAGAGACCGAAGGGTTGAAGGAGCTCATCTGAGCTTTGAGGTGAGGTGTCGTAGTGGAGCTCCTGGTGTCGGCAGTGGTGGTTCTCGGCTATTTCAACTAGGTTTCACCGATGGGTTGGTTCTGGCAGCTGAAGCTAGTTGCGGGAGGCCTTGGTGGGTCTTACATGGCTCAGTTGAGTGGTGTTGGGCTTGCCATTAATGGTTGGGGGCTGTTTATGGAGTTTCGATGGGCTGGTGTTACTGGGTTGATTCCGATAGGTAGTGTTACTTGAAGCAATTGGTTCAGCATGACTGGGTCATGTTTGGTTCGATTGGGGGCACTGAAGCTTGGGATGTTGGGTTCGGTTGGTGAGCTCTCAGGGTAGCTTGTGGTAGTGAATGACGTACACAGTGGTGTACCGTAACCGAGCCCCTCTGTGGTCAGGTGTTACAAGTGTGGTAGATTGGTTCGGGTAGAGGGTGAAAGGTGAGAGTTGGGACGCCTGTTCATGGAGTTCTTCCAGCAACAGAGTAATCGGAGAGGTCGGTCGGTCGACAGAATGATTCGGTCGGCTAAAACTACCATTTCGGTCGACCGAAACTACTATTCGGTCGGCTGGTCGTATGGACTGGTCTTGTTTGCTTCATTCACAGTTGGTGAGTTAACTGGAGATGGGACTCGACTGTGCATGGGTTCATGCATGGTTGTGGATTTTCTTAGTGACCATGGCTGGCGATTTGATGGTTGTGAATTGGTTGTTTGATTTTGGCGATGATGTTTGGACAGTGTTGGAGCTCACTACCATGAGAGCTGGTAGTGCTGGCCATGGCTTTTGGTTGGTGTGTGCCTGCTTATGGTGAGGTGCAGCTGAGTGGAGCTGGCTGGGTGGTGTGGTGGTGCATGGGCTGCCGTGAAAGTTGTCCTTGGTTGGTCTGGATAGCCATGTTTTGGATTATTTGGAGTGGAAATTAAATTGAACTTGAACATGGGTTCTTATTGGTTGTTTGCTTGTGGATTCACATAAGAATGGGCTTGAAATGGGCTGCCATTGAGCTGTAAATGGGGATGGTGCATGGGCTGCCATATTGGGCTTAATATTTATGGGTTAACTCTAAAAGAAAGAGAAATGGGTCTAGCTAATTGGACTTGCAACAAATTGGATTTAAATTCCTATTGGTTTAAATTGGGCTTTAGACTTGAAATGGAGCCGGATTGGATTGGAACCAAGACGTGGGTTGGACCAAGCATGGAAATAAAAAGAGATGAAAGTGGGTTCATATGTGGTTATGACACGAGACTGGACCGGGCTTGGTACGGACCGCTTTGCAGATGCGGATTCATTAGAGAGCGAGAATTAAGGCAAGTTGATTCTTACCTCTATCTCCTACGTATATATTTTAATTATGTCAATTAATTTTACAATGTTTGTAATTTGATCATATTTGGTGTGTAGATATATATATATATATATATATATAGGTGCATATATATATATGAAAAAAGGTGATTGTTGTATATACGTGGGATGTGGTGATATGTATATATATGTGTGTATGTGTGTATATACATATATATGGTGGGAATGAAAGCATGTTAATTTAAATGCTCGTTACATTATGACATGTACATGCGTAGATTGAGCCCATGTAAATTATGCTAAATAATATATGTTTAGCTAAGCATTATTTCGTATGCATAGGTAGATTTTATGCACTGGTTGAATATATATGTGATTGTCTATTGGGTAGTGGTACAGATGCGTGCTAAATATGATTATAGCATCAATGAGCTTTTGAGAAGTATGATTTATGCTAAGTGTAATATATGTGCATAATACATGTATAGGTGATACAATATATATATGTGAATATATATGGTGATTAGAATGCATGCTAGACACTTGTGGTGAATGTATGCATTGAATGAGAGCATGACGATATTTATGCATAACTGAGGTTTATAAGCATATGTGAACTGTATGCTAGATTTTACCTGTATTGGTGAATATATGTGGCTTGGTGGAGATGAAACGTATGCTAGGTTAGTTTTTAACTAGCTTATGTATTGTGAAGCATAAATTTTAAATGCTTGATTTATATGTTTGAAATGCATATATGGTGCCGTTGTGAGGAAACGGAGAAGTGTGGTTGAATTACCTAGAGTAGGTCACTACTCGGTTATGGTTGTGGTCATGAAGTGGTCAAATCACCCAGAGTAGGTCAATACTCGGTCATGGTGATAGTGGTTAAGTCACCATGGAGGAGGTAAATTCTCGGTGACCGGAATCTAACTACCTTGGAGTAGGTAATTACTCGTTGGGGATTCCAAGAAGTTGCCCAATCACTTTGGAGTAGGTAAATACTCGGTGGTTGTGGGTCATTCACCTTGGAGTAGGTAAATACTCGGTGAAAACCCAGAAAAAGAAAAGGGGCTAAGTCATCTTGGAGTAGGTAAATACTCGGTGACGATGGTCTACCCATTTTGGAGTTAGTAAATACTTGATGGCAGAGTTGGAAGGTTGTGGGAAGTGTCTCGGTTGCATGATTTGGTCAAGAATCATGTTTGGGTATTGGGTGAGTCTGAGAGAGAGACAAGTGTGTGGACTTGCTTACATTATCTATTGTGAGGCATGCTATGGGTTTAACGCATTTTTATATATATGCATTGCTTGGAAATGAACATGATATATGTTGGATAATTATTGCTTCTAAGCATGGTGTACGGATTAAATGCATTTTAATTACATTGAAATACGCTACTTGATGAGTAGACGATGTGGTAATTGATTTACATTATTTATGTAAATGCCTAGACATGTATGTTCTATATACATATTGATGCCTGATGTTTACTGTTTTCAAGCATGTTGAAAATGATTTCAAAAATCATGTGTAGTTGGCTTATATCTTCATATGTGCTAAATTTGCCATATGCATTGTTGATTCTTGTATGCTAGGTGGAGCATGATTTAAATATTATGATATATTTAAATGTGTATGTATTTGAGAATATGTGAGGATTGACATGCTGCAGTAATGATAGTATGGTTCTACATACCTTGTTGGGCCTTTGAGCTCACCCCTTCCTAGGTTTTGCAAGTATTGCTAATTGTGGAGTCAATTAGGGGGATTAATGATAGGCGTTGAATGTTACGCATTCTAGCCTCTTAACTTATGTATTTTATTCTCTTAGTGATAAATTATTTTGTGATTTTACTTTGTTTTAGTGTTTTCTGTATTTTCAGGGCCTTAATGATTATTTCAGTTAAAACCAAGCTTTTGGGCTTTTAAAAAAGACATCCAAGATGGTGAGATGAAGCCTACATCAAAGAGATTCACTCAACCATTTACTTCAACTCAATTCAGCCCAAGAAAGAGGTCTAAGAGAATTACAACTGTTTAAGAAGGTTTCGGGCCTAAAGCCCAAATCTGCACATAATACAGTCTTAATCCCGTTTTGGAAAATGGACCAGAAATCTTATTTCTGAGCCTCAAATCGACATAATTCTTGAGTGGGGTTGAACGAAATTTGATTCTGCACACTTTTGTATTTCACGAAAATTCTGTAAATCGGACTTCTAGTGGGTCAAAAGTTGGGCCGAAGTTTGCAGGAAAACCCACCTGATTAGTGCTGCGGGAAAACCTAATTTATTCCTAATTGGATTAGGACTTTGGTGTATTCTCTTGGAGAATAAAGTGAAGACTTGGAGGCTGAGTTGAGGGAGCTGACAGAGAGATTGGAGAGTCTGAGAAGGCTGAGAAGAGAACAGAAACATATTGTAGAGCCATTGGAGAACAAAGTCATACGCGTAATTCAAAAAGATAATGTCTTCTTCCTCAACAGTGGAAGCTTCTTCTTCTACCATGAGCGGCTAGTTCATCCACTAGGGTTTTGATGTAGCCCTAACAAAGCATCAATGGTTTAATTATTTGAATTATTGTGGACCTTTATATACATGCATAGATTGTGTAATTGAGAGGATTCTTATTATAGAATTGAGCAATAAAAGTCTTGTAAATTCAATCTCAATGATTTCTTATCTTATCTTAGATATTTAGTTGTTGTTATTGAACTCAATCTCTTTTGTTTTCTGTGATCATGAGAGAGATTATTACACAATGGTAATCACTGAATATATTGTTATAAGCTTTGATGGATTATGCCCAGAGAAGATGAACCATAGTGCACCCTAGATTAGAGTAGTTAGGCAGATGGCCCATGCCAATCGAAGATAGTCCATGGCTTAGCCTTAATCATATATTATCTTCTTGACGGATGAAGGTGAGCTTGTAGCCACCGACACCACTTATGTATGATGTAATTTCCCTATAGTTGATTTAATTAACCATTGATTGTGGAGTTAGTGGTGAAGTCAAACACCCTAGGTTTCTCTCCTATTATCTTCACTATCTTGTTTACTTTGATTTATTTTATTTTCCTTTTTAATTAATTTAGTTTAAAAATTAGAATTCTTTTCTTAAATTTAATTAGAATTAATTCCGTATTCCAACTCATCAGACCATAATCCCCGAGGTACGATACCCCTTTCGATAGCCCTATTCTGCAAGGAATTCGTTCTATTGCGAAGTGTGGAAATTTATAATTGATATACTTTTTGAGTCACACTCACACACGAATCAATTTTTGGCGCCGTTGCCGGGGATTATCTATTTGATTGATTGGATTTTACAGAATTAGTTTGAATTGGATTTTTAGTTTAGGAAATTTTTATATTTTATTTTTGATTTTGTTTTCGTTTTCTTTTCAGGTGCTTTTGGTGAATATATGCAAGGTCGTCGTTCTGTAGCTGATCCTTTGATACCTTTTGATCTTGAGCCTGAACGTACTCTTAGACAACAGAGGAACATCCCTGTTGATACAATTGTGCAAGAGGAAGAATTAATTGAAGACATGGCAGAAGAGAGGAATAATAACCTTGTTCCTAATGCTGATGGAGAAAGAGCTAGATTGCTGAGGGACTACTATGTTCCTGAGACATATACCTCGCCAGCAGTTTTTCAATTGCCTAATGTCACAGCACAGAATTATGAGATCAAGTCCAGCATTATTCAGATGCTACCATCTTATTTTGGGTTGACTCAAGAAGACCCTTACAAGCATCTGGATGACTTCATTGAAGTGTGCTCAACTACAAAAATTCACAACTTCTCTGAAGATACTTTCAGAATGAGACTTTTTCCATTCTCTCTGAAAGACAAAGCAAAGTATTGGTTCAACTCTCTACTGGCTGGTTCTATCACGACTTGGACTCAGATGCAACATGAGTTTCTCAAGAAGTATTTTCCGATAGGGAAGACCAATCAGTTCAGACGTGCTATCACTAGTTTCTCCCAACATGAGGGGGAACAATTTTATGAGACATAGGAAAGATTCAAGGACCTTCTTAGGAAGTGTCCCCATCATCAAGTTCCTAAGTGGCAACTAGTGCAGAGTTTTCATAAAGGGCTCACCGAAGCCAACAGACAGATGGTTGATGCGTCGTGTGGAGGTACTTTTATGTTGAAGAGTGAAGAAGAGGCATGGACCTTATTTGAAAATCTTAGTGACAACTCTCTACAACATGTGTCCTCTACTCGTTCTAGCAGACCTGCCATTACAAAGAAGACTGATGGAATTTATGAGGTTGGTGCTTCAGAAGCTATACCAACTGATATTGATTTAATTGTACAGAAGGTGGCAGCAATTATGGCTGCCAATCAAACTCCTTCTGCTTCAAATTCTTCATTGCTAGGTCCTTGTGAATTTTGCTCTAGTCCTATGCATAATGTGAGCAATTGTCCTTCGGTGGGGCAATTTTCTAATATTCAACATGAGCAAGTTCAAGCTACTTTCACTGGACCAATGAATCCTCCACGAGGTAATACTTACAATCCCACATGGAGGAATAATCTTGGTCTTTCTTACAGTAACTAAGGGGCAGCAATGCAACCATCATATCAACCTAGGACTTTTGTGCCTCAATAGCAATATCAAACACAAAGTCCTATAGCCCAAAGAATTTCTGCTATTGAAGACAAGCTGACTCTTACCTTGTCTAAATTTGACAAGCTTGATTCTCTTATACAGATAGTGTAAGCTACTGCAGCAACAGTACAATCTACAGTTCAGCTAGTGCACTCGCATTCTCAATCCATTACCAAACTGGAATCTCAGTTTGGACAGCTTGCTACTTCATTATGCAGAAGAGAAGAAGGGAAGCTCCCTAGTCAACCAATTTCTAATCCAAGAGGGATGCAAGCTTCCACAAGCAACCCACACCATGAGCAAGTTCAAGCCATTACCACTTTGAGAAGTGGGAAAGTAATTGACAATAAGGTGGGTGAGAAGAAAGAGGAAGAAAAAGTGACCACAAGTCCAAGTGCTGAAATTCCTTATGAGCCCAAGGCTCCTTTCCCACAACGTTTCCTAGAAGCATCTAAATTGGGGAAGCAAGGGGACAAGCTGCATGACATGATGGAGGTATTTCATCAAGTGAAGATTAATTTGCCACTCCTTGATGCCATCAAGCAAATTCCTCCTTATGCAAAATTTTTGAAGGACTTGTGCACTCAGAAAAGGCATTCTAAAAGCCATGTGCCAAAGAAAGTGATGCTGCCACAACAAGTAAGTTCAATAATTCAGCAGTGTACTCCTCCCAAGTACAAAGATCCTAGTGCTCCAACTATCTCATGCATTATTGGGGAGCACCATGTGGATAAAGCTCTTCTTGATTTGGGTGCAAGTGTGAATTTGCTACCCTATTCAGTCTACTTACAATTGGGCTTGGGAGAATTGAAGCCTACCTCGGTGGTATTACAATTTGCAGATAGATCAACAAAGCAACCCCGAGGAATCATAGAAGTTGTGCTCATTAAAGTGGACAAGTTCTACTTTCCTGTTGATTTCATTGTGCTTGACACTGAGCCGGTTCATAATCCAAAGAGGCACATTCCAGTGATCCTTGGTCGACCTTTCTTAGCTACTGCTGATGCTTGCATAAACTGTAGGTCAGGGATCATGGATATTTCATTTGACAACATGAAGGTTAAAATTAATATTTTCAATGCTGTTGAGAATCCTCCAGATCAGACTGATGTTTTCTTCATGGACTCTGAAGATGTGATTGAATCTACAAATGAAATAAGGGTGCAAGAAGAATAGAAGGAAAAGAAGGTGTTTGAAGATCAAATTTCTACCATGGTGGTAACTTCTGTATGCACTACACTTTCCAAAACACTTCAGAGGGAGAAATTGTTTGGAGTGTCCGACAACTCCACACCATGGTATGCAGATATTGTGAACTATTTAGCCACGGGAAAAGTGCCAAGAGACTGGACCAAGCGAGAACGTGATCGATTCTTCTCTAAAGTTCATCATTACTTTTGGGAGGATCCAGAGTTATTTAAATATTATCCAGATCAGATTATTTGGCGATGTGTCTCCGACCATGAGTTTCAAGATATTCTCAAGTTCTGCCACTCATTGGCGTATGGAGGCCATTTCAGTGTAAGGAAGACAGCAGCAAAGGTACTTCAATGTGGATTCTTTTGGCCTTCTCTGTTTCACGATGCATATGTTTTCTGTAAGACTTGTGATCGTTGTCAAAGATTGGGTTCAATGTCAAGGCGTGATATGATGCCAATGAGCCCCATTCTGGTGGTGGAGATTTTTGATGTTTGGGGAATTGATTTTATGGGACCTTTTCCACCTTCTTTTGGCTACGAATACATTCTGGTTGGAGTGGATTATGTCTCCAAGTGGGTGGAGGCCATTATAACTCGAACCAATGATCACAAAGTGGTAATCAAGTTCATGCATGAGAATATTCTTAGTCGATTCGGAATTCCTCGAGCCCTGATCAGCGATGGTGGTTCTCATTTTTGCAATAAATTCTTGAGAGGTTTGCTTGCTAAATATTCAGTGACACATAAGGTGGCGACGCCTTATCATCCTCAGACAAGTGGGCAAGTAGAGCTGTCCAATCGAGAAATTAAGCATGTTCTCGAGAAGACAGTGAGACCGGATAGAAGAGATTGGTCATTGCGACTGAGTGAAGCACTATGGGCATATCGGACTGCTTACAAGACTCCTATCGGTATGTCACCATATCGGTTGGTGTATGGGAAAGCATGTCATCTTCCAGTAGAGATCGAGCACAAGGCACTCTGGGCAATTCGAAAATTCAATTTCGATGCAAAAAGAGCTAGGGAAGAGAGGAAGTTGCAATTGAATGAATTAGAAGAGTTTAGACGTGATGCTTATGAAAGTTCACGAATTTACAAAGAGAGGATGAAAGCATTTCATGATCGACATATCTCACGAAAGTCCTTCTCTCCAGGTGATAAAGTGTGGCTCTTCAATTCCAAGCTTCGGTTGTTTCCCAGAAAATTGCGTTCAAGGTGGGATGGACCATTCCAAGTGATTTCAGTTTTTCCTCATGGTGCCGTGGAGATTCGAAGCTTTCGAGATAATACTTTGATGAAAGTTAATGGCCAAAGGTTGAAGCATTGTGTGGAAAGATGTGTGCCAAGAAGAGACGTAGAGTCCGTCGACTTGACGGATCCCGTCTATCCGACTTAATCCCTTCGGAGAGTCAATCGTCTCCTACGGACGTTAAATTATAGGTTTTGTATGTATTTCTATACTTTATTTCCTTTAGTTTTCTTTAATTTTAATTTTTAGTTTTAGTTTTCTTAAGTTTTTCTTCAATTCTAGTTATGTTTTAATGTTTTTTCTTTGAGTTTTTGATGTATAAGTTGCTTTCGGAGGATGCCAAGAGGTGTACTGAGGTATTTGGACTCAAGACGGGTGAAAATCGTGCTCTCGGTCGACCTTGGGCGATGGAGACTCAAAATTATCAAGTCTCGGTCGAACTTGGGCGATGGAGGGTCAAACAGTCCTTCAGGAGAGGGATCGATCGCCCCAATTGAGGGGGATCGATCGCCCCTTTATATTTTTCAAGAATGACCCCAACCAGCTGGGCGATCGATCACCCATGGCTGGGGGGATCGATCGCCTAAGCCCAAAACTTGGGCTGGCCGAGAATCCTCCTTATATATGGACACCCATTCCTCCTATGTTGATACCACTTGTATCATAGACCTCTTTGAACTCCAATTCAAGTCTTACATCATTCGAAAAATTAAATTCTTCAATTGGTGAGTATTAAACAAGAATTCAACATTGATCATCATCAACTTCAACATCAAACCGGATCAAAAAATCACTAGTTCTTCAAGGAAGCTCTCACTTTTTCAAGTTCAACATCAAAGTAAGTGAAGTTTTTCTTTGAAGAAATTGTTCAAATCTTTTTGAGGGCTTTTGAAGCCCAAGTTTGGGGGATCAATTTGGTGCATTCATTTGTTCAATTTGGGTGGAAAAATTGCCAAAAAGAGGAGGTTGAAGGGTACAAGTTAATTGTGCACGCCAAGTGTTCGATTTAATTCCTCAACCACACTTTTTCTACTTCTATGGCACCAAAGAGAGCAAGTCACCAAGGTGCTTCAAGTTCATGTAATCCTCGCCGAGCGAGGCATGATCCGACCACAGGTTCTTCACGATCTCGCCGAGAAGACATTCAAGAGAGATGGCATCCAAGGGCGTTGAATTTCGAAACCACGTTTGACAAAGCCGAACTTTATGGTATGTTTCCCGAGACACGATGGGGGATTTTTGACATCCGTCGTCATCGGTCGGCATCCATTTTTGTTCCACTCTCATTTACCATTTACCCGAGGCTTGTCAAGGTATTTTATCAGAATTTAATACCGACACCTGATGAGCGGGATGTGCTTACTTCTTCTATAGATGAAACAATAGTTCGGGTGGACATGTCATCCATTGCCATTGCCATGGGTTGTCCTCATGAGTGCCCACATGATTTATCTCATATCTATACTCCTTTACCCGACGAGTTGTCGGTGGGTAATGTGGTTGCACGTTTGTGTGCCAACCAATTTTCTGGGCCGAAAAGGAATGCAGCTTCCAAGTCTTCAATGCCAAATCATTTATGGTTCCTTGACGCTATTCTACTCAAGAATGTATGTCCAATTGGACATAAAACTGAAAGATGTCAAGAGTTCCTCAGAGCCTTATTTGCCATACATTTTGGGCATTGGCTGTCATTCCCACAGATTGTCTGGGGCCAGATGGAAAAGTTCTACTCCAAGGTTGTAGCCAAGGCACCAGACAGTGCAAGTGACTGGGAGTTTCCATTCCCTACCATTATTCACCAGTTGCTTGTGGCACAGGGGTATGCAGTCCATGAGGATGAGCTTGCCTTTTCACGTGATCTTCATTATGGCACGCATGACTGGAACCTGAGTCGATCACATATACACCAGAGAGTCATAGCGGCGCCTGGTGAGGTATCTCGGTTGGCCCAGGGAGGAGAGCATGTAGATATACCACCACCGGTGGAAGATCCAGAGGAGATGGAGGCAAAGGAAGAGGAGGTGCATGCACAGGCTGGTGGCCATGATTATCAATATTTAGAAGGGCAGATTACTGGGTTGACAACCCAGTTTGGCACCCTACAGACAGAGGTCTCCACACAGTTTGGAGCAATGAGAACAGAGATGGCGGATCACTTCCGTGACACTCGCCAAGAGCAACTAGAGATGAGGAGGATGACGTGCACTGATGCGTCAAGCAAACTTGGATTCGGATGCTCAGTCACCACCACACCCTTGACAGGAAGGTAATCATCTTTTGTATTTTATTTTATTTTTAGTTTTTATTCTTCTATTTATTTTTCTTTTTGTAGTTAGATTTTTATTATAAAAAAAAATAAAAAATGAAAAAAATATTTTATTTTTTTTAGGATTTTTCTCTTTCATATTTATTTTCACCCATACTATTTTCACTTGATCTTTGGGGTATAGTGGTTTGTTTTGACAGGTTTTAACATCCAAGTTTGGGGGGGTATGCTTGCATTGCCTTCTTGGTAGTGATGTACTCTATTTTCTTTCCACTACTCCATGATCCTGGTAGCATCGTTCTTACTCTTCTCTATGCTTTAATTGGGTGTACATTGAGGACAATGTACAGTTTAAGTTTGGGGGTAAGGCGATGCCTATTTGTTTGCTTTAATGCAATATGGGGGGAAATTTGTGTGAAAATCTTTTTGGTATTAGGATTTTATTTTATTTTATTTTCTTAGTTTGTTTTTATTTTATTTTGTTTTATTTTTAGATAGAATGTTTTGACATTATTCAAAGGATTAATACCTTATGTAGGTGCTTAACTTGCAATTTCTGAGTATGTTTGAAAATTTTGAAAACAGTGATTTGAATTAAGTGGTTTTAATCATGGTTTGTTTTAACATGCTTTGGAGCGATTAATTTTAGTTTCCTTACATGCACAAACACACTAGCATAGTCTTATGGGGTATGAACTTTGGTTTTGAGTTATTGAGTTACATATACTTGATATTAATTAGTATCTCTTGAGAATGAATACCGATAATGTGTTTTACTTGACTTTAATGAAAAAAGAGAGAAAGAAAAAGAAAAAAAATGTGATGAAAAAGAAAAAAAAAGTGATGAATAAGCAAATCGATTTGATCCTTTTCATGAGTAACCGGCCCTCTATGCCTCAGGAAGCACGGAGTGTTCGCGTCAAAAGTTAAAGGGTGAGAAAAGATGAGCATTGGTTGTCTTAATTTGTAGCCTGATTGATTCGAGTAATTAGGTCTTCAGGGTATCTTAAAGCCTAGTGCCCTAAAGCCGTCTGGTTTAGGAGTCACTGACTGAAAGCTTGCTACATGGATCTTTCAGAAAGCTTAATAAATCAAGACATTGCACAACCAATAAAGCAATGAAAAAAAAATGAAAAAAATGAAAAAATTCATGTATTCATGTTTGGAAGTATGATTTCAATAAGGGGAGCTAGTGAGTTGAAGGGGTATGTGCCTTAATATATTCAGAGCTTGGTTATGCTACATGAGATGATTGCTAGTTCACTTTACACGAGGAAGCTAAAGTTGGTTATTTTGAGATATGTTGATGTGAATTATGCATGGGAGCCATTGATTTGAATTATGGAATTTGAAAGTTTGAAATTATTCTTGAATGCAAGTTTGTAACTATGTATTGTAATCTTCTTCTTGAATTAATGTTGAAACAGAATTTTGAATGTTTGTGGGTAACATTTCTGGAAACCCTCACGAGACTATACTCGTCCACTAGGAGGAACCTAGGGGTTTAAAGGCTTGTTGCATATGCTAAATGCAATCGTTTCTCCCACGAAAGTGGAGTTGGGTAGTTTTAGTTAGTGGTTAGTAGTTTTTTTTTGTTTTAGTTTTGTTTTATTCTATTGCTAAGGGACTAGCAATATGTAAGTTTGGGGGTGTAATAGGCATTGAATGTTACGCATTCTAGCCTCTTAACTTATGTATTTTATTCTCTTAGTGATAGATTATTTTGTGATTTTACTTTGTTTTAGTGTTTTCTGTATTTTCAGGGCCTTAATGATTATTTCAGTTAAAACTAAGCTTTTGGGCTTTTAAAGAAGACATCCAAGATGGTGAGATGAAGCCTACATCAAGGAGATTCACTCAACCATTTATTTCAACTCAATTCAGCCCAAAAAAAAGAGGTCCAAGAGAATTACAACTGCTTAAGAAGGTTTCGGGCCTGAAGCCCAAATCTGCATATAATACAGTCTTAATCCCGTTTTGAAAAATGGACCAAAAGTCTTATTTCTGAGCCTCAAATCGACATAATTCTCAAGTGGGGTTGAACGAAATTTGATTCTGCACACTTTTGTATTTCACGAAAATTCTGTAAATCGGACTTCTAGTGGGTCAAAAGTTGGGCCGAAGTTCGCAGGAAAAACTCACCTGATTAGTGCTGCGGGAAAACCTAATTTATTCCTAATTGGATTAGGACTTTGGTGTATTCTCTTGGAGAATAAAGTGAAGACTTGGAGGCTGAGTTGAGGGAGCTGATAGAGAGATTGGAGAGTCTGAGAAGGCTGAGAAGAGAACAGAAACATATTGCAGAGCCATTGGAGAACAAAATCATACGCGTAATTCAGAAAGATGATGTCTTCTTCCTCAACAGTGGAAGCTTCTTCTTCTACCATGAGCGGCGAGTTCATCCACTAGGGTTTTGATGTAGCCCTAACAAAGCATCAATGGTTTGATTGTTTTAATTATTGGGAACCTTTATATACATGCATAGATTGTGTAATTAAGAGGATTCTTATTATAGAGTTAAGCAATAAAAGTCTTGTAAATTCAATCTCAATGATTTCTTATCTTGTCTTAGATATTTAGTTGTTGTTATTGAACTCAATCTCTTTTATTTTCTGTGATCATGAGAGAGATTATTACACAATGGTAATCACTGAATATATTGTTATGAGCTTTGATGGATTATGCCTAGAGAAGATGAACCATACTGCACCCTAGATTAGAGTAGTTAGGCAGATGGCCCATGCCAATCGAAGATAGTCCATGGCTTAGCCTTAATCATATGTTATCTTCTTGACGGATGAAGGTGAGCTTGTAGCCACCGACACCACTTATGCATGATGTAATTTCCCTATAGTTGATTCAATTAACCATTGATTGTGGAGTTAGTGGTGAAGTCAAACACCCTAGGTTTCTCTCCTATTATCTTCACTATCTTGTTTACTTTGATTTATTTTATTTTTCTTTTTAATTAATTTAGTTTAAAAATCAGAATTCTTTTCTTAAATTTAATTAGAATTAATTCCGTATTTCAACTCATCAGACCATAATTCCTGAGGTACGATACCCCTTTCGATAGCCCTATTCTGCAAGGAATTCGTTCTATTGCGAAGTGTGGAAATTTATAGTCACACTCACACATGAATCAATTAATAGTATCGTTTGCAGAGGTAGTGATTAGATTCCTTAAAAATCTGTTTTATGTTCTGGATATTAGATAGATGTTGTACATTTGGATTAAATGTAACTGGACATTGTATGTTGGGTAATTTATCCCAGTTGTACATTTCATGTGATGTATGTATATGAGACGGACATTCAGGGACTGAGTTATTATTTTAATTGCTTAATGCATGTTGTAAGAATGCTAGGGGGACACTTGCCCAGAAGTGTCCATTTTGATTGTTAGATATAAATTCGGGGGACACGTGCCCAAAAGTGTCCATTTTGATTTTTATATATGAATGCTGGGGGGACACGTGCCCACAAGTGTCCATTTGAATTTAAAGCAGGAATGACATATCAAGACCTGATTTATTAGAATGGCTCATGCCCAATTTTCTTGAAAATAATAAGAGATTGAGATTATATGATCAGGTGATGGTGATAGCATGGGGGTGATCTCACAGAGCTCACACCCCGGTTCTCGAGACTCGGGAGTCAGGGCATGACAGAATGGTATCAGAGCATGGTATTTTATAGAGTGTAAAAGGGTCCATTGGGAACTAATGAACGGGTTAACCTCTGGTTTCCTAGGAGTCAAGGGATCGGGTCGTTACAATGTATGTATGCAAGAGTTGATGAATGAAAATGGCAAAAATGATGGTTTTGAGACATGATTTTGAGGAAGGGCTTGAATTTTGGTTTATGAATGATGCCAAGAACTTTAGCATCTTGATTGAATGTTGTATGAGTAAATTAGGTGGTTGAATGGACTTATAATGCCAAAAATAACCATTTGCATAGTTGTAGGATTTTCTGTAGGTGTATCTGTAACGACCCGGATTAATTTTAACCAGTTCTAGATTATTTTTGGACCGGGTTTAATTTTGTTTTTCGAATTGGTTATTTTCGAAAGAATGTGAAAATGTATATATATAAATGGAGTTATATGTATATAGATTGGGCGTGGACATTTATATATATAGGATTATATATATATATAAGTGGAGGAAGTGCATATATATATATTTATATATATATGGTGGATTTATATGTATTGGTGGAAAAATAGAGAGACATATATATGATTATACGTATATGTGTGGGGGAATACATGTGAATACATGTATTTGGTGATGTTGTATATATATATAATATAATGTAACCATGTGGGTGAGAGTTTGTGATGTTGTGTAGTGTATGAAGAATCAAAAAAATAAAAAGGAGAGAGAGAACCACGTGGGTCGGCTGAAGGAGAAAAGAAGAGAAGAAAAAAAGAAAAAGAAAAGAAGAGAAAGAAAAGGAAAAAGAAAAGGAAGAAGAAAAGGAAAGAAGAAAAGAAAGAGAAATCGGGAGAGAGAGAAATCGAATGAGAGAAAAGGGGTTCGTTCCGGAGGCCCTTGCAACGGCGGTGGAGGTCGTTCCTGGTGGTGGTGTCGACGGCGACTATGGTTGGGCTGTGAGATGGTGTGTCTCATGGTGGTTGTTGGTGGTCCGATTTTGGGTGGAGTTCGACTGGTTTAGTGGAATATTAGATCGGCGATGGTGTCGATGGTGGTTCTCGGCTGGCTGTTGGACAGCCACGGCAAGGTGGCCGACGGTGGAGACACGACCGAGCCGTGTTTGGTGCAGCTACAATGACCGATCATGGTGGTGTGATGGATGCAGCGGCGTGGGGTTATGGGTCTTCGGTTTGGGTTAGTTCCGGGTGATTCCGATGAGAGTTTGATAGGCTTCGATTGATGTGAGCTTGGTTATTCGTGGCCGCCATGGGGGTTTGGACAGTGGTTGGCCATGGTGGTGCCGAGGAGTGTGATCCGTAGTTGGTTCCAGTGGGTTGTGCCGAGGATGGTGAGCCCTGGTAGGGGTGGTGCTTAATGGTTTTGGCTAGTTTAGGTGTGCATCCGTGAGGTTGCAATGGTGGCTGGTGGAGGCTTAGCTGATGGTGGGTTCGGACAGTGGTTGGCCGTGTGTGAGGCAGCTCATGGTGGTGTGGGATGTTCGAGTTTAATGATTGACTGGGTTTGTGGTTGATTTCGGTTGGTGGTCGGTTAGAGGCTAACTGCCAAATGGACGGTTTCACTGTTGGGCCGTGAGGAGGTAACCACGGGGGTTGAATATCAGAAGGTCTCAGTTGGTTTCGGCTGGGCATTTCATGGGGGTTGCTTGGAGTAGCAACCATGGTTCTAATTTGATGGGTTCGGCTTTGCGGTCGATAATAGTGCCGAAGCTTGGAGCTTCAATTGGGTGGTTTGGTGATGCCGACCTTGGTGTTGGCTTGAGGGTCTTGCATAACAGGATGTTATGGCTTGTGTTTTGGGTTGGATTGTGAAGAATTGGGCTGAATTTGGTTTATGGTTTGGGTTCACAAAGTGAGTTGGACCAATCATGGAAATTAGAAGGAAAGGGAGCAGGTTCTCATATGACTTGAACACGAGATTGGACTGGGCTCGGTATAGACTGCTTTGCAGACGCGGATTAATTGGAGAGCGGGACTTAAGGCAAGTTGATTCTTGCCTCTATCTCCTACGTATATAGTTTAATTATATTGATTAATTTACATATGCTCTTAATTTAATCATATGTGGCATTTGTATATATATATATGTGTGCATATATATATATATATATATAAAGGTGGACGTTGTATATGCGTGGGGTGTGAGTGAAAATATATATAGGTGTGTATAAATATATTTGGGATGTGAAAGCATGATTAAATTTAAATGCTTCCTTATATTGTGATATGCATGTACGGTATAGATTAAAGTCTATGAAAAGTATGCTAAATAATACATGTTTAGCTATGTGTTGTCTTGTATGCATATGTGACTTTTATGCATGGTGTTAAATATAAATGTGATTATATATTTGTGGTTGTAGTGGAAATGCATGCTATATATATATGAATATGGTTTTGGCGAGCATTTGAAAAACATGATTATGATGTGCTAAGTGTTTTATATGTCCTTAATACATATATGGTGACGGAATATATAAGTGGTTATATATTATGAATGAAGAGCATACTAGCTACTTGTAGTAAATGCATGTCTTGAGTGGAAGCATGATTATATGTATGCTAGTATACATGCATATGTGACTCTATGCAGGATGTGACATATATGTGTTTATATGTGGGAATGTGAATATGAGATGCATGCTAATTTTATTTATATATCGAATGTATGCATTGGTTATAACATGATAAAAATGTGCTAAAGTTGAAATTGTTGGCATATATGAGGTATTATGCGGGTTTTGAACATGTATGCGCTATATGTGTTGGAATGTGATTAGAAGCATGCTAAATACTTCTTTTTAGTATTCATAAGTATAGGTTGATGCATGAAAATATTATGCTATGTATATATGTATCCATATTGCATATATGGGAGGGAAATGACACATACGTGGTTGTATGTGTGGTTATGTGGAGATGAAATGCATGCTATGTTTTCTTTTATCTAGCTTATGCATTGTGAAGCATGAAATTGAATGCTTAGTATTTATATGTTTGAAATGCATATATGGGGCCGTTGTGAGGAAATGGGGGAGAGTGGTCTACCCTAGGTGACGGTGCTGATATAGTCTAATCACCTTGTGTCATATTGTGCTCGGTGGTGGTGCTGATATGGTCTAACCACCTTAAACAATCTAAGACTCTGTGACGGTGCTGATATGGTATAATCATCTTGAGTCAAATTAAGCTCAGTAGCGATGCTGATATGGACTAACCACTTTGAGCCTCCTAATACTCGGTGACGGTGCTGATAAGGTCTAATCACTTTGAGTAAACAAAGAATTGGTGACAGTGCTAATATGGTCTAATCACCAATGGGTAAATCAAAATATTGCCCCGGAAGTGTGACGTTGGCGGAGTAGGCCAAAGTCGTGAGACAGTGATCGGCATCGAATGTTGCAACTAGCCTCTTAATTTATATATTTTATTCTCTTAGTGATAGATTATTTTGTTATTTTACTTTGTTTTAGTGTTTTCTGTATTTTAAGGGCCTTAATGATTATTTTAGTTAAAACTAGGACTTTGGGCTTTTAAAGATAACATGCAAGAGGGTTAGATGAAGCCTACATCAAAGGGATCCATTTAACTCCATAATTTAACTCAAATCAGCCCAAGGAAGAGGTCCAAGAGAATTACAGCTACTTCAGAAGGTATCGGGCCTGAAGCCCAAATCTGCGCATAATACAGTCTTAATCTCATTTTGGAAAACGGACCAGAAGTGTTATTTTCGAGCGTCAAATCGACTACATATAAGATTGAACGAAATTTGATTCTGCACAGTTTTGTATTTCACAAAAATTCCGTAAATCGAACTTCTAGTGGGTCAAAAGTTGGGCCGAACGTCAGTAGGAAAAACCCACCTGATTAGTGCTGCGGGAAAACCTAATTAATTCCTAATTGGATTAGGACTTTGATGTATTCTCTTGGCTATTTAAAGTGACAAATTAGGGCTGTATTGGAGAGGCTTGTCAGCAGCTTTGAAGAGTTTTTGGGATGGAGAATCATTGGAGAACAAGGCGTATCATGAGCGGCTAGTTCAGCCACCAAGGTTTTGATGGAGCCCTAACTAAACATCATTGGTTTGATTGTTCTAATTATTGGGGATTTGTGTATTCACTCATAGATTGTGTAATTTAGAGGATTCTTTTTATAGAATTGAGCAATAAAAGTCTTATAAATTCAGTTTCAATGATTTCTTATCTTGTCTTAGATACTTAATTGTTGTTATTGAACTCGTCCCTCTTGTTTTCTGTGATCATGAGAGTGATTATTACACAATGATTTTCATTGAATATATCATTAAAAGCTTTGATGGATTATGCCTAGAGAAGATAAACCATATTGCACCCTAGATTAGAGTAGTTAGGCAGATGGCCCATGCCAATCAAAGATAGTCCATGACTTAGCCTTAATCATATGTTATCTTCTTGACGGATGGAGGTGAGCTTGTAGCCACCGACACCACTTATGCATGATATAATGCCCATAGTTAGTTCAATTGACCATTGGTTGTGAAGTTAGTGGTGAAATCAATTATCCTAAACTTATCTTATATTCTCTACACTCGGGTTTTCTTGCTTTTGTTCAATTGCTTCATTAGATAATTTAGAATTAAAAATCAGAATTTATTTCTTTTAAATTTAATTAGAATTAATTATGTATATCCAACTCAATCAGACCACAGTCCCTGAGGTTCGACACCCCTTTCGATAGCCCTATTGTACAAGAAATTCGTTCTATTGCGAAGTGTGAAAACTTTTAATTGATATACTTTTTGAGTCACACTCACACACGAATAAATTTTTGGCGCCGTTACCGAGGACTGTCTATTTGATTGTTTGAATTTTTAGAATTAGTTCTAATTGGATTTTTAGTTTAGGAATTTTATTTTTATTTTTATTTTTATTTTATTTTATTTTATTTTGTTTTCTTTTCAATTACTAATTACTTTTATTTTATTTTTTAGTTTAGAATTTTTTTTTTTGCTACTAATCTAATTTTATTTATTTATTTATTTTTTCTTTTCCGGTACTTTAATTACCATACCATTGAGCAAAAGGAAGAGAATATTGATTTCATGGATGGTGTGCGTGGTAATATTGAGGACAACAATATTGTGCCTAATGCTGTTGTGGAAAAAACGACATTGCTTAAAAACTATTATGTCCCAAAGACATACAATTCGTCAGCTGAATTTCAATTGCCTAATTTACAGCACAGAACTATGAAATCAAGTCCAGTATCATTCAGATGTTGCCATCCTACTTTGGGCTGACTCATGAGGATCCGTACAAGCACTTGGATGAATTTATAGAAGTTTGCTCATTAACGAAAATTCATAACTTTTCTGAAGATGCTTTTCGGATACGACTCTTTCCATTCTTTTTAAAGGAGAAGGCCAAGTATTGGTTCAGATCTCTACCGGTGAATTATATCACTACATGGACTCAAATACAACATGAGTTCTTGAAGAAATATTTTTCGATAGGGAGGACCAATCAATTCAGACGAGCTATCACTAGTTTCTCTCAATTTGAGGGGAAAATTTTTTTTGAGGCATGAGAGAGATTCAAGGACCTTCTTAGGAAGTGTCCTCATCATCAAGTTCCAATGTGGCAGTTAGTGCAATGTTTCTATGTGGGACTGATAGAAAGTAACAGACAGATGGTGGATGCATCATGTGGGGGCACTTTTATGTTAAAAAGTGAAGATGAAGCATGGACTTTATTTGAGAATCTCAGTGGCAATTCTTTGCAATATGTGTCTTCATCTCGTTTGAGCAGACCATTCAATACAAGGAGGACAAATGATATTTTTGAGGTTGGTTCTACAGATGCTATGTCTACCATTGTGGATGCTGTGTCACAGAGAGTGGTGCAACTTATGATGGCTGGTCAAGTTCCTAATCAATCTTCATATCCTTCTATGTTTGAGCCATGTGATTTTTGCTCAAGTCCTATGCACCATGTGAATAATTGTCCTTCACTTGGGCAATTTTTCGATCTTCCTTAAGAGCAAGGGGTAGCAATTCAGCCCACTTTTCAACCTCAGAACTATGTGCCTTCACAATTGTATAAAGAACAAGTTCCTATGGCACATAGGTATTCAGCTATTGAGGATAAGATGACAATTGTCCTAGCAAAAATGGAGAAGCTTGACTCTATTATAGAGATAGTGCAAGCTACTGCAGCAACAGTTCAATCCACTACTCAACTGGTTCATTCTCACTCTCAATCAATTACCAAACTGGAATCTCAGTTTGAACAACTTGTCAATGCCGTGAGTAGAAGAGAAGAGGGAAAACTACCAAGCCAACCAATTGCCAACCTAAGAGGGGTTCATGTCTTCGACAATATTTCTTCCTTGAGCAACCCAGACCATGAACAATTTGAAGCCATCACCACTCTTAGAAGTGGAGAAATAAGTGACAACAAGGTAGGGGAGAAGAAACTTGATGAAGAAGAGGTTCCAAAAAAGTCCAAATGTTGAAATTTCTCATGAGCCTAAGGTGAACTTGAATACTTTTAATGTCATTCAACATCCTCTAGATGAGAGTGATTGTTTCTTCATGGATGGCTTTGATGATTATGTTGAAGAAGTTGATCCGGTTGCTCTATCACATGATGTTGAGAAGTCTAGTGAGGGGGTGAATGATTTACTTGATGTAGTGGCCATAAAAAATACTCCACCTTGGAGGATTTCGATTGAGCCATTGCCTATTCTTTCTAGCACTCCTCCGATGCCATCATTAGAGTCTCCTCCATGGGTAAAATTGAAACATCTTCAGTCAAGGCAGAGAGATGTGTTTTTCAAAGCCAATGAGACCATTCCAGTCACTTTGAGTTCGACACAAGGAGGTGAGGATCATATAGGAGGGACAAAGTTAAATCTCTTCAAGAGATGTGGCATTGGGTGAACTTTCAATTGATGTCAATGACCGTCGCCTACGGATGTTAAATTGTAGGATTTGTATGTATTTATATCCTTTAATTTCTTTAGTTTTCTTTTATTTTTATTTTTTATTTTATTATTATTTTTTTATTTTTAGTTTATGTTTTTCTTTAGTTTTCTTTCAATTCTAGTTGTGTTTTAATTATTTTTCTTTGAGTTTTTGATGTATAAGTTACTTTCGGAGGATGCCAAGAGGTGTACCGAGGTATTTGGACTCAAGACGGGTGAAAAAATGAGCTCCCGATCGACCTTGGGCGATGGAGACTCCAAAAATACACGTCCCGGTCGACCTTGGGCGATGGAGGGCGAAACAGGCATCAGCTGGGGGGATCGATCGCCCAAGCAAGGGGGGATCGGTCGCCCCCATTTTTCCCCAAGCTGGGAGAGCAACCAGTTGGACGATCGATCACCCAGCCCAAGGGGGATCGATCGCCCAGACCCTGAAGGCCCAATCTGATTTGTTTTGCTATTTTTTAGCTCCCTCTTCAATACCTACTTGCTCCCACCCGAAAATACATCACTTGGTGCCTCTCCTACATCAATATACACTCTAAAATCTTCCATTTTTCTTGCCATACACCTACTTGATCATCATCATTAATCACCATCAGCTTCCATTCCAATCTATTTTTCTCCATCCTCATTACATGATCAATTTTCTCAAGTTTCTTCTTCACAAGGAAGTAGACTTTGTTTGAAAAATTGGTTGGATTTCTTTGAGGGGTTTTGTGCTACAAGTTTGGGGGAGAACATTGTGAAGTGATTGTGGATTATTTGGTTGAGTTTGATGCTCCATTCCGGCCATGACTTAGATGCTTCGGCACCACATTTTCCTTGATTTTTCGGAGGTAAACTATCTTTTGTATTTTTATTTTTATTTTATTTTCTTTCTTCTTTATTTTATTTTTCATATTGTTTTTTCTTTCTTTCTTTCTTCAGTTAAAAAAAAATTATTTCATTTTTATTTTCACCCATACTATTTCACTTAGTCTTTGGGGTAGAGTGATTTGTTTTGATAGGTTGTTGCATTCAAGTTTGGGGGTGTGCTTGCCTTGCCTTCTTGCTATTGGTTTGCTATATTTTCTCTCCACTACTCCATGATCATGGTAACATCGTTCTTACTCTTCTCTATGCTTTGATTGGGTGTACATTGAGGACAATGTACAGTTTAAGTTTGGGGGTGAGGCGATGCCTATTTTTGTGCTTTATTGCATATAGGAGAAATTTTTATGAAATTCTTCTTGTTTTATGATTTTTGTTTATTTTCTTTTCTAAGTTTTTTTATTTTATTTTCTTTTGTTTTATTTTTAGATAGAATGTTTTGACATTATTCAAGGGATTAATACCTTATGTAGGTGCTTAACTTGCAATTTTTTAGTATGTTTTAAATTTTTGAAAACTGTGATTTAAATTGTGTGGTTTTAATCATGGTTTGCAATAACATGTTTTGGAGTGATTAGTTTTAGTTTCCTTACATGCACAAACACACTAGCATAGTCTTATGGGGTATAAACTGTGGTTTTGAGTTATTGAGTTCCATATGATTGATATTAATTAGTATCTCTTGAGAATGAGTACCAATGATGTGTTTACTTGACTTCAATGAAAAAGAAGAAGAAAAATGATGAATAAGCAAATCAATTTGATCCATTTCATGAGTAACCGGGCCTCTATGCCTCAGGAAGCACGGAGTGTTTGCGTCAAAAGTGAAAGGGTAAGAAAAGATGAGCGTTGGTTGTCTTGATTTGTAACCTGATTGATTCGAGTAATTAGGTCTTCGGGGTATCTTAAAGCCTAGTGCCCTAAAGCCATCTGGTTTGGGAGTCACTGACTGAAAGCTTGCTACATGGATCTTTCAGAAAGCTTAATAGATCAAGACATTGCACAACTAATAAAGCAATTAAAAAAAAATGAAAAAGTCATGTATTCATGTTTGGAAGTATGATTTCAATAAGGGGAGCTAGTGAGTTGAAAGAGTATGTGCCATAATATATTGAGAGCTTGGTTATGCTACATGAGATGACTGCTAGTTCACTTTACACGAGGGAGCTAAAGTTAATTATTTTGAGGTATGTTGATGTGAATTATGCATGGGGACCATTGATTTGAATTATGGAATTTGAAATTATTCTTGAATGCAAGTTTGTACCTATATATTGTAATCTTCTTCTTGAATTAATGTTGAAATAGAATTTTGAATGTTTGTGGGTAACATTTCTGAAAACCCTCACGAGACTATACTCGTCCACTAGGGGGAACCTAGGGGTTTAAAGACTTGTTGCATATGCTAAATGCAATCGTTTCTCCCATGAAAGTGGAGTTGGGTAGCTTAGTTAGTATTTCTTAGTTTTCTTTGTTTTAGTTTTATTTTATTCTATTGCTAAGGGACTAGCAATATGTAAGTTTGGGGGTGTGATCAGCATCGAATGTTGCGCATTCTAGCCTCTTAATTTATATATTTTATTCTCTTACTGATAGATTATTTTGTTATTTTACTTCGTTTTAGTGTTTTCTATATTTTCAGGGCCTTAATGATTATTTCAGTTAAAACCAGGATTTTGGGCTTTTAAAGATAACATGCAAGAGGGTTAGATGAAGCCTACATCAAAGGGATCCATTCAACTTCGTAATTTAACTCAAATCAGCCCAAGGAAGAGGTCCAAGAGAATTACAGCTACTTAAGAAGGTTTCGGCCTGAAGCCCAAATCTGCGCATAATACATTCTTAATCCCGTTTTGGAAAATGGACCAAAAGTGTTATTTTTGAGCGTCTAATCGACATAATTTTCACGTTGGATTGAATGAAATTTGATTCTGCACAGTTTTGTATTTCACAAAAATTTCGTAAATCGGACTTCTAGTGGGTCAAAAGTTGGGCTGAACGTTAGTAGGAAAAACCCACCTGATTAGTGCTGTGGGAAAACCTAATTAATTCTTAATTGGATTAGGACTTTGATGTATTCTCTTGGCTATTTAAAGTGACAAATTAGGGCTATATTGGAGAGGCTTGTCAACAGCTTTGAAGAGTTTTTGGGATGGAGAATCATTGGAGAACAAGGCGTATCATGAGCGGCTAGTTCAGCCACCAAGGTTTTGATGGAGCCCTAACTAAACATCACTGGTTTGATTGTTCTAATTATTGGGGATTTGTGTATTCATTCATAGATTGTGTAATTTAGAGGATTCTTCTTATAGAATTGAGCAATAAAAGTCTTATAAATTCAGTTTCAATGATTTCTTATCTTCTCTTAGATACTTAATTGTTGTTATTGAACTCGTGCCTCTTATTTTCTATGATCATGAGAGTGATTATTACACAATGGTTTTCATTGAATATATCATTAAAAGCTTTGATGGATTATGCCTAGAGAAGATAAACCATATTGCACCCTAGATTAGAGTAGTTAGGCAGATAGCCCATGCCAATCAAAGATAGTCCATGACTTAGCCTTAATCATATGTTATCTTCTTGACGGATGGAGGTGAGCTTGTAGCCACCGACACCACTTATGCATGATATAATGCCCATAGTTAGTTCAATTAACCATTGATTGTGAAGTTAGTGGTGAAATCAATTATCCTAGACTTACCTTATATTCTCTACACTCCTTGGGTTTTCTTGCTTTGGTTCAATTGCTTCATTAGATAATTTAGAATTAAAAATCAGAATTTATTTCTTTTAAATTTAATTAGAATTAATTATGTATATCCAACTCAGTCAAACCACAGTCCCTGAGGTTCGACACCCCTTTCGATTGCCCTATTCTATAAGAAATTTGTTCTATTGCGAAGTGTGAAATTTTTTAATTAATATACTTTTTGAGTCACACTCACACACGAATCAGACGGTTATGGGAGGCGTCTCAGGTCACATGGTTAGTCAAAAGCATGTTTGGGTATCGGGTGAGACCCGAGGGAGAAAGTATATCTTTATGCTTACGTGTTTATCTGTTAAGCATGTTATACTGTTTAAATGCATCCATATTGCATTTGAGATATGCTACTTATTGAGCAGGAGATGTGGTGATTGATTTACATTATTTATGTAAATGTTTTGACATATATGTTCTGTATACATATTGATGTTGGATGTGTATTGCTTTTAAACATGTTGTAAATGATTTTCATAAGTCATGTACCATAGATTTTGTATGTTCATATGTGCTAGAATAGCCATATACATTGTTGGTTCATGCATGCTAGGAGGAGCATGGTCTCAAATATTGTGATATATTTAAGTGCACGTATATTTTTGAGAATATGTGAGGATCGACCTGCTACAATGGTGATAGTATGGTTCTACATACCTTGTTGGGCCTTTAAGCTCACCCCTCCCAGGTTTTGCAGGTGCTAATGGTTTTGGAGTCAGTTGGGGGACTGATAGTACCGGTTGCGAAGGTAGTGATTAGACTCCTTAGAATCTAATTTATGTCCAAGATATTTGATGATGTTGTACATTTGGATTAAATGTAACTAGACATTGTATGTTAGATAATTTATCCCAGTTGTACATTTCATTGGATGTACATATAGATAATTTAGGGACTGAATATTATTTTTATTGTAATATGCATGTTGTAGGAATATTGAGGGGACACATGCCCAGAAGTGTCCATTTTGATTTTTAAATGTAAATGCTGGGGGGACACGTGCCCAAAAGTGTCTATTTGAATTTAAAGCAGGAATGCCATGTCAGGATCTGATTTATTAGAATGGGTGATACCCAATTTTCGTGAAAATAATAAAAAATTGAGATTGTATGATCAGGGGATGGTTATAGCGTGAGGGTGATCTCACGGGTTCGCGACCTGGGATTCGGGTCGGTCCGAGGAAGTCCCGGCGGTCCGGGTTCCGGGGCGTGACAGTATCAATTTGGACATTTTGATGCATCGAAATAACAAGTTCGATGTATCAAAAAACTTGCAAGATATTTAGAAACCAAAAGTCCTGAGAGTGGCTTTTGGTTTTTACCTATTCAATGCATCAAACATTTCGATGCATTGAAATCACTGTTTACAGGATGCTCCGAAATTTGCCCAAACTTCAATTGGGCATATATAACTTCTTCATTTTAAATTGAAATTGAGCATGATTTTTTTTTTAAATTATGTATTTCTAGATTCTCTATCCAATGGTGTAGGTTTTAGTTTCATGTTCCAATCACATGAAGTAGTGGGTCCTAGAAATGAGTGATTCATGAGTGAATAAATGAAATTTCCACTAAGTGACATGATTTGATATAGGGCCCATTGTGGTTGGATAAGGTGGAGTTGTGCATGTCTATATGCAAGTATAAAGTTAAGCTCCCATAGTATTTTGAGGGTAAAGATGATCCATTTGGGCATAATGGACAGAAGTCACCTTCGGTTCTCCGGGAGTCAGAAATTGGGGCGTGACAGCGTAGTATCAGAGCTTGATATCAAGGTGAGATTAGTATTGGAATAGTTCATGTGGTTGAGTGAAAGGGTTCACACTCAAAATTCAGGGTTGGCCCGGGAGAGTCCCAATAGTCCAACTTTTGGGGCGTGACAATAGTGGGGGAATAATTGCACCTTATATGCCGACTAAGAGTAAATACTCTATGAATGGAATCCATATTTACATTGATAACCTTAGTTTCAAGAACAACCACAAGGTTCAAACCTAAATCTTTGATAAGATTCTCTATTTCCAATTGTTTGGGGAGAGAGTTCAATCCCCTTATGATCCATGTTGATCATTTCATTGGGAAGAAAGGGAGAGACTAGTAAACCTTCTAAAACCCCTCAGGGTTGAGATTCTTGCTTTTCTATTTCTCCTCCCTACTTTTGAGTTCTTAGCTTTTTGAGGACATAACTTCCTTCACTATGGAGAAAGATTTGGGTCACCACTATCACCATCACCTTCGGAGTTCTCCATATCCTCAATGTCTTCATCATCATCCTCTTCTTATTCAGAAGATAGAGCAGCAAAAGAGTTAATTAATTCAAGTCGAACAAATGCAAGGTAAGTACTGAATGTTAGGCAAATTTGTGAGGAGAGTGGTCAACAACAATCTTTATGCATTTATTTCTATCTTCAGGTGAATGAATACGTAAATAATTGAGCATATTTGTAGATGGTGGTGTCAAGTGTTGGAATCATAGGGGTTATGATGTTACAGTAAGTGATTGAGGCAAAAAGTGGTGGAAATTCAGTGGAATTGATGATTTGGATAGGAAAATTACTGGTTATTGAGGTGGTGAAGGGTAGAGATGGAGCTGTGGGGTAGATGATTTGGTTTGGGTATTAACTTTGATGGATGATATTCTTTTCCTGATAACCTTTTGCTAAACCTGGCAATTGTCATGTTGTCTATTGTTATGTATGTGATGTGGAATAACAGTGGTGATTCCCTTTCTACAAAAGTCCTTCAAATGAGTAAAACATTCACAGCTTGTCAAAGATACAGGATTCGTAGGGTATTCCACTACTACTGTTACAATTTTGACTCCAAGTATTCTTACTTTGAATGAATTTGCCAGGATTGATTTGGGGTTGATCTCCACATAAATCTTGACGTAGTCAATTCTACTTCTGTTTTGAGTTTGGGCATATGAAAACAAGGGCTTTCCTATTGCACTTGCACACTACTCAATCCTTTGTCAATCCATAATTCTAGAGCCACATTGAACAACTTGATCCAAATTGGAAGTATAAGATGATTCTTCCTTTTCAGTTATTGCATCTTGCTGCCATGGCTTACGATTAATAAACATCCCTGCTAAAAACCATGGTCCACTATGGAGCACACTTCTGCAAAACTCAATGGAACCAAATCTAAAGAAAAAGTTATCCTCTACATTCACTATAACATTCTGCACTCCTCTTCTTTCCCATTGTTTGTGAGCCATGTCTTAGGCTTGAGTAACATTCTCTTGTGTGGAAAAATCTTATGAGACAACACTGCCAATATAGTGCTCCTTCCTTTTCAACTTCCCTTGGAGTATCAATCATAAGGCCCTCATCGACTCTCTTTGTTACAGGTTCAAAGTACTCAAAAGACCAATCAAGAGAGGAACTCTGTGCCACAGAGGATCAGGTCCTTGAGCTCTGTGGGTGAGGTTGTTGGATAGTTTGGTTGTGACTTGGTAATGAGGTAATTGTGTTTGAACTAGACTAAAAAAAGGTTATCATTGTTGGGTAAGAAAGAAGAGAATGGTTGATTGGACATGGCAAAGGCTGGAGTGTGTTGTTGGTCAAGGTGGATATGTATGGGCTGCTCCAGGTCAAGATTTTGAGCCAGATTTGATTAGGCTAGAACACATCCGTTGAAAAATTTTATTTTTAATTTGAACTAAAAAACTTGCTCACGCGCTAGTTGAATACCTGTTGGTGCCTGTGAATCCCTTTCCTACTTGACTCCTTCGTCATCAGCAATGGATGTCTGTTCGAGAATATTGACCACTTGCTCAATAGATGTAAGCTCTCGAGCAAAAGCGTTCTGGGCAAGGTTGTGTTGAATTGCAAGAGGGATTTCTTTACCATCTTTCTCGTCATCTGGGGCAATGTTGTTGATCTGATTAACTTGATTAAGTCATGGTTGAAGGTTTGACTATCAGATGAAAGATCAGGTGACATGGTTGATAGGTTTGGTATAGGGTGTGGTGTCAAGCAGGGCCGGCCCTGGGCCTAGGCGGCCCAGACGGTCGCCTAGGGCCCCCAAAATTTTTAATTTTTTGAGGGCCCCCAATTTCTAGTAAGCCCACTAGATGTTTTTATTTTTAAAAAAAGTAGTAACTAATAACCCAATATACTAGTCTGGGCCAAAGTTTAGTAACAAAGTGGGCCTCATTTAAAAAATAATGATAATGATCCAATACAATGGTCTGGGCCTCATTTAAAAAATAATGATAATGATCCAATACAATGGTTTGGGCCTCATTTAAAAAAAAAACAAAACAAATTACTACTAACTATATGTCTTAGACATTTTTTTTTTCAGAACTACTTTCTTTTTATTCTTCTATCTTCACAACGAACAGGCGAGCAAAAGCAGGCGGCAATGCAACGACTTTTCTTTGAAAATTGTGAGGACTTTAATTGATAATTTTGCGACTCAAAATGTAAGACAATCACATTTACTTTGATATGAAGTTCAATTTTGATTTTTGTGACTAAGGTGTATTGAATATTTTCTTTTAATTTTTTTTATGTGAACTGGATTGTGCTATTTATAAAGCATCAAGACCAGGGTTTTTTTTTCAACATTAACATATTTTATTTGCTTATCGTCTCATTTTAATAAAAATTTTGCACTCCTATAGAATTTATCCGCACGTGAAACTTTAGGTAGAAAGGGCCCCATTTGAAAATCCGCCTAGGGCCTCTTAACATTTTTTGATTCTTAGGGCCGGCCTTGGTGTCAAGGATGGTGTTGATGTTTGGTCATGAAGGAGCAATGGTGGGTAGGAATCGGGAGGAGGAAAGAGGCCATGGTGGTGGACTGCGAGGGTGGGGGGTAATCTAGACGGTGGCAGTGAGGGTTGGATACCATATGGGACATCACTTATAATCTTAAGGACTAACATCCATCTTCTTCTTTCTTTAAGTTCAAGAAATGGTATATGACCAATTTTATAACTATTCCTTACATAGCTTACTAAAACACTTGGTTGGTGATCCTGTTTTGCTAAAGCTTGTGGAGTTCTATATAGTTAAAATATTACATTTTTATCTTAAATTTTCATCAAGGTAATAATAACATATCTTTGTCAAAGTGGAATCAAAGTACACAAGTTTTTTCTTCAAAAATTGAATTTTTGAAAAATTAAAACAATTCTTCAAGAAAACTTAATTCTTTAACAACATTAGGTTGCAATTGAAATTATATTACAATTGGTCTATAAATAATTCAATTTTTAATTACAAAGTATTAGTTGTGCCCCACCCCCTCCGCAAGTCAAAATTATTGGCTTCGCCCACGTTTGTGTTATAATCTCAGCTTCTTTTTCAAACTATGTAAGTTTTTGTGAGGTGTTAAGTTAAATATTAGTGAGGGCGGGGGAGAGGGAGTTCAAAACTTGCCAGCACACAAATGTCGGGGTTCTTTCCACTAGACCACATGGGTTTGCCGGGTTGGTACTAATAGAACAAGTGAAGTGCAATATGTTCTTCAGGATAAATTATTACTGAGAAATGCTAAACGGCATGAAATTATTTCATGAATTTGTATCATGAATGATGGGACAGGTAACGTGGAGAGTTAGTATTGGTGGAATTCAGTGATAATATCATCGGACTCTGTGTATGGGGGTAATCCACATAGTCCGATGATATTATCACTGAATTCCACCAATACTAACTATCCACGTTACCTGCCACATCATTCATGATACAAATTTATGAAATAATTTCATGACGTATAGCATTGCACATTATTATATACTATAGAGATTTTGTGTATTAAGGGACCCCACCACTAATAAAATTCTATCTTTAATAATTTCCTATAATAATAAAAAAATAGAGTTTTATCAATGGTGAGATTCCTACATTTAAGGAATTCTCAGGATATTGTTCAATTACCCGTTCTCAAGGATGTAGGTGTCCACTTTCTGGTCACGAGTCTGGAAACAAATAAAAATCTTTACCATGTTTGGTGTTTGCAATTATGAGAGACTTTGAAGGCCAACGAAGAGTATAAAATTGGAGCCCGAATCGTCTTTTGTGGCTACAGTAAGCAACGTAATCGTTTCTAATGGTCTGTGAGGAGAGGCGACTCAACATAATTTGAGGTTTTAGGTGAAAAATATAAGAGTGACCCTTTAACGTGTAATATTTTAGTTTCAAATATTAGTTAATAATGTTTATATAAAAATTATTCTCAAGGAAATTATTATATTTAATTGGAACATTTTTTTACTAATAAATTTCTTAATTTTTTAACAATATTTTTTCATTGCATAGATATTTGTGAAAATAGAATATGATTTTTGAATATCTTCACTTTATTTTATAGTTTATATTTTTTTCTAATATATTTTTCTTTCATTATTGTGTTATCTTCTAAGTCTTTTAGATGATTTTTTTGTTCATTTTTTAATTTTTCACCTAATTCTTTTTTTTTTATTATTAATAATAACAAAAAATTGTTGTACTGAGAAAAGAGAAAATGTGAGAAATAAGTAAAAAAAGATAAAAGTTAATAGGAAAAGATGAAAAGTTTTATAATTTCTAATTTTTTACAATTATTCCTTAAGCATATATTCAATAATTCATAATAACGTGAAATGAGGAGTGATAGAGAGAAAAAAATTGATTTTCAGATAAGGATAGAAATTAGATGTTTTATATGAATTAAATTATTTGGGCCTATTGTTAAATTTTTACAATTGGTTGAGGCTTAACACTACAAGAAAACCAAACTTTTAGGAAGTCTAATAATATTAGAAAATAAATATAATAATTGTGAGAATTATAAACAAGTTTGGCTAAAGTTAACTAAATAAATAATTGTAATAAAACAATATTATATCTCTTCACAAACAAGTGTAATAAATGAATTCTCTAAAGTTACCAAACCTAATAAAATAATATTATAACTCTTCCCAATACTAAACAAACCTAATATAATAATATTATAACTCTTTCCAATGCTAAACAAACCTAATATAATAATATTATAACTCTTCCCAACATAAAAAACAATAATTTATTAATAGTAACTTTTTATATTTTCGATCACTTTCATTTATTCTCACTTTAATATAAAGTGTGTTGAATTTGTATAAATTCTAAAAATTTATAAATATTTATATAAACTCTCTTTATCTCTCTAAATATGTATATAAACATATATAATTTCTAAAAATATATTTGAAACTCTAAATTGAGTTTTAAAAAGATAAATTAACTTCATTGAAACTAGAATTAGAATCATTGAAATGATGAAATATGTTATTTTTTTATGAAGTAAATGTGTTGATTTTAAATAAAATGACTTCTTTTTCAATTTCAAAACTTGAATAAATTAAATATGTTGAGAAAAATATGGTGAATTGTGAACTAAATGAGCAGTAACTTTTCAAAATTCTATTTCAATCAATACAGAGGAACATCAAATTCAATTAGTCAATTTGAGAAAATAAATGTGCATTTCGTTACTTTCTTACATTAAGCCTAATCATACATGGTGTTGGATTATTGGATTTCAAATATTCATTATCGAATAAGTGAGGAACAAAACTTTATAATTTGTATTTTTAAGTTTGAAACCGTAAATCATCGCAAAACATCTATATTACATTTAAGTATTGTGTTTGAATCTCTCTCCAAAACAAATCACAATCTAACTGTCAAAAATGCTTAAGAATCCAATCTTACGGTTCAAAATATCTATGTCTATTTATGGTCTAAAATAATTCTCTCTATCTATAATCTAACAGTCAAGATTCACTCACTACATTCACACGTAAATTAACATACACATTCAACTACCTTCAAACCCAAAATAACATTATATATATATAGTGTCATAGGCACGAGAAATTTGCTAGTTTATATATAGACACACACTAAATAATATGAACTTATATAATATCAACACCAATAATTCAATTATCACTATAACAATTCAAATTTTCAACGCAATCAATTCAATGTTTCAGCGCAATTCATTAATGAATAATTTTACACTCTAATAACTTTTAATTCACAAAAAATAATATTTTAGAGATTTTTAAACGTATTCAATTATTTATGGGATTGAAAGAGTAAATTTAAAAATTAAAAGTTTTATTTAAATCACAATAAAGATATCTCAAATTCAGTTAATCAATTTTAAAAAATTCTTTAATAAAGTTATCATATAACGTTTTCAAAATATGAAAACTTGTCAAGAATAATTATAAATTTACTTAATGAAAGTATCAAATAATGTTAATTTTGTTTTTCTATTTATTATGATAGTCTCATTCAAAGGTCGCCCCCTTTCATATAATTTTGGAAAGATTACAGATTAGTTATATTTTTGCACTCTAAAAACAAATAAGTCCTAAAAAAACATTTCATAGGCCACTGATGTCCTACTTTTCATAAAAAAATTCCAATAAGATTATATATCTAATACAATTCTTATTTTACCCTTTTCATATATCATGTATGTTGCTTAACTAATTTTTTCCAAATGATTTTGCTAAAGCAATTATTGAAAATAAATAATTTAATAAAAAAATATTTCAAATGCACATTATATTAGATTTATTAAGATAATTTGATAACTTTTTTAGATAACATTATCTCAAATTTATAGAGATTTTTTTTTAATGTTGAGATTTTCTTTTAAAGAAATATGAAATTGAAAATTCAAAAATAATGAAAATAATTATTTATTTCATAAATGAAATGCATGAAAAGTATTTCATTGTATTTTAACATGTATGTATTTACAGAAAGTGAATTTCAAATAATTTGTTAAATGTTTTTGGATTATTAATTTTGGTAACAATTAATATTTTTTTAACTAGGTATTAGTTAAAAAATATTGGAAGTAGAGAGAAAAAATTTATTATAGTGAAAGAAAGTACTAATGAAAATTTAGAAAAAAAGGGCAATACTGAAAAAAGATTCATTACTTATAAAATCTGAACTTATTTAAAAATATTTCTTAAAAGTTTGACTTATCTTTGTGAAAACTTTATAGGATTTATTTGTCTTTAGAGTTTAAAAGTAGGACTTATTAGTAATTTTTTCTATAATTTTTTTGATCTCATTGTCTCGAAGTTTATATATTTTCTAAAAATATATTTGTCAATTTGAATTGAGCTTTGAAAAACATTCACTTTCTTCAAAATAAAATTGGAGTCATTGAAATGGTGATATATATTTTTCATATACCAAGTAAACGTGTTGATTGTAAATAAAATAATTTTTTTTTTCAATTTAAAAGCTTAAACAATTAATGGAAAGTAATGGAAAGACTCCAAATCCACACCAAATTCAATTCAAATTAGGTTTAAATTAGAAATTTTAGTACCCTAATTTTGATTTCAGCTAACATTGGAAGGTCATAATCCCTTATCAAAGTCAATCAAGTGATTCAAAACAATAATTTGAATCATAATCTATTCAATTGAACCATTTGATTTCAAATTAGCCTACGCAATTGTGCCAATTTTGCAAAACCACAAAAATTGAGGTTTTGGACCCATATTTCCCATTCTTGATTTGTCAAATCTCTATCTTTCCATTACCAAACACTCAAATTGACCATGCTATGGTGAAATTTAATTTGTTTTACCTACAAATCCTCAAGTTTCGCTCTCGATCAACCTACTTTCACTGTTGGATCGAATTTGGCCGCCAAAGTAGTGCGATCATGAATACAGGTTCCCTAACTCTTAAATCTTCATCTCGCCATTATAAAATCATAAAATTGATAATCCCATCATGAAATTCAAGTCATTTTATGTAAAATTCCTTATAATTTTATTTTGATTAGGTTACTTTCATTGTTTGATCGAAAAATAACCATCTGGATTGTTCGATTAATGCTTAGTAAGTCCCCTTCTTAATTCGATGGTGCAAGTAACCCAACCATAGTGAAATTCTAAGGGTTTTACATAAATTGACTTGAATTTATTGGTGGAATCATCAATTTTATGATTTGATGATGGCAGAATGAAAAATTGAGAGTTAGGAAACCTGTATCCATGATCGAACAACTCCGGTGCCCTATTTTGTCAAATATCTATCTTTCCATCACCAAACACTCAAATTGATAATGATATGATGAAATTAATTTAATTTTACATAAAAACCCTCAAGTTCACCTCTTGATCGATCGACTTTCACTATTGGATCAGATTTGTCAGGATCGTCTAATCATGGATATAAGTTTCCTAACTCTTAAATCTTCATCTCTCTCTCATTAAATCATAAAATTGATGATTCCAACTTGAAATTCAAGTCATTTTACGTAAAAGTCTCATAATTTTACTCTAATTGGGTTACTTTCACCATTAATTTGATAGAAAAGGGGCATTTAAACAGTCCGATTAATGATTCGGAAACCCCCTTCTCAATCTGATAGTAAAAGTAACCCAATCATACTAACATTTTTAGGGATTTTATATAAATTTACTTCTATTTCATTATGGAATAATCAATTTTATGATTTGATAATGGTAGGACGAAGAATTGAGAGCTAGGGAATCGGTATCAATGATCGAACGACTACGACGGTCCAATTTGTCAAATCTCTATCTTCCCATTACCAAACACTCAAATTGATCATGTTATGGTGAAATTCAGTTAATTTTACCTAAAGATCCTAAATTTCCCACCCCCCCTTCACTCGACCTACTTTCATCGTTGGATCGAATTTGGATCGCTAGGTCCTCCAATCATGGATACAGGTTCCCTAACTATTAATTCTTCATCCTGCCATCATCAAATTAATGATTCTATCATGAAATTAAAGTTATTTTATTTAAAATCCCTCATAATTTCAATTTGATTGGGTTACTTCCACCGTTGGATCGAAAAACGAGCATTTAGGCCATCCAATTAATGCTTCAAAAGCCCTTTTTCAATCCGATGGTGAAAGTAATCCAATCAAAGTAAAATTCTTAGTAATTTTACAAATAATTGATAAAATTTTATGATGTAATCATCAATTTTATGAATTGATGTTGGGAATATGGAGAATTGAGAGTTTTGGAACCTATATCCATGATGAGACAACTCTAGTGACCGAATTTGTCAAATCTCTATCTTCCTATCACCAAAAACTCAAATCAATCATGCTATGATGAAATTAATTTCATCTTATGCAAAAAATCTCAAGTACCCCTCCCAATTGACCTACTTTCACCGTTGGATAGAATTTGGGCTACCAAAGTCGTCCGATCAGGGATACAAGTTCCATAACTCTTAATTCTTCATCTTCCCATCATTAAATCATAAAATTTATGACACCATCATAAAATTCAAGCCATTTTATATAAAATCCCACACAATTTCACTCTAATTTGGTTACTTTCACCGTTGGACCGGAAAAAAGGGCATCTAGACCATCTGATTAATGCTTCAGAAGCCTTTTTTTCAATCCGATTATTAAAGTGAAATTATTAGTGATTTTACATATAATTGATTACATTTTATGATGGAATCATCAATTTGAGGATTTGATGATGGGAAGATGGAGAATTGAGAGTTTGGGAACCTATATCCATAATCAGACAACTCTAGTGGCCGAATTTGTCAAATCTCTATCTTCACATCACCAAAAACTCAAATTGATCATGCTATGATGAAATTAAGTTCATATTATGTAAAAACCCTTAAGTTCTCCTCTCAATCGACCTACTTTCATCGTTGGATTGAATTCGGGCTGCCGAAGTCGTCCGATCATGGATACAAGTTCTCTAACTCTTAATTCTTCATCTTCCCACTATTAAATCATAAAATTTATGACACCATAATAAAATTCAAGTCATTTTATATAAAATCCTTATAATTTCACTCTGATTTGGTTACTTCTACTGTTGGACTGAAAAAAGAGCATTTAGGTAATTTAATTAATGCTTTAGAAGCCTTATTTTCAATCTGATGGGGAAAGTAATACTATCAAAGTGAAATTATTAGTGATTTTACATAGAATTAATTAAATTTTATGATGGAATCATCAATTTTATGATTTGATGATGGGAAGATGGAGAATTAAGAGTTTGAGAACCTATATCCATGATCGAACAACTCTAGTGGTCAAATTTCTCAAATCTCTATCTTCACATCACCAAAAACTCCAATTGATCATGATATGGTGAAATTAAGTTCATATTATGCAAAAACCCTCAGGTTCTCCTCTCAATCGACCTACTTTCATTGTTGGATCCAATTCGGGCCGCTAAAGTCATCTGATCATGGATACAAGTTCCCTAACTCTTAATTCTTCATCTTTCCATCATTAAATCATAAAATTTATGATACCATTATGAAATTCAATTCATTTTATATAAAATCACTCATAATTTCATTCTAATTGGGTTACTTTCACGGTTAGACCGAAAAAGGGCATCTAGATCGTCCAATTAATGCTTCAGAAGTCCTTTTTTCAATTTGATGGTGAAAGTAATCCAATCAAATTGAAATTCTTAGTGTTTTTTTACATCGAATTGATTAAATTTTATGATGGAATCATAAATTTTAGTATTTGATGATGAGAAGATGGAGAATTAAGGGTGTGGGAATCTATATCCATGATCGGACAACTCTAGTGGCAGAATTTGTCAAATCTCTATCTTCCCATCACCAAAAACTCAAATTAATCATTCTATGATGAAATTAAGTTTATCTTATGTAAAAAACCCCAAGTTCCCCTCTCAATCGACCTACTTTCACCGTTGGATCAAATTCGGGCCACCAAAGTCGATTGATCATGGATACAAGTTTCCTAACTCTTAATTCTTCATCTTTCCATCATTAAATCATAAAATTGATGACACCAACATGAAATTCAAGTAACTTTATATAAAATCCCTCATAATTTCATTCTGATTGGGTTACTTTTACTGTTGGACCGGAAAAGAGGCATTAGGACTGTCTAATTAATGCTTCAGAAGCCTTCTTTTTTCAATCCAATAGTGAAGGTAATCCAATCAAAGTGAAATTATGAATGATTCTACATATGGTTTATTGACTTTTATGATGGAATCATCAATTTTAGGATTTGATGATGGGAAGATGGAGAATTGAGAGTTTGGGAACCTATATCCATGATCAAACAACTCTAGTGGCCGGATTGGATGGAAACTATATCCGTGATTGACAATTAGATAGAAAAATTTAATTCGCAAATCACCATATTTCATTTTTTTGACATATTTAAAGTATTAAATCTTTCATATTGGAAAATAAGTCATTTATTTTAAAATCAATACATTCACTATTGAAATAAACAACATATGTTACCATTTCAATGACTCCAATTCTATTTTAAATGAAGTAAATTCATTTTTTCAAAAATTAATTTAAAATTTTAAAGATAATATATATATATATATATATATATATATATATATATTTGTATATAGACTCAAAAAGATAAAATGAGTTTATATATTAAAATTTATCTAGATTTAACATACTTAATATTAGAGAGAGAAATTTTAAAAATTATATATTACAGAGAAATCATTTATATAAATGAAAATTTAATTATTTACTCTTAATTTTATTTACAAATCATTATCTTTCATTAAAGGTTTATATAAATAAATTAAGTGCTTCAAATATAAAAGCTTCAAATGATTTAAATGTCACATTGATATTTCAATAAAAATTTGATGATATAAAATTCAAATTTTCAATTTCATAAAATTTCTCCATTTATTTAATAATTGATTTAAAAAATTATTTATTTAAAAAATATGTAGGATTCTTCATGTATTTAAATATGAATATGATGAATGCTTTGAAATCTTCGTAGAAAAAATTTCAATTAAAAAATTTCACAAATTTTCAGATATTTTTAATCACATGCTCTATACTAGTAGTTATAAGTAAGAAAAAAATTCTACAAAATTTGAAGTTAAATAAACAATTAACCGCCAGATATGGTTGACCAGGACGGTCGACCGCTTTACAGGGACGCCCTTCCAGCAGACTCGACACTGTTCTCCATCGTGATGGACATGTGTGGCGGGGCGTTTACCATGCCCAGTCACAATTGCACGTCCAAATAGATGTGCCCGAGCAGATTATGGTTCCTGGACACCATTCTCATAAAGAACGCGTGTCCCCTGCAGCACGTGGCAGAGCGCAGAGGCGACCTCCTCCATTGCCTCTATGCTTTCCACACGGGCACGTGGTTTTCTGTCCCGTCTCTGGTATGGGGGCAGATGTTCAAGGTCTGGGACGGCCTCGTCAACAAGAGGATGCGGCGAGCAGCGAGTTGGCGGTTTCCCTTTCTTTTCCTTGTCGCCGTTTTTCTGAGCCGTGCCAGTATACCGGTCAGTGATACTGACGTTCAGTTGGCACCGCCCGCCCACTTCACATCTACTCAGTGGGAGCGGATGAGGCGACACTTAGAGCAACAGGACAACCAGGATGATCCACCAGACGATGTAGATATGGATGCCCCGGTGGAGATGGATGAGGGAGAGCCTGCCGAGGGTGCGTCCGATGATGAGGAGATGGAGGAGGAGGAGATGGATGTTGCTACAGAGCGGCATGACATCTTAGCGACAGGCTACTCCTGCCTAGCGGCTGACATAGAGTGGCTCCAGCAGGGTTTTGACGAGCATGTCCAGGTGACGCAGAGTCAACTGGCAGGCATTCGGACGGACATTTCATCTCTGGCGCAGGGTCAGAGGGCTATTTTAGATGAGTTCCGTGCCTTCCAGCAGGACCTACAGTTCCTGCTTGCCGGACGAGCTTCCACCTCCACCTCTACTCCCACCGAGCCACCACCACCACCACCCGCCCTCGAGTAGCTGCTTTTATTTGTCCTTTATGCTTTACTTTCTGTATTTTTCTTTCTTTATGTTTGATAGGCCATGTTGGCCATGTTTTCTTTCATTTTTAGTTTTTTATAAGTATTCCAGATGCATGTACACTTTGTTCTAAACTCATTTTCATATTTATGGAATACATTTATCTTTTCTGTTATACCATGTGTTATCTTTCCTGTCTTTATTTTTGTTTTCTGTCAATATATCTGTTCTCTATACATTGACTATGTATGTAGTACCACTTGCCTAATTGTTATATGCGATTCAGTTGATAATTTTCGTTTATTACCGCCTGGTTTAAATTTCCACTACTATTGAGATTGCTTCAACGCAGTATGGCGGTAATAAAGAAAGGCAGCCCCTTTGCATGCTATACGTTAGCGTGCCTGGATAGTCAATATCTTATCGCATAAACCTCTTAGACAATTGGGAAACATTAGTTCAGACCCTTAGATATGCAGTGATCTTAACATTCTCTATTTGTGCATAATTATTTTATTATGTTCTTTTCATATACTTTTTGTTCCTTTTAATGCTCGTGGTATCTAGTTGGTGTTCTGTGCAGGTTTCTCTTATCTGTAGGATGACCGCTACTATGGAATACCATTTTTGTCGCATTCTGCAATCCCGGTAACTTCTTTCCTTGTTCTTCTTGTCCAAACATTGAGGACAATGTTGCATATAAGTTTGGGGGTGCGGTATGCTATAGCACTTGCATATGCATGCAATGTTCAGTCTTAGTATTGAGTGTCATTGTAGAGCAGTTTCTTGATATTTTTGCATGCTTGCTATGATGTCTTGCTTTTTAAAGGAAATTCATTCGAATAAATGTCCGAGGTAAATGCAGCAGGTAGTTAAGAACTTTAACATTATAAATACCCGCACTTTTGCAAGCTATATAGTAGGCTAGAACGGTCTACATTTTTGTCCAAATATGAGCACGTATAGTTCTTGCCCTAAATTTGTCCTTAACCGCACAAATTCGCACACATGCATTTTAAATTGTGGGGTATAAGTCTGATGGAGAATTTTGTAAATTTTTGTTTTTATCTGAACAACTTAGAGAATAAGTTCTTCCGGTTGTTGTAAAAAAAAAAAAACATTATAAAATAATGCAATAAGCCTTCTCACTCAATAAATCGGATTTCTGTGCCTCAAAGCAGGGAGTATTCGCGTATAAGTGTGCAAGGTTGAGCAATAATAAGCGGGTGGCTTGCTTAAGTTCATCGCCTTGTAAGCTCAGTTATTAAGTCCGAGGGGTGTTTCTTCACCTAATGCCCTAAAGCCAATTGGTTTGGGAGTCATTGGCCCAATGCCGCTACATGGGCTTGCAAGAAAGCAAAAAGAGCTAAGCATTGCACGGTAATCCGCACATGAGCAATCATGAATGTTTTGTGATAATGAACAACTATGTCGAGCATTTTCAATGAGTTTTTCTCTTAAAATCAGATTTGTTCTTTTTCTTCTCCAAATATGACAAAAGCCACGCGTTAGAATGCATGTTCACTTTTTAAAGAGGATTTTGGGGTCGGAATTGGTATGTTTGTTCGGACTGGCCATTATGTGGGGGCTGTCGTTTATTTGTAGCTTGTAAAAGTTCATTTTTAATAATGACCACATAGTTCTGTAATACTTGTTGCATTTGCCAAATGTGAAATGAACGGATGATCGCCCTTTATCTAGTTGATGACTGAGCATGATTAAACTTTTGTATAAGATAGTTAATTTTATTTTTGTGATATTGCATTGCTAAGGGACTAGCAATATGTAAGTTTGGGGGTGTGATAAGTGTTCAATTCTATGCATTTGAACCCTCTTTATTGCATATGTTAGTTCCATTTTTATGATTACCGAGATATGTTTACGGTATTTTTGTGTTTTTGAGGTATTGCAGGTCTTGTAGTGAAAGGAGCAAAGTTTGAGGCTATTTGCAGCTGAAGAACAAAAATAAAAAATGTAGCCAAAGGCATCTCGAGCAATCAAGATGTTGATCTCGATCAATCGAGATCTCGATTGATCGAGATCTTATTTCGATTGATTGAAATCTCGATCAATCGAGATCCAATCTCGATTGATCGAGATTCTGCAGAAGCCACTTGCCCACTTGCTCAACTACTCTCCCACTTGCAACAAAATCTCCCTTTTTACACGACTTAGAGGGATTGTCTGACTTGAACAAGACCCTTGGGGACCTTCTTGATACAAGGGATATATATATTGATATATATATATATATATATATATATATATATATATATATGGTGGGCCCCAAGGTTGAAAAAGGAAGCCTTAAAGCACCAAAAAGCCACATATCTCAAATATCTCTCAACACACATCAGACATCCAAGGAGAGACATTCGGGAGAGGAAGAGGAGAAGCTGAACCAGACCAAGAAGCTTCACTTTCTTCATCAATGTAAGAGTGCAAGGCAACCATGAGCAACTAACTCTTCTACTAGGGTGTTGGGTTCAACCCCTAGCCATGTAAACTTGTTCATCTTTGTAGCACTTGGGATTTGTAATTAAATGTTGATTATTTAGTCTAGTGATCATGTACACTAATACATTTCTTTTATATATTCATATGATTTTGGTTTTATTCTTGTCTTAGAGTATAATCTTCATGTGAATGCACAACATTTGCATATTCCACAAGAAGTGCAAATGATGGCTAGATAATGGTGTTTAAATGAATGTGTTGTATTTGTTTGTATAAACCATGCCAAGATAAGGTAGCTTGGTTGTATGTAGGTTTACTTAGAGAGTAGGGTAATTAGGTAGTTAGTTAGGTTGAAGAGCTATGCTTATTGAAGATGGATTATAATAGGCGGACAAACACATTGATCTTTTGATATGTCATTGAGGTCACAAGCCTAATGACATTGCTAGTTTTCTCTCCCATCCTTTACTCTTTAATTTTATTGTCATTACATTCATGCAATAATTTATAAACAAAAATTCAAAAACCATGTTTTTAGGATTAAAGTGGAATTAATCTTTCTTTAAGACAATTGCGACTAGTCCTCGTGGGATCGATACCCTCTATATAGAACCTTATCTACAAAGATTCGTGCTCTTGCGAGTGGTTAAATTATATTTTAATAAAAAGGGCAAAAATTAAGCTTACAATATAATCCGAGTTTAGCCACATCATCCTTAAGCAATCTAGCTCTTTCTCCAGCAGCATTAGGAACAAGGTTGTTATTCCTTTCTTCAGCCATGTCTTCAATTAATTCTTCCTTTTGCACAATGGTTTCAACAGGGATGCTCCTCTGTTGTCTAAGAGTACGTTCAGGCTCAGAACCAAGAGGTATCAAAGGATTAGCCACAAAACAACGACCTTGCATATATTAACAAAAAGTACCTGAAAAGAAAACAAAAGCAAAATTAAAAACAAAATAGAAAAATTTCCTAAACTAAAAATTCAATTAAAATTAATTATGTAAAATCCAATCAATGAAATAGATAATCTTCGGCAAAGTGCTAAAAATTGATCGTGTGTTGTGAGTTCATCAATTAAAATTATCACACTTCGCAATAGAATGAATTCCCTATAGAATAGGGCTATCGAAAGGGGTGTCGAACATCAACAATTATGATCTGAATGAGTTGGAATACGGAATTAATTCTAATTAAATTTTAAAGAAAAGAATTCTGATTTTTATATTTAAACTAATTAAAAAGCAATTAAAATAAAACAAAGGAAAATAGAGACTATAGATAATATGAGATAAATCTAGGGTATTGACTTCACCACGAATATCACAATCAATGGTCAATTGAATTAACTATGAAAAATTATATCATGCATAAGTGGTGTCGGTGGTTACAAGCTCACCTTCATCCGTCAAGAATATAACATATGATTAAGGCTAAGTCATGGACTATCTTCGATTGGCATGGGTCATCTGCCTAACTACTCTACTCTAGGGTGCAGTATAGTCCATCTTCTCTAGGCATACTCCATCAAAGCAGATAATGATATATTCAGTGATTACCATTATGTAATAATCGCTCTCATGATCACAGAAAATAAGAGATCATTGAAACTGAATTTATAAGACTTTATAGCTCAATTCTAAATTACACAATCTATGCATGTATATAAAGGTCCCCAATAATTAAAACAATCAAACCATTGATGCTTAGTTAGGGCTACATCAAAAGCCTAGTGGATGAACTAGCAGCTCATGGTAGAAGAAGAAGCTTCAACGGTTGAGGAAGAAGGCATCATCTTCCTAAATATCAAATATAATATAAGAAATCATTGAAACTGAATTTATAAGACTTTATAGCTCAATTCTATAATAAGAATCCTCTAAATTACACAATCTATGCATGTATATAAAGATCCCCAATAATTAAAACAATCAAACCATTGATGCTTAGTTAAGGCTACATCAAAACCCTAGTGGATGAACTAGCAACTCATGGTAGAAGAATAAGCTTCAACAGTTGAGGAAGAAGGCATCATCTTCATGAATTATGTGCAAGACTTCGTTTTCCAATGATTCTCCACTCCAAAACTCTGCAAAGTATGTCTTCAATTATGTCCAAAGGCTCTCTAAAACTCTCCAAATCAACCTTCAATTCGCCCCTTTATGCACCAAGAGAATACACTAAAGTCCTAATCCAATTAGGAATTAATTAGGTTTTCCTGTAACACTAATCAGGTGGGTTTTTCTACTGACGTTCGGCCCAACTTTTGACCCACTAGAAGTTCGATTCACGAAATTTTTGTGAAATACAAAAGTGTCCAAAATCGAATTTCATTCAACTTATATTGAAATTAAGTAGATTTGAGGCCCAAAGATAACACTTCTGGTCCGTTTTCCAAAACGGGATTAAAACTGTATTAAGCGCAGAATTGGGCTTCAGGCCCGTAACCTTCTTAAGCAGTTCTAATTCTCTTGTACCTATTCCATGGGCTGATTTGAGTTGAAATAAAGAGTTGAATGGATCCATTTGATGTAGGCTTCATCCAACCCTCTTGCATGTCATCTTTAAAAGCCCAAAATCGTGGTTTTAACTAAAATAATCATTAAGGCCCTCAAAATATAGAAAACACTAAAATAAATTAAAATCACAAAATAATCTATCACTAAGAGAATAAAATATGCAAGTTATGAGGCTAAATTTCGTAACATTCAACGCTGATCACTAAGCCAATCAAGCCTCATCCTCTATCAGAGCTTTATCTGAAAAAGTTTTGGGGGAAAGGATAAGCATAGAACTACGCCCACTAAGATTGATCCACCTGAGTCTACCTTAACTCAGGCAGCCATGCATGAATGCACATGAAATTTCTAAGTGTCTATATGTCATGCCTCAATGATTTTCATGTTCAGAACATTCATATTTTCTAAATCATGCATGATGTCTCATATTCTAATAACAAAATAGTTTACAAGGAATCATAACTCTCAAATAAACTCACACCACGTATACCTGGAAATCACTTCAACAGGGACTTCAGATTATCATAATTCTATAGGAAGGGTCTTTTCCAATCTACAAACTCTACTTACGTTCTACTGGTTGCTAAGTCGACGGAAGCGACATCCACTTGGCCAAGTTTTGGGACTTACAACCATGGGCTCTCAGCCATTCTTAATTCTCACACGTGCCCCCAAAAACCATGATTTCCACATAATGCACATTTATCACATAAATGCACAAAATCAAAATTTTCACCAAATTTCCTCAATGCATGACATATATCAAGTCTATGCATAACAATTTCACCTCAAGCTTGTCACAAAGAAAATTTACTCATTTAATAGAAATCACAACCAATGCATTTTAAGAAAATCTCATTTCATGCATTTATCTCACAAATTAGGTCAACTCCCAATTATGATGCAATTATTCCTAAGACTCAACATGAACTCAAATATAGCATTTAACATATGCATATCACATAACTCAATCTAGAACATGCTAGACAACAACAATCGCACCACACAAGTCAATCATTACATGAATGAGTTCACAAATATTTCATGTCATAATTATGTGACCTATAGAATCAAAATAGGGAAGAGATTCACACCCCTACCATAAGTCTCAAGTCTTGGAAGCTAAGTCCCAAACTTTCAACCTTTTTTATCTTACCAAAAATGGATTTTGTTCGGCTCAATGTGAAGTCCTTGCCGAGTAGAGCAAACCATTTGCCTTCGACGATCTCCAAATCTTGGTACAACCTTTCCGAAATGAAGAGAGAAGGTAGAGAGAGGAAGAGGAAGAGATAGAGAGATATAATTTCTGTATCTAAGTGGCAGAGATCCCAGCTCTAGATATTTATATCCTCATGGGGCATGAAATGACTAAAATGCCCCCAGGTCACTTAATGTACCGTCCCGACCTCCATTTTTGATTTTGAAAGTGGCTATGACTCTGAAATCGCTTTCTTAACTCATTAAAAATTTCTTTTGGTATATAAACAAAAATTACATTTTTTCAAAAAAAATTCGGATTCTCGGTCCCACCAGACTGCATCCAAGGGCCCCGTTGACCCAAAAAGTCAAATTTCTCCAAATATTCCCAAAACTTTCTAAAACCTTAAAATAACCTCCCAAACATGTTTTCCATAATTAAAATATGCTAAACATCATTTAAAATACAATTAGGGCAAAAATGATGCCTAAAATAAAAACTGGTCAAAATTGGACCCGATCTCTACAATTTCTCAACTTTCGAGGAATTTCGTCCTCGAAATTAAAATGTACCTGATGAACCTAGAGGGGGGGTGAATAGGTTCTTCAATTTTTCTTCCTGATATTTGCAAGTTTGGATGTCACATGCAATCACATAATTATGGACACACATAGTTATAGAGGAAACCCCACGATGAGAAAAAACCTCTTTGAACTGAGCTCCACTATGTCTAAAAGGGTAGTACAGTAATTCTCTCAATCACTCTCTCACTCACCCAACTCACAACATAGTTGCTCTAGCACTCAACCTAGTTCACAGCCTCCTTAGGTCTGAACCACTCTCACCAAATCTCACAATAGCTTTTTCACTCTCAACACAACTCAGGCTTCCCAAAGACCAAGCTATCTCACCACAATCACTCACACACCCCCTGTCCAAAGTATGCTAATACTTGGTCTATACACAGTGATAGTGGCGTCAGTTCGATGTAAGGCCTTCGATATTCTTTGACAAATAATGGCACTTGAACTCTTGTGGTGATAGGCTTCAATAAGTACACCCTTAAAGTGTAGCTACAACGGTCTTGTAGAAATTCATTCTTTCAAGGAATCCAGTCCTCAGTTTCATAGATTTCCATTTGACTTGGTGTTATCCTTTTTAACAGCTATCCTGGTACTGTTTGGCCTGTGTACTTGTTATTTAAATATACTTAGCAGTAACTACAGTAGAAGTTAATCGCACAAAGCTCATGTAAACAAGTATAATAATTAATAGCATAATTAGCAATTTAAATTCAGCACATTTATCAATTCAAAATTAGCTTTTTAGCAATTTGAATTCAGCACATTCATCAATTCAAAATCAGCATTTTAAATTCCAAAACAACATTATTAATTAATCAAATCAGCAATATGGAATTTCCAAAACAGCACTAGTAACAACTCAAATTAGCAACATGGAATTTCCAAAACAACACTATTAATAATTCAAATCAGCAACATGAAATTTCCAAAACAGATTTTCAAAATGCAACTTGCAAGTGTAATAATTCAACAAAACAGATTTTGAAACAAAGTTTGAGCAACAATATATTTCCAGCAAAAACAGGTTTTAGGAGCACATTTTCAGCAACATATTTTTCCAGGAAAATAGATTTTCAAAATCAGAACATTGGAAGCAAAAAACTGAATTCAAATAGCAAGCATTTTAGAAAGCAAGATAGAATTCATAAAACATTAAACAATTTTCAAATACCCAAAGAACAGATTCCATCATTTTTGGATTCAACATGGTCTCTAAACATAACTGGTAATTTATCAAATTCAAACAAAGACACAAAACAAACTCAATAGGTTTTTAGAAAACACAACCAGAATATCATAACTTGTTCATCAACATAGAAATATTAGAAAACTTGTATACAGTAACATGAGATTACAGTAAATATGAAAGATATAGAATCAAGAACACGCATAAGCTATGAACCGTGAACCTGTGCATATAGAGCATTAACACATAAACCCCAACTTGTGTGCTTGTATAGTGTGAGAGAAAAGGATTTGGAACAATTTTACCACTATAAGAGAGAAGATTTTTCCCTTTCAGCTGCCAACAAGAACCCAGATATTTTCAGTTCAAGCTTCATCAATTAAGCAACAAAAGAGAGGATCGAGACAGGCATGGAAATGTTTCAACATGAAGCTCTGTAACTCACAGTCTCTCTCTATCATTACACTGCCGCACCAAGCCACAATCCCACACTTTGTATCTCACCCTCTCTCTCTCTATCAGAACACAACTGCACCAAGTCACAATCCCTCACTCTGTATCTCACACTTTCTCTCTATCACTACACAGCCGCACGAAGCCACAATCCCCCACTCTGTATCTCACACTCTCTTTACTTTTCCCTTATTTCTTTGATTCATTTGACTGACCCTAATAACCGAGAGAGAGGTGATATTTATATCACCTTTTGTATTTAAATTTTCTTTTTTTTAAAAGACACCTTTTTTGAATTGAAAAGAAACCCAAGCAATTTAACTTTCCAAAATACCCCTCCACTAATGGTTAGTGAAAAATACATAACAAATAAAGCAAAAAAAATTAAATTATGAAATTAAATCCAACAAAGTATATTTGATGATAAAGGACACAAATACCCCTATGGATCCTTTTGACATTAAAACTTGGGCAAACATGTTCATGCACTTTCTAATCTCGTTCTCACGTAGCTTCTTCAACTCCGTGGTGTCTCCAAAGTACCTTGACTAATGGAATGGTCTTACCCCGAAGTACTTGGTCTCTAGTATCCAAAATTTGAATCGGCCTCTCCTCGTATGACACATCCTCCTCCACCTCAAGGTCTATCCAATCAAGCACATTTGAAAGATCTGGTTTATAGTTTCTTAACATAGAAACGTGAAAAGTGATGTGTACACTTTACATTTGTGGTGGCAATGCCAAGCAATAAGCAACCTCTCCAACTCGATCCAAAATATCAAATGGTCTGATAAATTATGGCGCTTGCTTGCCACCACAACCAAATCTCATTAAGCCCTTTAGTGGCGAGACTTTTAGGAAGACATGGTCCCCACCTCAAATGTCAAAGGTCGTCGCCTTATATCGACATAGCATTTCTGACGGCTTTGAGCAGGAAATAATCTCTGCCTCATTACCTTGATCTTATTCGTAGTCTCTCACACTATATCCGGTCTCAAGGAAAATTTCTCTCTAATTTTGGTCCAACAGAGAGGTGACCTACACGGCCTACCATACAAAACCTCAAATGGAGCCATCTCAATACTAGCTTGATAGTTATTATTATATTCAAACTCCACCAATGGAAGGTGATCCTCCCAACTGCCCCGAAGATCAAGTATACACATCTGTAGCATATCCTCCAAAATTTGTATAGTACATTCTGACTGACCATTTGTTTGAGGATGAAAAGGCATACTAAAGTGAAGGTCTGTATCAAGCACTGCCTGAAAACTCTGTCAAAACTGAGATGTAAATCGTGGGTCACTATCTGAAATAATAGAAACTGGCACACCATGAAGCCTAAGGATCTGATCAAAGTACAATTTATTAAGAGTATCTGCATCATCGATCACTTGGATAGGAATGAAATGAGCCACCTTGGTCAACCTATCGACAACTACCCAAATGGCATCATGACTCTTCCTCAAATTTTGAAGCCCCATCACAAAGTCCGTAGTTACATGCTCTCACTTCCACATTGTGACAGGGAATGGTTGTAATAACCCCGCTAGTCTCTGATGCTCGGCCTTCACTTGTTGCAAGTGAGGCATCTCGCTACGAATTGAGCTACATCACTCTTCATACCTTTCCACCAATACTATCGACGTAGGTTATGGTACATCTTGATACTGCCCAGATGTACTGCAAGCCTCGAGTTATGAAACTCTTTAAGAAACTCTCCTCTACAAATTAAGGGATCAAATATATTCCCTTCAAATTTTAAGCTCTCATCAGAATTAATTGTCCATCCTCCCACCACTTCGCCACCTAAAATTTGAGTGTGAATAGCCTTAATATCAATATCCTAACTTTGCTCTTCAATCACTTTACTCACAAGAGTTGGTTGGGCGATAAGAGTAAACAAGGTTATCGGTCCATTATCCTTACCAAAGTATAATCACATGTTTAAGATATCTTCCATCATCTTCTACTCATATAGCTATGCTTGCTAAGCTACCACGTAACTTCCTACTTAATGCATTCGCTACCACTTTAGCTTTCCCCAAATGATATTGCAAGTCAAAATCATAGTCCTCCATGTACTCTATCCACCTCCGTTGCCTCATGTTCAAATCCTTTTATGAGAAAAGATATTTGAGGCTCTTGTGATCGGAGAATACTTTAAACTTCTCACCATACAAATAAAACCTCCAAAACTTGAGTGCAAAAAATGCTACCGCCAATTCCAAGTCGTGTGTAGGGTAATTTTGCTCATGTATTTTCAATTATCTAAAATCGTACGCCACTACTTTTTTGGTTCGCATTAACACACATCCCAAACTAATTCGTGAAGCGTCACAATAGACCGTATACCCCAACCCACGTTCTGAAATGATCAAAATTGAAGCTGAAGTCAATCGACTCTTTAATTCCATAAAGGCATGCTCATAAGCGTCATTCCACATAAATCTAATCCCTTTCCAAGTAAGCTTAGTCATCAGTACAACCAATCTTAAAAAATATTTCACAAACCTCTGATAATACCTAGCCAATCCCAAGAAGCTTCGTATTTCAAATACGCTCCTTAGCCTTTCCCAATTCATCACCACTTTTATCTTGGATAGATTCATAGAAACCCCTCCTTTGGACACAACATGTCCAAAGAATTTCACCTCCACTAGCCAAAACTCACACTTCTCATATTTGACGTACAATTGATGTTCTCTTAGAAGTTGCAACGCGATCCTCAAGTGACCCTTGTGCTCCACCTTCGAAGACCAGTACACTAGGAACTCATAGTGTTCATATCATGTGTGAAAAGCCATTTCTGATTTCTCCTTCTCTAACCCCTAACTGATAATATCCAGATCTCAAGTCAATCTTTGAGAAATATTTGGAACCTTTAACTTGATTAAACAAGTCATTTATCCTTAGTGAATGATACTTATTCTTGATCATTGCATGATTCAACTTTTGATAGTCAATGCAAACTCGCAAAGATCTATCCTTCTTATTGACAAAAAGAACCGGAGCTCCCCAAAATGAAGTAATAGGACGTACAAATCCCTTGTCTAGTAGCTCTTCTAATTGGTCATTCAGCTCTTTCAACTCAGTCGGTGTCATTTGATACAGTGCCATGAAAATAGGCGCAGTACCTGGAGCAAGTTCTATAACAAACTCCACTTCCCGTTTCGGAGGCAACTCTGTCCAGTCTTCCAAAAATACATCCAAAAACTTATGTACTACACGAGAAAACTCCCTATGTGTCACATGATCACCATCAACTATTAGGCTCACTAAGAAATATCCAAATCCTTTTCAATCACTAGGACTATACGAAGAAGACAAATAAAAGTCATCTTGATCTCCCACAAAAAACACTGACACCCACTGGTGTACACAAAGTCACTCTTCCCTGATATCAATCAATATTGGCTTTGAAGGTAGACAACTAGTCCATACCCAATATTACATCAAAGCTAGAGATGTCGAGCAGAATGAAGTCAAACACTAATCGATGTCCAAAAATCTCGATCTCGTAAGACCAGCAAACACTATCCAAAGTCACTCTACCTTCAACTGGTGTATCAATGGATAAAATTGAGTCCAAAGATGACACCTCTAGCTCCAAAGCATAAGCAAATGCGTATGAAATGAATGAATGCGATGCACCCGAGTCCACTAAAACCCTAGCCCATGAGATAGATACTAGGAATATACCTCAAACCACTAATGGTCCTGCCGAGATCTCTATCAAAATAAGGGTGAAGGCATGACCCTGTGCTCTTTGGCACTACTACCCTGTACCCTAATATCCTTACTGCTAACTAGGAGCACTAGACATGATTCCTCTAACCGGTGCTTGTGAACTCTGAACATATGGCACTGCCTGTGGTGGTGGCAATGCTCTAAAACCCAACTATGGAATAGTAGGCTGCATAGAACATTGTTATGAACCCACCTCACTCTGAGTTCCCTTTTTGTGAGGACAATTCTAACTAATTTGCCCCATTTTTGACAATGGTAGCACTTCTTGTCTATCACTGAAGTAACCTGCCCTTGAGTATACTCAGCCACATAATGTATGGGTTTCTAATAGTTAAAGCATAGCACTCTAGACCATCAAGATCCAATAGGTATTTTCACAGATGGTGTCGATTGGGCTTGTTGTTGTCCTTGTAAGAACGACCCACCATCTATTTATTTTCTTTTAGTATGATTGTCCGGAAGGGACCCCGTGCTCTTTGCTTGGTTCTTTGCTTCCCTTATCCTCTGATTATCATTGTCTAGCTCCTCAACTATAAGTGTTCTCTCTACTACCACAACGTAGTTCGTCAAACCCAAGACTCCAACTTTATCCCTTATGAAGGTTCGGACACCCCTCATGAACTATTTTTTCTTAAGCTCTTCTGTTGGAATCATTTCTTGCACAAACTGGGGAAAGGACATGAATTTGGTCTTGCACTCCATCATCGTCATGTTGCCTAGAATCAAGTTGAAAAATTCCTACCTCATGTTATCCTTTACCATTACCAGGAAGTACTTCTCAATGAAAATCACTTGGAACATGTCCTAATCCATAGTCTCGATGTTATGGTAGTTCTTGATAAACTTCCACCAATGATTGGCCTCACCTATGAGGTAATGGGCTGCCACTTTCACTCTTAGATCCTCCTCTACCTTAAGTGCGATAAGGAGTTTAAAATTTTCACCCAACCAATTTTCTGCCAGTATAGGGTCAGACCCTCCTGCATATAGCGGTGGACTATACCTCTTGACATATCCTAATACCATCATCATTCGACTAGGAGGAGCTACTCTTGATGGAGCTTGTGTCTCCCCTAATGCTTCCCATTCCGTTCCCCTAGCAATTTTCTGCATAGTAGTGACCATGTCATGTATAAACCGCTCTCCATCAATGGGAGGTACCACCGGTGCTCCTCCACACGTTCTATGAGGTGGCATCTTTCTATATTGATAACAAGAAGACATTATAAAATCCATTGTATGAATACCATCAATCAATTCTCTTCATGCATACACAACATCATGCTAAATTGCTTCATAATAGCATGCCATATTAACAAGTAAGCACATAAGTATTTCCATGTAATATGTACTTAGCCTTAGATCTATGATCACAACCTCGAGCTCACAATCCCAAAAATTGATCGGCGTTGAATGTTACGCATTCTAGCCTCTTAATTTGCATATTTTATTCTCTTAGTGATAGATTATTTTGTGATTTTATTTCGTTTTAGTGTTTTCTGTATTTTCAGGCCCTTGGCCCTTAATGATTATTTCAGTTAAAACCATGACTTTGGGCTTTTTAAGATGACATCCAAGAGGGTTAGATGAAGCCTACATCAAATGGATCCATTCAACTATTTATTTCAATTCAAATCAGCCATGGAAGAGGTCCAATAGAATTACAGCTGCTTAAGAAGGTTACGAACATCAAGCCCAATTCTGTGCTTAATATAGTTTTAATCCCGTTTTGAAAAATGGACCAAAAGTGTTATTTTTGAGCCTCAAATCGACTTAATTTTGAAATTGGTTGAACCAAATTTGATTTTGCACACTTTTGTAATTTATAAAAATTTCGTGAATCGGACTTCTAGTGGGTCAAAAGTTGGGCCGAACGTTAGTAGGAAAAACCCACCTGATTAGTGCTGTGGAAAAACCTAATTAATTCCTAATTGGATTAGGACTTTGGTGTATTCTCTTGGTGCATTAAGTGGTGAATTGAAGGCTGTTTTGAGAGAGCTTAGAGAGCCTTTGGATAGAATTGAAGACATACTTTACAGAGCTTTCGAGTGGAGAATCATTGGAGAATGAAGTCTTACGCATAATTCATGAAGATGATGCCTTCTTCCTCAACCGTTGAAGCTTTTTCTTCTACCATGAGCGGCTAGTTCATCCACTAGGGTTTTGATGTAGCCCTAACAAAGCATCAATAGTTTGATTATTTTAATTATGGGGGACCTTTATGTTCATGCATAGATTGTGTAATTTAGAGGATTCTTATTATAGAATTGAGCTATAAAAGTCTTATAAATTCAGTTTCAATTTCTTATCTTGTCTTAGATATTTGGTTGTTATTGAACTCAATCTCTCTTATTTTCTATGATCGTGAGAGCGATTATTACACAATAGTAATCATTGAATATATCATTATACGCTTTGATGGCCCATGCCCATCGAGTAGAGTAGTTAGGTAGATGGCCCATGCCCATCGAAGATAGTCCATGACTTAGCCTTAATCATATGTTATCTTCTTGATAGATGAAAGTGAGCTTGTAGGCACCGACACCACTTATGCATGATATAATTCCCCATAGTTAATTCAATTGACAATTGATTGTACCTAGATTTGCACTTTTGAGTGCACAAGTCCTTCAAGAATTTAGCATAGGAGGGTGATGTGGTCGGAACTAAATTATATTGTAAGCTTAATTTTGCCCTTTTTATCAAAATATAATTTAACCACTCGCAAGAGCACGAATCTTTGTAGATAAGGTTCTATATAGAGGGTATCGATCCCACGAGGACTAGTCGTTAATTGTCATAAAGAAAGATTAATTCTACTTTAATTCTAAAAACAGGTTTTTTGGTTTTGTGTTTAAAACTATTGCGTAAATGAAATGACGATAAAATTAAAGAGTAAAGTTGGGAGAGAGAACTAGGGTTGGTTTCCACCACTAGCCATTCACATGTTCATAAGTGTAGCAAGCATGGGATTCATTAATTAAATGCCTAACAATGTCATTAGGCTTGTGACCTCAATGACATATCAAAAGATCAATGTGTGTGCTAACCTATCATAATCCATCTTCAACAAGCATAGCTCTTCAACCTAACTAACTACCTAATTACTCTACTCTCTACGTAAGCACTACATGCATCCAAACTACCTTGTCTTGGCATGGTCTATACAAACTAGCATCACACATTCATTTAAACACCATTATCTAGCCATCATTTGCACTTCTTGTGGAATATGCAAATGTTGTGCATTCAAGTGACAAAACCTACTCTAAGACAAGAATAAATTCTATATCAAATGAATATATATAAGAAATGTATTTGTGTACATAATCACTAGGCTAAATAATCAACATTTAATTACAAATCCCCAAGAGCTACAAAGATGAACAAGTTTACATGGCTAGGGGTTGAAACCAACACCCTAGTAGAAGAGTTAGTTGCTCATGGTTGCCTTGCACCCTTCCATTGATGAAGAGAATGAAGCTTCTTGGTCTGGTTCAGCTTTTCTCTTCCTCTCCCGAAGGTCTCTCCTCAAGTCTTCTGATGTGTATGTTGAGAGATATGAGATATGTGGCTTCTGGTGCTTTTTGTATGCTTTTTTGGCTCCTTTGGGCCCACCATATATATATATATATCATTATATATATCTCTTGTATCAAGAAGGCCCCCAAAAGTCTTGTTCAAGTTAGACAATCCCCCTAAGTCGTGCAAAAAGGGGGATTTTGTTGCAAGTGGGAGAGCAGGTGAGCAAGTGGCCAAGTGGGCTCTGCAGCATTTCGATTGATCGAAATTGCATTTCGATTGATCGAGATTTCGATCAATCGAAATGAGATTTCGATCAATCGAAATCTCGATTGATCGAAATCCACATCTCGATTGATCGAGATGCCTTGGCAACATTTTCTGATTTCATCTCTTGACTGCAGAAAGCTTCCAACTTTGCTCCATTTACTCCAATACCTGCAAAACATCAAAAACACAAAAATACCGTAAACATATCTCGGTAAACGCAAAAATGGAACTAACATATGCAATAAAGATGGTTCAAATGCATAGAATTGAACACTTATCACACCCCCAAACTTACATATTGCTAGTCCCATAGCAATACAATATTACAAAAATGAAATCAACTATCTTATACAAAAGTTTAATCATGTCCACATCTCGATTGATCGAGATGCCTTGGCAACATTTTCTGATTTCATCTCTTGACTGCAGAAAGCTTCCAACTTTGCTCCATTTACTCCAATACATGCAAAACATCAAAAACACAAAAATACCGTAAACATATCTCGGTAAACGCAAAAACGGAACTAACATATGCAATAAAGATGGTTCAAATGCATAGAATTGAACACTTATCAGAGGGAATTTGCCGGATAGCATCAAGGGGAGGGAGATTGATATTTACTTGTTTGAAGATCTCCATCATGTCTTGAATTTTCTCTCCTTACTTCCCAAAATGAGAAGGTTCCTTCAATCTTTGAGGAAAAGGAACTAGAGGTTCAAAAGAGGTGTCAAGATTTGGAATAGATGGTGACACAACTTCAATTGCCTTTCCTTTTGGATTTTGTGGGACTTTGTTAACATTTGGATTTGAAGGACACACATTTGGATTTGATTGGGATTGTTTTGGATTTTTGGATTACTCATTGGATTCCTTTTTCTCTTCCCCGACCTTGGAATTTATGATTTTACCACTCCTTAAGGTGGTGATTGATTGATAAAAGTCCATAAGCAATTCTCCTTGAGGAGGAGGAGGTGGAGGTTGTTGTTCATGATTAAATGGAGGTAGTCCGGGTGGTTGTCCATCATTTGGTTCCATGTTTTCAGTCCTAGGCAATATAGGGTCCCTAAAGGTTCCTCTACGTTGTCTAAGTGTTCGTTCAAGTTCAATATTACACAGAAGCAAAGGAAGTGACAATGACCGTCTACCTAGCATGCATTAAAAGTAAAACAACACCTCAATATGCAAAATAAAAAAAAATACTCAAATTCACAAATTTTAGACTTTATACTCACAAAGGGTCCAACCTTGAGTCTTTGAGATGCCCAATATGTGGTATACCTAAAATCAAGAAATTTGAGAGATAAGCAAAAGATATATACAAAAAAAAAAAAGAAAGAAATAATTTCTAGCCTAAGAATTAAACTAGATTTAATCTTTCAATGGCGACAATTAAACCGTGGTCCCCGGCAACGACACCAAAATTTTGATGTGGCTAAACTTGATTGTAATTGTAAGCTTGTTTTTGCCCTTTTTCAAAATATAATTTAACCACTCGCAAGAGCACGAATCTTTGTAGATACAGTTTTATATAGAGGGTATCGATCCCACGAGGACTAGTTGTTAATTGTCTTGAAGAGAGATTAATTACACTTTAATTCTAAAAACAAGGTTTTGATTTTTGTTTTATAACTATTGTATGAAACGTAAAAACACTAAATTTAAAGAGTTGTAAGTTGGGAGAGAGAACTAGGGGTGGTTTCCACCACTAGCCATTCACATGTCCATAAATGTAGCAAGCTTGGAATTTATAAAATGAAATGCCTAACAATGTCATTAGGCTTGTGACCTCAATAACATATCAAAAGATCAATGTGTTTTCCAACCTATCATAACCCATCTTCAAGAAGCATAGTTTTTCAACCTAACTAATTAGCCTACTCTCTAAGTGAACCTAAATGCATCCAAACTACCTCATCTTGGCATGGTTTATACAAGCAAGAACAACACATTCCATTTAAACACCATTGCTTAGCCATCACTTACACTTTTTGTAGAAGACGCAAGTGTTGTGCATTCATAAGATGGATTCTACTCTAAGACAAGAATAAAAACAACATCATATGAATATATATAAGAAATGTATAAGTGTACATCATCACTAGACTAAGTAATCAACATTTAAAACCAAATCCCAAATAATGCTACAAAAATGAACAAGTTTACATGGCTAGGGGTTTCACCCACACCCTAGTAAAGAAGTTAGTTAATCATGGCAGCCTTGCAGTCTTCCATTGATGGAGAAAATGAAGCTTCAAGGTCTGGTTCAGCTTCTCCTTCTCCTCTCCCGAAAGTCTCTAATGTATGGTATGTGATCTATGAGAGAAATGGCTCCTTTCGTGCATATTTGGCTACTTTCCATCCTTGGGACCCACCATGTATATATATATAGCAATATATATACCAACTAAATCAATAATATCTCCATGTGTCTTCTTCAAGTCAGAAAATCCATCTAAGTCGTGCAAAAAGGTGGATTTTGTTGCAAGTGGGAGAGCAGGTGAGCAAGTGGGCAAGTGGGTCTGCAGAATCTCGATTGATCGAGATTGGAATCTTGATTGATCGAGATTTCAATTAATCGAAATGCATGTCTTGATCAATTGAGATCTCGATTGATCGAGATCAACATCTCAATTGATCAAGATGCCTTAGCTTCATTTCTGAATTCTGCTCTTCAACTGCAAATGGCCTCAAACATTACTCCTTTTGGTACAAAACCTGCAATACATCAAAAACACAAAATACCATAAACGTACCTCGGTAATCGTAATAACGAGACTAACATATGCAATAAAGAGGGTTCAAATGCATAGTATTGAACACTTAGCCCACCCCCAAACTTACACATTGCTAGTCCCTCAGTAATGCAATGTTACAAAAATTAAATGAACTATCTTATACAAAAATTGAATCATGCTCAGTCATCAACTAGATAAAGGATGATTATCCGTTCATTTCACACCTGACAAATGCAACAAGTATTACAGAACTATGCGGTCATTAGCAAAAATGGACCTTCACAAACTACAAACAGACGATAGTCCCCACAAAATGGCCAGCCCAAACAAAAATATTGATCCCAACCCCAAAATCCTCTTTGAAAAGTGAACATGCATTCTAACGCGTGGCTTTGTCATATTTGGAGAAAAATAAGAACAAATCTATTTTTAAAAGAAAAACTCATTGAAAAAGCTCGACATTGTTGTTCATTACCGCAAAACATACATGAATGCTCATGTACGGATGACCGTGCAATGCGTAGCTCCTTTTGCTTTCTTGCAAGCCCATATAGCGGCATTGGGCCAATGACTCCCAAATCAATTGGTTTTAGGGCATTAGGTGAAGAAACACCCCTTGGACTTAATAACCGAGCTTACAAGGCAATGACTTAAACAAGCCACCCGCTTATTATCGCTCAACCTTGCACACTTATGCGCAAATACTCCATGCTTAATGAGGCATAGAGATCCGGTTTATTGAGTGAGAAGTCTTATTGCATATTTTTCTCTTTTTTTATTTTTTTTAAAAAAACAACTAGAAGAACTCATTCTTTAAGCTGTTCAAATAAAAACAGAAATTTACAAAATTCTCTATCAGACTTATACCCCACAATTTAAAATGCATGTGTGCGAATTTGTGCGGTTAAGGACAAATTTAGGGCAAGAACCGTACATATTCATATTTGAACAAAAATGTGGACCGTTCTAACCTATTACATAGCTTGCAAAAGTGCGGGTATTTACAATGTTAAAGCTCTTAACTACCTGCTGCATTTACCTCGGACATTTATTCGAATGATCTTCCCTTAAAAAGCAAGACATCATAGCAAGCATGCAAAAATATCAAGAAAAAAATTGCTCTACAATGACAATCAATACAAAGATTGAACATTTGCATGCATATGCAAGTGGTATAGCATACCGCACCCCCAAACTTAGATGCAACATTGTCCTCATTGCTTGGACAAGAAGAACAAGGAAAGAAATTATCGGGACTGCAGAACTTGACAAAAATGGCATTCCAACACAGCCAGTCATCCTGTAAATGAGAAAAACCTGCACGGAACACCAACTGGATACCACGAGCATTAAATGGAACAAAAAGTACATGAAAATAACATGATAAAAGAATTATGTACAAGTTGACAATGCCGAGATCACTGCACATCCAAGGCTCTGAACTGGTGTTTCCCAATTGACTAAGAGGTCTATGCGATAAGATATTGACTATCCAGGCACGCTAATGTATAGCATGCAAAGGGGCTACCTTTCTTTATTAACGCTATACTGAGTTGAAGCAATCTCAATAGTATTGGAAATTGAAACCAAGCGGTAATAAAAGGAAATCATCAACTGAATCGCATATAACAATTAGGCAAGTGGTACTACATACATAGTCAAAGTATAGAGAGCAGAGATTGTAAGGACCGGAATTTCTCGACCGGTTCCGGTGGATTTAGACCGGAGTTAATTTTTCGAATAAATTAATTTCGAAAAATAAAATATGTGGATATATATATATATATATATATATATAAATGGAACTATATATGTATATGTATGGGGAAATACATGTATTAGGTGGTGTTAAATAGATATATACATATATATGTATAATATATGTATATGAAGTGTGTGGCTGAGATTGGGGGAAGGATATGTGGACTAAAAGAAAAGAAAAGAAAAGAGAAAAAGAAGAAGAAAAGAAACGAAGAAAGAAAAGAAGAGAAGAGAAAAAGAAGAGAAGAAAGAGAATCGGGGAGAGAGAAGAGAGAGAGAAATCGAGAGGAGAGAGAGAAGCCGAGATCGGGGAGAGGGAGGCGACGTTTCCGGCGCCGAAAGTGCCTGCCGCCGTCCACGGTGGCCACGGCCTGGTGGCAGTGGGCTATTGCGAAGCCCTGTTCCTCGGTCCTTGGGTTCGCGGTTCGATGGAGGGCCATTCGTGAAGGGGTTTGTGGGCTGGGTTCGCTGGCGGTGGGCCGGCGACGGCGGCTGATGGCGGTTGTGTGGTGATTTTCTGGCGTGGGTGAGGCTGGGACCATTCAGCTAGTAGATCTGTTTTCGGCGGAGTTGGATTTCGGTAGTGGGTTCCCTTAATTCCGGTTGTGGCAGCCGAGTGGTGGTGGCGGCGGTGCTGGCGGTCCGGTCGGCTGGATCGCCTACTGCTGCGATGATAGTATGGTTCTACTTACCTTGTTGGGCCTTTGAGCTCACCCCCTCCCAGGTTTTGCAGGTGTTGCTAGTTTTGGAGTCAGTTGGGAAAACTGATAGCACCAGTTGCAGAGGTAGTAGTTAGATTTCTTAGAATCTAATTTATGTTTAGGATTTAGATAGACGCATTACATTTGGATTAAATGTATGAAGTGAATATGTCGAGCCAATCCCTTCAGACGTATTTCATTCATGTGATGTATATGTATATAATACGGACATTCAAGGACTGAGACATGTATTCTTTTGATTATATTATGCATGTAGTAGAAATGCTGGGGGGGCACGAGCCCAGAAGTGTCCATATGAAATGTAAAGTAGGTGTAACATGCCAGGAACTGATTATTTAGAATGGGTCATGCCCGATTTTCATGAAAATCCTTTGCAAGGGCTATTGATGATCTTATGTCACCTGAAGGGTGCACATATAGAATGCTTCCACAATAGAATAGATTAAAATGAGTTTAAAGTGTGGGAACTTGAGGTGAAATTACGGATTCACCCCCGTTTCCCTCGCTCCTAACCGGGTGTCTGAAACTGGGGCGTGACAACATGGTATCAGAGCTCTAGGTTAGAAAACCTAGGGACGACGGGAATGGACATATCACGTACATGGTTGAGAATGTTGGATTTTGTACCTGATACCAGACTGGTATCTATCAGAGCACTAGGTTGGAATACCTAGGGGCGACGGGTAAAGGTTGAGGATTTGAGGAACTTATGGATTGCTAGTAAAGCACTAGGTTTGGAAAACATAGGGTATCAAAGTCGTAGGTTCGAATACCTAAGGAAGGGGTCAAATCACGTGTTGATTTGGAGATAGGCAATGGTTGATAGTTGTCTAGATGGTAGGTTTGAATACCTATGGACGGTAGTGGAATGATTTGCTCGGTTTGAGCAATCCAAATAAAAGATCAAAGAGTTAGGGTGTGAAACTGGTTTCGGTTGGTAAGACTCCCAGAGTTGGTTGAGTTTAGGCCTTTGATTTGGTGTTTAAGTCTCATTAGTGAGCAATAAAGAGATACCGCAAAGAAAATTGCGAGGGTTTAAGTCCTTACAGACACTTAGGGGCTATGATGTGTTGTTAATAAGTGTATTGCTGAGGTTGGCAATTGAGATTGAGATGGGATACAAGGAAGGCATATTGCCGGAGTTGGGCTAACTGGGAAAAATGGCCTGATCAAACATTTTTCTTGGATTAGCGTTCCTCTTACAGTACGTTGGCTCTTGTAGGCGTTGAGTTGTTTCGTCTGGATGACGACAGATAAAGGATTCCCAATAGTAGAGATACGTCACCGAAGGTGATTGGTGTAGATAGTCAAGGATACTACCTTCGACTACAGATGTGGATGGATTGGTATGTGTTTACCAATGAGTACAGAGGATGAGAGTAGGTTGGTTTGAACCACTCTAGATTTTGTGTTCTAGTATGTGTGTGGTAGGGGGACTGGGCCGTGTTTCACACTTGCTTAGGCAGTGGAAGTACCGAGACCGTATATGGTTAGGGGTATTTTCCTAGTGTTAGCCCGAGGGCTAGGGTTTTGATTTGATTTGATATATCATATTTCATATCATGCATGGTATGTGTTTATTTGATTAGCATGTTGTGTGTTATATGCTATGTGGTATGTATGACTCATGTAACTGAGCATTGCACTTTAGTGTTTCATTTTGCGTTGTATGGCTAGTAGTGACATGTAGTCACCTAGAAGTTCTGGTTTTGAGAATTGGTAAACCTGGGTAGAGGTTTGAAACCGAGTGGACTGTGATGTTGAAATAGACATGTTGTGATAGACTTTGGAGTAAGAGTCTGGTGCGGATGAAGAAGGGCATGATTTGCCTTAGGACTTTCTAGACAGAGAGTTTGGTAGTCTAGATTTGCGTTGCACTCTTGCACGATTATTGAGGACTAGAGGTCAGTTAATTGACTAAGGATATTGGTGGTATTGGGATACCGGGATTCTAGACAGGATATGTCTAAGAAGTGTTATTGAGATAGTCAGATGAGGACTCAGAATTGACCTAATTCTTGGAGTCAGCGGACACATGATGACTTAATGCAATGGTAATGCATGGAAGGATTTGTGGGGTCCTAGGCGAAGCAGTCAGGATCTTGGGGTCTCAAGCGAGATGCTGGAAAGGAATAGATAAATACCCAGGAAGTTGAAGACGTCCGTTAGGATCAATGGACGGGTAAGTCGGATTAATTCCTTAGGAAATGAGATTGTGAAGTTAAGGGCATGTAGCACCCTAATCTTGGCACTAAATGCCAACGGAATGTAGTCCATGAAAATGGACAGGACTGGATGATTTGTTTTGGACAGGTGCACTCCTCATGTGCCTTGACCTTAGTAGGGTACTGTGATATGCGCATGATTGATGCAGTTGGATCGAAGTGTGGATATGATGTTAAGAGAAGGATAAGTTGATAATGGATGAGGATCCTGGCATATGGTATCTGAAGTGAGGATAGTTTCTTACCGTGAAGGGGAGAGGTGGACGCAGTGGATGTGTAGATGCAGTGGGCTGCGGCCACTGTATGATTGCTGTTTGGTTACTGTAGGTAACCTCAAACTTTCATTGGTAAGGGTTGTCTAAAGTGAAGTGCTAATATGAAAGAAATTCTCTCTAATTGTCAACTGATTCCTTGGTGTGAACGATGAAAATGGGAAATAGTTCTCTTGAGTAATGAGAGTGTGAAATCAGTGGGATGTAAGATCCTAGACTTGACATTGGATTCCAGTGGGTTGTGCTCTATGAGACTGGGCAGAGTTATGAGACTTGCTGCGGCAAGTACACCGCTTATGTGGTTTGTATCGGCGAGTGCACTGTCATGTGCCTTGCTGGTGAGTGCGCTTGTGATGTGCACTAGATTGATGTGATTTGTGTTGTGATGATGCCCAGGATATTGGACTAAGCCCGGGAATGGTATGCTAGAGATTGAAAGTCATGTTTGATAATAAAAGAATGACTTTGAGTATTGATGATCCCGGATTATAGGGAAGTATCACTGTGAGTGATTGGTATGATTAGTCAAAGGTGTTGCCTTAGACTAGAGGTAGAGATGGACTGGATAGGCCTCGAGATGGAGACTGTGGACTCTACGAAGCAAGTGCTTCGGAGGATTTCATGAGTGAACCGTACATGGTCTTAGGAGTCACTCAGCCATGTCACGGAAGTGGTTATATTACCTTACGGCAGTTGAGATGCACAGATTGTGCCAGACTTGAGCATTATAAGTTCGGTGTTGCAAGTGTAACGCCTAGGGTATGTGGAAAGAGAAACTGACAGTCATTGGCGAGAATGGCGCCTGGTAAGGATTGATTTTGGAAAGACCATGACTACACTAATTTCGAGGACGAAATTCCTTGAAGGATGGGAGGTTGTAAGGACCGAAATTTCTCGACCGGTTCCGGTGGATATAGACCGGATTTAATTTTTTGAATAAATTAATTTCAAAAAATAAAATATGTGGATATATATATATATATAAATGGAACTATATATGTATATGTATGGGGAAATACATGTATTAGGTGGTGTTAAATAGATATATACATATATATGTATAATATATGTATATGAAGTGTGTGGCTGAGATTGGGGGAAGGATATGTGGACTAAAAGAAAAGAAAAGAAAAGAGAAAAAGAAGAAGAAAAGAAAAGAAAAGAAGAGAAAAAGAAGAGAAGAAAGAGAATCGGGGAGAGAGAAGAGAGAGAGAAATCGAGAGGAGAGAGAGAAGCCGAGATCGGGGAGAGGGAGGCGACATTTCCGACGCCGACAGTGGCTGCCGCCGTCCACGGTGGCCACGGCCTGGTGGCAGTGGGCTGTTGCGAAGCCCTGTTCCTCAGTCATTGGGTTCGCGGTTCGATGGAGGGCTGTTCGCGAAGGGGTTTGTGGGCTGGGTTCGCTGGCGGTGGGCCGGCGACGGCGGCTGATGGCGGCTGTGTGGTGGTTTTCCGGCGTGGGTGAGGCTGGGACCATTCAGCTGGTAAATCTGTTTCCGGCGGAGTTGGATTTCGGTAGTGGGTTCCCTTGGTTCCGGTTGTGGCAGCTGAGTGGTGGTGGCGGCGGTGCTGGCGGTCTGGTCGGCTGGATCGCCGGGTTCCATGGTGTTCGGCTGGAGCAAGGTGGAGCCTCGGATAAGTTTTTCCACGGCTCGGTTGAGGTGGTTAATGGGTCCGGGTTGTTGTGCTCGGGTGCGCTTTTCCATGTGGGTTCAATTTCAAGGTTTTCGTGGCTGTTTGGGCAGCTTGCTGTGGTGGTCTGATAATGGAGGTTCCATAGGTGGAGCTCGTGGGTTACGACTAGTTTTGGTGTTCGGTAGTTGCGGGTGGCCACAACAGGTGGTGTTGGCGAGTGGTTCACCGTATTTGGCTTCGGTTGGTAGGTCCGTTGAGGTGAGTCGCTGTTTTCGGTTGCTAGTGGTTGGGTTTGGTTTTCGAATGAGTTCCACTTGTGTATGGTTTGTTGGCTTGGTGAGTACTTTGGGTGGTTCACGGCTGATGGTGGTGAGGCTGGTTACGGGTCCGTTGACAGTGAAATTGGTGATGTCAGAGTTTCGAAAATAAATTTCTGATTTGTTTTTGGAGCCGACAACGGTTATTAGAGGTGGTAGTGCTCAGCGGAGAGCTGGGGTGTGTTTGATTATGGATGGTTTGGTGGGTACGGAGTGTCCAACGGAGGATTTTAGAATTGGGTTCGGCAGCTTGCAGATTCAGTTTGAGCAGCCTGTAGTAATTGGTTTGGTGGTTTCGAATGGCGCCGAAACTTGTGAGTTGTGCATTGGGCTTAGGCCTTGAGTTTGTGTTGGGTTTCCAATGGAACTAGAAGTGGGCTGGAATTAGTCCAATGGATTGATCGTGTGGATTTTGACACAGGACTGGACCGGACCGGACATGGAAAAAGGACCGCTTTGCAAGTGCGGACTTGGCGAAACGGGACCTAAGGCAAGTTGATTCTTGCCTCTATCTCTATGTATATTTTAAATATGCTGATTAATTTTACATATGTTCTTAATTTAGTTATATGTGGCGTATGCATGTATGTATGTGCATACATATATATAAAGGTGTTTATATATATACATACGTGGGATGTGAGGATACATATATATGTGGGTATATATATATATGTGTGGGCTTGGAGGGTAAGAGCATTGTTAGATTTTGATGTTGATTTGCATTGTTATATGCATGTTTAGGGATTGAGCCATGTAAAATATGCTAAATTATGTATATATATTTAGCTAGATGTTGCCTTGCATGCCTATATGATTCCTATGCATGAGTTAAGTATACATAAATATATACGTGTTTATATATTGGTGCAGTGGTAAATGCATGCTAAATTGGTTATAGTATAGAAGGGCATTGGAAAAGCATGAAGTATGTGAAATGTTATGTATGTTTTACTACCTATATGAGTGATATAATGTACATATACATATATATTTGCGTGATTGCATGTAGTTGTAAGAATGCATGTTGGTTGCTCGTAGTAAATACAGAATTGGAGTGAAAGCATGATTATATTTATGCTAATATACATGTACGTGTGGTTATATGCAGGATGTGACTTGTATATGTTGTGTATGTGCCAATGTGTCTATGAATGATTTCTGTGAAAAGTGTGTTCATTGGTGAAAAACGTGAAAATGTGGTGTTTATAGATTTATGCATGAAAGATATGACTTTCTTGAAAAAATGCATATGCATGATGATTTTCATGATATGAGTGTGATGACATTGTGACAATCTTGAGGTGGAAGGAAAATGCATTGATTTGACGAAAATGCATTCATGGTGTGGATAAGTGCATTGATGTGATTATGTGCACTATTTGAAAAGCGAGTTTTTGGGGCGTGACAACATTGAGAATTAAGATGAGGGAATGGTCCCTAGGGTGAAAGACCCAAAACTTGGCCAAGAGGAGGTGCTCCCTTCGGGTTAGTAACCCGATAAAGCACAAGCAGAGTTTGGGTGCCGAAGAGACCCTTACTATGGATGGTGTGATAATCTTAGTCCCCATTGAATTGATTTTCAGAAATTTGTGGCGTGAGTTATATATATGAAATATGATTGTCAAGTTGATATACATATATATATATATATATATATATATATCTATGTATATGCATTGAGGTGGAAAGCATCACGCATGATTTGAAAAACGTGATTGTTTATGGGTAAAAAGCATGTATACATATCATGTAGACATGTAGCGATTTAATGTGCATTTATGCATGACTCTATGGATCTTGTTGAGTAGGCGATGTGGTATTTGATTTACATTGTTCATGTAAATGTTTCTGTTCATATATGTTTCTATACATATTGATGTTTGATGGGTTTTGCTTTTGAACATGTTATAAATGATTTTCATAAATCATGTATAGTTGATTTAAATGTTCATAAGTGCTAGAACTGCCATGTGCATTGTTAGTTCATGTATGCTAGGAGGGGCATGACTTTAAATATTGTGATATAATTAAGTGCATGTATAGTTTTGAGAATATGTGAGGATCGACCTGCTGCTGCGATGATAGTATGGTTCTACTTACCTTGTTGGGCCTTTGAGCTCACCCCCTCCCAGGTTTTGCAGGTGTTGCTAGTTTTGGAGTCAGTTGGGGAAACTGATAGCACCAGTTGCAGAGGTAGTAGTTAGATTCCTTAGAATCTAATTTATGTTTAGGATTTAGACAGACGCATTACATTTTGATTAAATGTATGAAGTGAATATGTCGAGCCAATCCCTTTACACGTATTTCATTCATGTGATGTATATATATATAATACGGACATTCAAGGACTGAGACATGTATTCTTTTGATTATATTATGCATGTAGTAGAAATGCTGGGGGGACACGAGCCCAGAAGTGTCCATATGAATTGTAAAGCAGGTGTAACATGCCAGGAGCTGATTATTTAGAATGGGTCATGCCCGATTTTCGTGAAAATCCTTTGCAAAGGCTATTGATGATCTTATGTCACCTGAAGGGTGCACATATAGAATGCTTCCACAATAGAATAGATTAAAATGAGTTTAAAGTGTGGGAACTTGAGGTGAAATTACGGATTCACCCCCGTTGCCCTCGCTCCTAACCGGGTGTCAGAAACTGGAGCGTGACAGAGATATTGGCAGAAAGTAAAAAGAAAGACAGTAAATAGAACACATGCTATAAAAGAAATGACAATTGTATTCCATATATGTCAAAATGAGTTTTAATACAAAAGGGTACATGCATTTGGAATACACAAAAACTAACATGGCCAACATGGCCTATCAAAAAGCAAAGAAAGGAAAACAATGGAAAGTAAAGCAGAAAATACGAAAAGATAAAGCTACTCTAGGGTGGGTAGTGGTGGAGGTGGCTCGGTGGGTGGAGTAGAGGTGGAGGTGGAAGCTCGGCTAACAAACATGAACTGCAGGTCCTGCCGAAAAGCTTGGAACTCATCTAAAAGCACCCTCTGACCCTGTGTCAGAGACGTAATGTCCGTCATCATAGCCATATATGAATAGCCCGTCGCCAGAATCTCATGCCGCTCTGCGGCGATGTCAGTCTCATCATCCTCCAGCTCCTCACCGGATACCTCACCCTTTGCGGGCGCATCCTTAGCCATCTCCACCGGAGCATCCATGTCCATGTCCTCTGGTGGATCGCCCTGGTGGTCCTGGCGCTCCAAGTGCCTCCTCACCTGCACCCACTAAGTATGCGTGAAGCGGGAGGGCGGTGCCAACTGGATGTCAGTGTCACTGACCGGTATATTGGCATGGCTGAGGAAAACTGCGACTAGAAAAGGGAAGGGGAGCCGCCAACTCGATGCCTGACTCATCTTCTTCTTTATGAGCCCGTCCCAAACATTGTACATCTGTCCCCAAATCAGTGACGGGACAGAAAACCATGTGCTTGTGTGGAAAGCGTACAGGCAACGGAGAAGGTCACCCCGGCGCTCTGCCACATGCTGTAAAGAACACGCGTTCTTGATGAGAACGGTGTCTAGAAATCATAAAACGCTCGGGCACATCGATTTGGACGTGCAGTTGTGACTAGGAGTGGTAAACACCCCGCCACACATGTCCATAACGATGGAGAAAAGGGTCATGTCAGCCGAAAACTCAGGCCTGTAGAGCGGCTGATCATCCTAGTCAACCATGTCCGGGGGCTGCTAGTGTGGAATACAGATCATCTGTGCTATCTGACTCGGCGTAATGGTAATCGTCGAGCCCCCTATGACTGTCTCTAAGGTGTCGGGCTCGGTGCATGAATAGGTCATGCGCTCGTAGAAAACCCGCACCAATCGCTCGTACGCCACATCGGTGGATGGCACACATAGCCGGTCGAGCCAGCGCCGCCGGAGTTGTGCTACCGCCCACGAGCAATCAAGACAGCTCTCAAACTCCGCCAAATCAAATCGGTGCTCCGGGTGGAACTTCTGACTTCGGAAGGCTAACCCGAGCACATCTTGAATAACAACGGTGGGATTCTTCACACGTGCTATAATCTGGAATAGTCTCAAGGCAAAGATGATGAACAGTGCAAGAAAATGAAACCCAACATACAGCCGCGAAGATACGAACTCGCACGAATATGCGGAAGGCTCGGACAATGGAGAACGAAGGCGGAGGGCCGGGAATAATCAAAAAAGGTTGGAAGGTGATCGAGGATGGCTTTGGAGCTCTTGGACTGGAGGAAGAAGTTGGATGGTCGCGAGAAGAAACGGAGAAATGAGAGGGAGTCGACGGTTTTGAATATGTAAGTGAAACACGTGCAGTCAGCGTGGCAATCTCGATTAATCGAGATCTCGATTGATCGAGTACCTATCGAAGTGCTATTAAGAAGAAACACCTCTTGGTACTTTGCACTTTGCAAAATGTTCCAAAATCTCTGCATTATTTCGATTAATAGAGACCAAAATCTCGATTAATCGAGATCTCAATTGATCGAGATCCTTGTTTCGATCCATCGAGATTCTGAAAAATAGCCTTGTTGATGAGTTTGATTTAGAACCTCATGGACTTGAACTTATGGGACTTAGATACAAAATTGCTTTGGATTAGAGGGACATCATGGAAGCATGATAGCTACCATGGCCGCACCAAATTATACATCTATGGCATGACGTTGGAATCGGTTCACGAGTCAAAATAAACGGGATCCGTCAAATTGACGACATCCACATACTCCATGGTAACTTGGTCATCCACGCACGATTTTAAGCACTGCGCGTTCACTTTGAACAACGTTCCATCTTTCAAGTCCTTAAATTCCACCGCTCCGTGGGGAGCAACGGATTAACCAAAAATGGACCATCCCAATAGGAGCGAAGTTTTTTGGGAAACAAACGGAGGTGTGAGTTGTACAACTATACTTTTTGTCCCGGAGAAAATGTTTTGATTCAAATATTGCGATCATGAAAGGTTTTAGACTTTGCCTTATAGATTTTAGCGTTCTCATACGCGTCATGTCATAATTCTTCCAATTCATTCAATTGAAGCTTTCGATTAGAGCTGGCCATTTGCATGTCAAAATTGAACGTTTTGGTGGCCCACATAGCTTTGTGCTCCAATTCAACCGAAAGATGGCATGCTTTACCATAAACCAACTGGTAAGGTGACATTCCAATGGGAGTCTTATAAGCAGTTCGGTAAGCCCATAATGCATCATTTAGTCGCAATGGCCAATCTTTCCGGTCAGGCCGAACTATTTTCTCAAGGATGTTCTTTATCTCCCTATTGGATACTTCCACTTGTCCACTAGTTTGAGGATGGTATGGGGTGGCTACTTTGTGTGTGACAGAGTATTTGGTAAGCAAGGTTCGAAGGAACCGATTATAGAAATGTTTACCTCCGTCACTGGTGAGGGCCTGAGGCGTACCAAAACGACTAAAGATATTAGCTTGAATGAACTTAACTATGACTGCGTGGTCATTTGCTTTGGTAGCAACGGCCTCTATCCATTTAGAAACGTAGTCCACCGCCACAAGTATGTACTCATGACTAGTAGATGGTGAAAAAGGTCCCATGAAGTCGATGCCCCACACATCAAATATCTCAACAATAAGAATAGGGTTGAGAGGCATCATGTCCTTCCGAGACATCGCGCCAAGGCGCTAACATCGCTCACACGAGCGGCAAAATGAGTATGCGTCCCGATGAAGTGTTGGCCAAAAAAACCTGCATTGAAGAATCTTTGCTGCGGTTTTCTTAGCACTAAAATGTCCCCCACAAGCAAGTGTATGACAGAATTTTAGAATGCTTTGGAATTCACTGTTGGGTACACATTTTTGGATTATTTGATCGGGGCAATATTTGAACAATTGAGGATCATCCCAATAATATGATCGTGATTGGGAGAAAAATCGATCCTTCTCTTACTTGGTCCAAGAAGACGATATTTTGCCAGTTGCCAAGTAGTCGACAATGTCCGCATACCAAGGGATACTCTCTTGAGAGATTATAAAAAGTTATTCATCCGGGAAGGATTCACAAACTAGAATGGAATCATTGGGGGATTCAACAAGAATTCTAGAGAGGTGGTCAGCCATCACATTTTTGGTTCCTTTTTTGTCTCTAATCTCAAAATTAAACTCTTGCAACAAGAGGATCCACCGGATCAATCTAGGCTTAGTGTCCTTTTTGGCCAAAAGATGTCGGAGGGCAGCATGGTCCGAATAGACAATGACTTTGGAACCTAATAGATAAGCTCGATATTTGTCCAAGGCAAATACTACCGTAAGTAACTCCTTTTCCATTGTGGTATAATTGATTTGAGCCTCGGAAAGGGTTTTACTTGCATAATAGATAACATGTGGTAATTTGTCTACCCGTTGCCCTAAGACCGCACCCATAGCATAATCGGATGCATCACACATGATCTCAAATGGGAGAGCCCAATTTGGAGGGATGAGAATTGGAGCGGTTGTAAGCATGGTGCGGAGCTTTTCAAAAGCATTAAGGCATGCTTCATCAAAGGTAAAACAAGACTCTTTTTCAAGAAGGTGACACAAAGGCCGAGAGATCTTGCTAAAGTCTTTGATGAAACGACGATAAAAGCCCACATGCCCAAGGAATTAACGAATCTCTCTCACCGTTGATGGTGGAGGAAGTTTGGGAATAAGTTTAACCTTGGATTTGTCAACCTCAATTTCTCTCTTAGACACAATGTGCCCTAGGACAATGCCCTCTTGAACCATAAAATGGTTCTTTTCCCAACTAAGGATTAGATTGATTTCTTGACATCGTGTGAGAACATGGGATTGATTTTGGAGGCATGATTCGAATGAAGGTCCAAACATGGAGAAATCATCCATGAACACTTCCAAGAAACTTTCCACCATGTCTGAAAAAATAGACATCATACAACGTTGAAAAGTCATCGGTGCATTGCACAACCCAAAGGGCATGCGTCTATAAGCGAATGTGCCGAAAGGACATGTAAAGGTGGTTTTCTCTTGGTCCCTCGGGTTTATAGCAACCTGATTATAGCCAAAATATCCATCTAAGAAGCAATAAAACTTTGACCATCTAATCTCTCTAAGATTTGATCAATAAATAGAAGAGGGAAGTGATCTTTCCGAGTTGCTAAATTTAGTTTCTGATAATCTATGCAAACTCTCCATCCCGTGGTGGTGCGTTGGGGAACCAATTCACCCTTATCATTTGGTTGCACCGTAATACCGGACTTCTTAGGAACCACTTGAGTGGGACTAACCCACTTACTATCTGAGATGGGGTAAATGATTTCTGCATCTAGCAACTTCACAACCTCCTTCATTACAATGTCCTTCATATTTGGATTTAATCGATGTTGTGCCTCTCTTGAGGTCTTTGCATCTTCTTCCAAGTGTATGCGGTGCATACAAATAGAAGGATCTATTCCCTCAAGATCTGCCACACTCCATCCTATTGCTTCCTTGTGCTCTTTTAGCACCTTTAGAAGTTCCATCTCTTGATCATTGGTGAGATTGGAAGCAATAATGACTGGAAGGGTTTCATTAGAGCCCAAGAAAACATACTTGAGTGTAGCCGGTAAAGGCTTGAGCTCAAGTTGTGGTGGGAAAATTAGAGAAAGAGTTTGGGAAGTATTGGACAAAGGAGGCAAAGGTTCTCCCAGAACTCTCTATTTAGGCAAATCCATGATGGTTGTGACATCGAGCATTGAATTAACTTCACAAATGGATTGCTCAATGTCATAATCATCACAGTTGAAATGACTTAGGCATGGCTCTAGAAGATCCTTAGAAAGAATGAAAGGAAGCACTTCTTGAACGAGATCTTCCACTACATTAACACAAAAGCATTCACTTTTGTCGTCAAATGTGTGGTGAGAAGCATTAAAGATGTTCAAGCGGACTTTCATATTCCCGAAAGAGATGTCTATTACTCCGGTACGACAATTAACGCAAGTATTTGCCATGGCCAAAAATGGACGACCTAGAATGATAGGAATATGTCTATTTGGATTTTAGACTAGTTCCATGTCAAGGACTATGAAGTCCACCGGAAAGTAAAATTTATCCACTTGAATTATCACATCCTCAATGATGCCACGTGGTTGCTTCATCGAGCGGTCGGCAAGTTACAACACAACTGTGGTGGGCTTAAGTTCCCCCAAACCTAATTGTTGGTAAACTGAGAATGGAAGCAAATTGACACTAGCCCCTAAATCAAGAAGTGCCTTTTCAAAAGCTTGATTTTCGATGGTGCATGAAATGGTTGGAGCACCCGGATCTTTGAATTTAGGAGGGGCTTGGTGTTGGAAATGGAGCTTACTTGCTCAGTTAGGAGGACTTTCTTAGGAACATTATTCCTAGATTTGCGCTTTTGAGTGCACAAGTCCTTCAAGAATTTAGCATAGGAGGGAATTTGCCGAATAGCATCAAGGGGAGAGAGATTGATCTTTACTTGTTTGAAGATCTCCATCATGTCTTGAATTTTCTCTCCTTCCTTCCCAAAATGAGAAGGTTCCTTTAATCTTTGAGGAAAAGGAACCGAAGGTTCAAAAGAGGTCTCAAGATTTGGAATAGATGGTGACATAATTTCAATTGCCTTTCCTTTTGGATTTTGTGGGACTTTGTTAACATTTGGATTTAAAGGAGACACATTTGGATTTGATTAGGATTCTTTTGGATTTTTGGATTGCTCATTGGATTCCTTTTTCTCTTCCCCAACCTTGGAATTTATGATTTTACCACTCCTTAAGGTGGTGATTGATTGATAAAAGTCCATAAGCAATTCTCCTTGAGGAGGAGGAGGTGGAGGTTGTTGTTCATGATTAAATAGAGGTAGTCCGGGAGGTTGTCCATCATTTGGTTCCATGTTTTCAGTCCTAGGCAATATAGGGTCCCTAAAGGTTCCTCTACGTTGTCTAAGTGTTCGTTCAAATTCAATATTACACGGAAGCAAAGGAAGTGACAATGACCGTCTACCTAGCATGCATTAAAAGTAAAACAACACCTCAATATGCAAAATAAAAAAAATTACTCAAATCCACAAATTTCAAACTTTATACTCACAAAGGGTCCAACCTTGAGTCTTTGAGATGCCCACTATGTGGTATACCTAAAATCAAGCAATTTGAGAGATAAGCACAAAATATATACAAAAAAAAAAAATGAAAGAATTTCTAGCCTAAGAATTAAACTAGATTTAATCTTTTAATGGCGACAATTAAACCGTGGTCCCCGGCAATGGCGCCAAAATTTTGATGTGGCTAAACTTGATTGTAATTGTAAGCTTATTTTTGCCCTTTTTCAAAATATAATTTAACCACTCGTAAGAGCACGAATCTTTGTAGATATGGTTCTATATAGAGGGTATCGATCCCACAAGGACTAGTTGTTAATTGTCTTGAAGAGAGATTGATTACACTTTAATTCTAAAAACAAGGTTTTGATTTTTGTTTTAAGACTATTGTATGAAACATAAAAACACTAAATTTAAAGAGTTGTAAGTTGGGAGAGAGAACTAGGGGTGGTTTCCACCACTAGCCATTCACATGTCCATAAATGCAGCAAGCTTGGGATTTATAAAATGAAATGCATAACAATGTCATTAGGCTTGTGACCTCAATAACATATCAAAAGATCAATGTGTTTTCCAACCTATCATAACCCATCTTCAACAAGCATAGTTCTTCAACCTAACTAATTACCCTACTCTCTAAGTGAACCTAAATGCATACAAACTACCTCATCTTGGCATGGTTTATACAAGCAAGAACAACACATTCCATTTAAGCACCATTGCTTAGCTATCACTTACACTTTTTGTAGAAGATGCAAGTGTTGTGCATTCATAAGATGGATTCTTCTCTAAGACAAGAATAAAAACAACATCATATGAATATATATAAGAAATGTATAAGTGTACATTATCACTAGACTAAGTAATCAACATTTAAATACAAATCCCAAATAATGCTACAAAAATGAACAAGTTTACATGGCTAGGGGTTTCACCCACACCCTAGTAGAGAAGTTAGTTGATCATGGCAGCCTTGCACTTTTCCATTGATGGAGAAAATGAAGCTTCAAGGTCTGTTTCAGCTTCTCCTTCTCCTCTCCCAAAAGTCTCTAATGTATGGTATGTGATCTGTGAGAGAAATGGCTCCTTTTGTGCATATTTGGCTACTTTCCATCCTTGGGACCCACCATGTACATATATATAGCAATATATATACCAACTAAATCAATAATATCTCCATGTGTCTTCTTCAAGTCAGAAAATCAATCCAAGTCGTACAAAAAGGTGGATTTTGTTGCAAGTGGGAGAGTAGGTGAGCAAGTGGGCAAGTGGGTCTGTAGAATCTCGATTGATCGAGATTTGATTAATCGAAATGCATGTCTCAATCAATTGAGATCTCGATTGATTGAGATCAACATCTCGATTGATCGAGATGCCTTAACTTCATTTCTGAATTCTGCTCTTCAACTACAAATGGCCTCAAATATTGCTCCTTTTGGTACAAAACCTGCAATACATCAAAAACACAAAAATACCGTAAATGTACCTCGGTAAACGTAATAACGGGACTAATATATGCAATAAAGAGGGTTCAAATGCATAGTATTGAACATTTATCATTCATTGTTAGGCGCTTGTGAATTTTTCTCTAGCCTATGCATAATGTGAATAATTGTCCTTCAATTGGATAATTTTCTGATATTCAACATGAGCAAGTCCAAGCTACATTCATTGAACCAATGAATCCTCCACGAGGCAATACTTACAATCCTACATAGAGGAATCATCCTGATTTTTCTTGCAGTAACCAAGGGGCAGCAATGCAATTCGCATACCAACCTAGAAATTTTGTACCTCAACAGCAATATCAAACACAAGTTCCTATGGCACAAAGAATTTTTACTACTGAAGACAAGTTGACACTCACCTTAGCAAAATTTGACAAGCTCGATTCCATTATAGAGACAGTGCAAGCTACTGCAGAAATAGCACAATCTACAGTTCAGCTAGTACACTTTTATTCTCAATCTATTGCCAAGCTGGAATCTCAGTTTGGACAGCTTGCTAATTCATTGAGTAAAAGAGAAGAAGGGAAGCTCCCTAGTCAACCAGTTGATAATCCAAGAAGGATGCAAGCTTCCATGAGCAACCCACACCATGAGCAGGTTCAAGCTATTACCACTTTGAGGAGTGAGAAAATAATTGATAACAAGGTAGGGGAAAGAAAGAAGAAGAGAAAGTGACCACAAGTCCAAGTGCTGAAAATTATTATGAGCCCAAGGCTCCTTTCCCATAATGTTTCCTTGAAGCATCTAAATTGGGGAAGCAAGGGGACAATTTTCATGACATGATGGAGGTGTTTCTGTAGAGACTATGACTAATTTTGGCCAGTTTACTGATTTTTCATCATTTTCGCTATAAACGCGTTTTGAATGATGTTATGGATGTTTTGAGAGTGCAAAACAAGTTTGGGAAGTGTTTTAAGGGTTTTGCTACGTTTTTGAAAGATTTGGAGAAGTTTGACTTTTTGGTCAAGTTAGGGTCCAAAATGTGACGTAAGTGGGCCCGAAAATTTGAAATTTTTTTTGCAAATATTTATTTTTGTAAATGGCTTAGATGAAATGTTTAGAGAGTACAAGAAGTGATTTTGAGGTCGTAAGAGTTTTCAAAATTAAAAATAGAGCTCGGGAAGGTACGTTAAGTGACTCGGGGGCATTTTCGTCATTTGACACCCTAGATATTATAAATATCTAGGGCTGAGATATCTCAGCCATTTCTCACAGCTCTCTCTATCTCTAAATCTCTCCCACTTCTCCTCTCTACCTTCTTTCTACATTTCGGGTGCATTCGGCTTGGATTTGTGATTCGTCGAAGAAGGAAAATGTGTAGGGGATGGCTAGGGCTTTGGCTTGAACTAAAAAAAATCATGTTTTGGCAAGGTAGACTCTACTAAAAAATTGGTGAAGTGCTTGGAAGGCCTTCATTTTTGAGGTAGGGGTTCTTCTTCTCTCCTAATTATCGATTCTAGGATTTCGGGTGAAGAGGAGAGGTGTAGATTGTGTAACACATACTTTAGGAGAGTGAGAAGGGTGGGAAGTTAGATTTTATCCTTCTCTTGAATCCTATCTTTGCACATTTGGTGTTCCTTGTGTTGGTTTTAGCATGTGGGCTAAAGTGTCTGAAATAAAGAAATTGGGTATATAGGTATTATGTGCTCAATTTGGGATTTATGTGCAAATGTGTAACCTTGTGTCATATATGTGATTATATGTGGAATATATGATGGTTAAATGTATGTTAGTTCTTTATGCTAAAAATATGCATTGAGTGTAGCATGAGTAAAGTATGATAATTTTGGAAGTTGTGTGCATATGAAAGGTTATATGCATGTGTTATACATATATGTGCTATGTGTGATTTTGTGGAGGTGAAATGCATGCTATGTTCCTTTATAACTAGATAATGCATTGTGAAGCATGAATATTGAGTTCTTGTGTATAATATATTCGAAATGCACATAAGGGACCGTTGTGAGGAAACGGGAAAAAAGTGGTCAAATTGCCTAGAGTAGGTCAATACTCGATGAGGGCGTTGGAGTGGTTAACCCACCTTGGAGGTAGGAGTTCTCGGTGGTGTGGTCCGAAGATATCTCATCACTTGGAAGGACCGATGTTCTCGGTGGTGTGGTCCAAAGATATATCATCACTTGGTAGGACCAATGTTCTTAGTGGTGCATTCTGAAAATGATCTCATCACCTGGTAGGATCGATGTTCTCGGTGGTGTGTATTGAAATGATCTAATCAACTAGTAGGGCTAATGTTCTCAGTGGTGCATGTTGAAACTGTTTCATTACCTGGTAGGATCGATGTTCTCGGTGATGAAAATTCTAAAATTGTGTGGGAAATGGCCCAGGTCGTATGCTTGGTCAAGAATTATGCTAGGGTCTCGGGTTGAGTACGAGAGAGAGACAAGTGTGTGGTTAATGCTTCCATTCTAAATTATGAAGCATGCTATGTGTTTAATGAATTCTTATATATATACATTACTTGCGAATGAACATGGTGTATGTTGGATGATACCTGTAATGTAGTGACATGCATTCATATAGGTCGTGTTGGGTCGACACTTAGGAGGGTTGGGGAACCTTTATTGAGCCGCAGTAGTGCTTACCCCTTTATTCTAAACTCTTTTATAGATAAGGCGCTGATGACAGATGAGACTTGAGTGTCCAGGTGGAACTCTAGTAGCATTTTGATGTATTTTGGATATTGTGTTTTTGGCTATCCATGCTGGCTTGTGGCACGTTATCTATGTAGTTGTAGTCATAGTTAGATTTTTTGTATTTTTTGATCTTATACATGAAATCCTTGTAATGACTATGAACTTGAAAGCCATTTGGATTTGGGATGTATGTTTTAGGCCCAATGAATGTTTTTGGAATTATATAAATGTTGTAGTTACATTATCATATATGTAAGTTGTGGTTGTCATTTGGTTGTTATGTGTACAAAGATGAGATTGGTTTTATGAGGATTGTGGACATATGTATAGGTATGTGTAACCTTGATGGGAATGGACATGGAATATGAGACCTTTGTGATTCAAATGTATGATTCGATAAATGGGTATGATGATATAGCATTTCTATATGATTTGAATGTTATTGGATGAGTTTTATGTGTTGGAAAGGTTTGGATATGAGGTTTGGGGCGAAATTTAGTTAAAAATGTGTTAAGTGGGGTTTTTAGGTTGAATAAGTCGACTGACGCCTTTCTATAAGTGAACTAACATTGGCAGTGTGTTTTAGAGCTTTATAGAGCAGCAAATTAGTCTACTAATGCACTTCATAAGTCGACTGATGCCCTATAAGTCGACTGATAAGTCGACTAATACAGATTTTCAAAATATTGAAAAGGCATAATTTGGTCGTTTCAAATCCGAATCAAGTGATTCTTTTTTTAAAATTTAGTATTTTTGGATTCGCTATCTAATAGGGTAAGTGTCAGTTTTGTCTTCCAAACACATAAATTGTTGAGTCCTTAAAGTGAGTGATTCATGAGAGTGTGGACAAATAGAATTTTGAATAAGGTGATATGTTTTGATATAGGGCCCATTGGGAATGGATGAGGTGGAATATTGCACATCTACGTGCAAGAATAGGGTTAAGCTTCCGCAATGTTTGAGGGTAAGAGAGTCTATTGGGATTAATGGACGGTAGTAACCTCTAGTTTCCCGGGAGTTGGAAAATCGGGGCGTTATAGCATGGTATCAAAACTTAATACTATAGCATGAGTGTGGTTAAAGTCGTTCATGAGGTTGAGTGAACGGGTTCACACTCAGGATTCGGGTCGGTCCGGGGGAGTTCTGGTGGTCCAGGTTCCGGGGCGCAACAGAATGGTTTCAGAGCTCTAGGTTAAAATACCTAGGGACTACTGGGAATGGACATATCACGTGTATGGTTGACAATGCTGGATTATGTACCTGATACCAGAATTGTATCTATCCGAGCACTAGGTTAGAATACCTAGAGGCGATGGGTAAGGGTTGAGGATTTGAGGATTTCTGGATTGTGGTTAAAGCATTAGGTTTGAAAACCTAGAGTATCAAAGTCATAGGTTCGAATACCTAAGGACGGAGGATCAAATCACATGTTGATTTGGAGATAGGCAATGGTTGATAGTTGTCTAGACGATAGGTTTGATTACCTATGGAGGATAGTAGAATGATTAACTCGGTTTAAGTAATCATGAGGAAATATCAAAGTGTTGGTGTGAGAAACTGATTTCATTTGGTAATACTCCCAAAGTTGGTTGAGTTTGGATTTTTGACTTGATAATTCTATCTTGTTGAGTAAGTAATGAATTGATACCGCAAGAAATGTTGCGAGTGTTTGAGTCCTTACAGATACTTAGGGGCTTATGATATGTGGATAGATTGGTAGATGTTTACCAATGAGTACAGTGGATGAAAGTAGGTTGACATAAACCACTCTAGATATTCAATTCTAGTATGTGTTAGTATAGTAGGGAAATCTGGGCTGTGTTATCACGTTTACTCAAGCAGAGGATGTGCCGGGACCATGCGTGGTCAAGGGTATTTTCCTTGTGTTAGCCCTAGGGTTAGGGTATCGATTTATGCATCATATGTCATATCATGCATCTTATGTGCTTATTTGATTTAACATGCTATATGTTATATGTTATGTCAAATATATGATTAATATGACTGTGCATTAACATTGAGTTGCATTGTACGTCACATGATCAGTGGTGACATGTAGTCACTGTTTAGAAATCCTAGACTCTAAGTATTGGAAAAACCTAGGTGGAGGTTTGGAGTTTAGTGGATTATGATGTCGAGGTAAACATGTGAAGATAGACTTCGAAAACACAAGTCTAGAGTTGATAGAAATGGGGTATGAATTACCCTGAAGATTCAAAACCAAGAGTTGGTGATTTAGAATTTGCGTTGCATTTATTGCACGATTATTGAGGATAGAATCTAGTCAAATGACTAAGATAATTGGTGGTATTGTGATACCGGGATTCTAGACAGGGTATGTCTAAGGGGTGATTATTGATATAGTCGGATGTGGACTCAAAAATGACCAAATTCCTAGAGTCGGTGGAACATATGATGATTGTTACGTCTAAAAATAGGACATTGGGACTATGTGAAAGGAATTGAAAAGTTACATCATAGGTTGAATATGATGGTTAAGTAAAGGATAAGTTGGTAGTTGGTTAGAACCCTGACATATAGTGTTTGAAGCAAAGATGATTTCTTTCCATGAGAGGGAAGGGTGGGCGCAATGGACGCAGTCCAGGATATACTCCGGGTTGGGTGTATGTGACTGTAGGTGATTGTAGGTGACCCCGAACTCTCATTGGAAGGTGAAGCTTTATATGAAAGGTATTCTTTCTAACTGTTAGCTAGTTCCTTAGATTGAAAGGATAGGATGAGTTTGTGAAGTTAAGGGCATGTAAAACCCTAATCTTGGCACTAAATGCTAATGGATCGTAGTCCTCAAAGATGGACAGGACTGGATGATTTGTTTTGACAAATGCACCCTTTATGTGCTTTGAGCTCAATGGTGTGATGTGATGTGCATATATTTGATATAGTTGGATTATAGTGTGGATATGATGTTAAGAGAGGGATGAGTTAATAGTGGATGAGGTACCTGACATATGGTATTTGAAGTGAGCATAGTTTCTTGCCGTGAAAGGGTAGAGGTGGACGCAGTGGATGTGTAGACGCAGTGGGCTGCGGCCACTATATGGCTACTGTTTGGCTACTGTAGGTGACCTTGAACTCTCATTGGTAAGGGTTATCTAAAGTGAAGTGATAATATGAAAGGAATTCTCTCTAACTATCAACTGGTTCCTTGGTGTGAGGGATGAAACTGGGAAAAAGTTCTCCTCTTGAGTAATGAGATTGTGAAATTAGTGGGATGTAAGATCCTAGACTTGGCATTGGATTCCAATGGGTTATTGTTTATGAGACTGGGCAGAGTTATGTGGCTTGTTGCGACAAGTACACCGCTTATGTGGTTTATATCGGCGAGTACACTATCATGTGCCTTGCTGGTGAGTGCGCTTGTGATGTGCACTAGATTGATGTAGTTTATATTGTGATGATGCCCAGGATATTGGACTAAGCTTGGGAATGATATGCCAGATTGAGAGTCATGTTTGACAATGATAGAATGACTTTGAGTATTAATGATCCCAGATAATAGGGATGTATCAATGTGAGTGATTGGTATGATTAGTCAAGGGTGTTACCTTGGACTAGAGATAGAGATTGACTAGATATGTCTTGAGGTAAAGATTGTGGACTCTAGGGAGGAACCATAGTTATATTACTTTAGAACAGTTGAGACGCAGTTATTGTGCTAGAGTCGAGTGTTATGAGTTGGTATAACCCTTGGAATGATAGAAAGGAAAAGTGACGATTATTGGCGAGAATAACGTCTGGTTTGGACTGGTTTTGGAAAGACCATGAGTATTCTAATTTTGAGGACAAAATTCCTTGAAGGTGGGGAGGTTGTAGAGACCGTGACCAATTTTGACCGGTTTATCGATTTTTCATTATTTTTGCTATAAACGCGTTTTGAATGATGTTATGGATGTTTTGAGAGTGGAATACATGTTTGGGAAGTGTTTTAAGGGTTTTGGTACGTTTTTGAAAGATTTGGAGAAGTTTGACTTTTTGGTCAAACCGGGGCCCAGAATGTGACTTAAGTGAGCCCAAAAATCTGAAAAAAATTTAGCAAATATTTATTTTTGTAAATGGCTTAGATGAAATGTTTAAAGAGTAGAGGAAGTGATTTCGGGGCCGTAGGAGTTTTTGAAATCGAAAACAGAGCTCCATATATTATAAATATCTAGGGATGAGATATCTAAGCCATTTCTCAGGGCTCTCTCTCTCTCTAAATCTCTCCCACTTCTCCTCTTTACCTTCTCTCTACATTTTGGGTGCATTTGGCTTAGATTCGTGATTCTCCGAAGAAGAAAAGTGTGTAGGGGACGGCTAGGGCTTTGGTTTGAATCGAACAAACTCATGTTTCGGTAAGGTAGACTCCGCTGGAAAATTGGTGAAGTCCTTGGAAGGCCTTCATTTTTGAGGTAGGGGTTCTTCTTCTCTCCTAATTGTCGATTCTAGGATTTCGGGTGAAGAGGAGAGGTGTAGGTTGTGTAACACATACTTTAGGAGAGTGAGAGGGGTGGGAAGTTAGATTTTCTCCTTCTCTTCTGTAGAGATCGTGCCCAATTTTGGCCGACTTTTTTTTTTCAATTTTTGTCATTTATTGCTTTAAATGATGTTTAACATGTTTTGAATGCGGGGAACATGTTTAGAGGGTTGGAATAGGGTTTTGGGAAGTTTTGGGGACTTTTGCCAAAAGTTGACTTTTTTGAGTTTGGTCAACCTAGGGGCGTGGGCCTTGTGGGCCCAGAAATTTTAAAAGTGTTAGAATGACTTCAAAAAATAAAATATTTGACGCGCGACGGAGTTGATTTCGTGTCAATCTGAGTTACGGAACTCCGAAAATGAGCCCGAGAAGGTTTTGCAAAAAGGTGATGGCAAACTAGTAATTAAGAGGAGGTCACTTAGCTATAAATACTAAGGGAGATCAGCTCTTCTCCCATTTTCATCCCAGCAGCCGAGAGAGAGAGATATATACGTATATACATACAAGCTTCATCTCCTCCTCTTCTTCTTCACTAGATTTGAGGGCCTTAGAGTGGGATTTTGATTTCACCGAAGAAGGAAGAAACGATCTACACATCAAGGGCTCGAGATTGATCGGTTCAAAAATCATTTTGGAGGAAGTTGGTTTTGAGAGATTAGGGGAAATCAATTGGAAGCTCTTCCAATTTGAGGTAGGGGTGCTAGACTCACTTCTACTTTGATCTTGTGGTCCCTTTCTAAATATCATAAGAGATAGCTTTTGATTTCTTGAACCTAGGTCTATGTATATATATATATATATATATATATGTATACCATGGTGATTTATGCATGTATAAGTGTCCAACATGTTAGTTAGGGCTTATGCATGGTATATATGTGCAAATGTGACTATAATGCTTTTGGTGAAAAATATGTTTGTTTGATGAAAACATGAAAAATATGATTTTCTAGCAAAATCCAAGAGCATAGTGATTTTCATGATGTGAGTGTGATAGCATTGTGACAATCTTGAGTTGGAAGGAAAATGCATTGATTTGATGAAAAATGCATGCATTGTGTGACTATGTGCATTGGAGTAATTATATGCACTATATGATGATTTTGGGGCATGAGTGTGAAATTAAGATAAGGGGAAGGCCCCTAGGGTGAAAGACCCAAAACTTGGCCAAGAGGAGGTGCTCCCTTCGGGTTAGTAACCCGATAAAGCACAAGCAGAGTTTGGGTGCCGAAGAGACCCTTACTATTGGAGTGATGAGAAAGCCCCTTTGAATTGATTTGGTGTGAGTTATATATATATATAAGTTGCGACTTGTCCAATTTGATATATATATATATATATATATACATATGTATTTGCATTTTATGTGAAACATCATGCATGATTTGAAAAATGTGGATGTTTGGGTAAAAATGCATGAGCATGTGCATTCATGCATGGCTTACAGGTTAGAATGGGGATGGGTGGATCATTTCTACTGAGCCGTTGAGATGCTCTCCCCATTATATAAAATATTTTCAGATAAGGCGCCAATGGAAGACGAAACATGATTAGCTCTATGGATATGTTGAGCTTATTTTTGGACTTTTACTCTTTTGAGATGTAGATAAATGTCCTTGCCGGCTTGTGGCATGTGGACAATGGTCGTGGTGTGGCCTTTACATTTGTATCTTCTTATGTATGTGAAATTCAAATGTAAGTGCCACACTTGTAGGAAAGTGATTTTTGAGAAGTGTATGTATAATGGCTTCCTTCATTTGAGACTTGTTGAATTTATGCAAAAAGGGCCATTCAAATTCTTATATGTATGGTTCCATGGATTATGTATGGATTTGGGATTTAAATGGATGAATGTATTCTTTCGTCTCGTGTATTTTAATTTCGTGGATATGAATGTTTAGAGTTGTGGATTTATGTCGGAATCATGGTTGTAGGATCTCAATGTACAAGTTAGATTGTATGGTTGGATTAATAAAGATCACCTTTGAAAAAAATGAGGATGTTTGGTTCACTTGAAATTTTATGTGCATGGTGGACTTTGGATGAAATTTCTATGATTATACAAGATTTGAGATTCAAATGTGTAGGTTGATGTGTGAGTATGATATTATATCAATGGTAGATGATTTGTATGAGATATGAATGATCTAAGGTGGTTTGGTTGAGATTTGGGTTCAAATTGATCTTTTATAGGTGTTTGGGAGAAGCTGGGCAGTGCATTTCGATTAATCGAAATGCCCATCCCGATTGATCGAAATGGTTGCGAGATTTTATGATTTTTCAGACTTAATTTTGATTAATCGAAGTCCCAATCTCGATTAATCGAAATATTGCAGGTCCAAGTTACCGAGAGGCTGTTTTCTTCGATTAAAGGGGTCAAAATCTCAATTAATCGAGATGAATCTCGATTGATCGAGATTACTATTCACTGCAAGGTTCAAAAATTGTCCAGACTTCGTTTCGATGCAATTTCTTCGTTTTAAATTGGAATTGATTTTGAAATTGAGTATTTTTAAAAGCTATATCCAATGGTGTAGGTTTCATAATCAAATTCAATCTGTATAAAAAGTTGAGGTCCAGAACTTGGTGGTTTATATGTGTGGAACAAAAGGTGAAAATTATTTGCAAGGGCCTTTGATGATCTAATGCCACTTGAAGGGTGTGCATATAGAATGCTTCCGCAATAGAAATGATTATAATGAGATTAAGGTGTGGAAGCTTGAGGTGAAATTACGGATTCACCCCCGTTTCCCTCACTCCTAACCGGGTGTCGGAAACCGGGGCGTGACAACATGGTAGCAGAGCTCTAGGTCAGAATACCTAGGGACGACAGGAAATGGTTGGATCACATATAGAATTGTGAGGAGTAGATTAAGTGCATATTGCATGGAAAATTTTTATGTGCTTATTTATTTGATATGATATGCTACTTATGAAGTATATAAGTATGTTGGGTATGCATGAAGTGAATAGGACATGACATTCATGCTTTTAATTTTTAAGTATCTTCTTGTCATCCATACAGAAGGATGCCACCAAGAAGAGCTCGTGAAGTGACACCGAAAGTGGTCCCTATTGGAGGGGAGCAATTCATGCGCGACATGGTCGCTACCATGCGCCAAATTGTGAGGGAGACACAGCGGGAAACTCAAGAGGAGACACAAGCTCCACCAAGAGCAGCTCCTCCTAGCCGAATGATAACGGCACTGGGACACTTTAAGAAACACAATCCACCAACTTATTCTGGGGGATCCGATCCCATGGTAGCAGAGAATTGGTTAGATCAAATTATCAAGCTTCTCACCGTGCTTGAAATATAGGAAGAATTGAGGGTGAAAGTGGCCACGCACTATTTGGTAGATGAGGCTAGTCGTTGGTGGAAGTTCATTGGTGATTACCATGACACTGAGGTTATGGATTGGGACACATTTCAAGTACTCTTCCTTGAGAAGTACTTCCCAATGACAGTAAGGGATAGTATGAGGAGAGAATTCCTCAACTTAACTCAGGGCAACATGACGGTGATGGAATACGAGAATAAATTCACATCTTTGGCTCGGTTTGCCAAAGAAATAATTCCATCAGAAGGGTTGAAAGTTAAGCAGTTTATTTGGGGCCTACGACCGTATTTGCGAGATAGAGTTGGACTTCTAGGTCTGACCAACTATGCAGCAGTGGTGGAGAGGACCATGGTAGCCGAGGGGTTTAATAATGATAACCAAAGGATCAGGGAAGCACAGAACCAAGCAAAGGCCACGGGATCTCTTGCGGATAACCGTGCTAAGAAGAAGCGAAAGAATAGTGAGTCATCCTCACAAGGGCCACAAACTCAATCTGTGACTTCTGTGGCTATACCTTCTGGATCCTTACGATCTAGAATAGTTTGTTACAATTGTCAGAAGTCAGGACACAGAATGGCTGAGTGTACACAAGGATGAGTTCCTTCAGTGGCAAAGAAGAGGTGCTTCAATTGTCATCAGTTGGGGCATATGAGCTGGGATTGTCCACAAAAGAAGGGTGCACAGGGTGGTATAAATTCATAGCAGCGTCTTGCACAGCCTACTGCTTCACAGTCAGGTTCTAGGGCATTACCACCACCACAGACAGTGCCTTCAGCTCAAAGCTCACGGACGCCGACTAGAGGAGTTGCATCTAGTGCTCCTAGTCAGCAGTCTGGATATCGGGGTACAGGACAGCAGGGCCAGAGGACCCCAGGCCGTGTCTTTACTCTTGCTCCAGGAGAGACCTTAGTAGGACCGTCAGTGGTCTGAGGTATATTTCTTGTATCTAGCTCGTGGGCTGGGGTTTTAGTAGATTCAGGTGCATCACATTCATTCATATCATATGCATTTGTTTGTGCTTTGGGGTTGGAGGTGTCATCTTTGGACTCGGTTTTATCCATTGATACGCCAGTTGGTGGTAGAGTGGTTTTGAGTGATGTATGCCGATCTTGTGAGATCGAGATTTCGGGACATCGACTATTGTTTGATTTCATTCTCCTTGAGATGTCTAGCTTTGACGTAATATTGGGTATGGATTGGCTATCGACCTATAGAGCCAACATTGATTGTTACAGGGGAAGGGTAACCTTGCATATGCCGGAAGGTGTTAGAATTTATTTTGTGGGAGAGCGGGATGACTTCTACTTGTCGTCTCCACTTGGTCCTACTGATCGAAAAGGGCTTGGGTATTTTTTGGTGAACCTACTTGTTGATGGTGATGATGAGACACTTGGAGAGCTTCCTCGTGTAGTGTGTGAGTTTATGGACGTATTTTCAGGGGAATTGACACAGTTGCCTCCGAAACGTGAAGTGGAGTTTGTGATAGATCTTGCTCCAGGTACCGTGCCCATTTCTATGGCACCGTATCGAATGGCACCGGCTGAGTTGAAAGAGTTGAAGGACCAATTACAAGAGCTACTAGACAAGGGATTTGTATGCCCTAGTACATCACCTTAGGGAGCTTCGGTTCTTTTCGCTAAGAAGAAGGACGGGTCTTTGCGGCTTTGCATTGACTATAGGAAGTTGAATCGGGCAACGATCAAAAATAAGTATCCCTTGCCAAGGATAGATGACTTGTTTGATCAACTTAAGGGTTCGAGGTGTTTCTCAAAGATAGACTTGAGATCGGGCTACTATCAGTTGAGGATTAGAGAGGCGGACATTCCAAAAACCGCTTTTCGCACACGATACGGGCATTATGAATTTTTGGTGATGCCATTTGGCTTGACAAATGCAGCGGTGGCATTCGTGGATCTAATGCATAGAGTGTTCAATGCTTACTTGGACAAGTTTGTGGTTGTGTTCGTTGATGACATCCTAGTGTACTCGTCTTCGGAAGAGGAGCACGAGGGTCACTTGAGGATTGTATCGTAACTCTTAAGAGAACATCAATTATATGCCAAGTGCGAGAAGTGTGAATTTTGGCTAGCGGAAGTGAAATTCCTTGGGCATGTTGTGTCCGAAGGAGGAGTTTTCCTAGATCCATCCAAGATAGAGGCGGTGATGGGTTGGGAAAGACCTAAGAACGTATTTGAGATACGTAGTTTCTTGGGATTGGCTGGGTATTATCGGAGGTTTGTGAAGGACTTTTCGAGGCTAGCTGCACCTATGACAAAGCTTACCCGAAAAGGAGTGAAGTTTGTATGGGATGATGCTTGCGAGCATGCATTCATGGAATTGAAGAGTCGGTTGACTTCGGCTCCAATTTTGATCATTCTGGAATGTGAATTAGGGGTACACAATTTATTGTGACACTTCACAACTCAGTTTGGGATGTGTGCTAATGCAAACTGAACGAGTAGTGGCGTATGGTTCAAGGCAATTGAAAACACATGAACAGAATTATCCGGTACATGATTTGGAGTTGGCGGCGGTGATCTTTGCACTTAAGGTGTGGAGACATTATTTATATGGCGAGAAGTTTGAAGTATTCTTGGATCATAAAAGTCTCAAATACCTTTTCTCACAAAAGGATTTGAATATGAGGCAACGGAGGTGGATAGAGTATATGGAGGACTATGACTTTGACTTACAATATCATCCGGGAAAGGCCAATGTAGTGGCGGATGCATTGAGTAGGAAGTCACATGGTAGCTTAGCGAGCTTAGCCATACGGGAGTGGAAGATGATGGAAGACATCTCAGAAATGGGATTACATTTCAGTGAGGATGATGGACCGATGGTGTTATTTACTCTTATCGCTCAACCAACTCTTGTGAGTAGAGTGATTGAAGAGCAGAGGAAGGATAGAGAGGCTGAGGCTATTCACACACGAATTTTGGGTGGCGAAGTAGTGGAAGGATGGACAGTTCATTCAGATGGGAGCATGAAATTCCAAGGGAAGATGTTTGTTCCCTTAGCTTATCGGGACGAGACTCTAAGAGAGTTTCACAACTCGAGGCTGGCAGTACATCCAGGTGGTACCAAGATGTACCATAACTTACGCCGACAGTATTGGTGGAAGGGTATGAAAAAGGATGTAGCTCAGTTTGTGGCAAGGTGCCTCACTTGTCAACAAGTGAAGGCCGAGCATCAGAGACCAACGGGGTTGTTGCAGCCATTGCCTGTGGCTATGTGGAAATGGGAGCATGTCACTATGGATTTTGTGATAGGGCTTCCAAGATCGAGGAAAGGTCACGATGCAGTTTGGGTGGTCGTTGACAGATTGACGAAGGTAGCTCACTTTATTCCCATTAGAGTGACAGATGATGTGGATACTCTCAGTAGATTATATATTCAGCAGATCCTTAGGCTTCATGGCGTGCCAGTTTCTATTATTTCTGATAGAGACCCGCGATTCACATCTTGGTTTTGGCAGAGTTTCCAAGTAGCACTTGATACGGACCTTCACTTTAGTACGGCTTTTCATCCCCAGACGGATGGTCAGTCCAAGCGTACCATACAGATTTTGGAGGATATGCTACGGGCATGTGTACTTGATCTTCGAGGCAGTTGGGAGGATCACCTTCCTTTGGTGGAGTTTGCATACAATAATAGCTATCAAGCTAGCATTGAGATGGCTCCATTTGAGGCTTTGTATGGTAGACCGTGCAGGTCACCTGTCTGTTGGACAGAGGTTGGAGAGATAGTTTTTTTGGGACCGAATTTAGTTCGGGAAACTACGGAGAAGATCAAGGTAATCCGACAGAGATTGCTTACGGCTCAGAGTCATCAGAAAAGCTACGCCGATAGGAGACGGCGACCACTAGCATTTGAGGTGGGAGATCATGTCTTTTTGAAGGTCTCGCCACGGAGAGGTTTGATGAGGTTCGGTCGTAGTGGCAAGCTTGCACCATGATTTATTGGGCCTTTCGAGATTTTGGATCGGGTAGGAGAGGTTGCTTACTGCTTGGCATTGCCACCGCAATTGTCAAGTGTGCACAACACTTTCCATGTGTCTATGTTGAGGAAGTATGAATCGGACCCTTCACATGTACTCGATTGGGCAGACCTTGAGGTGGAGGAGGATGTGTCATACGAGGAAAGACCAATCCAGATTTTGGACACTAGAGAACAAGTGCTTCGGGGCAAAACCATTCCATTGGTTAAGGTGCTTTGGAGGCATCATGGTGTGGAAGAAGCTACATAGGAGCGAGAACAAGAAGTCCGCTCAAAGTATCCTGAGTTGTTCACCACTTGAGGTACATTCTAATTTCGAGGACGAAATTCTTATAAGGGTGGGAGGTTGTAGAGACCGTGCCCAATTTTGGCCGACTTTTTTTTTTCAATTTTTGTCATTTATTGCTTTAAATGCATTTTAAATGATGTTTAACATGTTTTGAATGTGGGGAACATGTTTAGAGGGTTGGAATAGGGTTTTGGGAAGTTTTGGGGACTTTTGCCAAAAGTTGACTTTTTTGAGTTTGGTTAACCTAGGGGCGTGGGCCTTGTGGGCCCAGAAATTTTAAAAGTGTCAGAATGACTTCAAAATTTGAGGATAGCTTAAATAAAATATTTGACGCGCGACAGAGTTGATTTCGTGTCAATCTGAGTTACGGAACTCCGAAAATGAGCCCGAGAAGGTTTTGCAAAAAGGTGATGGCAAACTAGTAATTAAGAGGAGGTCACTTAGCTATAAATACTAAGGGAGATCAGCTCTTCTCCCATTTTCATCCCAGCAGCCGAGAGAGAGAGATATATACGTATATACATACAAGCTTCATCTCCTCCTCTTCTTCTTCATTAGATTTGAGGGCCTTAGAGTGGGATTTTGATTTCACCGAAGAAGGAAGAAACGATCTACACATCAAGGGCTCGAGATTGATCGGTTCAAAAATCATTTTGGAGGAAGTTGGTTTTGAGAGATTGGGGGAAATCAATTGGAAGCTCTTCCAATTTGAGGTAGGGGTGCTAGACTCACTTCTACTTTGATCTTGTGGTCCCTTTCTAAATATCATAAGAGATAGCTTTTGATTTCTTGAACCTAGGTCTATGTATATATATATATATATATATATATATATATGTATACCATGGTGATTTATGCATGTATAAGTGTCTAACATGTTAATTAGGGCTTATGCATGGTATATATGTGCAAATGTGACTATAATGCTTTTGGTGAAAAATATGTTTGTTTGATGAAAACATGAAAAATATGATTTTCTAGCAAAATTCATGAGCATAGTGATTTTCATGATGTGAGTGTGATAGCATTGTGACAATCTTGAGTTGGAAGGAAAATGCATTGATTTGATGAAAAATGCATGCATTGTGTGACTATGTGCATTGGAGTGATTATATGCACTATATGATGATTTTGGGGCATGAGTGTGAAATTAAGATAAGGGGAAGGCCCCTAGGGTGAAAGACCCAAAACTTGGCCAAGAGGAGGTGCTCCCTTTGGGTTAGTAACCCGATAAAGCACAAGCAAAGTTTGGGTGCCGAAGAGACCCTTACTATTGGAGTGATGAGAAAGCCCCTTTGAATTGATTTGGTGTGAGTTATATATATATATAAGTTGTGACTTGTCCAATTTGATATATATATATATATATATATATACATATGTATTTGCATTTTATGTGAAACATTATGCATGATTTGAAAAATGTGGATGTTTGGGTAAAAATGCATGAGCATGTGCATTCATGCATGGCTTACAGGTTAGAGTGGGGATGGGTGGATCATTTCTACTGAGCTGTTGAGATGCTCTCCCCATTATATAAAATATTTTCAGATAAGGCGCCAATGGAAGACGAAACATGATTAGCTCTATGGATATGTTGAGCTTATTTTTGGACTTTTACTCTTTTGAGATGTAGATAAATGTCCTTGCCGGCTTGTGGCATGTGGACAATGCTCATGGTGTTGCCTTTACATTTGTATCTTCTTATGTATGTGAAATTCAAATGTAAGTGCCACACTTGTAGGAAAGTGATTTTTGAGAAGTGTATGTATAATGGCTTCCTTCATTTGAGACTTGTTGAATTTATGCAAAAAGGGCCATTCAAATTCTTATATGTATGGTTCCATGGATTATGTATGGATTTGGGATTTAAATGGATGAATGTATTCTTTTGTCTCGTGTATTTTAATTTCGTGGATATGAATGTTTAGAGTTGTGGATTTTTGTCGGAATCATGGTTGTAGGATCTCAATGTACAAGTTAGATTGTATAGTTGGATTAATGAAGATCACCTTTGAAAAAAATGAGGATGTTTGGTTCACTTGAAATTTTATGTGCATGGTGGACTTTGGATAAAATTTCTGTGATTATACAAGATTTGAGATTCAAATGTGTAGGTTGATGTGTGAGTATGATATTATATCAATGGTAGATGATTTGTATGAGATATGAATGATCTAAGGTGGTTTGGTTGAGATTTGGGTTCAAATTGATCTTTTATAGGTGTTTGGGAGAAGCTGGGCAGTGCATTTCGATTAATCGAAATGCCCATTTTGATTAATCGAGATGCCCATCTTGATTGATCGAAATGGTTGCGAGATTTTATGATTTTTCAGGCTTAATTTCGATTAATCGAAGTCCCAATCTCGATTAATCAAAATATTGCAGGTCCAAGTTACCGAGAGGCTGTTTTCTTCGATTAAAAGGGTCAAAATCTCGATTAATCGAGATGAATCTCGATTAATCGAGATGAATCTCGATTGATCGAGATTACTATTCACAGCAAGGTTTAAAAATTGTCCAGACTTCGTTTCGATGCAATTTCTTCGTTTTAAATCGGAATTGAGCGTGGTTTTTTTTTAAATTGAGTATTTTTGAAATATATATCCAATGGTGTAGGTTTCATAATCAAATTTCATCTGTATAAAAATTTGAGGTCCAGAACTTGGTGGTTTATATGTGTGGAACCAAAGGTGAAAACTATTTGCAAGGGCCTTTGATGATCTAACGCCACTTGAAGGGTGTGCATATAGAATGCTTCCGCAATAAAAATTATTATAATGAGATTAAGGTGTGGGAACTTGAGGTGAAATTACGGATTCACCCCCGTTTCCCTCGCTCCTAACTGGGTGTCGAAAACCTGGGCGTGACATCTTCAATCCTATCTTTGCACATTTGGTGTTCCTTGTGTTGATTTTAGCATGTGGGCTAAAGTGTGTGGAATGAAAAAATTGGGTATATAGGTGTTATGTGCTCAATTTGGGGTTTATGTGCAAATATGTAGCCTTGTGTCATATATGTGATTATATGTGGAATATGTGATGGTTAAATGCATGTTAGTTCTTTATACTAAAATTATGCATTGAGTATAACATGAGTAAAGTATGTTAATTTTGAAAGTTGTGTGCATATGAGAGGTTATATGCATGTGTTATACATATATATGATATGTGTGATTTTGTGGAGATAAAATACATGCTATGTTCCTTTATAACTAGATAATGCATTGTGAAACATGAATATTGAGTGCTTGAGGACAATATATTTGAAATGCATATATGGGACCGTTGTGAAGAAACGAGAAAAAGTGGTCGAATTTCTTAGAGTAGGTCAATACTCGGGGAGGGCGATGGAGTGGTTAACCCACCTTGGAGGTAGGAGTTCTCGGTGGTGTGGTCTGAAGATATCTCATCAACCGATGTTCTCGATGGTGTGGTCCGAATATATCTCATCACTTGGTAGGACCGATCTTCTTAGTGGTGCATTCCAAAAATATCTCAGTATTTGGTAGGACCGATGTTCTCAGTGGTGCATTCTGAAAATGATCTCATCACCTGGTAGGACCAATGTTCTCAGTGGTGTGTATTGAAATGATCTAATCACCTGGTAGGACCGATGTTCTCGGTGGTGCGTATTGAAATAGTTTCATTATCAGGTAGGATTGATGTTCTCGGTGATGAAAATTCTAAAATTATGTGGGAAATGGCCCAGGTCATATGGTTGGTCAAGAATCATGCTAGGGTCTCGGGTTGAGTCCGAGAGAGAGACAAATGTGTTGTTAATGCTTGCATTCTAAATTGTGAAACATGCTATGTGTTTAATGCATTCTTATATATATGCATTGTTTGTGAATGAACATGGTTTATGTTGGATGATACATGTAATATAATGACATGCATTCATGTAGGTCGTGTCGGGTCGACACTTAGGAGGGTTGGGGAACCTTTACTGAGCCGCAGTGGTGCTCACCCCTTTATTCTAAACTCTTTTACAGATAAGGTGCTGATGACAGATGAGACTTGAGTGTCCAAGTGGAACTCTAGTAGCATTTTGATATATTTTGGATATTGTGTTTTTGGCTATCCGTGCCGGCTTGTGGCACGTTATCTATGTAGTTGTAGTCATAGTTGGATTTTTCGCATTTTTTGATCTTATGCATGAAATCCTTGTAATGACTATAAATGTTGTGGTGGAAAACATGATAAAATAATATGTACTATTGTCGTTGTTGTTTTACACCTCGACAAAAGAAAATTTATAAATACCTACAAATACTCTACTAAAATAAGTAAAGTGGTAAGTAGGAGTCGAACCCACAGAGACTGCGTTTGGTTGTTTTGTCAAGTTGTCAAGACTTCATCTAATTCAATTGAAAAGAATTTGTTTTTGTGTTTTTATGATAAAGTGCTGAAAATTAAATGACATAAAATAAAACATCAATTAAAGATAGAAGTCGGAGAGAGAGCTAGGGGTGGTTTCCACCACTAGCCATTCACATGTTCATAAGTGTAGCAAACTTGGGATTCATCAATTTAAATGCCTAACAATGTCATTAGGCTTGTGACCTCAATGACATATCAAAAGATTAATGTGTGTGTCCACCTATCATAACCCATCTTCAACAAGCATAGTTCTTCAACCTACCTAATTACCCTACTCTATAAGTGAACCTACAACTAAATGCATCCAAACTACCTTATCTTGGCATGGGTTATACAAACAAACACCACACATACATTTAAAGTACCATTACTTAGCCATCATTTGCCCTTCTTGTGGAAGAAACAAATGTTGTGCATTCACATGAAAGAATCTACTCTAAGACAAGAATAAACTCAACATCAAATGAATATATATAAGAGATGTATTAGTGTACATAATCACTAGGCTAAATAATCAACATTTAAATACAAATCCCAAACATACTACAAAAATGAACAAGTTTACATGGCTAGGTGTTTCAATCACACCCTAGTAGAGGAGTTAGTTGGTCATGGCAGCCTTGCACCCTTCCATTGATGAAGAGAATGAAGCTTCTTGGTCTGGTTCAGCCCTTCCTCTTCCTCTCCCGAAGGTCTCTCTCTTCTTCTTCTGATTTGTATATGTTGAGAGATATGAGATATGTGGCTTTTGGTGCTTTTTGTATGCTTTTTGGCTCCTTTGGGCCCACCATATATATATATATCATTATATATATCTCTTGTATCAAGAAGGCCCCCAAAAGTCTTGTTCAAGTCAGACAATCCCCTTAAGTCGTGCAAAAAGGGGGATTTTGTTGCAAGTGGGAGAGCAGGTGAGCAAGTGGCCAAGTGGGCTCTGCAGCATTTCGATTGATCGAAATTGCATTTCGATTGATCGAGATTTCGATCAATCGAAATGAGATTTCGATCAATCGAAATTTCGATTGATCGAAATCCACATCTCGATTGATCGAAATGCCTTGGCAACAGTTTCTGATTTCATCTCTTGACTGCAGAAAACTTCCAACTTTGCTCCATTTACTCCAATACCTGCAATACATCAAAAACACAAAAATACCGTAAACATATCTCGGTAAACGCAAAAATGGAACTAACATATGCAATAAAGAGGGTTCAAATGCATAGAATTGAACACTTATCACACCCCCAAACTTACATATTGCTAGTCCCGTAGCAATACAATATTACAAAAATGAAATTAACTATCTTATACAAAAGTTTAATCATGCTCAGTCATCAACTAGATAAAGGGCGCTCATCCATTCATTTCACAATTGGCAAATGCAACAAGTATTACAGAACTATGCGGCCATTAGCAAAAATGGACTTTCACAAGCTATAAATGAACGACAGTCCCCACATGCTGGCCAGCCCGAACAACTATAACAATTCCAACCCCAAAATCCTCTTTGAAAAGTGAACATGCATTCTAACGTGCGGCTTTTGTCATATTTGGAGAAGAAAACGAACAAATCTGTTTTTAAGAGAAAAACTCATTGAAAATGCTCAACCCGGCTGTTTCATTATCACAAAACATTCATGATTGCTCATGTGCGGATGACTGTGCAATGCTTAGCTCTTTTTGCTTTCTTGTAAGCCCACGTAGCGGCATTGGGCCAATGACTCCCAAACCAATTGGTTTTAGGGCATTAGGCGAAGAAGCACCCCTCGGACTTAATAACCGAGCTTACAAGGCGATGAGCGTAAGCAAGCCATCCGCTTATTACTGCTCAACCTTACACACTTTTACACGAATATTTCCTGCTTTGAGGCATAGAAATCCGGTTTATTTAGTGAGAAGGCTTATTGCATATTTTTCTCTTTTTATTTCTTTTTTTTTTTTTTTTTTTTTTTTTTTTTTTACAACAACCGGAAGAACTTATTCTTTAAGATGTTCAGATAAAAACAGAAATTTTCAAAAATTCTCCCTCAGACTTATACCCCACAATTTAAACTGCATGTGTGCGAATTTGTGCGGTTAAGGACAAATTTAGGGCAAGAATTGTACGTGCTCGAGTTTGGACAAAAATGTAGACCGCTCTAGCCTACTATAAAGCTTGCAAAAGTGCGGGTATTTACAATGTTAAAGTTCTTAACTACCTGCTGCATTTACCTCGGACATTTATTCGAATGATCTTCCTTTACAAAGCAAGACATCATAGCAAGCATGCAAAAATATCACAGAAAAAAACTGCTCTACAATGACACTCAATATAATGACTGAACATTGCATGCATATGCAAGTGGTATAGCATACCGCACCCCCAAACTTATATGCAACATTGTCCTCAATGCTTGGACAAGAAGAGCAAGGAAAGAAGTTACCGGGATGGCAGAATGCGAGAAAAATGGAAGTCCACAGCAGCGGTCATCCTGTAAATAAGAAAAATCTGCACAGAATACCAACTGGATACCACGAGCATTACGAGGAACAAAAAGTAGATAAATAGAACATAATGAAATACTTATGCACAAACAGACAATGCCAATATCACTGTAAATCTAATGGTCTGAACTGGTGTTTCCCGATTGTCTAAGAGGTCTATGCGACAAGATATTGACTATCCAGGCGCGCTAACGTATAGCACGCAAAGGGGCTGCCTTTCTTTATTACCGCCATACTGTGTTGAAGCAATCTCAACAGTATTGGGAATTAAAACCAGGCGGTAATAAACGGAAATCATCAACTGAATCGCATATAACAAGTAGACAAGTGGTACTACATACATAGTCAAAGTCTAGAGAACAGATAAATTGACGGAAAGCAAAAAGAAAAGGCAGTAAAGATAACACATGTCATAAAAGCAAATATAAATGTATTCCATAAAGATGAAAATGCGTTTCAGTACAAAGGGTACATGTAGGCGGAATACGCAAAAAAGAAACTAAACATGGCCAACATGGCCTATCAAAAATAAAGAAAGTAAAATACAGAAAGTAAAGTATAAAAGGTGAATAAAGTGCAGCTACTCGAGGGCGGGTGGTGGTGGTGGTGGCTCGGTGGGAGCAGAAGTGGAGGTGGAGGCTCGACCTGCGAACAGGAACTGCAGATCCTGCCGGAAGGCTCGGAACTCATCTAAGATCGCTCTCTGGCCCTGCACCAGAGAAGAAATGTCCGTCCGAATACCCGCCAGCTGACTCTGCGTCACCTGGACGTGCTCGTCAAAACCCTGCTGGAGCCGCTCTACGTCAGCCACCAGGCAGGAATAGCCTGTCGCTAAGATATCATGCCGCTCTGCAGCGACATCCATCTCCTCCTCCTCCATCTCCTCGTCCTCCGCCTCAGCCCCTGCTGGCTCTCCCTCATCCATCTCCACTGGGGCATCCATATCTACATCGTTTGGTGGATCACCCTGATGGTCCTGTCGCTCTATAGTGCCGCGCTCCCAGCAGATACCACGCTCTTCTCGATAGTGATGGACATGTGTGGTGGGGCGTTTACCACGCCCAACCACAACTGCACGTCCAAGTCGATGTGCCCGAGCAGATATTGTGTTATTGCATATGTTAGTTCCATTTTTGCGTTTACCGAGATATGTTTACGGTATTTTTGTGTTTTTGATGTATTGCAGGTATTGGAGTAAATGGAGCAAAGTTGGAAGTTTTCTGCAGTCAAGAGATGAAATCAGAAACTGTTGCCAAGGCATTTCGATCAATCGAGATGTGGATTTCGATCAATCGAAATTTCGATTGATTGAAATCTCATTTCGATTGATCGAAATCTCGATCAATCGAAATGCAATTTCGATCAATCGAAACGCTGCAGAGCCCACTTGGCCACTTGCTCACCTGCTCTCCCACTTGCCACAAAATCCCCCTTTTTGCACGACTTAAGGGGATTGTCTGACTTGAACAAGACTTTTGGGGGCCTTCTTGATACAAGAGATATATATAATGATATATATATATATATGGTGGGCCCAAAGGAGCCAAAAAGCATACAAAAAGCACCAAAAGCCACATATCTCATATCTCTCAACATATACAAATCAGAAGAAGAAGAGAGAGACCCTCGGCAGAGGGAGGAGGAAGCTCATGCACATTTTTGTTGTGGTGGAAAACATGATAAAATAATATGTACTATTGTCGTTGTTGTTTTACACCTCGACAAAAGAAAATTTATAAATACCTACAAATACTCTACTAAAATAAGTAAAGTGGTAAGTAGGAGTCGAACCCACAGAGACTGCGTTTGGTTGTTTTGTCAAGTTGTCAAGACTTCATCTAATTCAATTGAAAAGAATTTGTTTTTGTGTTTTTATGATAAAGTGCTGAAAATTAAATGACATAAAATAAAACATCAATTAAAGATAGAAGTCGGAGAGAGAGCTAGGGGTGGTTTCCACCACTAGCCATTCACATGTTCATAAGTGTAGCAAACTTGGGATTCATCAATTTAAATGCCTAACAATGTCATTAGGCTTGTGACCTCAATGACATATCAAAAGATTAATGTGTGTGTCCACCTATCATAACCCATCTTCAACAAGCATAGTTCTTCAACCTACCTAATTACCCTACTCTATAAGTGAACCTACAACTAAATGCATCCAAACTACCTTATCTTGGCATGGGTTATACAAACAAACACCACACATACATTTAAAGTACCATTACTTAGCCATCATTTGCCCTTCTTGTGGAAGAAACAAATGTTGTGCATTCACATGAAAGAATCTACTCTAAGACAAGAATAAACTCAACATCAAATGAATATATATAAGAGATGTATTAGTGTACATAATCACTAGGCTAAATAATCAACATTTAAATACAAATCCCAAACATACTACAAAAATGAACAAGTTTACATGGCTAGGTGTTTCAATCACACCCTAGTAGAGGAGTTAGTTGGTCATGGCAGCCTTGCACCCTTCCATTGATGGAGAAATTGAAGCTTCAAGGTCTGCATGAGCTTCCTCCTCCCTCTGCCGAGAGTCTCTCTGTGTATGCTACTGTGTGTGTGAGCTCTCTCCCCCAAAATGGCCTCTTTTTGTGCTTTTTGTATGCTTTTTGGCTCCTTTGGGCCCACCATATATATATATATATCATTATATATATATCTTGTATCAAGAAGGCCCCCAAAAGTCTTGTTCAAGTCAGACAATCCCCCTAAGTCGTGCAAAAAGGGGGATTTTGTTGCAAGTGGGAGAGCAGGTGAGCAAGTGGCCAAGTGGGCTCTGCAGCATTTCGATTGATCGAAATTGCATTTCGATTGATCGAGATTTCGATCAATCGAAATGAGATTTCGATCAATCGAAATCTCGATTGATCGAAATCCACATCTCGATTGATCGAGATGCCTTGGCAACATTTTCTGATTTCATCTCTTGACCGCAGAAAGCTTCCAACTTTGCTCCATTTACTCCAATACCTGCAAAACATCAAAAACACAAAAATACCGTAAACATATCTCGGTAAACGCAAAAACGGAACTAACATATGCAATAAAGATGGTTCAAATGCATAGAATTGAACACTTATCACACCCCCAAACTTACATATTGCTAGTCCCTTAGCAATACAAGACTGAAAATAAAATGAAACAACTAAACTAATTCCTCTTTCGTGGGAGATCCGATTGCATTTAGCGAATGCAACAAGCCTTTTAAACCCCTAGGCATCCCTAGTGGACGAGTGAAGTCTCGTGAGGGTTTAACAGAGATGTTACCCACAAACATGCATGCAATTTCATATAGCTCCGTCCTAATGGAATTCAAAATTTTCTGCCACAAATGATGCACATAACAAGTACTTACAATATCTAGAAATGTTAGAATCATGAATATGAAAACAGTCCCCACACATTGTTCAATCTTTAATAAGAATATAAGTGCAATCCAAAATGTCCTCTTTGAAAAGTGAACATACATCCTAATGTGTGACTTATTGTCACAAATGGAGAATAAATACAACGCCCGTCTTTAAAAGAAAAACTTTTTGAAAAAGATCACAAAGGCATACCATTAAAACGTAAAATATTTACAAAAAAAACTTATGTACAAGTGGTTGTGCAATGTCTAAGTCCCTTAAGCTTTCTAGCAAGCCCATGTAGCAGCGTTGGGTCAATGACTCCCAAACCAGACGGTCTTAGGGCACTAGGCGAAGAAACACCCCTCGGACTTAATAACCGAGCTTACTAGGCTTCGAACTTAAACGAGCCAATTGCTTCTTTATTGCTCAACCTTGCACACTTTTTAGGCGCGAACACTCCATGCTTCCTGAGGCACAGAGGCCCGGCTTATTGAGTGAGAAGGCTTATTGCAACTTTCTTTTCTTTTTCTTTTTCTTTTTCTTTTTCTCCTTTTTTTTTTTTTTTTTTTTTTCAACATAAAAATAGAATGCCAACGGAAATCGTTCTCCAAGCTGCTCAAATAAAAACGAACATTTTCAAAACTCTCCATACGACGTATACCCCAAAATTAAAATGTATGTGTGCATTTGTGCAGTTTGAGGAACATTTAGAATCATACTACACCATATTTTAAAAATTAAACACAATGTGGACCATTTTGGAATGGAAATGTTGATTCTTTTTGAAAAAATTATGCAAAGATTAAAGTACTTAACTATATACACTTGTGGCTTTGATAATGAATTCGAATATCTAAAAAAAACATGACGTCCTCACTATAATGAAAAGCTAAAAATTGGAAAGAAAAATTTTAACTGTACATAAATGAAACAAAATGAATGCTCTACCCCCAAACTTAAAGTAAACATTGTCCTCAATGTTTCAGCATAAAAGTCAAAGATAAAAGAACAATATTACCGGTATGGCGGTTCTCAAAAAAAATGTAGCAAGCAAGCAAATGATTCGTATCGCGAATAGAAAAATCTGCATTTGATCACTAACTGTATATCACGAGCATTCTGGAGAAGAAAAAGTAACTGCACACTTAAACACACAAATTATATACCAAAATATTTACAATTCCTAATTATAATCAAATTAGATTTACTCTTTAAACTTAACAATTCAACCGTTTTAGCAGTCCCCGGCAACGGCGCCATTTTTGTTGTGGTGGAAAACATGATAAAATAATATGTACTATTGTCGTTGTTGTTTTACACCTCGACAAAAGAAAATTTATAAATACCTACAAATACTCTACTAAAATAAGTAAAGTGGTAAGTAGGAGTCGAACCCACAGAGACTGCGTTTGGTTGTTTTGTCAAGTTGTCAAGACTTCATCTAATTCAATTGAAAAGAATTTGTTTTTGTGTTTTTATGATAAAGTGCTGAAAATTAAATGACATAAAATAAAACATCAATTAAAGATAGAAGTCGGAGAGAGAGCTAGGGGTGGTTTCCACCACTAGCCATTCACATGTTCATAAGTGTAGCAAACTTGGGATTCATCAATTTAAATGCCTAACAATGTCATTAGGCTTGTGACCTCAATGACATATCAAAAGATTAATGTGTGTGTCCACCTATCATAACCCATCTTCAACAAGCATAGTTCTTCAACCTACCTAATTACCCTACTCTATAAGTGAACCTACAACTAAATGCATCCAAACTACCTTATCTTGGCATGGGTTATACAAACAAACACCACACATACATTTAAAGTACCATTACTTAGCCATCATTTGCCCTTCTTGTGGAAGAAACAAATGTTGTGCATTCACATGAAAGAATCTACTCTAAGACAAGAATAAACTCAACATCAAATGAATATATATAAGAGATGTATTAGTGTACATAATCACTAGGCTAAATAATCAACATTTAAATACAAATCCCAAACATACTACAAAAATGAACAAGTTTACATGGCTAGGTGTTTCAATCACACCCTAGTAGAGGAGTTAGTTGGTCATGGCAGCCTTGCACCCTTCCATTGATGGAGAAATTGAAGCTTCAAGGTCTGCATGAGCTTCCTCCTCCCTCTGCCGAGAGTCTCTCTGTGTATGCTACTGTGTGTGTGAGCTCTCTCCCCCAAAATGGCCTCTTTTTGTGCTTTTTGCATGCTTTTTGGCTCCTTTGGGCCCACCATATATATATATATATCATTATATATATATCTTGTATCAAGAAGGCCCCCAAAAGTCTTGTTCAAGTCAGACAATCCCCCTAAGTCGTGCAAAAAGGGGGATTTTGTTGCAAGTGGGAGAGCAGGTGAGCAAGTGGCCAAGTGGGCTCTGCAGCATTTCGATTGATCGAAATTGCATTTCGATTGATCGAGATTTCGATCAATCGAAATGAGATTTCGATCAATCGAAATCTCGATTGATCGAAATCCACATCTCGATTGATCGAGATGCCTTGGCAACATTTTCTGATTTCATCTCTTGACCGCAGAAAGCTTCCAACTTTGCTCCATTTACTCCAATACCTGCAAAACATCAAAAACACAAAAATACCGTAAACATATCTCGGTAAACGCAAAAACGGAACTAACATAGATAAGTCCACTAATGCAGATTTTCAAAATATTGAAATAGGTATAACTTGGTCGTTTCAAATCCGAATAAAGTGATTATTTATTTGAAATTAAGTATTTTTGGAATCCCTATCTAATGGGATAAGTGTTAGTTTTGGATTCTAAACACACGAATTGTTGAGTCCTTAAAGTGAGTGATTCATGAGAGTGTGGATAAATAAAATTTTCACTAAGGTGATATGTTTTGATTTAGGGCCCATTGGGAATGAATGAGGTGGAATATTGCACAACTACGTGCAAGAATATGGTTAAGCTTCCGCGATGTTTGAGGGTAAGAAAGTCGATTGGGATTAATGGACGGTAGTAAACTCCAGTTTCTCGGGAGTCATGAATTCGGGGCGTTATAGCATGATATCAAAACTTGATACTATAGCATGAGTGTGGTTAAGGTCGTTCACGAGGTTGAGTGAACGGGTTCACACTCGGGATTCAGGTCAGTCTGGGGGAGTCCAGGTGGTCCGAGTTCTGGGGCACGACAGTTTCGACAAGTGAAGATTAATTTGCCACTACTTGATGCCATCAAGTAAATTTCTCCTTATGCTAAATTATTGAAGGACTTATGCACTCAGAAGAGGCGTTCTAAGAGTCATGTGCCAATGAAGGTGATGCTGCCACAACAAGTGAGTTCTATAATTCAGCAGTGTACTCCTCCCAAGTACAAAGATCCTGGTGCTCCAACTAGCTCATGCATCATTAGGGAGCACCATGTTGATAAAGCTCTTCTTGATTTGGGTGCAAGTGTGAATTTGCTACCCTATTCAGTATACTTACAATTAGGCTTGGGAGAATTGAAGCCTACCTCGGTGGTGTTACAATTTGCAGATAGATCAACAAAGCAACCCCGTGGGATCATTGAAGATGTGCTCATTGAAGTGGACAAGTTCTACTTTCTGGTTGATTTATTGTACTTGACACTAAGCCAGTTCACAACCCAAGAAGGCACATTCTAATCATCCTTGGTCGACTTTTCTTAGCTACTGCCTATGCTTGCATAAATTATAGGTCAAGGATCATGGATATTTTGTTTGGCAACATGAAGGTCAAGCTTAATGTTTTTAATGTTATCCAACATCCTCCAGATCAGAGTGATGTGTTCTGCATGGATGATATCGATGAGTGCGTAGAGGAATTTGTTTCATCCTCTGTATCTCGAAACTCCTTGGAGATATGTAAGTCTCTTTATGATTATGAGACAATTTATGAAGAAGAGTTGTGCGAAGAGGTAAATTTCATGCTGGAAGTGGATGCTATTTAGAATACTCCACCATAGAGAATTCGAGTCGAGCCACTCCCCTCTCTCTCTAGCACTCCCCTAGTGCCTTCATTGGAGTCCCCTCGGTAATTAGAGTTGAAGCCTTTGCCTGACAAGTTGAAGTATGTATTTTTGGGAGCACAGAGAACTCTTCCTGTTATCATTGCCTCTGATCTGACGATAACTCAAGAGACGCGCTTAGTAGAGGTCTTATATCAACATCGTGAAGTGATTGGGTGGAGTATTGCTAATCTTAAGGGCATCGATCCCTCGATTTGCATGAACAAAATCCATCTAGAAGAAGGATGCAAGCCATCTAGAGAGGCATAAAGACGACTGAATCCCAACATGAAGGAGGTAATGAAGAAAGAGGTTGTCAAGTTACTTGATGCAGGTATAATTTATTCGATTTCTGACAGCACATGGGTGAGTCCAACGCAAGTTGTTCCTAAGAAGTCTGGTCTTACTATTGTTCCCAACTCTGTGGGAGAGCTTGTTCCCTAATGTACTGCCACAGGTTGGCATATTTACATTGACTATAGGAAGCCCAACTCCATGACAAGGAAACATCATGATAGGCGTTGAATGTTACGCATTCTAGCCTCTTAACTTATGTATTTTATTCTCTTAGTGAAAGATTATTTTATTACTTTACTTCGTTTTAGTGTTTTCTGTATTTTCAGGGCCTTAATGATTATTTCAGTTAAAACCATGATTTTGAGCTTTTAAAGATGACATCCAAGATGGTTAGATGAAGCCTATATCAAGGAGATCCATTCAACCATTTATTTCAACTCAAATCAGCCCAAGGAAGAGGTCCAAGAGAATTACAGCTGTTTAAGAAGGTTTCGGGCCTGATGCCCAATTCTGCGCTTAATACAGTCTTAATCCTGTTTTGGAAAACAGACCAGAAGTGTTATTTTTGAGCCTCAAATCGACTTAATTTTTTTCAAAACTGAACGAAATTCGATTCTGGACACTTTTGTATTTCACGAAAATTCCGTGAATCGGACTTCTAGTGGGTCAAAAGTTGGGCCGAATGTCAGTAGGAAAAACCCACCTGATTAGTGCTGCGGGAAAACCTAATTAATTCCTTATTGGATTAGGACTTTGGCGTATTCTCTTGGGGCATAAAGTGGAGAATTGGAGGCTGAGTTTGGGGGAGTTGGGGAGAGTCTTAGAGAGCCTTTGGACAGAAAAGAAGACACACTTTGCAGACCATTGGAGAATGAAGTCTTATGCATAATTCATGAAGATGATGCCTTGTTCCTCAACCGTTGAAGCTTCTTCTTCTACCATGAGCGACTAGTTCATCTACTAGGGTTTTGATGTAGCCCTAACAAAACATCAATGGCTTAATTGTTTTAATTATTGGGGACCTTTATATTCATGCATAGATTGTATAATTTAGAGGATTCTTATTATAGAATTGAGCAATACGAGTCTTATAAATTCAGTTTCAATGATTTCTTATCTTGTGTTAGATATTTGGTTGTTGTTATTGAACTCAATCTCTCTTATTTTTTGGGATCATGAGAGCGATTATTACACAATGGTAATCACTGAATATATCATTAAAATCTTTGATGGATTATGCCTAGAGAAGATGAACCATAATGCACCCTAGATTAGAGTAGTTAGGCAGATGGCCCATACCAATCGAAGATAGTCCCTGACTTAGCCTTAATCATATGTTATATTCTTGACGGATGAAGGTGAGCTTGTAGCCACTGACACCACTTATGCATGATGTAATTCCCCATAGTTAATTCAATTGACCATTGATTGTGGAGTTAGTGGCAAAGTCAAATACCCTAGATTTATCACATATTATCTTCATTCTCTATTTTCCTTTGTTTTATGTTATTTTTCTATTTAATTAGTTTAAATATAAAAATCAGAATTCTTTTCTCTTAAATTTAATTAGAATTAATTCCGTATTCCAACTCATCAGACCATAATCCCTAAGATTCGACACCTCTTTCGATACCCTATTCTGTAAGGAATTCATTCTATTGGGAAGTGTGGTAATTATAATTTGAGACGCACTTACACACGAATCAATTTTTGGCGCCGTTGCCGGGGATTATCTATTGGATTGATTGGATTTTAAAGAATTAATTTTAATTGAATTTTTAGTTTATAAAATTTTTATATTTTGTTTTTAATTTTTTTTGTAGTTTTCTTTTTAGGTGCTTTTTGCTAATATATGCAAGGTCGTCGTTCTGTGGCTGATCCTTTGATACCTATTGATCCTGAGCCTGAACGTACTCTTAGACAATAGAGGAACATTCTTGTTGATACCATTGTGCAAGAGGAAGAATTAATTGAAGACATGGAGGAAGAAATGAATAACAATCTTGTTCCTAATGCTACTGGAGAAAGGGCTAGATTGCTTAGGGACTACTATGTTCTTGAGACATACACTTCACCAGCTGGTTTTCAACTGCCCAATGTCACAGCACAGAATTATGAGATCAAGTCCAGCATTATTGCTACCATCTTACTTTGGGCTGACTCAAGAAGTCCCTTACAAGCGTCTAGATGAATTCATTGAAGTGTGCTCAACTACCAAAATTCATAACTTCTCTGAAGATGCTTTCAGAATGAGACTTTTTCCATTCACCCTGAAAGACAAAGCAAAGTATTGGTTCAATTATCTACCAGCAGGTTCTATCACGACTTGGACTCAGATGCAATATGAGTTTCTGAAGAAATATTTTCTGATAGGGAAGACCAATCAGTTCAGACGTGCTATCACTGGTTTCTCCCAACATGAGGGGGAACAATTTTATGAGACATGGGAAAGATTCAAGGACCTTCTTAGGAAGTGTCCTCATCATCAAGTTCCTAAGTAGCAACTAGTGCAGAGTTTTCATGAAGGGCTGACAGATGGTTAATGCGTGTTGTGGAGGTACTTTTATGTTGAAGAGTGAAGAAGAGGCATGGACCTTATTTAAAAATCTTAGTGACAACTCTCTATAACATGTGTCCTCTACTCGTTCTAACAGACCTGCCACTACAAGGAAGACTGATGGGATTTTTGAGGTTGGTGCTTCAGAAGTTATGCCAATCGACATTGATTTAATTGCACAGATGGTAGCAGCAATTATGGCTGCCAATCAAACTCCTTCTGCTTCAAATCCTTCCTAGCTAGGCCCTTGTGAATTTTGCTCTAGTCCTATGCATAATGTGAACAATTATCCTTCGATGGGGTAATTTTCTGATGTTCAACATGAGCAAGTCCAAGCTGCATTTGCTAGACCAATGAATCCTCCACGAGGTAATAATTACAATCCTACATGGAGGAATCATCTTAGTTTTTCTTATAGTAACCAAGGGGCAACAATGCGACCATCATATCAACCTAGGAATTTTGTACCTCAACAGCAATACCAAACACAAGTTCCTATGGCACAAAGAATTTCTGTTATTGAAGACAAGCTGACACTCACCTTATCAAAATTTGATAAGCTTGATTCAATTATAGGGATAATGCAAACTACTGCAGGAACAGTGCAATCTACAGTTCAGCGAGTGCACTCTCATTCTCAATTTGTTGCCAAATTGGAATCTCAGTTTGGACAGCTTGCTACTTCATTGACTAGAAGAGAAGAAGGGAAGCTCCTTAGTCAACCAATTGTTAATCCAAGAGGGCTGCAAGCTTCCACAAGCAACCCACACCATGAGCAAGTTCAAGTTGTTACCACTTTGAGGAGTGGGTAAATAATTGATAATAAGGTGGGGGAAAAGAAAGAAAAAGAAAAAGTGACCACAAGTTCAAGTGCTGAAATTCCTTATGAGCCCAAGGCTGTTTTCCCACAACGTTTCCTTGAAGCATCTAAATTGGGGAAACAAGGGGACAAGCTGCATGACATGATGGAGGTGTTTCGATAAGTGAAGATTAATTTGCCACTCCTTGATGCCATCAAGCAAATTCCTCCTTATGCTAAATTCTTGAAGGACTTGTGCACTCATAAAAGGCATTCTAAAAGTCATGTGCCAAAGAAAGTAATGCTGCCACAACAAGTGAGTTCTATAATTCAGTAGTGCACTCCTCCTAAGTACAAAGATCCTGGTGCCCCAACTATCTCATGTATCATGGGGAGCACCATGTTGATAAAGATCTTCTTGATTTGGGTGCAAATGTGAATTTCCTACCATATTCAGTATACTTACAATTAGGCTTGGGAGAATTAAAGCCTACCTCGGTGGTCTTGCAATTTGCAGACAGATCAACAAAATAACCCCATGGGATCATTGAAGATGTGCTCATTAAAGTGGACAAGTTTTACTTCCCTGTTGATTTTATTGTACTTGACACTAAGCCAGTTCATAACCCAAAGAGGCACATTTCAATGATCCTTGGTCGACCTTTCTTGGCTACTGCCGATGCTTGCATAAATTGTAGGTCGGGGATCATGGATATTTTATTTAGTAACATGAATGTCAAGCTTAATGTGTTCAATGCTATCCAACACCCTCTAGATCAGAGTGATATGTTCTACTTAGATGATATTGATGAATGTGTAGAGGAATTTGTTTCATCCTCTGTATCTCAGAACTTCTTGGGGGTATGTAAGTCTCTTTATGACTATGAGACAATTTATGATGAGGAGTTGTGCAAAGAGGTAAATTCTATGCTGGAAGTGGATGCTATTCAGAATACTCCACCATGGAGAATTTCAATTGAGCCACTCTCTTCTCTCTCTAACACTCCCCTAGTGCCTTCATTAGAGTCCCCTCCACAATTAGAGTTTAAACCTTTGCCTAACAAGTTGAATTATGTATTTTTGGGGGCACAAAGAACTCTTCCTGTTATCATTGCCTCTGATCTGACAGAAACTCAAGAAAAGCGCTTAGTAGAGGTCTTATATCAATATCGTGAAGCAATTGGGTGGAGTGTTGCTGATCTTAAAGGCATTGATCCCTCGATTTGCATGCACAAAATCCATCTGGAAGAAGGATGTAAGCCATCTAGAGAGGCACAGAGGCGACTGAACCCCAACATGAAGGAGGTGGTAAAGAAGGAGGTTGTCAAGTTATTTGATGCAGGTATTATTTATCCAAATTTTAACAGCACATGGGTGAGTCCAATACAAGTGGTTCCTAAGAAGTCTGGTCTTACTATTGTCCCTAACTCTGTGGGAGAGCTTGTTCCAAAACTACTGCCACAGGTTGGCGTGTTGGCATTGACTACAAAAAGCTCAATTCCATGACAAGGAAGGATCACTTCCCTCTTTCATTCATTGATCAAATACTTGAAAGGTTAGCTGGTCAGAGCTATTATTACTTTCTGGATGGCTACTCTAGTTATAACCAAATGGCTATGGATCCAGAAGATCAAGAGAAGACTACTTTCACTTGTCCCTTTGGTACTTTTGCTTATCGTCGTATGCCATTTGGGTTACGTAATGCTCCGGCAACATTTCAGAGGTGTATGATGGCCATCTTTTTTGACATGGTGGAAAAATTCTTGGAGGTATTCATGGATGACTTCTCTATTTTTGGGCCATCCTTTGAAGACTGTTTGAGCAATTTACACTTGTGCTTCAAAGGTGCCGAGAACGGAATTTGGTACTTAGTTGGGAGAAGAGCCACTTCATGGTAAAGGAGGGTATTGTGTTGGGCCATATTGTTTCAGACAGAGGCATTGAAGTTGATAAAGCAAAGATCGATCTAATTGCTACTCTGTCGCCTCTAACTTTGGTGAAGCAAGTTCGTTCTTTGTTAGGCCATGCTGGATTTTATAGAAAATTCATCAAGGATTTCAATAAAATTGCTCGGCTATTGTGCCACTTGTTATCTAAAGATGTTTCCTTTTCCTTTGATGAAGAGTGTGTGCAAGCTTTTGAGAAGCTTCGGTCTTTATTATCCTCTGCACCAATCATGTAATCTCCAAAATGGGCTCTACCTTTTGAAATCATGTGTGATGCCTCTGATTATGCAGTAGGAGTAGTGTTGGGACAAAGAGAAGAGAAACGACCATATGTTATTTATTAGGCTAGTAAGACTCTCTCTGATGCCCAACTCAATTATACAACCACAGAGAAAGAGCTTCTAGCTGTAGTATTTGCCCTGGACAAGTTTTGTTCCTATTTATTAGGGTCCAAGGTGGTTGTCTAATCTGATCAGGCGGCATTGAGACACTTATTAGCTAAGAAAGAAACCAAATCGCGTCTTATTCGATGGATTTTATTGTTACAAGAATTTAATTTGGAGATTAAGGACAAAAAGGGGATGGATAATGTAGTTGCGGATCATTTATCCTGGATTGAGTTAGAGCCTGTTATCGATGCATTACCTATTGGCGACTCATTTCTGGATGAACAATTGTTTGGAATTTTTGATGGAAAAGTTAATGGGCAAAGGTTGACGCATTGTGTGGAATGATTTGTGCCAACAAGAGATGTAGAGTCCGTCGACTTGACGGATCCCGTCTATCCGACTCAATCCCTTCGGAGAGTTGATCATCCCCTACAGACGTTAAATTATAGGATTTGTATGTATTTCTATCCTTTGATAATTTTACTGTTTTTTATTTTAATTTTTAGTTTTAATTTTCTTAATCTTTCTTTTAATTCTAGTTGCGTTTTGATGTGTTTTCTTTAAGTTTTTGATGTATAAGTTGCTTCCGAAGGATGCCAAGAGGTGTACCGAGGTATTTAGACTCATGACAGGTGAAAAAATGAGCTCTCCGTCAACCTTGGGCGATAGAGACTCCAAAAATACACGTCCCGGTCGACCTTGGGCGATGGAGGGTAAACAGGTATCAACTGGGGGATCGATCGCCCATTCAAAGGGGGATCAATCGCTGATTCGTGTGTGTGTGACTCAAAAAGTATATCAATTAAAATTTTCCACACTTCGCAATAGAATGAATTCCTTGCAGAATAGGGCTATCGAAGGGGGTATCGTACCTCAGGGATTATGGTCTGATGAGTTGGAATACGAAATTAATTCTAATTAAATTTATAAGAAAAGAATTCTGATTTTTAAAATAAACTAATTAAAAAGATAAAATAAAATAAATCAAAGTAAATAAGATAATGAAGATAATAGGAGAGAAATCTAGGGTGTTTGACTTCACCACTAACTCCACAATCAATGGTCAATTGAATCAACTATAGGAGAATTACATCATGCATAAGTGGTGTCGGTGGCTACAAGCTCACCTTCATCCATCAAGAAGATAACATATGATTAAGGCTAAGCCATGGACTATCTTCGATTGGCATGGGCCATCTGCCTAACTACTCTAATCTAGGGTGCAGTATGGTTCATCTTCTCTAGGCATAATCCATCAAAGCTTATAACAGTATATTCAGTGATTACCATTGTGTAATAATCTCTCTCATGATAACAGAAAACAAGAGAGATTGAGTTCAATAACAACAACTAAATATCTAAGACAAGATAAGAAATCATTGAGATTGAATTTACAAGACTTTTATTCCTCAATTCTATAATAAGAATCCTTTGAATTACACAATCTATGCATGTATATAAAGGTCCCCAATAATTAAAACAATCAAACCATTGATGCTTTGTTAGGGCTACATCAAAACCCTAGTGGATGAACTAGCCGCTCATGGTAGAAGAAGAAGCTTCAACTGTTGAGGAAGAAGAAATCATCTTTCTGAATTACGCGTCTGACTTTGTTCTCCAATGGCTCTGCGAATATGTTTCTGTTCTCTTCTTAGCCTTCCCAGACTCTCCAAGCTCTCTTCTCTCTGTCTCTTCTCCTCTTAATTCAGCCTCCAAGTCTTCACTTTATTCCCCAAGAGAATACACCAAAGTCCTAATCCAATTAGGAATAAATTAGGGTTTCTCGCAGCACTAATCAGGTGAGTTTTTCCTGCTGACTTCGGCCCAACTTTTGACCCACTAGAAGTCCGATTTACGAAATTTTTGTGAAATACAAAAGTGTGCAGAATCGAATTTCATTTAAGACTTCTGGTCTATTTTCTGAAACGAGATTAAGACTGTATTATGCGCAGATTTGGGCTTCAGGCCCGAAACCTTCTTAAGCAGCTGTAATTCTCTTGGACCTCTTTCTTGGGCTGAATTGAGTTAAAATAAATGGTTGAATGATTCTCCTTGATGTAGGCTTCATCTCACCATCTTGGATGTCTTTTTTAAAAACCCAAAAGCTTGGTTTTAACTGAAATAATCATTAAGGCCCTGAAAATATAGAAAACACTAAAATAAAGTAAACTAACAAAATAATCTACCACTAAGAGAATAAAATACATAAGTTAAGAGGCTAGAATGCGTAACATTCAACGCCTATCAATCGCCCCCATTTTTTCCCAAGTTGGGATACCAACCAGCTGGGCGATCGATCTCCCAGCCCTAGGGCGATCAATCGCCCAGTGAAGAATGTGGGCTAGCAGAATTTTTGCCCTATATAAGGACCCCCTCTCTAACTCTGATGCTACTACTTGCTCCTTGACATCTTTGAGCTCCAATTTGACTCCTACTTCAATCGGGAATATATTTTCTTCAATTGGTGATTCTTAAACAAGTATTCATCATTGATCATCATCATCATCAACATCAAAATCAGATTGATCAACACTAGTTCTCAAGAAAATTCTTACTTTTTCAACTTCTTCATCAAAGTAAGTAGAGTTTTTATTTTACAAAATTGTGCCAATCTTTTTTAGGCCTTTTGAAGATCAAGTTTGGGGGATATAATTGGTGCATTGAATTGTCAAATTTGGGGTGGAAAAATTACCCAAAGAAGAGGTTGAAGGATAAACTTTTATTGTGCACACCAAGTGTTTGATTTAATTCCTTAACCAAGCTTTTTCTATTTCTATGGCACCAAAGAAAGCAATTCACCAAGGTGCTTCAAGATCGCGTAATCCTCGTTGAGTATGACATGATCCAACACCCGTTTCCTTAAGATCTCGCTAAGATGAAATTCATGAGAGATGGCATCCAAGAGCCTTGAATTTTGAAGCGACGTTTGACATCGCCGAACTATATGCTATGTTTCTCGAGACACAATGGGGGATTTCTGACATCCGTCATCATCGATCGGCTTCAATTTTTGTTCCATTATCTACTATTATCTACCCGAGGCTCGTTAAAGTCTTTTATCAGAACTTAATGCCCCAACCTGATGAGCAGGATGTGTTTATTTCTTCAGTGGATGGGACGCGAGTTCAGGTGGATATGTCTTCAATTGCTATGGGTTGTCCTCATGAATGCCCGGCTGATTTGACCAATATCTACACTCCTTTACCCAATGATTTGTCGGTGGGTAACTTGGTTGCACGTTTGTGTGCTAACCAATTTTTTGGGCCAAAGCGTAATGCAGCTTCAAAGTCTTCTATGCCGAATCATCTATGGTTCCTTGATGATATTTTGTACAAGAATATATGTCCCATTGGACATAAAACCGAGAAGTATCAAAAGTTCCTTAGAGCTTTATATGCCATACATTTTGGGCATTGGCTGTCATTCCCACAGATTGTCTGGGGCCAGATTGAAAAATTCTATTCCAAGGTTGTGGCCAAGGTACCGAACAGTGAAAGTGACTGGAAGTTTCCATTCCCTACTATCATTCATCAGTTACTCATTGCACAGGGATATGTAATCGATGAGGATGAGCTTGCTTTCCCACATAATATTCATTATGGCACACATGACTAGAATTTGAGCCGATCTCATATGCCTTAAAGAGTCATAGCTGAGCCAAGTGAAATATCTCAGTTGGCTCAAGGAGGGGAACATGTAGATATACCACCACCAGTGGAGGATCCAGAGAAGATGGAAGCAGAAGAGGATGTCCATGCACAAGCTGGTGGCAATGATTATCATTATTTAAAAGGACAGATTGTTGGGTTGACCGCCTAGTTTGGCACCTTACAGACTAAGGTTTTCATAGTTTGGAGCTATAAGGACTGAGATGGCGAATCACTTTGGGAGACTCGCCAGGATCAACTAGAGATGAGGAAGATGCATGCATTAATGCGCCAGGCGAACTTGGATCCAGATGCTCAGTCACCACCATATCCTTGACTGGAAGGTAACTCTCTTTTGTATTTTATTTTATTCTTAGTTTTTAATTTTATTTTTAGTTTTATTTTTCTTTCTGTAGTTAGATCAGTTTCAAATATATATATATATTTTATTTTTTTTAGGATTTTTCTATTTCATATTTCTTTTCACCCATACTATTTCACTTGGTTTTTGGGGTATAGTGAATTGTTTAGACAGATTGTAACTTTCAAGTTTGGGGGTGTGCTTGCATTGCCTTTATCTCCTTGGGTTACTCTATTTCTTGCCACTACTTCGGATTCCTTGTAACATCGTTCTTACTCTTCTCTATGCTTTTATTTGGTGTACATTAAGGACAATGTACAGTTTAAGTTTGGGGGTGAGACGATGCCTTATTTATGTGTTTTATTGCAATATGGGGGAAATTTTTGTGAAATTCTTCTTGTTTTAGGATTTTTGTTTATTTTATTTTCTTAGTTTATTTTATTTTCTTTTGTTTTGTTTTTAGATAGAATGTTTTGACATTATTCAAGGGATTAATACCTTATGTAGGTGCATAACTTACAATTTTTGACTATGTTTTAAAATTTTGAAAACTATGGTTTAAATTAGTGATTTTAATCATGATTTGCATTGACATGCTTTGGGGTGATTAGTTTTAGTTTTCTCGCATGCACAGACACACTAGTATAGTTTTGTGAGGTATAAACTTTGGCTCTGAGTTATTGTGTTACATATGCTTGATATTAATTAGTATCTCTTGAGAATGAGTACCGAAGATGTGTTTACTTGACTTTAATAAAAAAAAATAAGAAAAAAGAAGAGAAAAATAAATATGTGATGAATAAGCAAATCAATTTGATCCTTTTCATGAGTAACCGGGCCTCTATGCCTCAGGAAGCATGGAGTGTTCGCGTCAAAAGTGAAAGAGTGAGAAAAGATGAGCATTGGTTATCTTGATTTGTAGCCTGATTGATTCAAGTAATTAGGTTATTCGAGGTATCTTAAAGCCTAGTGCCCTAAAGCCATCTGATTTGGGAGTCACTGACTGAAAGCTTGCTACATAGACCTTTCAGAAAGCTTAATAGATTAAGACATTGCACAACCAATAAAGCAATAAAAAAAAAGAGAATGAAAAAAATGAAAAAGTCATATATTCATGTTTGAAAGTATAATTTCAATAAGGGGAGCTAGTGAGTTGAAGGGGTATGTGCCTTAATATATTCAAAGCTTGGTTATGCTACATAAGATGACTACTAGTTCACCTTTCACAAGGGAACTATAGTTGATTACTTTGAGATATGTTGATGTGAATTATGCATGGGGACCATTGCTTTGAATTATAGATTTTGAAAATTTGTAACTATATATTGTAATCTTCTTCTTGAATTACTGTTGAAATAGAATTTTGAATGTTTATGGGTAACATTTCTGGGAACCCTCACGAGACTATACTCGTCCACTAGGGGGGAACCTAGGGATTTAAAGGCTTATTGCATATGCTAAATGCAATTGTTTCTCTCACGAAAGTGGAGTTGGGTAGTTTAGTTAGTATTTAGTAGTTCTTTGTTTTAGTTTTATTTTATTCTATTACTAAGGGACTAGCAATATGTAAGTTTGGGGTGTGATAGGCGTTGAATGTTATGAATGCTAGCCTCTTAACTTACATATTTTATTCTCTTAGTGATAGATTATTTTGTTATTTTACTTCGTTTTAGTGTTTTCTGTATTTTCAGGGCCTCAATGATTATTTCAGTTAAAACCATGATTTTGAGCTTTTAAAGATGACATCCAAAATGGTTAGATGATGCCTACATCAAGGAGATCCATTCAACCATTTATTTCAACTCAAATCAGCCCAAGGAAGAGGTCCAAGAGAACTATAGCTGCTTAAGAAGCTTTCGGGCCTAAAACCCAATTCTACGCTTAATATAGTCTTAATCCCATCTTAGAAAATGGACCAGAAGTATTATTTTTGAGCCCCAAATTGACTTAATTTTCACGTTGTTGGGCCGAACGTCAACCGGAAAAACCCACTGATAGGCGTTGAATGTTACGCATTCTAGCCTCTTAACTTATGTATTTTATTCTCTTGGTGATAGATTATTTTGTGATTTTACTTTGTTTTAGTGTTTTCTGTATTTTCAGGGCCTTAGTGATTATTTCAGTTAAAACCAAGTTTTGGGCTTTTGAAGAAGACATTCAAGATGGTTAGATGAAGCCTACACCAAGGAGAATCATTCAACCATTTATTTCAACTCAATTCAGCCCAAGGAAGAGGTCCAAGAGAATTACAGTTGCTTAAGAAGGTTTCGGGCCTGAAGCCTAAATCTGCGCATAATATAGTCTTAATCCCATTTTGGAAAACGGACCAGAAGTCTTATTTCTGAGCCTCAAATTGACATAATTTTCATATATGGTTGAACAAAATTTGATTCTACACACTTTTGCATTTCACGAAAATTCCGTAAATCGGACTTCTAGTGGGTCAAAAGTTGGGCCGAAGTCAGCAGGAAAAACCCACCTGATTAGTGCTGCGGGAAACCCTAATTTATTCCTAATTGGATTAGGACTTTGGTGTATTCTCTTGGGGCATAAAGTGAAGACTTGGAGGCTGAGTTTGAGAGATTACAGAGAGATTGGAGAGTCTGAGAGGGCTGAGAAGAGAACATAAACATATTTGCAGAGCCATTGGAGAACGAAGTCATATGCGTAATTCGTGAAGATGATGCCTTCTTCCTCAACAGTTGAAGCTTCTTCTTCTACCATGAGCGGTTAGTTCATCCACTAGGGTTTTGATGTAGCCCTAACAAAGCATCAATGGTTTGATTGTTTTAATTATTGGGGACCTTTATATACATGCATAGATTGTGTAATTGAGAGGATTCTTATTATAGAATTGAGCAATAAAAGTCTTGTAAATTCAGTTTCAATGATTTCTTATCTTATCTTAGATATTTAGTTGTTGTTATTGAACTCAATCTCTCTTGTTTTCTGTGATCATGAGAGAGGCTATTACACAATGGTAATCACTGAATATATTGTTAAGAGCTTTGATGGATTATGCCTAAAGAAGATGAACCATACTGCACCCTAGATTAGAGTAGTTAGGCAGATGGCCCATACCAATCGAAGATAGTCCATGGCTTAGCCTTAATCATATGTTATCTTCTTGACGGATGAAGGTGAGCTTGTAGCCACCGACACCACTTATGCATGATGTAATTCCCCTATAGTTGATTCAATTGACCATTGATTGTGAAGTTAGTGCTGAAGTCAAACACCCTAGATTTCTCTCATATTATCTTCACTTTCTATTTTACTTTGATTTATTTTTATTTTACTTTTTAATTAATTTAGTTTAAAAATCAGAATTCTTTTCTTCTAAATTTAATTAGAATTAATTCCGTATTCCAACTCATTAGACCATAATCCCTAAGGTACGATACCCCTTTCGATAGCCCTATTCTGCAAGGAATTCGTTCTATTGCGAAGTGTGAAATTTTTTAATTGATATACTTTTTGAGTCACACTCACACACGAATAAATTTTTGGTGCCGTTGCCAGGGATTATCTATTTGATTGATTAGATTTTACAGAATTAATTTTAATTGGATTTTTTGTTTAGGAAATTTTTATCTTTTATTTTTTATTTTTAAATTTGATTTTGTTTTCTTTTCTGGTGCTTTTGGTTAATATATGCAAGGTCGTCGTTCTGTAGCTGATCCTTTGATACCTCTTGATCCTGAGCCTGGACGTACTCTTAGACAACAGAGGAACATCCCTGTTGATACAATTGTGCAAGAGGAAGCAATAATTGAAGACATGGCAGAAGAGAGGAATAACAACCTTGTTCCTAATGCTGATGGAGAAAGAGCTAGACTACTGAGGGACTACTATGTTCCTGAGACATATACCTCACTAGCAGGTTTTTAACTGCCCAATGTCACAGCACAGAATTATGAGATCAAGTCCAGCATTATTCAGATGTTACCATCTTATTTTGGACTGACTCAAGAAGACCCTTACAACCATCTGGATGACTTCATTGAAGTGTGCTCAACTACAAAAATTCACAACTTCTCTGAAGATGCTTTCAGAATGAGACTTTTTCCATTCTCCTTGAAAGACAAAGCAAAGTATTGGTTCAACTCTCTACCGGCAGGTTCTATCACAACTTGGACTCAGATGCAACATGAGTTTCTCAAGAAGTATTTTTCGATAGGGAAGACCAATCAGTTCAGACGTGTTATCACTGGTTTCTCCAAACATGAGGGGGAACAATTTTATGAGACATGAGAAAGATTCAAGGACCTTCTTAGGAAGTGTCCCCATCATCAAGTTCCTAAGTGGCAACTAGTGCAGAGTTTTCATGAAGGGTTCACAGAAGCCAACAGACAGATGGTTGATCCATCTTGTGGAGGTACTTTTATGTTGAAGAGTGAAGAAGAGGCATGGACCTTATTTGAAAATCTTAGTGACAACTCTCTACAACATGTGTCCTCTACTCGTTCTAGCAGACCTGCCACTACAAGGAAAACTGATGGGAGTTTTGAGGTTGGTGCTTCAGAAGCTATGCCAACTGATATTGATTTAATTGCACAGAAGGTAGCAGCAATTATGGCTGCCAATCAAACTCCTTCTGCTTCAAATTCTTCATTGCTAGGCCCTTGTGAATTTTGCTCTACTCCTATGCATAATGTGAGCAATTGTCCTTCAATGGGGCAATTTTTTGATGTTCAACATGAGCAAGTCCAAGCTACATTCACTAGACCAATGAATCCACCACGAGGTAATACTTACAATCCCACATGGAGGAATCATCCTAGTTTTTCTAACAGTAACCAAGGGGCAGCAATGCAACCATCATATCAACCTAGGACTTTTGTGCCTCAACAGCAATATCAAACACAAAGTCCTATGGCCCAAATAATTTATGCTATTGAAGACAAACTGACACTTACCTTGTCAAAATTTGACAAGCTTGACTCACTTATAGAGATAGTGCAAGCTACTGCAGCAACAGTACAATCTACAGTTCAGCAAGTTCACTCGCATTCTCAATCCATTGCCAAACTGGAATCTCAGTTTGGACAGCTTGCTACTTCATTGAGTAGAAGAGAAGAAGGGAAGCTCCCTAGGCAACCAATTGTTAATCCAAGAGGGATGCAAGCTTCCACAAGCAACCCACACCATGAGCAAGTTCAAGCCATTACCACTTTGAGGAGTGGGAAAATAATTGATAATAAGGTGGGTGAGAAGAAAGAAGAAGAAAAAGTGACCACAAGTCCAAATGCCGAAATTCCTTATGAGCCCAAGGCTCCTTTCCCACAACGTTTCCTTGAAGCATCTAAATTGGGGAAGCAAGGGGACAAGCTGCATGACATGATGGAGGTATTTCGACAAGTGAAGATTAATTTGCCACTCCTTGATGCCATCAAGCAAATTCCTCCTTATGCTAAATTTTTAAAGGATTTGTGCACTCAGAAAAGTCTTTCTAAAAGCCATGTGCCAAAGAAAGTGATGCTGCCACAACAAGTAAGTTCAATAATTCAGCAGTGTACTCCTCCCAAGTACAAAGATCCTGGTGCTCCAACTATCTCATGCATCATTGGGGAGCACCATGTGGATAAAGCTCTTCTTGATTTGGGTGCAAGTGTGAATTTGATACCCTATTCAGTCTACTTACAATTGGGCTTGGGAGAATTGAAGCCTACCTCGGCGGTATTGCAATTTGCAGACAGATTAACAAAGCAACCCCGAGGAATCATAGAAGATGTGCTCATTAAAGTGGACAAGTTCTACTTTCCTGTTAATTTCATTGTACTTGACACTGAGCCAGTTCATAATCCGAAGAGGCACATTCCAGTGATCCTTGGTCGACCTTTCTTAGCTATAGCTGATGCTTGCATAAATTGTAGGTCGGTGATCATGGATATTTTATTTGGCAACATGAATGTCAAGCTTAATGTGTTCAATGCTATCCAACACCCTCCAGATCAGAGTGATGTGTTCTGCATGGATGATATTGATGAATGTGTAGAGGAATTTGTGTCATCCTCTATATCTCGAAACTCCTTGGAGGTATGTAAGTCTCTTTATGACTTCGAGAACATTAATGATGAAGGGTTATGTGAAGAAATGTATTCTATGCTAGAAGTGGATGCTATTCAGAATACTCCGCCTTGGAGAATTCCAATTGAGCCACTACCTTCTCTCTCTAGCACTCCCTTAGTGCCTTTATTGGAGTCCCCTCCATCATTAGAGTTGAAGCCCTTACCTGACAAGTTAAAGTATGTATTTTTGGGGCCACAGAAAAATCTTCCTGTTATAATTGCCTCTGATCTGACAGAAATTCAAGAGAAGAGCTCAGTAGAGGTCTTATATCAACATCGTGAAGCAATTGGGTGGAGTGTTGTTGATCTTAAGGGCATTGATCCCTCAATTTGCATGCACAAAATCCATTTGGAAGAAGGATGTAAGCCAACTAGAGAGGCACAAAGGCGATTGAACCCCAACATGAAGGAGGTGGTAAAGAAAGAGGTTGTCAGGTTACTTGATGCAGGTATCATTTATCCAATTTCTGACAGCACATGGGTGACTCCAACACAAGTGGTTCCTAAGAAGTCTGGCCTTACCATTGTCCCTAACTCTATGGGAGAGCTTGTTCCACAACGTACTGCCACCGGTTGGCGTGTGTGCATTGATTACAGAAAGCTAAATTTTATGATAAGGAAGGATCACTTTCCTCTTCCATTCATTGATCAAATACTTGAAAGGTTAGCTGGTCAGAGCTATTATTGCTTGCTGGATGGCTACTCTGGTTACAACCAAGTGGCTATGGATCAAGAAGATCAAGAAAAGACTACTTTCACTTTTCCCTTTGGTACTTTTGCTTATCGTCGTATGCCATTTGGATTATGTAATGCTCCGGCTACATTCCAGAGGTGTATGATGGCTATCTTTTCTGATATGGTGGAAAAATTCTTGAAAGTGTTCATGGATGACTTCACTATTTTTGGATCATCCTTTGAACACTGTTTGAGTAATTTATCACTTGTGCTTCAAAGGTGCCAAGAACGGAATTTGGTACTTCGTTGGGAGAAGAGCCATTTTATGGTAAAAGAGGGTATTGTATTAGGCCATATTATTTCAGAGAGAGGCATTGAAGTTGATAAAGCAAAGATCGACCTAATTGCAACTCTGCCTCATCCAACTTTGGTAAGGCAAGTTCGATCTTTCTTAGGCCATGCTGGGTTCTATAGAAGATTCATCAAGGATTTTAGTAAAATTGCTCGACCATTGTGCCATTTGTTATCTAAAGATGTCCCATTTATCTTTGATGAAGAATGTGTGCAAGCTTTTGAAAAGCTTTGGTCTCTGTTATCCTCTGCACCAATCATGCAATCTCCAAAATGGGCTTTACCTTTTGAAATCATGTCTGATGCCTCTGATTATGCAATGGGAGCAGGGTTGGGACAAAGAGAAGAGAAACGGCCATATGTCATCTATTACGCTAGTAAGAGTCTCTCTGATGCCCAACTCAATTATACAACTACAGAGAAAGAGCTTCTAGCTGTAGTATTTGCGTTGGACAAGTTTTGTTCTTATTTATTGGGGTCCAAGGTGGTCGTCTACTCTGATCATGCAGTATTGAGACACTTATTGGCAAAGAAAGAAACCAAATCGCGTCTTATTCGATGGATTTTTTTGCTGCAAGAATTTAATTTGGAGACAAAAGACAAAAAGGGGACTGAGAATGTGGTTGCGGATCATTTATCTCGGATTGAGTTTGAGCCAGTGATCGATGTATTACCTATTCGAGACTCATTTTTGGATGAACAATTGTTTGGAATTACTTTGATGAAAGTTAATGGGCAAAGGTTGAAGCATTGTGTGGAAGGATGTGTGCTAAGAAGAGACGTGGAGTCCGTCGACTTGACGGATCCCGTCTATCCGACTTAATCCCTTTGAAGAGTTGATCGTCTCCTATGGACGTTAAATTATAGGTTTTGTATGTATTTTTATCCTTTAATTTCTTTAGTTTTCTTTGATTTTAATTTTTAGTTTTAGTTTCTTAAGTTTTCTTTCAATTCTAGTTGCGTTTTAATATTTTTTCTTTGAGTTTTTGATGTATAAGTTGCTTCCGAAGGATGCCAAGACGTGTACCGGGGTATTTGGACTCAAGACGGGTGAAAAATTATGCTCTCGGTCGACCTTAGGCGATGGAGACTCAAAAATTGCAAGTCCCAGTCGAACCTGGGCGATGGAGGGTCCAACAGGCATTCAGGGGGGGATCGATCGCCCCATGGTATTTTATGAGGATCCCCACCAGTAGGTGGGCGATCGATCACCCACTCCAAGGGGGATCGATCGCCCAAGGCATTTTGTGGGCTGGCCGAGACTCCCTTCTATATAAAGACTCCTCCAATTCTAAAGTTACTCCTTGCATCCTAGACCTCTTTGAACTCCAATTCAAGTCCTACTTCAGCCGGAAGATTATTTTCTTCAATTGGTGTGTATTAAACAATAATTTAACATTGATCATCATCAACTTCAACATCAAATTGGATCAAAAATCACTAGTTCTCAAAGGAAGCTCTCACTTTTTCAAGTTCAACATCAAAGTAAGTGAAGTTTTTCTTTGGTGAAATTGTGCAATTCTTTTTGAGGGCTTTTGAAGACCAAGTTTGGGGATCAATTTGGTGCATTTACTTGTTCGAGTTGGGTGGAAAAATTGCCAAAAAAAGGAGGTTGAAGGTTACAAATTAATTGTGCACACCACGTGTTCGATTTAATTCCTCAACCACACTTTTTCTATTTCTATGGCACCAAAGAGAGCAAGTCACCAAGGTGCTTCAAGTTCACGCAATCCTCGCAGAGCGAGGCATGATCCAACCACCGATTCTTCACGATCTCGCCGAGAAGGTATTCAAGAGAGATGGCATCCAAGGGCTTTGAACTTTGAAATCACGTTTAACATAGCCGAACCCTATGGTATGTTTCCCGAGACAAGATGGGGGATTTTTGACATCCGTCGTCGTCAGTCGACATCCATTTTTGTTCCACTCTCTTCTACTATCTACCCGAGACTTGTCAAGGTATTTTATCAGAACTTAATGCCGACACCTGATGAGCAAGATGTGCTTACTTCTTCAGTAGATGGAACAATAGTTCAAGTGGATATGTCATCCATTGCCATTGCCATGGGTTGTCCTCATGAGTGCCCAGATGATTTGTCTCCTATCTATACTCCTCTACCCAATGATTTGTCAGTGGGTAATTTGGTTGCACGTTTGTGTGCTAATCAGTTTTCTGGGCCGAAAAGGAATGCAGCTTCCAAGTCTTCCATGCCAAATCATTTATGGTTCCTTGATGTTGTTCTACTCAAGAATGTATGTCCAATTGGACATAAAATTGAGAGATGTCAAGAGTTCCTCAGAGCCTTATATGCTATACATTTTGGGCATTGGCTGTCGTTCCCACAAATTGTCTAGGGCCAGATGGAAAAGTTTTATTCCAAGGTTGTAGCCAAGGCACCAGACAGTGCAAGTGATTGGGAGTTTCCATTCCCGACTATCATTCATCAGTTGCTTGTTGCACAGGGGTATGCAGTCCATGAGGATGAGCTTGCATTTCCATGTAATCTTCTTTATGGCACGCATGACCGGAATTTGAGCCGATCTCATATGCACCAGAGAGTCATAGCGGCGCCTGGTGAAGTGTCTCGGTTGGCCCAGGGAGGAGAACATATAGATATACCACCACCGGTGGAAGATCCAGAGGAGATGGAAGTAGAGGAAGAGGAGGTGCATGTACAAGCTGGTGGCCATGATTATCAGTATTTAGAGGGACAGATTGCTGGGTTGACAGCCCAGTTTGGCACCCTACAGACAGAGGTCTCCACACAGTTTGGAGCATTGAGGACTGAGATGGCGGATCACTTTCGTAAAACTCGCCAAGACCAACTAGAGATGAGGAGGATGCTGCGTGCACTGATGCGCCAGGCAAACTTGGATCCGAATGCTCAATCACCACCACACCCTTGACAGGAAGGTAACTATCTTTTGTATTTTATTTTATTTTTAGTTTTTATTTTTATTTTTATTTTTCTTTCTGTAGTTAGATTTGTATTATTATAAAGAAAAAAAAATGAAAAATGAAAAAAAATATTTTATTATTTTTTTTTTTTAGGATTTTTCTCTTTCATATTTATTTTCACCCATACTATTTCACTTGATCTTTGGGGTATAGTGGTTTGTTTTGACAGGTTTTAACATCCAAGTTTGGGGGTGTGCTTGCATTGCCTTCATGCTAGTGGTGTGCTCTAGTTTCTTGCCACTCATTCTCCGAATTTCTGGTAACATCGTTCTTACTCTTCTCTATGCTTTGATTGGGTGTACATTGGGGATAATGTACAGTTTAAGTTTGGGGGTGAGGCAATGCCTTATTTGTGTGCTTATTGCATTATGGGAAAAATTTGTGAAATTCTTCTTGTATTAGGATTTTATTTTATTTTATTTTCTTAGTTTTTTTTTTATTTTATTTTGTTATATTTTTAGATAGAATGTTTTGACATTATTCAAGGGATTAATACCTTATGTAGGTGCTTAACTTGCAATTTTTGAGTATGTTTTAAATTTTTGGAAACTGTGGTTTAAATTATGTGGTTTTAATCATGGTTTGCAATAACATGTTTTGGAGTGATTGATTTTAGTTCCCTTACATGCACAGACACACTAGTATAGTCTTGTGGGGTATAAACTATGGCTTTGAGTTATTGAGTTACATATGCTTGATATTAATTAGTATCCCTTGAGAATGAGTACCAATAATGTGTTTTACTTGACTTCAATAAAAAAAGAAAAAAAAAGAGAAAAAGAAATATATGTTGATAAGCAAATCAATTTGATCCTTTTCATGAGTAACTGGGCCTCTATGCCTCAGGAAGCACGGAGTGTTCGCGTCAAAAGTGAAAGGGTGAGAAAAGATGAGCATTGGTTGTCTTGATGTGTAGCCTGACTGATTCGAGTAATTAGGTCTTCGGGGTATCTTAAAGCCTAGTGCCCTAAAGCCATCTGGTTTGGGAGTCACTGACTGAAAGCTTGCTACATGGATCTTTCAGAAAGCTTAATAGATCAAGACATTGTACAACCAATAAAGCAATGAGAAAAAAAAGAGAGAATGAAGAAAAAAAATGAAAAAGTCATGTATGCATGTTGGGAAGTACGAGTTCAATAAGGGGAGCTAGTGAGTTGAAGGGGTATGTGCCTTAATATATCCAGAGCTTGGTTATGCCACATGAGATGATTGCTAGTTCACTTTACACGAGGGAGCTAGAGTTAGTTATTTTGAGATATGTTGATGTGAATTATGCATGGGGACCATTGCTTTGAATTATAGAATTTGAAAGTTTGAAATTATTCTTGAATGCAAGTTTGTAACTATGTATTGCAATCTTCTTCTTGAATTGATGTTGAAACAGAATTTTTAATGTTTGTGGGTAATATTTCTGGAAACCCTCACGAGACTATACTCGTCCACTAGGGGAACCTAGGGGTTTAAAGGCTTGTTGCATATGCTAAATGCAATCGTTTCTCCCACGAAAGTGGAGTTGGGTAGTTTAGTTAGTATTTGTTAGTTTCCTTTGTTTTAGTTTTGTTTTATTCTATTGCTAAGGAACTAGCCATATGTAAGTTTGGGGGTGTGATAGGCGTTGAATGTTACGCATTCTAACCTCTTAACTTATGTATTTTATTCTCTTAGTGATAGATTATTTTGTGATTTTACTTTTTTTTAATGTTTTCTGTATTTTCAGGGCCTTAATCATTATTTCAGTTAAAACCAACCTTTTGGGCTTTTAAAGAAGACAGCTAAGATGGTTAGATGAAGCCTACACCAAGGAGAATCATTCAACCATTTATTTCAACTCAATTCAGCCCAAGAAAGAGGTCCAAGAGAATTACAGCTACTTAAGAAGGTTTCGGGCCTAAAGCCCAAATCTGCGCATAATACAGTCTTAATCCCGTTTTGGAAAATGGACCAGAAGTCTTATTTCTGAGCCTCAAATCGATATAATTTTAGCGGAGGGTTGAACGAAATTTGATTCTGCAAACTTTTGTATTTCACAAAAATTCTGTAAATCGAACTTCTAGTGGGTCAAAAGTTGGGCTGAAGTCAGCAGGAAAAACCCACCTGATTAGTGCTGCGGGAAACCCTAATTTATTCCTAATTGGATTAGGACTTTGGTGTATTCTCTTGGGGCATAAAGTGAAGACTTGGAGGTTGAGTTTGAGAGATTATAGAGAGATTGAAGAGTCTGAGAGGGCTGAGAAGAGAACATAAATATATTTGCAGAGCCATTGGAGAACGAAGTCATACGCGTAATTCGTGAAGATGATGCCTTCTTCCTCAACAGTTGAAGCTTCTTCTTCTACCATGAGCGGCTAGTTCATCCATTAGGGTTTTGATGTAGCCCTAACAAAGCATCAATGGTTTGATTGTTTTAATTATTGGGGACCTTTATATACATCCATAGATTGTATAATTGAGAGGATTCTTATTATAGAATTGAGCAATAAAAGTCTTGCAAATTCAGTTTCAATAATTTCTTATCTTATCTTAGATAATTAGTTGTTGTTATTGAACTCAATCTCTCTTGTTTTCTGTGATTATGAGAGAGGCTATTACACAATGGTAATCACTGAATATATTGTTAAGAGCTTTGATGGATTATGCCTAGAGAAGATAAACCATACTGCACCCTAGATTAGAGTAGTTAGGCAGATGGCACATACCAATCGAAGATAGTCCATGGCTTAGCCTTAATCATATGTTATCTTCTTGACGGATGAAGGTGAGCTTGTAGCCACCGACACCACTTATGCATGATGTAATTCCCCTATAGTTGATTCAATTGACCATTGATTGTGGAATTAGTGGTGAAGTCAAATACCCTAGATTTCTCTCATATTATCTTCACTTTCTATTTTACTCTGATTTATTTTTATTTTACTTTTTGATTAATTTAGTTTAAAAATCAGAATTCTTTTCTTCTAAATTTAATTAGAATTAATTCCGTATTCCAACTCATCAGACGATAATCCCTGATGTACGATACCCCTATTCTGCAACGAATTCGTTCTATTGCGAAGTGTGGAAATTTTTAATTGATATACTTTTTGAGTCACACTCACACACGAATCACCCACCTGATTAATGCTGCGGGAAAACCTAATTAATTCCTAATTGAATTAGGACTTTGGTGTATTCTCTTGGGGCATAAAGTGAAGAATTGGAGGCTGAGTTTGGGGGAGTTGGGGAGAGTCATAGAGAGACTTTGGACAGAAAGAAAACATACTTTGCAGACCATTGGAGAATGAAGTCTTACGCATAATTCATGAAGATGATGCCTTCTTCCTCAACCGTTGAAGCTTCTTCTTCTACCATGAGCGGCTAGTTCATCCACTAGGATTTTGATGTAGCCCTAACAAAGCATCAATGGTTTGACTATTTTAATTATTGGGGACCTTTATGTTCATGCATAGATTGTGTAATTTAGAGGATTCTTATTATAGAATTGAGCAATACGAGTCTTACAAATTCAGTTTCAATGATTTCTTATCTTATCTTGGATATTTGGTTGTTGTTATTGAACTCAATCTCTCTTATTTTCTGGGATCATGAGAGTGATTATTATACAATGGTAATCACTGAATATATCATTAAAAGCTTTGATGGATTATGCCTGGAGAAGATGAACCATATTGCACCCTAGATTAGAGTAGTTAGGCAGATGGCCTATGCCAATCGAAGATAGTCCATGACTTAGCCTTAATCATATGTTATCTTCTTGACAGATGACGGTGAGCTTGTAGCCACCGACACCACTAATGCATGATGTAATTCCCCATAGTTAATTCAATTGACCATTGATTGTGGAGTTAGTGGTGAAGTCAAATACCCTAGATTTATCTCATATTATCTTCATTCTCTATTTTCCTTTGTTTTATGTTATTTTACTTTTTAATTTGTTTAAATATAAAAATCAGAATTCTTTTCTCTTAAATTTAATTAGAATTAATTTCCTCTTCCAACTCATCAGACCATAATCCCTGAGGTTCGACACCTTTTTCGATAGCCCTATTCTGCAAAGAATTCGTTCTATTGCGAAGTGTGGTAATTATAATTTGAGACGCACTTACACACGAATCAGATCACTTCCCTCTCCCATTCATTGATCAAATACTTGAAAGGTTAGCAGGTCAGAGCTATTATTACTTTCTGGATGGCTACTCTAGTTATAACCAAGTGGCTATGGATCTAGAAGATCAAGATAAGACTACTTTCACATGTCCCTTTGGTACTTTTGCTTATCGTCGTATGCCATTTGGGTTATGTAATGCTCCGGCGACATTCCAAAGGTGTATGATGGCCATCTTTTCTGACATGGTAGAAAAATTCTTGGAGGTGTTCATGGATGACTTCTCTATTTTTGGATCATCTTTTGAATACTGTCTAAGCAATTTATCACTTGTGCTTCAAAGGTGCCGAGAACGAAATTTGGTACTTAGTTAGGAGAAGAGTCATTTCATAATGAAGGAAGGCATTGTGTTGGGCTATATTTTTTCAGAGAGAGGTATTGAAGTTGATAAAGCAAAGATTGACCTGATTGCTACGCTGCCCCCTCCAACTTCGGTGAAGCAAGTTCATTTTTTCTTAGGCCATGCTGGATTCTATAGAAAATTGATCAAGGATTTCAGTAAAATTGCTCGGCCTTTGTGCCATTTGTTATCTAAAGATGTTCCCTTCTCCTTTGATGAAGAGTGTGTGCAAGCTTTTAAGAAGCTTCAGTATTTATTATCCTCTGCACCAATCATGTAATCTCCGAAATGGGCTCTACCTTTTAAAATCATGTGTGATGCCTCTGATTATGCAGTAGGAGTAGTGTTGGGATAAAGAGAAGAGAAACGACCATATGTCATCTATTACGCTAGTAAGACTCTCTCTGATGCCCAACTCAATTATACAACCACAGAGAAAGAGCTTCTAGCTGTTGTATTTGCCCTGGACAAGTTTCATTACTATTTATTGGGGTCCAAGGTGGTTGTTTACTCTGATCATGCGGCATTGAGACACTTATTGGCCAAGAAGGAAACCAAAATGTGCCTTATTCGATGGATTTTATTGTTGCAAGAATTCAATTTGGAGATCAAAGACAAGAAGGGGATAGAGAATGTAGTTGCGGATCATTTATCCTGGATTGTGTCTGAGCCTATGTTCGATGCATTACCTATTGGCGACCCATTTCCAGATGAACAATTGTTTGGAATTTTTGATAAAAAGTTAATGGGCAAAGGTTGAAGCATTGTGTAGAAGGATTTTTGCCGACAAGAGATGTGGAGTCCGTTGACTTGGGAGAGCAACCAGCTGGGCGATCGATCACCCAGCCCAAGGGGAATCGATCGCCTAAGCCCAAAAAGGGGCTACTCAGATTTTTCTTATATATATGACTTCCCTCTCCAACTAGGACGCTACTACTTACTTCTTTGACAACTTTGTGATCCAATTTGACTCCTACTTCAAATGGGAATATATTTTTTTCAATTGGTGATTCTCATACAAGTATTTATCATTGATCATCATCAACATCAACATCAAAACTGGATTGATCATCACTAGTTCTCAAGAAAACTCTTACTTTCTCAAGTTCTTCATCAAAGTAAGTAGAGTTTTTATTTTGCAAAATTATGCCAAACTTTTTTAGGACTTTTGAAGACCAAGTTTGGGAAACACAATTGGTGGATTGAATTGTTCAATTTGGGGTGAAAAAATTGCCGAAAGAAGAGGTTGAAGGAGAAACTTTTATTGTGCACGCCAAGTGTTTGATTTAATTCTTCAACCAAACTTTTTCTATTTCTATGGCACCAAAGGGAGCAAGTCACCAAGGTGCTTCAAGCTTGCGTAATCCTCGTCGAGCACGACATAATTCAACACCAATTTCCTCAAGATCTCGCCGAGATGAAATTCATGAGACATGGTATCCAAGAGCCTTGAATCTTAAAGCGATGTTTGACATCGCCGAACTGTATGCTATGTTTCCCGAGACACGATGGGGGATTTCTGACATCCGTCATCATCAGTCGGCATTAATTTTTGTTCCATTATCTACTACCATTTACCCAAGGTTCATCAAAGTCTTTTATCAGAACTTAATGCCAAAACCTAACGAGCGGGGCATGCTTATTTCTTCGTTGGATGGAACACGAGTTCAGGTTGATATGTCATCGATTGCTATTACCATAGGCTGTCCTCATGAATGCCCGGCTGATTTGATCAATATTTGCACTCCTTTACTCGATGATTGGTCAGTGGGTAATGTGGTTGCATGTTTGTGTGCTAACCAATTCTCTGGCTAAAGCATACTGCAGTTTCAAAGTCTTCTATGCCAACTCATTCATGGTTCCTTGATGTTATTTTGTACAAGAATGTATGTCCCATTGGACATAAAACCAAGAGGCGTCAAGAGTTCCTTCGAGCTTTATATGCTATACATTTTGGGCATTGGCTATCATTCCCACAGATTGTCTGGGGCCAAATTGAAAAGTTCTATTCAAAGGTTGTGGCCAAGGCACTTGACAGTGCAAGTGACTGGGAGTTTTCATTCCCTACTATTATTCATCAGTTACTTATTGCACAGGGAGATGCAGTTGATGAGGATGAGCTTACTTTTTCACGAGATATTCATTATAGCACACATGACTGGAATTTGAGCCGATCTCATATGCATCAAAGAGTCATAGCTGAGCCAGGTGAAGTATCTCGATTGGCTCAGGGAGGGGAAGCTGTAGACACACCACCACCGGTGGAAGATCCAAAGGAGATGGAAGCAGAAGAAGAGAATGTCCAGGCACAAGTTGGTGGACATGATTATCATTATTTAGAGGGGCATATTGCTGGGTTAACCGTCCAGTTTGGCACCTTACAGACTGAGGTTTTCACACAGTTTGGAACTATGCAGACAGAGATGGCGGATCACTTTTGTGAGACTCGCCAGGATCAACTAGAGATAAGGAGGATGCTGCGTGCATTGATGTGCCAGGCGAACCTGGATCCAAATGCTCAGTCACCACCACATTCTTGACTGGAAGGTAACTATCTTGTGTATTTTATTTTATTTTTGGTTTTTATTTTTGTTTTTCTTTTTATTTTCTATTTCATATTTATTTTCAACCATGTTATTTTACTTGGTCTTTGGGGTATAGTGGTTTGTTTTGACAGGTTGTAACATCCAAGTTTCGGGTGTGCTTGCATTGCCTTCATACAACTTGGTGTGCTCTTTTTTCTTGCCACTACTTCTCCGGATTCCTAGTATTCTCGTTCTTACCCTTTTCTATGCTTCAATTGGGTGTACACTGAGGACACTGTACAGTTTAAGTTTGGGGGTAAGGCAATGCCTTTTTATGTGTTTATTGTAATATGGAGGAAATTTTTGTGAAATTCTTCTTGTTTTAGGATTTTTGTTTATTTTATTTTCTTGGTTTGTTTTTTTTTAATTTTCTTTTGTTTTGTTTTTAGATAGAATATTTTTACATTATTCGGTGGATTAATACCTTATGTAGGTGCTTAACTTACAATTCTTGGGTATGTTTTAGATTTTTAGAAACTATGATTTAAATTAAGTGGTTTTAATCATGGTTTGTATTGCCAGGTTTTGGGGTAATTGGTTTTAGTTTCCTCACATGCACAAGCACACAAGCATAATTTTGTGAGGTATAAACTGTGGCTCTGAGTTATTGTGTTACATATGCTTGATATTAATTAGTATCCCTTGAGAAAGAGTACCGATGATGTGTTTTACTTAACTTCAATGAAAAAAAAGAAAAAGATGAAAAAAAAAAGTAAAAAAAAGAATATATGTTGAATAGTAAATCAATTTGATCTTTTTCATGAGTAACCGGGCCTCTATGCCTCAGGAAGCATGGAGTGTTCGCGTCAAAAGTGAAAGGGTGAGAAAAGATGAGCATTGGTTGTCTTGATTTGTAGCCTGACTGATTCGAGTAATTAGCTTCTTCAGGGTGTCTTAACGCCTAGTGCCCTAAAGTCATCTGGTTTGGGAGTCACTGACTGAAAGCTTACTACATGGATCTTTCAAAAAGCTTAATAGGTCAAGACATTGCACAACCAATAAAGCAATGAAAAAAAAAGAATGTAAAAGAAAAAAAGAGGAAAAAGTCATGTATTCATGTTTGGAAGTATGAGTTCAATAAGGGGAGCTAGTGAGTTGAAGGTCTATGTGCCTTAATATATTCGGAGCTAGGTTATGCTACATGAGAGGACTGCTAGTTCACTTTTCACGAGGGAGCTAGAGTTGGTTGCTTTGAGATATGTTAATATGAATTATGTATGGGGACCATTGCTTTGAATTATGGAATTTAAAAGTTTGAAATTATTCTTGAATGCAAGTTTGTAACAATATATTGTAATCTTCTTCTTGATTAATGTTGAAACAAAATTTTGAATGTTTGTGGGTATCATTTTTGAAAACCCTCACGAGACTATAACTCGTCCACTAGGGGGAACCTAGGGGTTTAAAGGCTTGTTGGATATGCTAATTGGAATCGTTTCTCCCACGAAAGTGAAGTTAGGTAGTTTAGTTTGTGTTTAGTTAGTTTCCTTTGTTTTAGTTTTATTTTGTTCTATTGCTAAGGGACTAGCAATATGTAAGTTTGGGGGTGTGATCGGCGTTGAATGTTACGCATTCTAGCCGCTTAATTTGCATATTTTATTCTCACTGTAATAGTTTATTTATGATATTACTCTATTTTTGTGTTTTCTGTCTTTTCAGGACTTTAATGATTATTTTAGTTAAAATCATGATTTTTGGGCTTTTAAAGAAGACATTCAAGAGGGTTAGATGAAGCCTACATCAAATGGATCCATTCAACTCCATATTTTAACTCAAAATAGCCCAAAAAAGTGATCTAAGAGAATTATAACTGCTTAAGGAGGTTACGAGCCTGAAGCCTAATTCTGAATTTAATACAATTTTAATCCCGTTTTGGACAATGGACCAGTAGTGTTATTTTTTAGCATCAAATCGACTTAATTTTCAGACTAGTTGCACAAAATTTGATTCTGCACACTTTTGTATTTCACGAAAATTCCGTGAATCGGACTTCTAGTGGGTCAAAAGTTAGGCCGAACATCAGCAGGAAAAACCCACCTGATTAGTGCTACGGGAAAACTTAATTAATTCCTAATTGGATTAGGACTTTGGGGTATTCTCTTGGTGTATAAAGTGGTGAATTGATGGCTGTTTTGAGAGAGCTTAGAGAGCCTTTGGACAGAATTGAAGACATACTTTGTAGAGCTTTCGAGTGGAGAATCATTGGAGAACGAAGTCTTACGTATAATTCATGAAGATGATGCCTTCTTCCTCAACCGTTGAAGCTTCTTCTTCTACCATGAGCGGCTAGTTCATCCACTAGGGTTTTGATGTACCTCTAACAAAGCATCAATGGTTTGATTGTTTTAATTATTGGGGACCTTTATGTTCATGCATAGATTGTGTAATTTAGAGGATTCTTATTATAGAATTGAGTTATAAAAGTCTTATAAATTCAGTTTCAATGTTTTCTTATCTTGTCTTAGATATTTAGTTGTTGTTATTGAACTCAATCTCTCTTGTTTTCTGTGATCATGAGAGAGGCTATTACAAAATGGTAATCACTGAATATATTGTTAAGAGCTTTGATGGATTATGCCTAGAGAAGATGAACCATACTGCACCCTAGAGTAGAGTAGTTAGGTAGATGGCCTATGTCAATTGAAAATAGTCCATGACTTAGCCTTAATCATATGTTATCTTCTTGATAGATGAAGGTGATCTTGTAGCCACCAACACCACTTATGCATGATATAATTCCCCATAGTTAATTCAATTGACCATTGATTGTAGAGTTAGTGGTGAAGTCAAATACCCTAGATTTATCTCATATTTTCTGCACTCTATTTCCTTTGCTTTATTTTATTTTGCTTTTTAATTAGTTTAAATATTAAAATCAGAATTCTTTTCTTTCTAAATTTAATTAGAATTAATTTCGTATTCCAAATCATTCAGACCATAATCCTTTAGGTTCGACACCCCTTTCGATAGCCCTATTCCGCAAGGAATTTGTTTTATTGAGAAGTGTGGTAATTTTAATTGAGACGCACTCACACACGAATCAGAAATCATCAAGTCATTTCAATTCAAAACGTGGCTTAACCCTTTTCCGTTGTCCTTAGGTATTCAAACCCAATTATACTCTGATACCAAGTTGTCACCCCTGAATTTTTGACACTTGATTAAGAGTGAGGGAAATGAGGGGTGTTGCAGGATTTATATATTTAAGTTACATCCTCTCTTACAACTTGAGCTTTTAGAGTAGATAGTTGTCAACATGGTATCAAAGCTAAAGGTCTCATGTTCAAACCTCACTGTCACCCTCAGAATTAAAATTGCAACATGTGTTGGACCAAAAAAGAAGGTCACGAGTGAGTGGTCGTGTTGAAGAATTTTTATATTTAAGTTACACCCTCTCTAACAGCTTAAGCTTTTAGAGTAGATAGTTGTCAACAAGGGGTGAATGGTGAAATCAACATCCACACTTCTCATTAACATCTTACTCTTGCAGGAGATTAAATACATGCACACGTGTACCTACATATGACCCAACCCCAACCTCTGACTACGGCCTACACAGCCCACACATGACCACACTTGCACAACATTAGTTGTTGGTCACCATTTTCGTGTAATCGAAAGCTGCATTTCGCACATACGAAATGCACATTTTGCACAATTAAAACTCTATCTTCACATGATCGAAGTTTCGATCATGCAAAGTACTATCGAAGGAAAATCTCAACTCTCGACGCTTTTGGACACTCTATACTCTGTAATTTTTCGCACATGCGAAACATGGGTTTTACACGATTAAAATGGCACTTTGTAGAAGTGCTGCAATTTCACAATAGGCCATTTTTCATACCACTTTCTCACCCCTCAATGCTTATACACTCTCTATAGGATTCTAAACATCTTATGTAGAGACTGGGTCCAATTTTTTTCAGTTTTCATTTTAATCATCATTTTTTTATTTTAAATAATGTTTAGAATGTTTTAATTATGACAAACATGTTTGGGAAGTTGTTTTAAGGTTTTTAAAAGTTTTGAAGATATTTGGAGAACTTTGACTTTTGGGTCAACGGGAGCCCGGGAATCCAAAAAATTTTTAGAAAAAATTTATTTTTGATTATGGTCCAAAAAGAATATTTAAAGAGTTAAGGAAATGATTTCAGAGCCATAGCCGCTTTCGAAATCGAAAATAGAGGTCGGGATGGTACGTTAAGTGACCTAGGGGCGTTTCGATCATTTTGCACCCCAAGATATTATAAAGATCTAGAGGGGCTGAGATACAACCATTTTTACATAGCTTTATCTCTCTCTAACTCTCCCACTTTATCTCTCTCCTTTATCTCTACATTTCGAAAGTTTTGGGCTAGGATTTGGCGAACGCCGAAAGCAAGTAGCTTGCTCTACTCGGTGAGGGCTATGCATTGGACCGAACAAATTCCACTTTTGGCAAGATAGAAAGGGCTGGGATTTTTGGAACTTAGCTTCCAAGCTTAGAATTTTAGGTAGGGTGTGAATCTCTTCCCTATTTTGATTCCATAGGTTACATAATTGTGACATGAAATATTTGTGAACTCATCCATGTAATGATTGACTTGTGTAGAGAGATTATTGGTGTCTAGCATATTCTAGATTGAGTTATGTGATATGCATATGTTAAATGATATATTTGAGTTTGTGTTGAGTCTTAGCATAATTGCATCATAATTGGGAGTTGACCTAATTTGTGAGATAAACACATGAAATGAGATTTTTCTTAAAATGCATTGGTTTTGATTTCCATGAAATGAGTAATTTTCATTGTGACAAGCTTGAGGTGAAATTTTTATGCATAGACTTCATATATGTCATACATTAAGGAAATTTGGTGACAAATCTTGATTTTGTGCATTTATGTGATAAATGTGCATTATGTGGAATTTGTGGTCTTTGGGGCATGTGTGAGAATTAAGAAGGGCCTAGAGCCCTAGGTTGTAAGGCCCAAAACTTGGCCAAGAGAATGTCGCTTCCATCGGGTTAGCAACTCGTAGAGCATAAGGAGAGTTTATGGTTTCGAAGAAACCCTTACTATGGAATGGTGATAATCTAAAGTCCCCATTTGAAGTGATTTACTGATATACGTGGTGTGAGTTTATTTGAGAGTTATGATTCCTTCGAGCATAAAAAACTATTGAAGCATAACATGTTGACACTTAAAGATTTTATTTGCATTCATGCATGGCTGCCTGAGTCGAGGTGGAGTCGGGTGGATCATTCTTACTGGGCGTAGTTGTATGCTCACCCCCTTCCCCCCAAACTTTTTTTTAGATAAAGCTCAGATGGAAGATAAGGCTTGATTGGCTTAGAGGGTTCAAGTGGACTTTTGACTTTCTTTTGGATCATATGTGTATAGACATCCATGCCGGCTTATGGCATGTGGACTGGCTTTTTATAAATGTTGTCTTTACATTTTAATTATCTTGATATATGTATATCTCAAATGTAATTGCCACATGTGGCTTATATATGACTTTTGGGGAATACAATATATGGTGCATATTTGAATCTCAATGTATATGTGTTATAGATTCGATCAATTAGAGATTCAATTTACGTGTTTGGACCACGTGAAGTATTTTGTGGATCATTTCAATGTTTTGCATAATATAGAGATGTATGCATGTTATAGATTGAGAATTTGATAGGTAGAATGTTGATTGTAGTCACTTGAAGGTTTTGAGATTGTAACAGTTTGAGTGATTATGATGCATCGTAATCCCTATTGATTCGTGTGTGAGTGTGACTCAAAAAGTATATCAATTAAAAATTTCCACACTTCGCAATAGAACGAATTCCTTGCAGAATAGGGCTATCAAAAGGGGTATCGTACCTCAGGGATTATGGTCTGATGAGTTGGAATACGGAATTAATTCTAATTAAATTTATAAAGAAAAGAATTCTAATTTTTAAACTAAAATAATTAAAAAGTAAAATAAAATAAATCAAAGTAAACAGATAGTGAAGATAATAAGAGAGAAATCTAGGGTGTTTGACTTCACCACTAACTCCACAATCAATGGTTAATTGAATCAACTATAAGGGAATTACATCATGCATAAGTGGTGTTGGTGGCTACAAGCTCACCTTCATCCGTCAAGAAGATAACATATGATTAAGGCTAAGCCATGGACTATCTTCGATTGGCATGTGCCATCTGCCTAACTACTCTAATCTAGGGTGCAGTATGGTTCATCTTCTCTAGGCATAATTCATCAAAGCTCTTAACAATATATTCAGTGATTACCATTGTGTAATAATCTCTCTCATGATCACAGAAAATAAGAGAGATTAAGTTCAATAACAACAACTAAATATCTAAGACAAGATAAGCAATCATTGAGATTGAGTTTACAAGACTTTTATTGCTCAATTCTATAATAAGAATCCTCTGAGTTACACAATCTATGCATGTATATAAAGGTCTCCAATAATTAAAACAATCAAACCATTGATGCTTTGTTAGGGCTACATCAAAACCCTAGTGGATGAACTAGCCACTCATGGTAGAAGAAGAAGCTTCAACTATTGAGGAAGAAGGCATCATCTTCATGAATTACGCGTATGACTTCGTTCTCCAATGGCTCTGCAAATATGTTTCTGTTCTCTTCTCAGCCCTCTCAGACTTTCCAATCTCTGTTCTTTCTTCTCCTTTAAACTCAGCCCCTTATTCTTCACTTTATTCCCCAAGAGAATACACCAAAGTCCTAATCTAATTAGGAATAAATTAGGGTTTCCCGCAGCACTAATCAGGTGGGTTTTTCCTGCTGACTTCAGCCCAACTTTTGAGCCACTAGAAGTCCGATTTACGAAATTTTTGTGAAATACAAAAGTGTGCAGAATCCAATTTCGTTCAACATTGTGAGAAATTATGTCGATTTGAGGCTCGAAAATAAGACTTCTGGCCTGTTTTCCAAAACGGGATTAAAACTGTATTATGCGCAGATTTGGGCTTCAGGCCCAAAACCTTCTTAAGCAACTGTAATTCTCTTGGACCTCTTTCTTGGGCTGATTTGAGTTGAAATAAATGGTTGAGTGATTCTCCTTGATGTAGGCTTCATCTAACCATCTTGGACGTCTTCTTTAAAAGCCCAAAAACTTGGTTTTAATTGAAATAATCATTAAGGCCCTAAAAATACAGAAAACACTAAAACAAAGTAAAATAACAAAATAATCTATCACTAAGAGAATAAAATATATAAGTTAATAGGATAGAATGCGTAACATTCAACGCCTATCACCTATTACGATGCATCATGATATGGTGATGCAATGTAAGCCCAATTACGATGCATCGTAAGGAGTTGAGTATTTTGAGTGGGATTCCAGGGGATTTCGCAAGATGTTACACATCTTCAGTGATGCATCATAAATTATGATGCATCGAAGTGGACATTTTGATATATCATAATTAAGTTAGGATTTGGATTGGAATTTCAGGAAATTTCGCAGGATGTTACGCAACTTGTGTGATGCATCGTATGTCACGATGCATCGTAACCAACATTATGATACATCGTAATATGTGGCTGGGTGGGACATTGAGATAGAATTAAGGGACGTTATATAACAGATGGGGTTAGTTGAGTCTGCAATGTATGTGTATACGTGCGTGTATACAATTTAAACTTCCATGGTGATGTACATGGATGGACATTTTATTAGGGTTTAATGGACAACGTCACCTCTGGCTCCATGTGTAGCGCCCATAATAGGTTATTGAGGCTGAGACATACGTAGGTAAATGTGTGTAGATGATTACGCTTCCGCATGGATTTAGTGATGAGGGGTATTGATGTTTAACTTTCACTGTTCATCCCCATTTCCATCACTCTTAACCGGGTGTCGAGAGTTGGGACATGACAATTTGGTATCAGAACATGATATCAAGAGTAATCGTGATTAGGAGTGTGGGTGTTTGACTTAATCACCCTCAATTTCTGGGAGTCAAAAATCGGGGCGTGACATCCTTAATGGTCCACAACATAGATCACATAGTGTACTTCCAACCAAAAGCCATATACATTCATTTCCTCAAAAGTGTACATAAGTCATATGTGGCAATTACATTTGAGATCTACATACGTCAAGATAAATCAAATGTAAAGACAACTTTTTTAAGAAACTAGTCCACATACCACAAACCGGTATGGATGTCTACACACATATGATCCAAAAGAAGGTCAAAGTCCACTCGTACCCTCTAAGCCAATTAAGACTCATCCTCCATTGAAGCTTTATCTGAAAAAGAGTTTGGGGGAAGAGGATCAACATACAACTACGCCCAGTAGGACTAATCCACCCGACTCCACCTTGACTTAGCCAGCCATACATGAATGCACATGAAATCTCTAAGTGTTTACGTGCCATGCCTCAATGGTTTTCATGTTCAAAACATTCATATTTTTGAAACCATGTGTGATGTCTCACATTCTAATCACAAAATAGTTTATAAGGAATCACAACTCTCAAATAAACTCACATCACATTTACCCAAAAATTACTTCAACAGGGGACTTCAGATTATTACAATTCTATAATAAAGGTTTTTTCAAGACCACAAACTCTATTTACGCTATATGGTTTACTAACCCGGTGAAAGCGACATTCCCTTGGCCAAGTTTTGGGCCTTGCACCCTAGGGCTCTGGGCTGTTCTTAATTCTCACACCCACAAATTCCACATAATGCACATTTATCACATAAATACACAAAATCAAGATTTTCACCAAATTCTCTCAATGCATGTCATATATCAAGTCTATGCATAACAATTTCACCTCAAGTTTGTCACAATGAAAATTTACTCATTTCATGAAAATGACAACCAATGAATTTTAAGAAAATCACATTTCATTCATTTATCTCACAAATTAGGTCAACTCCCAATTATAATGCAATTGTGCCTAAGACTCAACATGAACTCAAATATAGCATTTAACATATGCATATCACATAACTCAATCTAGAACATGCTAGACAACAACAATCTCACCACACAAGTCACTCATTACATGAATGAGTTCACAAATATTTCATGTCACAATTATGTGACCTATAGAATCAGAATAAGGAAGAGATTCACACCCCTACCTCAAATCTCAAGTCTTGGAAGCTAAGTCCCAAACTTCCAACCTTTTCTATCTTGCCAAAAATGTATTTTGTTCAGTTCAATGTGAAGCCCTTGCCGAGTAGAGTAAACCACTTGCCTTCGGCGATATCCAAATCTTAGTCCAACCTTTCTGAAATAAAGAGAGAAGGTAGAGAGAGGAAGAGATAGAGAGATATAATTTCTATATCTAAGTAGCTGAGATCCCAGCTCTGGATATTTATATCCTCGTGGGGCACAAAATGACTAAAATGCCCCCAGGTCACTTAACGTACCCTCTTGACCTCCATTTTTTATTTCGAAAGTGGCTATGGTTCTGAAATCGCTTCCTTAACTTATTAAACATTTTGGTTGGTCCAAAACCAAAAATTATATTTTTTTAGAAATTTTTCGGATTCCTAGGCCCACCGAACTACGTCCGAGGGCCCGTTGACCCAAAATATTTTCAAAACTTTCCAAAATCTTAAAATAACTTCCCAAACATGTTTCTCACAATTAAAATGTACTAAACATCATTTAAAATGTAATTAGGGCAAAATGATGTTTAAAATGAAAATCGATCAAAATTGGACCCGGTCTCTATAATAACTAATTGAATTTGATGTTTCTTTATTTTCATTGAAATAAATTATCAAAAAGTTATTACTCATTTAGTTCACAATTAACCATATTTGATTTGTTTCTTAACGTATTTAATTTATTTAAGTTTTGAAATTGAAAAATATATATTTTATGTAAAATGATCACATTTATTTCATAAATAAACAACAAATTTTATCATTTTAATGACTCCAAATCTATTTTTAACGAAGTTAATTTGCCTTTTTAAAACTCAATTTAAAGTTTTAAATATATTTTTAGAAATAATTTATGTATATATACATATTTAGAGAGATAAAGAAAGTTTATATAATTATTTATAAATTTTTACATTCAACAAAATTTATATTAGAGTGCAAATTTATAAAATTGGAAATATAAAACTTTATTATTTATTTATAATATTATTTTATTACTATTTTTTTAACTATTTGAAAGAGTTATACATTTCTTTAGTGTTGTAAAGAGTTATAATATTATTATATTAGGTTTGTTTTGTACTGAAAAAAGTTATAATATTATTATATTATGTTTGTTTAATGTTGGGAGGAGTTATAATATTATTTTATTAAGTTTGGTAGCTTTAGGAGAAGTAATCTATTGGGTATCTTTGGAAAGAGATATAATATTATTTTATTAGATTTCTTTATTTGGTTAACCTTAGCAAAGCACATTTATCACCATCATAGCCCATATAAAATGTTGACGTTTTATTACTGCCGAGGCAGCCTCTACTGCTCAGAACAGATGATCCAAACTCATAAAATTGTGCATATCATGACTATTTGATTATGTGTAAAATTGAAAATTTTTTATTGAAGTCACCATCTTGACTTATGCTATGTTTGGTTGGAAGGAAGTATTGAGGAAGGATGGATGAGAGGGGGGGATAGATGATACTTTTCAAGTTTTGTTGGAAGGAAGGAAAGAAATGGAGGAAGCAGGGAGGGATGATGTATCCCTCCTTATTTTTTGCTATATTTGGTTGGAAGGAAGGATGAAAAAGAGGAGGAATAGAAGAACTTTCTTGTATTTGATTGTAAGAAAGGGAAGAGAGGGAGGAAGTAAGGAGGGATGAAGCATCCTTCCTGCCTTTGAATTTTTTATCCATAGAAAATTGGACGAAAGAGAGGAGGGAAAGCTAGAATAATTACTTACAAATGTATAATTTCAAATTTATCATTTCTTAAAAAATTGCAATTTTTCAAGATTGGGCTAAGATATAAAACAAATATATAATTCTAATTTTATATTTTTTTTAATTATGTATAATGAGAGTATATTGGTAAAAAAAAACTCTCATGTGCTTCTTTTCAACCAAATATAAAAAATGTGTCAGCCGATACATTCTTTCTACTATCCCTTCCATTCAACCAAACAAAAAGTTAAAGAGATACCTTCCCTTCTCTCTTCCATTCCTCCCCCTCTCCCTTCCATTCATTTTTCCATCCCTTTAACCAACTAGAGTTGATCATTTCATCCATCATTTCTACTATTCTTGTTATTCAACCAAACAAAAAGTTAGGGAGACGCCTTCTCTTCCCTAGGAATGTCTCTTCCATCTCTCCCCATCTCCCTTTCATCAATTTTTCATCCCTCCAACCAAACGGAGCATTAGAATTTTGAACTTTTATTTATTATTATTATTATTTATTTATTGACGAATGCCTTTAGAAGAATTTTGAAATTTGTAAGAGTCCAAAAATCTTTATGTCAATTCCAGCGTCAACAAAAAAAGCCCACAAGTCTGGTCAAAATTAATAGTATTACTCTATCAAATTTGTCCCAAGGAGAAAAGTAAAATGAGGTTTGCCAGCAACAATACCAGTCGCACTAGTTATTGTGACACATGAGATTTGAATAAATTCATTCTAAAAATTTCTCTCGTCTTTATTTCTTTCTTTTTTATTTGAAAATTTAAACCAAGTATTTACATATTTGACACTCTGATATATTTGAGCTGCATGTAGATATATATGTGTATATATATATATATAATATTTTTTTTATTATTTTAATTTTTAAAAATTTATAACTCTTTCATTTTGAGTCAAAAAAATAGTGATATTGTACTCAAATTGAAGCCTCAAAATTTTCTTTTTAATAAAATTTGTTTCATTAAAAAATTCATTTATAACTGGAGTTATCTACTTTTAAGTGGGAGGAACTTGTTAAAAAAAATAAACTTTTAAAATACCTTGTAATTGTCTTGGTAATATATGACACGAGTAAAGTACAGTCTATTTTGGATGCATCGCTCCCATGAATAAAAGGAATGAATAACTAAGAGAGAAATTTTTAGTGTGGGTTTGTTCAAATTCCAGTGGCACAATAAGAAGTGTGACAGTTGCTAGCAAATCTCAATATGTGAATAATTGGTTTAGATTTTCAAAGAAAGAAAAGAAAAAAAAGGCAAAAGTGCAAAAAAAAATCCTGTACCTCAATGTGCAAAAACACATTCTAAACTATTTTTTTATAGCAAATCAGTCTCTCATCTTACATAAGTGTGCAACTTGATCCCCTGACAAAACTATATTGACATATATATCCTTTACTATGACCATTATACAATTTTATCTATCAATATAATGTTTTCTAAAATTTCAAAAAATAAACAATAACTAGATAAAATTTTCAAATATTAAGTTTAGAAGCATAAAAAAATAAAATAAAAGACTAATAGAACTTTATTTAAGTTTTTCTAAATAAAATTGTCATTATCCAAAGTGATGTGTCTTGAGTTCGAGAATTGGGAGCATCTTCTTAAAAAATGAGGATAAGACTTGATGACATCCACATCTCTCAAACCCCCGCTCAAGCGGAAGTTTTGTGCATTGAGTACGACTTTTTTTTCTATTAAAATAATGTTTTCTAAATAATATTTTTTAAAAAATAGTGTGATAAGATTCTCAAATAAAATTCTATTGACGTTTTACTTTTTTATGTTTTCACTCTTTTACTATTATTACAATAGTGCTTCCTACTATAGTTAGCAAATTAAAGATAAAAACCTTTTCAATAATACTTTTATCAAACTCTTTTTTTTATTTTTAAAATTTTTATTTAGAAAACACTATTGACCATCTAGTAGAGAAAATAGCATATAATGTTAGTTTATTTTTATTTAAAGAAAACTTAAATAAAGTAGGATTAGTCTTTTATTTTTTTATGTTTCTAAACTTATTATTTGAAAATTTAATCTAACTACTTTTTATTTTTGAATTTTTCAAAAACACTATATTTATAGAGAGAATGACATAATGGTCATTGTAAAGGGTATATATGATATTATAATTTTATCAAGGGTCAACTTGTCCAGTTTTGTAAAATGAGGGTCTGATTTGCTTTAAAAAATGATTTAGAAAATATAGGGTTTTTCGCACATAAAAGAAAGTTGAGTTTTATGCACTTTTTTTAAAAATAAAAATAAAAATAAAGAAGGGAGAAATTTTTAGGGTGAGTTTGCTCGAATATCACGTGGCCGAATAACAAGTGCAACAGAGCAACAGTGGTATCAAACCTCAAGTAATAATGATATCAAGAATTGGTCTTAGAGTTTTGGAGTCGCTTTAGAGATAAATGCAAGTGTGGTTTTCTTACCGAAAAATAGAAAAAGAAAAATAAAAAGAGGACAAAAATAATTAATGGTTGATGATTAAATTTTCCATCATAAACAACTTTCTTCGTCAAATTCCACTCAATAAAATAATTAATGATTGATGATTAAATTAGAAAAAGAGAAGTTTCCACAGTATGGAAAGCTCCCATTATAAACAACTTTCTTCGTCAAATTCCACTCAATAAAATAATTAATGATTGATGATTAAATTAGAAAAAGAGAAGTTTCCACAATATGGAAAGCTCCCATTATAAACAACTTTTCTCGTCAATTTCCACTCAGTCGTAAACTATTTTGGAAAATCTAGATTTTAGTGGCCATGCTTTCTTTTTGGTCACCTTAAATTTAAGAAAAGTTCAATAGTGATTGTAGCAAGACAAAAATACTCTGTAAAAGAAGACACGTGGATATAACAGCTCAGAAAGTATACGACCGCCACGTCACCTTCCAAATCACCGTTCACCAAGCAACAAAAAGGAAAGTCAAATCCTCACTTAATGACGACACAATTCAAAGAATAAATTAAGGCACTTTTACAGGAAGATCCCAAGAAAAAGGGAATAATTGTAGGCATAATCAATGTATTCTCAAAACTATATAAAGGGAGAAATAAAAAATGACAAGGAAGAGGAATTCTTCTCTGAAAGTGTAGTGACTATTTTCTGTACCTATACTTTGGCGCCGTTTGTGGGAACGAAGCTTTTTCATAAATTCCCTACGAATTTATGCCAATACAGCTACGTTCCGGAACCGTAATAGGGCAGCAATCACCTGTGCGCGACCATACAATGGAGCAGAATCAAACACCAGAACAGATCCCGCAGGAAATGCGAAAACAGTTGGAGGAATCCAACCGGAGAAACGACCAACTCTAGGAGAAGATCGCCCAGCTCATGAGAAAACAACCAGGGGATGCCTCACCCGAGAGGGCAACCTCTGTGGAATACGATTCAGCCCGGAATGGAGGTCGGACCACGGAGCGGCTAGAGCCCCAAACCATCAGATCGGATGTCGATTTTCATGCGATAAACAGATGTCTGCAGGAGGTCGACACCGGCATTAAGGACCTAAAGAATCTGACCCCAGTAGATCTGGCAACCCAGGTTACTAGTAAAGTAATACAGTCCCCTTTCTTGGAAGAAATAAGGAAGTCTCCAAACTCGAAGAAATTCGTACTCCCGAGTTTCATCACTTTTGATGGAACCTCCGATCCTATCGACCATCTCTTCCATGTGCAACAGAGGATGACTCTGCACGTTGACGACGAAAACCTCATGTGCAAGGTTTCCCCAACCAGCTTATCCGAAGTTGCCCTAACCTGGTTTAAGCAATAGCCATCGGGTACAATTCTCAGTTTCACAAAACTGTGCGAGCTTTTCATCGCTCAATACATTGGTAACTGGACGCAAAAGAAAACGATCTCTTCCCTTTTCACTATGAGACAAACGAAGGGAAAAACTGATAAGTGTTCAATTCTATGCATTTGAACCCTCTTTATTGCATATGTTTGTCTCATTTCTACGTTTACCGAGATATGTTTACGGTGTTTTTGTATTTTTGATGTATTGCAGGTCTTGTAGTAAAAGAAGCAAAGTTTGAGGCTATTTGCAGCTGAAGAGAAAAGTCAAAATTACAGCCAAGACATCTCGATCAATCGAGATGTTGATCTCGATCAATCGAGATCTCGATTGATCGAGACTTGATTTCAATTGATCGAAATCTCGATCAATCGAGATTCCAATCTCGATTGATCGAGATTCTATAGAGCCACTTGCTCACCTGCTCTTCCCACTTGCAACAAAATCCCCCTTTTTGCACGATTTAGAGGGATTGTCTGACTTGAACAAGACCTTGGGAGACTTTCTTGAGATAGTTGATATATATATTGATATATATATTTATGGTGGGCCCCAAGGTTGAAAAAGAGGCATAAAGCACACAAAGAAGCCATTCTCTCATATCTCTCAATACACATCAGTCATACACAAGGAGAGACATTCGGAAGAGGAGAAAGAAAAGCTGAATCAGACCAAGAAGCTTCATCTTCTCCATTAATGGAAGAGTGCAAGGCTGCCATGACCAACTAACTTCTCTACTAGGGTGTGGTTGAAGCACCTAGCCATGTTAACTTGTTCATTTTTGTAGTATTTTGGGATTTGTTCTTAAATGTTGATTATTTAGCCTAGTGACCATGTACACTAATACATCTCTTATATATATTCATTTAATTTTGGTTTTATTCTTATCTTAGAGTAGAATCTATCTTGTAAATGCACAACATTTGCTTCTTCCACAAGAAGGGCAAATGATGGCTAAGTAATGGTACTTTAAATGTATGTGTTGTGCTTGCTTGTATAAACCATGCCAAGATAAGGTAGTTTGGATGCATGTAGGTTCACTTAGATAGTAGGGTAATTAGTTAGGTTGAACTATGCTTGTTGAAGATGGATTATGATAGGTTTGTGCACACATTAATCTTTTGATATGTCATTAAGGTCACAAGCCTAATGACATTGTTAGGCATTTAATTGATGAATCCCAAGGTTGCTACACTTATGAACTTATGAATGGCTAGTGGTGGAAACCACCCCTAGTTCTCTCTCCCAACTTTTAACTCTTTAAATTTATTATTTTTACATTCATGCAATAGTTTTACAAACAAAACTCAAAAAAACCTTATTTTTAGGATTAAAGTGGAGTTAATCTTTCTTTAAGACAATTACGACTAGTCCTCGTGGGATCGATACCCTCTATATAGAACCGTATCTACAAAGATTCGTGCTCTTGCGAGTGGTTAAATTATATTTTGATAAAAGGGGCAAAAATAAGCTTACAATATAATTCAAGTTTAGCCACATCAAAATTTTGGCGCCGTTGCTGGGAATTACGGTTTAATTGTCGCCATAGGAAGATTAAATCTGGTTTAATTCTTAGGCTAGAAATTCTTTCATTCTTTTTTTTTTTGTATATATCTTTTTCTTATCTCTCAAATTACTTGATTTTAGGTATACCACAGAGCGGGCATAAGAAAAAGGATCAAAGTTGGAACCCTTTGTGAGTATAAAGTCTAAAATTAGTGAGTTTGAGAGCACTCATTTTTTTTATATATATTATTGTTTATTTTGTGTATTGAGGTGTTGTTCTACTATTAATGCATGCTAGGTAGACGGTCCTTGTCACTTCCGTTGCTTCCTTGTAATATTGAACTTGAAAGAACACTTAGACAACGTAGAGGAACCTCTAGGGACCCTATATTGCCTAGAACTGAAAACATGGAACCACATGAAAGACAACCTCTTGGACTACCTCCTTTTAATCATGAACAACAACCTCCGCCTCCTCCTCCTCAAGGAGAGTTGCTTATGGACTTTTATCTTCCGACTACATTCGAAGTACCTTCATGTATTCAATTTCTGGATGTAGCGGTAACTCAATTAGAAATAAATTCCTCCACCATCAATCTTCTTAATAGCTTCCATGGTCTCCCTAATGAGGATCCATACCGGCATTTAGACTACTTCCTTTTTGTGTGTTCCACCATTAGGGTACCACACTTTACGGAGGATGATCTAAAGCTGCGTATATTCCCATTTTTACTAAAACATAAAGATAGAAGTTGGTTCAATTCCTTAGAACCTAACTCAATCTATTCTTGGGCGGAGATACAAATAGAGTTCTTAAAAAAATACTTCCCAATGGGAAAGACGAGTGATATTCGGCGAGCAATCACCGGATTCACCCAAATTGGTCAAGAACAATTTTATGAGACGTGGGAGAGATTAAAAGATCTTCTTAAATCTTGTTCGCACCATGTTGTCCCAAAATGGCAGCTAGTGCAAAGTTTTTATGATGGGGTGAGTGAGCAACATAGGCAAATGATAGATTCCGCTTGTGGAGGTAGATACCTTTTGAAAAGCCCGGATGAGGCATGAAAACTTTTTTAAACCCTAAGTAATAATTCAGCTCAACGCTCCTCCACTAGGAAAGGGAAATCCACCCAACCTTATAGAGGAGTGCATGAGATTTCAAGGGTAGTTGAGGTTGCCATGCAAGTAGAAGCCTTAACCCGAAAAATGGACCAAATCATGAAAAATGGGCTACCTACTCCAAGCCAACCTGTTCAAAATCAGGAAGGGTGTTCGTTTTGCTATAGCACTTCACATTATGTGCGAGATTGTCCTATTGCCGGTCAATCTCCCGATTATACTCAAGAGCAAGTGAATGCCTTATACTCTAAACAGATGAATGATCCATATTCAAATACCTACAATCCTAATTACAAGAATCATCTGGCTTTTTTATGGAAATCTCAAGAATCAAGCCCCTCTTTTCAAGGGCACAATTCCTTTAATTCTCAAGCTCAATCTCAACAGCCTCAATATAGGCCAAATCCTCAACCTTACCAATTACCAACAACCACCACCTCCTCCGAGAAGCCAAGGCTTTGAAGAAAGAGTGATAAGCAATCTTGAGGCTAATACTCGATTATTGCAAACTTACTCTCAATCAATCTCTAAGCTTGAAGCTAACGCTCAATCTATGGCTAGGTTAGAAGCTCAAATCGGGCAACTAGCTAATGTCTTGAATAGAAGAGAGGGAGGTAAGTTGCCAAGTCAACCAGTGGCAAACCCTAAGGGTGTTCATGTGATTGAGGATCCATCATCTTCATCTTGTAATGCTCCTCTGGAGCAAGTTCAATCAATCACCACCTTAAAGAGTGGTAAAATCATCAATTCCAAGGTAGGGGAAGTAAAAGAAAAGGAATTCAATGAGCAATCTGAAAATTCAAAAGAATCCCAATTAAATCCAAAAGTGTTTCCTTTAAATCCAAATGTGACCAACATCCCACTAAATCCAAAAGGAAAGGCAAGTGAAGTTGTGTCGTTATCTAGTCCAAATCTTGACACCTCTTTTGAACCTCAGGTTCTTTTTCCTCAAAGATTGAAGGAACCTTCTCATTTTGGGAAGCAAGGAGAGAAAATCCAAGACATGATGGAGATCTTCAAACAAGTAAAGATCAATCTCCCTTTCCTTGATGCAATCCAGCAAATTCCCTCCTATGCTAAATTCTTGAAGGACTTGTGCACTCAAAAGCGCAAATCTAGGAATAATGCTTCTAAGAAAGTCCTCCTAACTGAGCAAGTAAGCTCCATTTTCCAACACCAAGCCCCTCCTAAATTCAAAGATTCGGGTGCTCCAACCATTTCATGCACCATTGGGAATCAAGCTTTTGAAAAGGCACTTCTTGATTTAAGGGCTAGTGTCAATTTGCTTCCATTCTCAGTTTACCAACAACTAGGTTTGGGGGAACTTAAGCCTACCACAGTTGTATTGTAACTTGCTGACCGCTCGGTGAAGCAACCACGTGGCATCATTGAGGATGTAATCATTCAAGTGGACAAATTCTACTTTTCGATGGACTTCATAGTCCTTGACACGGAATCGGTTCAAAATCCAAATAGACATATTCCTATCATTCTAGGTCATCCATTCTTGGCCACGGCAAACTCTTGCGTTAATTGCCGTACCGGAGTGATGGACATCTCTTTCGGGAATATGAAAGTCCATTTGAACATCTTTAATGCTTCTCACCACACATCCGACGATGAAAGTGAGTGATTTTGTGTTGATGTAGTGGAAGACCTTGTTCAAGAAGCGCTTCCTTCCATTCTTTCTAGGGATCCTCTAGAGGCGTGCCTAAGTCATTTCAACTGTGACAATTTTGACATTGAGCAATCCATTTGTGAAGTTAATTCAATGCTCGATGTCACAACCATCATGGATTTGCCTAAATAGAGAATTCTAAGAGAACCGTTGCCTCCGTTGTCCAATACTTCCCAAACTCCTTCTCTAATTTCTCCACCACAACTTGAGCTCAAGCCTCTACCGACTACACTCAAGTATATTTTCTTGGGCGCTAATGAGACCCTTCTAGTCATTATTGCTTCCAATCTCACAAATGATCAAGAGATGAAACTTTTAAAGGTGCTAAAAGAGCACAAGGAAGCAATATGATGGAGTGTGGTAGATCTTAAGGGAATAGATCCTTCTATTTGTATGCACCGCATACACCTAGAAGAAGATGCAAAGACCTCAAGAGAGGCACAACATCGATTAAATCCAAATATGAAGGACGTTGTAATGAAGGAGGTGGTGAAGTTACTAGATGCGGGAATCATTTACCCCATCTCTGATAGTAAGTGCATTAGTCCCACTCAAGTGGTTCCTAAGAAGTCCGGTATTATGGTGCAACCAAATGACAAGGGTGAATTAGTTCCCCAACGCACCACCACAGGATGGAGAGTTTGCATAGATTATAGGAAACTAAATTCAGCAACTCGGAAAGATCACTTCCCTCTTCCATTTATTGATCAAATCTTAGAGAGATTAGTCGGTCAAAGTTTTTACTGCTTCTTAGATGGATATTTCGACTATAATCAGGTTGCTGTAGACCCGAGGGACCAAGAGAAAACCATCTTTACATGTCCTTTTGGCACATTTGCTTATAGACGCATGCCCTTTGGGTTGTGCAATGCACCGGTGACTTTTCAATGGTGTATGACGTCTATCTTTTCGGATATGGTGGAAAATTTCTTGGAAGTGTTCATGGATGAATTTTTTTTGTTTGGGCCTTCATTTGAATCGTGCCTTAAAAATCTCTCCCGTGTTCTCAAAAGATGTCAAGAAACCAATCTAATCCTCAGTTGGGAAAAGAGCCATTTTATGGTTCAAGAGGGTATTGTCCTAAGGCACATTATGTCTAAGAGAGGAATTGAGGTTGACAAAGCCAATGTTGAACTTATTTCCAAACTTCCTCCACCATCAACGGTGAGAGAGATTCATTCTTTCCTTGGGCATGCAGGTTTTTATCGCCGTTTCATCAAAGACTTTAGCAAGATCTCTCGGCCTTTGTGTCGCCTTCTTGAAGAAGAATCTTGTTTTACCTTTGATAAAGCGTGCCTTAACGCTTTTAAAAAACTCCGCACCATGCTTACAACTGCTCCAATTCTCATCCCTCCAAATTGGGCTCTCCCATTTGAGATCATGTGTGATGTATCCGATTATGCCATGGGTGCGGTTTTAGGGCAACGAGTAGACAAATTGCCACATGTCATCTACTATGCAAGTAAAACCCTTTTCGAGGCTCAAATCAATTATACCACAACGAAAAAGGAGTTGTTTGCGGTAGTATTTGCCTTGGACAAATTTTGAGCTTATCTATTAGGTTCCAAGGTCATTGTCTATTCAGATCATGTTGCCCTCCGGCATCTTTTGGCCAAAAAGGACACAAAGCCTAGATTGATCCGATGGATACTCTTGTTGCAAGAGTTTAATTTTGAAATTAGAGACAAAAAGGGAACCAAAATGTGGTAGCTGACCACCTATCTAGAATTCTTGTTGAATCCTTCCATGACTCCATTCCAGTTTGTGAATCCTTACCGGATGAACAACTCTTTGTAATCTCTTAAGAGAGTATTCCTTGGTATGCAGACATTGTCAATTACCTTTCAAACCGGTAAAATACCGTCTTCTTGGACCAAGCAAGAGAAGGATCGATTTTTCTCCCAATCACGATCATATTATTGGGACGATCCTCAACTGTTCAAATATTGCCCCAATCAAATAATTCAAAAGTGTGTACCCAACAGTGAATTCCAAAGCATTCTTAAATTCTGTCATACACTTGCTTGTGGGGGACACTTTAGTGCTAAGAAAACTGCAGCAAAAATTCTTCAATGCGGGTTTTTTTGGCCAACACTTCATCGGGATGCATATTCATTCTGCCACTCTTATGAGCGATGTCAGCGCCTTAGCGCGATGTCTTAGAAGGACATGATACCTCTCAACCCTATTCTTATTGTTGAGATATTTGATGTGTGAGGCATTGACTTCATGGGACCTTTTCCACCCTCTACTGGTCATGAGTACATACTTGTGGCGGTGGACTACATATCTAAATGGATAGAGGCCATTGCTACCAAAACCAATGATCACGCAGTCGTGGTTGAGTTCATTCAAGCAAATATCTTTAGTCATTTTGGTACACCTCGGGCCCTCATCAGTGATGAAGGGAAACATTTCTGTAACCGGTTCCTTCGAACCTTGCTTACCAAATACTCTATCACACACAAAGTAGCCACCTTATAACATCCTCAAACTAGTGGCCAAGTGGAGGTATCTAATAGGGAGATTAAGAACATTCTTGAGAAAATAGTTTAGCCTGATCGGAAAGATTGGTCATTGCGACTAAATGATGCATTATGGGCTTACCGAACTGCTTATAAGACTCCCATTGGAATGTCACCTTACCGGTTGGTTTATGGCAAAGCGTGCCATCTTCTGGTTGAATTGGAGCATAAAGCTATGTGGGCCACCAAAACTTTCAATTTTGACATGCAAGTGGCCGGATCTAATCGGAAGCTTCAATTAAATGAATTGAAAGAATTGCGACATGATGCGTATGAGAATGCTAAAATCTATAAGGCAAAGTCAAAAGCCTTTCATGATCGCAATATTTGAGTCAAAACATTTTCTCCAGGCCAAAAAGTATGGTTGTACAACTCACGCCTCCATTTGTTTCCCAAAAAATTTTGCTCCCGTTGGGATGGTCCATTTTTGGTTAATTCTGTTGCTCCCCATGGAGCGGTGGAATTGAAGGACTTGAAAGATGGCTCGTTGTTCAAAGTGAACGGGCAGCGCTTAAAATTGTGCGTGGATGACCAAGTCACCATGGAGTACGTGGATGTTGTCACTTTGACGAATCCCGTGTATTTTGACTCGTGAGCCAATTCGGACGTCATGTCATAGACGTGTAAGGTGGTGCTGCCTTGGTAGCTATCATGCTTCCATGATGTCCCTTTAATCCAAAGTAAATCTTGTATCTAAGTACTTTTGTATCTAAGTCCCATAAGTCCAAGTCCATAGAGTATGACCCAAGCTGACTGTTTTTGAGCATCTCGATTGATCGAAGCAAAGATCTCGATCAATCGAGATCTCGATTGATCAAATAAAATAATGCAGGAAGCTGGCCAAATCCAAAGTCCTGAGAGGTAGTATTCTTCGATAGCTCTTCGATAGGTCTTCGGTTGATTGACATGTCGATTGATCGAAGCAAGATTTCGATTGATCGAGACTTGATCTCGATTGATCGAACTCTTGATCTCGATTGATCGAAATCTCGATTGATCGAGATATGCATCTCGATCAATCGAGATTGACACGATGCCTGCACGTGAGCCGATTACTTATTTTAACCTTTGGGCTCCCTCTTATTTCCACAATCTGTCCCAAGACCATTTGACTTCCTCCATATCGCCAAGAGATCCAAAGCTTCCCCGAGCACCGTCCAACCCTTGTTCGATCATTCTGGACTATCCACTGTCATTTGCCATAGTCCGTACTCTCCGTATATATGCGTACGTTCTTCTCTTCACGGCTGTGTGTGGAGACTTCATCTTCTTGCACCGATCATCACCTTCATCTTGAGGTAAGTGATGCATGGTTATATTTTGATTGCTTTGCCGCCATTCTTGTTAGTTTTCCAGCGTAATGAGCATATACAGATGAGTGGGTTGGAGTGGGTTGTATTCGCTATGTTCATATTGAATCTTGCAGGTTTCGAGGGTAGGACTACATATATGGGTGAGAGATTTTGCATTATTTTTTTTTGTATCGAATGCTTGATATACGGTTTGCAACCGCGGTCCATTGTTCCGGTGCAACCGCTTACGCTGCTTCGTTGAGAGCGAGATGAGAGACATATTCATATTCATATGGGTTATTTTTGCTTCCTAGTACACCTCATCGAGTCGATTCGAACATATGTTGGAATGCATGTGTCAGCACCATGGACTAGAACCTCCTTTTTAATTTTTATTCTTAGTGTAGTATTCACTCTATTTTCTTTTTATTTACGTAATTTTTGGAATAAGTGCAGACTATTTTGGGTCGATGGCGCGTGTGAAGAACGCCCCCGGTGCTGTTAGAGATGTGCCCGGGTGAGCCTTCCGGGCACGAAAGTTTCACCGGGAGCAGATATTTGAGCTGAGAGAGTTTGAGATGTGCCCTGACTGCTCATGGGCTGTAGCAGAGCTTAGGAGGCGTCGCCTTGATCGATTATGTGTGCCGCTGATTCGTGTGTGAGTGTGACTCAAAAAGTATACCAATTAAAATTTTCCACACTTCGCAATAGAACGAATTCTTTGCAGAATAGGGCTATCGAAAGGAATGGGTATCGTACCTCAGGGATTATGTTCTGACGAGTTGGAACACAGAACTAATTCTAATTAAATTTATAAGAAAAGAATGCTGATTTTTAACTAATTAAAAAGATAAAATAAAATAAATCAAAGGTAAACAGATAATGAAGATAATAAGAGAGAAACCTAGGGTGTTTGACTTCACCACTAACTCCACAATCAATGGTCAATTGAATCAACTATAGGGGAATTACATCATGCATAAGTGGTGTCGGTGGCTACAAGCACACCTTCATCCGTCAAGAAGATAACATATGATTAAGGCTAAGCCATGGACTATCTTCGATTGGCATGGGCCATCTGCCTAACTACTCTAATCTAGGGTGCAGTATGGTTCATCTTCTCTAGGCATAATCCATCAAAGCTCATAACAATATATTCAGTGATTACCATTGTGTAATAATCTCTCTCATGATCACAGAAAACAAAAGAGATTGAGTTCAATAACAACAACTAAATATCTAAGACAAGATAAGAAATCATTGAGATTGAATTTACAAGACTTTTATTGCTCAATTCATTAATAAGAATCCTCACAATTACACAATCTATGCATGTATATAAAGGTCCCCAATAATTAAAACAATCAAACCATTGATGCTTTGTTAGGGCTACATCAAAACCCTAGTGGATGAACTAGCCGCTCATGGTAGAAGAAGAAGCTTCAACTGTTGAGGAAGAAGACATCATCTTTCTGAATTACGCGTATGACTTCGTTCTCCAATGGCTCTGCAATATGTTCTGTTCTCTTCAGCCCTCTCAGACTCTCCAATCTCTGTGTCTAAGCTCTCTCACTTCAGCCTCCAAGTCTTCCTTTTATTCCCCAAGAGAATTCACCAAAGTCCTAATCCAATTAGAAATTAATTAGGGTTTCCCGCAGCACTAATCAGGTGGGTTTTTCCTGCTGACTTCGGCCCAACTTTTGACCCACTAGAAGTCCGATTCACGGAATTTTCGTGAAATACAAAAGTGTGCAGAATCAAATTTCGTTCAACCCTACGCGGAAATAATGTCGATTTGAGGCTCGGAAATAAGACTTCTGGTCCGTTTTCCAAAACGGGATTAAGACTGCATTATGCGCAGATTTGGGCTTCAGGCCCGAAACCTTCTTAAGCAGCTGTAATTCTCTTGGACCTCTTTCTTGGGCTGATTTGAGTTGAAATAAATGGTTGAGTGAATCTCCTTGATGTAGGTTCATCTCACCATCTTGGATGTCTTCTTTAAAAGCCCAAAAGCACGGTTTTAACTGAAATAATCATTAAGGCCCTGAAAATACAGAAAACACTAAAACAAAGTAAAATAACAAAATAATCTATCACTAAGAGAATAAAATACATAAGTTAAGAGGCTAGAATGCGTAACATTCAACGCCTATCACACCCCCAAACTTACATATTGCTAGTCCCTTAGCAATAGAATAAAACAAAACTAAAACAAAGGAAACTAACAAATACTAACTAAACTACCAAACTCCACTTTCGTGGGAGAAACGATTGCATTTAGCATATGCAACAAGCCTTTAAACCCCTAGGTTCCCCCTAGTGGACGAGTATAGTCTCGTGAGGGTTTCCAGAAATGTTACCCACAAACATTCAAAATTTTGTTTCAACATTAATTCAAGAAGAAGATTACAATATATAGTTACAAACTTGCATTCAAGAATAATTTCAAACTTTCAAATTCTATAATTCAAAGCAATGGTCCTCATACATAATTCACATCAACATATCTCAAAATAATCAACTCTAGCTCCCTCGTGTAAAGTGAACTAGCAGTCCTCTCATGTAGCATAACTCAGCTCTGAATATATTAAGGCACATACCCCTTCAACTCACTAGCTCCCCTTATTGAAATCATACTTCCAAACATGAATACATGACTTTTCAATTTTTTTTTCATCATTCTTTTTTTTTCATTGCTTTATTGGTTGTGCAATGTCTTGATCTATTAAGCTTTCTGAAAGATCCATGTAGCAAGCTTTCAGTCAGTGACTCCCAAACCAGATGGCTTTAGGGCACTAGGCTTTAAGATACCCCGAAGACCTAATTACTCGAATCAGTCAGGCTACAAATCAAGACAACCAATGCTCATCTTTTCTCACCCTTTCACTTTTGACGCGAACACTCCGTGCTTCCTGAGGCATAGAGGCCCGGTTACTCATGAAAAGGATCAAATTGATTTGCTTATTCATCACTTTTTTTTCTTTTTTTTTTCACTTCTTTTCTTTCTTTTTTCATTGAAGTCAAGTATAACACATTATCGGTACTCATTCTCAAGAGATACTACTTAATATCAAACATATGTAACTCAATAACTCAAAACCAAAGTTTATACCCCATAAGACTATGCTAGTGTGTTTGTGCATGTAAGGAAACTAAAATTAATTACTCCAAAACATGTTATTGCAAACCATGATTAAAACCACTTAATTTAAACCACAGTTTTCAAAAATTTAAAACATACTCAAAAATTGCAGGTTAAGCACCTACATAAGGTATTAATCCTTTGAATCATGTCAAAACATTCTATCTAAAAATAAAACAAAATAAAATAAAAAAAACAAACTAAGAAAATAAAATAAAATAAAAAATCCTAATACAAGAAGAATTTCACACAAATTTCCCCCCATATTGCAATAAAGCACACAAATAGGCATCGCCTCACCCCCAAACTTAAACTGTACATTGTCCTCAATGTACTACCAATCAAAACATAGAGAAGAGTAAGAACGATAATACCAGGATCAAGGAATAGTGGAAAGAAAATAGAGGACATCACTAGCATGAAGGCAAGGCAAGCACACCCCCAAACTTGGATGATTCAACCTGTCAAAACAAACCACTATACCCCAAAGATCAAGTGAAAATAGTATGGGTGAAAATAAATATGAAAGAGAAAAATCCTAATAAAAAATTTTTTTTTTTCATTTTTCATTTTTTTTTTTTTTTTTTTTTTTTTTTTTTTTTGAGATTAAAAATCTAACTAAAAAACTAAATAGAAAAACTAAAAATAAAATAATATACAAAAGATGGTTACCTTCCTGTCAAGGATGTGGTGGTGACTGAGCATCCGGATCTAAGTTTGCTTGGCGCATCAGTGCACGCATCATCCTCCGCATCTCTAGTTGCTCTTGGCGAGTGTCACGAAAGTGATCTGCCATCTCTGCTCTCATTGCACCAAACTGTGTGGAGACCTCTGTCTGTAAGGTGCCAAACTGGGCTGTCAACCCAGCAATCTGCCCTTCTAAGTATTGATAATCATGGCCACCAGCCTGTGCATGCACTTCCTCTTCCTCTGCCTCCATCTCCTCTGGATCGTCCACCGGTGGTGGTACATCTACATGCTCTCCTCCTTGGGCCAACCGAGATACCTCACCAGGCGCTGCTATGACTCTCTGGTGCATATGAGATCGACTCAAGTTCCAGTCATGCGTGCCATAATGAAGGTCATGTGGAAAGGCAAGCTCGTCCTCGTGGACTGCATACCCCTGTGTTACAAGCAACTGGTGAATAATAGTAGGGAATGGAAACTCCCAGTCACTTGCACTGTCTGGTACTTTGGCCACAACCTTGGAATAGAATTTCTCCATCTGGCCCCAGACAATCTGTGGGAGTGACAGCCAATGCCCAAAATGTATGGCATATAAGGCTCTGAGGAACTCTTGACGTCTTTCGGTTTTATGTCCAATTGGACATACATTCTTGAGTAGCACAGCGTCAAGGAACCATAAATGATTTGGCATTGAAGACTTTGAAGCTGCATTCCTTTTTGGCCCGGAGAATTGGTTGGCACACAATCGTGCAACCATATTGCCCACCGACAACTCGTCGGGTAAAGGAGTGTAGATATGAGATAAATCAGCTGGGCATTCATGAGGACAACCCATAGCAATGGCAATGGATGACATGTCCACTCGAACTATTGTTCCATCTATGGAAGAAGTAAGCACATCCCGCTCATCAGGTTTCGGCATCAAGTTTTGATAAAATACCTTGACAAGCCTCGGGTAAATGGTAGATGAGAGTGGAACAAAAATGGATGCCGACCGACGACGACGGATGTCGGAAATCCCCCATCGTGTCTCGGGAAACATACCATAAAGTTCGGCTATGTCAAACGTTGTTTCATAGTTCAACGCCCTTGGATGCCATCTCTCTTGAATACCGTCTCGGCGAGATCGTGAAGAACCTGTGGTCGGATCATTCCTCGCTCGGCGAGGATTACGTGAACTTGAAGCATCTTGGTGACTTGCTCTCTTTGGTGTCATAGAAGTAGAAAAAGTGTAGTTGAGGAATTAAATCGAACACTTGGTGTGCACAATTCTTTTGTAACCTTCAACCTCCTTTTTTCGGCAATTTTTCCACCCAAATCGAACAAGTAATTGCACCAATTTGATCCCCCAAACTTGGTCTTCAAAAGCCCTCAAAAAGATTTGAATAATTTCTTCAAGGAAAAACTTCACTTACTTTGATGTTGAACTTGAAAAAGTGTGAGCTTCCTTTGAGAACTAGTGATTTTTGATCTTCTTTGATGTTGAAGTTGATGTTGATCAATGTTGAATCCTTGTATAATAATCACTAATTGAAGAAATTAGTTTTCCGGATGATGTAGGACTTGAATTGGAGTTCAAAGAGGCTTAGGATGCATGTAGGAGCAATATAGGAGGAGTGGGTGTCCATATATAAGGAGAACTCTCGGCCAGCCCAAAAAATGCCTTGGGCGATCGATCCCCCCTAGGATGGACGATCAATCGCCCACCTGAAGGTGCTGGTCCTCATGGAAAATCATGGGGCGATCGATCCCCCTTGACTGGGGCGATCGATCCCCCCCCTGAAGGCCTGTTTGACCCTCCATCGCCCAAGTTCGACCGAGACTTGATATTTTTGAGTCTCCATCGCCCAAGGTCGACCGAGAGCACGATTTTTCACCCGTCTTGAGTCCGAATACCTCGGTACACCTCTTGGCATCCTCCGGAAGCAACTTATACATCAAAAACTCAAAGAAAAAACATTAAAACGCAACTAAAATTGAAGAAAAACCTAAGAAAACTTAGAATCAAAAATTAAAATTAAAGAAAACTAAAAGAAATAAAGTATAGAAATACATACAAAACCTACTATTTAACGTCCGTAGGAGACGATTGACTCTCCGAAGGGATTAAGTCGGATAGATGGGATCCGTCAAGTCGACGGACTCCACGTCTCTTCTTGGCACACATCCTTCCACACAATGTTTCAACCTTTGGCCATTAACTTTCATCAACGTGATTCCAAACAATTGCTCATCCGGGAATGAGTCTCGAATTGGTAGTGCATCGATCACCGGCTCAAACTCGATTCGAGATAAATGATCTGCAACCACATTCTCCGTCCCCTTTTTGTCTTTTATCTCCAAATCAAATTCTTGCAGCAATAAAATCCACCGAATAAGACGCGGTTTGGTTTCTTTCTTTGCCAATAAATGTCTCAATGCTGCATGATCAGAATAGACAACCACCTTGGATCCTAATAAATAAGAACGAAACTTGTCCAAGGCAAACACTACAGCTAGAAGTTCTTTCTCTGTGGTTGTATAATTGAGTTGAGCATCAGAGAGAGTCTTACTAGCGTAGTAGATGACATGTGGTCGTTTCTCTTCTCTCTGTCCCAACACGGCTCCCACTGCATAATCAGAGGCATCACACATGATTTCAAAAGGTACAGCCCATTTTGGAGACTGCATGATTGGTGCCGAGGATAACAGAGATCGAAGCTTTTCAAAAGCTTTCACGCACTCTTCATCAAAGATAAAGGGAACATCCTTAGATAACAAATGGCACAATGGTCGAGCTACTTTACTGAAATCCTTGATGAATCTTCTATAGAACCCGGCATGGCCTAAGAAAGATCGAACTTGCCTTACCGAAGTTGGATGAGGCAGAGTTGCAATTAGGTCGATCTTTGCTTTATCAACTTCAATGCCCCTCTCTGAAACAATATGGCCCAATACAATACCTTCTTTCACCATAAAATGGCTCTTCTCCCAACTAAGTACCAGATTCCGTTCTCGACATCTTTGAAGCACAAGTGATAAATTGCTCAAACAATGTTCAAAAGATGATCCAAAAACAGAGAAATCATCCATAAACACCTCCAAGAATTTTTCCACCATGTCAGAAAAGATGGCCATCATACACCTCTGGAATGTAGCCGGAGCATTACATAATCCAAAAGGCATACGACGATACGCAAAAGTACCAAAGGGACAAGTGAAAGTGGTCTTCTCTTGATCTTCTGGATCCATAGCTACTTGGTTATAACCAGAGTAGCCATCCAGAAAGCAATAATAACTCTGACCAGCTAACCTTTCAAGTATTTGGTCAATGAATGGAAGGGGGAAGTGATCTTTCCTTGTCGTAGAGTTGAGCTTTCTATAATCAATGCAAACACGCCAACCTGTGGCAGTACGTTGTGGGACAAGCTCTCCCATGGAGTTAGGGGCAATGGTAAGACCAGATTTCTTTGGAACCACTTGTGTCGGACTCACCCATGTGCTATCAGAAATTGGATAAATGATTCCTGCATCAAGTAACTTGACAACCTCTTTCTTTACCACCTCCTTCATGTTGGGGTTCAACCGCCTCTGAGCCTCTCTAGTTGGCTTACATCCTTCTTCCAAATGGATTTTGTGCATGCAAATTGAGGGATCAATGCCCTTAAGATCAGCAACACTCCATCCAATTGCTTCCCGATGTTGGTATAAAACCTCTACTAAGCTCTTCTCTTGAATTTCTGTCAGATCAGAGGCAATTATAACAGGAAGAGTTTTCTGTGCCCCCAAGAATACATACTTCAATTTGTCAGGCAAAGGCTTCAACTCTAATTCTGGAGGGGACTCCAATGAAGGCACTAAGGGAGTGCTAGAGAGAAAAGGTAGTGGCTCAATTGGAATTCTCCATGGTGGAGTATTCTGAATAGCATCCACTTCCAGCATAGCATGCACCTCTTCACACAAACCTTCATCATTAGTGTTTTCAAAGTCATAAAATGACTTACATACCTCCAGGGAGTTTCGAGATATAGAGGATGAAACAAATTCCTTCACACATTCATCAATATCATCCACGGAGAACACATCACTCTGATCTGGAGGGTGTTGGATAGCATTGAACACATTAAGCTTGACATTCATGTTGCCAAAAGAAATATCCATGATCCCCGACCTACAATTTATGCAAGCATCAGCAGTAGCTAAGAAAGGTCGACCAAGGATCACAGGAATGTGCCTCTTCGGATTGTGAACCGGCTCAGTGTCAAGTACAATGAAATCAACAGGAAAGTAGAACTTGTCCACTTTAATGAGCACATCTTCTATGATTCCTCGGGGTTGCTTTGTTGATCTGTCTGCAAATTGTAATACCACCGAGGTAGGCTTCAATTCTCCCAAGCCCAATTGTAAGTAAACTGAATAAGGTAGCAAATTCACACTTGCACCCAAATCAAGAAGAGCTTTATCCACATGGTGCTCCCCAATGATACATGAGATAGTTGGAGCACCAGGATCTTTGTACTTGGGAGGAGTGCATTGCTGAATTATAGAACTCACTTGTTGTGGCAGCATTACTTTCTTTGGCACATGGCTTTTAGAACGCCTTTTCTGAGTGCACAAGTCCTTCAAAAATTTTGCATAAGGAGGAATTTGCTTGATGGCATCAAGGAGTGGCAAATTAATCTTCACTTGGCGAAACACCTCCATCATGTCATGCAGCTTGTCCCCTTGCTTCCCCAACTTAGATGCTTCAAGAAAACGTTGTGGGAAAGGAGCCTTGGGCTCATAAGGAATTTCAGCACTTGGACTTGTGATCACTTTTTCTTCTTCTTTCTTCTCACCCACCTTATTGTCAATTATTTTCCCACTTCTCAAAGTGGTAATGGCTTGAACTTGCTCATGGTGTGGGTTGCTTGTGGAAGCTTGCATCCCTCTTGGATTAGCAATTGGTTGACTAGGGAGCTTCCCTTCTTCTCTTCTACTCAATGAAGTAGCAAGCTGTCCAAACTGAGATTCCAGTTTGGCAATCGATTGAGAATGCGAATGCACTAGCTGAACTGTAGATTGTACTGTTGCTGCAGTAGCTTGCACTGTCTCTATAAGAGAATCAAGCTTGTCAAATTTAGACAAGGTAAGAGTCAGCTTGTCTTCAATAGCAGAAATTCTTTGGGCCATAGGACTTTGTGTTTGATATTGCTGTTGAGGCACAAAAGTCCTAGGTTGATATGATGGTTGCATTGCTGCCCCTTGGTTACTGTAAGAAAAATCAGGATGATTCCTCCATGTGGGATTGTAAGTATTACCTCGTGGAGGATTCATTGGTCCAGTGAAAGTAGCTTGAACTTGCTCATGTTGAATATCAGAAAATTGCCCCATTGAAGGACAATTGCTCACATTATGCATAGGACTAGAGCAGAATTCACACGGGCCTAGCAATGAAGAATTTGAAGCAGAAGGAGTTTGATTGGCAGCCATAATTGCTGCTACCTTCTGTGCAATTAAATCAATATCAGTTGGCATAGCTTCTGAAGCACCAACCTCAAAAATCCCATCAGTCTTCCTGGTAGTGGCAGGTCTGCTAGAACGAGTAGAGGACACATGTTGTAGAGAGTTGTCACTAAGATTTTCAAATAAGGTCCATGCCTCTTCTTCACTCTTCAACATAAAAGTACCTCCACATGACGCATCAACCATCTGTCTGTTGGCTTCTGTGAGCCCTTCATGAAAACTCTGCACTAGTTGCCACTTAGGAACTTGATGATGGGGACACTTCCTAAGAAGGTCCTTGAATCTTTCCCATGTCTCATAAAATTGTTCCCCCTCATGTTGGGAGAAACCAGTGATAGCACGTCTGAACTGATTGGTCTTCCCTATCGAAAAATACTTCTTGAGAAACTCATGTTGCATCTGAGTCCAAGTCGTGATAGAACCAGCCGGTAGAGAGTTGAACCAATACTTTGCTTTGTCTTTCAAAGAGAATGGAAAAAGTCTCATTCTGAAAGCATCTTCAGAGAAGTTGTGAATTTTTGTAGTTGAGCACACTTCAATGAAGTCATCCAGATGCTTGTAAGGGTCTTCTTGAGTCAGCCCAAAATAAGATGGTAGCATCTGAATAATGCTGGACTTGATCTCATAATTCTGTGCTGTGACATTGGGCAATTGAAAACCTGCTGGCGAGGTATATGTCTCAGGAACATAGTAGTCCCTAAGCAATCTAGCTCTTTCTCCATCAGCATTAGGAACAAGGTTATTATTCCTCTCTTCTGCCATGTCTTCAATTATTTCTTCCTCTTGCACACTGGTGTCAACAGGGATGTTCCTCTGTTGTCTAAGAGTACGTTCAGGCTCAGGATCAAGAGGTATCAAAAGATCAGCCACAGAACGACGACCTTGCATATATTACCAAAAGCACCTGAAAAGAAAACAAAAACAAGAATAAAAATAAAATATAAAAATTTCCTAAACTAAAAATCCAATTAAAACTAATTCTGTAAAATCCAATCAATCAAATAGATAATCCCCGGCAACGGCGCCAAAAATTGATTCGTGTGTGAGTGTGACTCAAAAAGTATACCAATTAAAATTTTCCACACTTCGCAATAGAACGAATTCTTTGCAGAATAGGGCTATCGAAAGGAATGGGTATCGTACCTCAGGGATTATGTTCTGACGAGTTGGAACACAGAACTAATTCTAATTAAATTTATAAGAAAAGAATGCTGATTTTTAACTAATTAAAAAGATAAAATAAAATAAATCAAAGGTAAACAGATAATGAAGATAATAAGAGAGAAACCTAGGGTGTTTGACTTCACCACTAACTCCACAATCAATGGTCAATTGAATCAACTATAGGGGAATTACATCATGCATAAGTGGTGTCAGTGGCTACAAGCACACCTTCATCCGTCAAGAAGATAACATATGATTAAGGCTAAGCCATGGACTATCTTCGATTGGCATGGGCCATCTGCCTAACTACTCTAATCTAGGGTGCAGTATGGTTCATCTTCTCTAGGCATAATCCATCAAAGCTCATAACAATATATTCAGTGATTACCATTGTGTAATAATCTCTCTCATGATCACAGAAAACAAAAGAGATTGAGTTCAATAACAACAACTAAATATCTAAGACAAGATAAGAAATCATTGAGATTGAATTTACAAGACTTTTATTGCTCAATTCATTAATAAGAATCCTCACAATTACACAATCTATGCATGTATATAAAGGTCCCCAATAATTAAAACAATCAAACCATTGATGCTTTGTTAGGGCTACATCAAAACCCTAGTGGATGAACTAGCCGCTCATGGTAGAAGAAGAAGCTTCAACTGTTGAGGAAGAAGACATCATCTTTCTGAATTACGCGTATGACTTCGTTCTCCAATGGCTCTGCAATATGTTCTGTTCTCTTCAGCCCTCTCAGACTCTCCAATCTCTGTGTCTAAGCTCTCTCACTTCAGCCTCCAAGTCTTCCTTTTATTCCCCAAGAGAATTCACCAAAGTCCTAATCCAATTAGAAATTAATTAGGGTTTCCCGCAGCACTAATCAGGTGGGTTTTTCCTGCTGACTTCGGCCCAACTTTTGACCCACTAGAAGTCCGATTCACGGAATTTTCGTGAAATACAAAAGTGTGCAGAATCAAATTTCGTTCAACCCTACGCGGAAATAATGTCGATTTGAGGCTCGGAAATAAGACTTCTGGTCCGTTTTCCAAAACGGGATTAAGACTGCATTATGCGCAGATTTGGGCTTCAGGCCCGAAACCTTCTTAAGCAGCTGTAATTCTCTTGGACCTCTTTCTTGGGCTGATTTGAGTTGAAATAAATGGTTGAGTGAATCTCCTTGATGTAGGTTCATCTCACCATCTTGGATGTCTTCTTTAAAAGCCCAAAAGCACGGTTTTAACTGAAATAATCATTAAGGCCCTGAAAATACAGAAAACACTAAAACAAAGTAAAATAACAAAATAATCTATCACTAAGAGAATAAAATACATAAGTTAAGAGGCTAGAATGCGTAACATTCAACGCCTATCAGCCGCCCACTGATTTGACACACGAGCGCTTGGTGCAGGTCTCTTATGAGCGCATGACCTATTCCTGCACCGAGTCAGACACATTGGAGACGGTTGTAGGCAGCGTGACGATTACTATCACTCTGAGTCGGATCGCACAGATGCTTGGCGTTCCTCACCAGCAGCCTCCAGATATGGTTGACCAGGATAGTCGACCGCTTTACAGGCCTGAGTTCCTGGCAGACACGACCTTGTTTTCCATCGTGATGGACATGTGTGGCGGGGTGTTTACCACTCCCAGTCACAACTGCACATCCAAATCGATTTGCCCGAGTAGATTATAGTTCCTGGACACCGTTCTCATCAAGAACGCGTGTCCTCTGCAGCATGTGGCAGAGCGCAGAGGTGACCTCCTCTGTTGCCTTTATGCTTTCCACACGGGCACGTGGGTTTTTGTCCCATCGCTGATATGGGGGCAGATGTTTAAGATTTGGGACGGCCTTGTCAACAAGAGGATGAGGCGAGCAGCGAGTTGGCAGCTTCCCTTTCCCTTCCTGGTCACTGCCTTCCTCAGCCGTGCCAACATATCGGTCAGAGATACTGACACCTAGCTGGCACCGCTCACCCGCTACACCCCTACTCAGTGGGAGCGGGTGAGGCGACACTTGGAGCGACAGGACCACCAGGGCGATCGACCAGAGGACGTAGACATGGATGCCCCAGTGGAGATGGATGAGGGTGTGCCTGTAGAGGGTGACACATCTGATGAGGAGATGGGGGATGAGGATATGGATATCGCCATAGAGCGGCATGACATCTTAGCAACTGGCTACTCCTGTCTGGCAGCTGACGTTGAGCGGCTCCAGTAGGGTTTTGAGGAGCATGTCCAGGTGACGCAGAGTCAGCTGGCAGGCATTCGGACGAACATTACGTCTCTGGCTCAGGGTCAGAGAGTGATTCTAGATGAGTTCTGGGCCTTCCGGCAGGACCTGCAGTTCCTATTTGTTGGTCGAGCTTCCACCTCCACCTCTACTCCCACTGAGCCACCACCACCACCACCCGCCCTCGAGTAGCTGCTTTTATTTATCTTTTATGTTTTATTTTTGATTATTTTCTTTCTTTGCTTTTCTATAGGCCATGTTGGCCATGTTTTTTTTCTTTTTCTAAGTATTCCAGCTGCATGTACACTTTGTATTGAACTCATTTTCATATATATGGAATACAGTTATCTTTTCTTTTATACCATGTGTTATCTTTACTGTCTTTATTTTTGCTTTCTGTCAATATATCTGCTCTCTATACTTTGACTATGTATGTAGTACCACTTGCCTACTTGTTATATGCGATTCAGTTGATGATTTTCGTTTATTACCGCCTGGTTTCAATTCCCAATACTGTTGAGATTGCTTCAACGCAGTATGGTGTTAATAAAGAAAGGCAGCCCCTTTGCATGCTATATGTTAGCGTGCGTGGATAGTCAATATCTTATCGCATAGACCTATTAGACAATTGGCAAACACCAGTTCAGAGCCTTAGATATGCAGTGATCTCGGCATTCTCCGCTTGTACAGGATTCCTTTATTATGTTATTTTCATATACTTTTTGTTCCTTTTACTGCTCATAGTATCCAGTTGGTGTTCCGTGCAGGTTTTTATCATTTGTAAGATCACCGCCCGCGTTGGATTACCATTTTTGTCGCGTTCTACAGTCCCGGTAATATCTTTCCTTACTCTTCTTGTCCAAACAATGAGGACAATGTTGCGTTTAAGTTTGGGGGTGCGGTATGCTATACCACTTGCATATGCATGCAATGTTCAGTCTTTGTGTTGATTGTCATTGTAGAGTAGTTTTTTCTTTTTCTTGATACATTTTTGCATGCTTGCTATGATGTCTTGCTTTTTAAAGGAAGATCATTCGAATAAATGTTCGAGGTAAATGCAGCAGGTAGTTAAGAACTTTAACATTGTAAATGCCCGCACTTTTGCAAGCTATGTAATAGGTTAGAATGGTCTACATTTTTGTCCAAATAGGAACACGTACTGTTCTTGCCCTAAATTTGTCCTTAACCTCACAAATCCGCACACATACATTTTAAATAGTGCGGTATAAGTCTGATGGAGAATTTTGTAAATTTCTGTTTTCATTTGAACAACTTAAAGAATGAGTTTTTCTAATTTAAAAAAAAAATATGCAATAAGCCTTCTCACTCAATAGACTGGATCTTTGTGCCTCAAAGCAGGGAGTATTCGCGTATAGGTGTGCAAGGTTGAGCAATAATAAGCGGCTGGCCTGCTTACGCTCATCGCCTTGTAAGCTCGGTTATTAAGTCTGAGGGGTGTGTCTTTACCTAATGTCCTAAAACCATGGGCTTACAAGAAAGCAAAAAGAGCTAAGCACTGCACGGTCATCTGCACATGAGCATTCATGTATGTTTTGCATTAATGAGCAGCAGTGGTGAACCGTTTCAATGAGTTTTTCTTTTAAAAATAGATTTGTTCTTATTTTTCTCCAAATATGACAAAGCTGCACGTTAGAATGCATGTTCACTTTTCAAAGAGGATTTTGGGGTTGGAATCGGTATTTTTGTTCGGACTGGCCATTAAGTGGGGACTGTCACCTGTTGTAGTTTGTGAAAGTCCATTTTTGCTAATAACTGCAAAGTTCTGTAATACTTGTTGCATTTGCCGAGTGTGAAATGAACGGATGATTATCTTTTATCTAGTTGTTGACTGAGCGTGATTCAATTTTTGTATAAGATAGTTAATTTCATTTTTGTGATATTGCATTGCTAAGGGACTAGCAATGTGTAAGTTTGGGGGTATGATAAGTGTTCAATTCTATGCATTTGAACCCTCTTTATTGCATATGTTTGTCCCGTTTCTACGTTTACCGAGATATGTTTACGGTGTTTTTGTATTTTTGATGTATTGCAGGTCTTGTAGTAAAAGGAGCAAAGTTTGAGGCTATTTGCAGCTGAAGAGAAAAGTCAGAATTACAGCCAAGGCATCTCGATCAATCGAGATCTCGATTGATCGAGACATCCAATCTCGATTGATCGAGATTTTGCAGAGCCACTTGCTCACCTGCTCTTCCCACTTGCAACAAAATCCCCCTTTTTGCACGATTTAGAGGGATTGTCTGACTTGAACAAGACCTTGGGAGACTTTCTTGAGATAGTTGATATATATATTGATATATATATTTATGGTGGGCCCCAAGGTTGAAAAAGAGGCATAAAGCACACAAAGAAGCCATTCTCTCACATCTCTCAATACACATCAGTCATACACAAGGAGAGACATTCGGTAGAGGAGAAAGAAAAGCTGAACCAAACCAAGAAGCTTCATCTTCTCCATCAATGGAAGAGTGCAAGGCTGCCATGACCAACTAACTTCTCTACTAGGGTGTGGTTGAAGCACCTAGCCATGTAAACTTGTTCATTTTTGTAGTATTTTGGGATTTGTTCTTAAATGTTGATTATTTAGCCTAATGACCATGTACACTAATACATCTCTTATATATATTCATTTGATTTTGGTTTTATTCTTGTCTTAGAGTAGAATCTATCTTGTGAATGCACAACATTTGCTTCTTCCACAAGAAGGGCAAATGATGGCTAAGTAATGGTACTTTAAATGTATGTGTTGTGCTTGCTTGTATAAACCATGCCAAGATAAGGTAGTTTGGATGCATGTAGGTTCACTTAGAAAGTAGGATAATTAGTTAGGTTGAAGAACTATGCTTGTTGAAGATGGATTATGATAGGTTTGTGCACACATTAATCTTTTGATATGTCATTAAGGTCACAAGCCTAATGACATTGTTAGGCATTTAATTGATAAATCCCAAGGTTGCTACACTTATGAACTTGTGAATGGCTAGTGGTGGAAACCACCCCTAATTCTCTCTCCCAACTTTTAACTCTTTAAATTTATTGTTTTTACATTCATGCAATAGTTTTACAAACAAAATTCAAAAAAACCTTGTTTTTAGGATTAGAGTGGAGTTAATCATTCTTTAAGACAATTACGACTAGTCCTCGTGGGATCGATACCCTCTATATAGAACCGTAACTACAAAGATTCGTGCTCTTGCGAGTGGTTAAATTATATTTTGATAAAAGGGGCAAAAATAAGCTTACAATATAATTCAAGTTTAGCCACATTAGAAACCCTGAAATCCTTCATGACCAGATTCAACCTGAAAATGTCCCAGATCGACGGTTGCGACCAAGCGGTAGTAGTGGAGGCCTTCAAGATAGCCATGATCCCTGGTTCTAAATTCCATTCATCTCTAGTGAGGAAAACCCCCAAGACCGTGGGGGATCTAAACACAAAAGCGCAAGGATACCTCAACCTTGAAGAGGATGAAGCACTGCGTCAGCAGAGGACAACTTTGATAAGCATCGGCACACTACCCAAGGAAAAAGGGGATAAACCGAAGGGACAAGCCAGGATCTCGCCCATTCCTTCGACATCGGGGAAACGTCCCAGGTTCGAGGAAAAGAACACCCCCTTGAAATGCACACTAGCGAGGCTATACTAAGAAAATAAGAATCGAGGCATATTTCGAGCACCGCCTCCAATCTGGATCCCAGCCAAGCTTAGAGATAAAAGCAAGAACTGTGCACTACAGCAGGATTACGGTCACACCATGAATGAGTGCCGGAATCTAAGGGGACAAACGGAGGCGATCATTTCCAAAGGAGGTCTAATAGAATACTTGGTGAAAGAACAATCGAATCAAAATGAACACACAGTCCCCGACCGAAGAGAGAATCCAAACCTGAATCCAGTCAGGACAATCAATACGATACATGGCTACACGACTCAAGGAGACCTAGGATCGACTAAGTCTATCCTTCATCAGGCTAAAAGGCTATAGAAGATGGAGAAGTTAATTCTGTTCAGGACATGAAGGCTGGCGCTCAGATCACATTTGGAGATCCGGACCTAATGAGGGTACAACTCCCTAACGAGGATCCACTAGTAGTCAATTTGATGGTGGCAAATTGCTGGGTAAAGAGAGTACTTATCGATGCAGGATCAAGCGCAAACATAATAACACTGGAGGTTTTCAAGCGAGCTGAAGGTCCACTCATAGGATTTGACGGGAATAGAGTGCTCCCGATTGGAACAATAGCATTATCTATGCCAGCAGCGCAGAGGACACTCAGGGAGCAATTTGTAATAGTCAATGTACATTCATCCTACAACCTTATAATGGGAAGAGGCTAGATCCACAGGATGTAGGGAGTACCATCAACCCTGCACCAAGTAATGAGGTGCCTAACCCCTAACGGGAAAGGAACAGTGGACCTCTGCGGTGATCAGGTGGCAACAAAAGAGTGCTACTTACTCACTATCAGAAACATGCCAAAAAATGGAGAAACTTCAGAGACCAACACCCAATAGCAATCACAGAAGCCAGACGTGCCTGAGGGACAGGAGGTTGAAAGCATAGCTCAACCCATAGAGCCACTCCAAGCAGTCCAACTAGGAAACCCAGAAGAAGACAGAAGTACACAGATCGGGACACTATTGCAGAAGGAAGAGCCGATTGAAGTATTGAGGAGAAACAGAAACGTATTCGCTTGGACCCACCTTGACATGCCTGGGATGGATCTCAAGTTGGCAAAACATACATTGAACGTAGAACCCAATAGCATTCCCGTTAAATAAAAGCAGAGGAGGTTCACCTCGGAATGAAATATGGTAATAGTCGAAGAGGTCCATCGCATACTTCAAGCAAATCTTATCAGAGAGGTAAAATACCCGGAGTGGCTCTCCAACGTGGTGGTGGTAAGGAAGAAAAATGGGAAGTAGAGAGCGTGTATCGATTTCACAAACTTAAATAAGGCTTGCCCGAAGGACAGCTTCCCACTACCCAAAATAGACTAGATGGTAGACGCCACTGCCGGGTACGAGCTGCTAACTTTCTTGGATGCCTATTCGGGATACAACCAGATCTCGATTGATCCGAGGGATGAAGAGAAAACCTCATTCATCGCCGAACTAAGAACCCATTGCTACAAGGTAATGCCCTTCGGCTTGAAGAATGTGGGGGCAACATACCAGCGAATGATCAATCGTGTCTTCAGAAAATAGATTGGCGAAACTATAGAAGTATATATCGATGATATGGTGGTAAAAAGTGAAAGGAGACAAGATCATTTACGACATTTGCAAGAAATATTTGAAACCATCAGGAAACATCGACTGAAGTTAAACCCATCGAAGTGTTCATTCGGAGTATCATCGGGTCAGTTTCTCGGCCACATGGTCAGCAGAATAGGAATAAAAATGAGTCCATCTTAGGCAACAACACTGATCAAAACTTTGGAGCCAAAAACTCAGCGAGACGTTCAAATCCTAATTAGACAAATTACCACCCTTAGCAGATTCATTTCATGCCTCTCGGACAAGTGCAAACTATTCTTTGACGTTATCCGAAAGAAGAAGGGTGAGATATGGGGGATAGATCAATCGGAGGCCCTAAAAAGGCTAAAGGAATACATGACCTCTACACCAATCCTCTCGATACCGAAGCCCGGGGAAAAGTTATATCTGTATTTGGCAGTGTTGAAAATATCTACGAGTGTGTGATAGGCGTTGAATGTTACGCATTCTAGCCTCTTAACTTATGTATTTTATTCTCTTAGTGATAGATTATTTTGTTATTTTACTTTGTTTTAGTGTTTTCTGTATTTTCAGGGCCTTAATAATTATTTCAGTTAAAACCAGAATTTTGGGCTTTTAAAGAAGACATCCAAGATGGTGAGATGAAGCCTACATCAAGGAGATTCACTCAACCATTTATTTTAACTCAAATCAGCCCAAGAAAGAGGTCCAAGAGAATTACAGCTGCTTAAGAAGGTTTCGGGCCTGAAGCCCAAATCTGCGCATAATGCAGTCTTAATCCCGTTTTGGAAAACGGACCAGAAGTCTTATTTCCGAGCCTCAAATCGACATAATTCTTGAGTTGGGTTGAACGAAATTTGATTCTGCACACTTTTGTATTTCACGAAAATTCCGTGAATCGGACTTCTAGTGGGTCAAAAGTTGGGCCGAAGTCAGCAGAAAAAACCCACCTGATTAGTGCTGCGGGAAACCCTAATTAATTCCTAATTGGATTAGGACTTTGGTGAATTCTCTTGGGGAACAAAAGGAAGACTTGGAGGCTGAATTGGGGGAGCTTACACAGAGCTTACACAGAGATTGGAGAGTCTGAGAGGGCTGAAGAGAACAGAAACATATTGCAGAGCCATTGGAGAACGAAGTCATACGCGTAATTCAGAAAGATGATGTCTTCTTCCTCAACAGTTGAAGCTTCTTCTTCTACCATGAGCGGCTAGTTCATCCACTAGGGTTTTGATGTAGCCCTAACAAAGCATCAATGGTTTGATTGTTTTAATTATTGGGGACCTTTATATACATGCATAGATTGTGTAATTGTGAGGATTCTTATTAATGAATTGAGCAATAAAAGTCTTGTAAATTCAATCTCAATGATTTCTTATCTTGTCTTAGATATTTAGTTGTTGTTATTGAACTCAATCTCTTTTGTTTTCTGTGATCATGAGAGAGATTATTACACAATGGTAATCACTGAATATATTGTTATGAGCTTTGATGGATTATGCCTAGAGAAGATGAACCATACTGCACCCTAGATTAGAGTAGTTAGGCAGATGGCCCATGCCAATCGAAGATAGTCCATGGCTTAGCCTTAATCATATGTTATCTTCTTGACGGATGAAGGTGTGCTTGTAGCCACTGACACCACTTATGCATGATGTAATTCCCCTATAGTTGATTCAATTGACCATTGATTGTGGAGTTAGTGGTGAAGTCAAACACCCTAGGTTTCTCTCTTATTATCTTCATTATCTGTTTACCTTTGATTTATTTTATTTTATCTTTTTAATTAGTTAAAAATCAGAATTCTTTTCTTATAAATTTAATTAGAATTAGTTCTGTGTTCCAACTCATCAGAACATAATCCCTGAGGTACGATACCCATTCCTTTCGATAGCCCTATTATATAAGGAATTCGTTCTATTGCGAAGTGTGGTAATTTTTAATTGATATACTTTTTGAGTCACACTCACACACGAATCAATTTTTGGCGCCGTTGCCGGGGATTATCTATTTGATTGATTGGATTTTACAGAATTAGTTTTAATTGGATTTTTAGTTTAGGAAATTTTTATATTTTATTTTTAATTTTGTTTTTGTTTTCTTTTCAGGTGCTTTTAGTAATATATGCAAGGTCGTCGTTCTGTGGCTGATCCTTTGATACCTCTTGATCCTGAGCCTGAACGTACTCTTAGACAACAGAGGAACATCCCTGTTGATACCATTGTGCAAGAGGAAGAAATAATTGAAAACATGGCAGAAGAGAGGAATAATAACCTTGTTCCTAATGCTGATGGAGAAAGAGCTAGATTGCTTAGGGACTACTATGTTCCTGAGACATATACCTCGCCAGCAAGTTTTCAACTGCCCAATGTCACAGCACAGAATTATGAGATCAAGTCCAGCATTATTCAGATGCTACCATCTTATTTTGGGCTGACTCAAGAAGACCCTTACAAGCATCTGGATGACTTCATTGAAGTGTGCTCAACTACAAAAATTCACAACTTCTCTGAAGATGCTTTCAGAATGAGACTTTTTCCATTCTCTCTGAAAGACAAAGCAAAGTATTGGTTCAACTCTCTACCGGCTGGTTCTATCACGACTTGGACTCAGATGCAACATGAGTTTCTCAAGAAGTATTTTTCGATAGGGAAGACCAATCAGTTCAGACGTGCTATCACTGGTTTCTCCCAACATGAGGGGGAACAATTTTATGAGACATGGGAAAGATTCAAGGACCTTCTTAGGAAGTGTCCCCATCATCAAGTTCCTAAGTGGCAACTAGTGCAGAGTTTTCATGAAGGGCTCACAGAAGCCAACAGACAGATGGTTGATGCGTCATGTGGAGGTACTTTTATGTTGAAGAGTGAAGAAGAGGCATGGACCTTATTTGAAAATCTTAGTGACAACTCTCTACAACATGTGTCCTCTACTCGTTCTAGCAGACCTGCCACTACCAGGAAAGTTGATGGAATTTTTGAGGTTGGTGCTTCAGAAGCTATGCCAACTGATATTGATTTAATTGCACAGAAGGTAGCAGCAATTATGGCTGCCAATCAAACTCCTTCTGCTTCAAATTCTTCATTGATAAGCCCTTGTGAATTTTGCTCTAGTCCTATGCATAATGTGAGCAATTGTCCTTCAATGGGGCAATTTTTTGATATTCAACATGAGCAAGTTCAAGCCACTTTCACTGGACCAATGAATCCTCCACGAGGTAATACTTACAATCCCACATGGAGGAATCATCCTGGTTTTTCTTACAGTAACCAAGGGGCAGCAATGCAACCATCATATCAACCTAGGACTTTTGTGCCTCAACAGCAATATCAAACACAAAGTCCTATGGCCCAAAGAATTTCTGCTATTGAAGACAAGCTGACTCTTACCTTGTCTAAATTTGATAAGCTTGATTCTCTTATAGAGACAGTGCAAGCTACTGCAGCAACAGTACAATCTACAGTTCAGCTAGTGCACTCGCATTCTCAATCCATTGCCAAACTGGAATCTCAGTTTGGACAGCTTGCTACTTCATTAAGTAGAAGAGAAGAAGGGAAGCTCCCTAGTCAACCAATTGCTAATCCAAGAGGGATGCAAGCTTCCACAAGCAACCCACACCATGAGCAAGTTCAAGCCATTACCACTTTGAGAAGTGGGAAAATAATTGACAATAAGGTGGGTGAAAAGAAAGAAGAAGAAAAAGTGATCACAAGTCCAAGTTCTGAAATTCCTTATGAGCCCAAGGCTCCTTTCCCACAACGTTTTCTTGAAGCATCTAAATTGGGGAAGCAAGGGGACAAGCTGCATGACATGATGGAGGTGTTTCGCCAAGTGAAGATTAATTTGCCACTCCTTGATGCCATCAAGCAAATTCCTCCTTATGCAAAATTTTTGAAGGACTTGTGCACTCAGAAAAGGCGTTCTAAAAGCCATGTGCCAAAGAAAGTAATGCTGCCACAACAAGTAAGTTCAATAATTCAGCAGTGTACTCCTCCCAAGTACAAAGATCCTGGTGCTCCAACTATCTCATGCATTATTGGGGAGCACCATGTGGATAAAGCTCTTCTTGATTTAGGTGCAAGTGTGAATTTGCTACCTTATTCAGTTTACTTACAATTGGGCTTGGGAGAATTGAAGCCTACCTCGGTGGTATTACAATTTGGAGACAGATCAACAAAGCAACCCCGAGGAATCATAGAAGATGTGCTCATTAAAGTGGACAAGTTCTACTTTCCTGTTGATTTCATTATACTTGACACTGAGCCGGTTCACAATCCGAAGAGGCACATTCCTGTGATCCTTGGTCGACCTTTCTTAGCTACTGCTGATGCTTGCATAAATTGTAGGTCAGGGATCATGGATATTTCCTTTGGCAACATGAAGGTTAAGCTTAATGTGTTCAATGCTATCCAACACCCTCCAGATCAGAGTGATGTGTTCTGCATGGATGATATTGATGAATGTGTGGAGGAATTTGTCTCATCCTCTATATCTCGAAACTCCCTGGAGGTATGTAAGTCTTTTTATGACTTTGAGAACATTAATGATGAAGGGTGGTGTGAAGAAGTGCAGGCTATGCTGGAAGTGGATGCTATTCAGAATACTCCACCATGGAGAATTCCAATTGAGCCACTACCTTTTCTCTCTAGCACTCCCTTAGTGCCTTCATTGGAGTCCCCTCCAGAATTAGAGTTGAAGCCTTTGCCTGACAAATTGAAGTATGTATTCTTGGGGGCACAGAAAACTCTTCCTGTTATAATTGCCTCTGATCTGACAGAAATTCAAGAGAAGAGCTTAGTAGAGGTTTTATACCAACATCGGGAAGCAATTGGATGGAGTGTTGCTGATCTTAAGGGCATTGATCCCTCAGTTTGCATGCACAAAATCCATTTGGAAAAAGGATGTAAGCCAACCAGAGAGGCACAGAGGCGGTTGAACCCCAACATGAAGGAGGTGGTAAAGAAAGAGGTAGTCAAGTTACTTGATGCAGGAATCATTTATCCAATTTCTGACAGCACATGGGTGAGTCCGACACAAGTGGTTCCAAAGAAATCTGGTCTTACCATTGTCCCTAACTCCATGGGAGAGCTTGTTCCACAACGTACTGCCACAGGTTGGCGAGTTTGCATTGATTACAGAAAGCTCAATTCTATGACAAGGAAGGATCACTTCCCTCTTCCATTCATTGATCAAATACTTGAAAGGTTAGCTGGTCAGAGCTATTATTGCTTTCTGGATGGCTACTCTGGTTATAACCAAGTAGCTATGGATCCAGAAGATCAAGAGAAGACCACTTTCACTTGTCCCTTTGGTACTTTTGCGTATCGTCGTATGCCTTTTGGATTATGTAATGCTCCGGCTACATTCCAAAGGTGTATGATGGCCATCTTTTCTGACATGGTGGAAAAATTCTTGGAGGTGTTTATGGATGATTTCTCTGTTTTTGGATCATCTTTTGAACATTGTTTGAGCAATTTATCACTTGTGCTTCAGAGGTGTCGAGAACGGAATCTGGTACTTAGTTGGGAGAAGAGCCATTTTATGGTGAAAGAGGGTATTGTATTGGGCCATATTATTTCAGAGAGGGGCATTGAAGTTGATAAAGCAAAGATCGACCTAATTGCAACTTTGCCTCATCCAACTTCGGTAAGGCAAGTTCGATCTTTCTTAGGCCATGCCGGGTTCTATAGAAGATTCATCAAGGATTTCAGTAAAGTAGCTCGACCATTGTGCCATCTGTTATCTAAAGATGTTCCCTTTATCTTTGATGAAGATTGTGTGAAAGCTTTTGAAAAGCTTCGGTCTCTGTTATCCTCTGCACCAATCATGCAGTCTCCAAAGTGGGCTGGACCTTTTGAAATCATGTGTGATGCCTCTGATTATGCAGTAGGAGCCGTGTTGGGACAGAGAGAAGAGAAACGACCACATGTCATCTACTATGCTAGTAAGACTCTCTCTGATGCCCAACTCAATTATACAACCACAGAGAAAGAGCTTCTAGCTGTAGTGTTTGCCTTGGACAAATTTCGTTCTTATTTATTGGGGTCCAAGGTGGTTGTCTACTCTGATCATGCAGCATTGAGACATTTATTGGCAAAGAAAGAAAACAAACCGCGTCTTATTCAGTGGATTTTATTGCTGCAAGAATTTGATTTGGAGATAAAAGACAAAAAGGGGACGGAGAATGTGGTTGCAGATCATTTATCTAGAATCGAGTCTGAGCTGGTAATCGATGCATTACCTATTCGAGACTCATTCCCGGATGAGCAATTGTTTGAAATCAATTTGATGAAAGTTAATGGCCAAAGGTTGAAACATTGTGTGGAAGGATGTGTGCCAAGAAGAGACGTGGAGTCCGTCGACTTGACGGATCCCGTCTATCCGACTTAATCCCTTCGGAGAGTCAATCGTCTCTTACGGACGTTAAATTGTAAGTTTTGTATGTATTTCTATCCTTGATTTCTTTTAGTTTTCTTTTATTTTAATTTTTGATTTTAGTTTTCTTAAGTTTTTCTTCAATTCTAGTTGCGTTTTAATGTTTTTTCTTTGAGTTTTTGATGTATAAGTTGCTTCCGGAGGATGCCAAGAGGTGTACCGAGGTATTCGGACTCAAGACGGGTGAAAAATCGTGCTCTCGGTCGACCTTGGGCGATGGAGACTCAAAAATATCAAGTCTCGGTCGACCTTGGGCGATGGAGGGTCCAGCAGGGCATCAGAAGGGGGATCGATCGCCCCATTTAAGGGGGATCGATCGCCCCATTGTTTTTTAAGAAATCACCCACCAGCAGGTGGGCGATCGATCGCCCATCCTTGGGGGGATCGATCGCCCAAGGCAAAAATGTGGGCTGCCCGAATTGTTTTGGTATTTAAAGCTTCCTTATCCTCCTATGTTGCTACTACTTGCATCCTAAGCCTCTTTGAACTCCAATTCAAGTCCTATATCATCCGGAAAAATAATTTCTTCAATTAGTGATTATTATACAAGGATTCAACATTGATCAACATCAACTTCAACATCAAAGTGGATCAAAAATCACTAGTTCTCAAAGGAAGCTCACACTTTTTCAAGTTCAACATCGAAGTAAGTGAAGTTTTTCCTTGAAGAAATTGTTCAAATCTTTTTGAGGGCTTTTGAAGACCAAGTTTGGGGGATCAATTTGGTGCAATTACTTGTTCGATTCGGGTGGAAAAATTGCCGGAAAAAGGAGGTTGAAGGTTACAAAAGAATTGTGCACACCAAGTGTTCGATTTAATTCCTCAATTACACTTTTTCTACTTCTATGGCACCAAAGAGAGCAAGTCACCAAGATACTTCAAGTTCACGTAATCCTCGCCGAGCGGGGAATGATCCGACCACAGGTTCTTCACGATCTCGCCGAGACGGTATTCAAGAGAGATGGCATCCAAGGGCGTTGAACTATGAAACAACGTTTGACATAGCCGAACTTTATGGTATGTTTCCCGAGACACGATGGGGGATTTCCGACATCCGTCGTCGTCGGTCGGCATCCATTTTTGTTCCACTCTCATCTACCATTTACCCGAGGCTTGTCAAGGTATTTTATCAAAACTTGATGCCGAAACCTGATGAGCGGGATGTGCTTACTTCTTCCGTAGATGGAACAATAGTTCGAGTTGACATGTCATCCATTGCCATTGCCATGGGTTGTTCTCATGAATGCCCAGCTGATTTATCTCATATCTACACTCCTTTACCCGACGAGTTGTCGGTGGGCAATGTGGTTGCACGATTGTGTGCCAACCAATTTTCTGGGCCGAAAAGGAATGCAGCTTCAAAGTCTTCAATGCCAAATCATTTATGGTTCCTTGACGCTGTGCTACTCAAGAATGTATGTCCAATTGGACATAAAACCGAAAGACGTCAAGAGTTCCTCAGAGCCTTATATGCCATACATTTTGGGCATTGGCTGTCATTCCCACAGATTGTCTGGGGCCAGATGGAGAAATTCTATTCCAAGGTTGTGGCCAAGGTACCAGACAGTGCAAGTGACTGGGAGTTTCCATTCCCTACTATTATTCACCAGTTGCTTGTATCACAGGGGTATGCAGTCCACGAGGACGAGCTTGCCTTTCCACATGACCTTCATTATGGCACGCATGACTGGAACTTGAGTCGATCTCATATGCACCAGAGAGTCATAGCGGCGCCTGGTGAGGTATCTCGGTTGGCCCAAGGAGGAGAGCATGTAGATGTACCACCACCGGTGGATGATCCAGAGGAGATGGAGGCAGAGGAAGAGGAAGTGCATGCACAGGCTGGTGGCCATGATTATCAATACTTAGAAGGGCAGATTGTTGGGTTGACAGCCCAGTTTGGCACCTTACAGACAGCGGTCTCCACACAGTTTGGTGCAATGAGAGCAGAGATGGCAGATCACTTTCGTGACACTCGCCAAGAGCAACTAGAGATGAGGAGGATGATGCGTGCACTGATGCGCCAAGCAAACTTAGATCCGGATGCTCAGTCACCACCACATCCTTGACAGGAAGGTAACCCTCTTTTGTATATTATTTTATTTTTAGTTTTTATTTTTCTTTTTTTATTTCTCTTTTTGTAGTTAGATTTTTATTATGAAAAAAAAAAATTGAAAAATGAAATAAAAAATATTTTATTTTTTTTTTTAGGATTTTTTTTATTTCATATTTATTTTCACCCATCCTATTTTCACTTGATCTTTGGGGTATAGTGGTTTGTTTTGACAGATTGAAACATCCAAGTTTGGGAGTGTGCTTGCATTGCCTTCGTGCTCGTGATGTACTCTATTTTCTTTCCACTACTCCATGATCCCGGTAATATCGTTCTTACTCTTCTCTATGCTTCGATTGGTAGTACATTGAGGACAATGTACAGTTTAAGTTTGGGGGTGAGGCGATGCCTATTTTTGTGCTTTATTGCAATATGGGGGGGAAATTTGTGTGAAATTTTTCTTGTATTAGGATTTTATTTTATTTTATTTTCTTAGTTTGTTTATTTTATTTTATTTTGTTTTATTTTTAGATAGTATGTTTTGACATGATTCAAAGGATTAATACCTTATGTAGGTGCATAACTTGCAATTTTTGAGTATGTTTTGAATTTTTGAAACCTGTGATTTAAAGTATGTGGTTTTAATCATGGTTTGCTTTAACATGCTTTGGGATGATTAATTTTAGTTTCCTTACATGCACAAATACACTAGCATAGTCTTATGGGGTATAATCTTTGGTTTTGAGTTATTGAGTTACATATGCTTGATATTAATTAGTATCTCTTGAGAATGAGTACCGATAATGTGTTTTACTTGACTTCAATGAAAAAAGAAAAAGAAAAAAAGTGATGAATAAGCAAATCAATTTGATCCTTTTCATGAGTAACCGGGCCTCTATGCCTCAGGAAGCACGGAGTGTTCGCGTCAAAAGTGAAAGGGTGAGAAAAGATTAGCATTGGTTGTCTTGATTTGTAGCCTGACTGATTCGAGTAATTAGGTCTTCAGGGTATCTTAAAGCCTAGTGCCCTAAAGCCGTCTGGTTTGGGAGTCACTAACTGAAAGCTTGCTACATGGATCTTTCAGAAAGCTTAATAGATCAAGACATTGCACAACCAATAAAGCAATGAAAAAAAAAGGAATGATGAAAAAAAAAATGAAAAGTCATGTAATCATGTTGGGAAGTATGATTTCAATAAGGGGAGCTAGTGAATTGAAAGGGTATGTGCCTTAATATATTCAGAACTGAGTTATGCTACATAAGAAGATTGCTAGTTCACTTTACACGAGGGGACTAGAGTTGATTATTTTGAGATATGTTGATGTGAATTATGCATGGGGACCATTGGTTTGAATTATAAGATTTGAAAGTTTGAAACTATTCTTGAATGCAAGTTTGTAACTATATATTGTAATCTTCTTCTTGAATTAATGTTGAAACAGAATTTTGAATGTTTGTGGGTAACATTTCTGGAAACCCTCACGAGACTATACTCGTCCACTAGGGGGAACCTAGGGGTTTAAAGGCTTGTTGCATATGCTAAATGCAATCGTTTCTCCCACGAAAGTGGAGTTTGGTAGTTTAGTTAGTATTTGTTAGTTTCCTTTGTTTTAGTTTTGTTTTATTCTATTGCTAAGGGACTAGCAATATGTAAGTTTGGGGGTGTGATAGGCGTTGAATGTTACGCATTCTAGCCTCTTAACTTATGTATTTTATTCTCTTAGTGATAGATTATTTTGTTATTTTACTTTGTTTTAGTGTTTTCTGTATTTTCAGGGCCTTAATAATTATTTCAGTTAAAACCAGAATTTTGGGCTTTTAAAGAAGACATCCAAGATGGTGAGATGAAGCCTACATCAAGGAGATTCACTCAACCATTTATTTTAACTCAAATCAGCCCAAGAAAGAGGTCCAAGAGAATTACAGCTGCTTAAGAAGGTTTCGGGCCTGAAGCCCAAATCTGCGCATAATGCAGTCTTAATCCCGTTTTGAAAAACGGACCAGAAGTCTTATTTCCGAGCCTCAAATCGACATAATTCTCGACTTGGGTTGAACGAAATTTGATTCTGCACACTTTTGTATTTCACGAAAATTCCGTGAATCGGACTTCTAGTGGGTCAAAAGTTGGGCCGAATCAGCAGGAAAAACCCACCTGATTAGTGCTGCGGGAAACCCTAATTAATTCCTAATTGGATTAGGACTTTGGTGAATTCTCTTGGGGAATAAAAGGAAGACTTGGAGGCTGAATTGGGGGAGCTTACACAGAGCTTACACAGAGATTGGAGAGTCTGAGAGGGCTGAAGAGAACAGAAACATATTGCAGAGCCATTGGAGAACGAAGTCATACGCGTAATTCAGAAAGATGATGTCTTCTTCCTCAACAGTTGAAGCTTCTTCTTCTACCATGAGCGGCTAGTTCATCCACTAGGGTTTTGATGTAGCCCTAACAAAGCATCAATGGTTTGATTGTTTTAATTATTGGGGACCTTTATATACATGCATAGATTGTGTAATTGTGAGGATTCTTATTAATGAATTGAGCAATAAAAGTCTTGTAAATTCAATCTCAATGATTTCTTATCTTGTCTTAGATATTTAGTTGTTGTTATTGAACTCAATCTCTTTTGTTTTCTGTGATCATGAGAGAGATTATTACACAATGGTAATCACTGAATATATTGTTATGAGCTTTGATGGATTATGCCTAGAGAAGATGAACCATACTGCACCCTAGATTAGAGTAGTTAGGCAGATGGCCCATGCCAATCGAAGATAGTCTATGGCTTAGCCTTAATCATATGTTATCTTCTTGACGGATTAAGGTGAGCTTGTAGCCACCGACACCACTTATGCATGATGTAATTCCCCTATAGTTGATTCAATTGACCATTGATTGTGGAGTTAGTGGTGAAGTCAAACACCCTAGGTTTCTCTCTTATTATCTTCATTATCTGTTTACCTTTGATTTATTTTATTTTATCTTTTTAATTAGTTAAAAATCAGAATTCTTTTCTTATAAATTTAATTAGAATTAGTTCTGTGTTCCAACTCATCAGAACATAATCCCTGAGGTACGATACCCATTCCTTTCGATAGCCCTATTCTACAAGGAATTCGTTCTATTGCGAAGTGTGGTAATTTTTAATTGATATACTTTTTGAGTCACACTCACACACGAATCAGTGTGGCCCTGATCTGAGAAGAGAATGGAAAATAGCATTTGGTATACTACTCCAGTAAGACGATGACAGATGCCGAAAATAGATATTTGAAAGTAGAAAAGCTGATCCTGGCCCTGGTACACTCTAAGAAAAAACTAAGGCATTATTTCGAATCACGTTCAACAGTCGTTCTGACCAATCTGCCGCTCAAGGCAATCCTTAGCAAACCAGACATGATGGGGAGAATGATGAAGTGGGCCATGGATCTTAACACCTACGATATCCTCTTCGTGCCCCGAATGGCTCAAAAAGGTCAAGTATTGGCTGAATTCCTGCTGGAATACGATGAACCAGTTGAAGAAGGGGAAAATCTCCCTCAGTGGGAGATATATATAGATGGGTCATCTAGTCAGACCGGAGCAGGGGTCGGAGTTGAGATTAAAACCCCCGATGGGATCACTTTGCATCATGCCATGCGATTTGATTTCAATGCTTCCAACAATGTTGCAGAGTATGAAGTTGTCCTCACAAGACTCCGGCTAGCAAAATCGTTACAAATTAAGAGCTTGACTATGTTAGTGATTCACAACTTGTTGTGAATCAAGTTAATGGGGAATTCCAAGCTAGAGAAGACAAGATGAACACTTACCGAGAAGCAGTGCTTGGGAGCATGAAGGAGTTCAACGAAATAAGATTAAACCACATTCCACATGAGGAAAATGAGGCAGCTAACAGGTTAGCTTGTTTGGCTTCCAGCGCAGATGAATCCTTAACCAGAGTATCCTCTGTAGAAGAATTAAGGGGTCCAAGCATCAAGAAATCATGGGAGGTATTCCTAATCCCAAGAGAACCCAGTTGGATTAATCTGATAGAAGCATACCTAAGGAATGGGACCCTTCCCGAACATAAGAGGGAAGCAAAAAAGCTGAGAATGAAGGCCTCTAGGTACGCTATCGTCAATAACCACCTTTACAGAAGATCTTTCTCGGGGTCATTATTGAAATGTCTAACACCATCCAAAGCTAGTAGAGTCCTAAAAGAGATCCACGAGGGAATTTGTGGCAACCATTCAGGAAGTTGGTCACTACCACACAAAGCTCTCACGATTGGCTATTTCTGCCCCTTCATGTCACGTGATGCGGCAGAATACTCCAGAAACTGCGACAAGTGCCAAAAGTAAGCCCAGTTGCTACATCAACCACTAGGGAATTTGAATCCAATAACCAGTCCTTGGCCCTTCACCCAATGGGGGATGGATATGGTGGGACCTTTACCGATCGCAGCACAAAAGAAAAATTACATCCTCTTAGCTACGGACTACTTCACCAAGTGGGTTGAAACAGAAGCATACTCCTCAGTAACTCACAGGCAAGTCAAAAAGTTCATCTGGAATAACATTATATGCCAATTTGGCACCCCTACGTCAATAATTATAGACAATGGAAAGAACCTAGATAATCAGTTTATCCAGGGATTCTTCACAAAGGATGGGATCAACTAAAGGCTCTCCTCAAGGTCATACCCACAAGGGAACGGGCAAGCTAAGATTACCAACAGAACTATTTTTGAGAATATCAGAAAAAAGCTAGAAGAGAGAAAAGGCTGCTGGCTAGAAGAATTGTGGAACGTGCTGTGGGCCTATCGGACCACCCCTCGAAGACCGACTAGAAGTAGTACGTTCAGCATGGCATACGGGATGGAGGCGGTGGTTCCAGTCGAACTCAGTATTCCAACCTTAAAGTTGAATTAAGTTCCAATAAATTCACTATGCTCTTTGGTGAGATTTTATACATTTGTTGAAGGCTAACTAATTGTGTTATCTTCAGTTGGATATATTTGAAGTGTTTTATTCTTGTATATAGTTATTTCTAGTCTTGTGAGTAGCAGTATCTTGATAGAGAGAATTGTTCTGACATGTAGATCTTGAGTAAAATGGAAGAGCTATCCAAAGTTAGACGTAGCTGGTGATTTGGAAGTTGATTCGCATGTTTGTAGGTGCCACTTGTGTAACAATCCTCCCCCATGCTATATATTCTGAAGGGTGCAAGTTAGTGGTAGCTGGAATGAATGCCATGGATCTGAGACGTGGGATCACAATGGTAGTTGACACAATGGTGACAAGCCTGAAGAGCAGAGCATAGATGATCAGTACATCTGAAGAAATAACACTAGTATATTTTATTGAGTGCCTCCTCTTTATAACGATAGAAGTATGTGGATTTGAAATTATAATAATTTCTTTGGAATTAGGAGTTAAAAAGTGGCCTATTTTGGGAATGAAAGGTTGGCACAATATCAGCAAATGGAGAAAGAGAGATTGGTGAGCTTATAGCCAAGGCAGTGGAGAAAGTTGGCAAAGAGGGTGTTATTACAATCTCTGTAGGTGACAGTTCCATTTATTCATCTTTAATGCCTGAACGCTAATGCCTTTGTTTTTTAAATGTTTAATAGCTATGGATGTAGACTGCCTTACATTTACTATTATTATTATTATTATTATTTTGATCTTTTGTCACTTAAATAGTTTTTTTTAGCTTACTATGATGTTTTTTTTTTTGTGATCTTTTTGTTACCTATAGAAAATCACCAGATTTCATTTCCCTTGTTGATCTAACCATCAGATTTTATATTACACAAATTTGTTTATATGCAAAGATATATAATTGAAAAGCTCATTTTTTCGTGGAATAGTGGAGTAAGGGGCTGTTTTTTTGCTTTTACCTTACTGCTTTGTTATTTGTTTCTCTAGATTTGCTTTGTACCTCTACTTTTCCCCATGCACTATTGACATGTACATTGATCTTCACTCCTATTTCATCTTTAGTAGTTCATTTAAGTTCTTTCCTAGGAGGGTAGTATGCTTTTATTAGTTTGTTGCAAAAAGAGTCTAAGGAATTAAGCTGCTAAGTGATGTCTGGATTGTTATACTCTCTTAAAACTATAACAGGATGGAAAAAACTATACAACGAACTTGAAGTGGTTGAGGGAATGAAGCTAGACAGAGGATACATATCCCCTTATTTTATCACTAATCCAAGGAACAAAAAATGTGTAAGTAGTTTCATTTTCTCTGAACTAATGTATCCTCCTCCACTAAGCTGATTTGAGGATTAAGTTGCTACAAAAGAGTATAGTGAATTTATTGGAACCTAATTGAAGATCTTACAAGTACATACTGCTGAATTCCAAACTTGAGTACTCAAGAAGCTTTATATTACATTGTATTATTTCTATATTCACTTCTTGAATAGTCTCTATTTTAAGTTTAAAGTTATGTTATGATGTTCTGTATTATTTATAATCAGTTTTTTTTATTGAACTATGATGGAAACTTTATACTTTGAATATTTTAATGAATATAAAAGCAGTTTGAGATTTATTTGTTTGTGATTGGTGGGATCAATTTAGATGAAAATTTATCAGCATTCTTTTGTACCTTGAATTCTTTTTCATTTAGCATCGTATTGTTTGTACAAGGCTTGTTGTGGATATATATGACTTTGGGTTGAGTTTGGTTATTTATAGGTGGAGTAGGAGATAAGTAATGTTGGTTGTAGTTGGAGAGATTTTTGTGTTGGGAACAATGTATATGTAAAGTATACAATTTTTTTTTTATTAAAAAAGATACTTTTTACCATGGGCTTAGCCTGTGGTAGAAAGTCTACTTTTTACCACGGGCTGAGCCCATGGTAGTAAGAAAACTTTCTACCACGGGCTGGGCCCGTGGTTAAAAATAGTACTTTCTACCAGGGGCTAAGCTCGTGGTAGAAATTAATCTTTTACCACGGGTTGAACCCGTGGTAGAAAGTCCTTATGCTTCTATGACACTGGATACCACGACGGGCCAATATTATCGTAAAAGCCCCTTTTGGCCTGCCGTAAAAAGCCTGTTTTCTTATAGTGTTACCAGTTGTCTGATAGGTGTCATCAGCCTGCTGATAATGCTGTTTTGATTGGGTGAAGCTAGGTTGAAACAATATTTCAACTTGCCTTGTTTTTGCAACCTTACTGGAATGAATGCCATCTTTTGTCAGCCGCCTGATAAAACCCATCAAGTGACCGAAACTTTATAAAAGTTTGAGTTAGCCATTTTTAAAAAGTTTTAATGTTCAAATGCATTTATAGGTTTAATGAAGATATGTAAGTGAAGTTAAAAACCTATTGTATGATGATGAACAATCAAGAATGAGTGAAAAATATTTTTATGCATAATCTTTGAAAATGTGTGAGGTTCATAGGAATTTAGGTATACTTTAACATAAATTCATAAGTACTCACCATCCTATCTACCCCTTTCTTCAATGTGGATTCATCTGTTGATCTTTTAGTAGGTATGACTTGCTTGCTTGAATGACTTCATTGAATTTGAATGACGTTGTAAGCTTGAATGTTTCCATTCTTGGCGCATCCTCAATTTTCGTACACTTGAACATGTATGTGATACTTCTTTAAGTTTGAAGTGTTCAAATTTGATTTGTTTTCTTGAGTCTTATATTTGAATTTGATCACTAGCATAATCATTCAATGTAAACATTAGTAGTAAAGACACCATTAACGGTTTGTAGTCATCAAAATTACTAGATTACCCTTAGGTCAACACATTTTGGTCAACAAATATCGTATTTATTGGTAGCTGAACAAAATAATGAGTTTTTTTTAATGAAAATTCACCATTTTCATCTGGCCGAATCGGTAGCCTTCCTTTAAGAAAATGCAAGATCATTTCATAGTTGTGATCATGGTTATGGGTATTAGTTAGGGTAGAATAACTATCGTAACCATGATAGTCATTATGTTTTCAATCACTACAAGAAAGAAGGCCTTTTACGAGAGGCCAAAACCCCCATTAAAAGGTATTCACAGCGCGAACTAGGCCCACGTCTATTAAGGTCCCATAAATACTCTTAATTTTCTAGGGCAAATAATAAACCTTGTAAAAAAGTAAGATATTTTTCGTCAAAAAATATTTTGTCTACGTAAAAAAATTTTGTACAAGAGACATAATTCCTCGTTAATAATTCATTTATGTTACATGGCTCCTAGTTAATAATTCTAAATATTCACGACACATCGCAGGAACTCGTGGAAAAGTTTTTTGTTTGTTTTGTACGAGGAATGTACTTCTATTTACGAGGTTTCTTGCCCCTCGTTAATAACATATAATTTTTTTTAATAAAAGCACCTTTAAATGCTAGGTACCTATTACTCATCCACATATGACCTGTATTACCAACAATTCAATAAAACACTATAAAATGCTAACAAATCTCACTTAATGCCAATAACTAAACCAATACATTCAAATACCTCATTAAATATTTCAAAAGACTAAAGACATTTTCAAAATTCATCAATGTTCAATGTGCCAAAATAAACAAATAAAAAAGAAGGAAATAAATTCATTTGTCAGAAACACTATCAAATTCAAAGGAAATAAATTCATTTGTCAGAAACACTATCAAATTCCTATAACTCCTCTTGAATTATTCATCAATGGGCAAATATCATTCAATTCAAAAATCTAGCACTCCTACTCACTCCAATACATTGATCTTCACATTGTTCATTTCCTAGCAAAAGTTGACTTTCAATTTGTTGACACTTTCTCCACTTCATTGTCCATGGTAGACTTTAAGCTGTATAAAATCCAAGCAAGAAGCTACGTCACACAAGTTTCAACTTCAATATGTTAATAATGTTAAGAAGTTGAAGGAAAAAAAATTAAAGAAAGAAAAAGAGTAACACTAAACAAATGACCAAACAGAACTAACTCAAGTGTAGATAGAAACAAAGTTGTAGATAGCAACAAAGTCGTCAGCAAAGCACTTCAAAGGATATCACTATTCAGGTCAGAAAGCTTTATATAGATGCAATACAATTAGACACCTCATACAAGTAGGAGCAAAAATTCTGATAACAATTTTTTTTTATAAATTAAGTAATTTCATATCAAGAACAAAAAATGGCAAAAGTCATCATACAGCCTCCAAGGAACATACCCCATGTTCCTGACACCCAAACCCACCATACAAAAATAGACCACTCTGTCCACAAAATACTAAGTACAACAAATAAATCACTGTCTGGAGTAAACAAAGCATTCTACTAAGCTTCACTAAAACACAACCTAGAGTAATTTTGAAATAAGACATCTGACTAACATCATCCCACATATCATCCCTATCCACATGGCAACATGCCACCAACATAACAATAGAAGACAATAAACTCCAAAAGCTAACAAAATAGGGCACAGAGAAACCACCACATTGGCCAAACCACACACTAACGGTAATAAAAAAATCACAGCCATTATGCTAATCTCCAACAAATCTCACAACCACAATCTCAACATGAAATAACAAGGCAAATATAAGAAAAAGAAACTTAAGAGTATGGACAAGAAAAACAAAGCATTAAACATGAATAAATGGAGTTACTTTAGAATTCTCCCAGGTAAATCCTATTCTTTACATAACCATATGTTAGTTATGGAGTTAGGAACTTCTATAAGAAATAGAGTCCTTAGTGTTACTGAGTTTATCACTCCTCAAGAGTCTTTATATCACTATATTCATTATTTAAGAGTTTAGTTGAAATAGCATCTCATATTCCTCTCTTTTTTCCTGAATATCTTATCTTCCCTTTAAATATACATGTGAGGGTTTAAGTCTCTAATGGACAATAATGGATGCCATTTTTTACTTACCTATAAAAAAGGAATAGAGATAGAGTATAAGAATCAATCCACAATGGGCTTGCTAATGCGCAACATCAACCAAATTAAACTTTCATTGAACACATAGCATTGAATGGCAATTCCATGAAAAGACATCAACCTAATTAAGCAACCTATATAATTATAGGGATATTAGCTTACCTTCTCTACTATGCTTGGCTTCTCTACAAAATGTAACAAGACTCATGTACCTCTGGGGAAGGGTTTCAGCTTCTACATGTGCCATATTTACCAAGGGAAGGTGATGATAAGGTGAAAAAATAACTAAGACCTGAAAGATTCATATACATAATTGTATTAATGCACATTAAATTGAATTTTTCTTGATTAATCTAACTACCATTAAAACAAATTCCCATCAACCAAACTAATAAATCCTAAATTAGAACAACGTTTTGTTGCAAAAGAGGAATAATAAATCTTTTTTATGTAACAGTAAAATTGACAGTTGAAGTATAGGAAAAAAACAGACATTGTTAGTACTATGATTCTTAATATGATCAAAGAAAGGAAAGGCCATCATCCTCTGTAGTTCTGTAGCAAATTTGAAGCAAAAAGAGTTTTATATAATATAAATGCACTGCTCAAACTTTGCATCACATTTTACATATAACCATCAAATTCATAGGATCCTATAAGGATACAACAAATCAGCAAAAAATTGAAGTTTTAAAGCACTTCCTTGCCTTGGTTGGAGTTGCAGAACAGTGACAAATCACTACCATAAACTATACAATCTTATAATCATAAAAGAATATACACAACCATATGAAAAATTGGAGGCATGTGGTCATGAAACATTATGTAGAATTACAAACAACATTGCTTTTTCTGGTTCATTACCAAAAAAATATTGCTTTTTGTGGTTGATAAATCATTTCTTTGTGATACAGGATTGATCACCCAATTCTAAATCTTTCCACATTTGCCACAAGAAAGTTGGAATAAACATTAGTAATTTAGCACAATCTAGCGGCTTAATTGAATCTTCTTCTAATAAAAGCATAAAATATCAATTTAGGATATATATATATATATATATATATATATATATATATAGCTGGCATTTGTATGGGATGGGAAGAATGAATTTAGTTATAGAGTTTGGCCAGAATCAAAGTCATAGGGACTGAGTACAGAGTAAGCAGTTGATATATATATATATATATATATATAGGCATTTGCTATGTTCATCTTAACAAGAGGCCTACAACATCTAACCCATATCATATTGGAGTCTTGTGGTGTTGTTATTGTCATATTGATCTGTATCACTAGACCCTACCACAGGCATTGGCCATAATGTATATCTGTGATTGGCCATTATGAAAACATAAAGTTCTTTCAAAAGATCAATATAGAATTTAGGTCACATGATAACATGCTGCATTTTTATAAGTACTCTAATTATATTTCGAAATATGTAAGTACTCTTATATGGCAATCTTATTCCACATGATAACATGCTGCATTTTTAATTACTCCTCTAATTATAAAGGTGGATCACCTCATTAAACAAAAACAAAGACATTATTTCATTGAAATATTTGTTTCTATAGATTTTATATGACTTCCACATCTATCTTTTTTATTGCATTCTATTAGAAAATATATATTTTTCTTCAATTAAACTCGGTTATTAATAATTTTCTCCTTAAATGGAGATCTGGCAGCAGTTTATGGTTCTCTTCGAGTAATATATACATACATGTTTGTATGCATACAATATATTGTTTCTTGAACCTATACAAGTCTGGCTACCATTTAACGCAACAAGCAGTGCTGAGCTTAGACATTTCTAGAGTCAATTATGGCCATTTAAGTAAAATGCACTTGTGCTGACTAAAAGGAAAGAAAAAGTGAAAATGATGTGTTAGCATATCAAGAAGCTAACAGTGTCAACATAGCTGGTGAACCAGAAGAGTTTTCTAGGACACAAGATCATCTACATTGCGCAATGTATCATGTATAAAACAGGGATATCGGCCCCCATGCTGAGGTTAGGAGATCAATACCATGTACAATGGAAATGTCAAAATTAAGTTGAACTAATTGTTGTAAAAATAGAATATCCATTTTATCGAGACGTTAAAAAGTCAAATAAAAGTGAAACTACACTACAAAGAGCTGAAACCACAAAGCGGCTTCTATGGCATTGGTTCCTCTACAAACATTAAGGAGACGCAATTGTTAGAATCGACCAACTGTCAGCACTAAAGCATAGTATGTCTAAATATAGTATATATTATATTAGTTCTTTTATTATTATTATTTTACTGGAAAACACAGTGTTATATCACTAAAAGGTGAAGATGCTTAAGCAATTCCTTTCTCTGTTCCTTTTCTTTTTAATGGGTAAGATTTAGAATGTTTAACAAACAAAAAGGGAATTGATGCTCAAGTAATTTGTATTTCAGCATTGACAAGCGGTCACCAGACTCACCACAAAATATATGATGACTGAATGCAAATGAGTTTTCTCTGTATTTTTTGGTAAACAATTCAATGTTATTTATCTGAAAATGTGGAAATACTTTAGCAATTCATCTTTTTTTCACCTTTCTTTGGCTCAATACATACAATAAACAAACAAGATTGATGCTCAAGTATATCATACTTTAAAATCTCCACAAATTCCCACTTTTGAGGTGATTTGATAGGCATGCATGATCTATATGCTATTGTAGGTTTTAACTAAATCAGCAAAAGGCAAAAGCAATAGCTGCATACTTACATAAAGCAAGCAGTCAACCAATCATTCCTTTTCTGAAGTGCAGTCCAAAGATCAATGGCCTTCACATCCATCTCCCTGCATAGCTCTATCCAAGTTTCTGAATATTTTTGACAGGATTCATTTGTCCGACCAAGGTCTCCAATTTTATCACTGATTTTAGGGAGAAAAGATAGAGGTGCCAATTAAAAATGAGAGTGTCGGGACACCCAAAAAGAAAAAAAATTAATTTCCAAATCAATGAGAAAGAACCTGAAAACTTCATGAATTTTTGCCTCATTGACTAGAGGAATACTAAGAAAGATTATGCATGTCTTCTCTGAAAGGCTCTGGCAATCAAACATATTTGTGTTAGAATATGCACCAAATGGATATCATAAGAGGATATCAATGTACTGTCAAGTAGTGCAAGGGGGTGATTATGGCATACTTCTTTAAATATATTCATAGCATAAAATATTATTCTGATTAATATAACAAGTGATGCTACACAAGCTGACTCCTTATTTCAACTCCTTATGACTGTTATTTGAAGCCAAGTTTTTCATACATTTCAAAAGAAAATCCCACTGTACCTTACAGCCTATTTGAAAGTCCCCTTGACCCATTGCATTTTAGAGTCCAGATCATATGCAGTACAACACGCGTGCTCTAATAGCAGAGGATTCGGACTCTACATTTCACGTAAAGATAGTGGGATACCACAACCCAATTGATGGTGTCACATCATTTTTTGGGTATTCTTGGAGATAACAATGTTCTAGTTCACCCACATTTGTCAGACATCTGCCACATTTACTTAATGCCTAATGGGTCTACTTAAGAAGATGAATTCACATAGGAAATGTAGAAAAAAATTGACCATCAATTCTAGGGAAAGTTAGTATGTGACTCATTATTAACAAAATGCCAATGCCACATCAGTCAATTGGCTGGCGACATTGAGAGTAAAAAAATTACCTTATATAATTATAAACTAGACTCAAAATGCTTCAAATATGAGCCACTCCAAGTAGTAGAAAGTTTCCAATCAAATAAGTTTGTTAGACTAAGAAATTGGAAAAAAAAATAAACTCAAACACATCACCAACAATTTCACAAAGCATCATCCAACCAGTACACTACTAGCCATCATCTTTCAATAACAACTAAAACACATTAGAAGGACCATTTGAATCATTAGAATGAGATGTTTAGAGTGTTAATGATATCTATGACTGATTATGAATCTTGGTTTGAGTAGGATGGTAGTGTTAATAATGCCAAAGACTAGGTTTAGTAGTCTTAAAGGACTAAAAACTATACAATTTTAGTAGGGCCTTTTTCACATGACCTGACTTTAGATGGGCAGAAAAGCATTACTAGATATAGGATTACAAGCTTGGGTGCTTGGTGCAATCCCATGGAAATTATGTTTATGCATGTCATTATATATGTACAATATTTTATGTGTCCTAAAAATTAAAAAAAATAAATTTATGAGTAAATTCGTGCCAAGTCAGTCAATTGAACCTCTTAGTTTTTATCTCTTCAAGAAAACTGATTATAACAATCCCTACGATATAGTAGTTGATTAGAGATTACACTTCACAAGGTGTTCAGGGGATGTAGTTCTTCCTACATTTGTATTGAAGTTGTGTTGAAGTAAGGTTCTCAAGATCAGGATTCTATAGAATCAATGAGGGATACATAGGATCGGGATCAAGGATCCTCAAATTATAAAAAACTACTAGAAAATAACTCAAACTAACTTTCTTAATCAAATTTCTTTAATATAAGTAGATAATAAGGCTAAACAACCAACATGACCAATATTCTAGCAAAATCAATTAACATTAAAAGATATATAGATACATGAAAAATAATTAAAGTAAATGCTAAACAAATAAAAAAAGAGAATAACGAGAGAAAAGTTCAATTTAGTTCAAAAGGCTACTTTTTCGTTCAGAAGAAGATCAAAACGGAGATAGAAAGAACAGCAAAAAAAAATGAAGTCCCTCTTTGTTTTTGTTTCAGAATGGACAAAGAATAGAAGCACGTTATATAATGGACAAAGCTTCTTAATGATCTTCCTAAATGAATATAACTACTAGAATGCAGAATATATATGCAAAAGAATATGAAAAGAAAACCATATAAAGTAAATTCCTGAACACTGCCACTTGCATTACTCCTCATTACCAAGTTTATAGAAGCACATCATTCAATTCAGATTAATTTAGAAGAATTACATTTCCATTTTCAGTTATCAATCATTCATCACTAATTAAAATCATTTAAGTGACAATAGTGAGCAACAAGAGAATTAGTGGAAACAAATAACAAATAAAATGAACTAAATAAAATCTTCAAAGTAGTTTATCAAGGTAAGTCAAACTTGTAATTAATTGGATTCAAACAAGAACCCTTCTTAATGGTTATTTTCTTGTAGTAGGTAGAATACATTCTGCCCAAAAACTTCTTGAACATTTAAGTATTATAAGTTCACTCTAACTTCATGTTTTTGATTCTTGGAATGTGCTGGCATTAATTTGAAAATATAATAAAATGTCACTAAACAGACCTAACACATACTCACCTTTTTTTTTTTTCTTCTATGCATACATTTGTTTCCTATCTCTTTTCAGTTAACCATACATACTACAAAATTTTCACATTCTCAAGCAGCAACATTTTTAAGAAGACAAAAAAACAGACCAACCAAAGTTAGTAGCACATATTACCCAGTGATGTCTAAATAATTTCACCAACATCCTTCCGAAACCATATTTTCAATAATGATATCTGATAGGAATGCGAATTGAATGATGATTGTGTTTTCATTTCAACAGCAAGCCATGTAAGTGTTATTCTCAAGTAAAAAAATAAATAACTTTTGGGCACTTTGTATATAGTTTTTCTTGCATAAGAAAATGGCCATCAGAGTTATATCACATGGATATACAAATTGATCAGCTTCAAACACTACAGACAATTTTTTAATAATCTTTACTCAATAAAAGGAAGAGAATCTCCTATATATGAATTGAGAGAATCCAATTGAAATCAAATTCGATCAAGTTAACTTACTTGACAGCCAATTCCCGTATTTAGCCACAATCTCCAGATCAATGAACCCCTAGAAATTCCCAATACTTCATGTGGATCTCTCTAAGAAATAGTTTTCAGAAGCAAGAGAATCATTCAAAATCGATCACAAAGTGATCAAATCATAGCTCAAAATCCATCCATTGAATTTAATCCAGAAATGAATGAAAAGTTTAGCACTAATGAGAATAGAATGCACATAAATTTGCATGGAAGGATCACAACGATGTGAAAATTAAATTTTTTAGGGAAATTAAATCAACAGATTGACGAGAAAATAAATGAAAATGAATCAAGAAAATTACGCACCTAATAAGGAAACAAACAGTCAAGACTTTGAGAAATATAATTTTACATTGTGAAGAAAATCTGCGAACAGAGGTGGGGAAGTACAGGAAGAAGAAGCAACACGTATCCATGGAGGACGATATCTTCTATAGTAGGGAAATACTATCGTGCGCCTTATGGATACACAGGGTTATGGTGCGCACATCATCCGTTATGAGTCGTAGGATCATGGTGATGCTGCGTTGCAACTAGAGTATGAGAGACGGAGTATGGGTTTCATCAGCCATTGGGGCAATGTACTTAGGGCTTTCTTAAATAAGAATAATAAAGAGTAGATTTGGGAGAACTTTATTGGAGAGAGAAAAATTAGTAAATGAGCTTTTATGGAGAAAGAAGAGAGGGAGTGTGACTTTGGCTGAATGGGTTAAGCGGGAATGAAAATTTTGGAGCGGCAAGAGAAAATTTGGAGCGGAAAACTTATTCACGAGGGAATAGGTTCACGAGGGGCTAGGAATCCAGTTAAAGTTTAACAAATATGTCGTTAATATAGGCAACCATTAACGGAGTTTTTAATGCACCGTGAAAATTTTAATTTACGATGATCTTGTTTGAACTTCATGAAAACTTGACCATTTATAAACCAATGACGAGGGGCCTCTTGAGAATCACGTAAAAAGTACTTTTTACGATGCAAAATACAAGAACGTCGTAAATGTTATGTCGTAAAAACCCACTTTTCTTGTAGTGAATGTTTTTCAGAGAGAACTCCACACCTTACCACCAGAAATGGAATACAAATGAGATAAAGCAAGCTAAATGGAAAGGTTTATAAAATAAATCTTTTAAGAAATATAAAGATACTCGTTATTAGTGTGGCATGATTGGGTACTGATTACGTACCTATTGTACGTCTAAGCATTTAGTCGATCTTAATCATTTATTTCTTATATTACATTATCTATATTATTTTTAGTATATTTTCATGCCATGTTTCTTTTAAATTAATTAAATTTAATATAAATTTTGCATATTAAAAGGAAGGCATGGATCTGACTAATGCATTAACTGAGCCTAAGATGAATGGTGAAGATACATGTCTGGTAAATAGTGCAACAATGCACACTATACTTCAAGATAGAAAATAGTTTTCTCATATAACATTAGTTAAAGCTCATGTCAATACAATATCACAACCTATATGCAGACCTAATTGAAGGCTACCGAAGAGCCAATATTGTGTTACTATGTGAAATATATTTATATATTGATGATACTTTGTACTCTACCGGATCTAGAAGATATTATTGAGTTTTAAAGATATACATCTTAACAAATATCATATTAAGAGTACTATAAATGAAGCAACTTAAAATATCTCTGCATTACATTTATTGTTTCATGCCAAAAGCATGTATTTAATTAAAAAATTCCTACTTTCTCTTCTGAATTATATTATGTGAATATAAGAGCTATTGAATCACATTAAGTGACGCACTAGCAATGCCCTGACCTATAAATATTTTTATAATTTGACATAATTGTCTTGGCCATCCGGGGTTAACAATGATGTGCCGAATAATTTAGAATTCACATCGGCATTCATTAAAGAACTAGAAGATTCTTTTGAAAAATGTTTATCTATATAGTACCTGCTCACATGGCAAATTGATTGTACGACCATACCCTTCGAAAGTTGTTGTTGACTCCTAGCATTTTTACAACGAATTCAAGGGGATATTTGGGCCAATTCAAGAGTGTGTTTGGTTGAGACATATGGTACAACATATTCAAAAACATGTGTACTCTCCTCATTAAAGGGAAGCCAACAATATTATACGAAGACAATACCACGTGTATTACACAGATAAGAGGACACTACATCAAAGGTGATAGAGCCAAACATATTTCACCAAAGTTATTTTACATATATGAGCTCCAAAAGAGCTAAGATATCGGTGTTCAATAGATACGTTCGAGTGATATACTAAAGCACTAACAAACACAACATTCAAAAAGCTGGTGCACAATATTATAATGCGTCATCTCAAGGATCTTTCATGCTAAATTAATGCAGTTACTATGTTTATGAGGCGGTTCGAGCAATAGATTGAAAAGGTATTGACAGATTGTACTTTTTTTCCTTCGCCAAAGTTTTTCTCACTTGATTTTCTTAGCAAGATTTTAATGAGACAGTTCTAACATATGCAATACCATTTTTGGAGACATAATAATATTGTAGTCTTTTTTCTTTGTTAGTTTTTGTCTCACTAAATTTTTCTTAGCAAGATTTTAACGAAACATATTCTTAGTATAGTGCAGTGGACCTCAAACAAGAGTATTATATACGCATTGGGGTCCAACCATATTATCATATTACATTCCACCATGAATCGACCCCTCATTATACTATTGTTGCGTTTGCTACGCAATAATGGGATGGAATGGAATACCAATATTACCTTTTTGGATCTATTTCTTTATTTGGTAAGAAAAACTAAAGTGAGAATTACCATTCCTCGTCATTCTTTTGGAATGAAAAAGAATGAAAATTTATTCCACTACTCAACCTATGGAATCGTCATTCCATTCCCAATAAACATTAAAAAAATAAAATCTAGTTACCAAAAATAATATAATCATCATTCCATTCCTCTATCATTTCATGGTTGAAACCAAACAATAGAATGGGAATGGTCATTCCATTTCATTCTCATTCTCACTTTAATGGAATGCTCATTCCATTCCATTGTTGCATACCAAACGCAAAATATATGAATTCTAGTGCGTGTTGCGTATTAATTGGACTTGAAAACCAATTGAGAAGTAAAACTAAAGCTAATGTATGAAGAGAAGGTGTGTAATTGATGCTTTGGGCGGTGGTAAGGCCTATATATATGTATTCGCAGTGTATTGATAATGATACAACTTTGAGTGGAGAGAAATTGTGTTCAAGTATAACAAACACACTTTGCCTTAGTATCTCGTGTTTATATTTTTATTACTTTTCTGATATTCTTCTACATTTACAACAATTATATATATATATATATATAGGCACTCACTCTATGCCTATAGGTTGAGACATGGCTGAAATGCCCAATCACATTAGTTTTTTGCTTACAACAATTGGCCGACAGGAAATGAAAGTTAACAACCCCACTTTGATATCTTAGTGTTGAAAGCAATGGCAGCCAAGCAGACAAAGTGCGTGTGGCATATATGCTAGGGGAATCCAAGTGCCTACCTTTTCTATAAATATAAGAACTTCTAAATCTATAATTCCATCAGATTGAAGAAGCCAACCATATAGACAACATGAAGGCTTTACATCAGTGTACAATGGCTATTGAGAAACACAAGCCTTACATTGCAATGATCTTTACACAGTTTGTGTTAACAGGCCTGTCATTGTTATCCAAGGCAGCAATTAGTGAAGGAATGAAACCATCCATTTTTGTCGCATATCGACAAGGATTCGCCACAATTGCCTTAGCTCCCTTTGCTTTCTTTCTCGAAAGGTCGTTACAAAAATATTTCCTAATTTTAATATTTTCTCCTTCATATGTATATATATATATATTGCTTATGTAATTGTTTTAATTTAGTGGTTGTTTTAATTTCTAATAAATATGCAGTAACAAGTCAGCTACTCTATCAATCAACTTACTATGCAAGATCTTTTTTAGTCCTTTATGTGGGTACGTTTTTTTATTATTTTTGTCACAATACTCAATTTGGGAGTACCTTAACAATGACTAATAAGGTAAATAATTATATCATCCTTTATATATGCAAATTTTCAGGTTTACACTGAGTCTAAATATCTACTATTTCGCATTGAACTACACCACTGCGACATTCGCTACTGCCGTCAATAGCATGATTCCTGCCATGGTCTTTATCATGGCTGTTGTCTTAAGGTACATGAGAAAGAAAAATATATATTATGGGCCATATTCAACACACACACACACATATATGATTGGGTTTGAACGGACATTAATTTCAGGATGGAAAGTGTTCACCTAAGGCAATGGCATGGAATAGCCAAGGTGTTGGGTTCAGTGGTGGGGCTTTCAGGGGCTGTGGTGTTTACTTTTTTCAAGGGACCACCTATTTATTCGGGTAAGGAAATGGAAGGTTCAGATACATCAACAAAGTCTATTTCCAAAGAGGACTGGATAAAAGGTGCTCTTCTCATGGTTATAGCCAACCTAGCATGGTCTTTGTGGCTTATTATGCAGGCATATCATCTCTCTCTCTGTCTCTGTCTATTTGTCTCTCTCTCTCTCTCTCTCAAACACACACATAATTTGGTTTTGTTCTTGTTTTTAGGGACCCATTGTGAAGCAATATCCAGCAAAACTACGGCTTACAGCTCTACAATGCTTCTTTAGCTGGATACAGTCAACAATTTGGGCGGTTGCGATGGAGAGGGACATATCATCATGGAAGCTTGGATGGGACATTAATCTTATTTCAGTTGCCTATTGTGTATGTTCCTTCATCCATTATTCCCATGCCTGCCATTTAAATCTGTGGCATGTAACCATATATATATATATATAAAAGCACACATATATTTAATATTCCTAAGCTGCCTTCATTTTTTTTGTTCTATTTAATCTAGAATATTATGATATCCTTTTAGAATTTTGAATCCTTTGTTGAGCCTACTGTGATAGGTATTTTCCCAATGGTTTCAGCTCTCATGAGTAACTTTATTTAGCTTTAAAACACACGTAAATGCATGCACACATGCATGTGTATTTTCACACAAACTGTGTACGTTTGTTCACGGACGGCGGGAGCTTTTGGTGACTTAGAGGATTGTGTAAAGTCCTAGCCAATAGAAGGCCTCCAAAAAGTATTTTTTCTTATATTATAAAACTTTCTTAAACAAAATTAATCTACTATTATTAGACTTCTTAATTTTTTTTTCTTTTGTTATTAGATCCCAACCAATTTGACAATTTTCTAAAAAAAAATTCTAACATCATGTTCTATTATTCTTTAACTTAAATTATTTTGTAGTCTTATTATTTTTTGTTATCATAATATTGTATATTTTGTTTGTAATGATTGTTATTTATATTATTGAATATCAAAATATGTCTACAACAAAGTATGAATTAAGATGTGAAAAACTTAAAAAGAAAAGAAGAATAGATAAACTAATTAAATCTCAAAAAAGAGCTCTTGACAAATGTTTTTAATCCTAATAATCAAACAATAAAAAATTTAGGTGAAAATTTTACAAAAGAATATTATATTAAATATTAAAATGCCACTTTTATAATTTTCGTAAAACTTCAATACAGGAATCTAATTAATAACTTTGTATCTCAAAAAGTAAGAAGAATAATTTTTAAATAAGAATTATTAATTATTATTTAATATTAATATTAATATTAAAAGGTCACTTTTATAATTTTGTCTGAGACCTCAAATTATGTTGAGTTGTCCCTGCGTTTGTTTAGTCACTTTTTAATGAATAAATTGATTTTATGTAAGTTCAACATAGAATGTTTATATTTTGAGATCTTGTACAAATGTAATAATCTTTTAGTATTTACCAAAGAAAAATAGTAGTTAGCTTTCAGTAAAGATTGTCTATCATTTATAAAATGTTCTCTTTAATCCGTTGCATATAAAAAACTAAGTTATTGTGTATGTGGGCTTGGGCCTATAGAATTGGGCTTGTCTATAGCTTTTACCTGTCGGGAAAAAAAAAAAACTAGGAATCCTGTAGAAAGTGGAGATCATCCCGAAGGATCTCTAGAGGCAGGATTAAAGTAACTAGGGTTGGGACTTGAATGGAATAAACCTAAGCAATCCGAGTTCTACCTAAAAATTCTACGGGTGTGGACAAGATACTTGAGACATGGGTTTAAATTTTAGAGTCCGAATTTATTTTGAACTGGATTTGAGTAAAAGTTTTACTAATGAGAGCAATCTAAGGAACCTGAAATACAATAAAAAGTATGTAATTATTATATTTTTAAGGTTATATGTTGATTATGTAAAATAAAGTTAAACTTATATAAGTGTAATGGTTACTCACCTTTTCTTCAAAGTGCTTTCACGTGGGACTTTATAATTTTATTACGAGAACTTTTTGGCACATGTTATTCGTCTTAAAACATCGAATGATTGATATAACTTTTATTGCAGGTTTTTCATGTATATATATATATTTTAATATTTTATTTTTTTGAAATGTTTATTTATTAGTGGGATATTAAAATTTGGGATGACTCAAAAAATTAAAAAATTCCGTGCAATATGACACGAGTTGGGATACGATAAATTTTTTGAAACTTAAACTTGGCCTAAGCTAATAATATGTTATAACCTAGAAAGCACGGACACTTCACCGAGGGTGCCATATCCGTGTCGGACACTCGGACACTCCGCGGACACGTGTCGGACACTTCGTAACCGTGTCCTGATATTTTTCTTTTTAGGACATTTCTCGGACACTCCTTGGACACTTCTCGGACACTTCTTGAACACTCCTCAAAGACGTATCGGACACTTCATAGCAGTGATATATATTATAATATTTCGAATGAAAATTATATGATACTAAGTTATGATTAAAATCTAAGCTAAATATATATAAAAGACTAAATAAGTCTGGTTCTTTAATTTATTTTAATCTATTTGTCTATTTTTGTTTATAATTTTGTTTGATTTTTAATTGTTGATGATGAATTGAAGTATTTATGTAATGTAGTATTTTTTTATTGAATAATTAATAGATATTAATATATAATATTATTATTTTATAGCCGTATCCTCGCCGTGTCCGTATCCTATTTTTTTAAAATTTCCTGTATCGCCGTGTTCGTGTCGTGTCGTACCCGTGTCCCGTGTCCGTGTCCGTATCCATGCTTCCTAGGTTAGAACATTGAGTTTGCGTGGGCTAATCCCTACACCTGTCCAACCCGGCCAACTCCTACCCCTAAAAGTAATAGTCTTTTCTATTGCCTAAGGGCTCTTCAAAGTTCAATTTGATGGGCCCCTTTGATCTAATTTGGGTCTACTTGGCGTTTTGAGTTGTAAGTTGCCTTCATAGGGCCAAAGTCTATTATGATCCTTGTACATATTTATACCCATCAATACAAATTGCTTAAACCACTGAAAAAATAAAAATAAAAATAAAAAATGAAACTAGAAGTTATTTTCTAAATTCCCCAACAAAAAAAAAAATACAAATTAAACAAAAAACACCATAATTTTTGCATTTGTGATCAAGTTTACCCTTTGAATTTCCACATATAAAACATAATTTGAATAGTTCAACATGTAGAGCCCCATGCAAATCCATTTAAATTTCATCTTGAAGTTGAAGGTAATGAACATATATTTTATTTCCTTTATTTTATAAAGGGACGTAGCATGCATACCCTTTCTGTTTGGGACAAGATTAAATTTAAAATATATGAATGTTAGATTCAAGGGCTAGCGAGTCGTTTTTCAGAGTTCAACATTGAAATAACCTATATTTTTTTAATAGGAATCAATTTTTATAATTAAAGAGAATTACAGTTGAATGTGATCTTTTATCTATATATATATATATATATATATATATATATATATATATATCTTCAAGTTAGTCAAAGTCAAATTCATTCATATTTGGGCATTGCGAAGTTGGTAGATCACCTAACTCCCGAGCTTGCCAGGAAAAAAAAGAAAGAAGAAATCATCCATATTTTAACTGAGTTAAATTAACGAACAAATGCAGGGTGTAATTGTAACTGGGCTAACATACTGGTTGCAAGTTTGGGCTGTGGAGAAGAAAGGCCCTGTATTTACAGCCATATTCAGTCCATTAGCACTCATCCTAACCGCCATCTTCTCAGCACTAGTCTTTAAGGAGACTCTTCACTGGGGAAGGTATAAACCCTTTATCAGCTACTTTATATATATATATATATATATATATTTGAAGTCCTGATCAATATTTAATTAAGCTACCAATGAAAGCTTTATAAATAATAAAAGGGTAAATATTATCTACTTCTCGTGAGATTTGTCGAAATAACACATACCTTCCATCTACGTTTTTTAATTTCATTTATTTTTTTTTTAAAGTTTCAATTCGTGTAACGCACACCTCCTCAGAACTCCTGAAATTTGCCAAAATAACACATACCTTCCATTTATGTTTTCTAATTCCACTTATTTTTTTTAAAATTTTAATTCGTGTAACAGACACCTCAAAGTTTCTGCTGATGTCTAGTATCCTAAATAAAATAGTAACCAGTATATATACATACTTCTTTACCTATGCAGGATGCTATGAGGGACAAGTGGCACCTCACACTGTTGTTATATTCAAACAAAGATTCAAGTTTGGAGAGTAACCAGTTAATTTGTATAAAAATAATATCAAGATTAGATCTATCTCTAGTCTCATTACCCCAAGATTATCCTGTCCGGGTAATGCACTTTTTGATCCACAAACCTAAGAGCAGTTTTTTGTTTGTATTTTTTTAAATCATAATTAATGACCAGAAGGCGAGAAGGTATTAGATACCATGGGAGTACGGGAATACAATATCCTCATTTCTTATTATCATGTAAAATAAACAGTTTTAATTGGATTGTAATACTACAAACTAGAAATTCCGGAGTATTTGAAAAATTTTCCAACTAGACCACCTATAGTATTGGTTGTTTGTAGCACAACTCATATTCGTATTTTCATTCTATGACAGTGTTTGTGGTGCTATATTGCTGGTGGGTGGCCTTTATAGCTTTTTGTGGGGGCAGAAGAAAGAAGCTAAAGTTGGTACGAAAGATCAAAAATCAGAAACCAAAGAGGAACACACAGTGGAGATGGCCGGAGTGCATTAGGACTCATCAATAAATATTCACTGGTGGGGTTTTGCAAATGACTTCGTATCATGTGCTTCAAGGAACATGGAGCTCCTGAAGTTCTCAATTTGTTTTTTTTTTTTTCTTTTTTATTCTCTCCAACTCAGCTTTAATTTTTAATGGTTGCTAAGAAAACTGACGAACTGGGAAAGGAATTTAAAATCTTGTACTGTACAGCTTTATTATGCTTTCTAAATTATGGATACATGATTAATTTGTTTGGTCGAACCCCAAATAATGAACTAATTGTGTCTCAAACTGTCACAGCCAGCCTAATCTCTTAGATGAAGTGGCTTCCATGATGGACCATAATGTGACTCAAGGATAATCAAACTTATTTTCTATCGAAAATCGACTCAATCAAGTCTGCCGATCAGGCGATATTGAAAAGTTAGGTAGGATGACCGGTTCCCTTCAAGTTCTCGACCCATTTTGAAAGAGATCTTCACTACTATAGACACTAAAAAAGACCCACCATTAATTCGGTTTACTTTGAAATATCGGTCAATGACTAGACAATTCAAAGTCAAACTCATCACAAAATGTGGGTCGACCTAAATGATCCAATTACCCAAGCCTTTATGGTTCATCTCAAATTATCCAATTACTCTAAGCCCAGATCCATTTAAAAAATGGGCCAAAAGATAATTATATATGATTAATATGAATGATATTTATATATTAGCCAAAGATAATTTTATATTATCATAAATATTATTTTGAATGAGAATTATATATTATCAAAGGATAATCATATATTATCATGAGAGATAATTATAAATATATAAATAATTTTCACAAGAGATAATTATTTATAATTATTATGATAATTATATAATTATCCCAAGGCATAATAATTGTCATAAATATGACAATTATCAATGGTGATTAAAGTTAAGAATTTGCCCCTCCAAGAAGTCTATTAATAGGGGCAGAGGGGTGGAGAATGAGGCCAACAAGAAGAGTCTAAAAAAAGACGCTCATGTTCTGCCAAATTCTTCACCCAACATCCAAAGCATCTCAAACTTCAAAATTTCTAAAGTTTTTAAGGAGAATAACAACAAGCACATCATCCACATACTGTTCTTTACCAAAGTTCCAATCTAATTCAAGATGAAGCTCTAATAATCCTTGCATTCAGACCACCAAGGAAATCAAATTAGAGGATTTTTTTTCTTTTGTAAAGATTTATAGAGAGTTGTATTCTATTTCTATTTAAAGCAATAAAATTGTTTGTTTGTTCCAGGTGTTCGATCCTTGATTGTCCACTCAAAATTTGTGTGTACAAAATTCTGGCACACCTAGTGGGACATTCTCTCTCTCTTATTTCTTTCTCCTACATCGTACCTTCAAGACTCCTTATAGTCAGAATCAATCTCTCCTCCCAAGGTTTAGGCTAAAAACAAGAAAATCCCAAAAGACATCGCTATCGCAATAGCCAATGTCAAAGTCGCTGTAAACAGTGGCAAGAACACTAAGAACATGTCAAGTGCTAGAAACACTTTAGAAAGTTTCTACAATGCGTAGTAAGACCAAGGCAGTTGTTTCACTCAAGAATCAACAAGATTTTGTGAAAGACAATCCTGCTAAACCAGTAAATGTGAAAATTTCACATGTTAGCACCATTGATATTCAGAGGGCAATGAACTCTAACGTTGTTTCAAAAAAGTCTAAGTCACCACATTTAGTCCATTCCGTCTCTAACGCTAACTCTAGCATTGGTTTGCCCTCAAAGTCAATACTTAAGACTTCAAATTGATCACTCATTTCAAAGAATGTTGGCTCTCAAGATTTTTTTCTATTCGAATGTCATCGCAGCTATGATGACTGGAACATCATTAGTAGGAAATCAACTAGAAAGGATGGCACGTGAGATTAAGAACCTCACAAAGGCTCTTGAAGAGAAGAACTTGCAGATCATCGCGATAATGAGTAAGCTAGAAACCCAAAATATTGACAATTCAACCCAATTGCCAACAAATGCTTCAAATTCGGCACCTCGGAGCACCCAATCAAAAGATTATCATCAGACACCTGCATCAGAGCAAATTGCTGACCAAACTAACCATGCTTCATTAGTCTTTTTGCCATTGGTCCAACAATTGTAGTATATGATAACAAACACAATTCGAGCATAGTATGGTGGTGCCCCTCAAAGCACCCCTATGTACTTAAAGCCCTATACAAAGAGAATTGATAACATGAGGATGTATGTGGGGTACCAACCTCCAAAAAGCAAGCAGTTTGATGGAAAGGGCAATCCAAAACAACACATTGCTCATTTTATCATGATTTGCAACAATGCTAGGACTCAGGGGGATCTATTGGTTAACTAATTCGTTCGTTCCTTTAAGGGAAATTCCTTTGAGTGGTATATTGATTTAAAGCCCAAATCGATTGATAGTTAGGAGCAAATGGAATGATAATTTTTGAATAAGTTCTACAGTAGTCGTCGCACTATTAGTATGATAGAGTTGACAAACACAATGCAATGAAAAGACAAGCCTGTAATGGACTATATCAATTGTTGGCGAGCACTTAGCTTAGATTGTAAGGATCGGTTGTTAGAATTCTCTACTGTTGAAATGTGCATCCAAGGCATGCATTGGGACATTTTTTACATTTTTTAAGGCATAACTGATGAACCTAGAAGGGGAGGGGGTGAATAGGTTCTTTGAAATTTCTAACTAATATTGCAAGTTTGGCTGGCTCATGCAATCACATAATTTGATGGACACACAGATTTATAGAAGAAACTCCAAGGTGGGGAAAAAACCTCTTTGAACTGAGCTCCACTATGTCTAAAAGGACAGTACAGTAATTTTGTCAATCACTTTCTCACTCACCCAACTCACAACATAGTTCGCTCCAGCATTCACCTAGTTCACAACCTCCTTAGGCCTGAACCACTCTCACCAAATGTCACAACAATTTTTTTGCTCTCAATCCCAACTTAGGCTTCCCAAAGGCCAAGTTATCTCATATCAATCTCACCATAATCACTCACACTCCCCCTGTCCAAAGTATCCTAATACTTGGACTATACATAGTGATAGTGGAGTCAATTCGATGTCTTGAGCAACAACAATGATATTCAAGCTTTGTATGTTGGTGTTTAAGGTTAATTTTGAAATCTTCAAGCTCTGATAGTTTATCTTCATAGTTCAGCTTGATAATGACATGATCACTCATCTTCTTGGCAGATAACAGCTCTAGAACTCTTCAAAAATAATCTTCAATAAGTAGACCTTCGAAGGTGTAGCTGCAACGAACTTGTGGAAGACACTTTTCAGTGAATCCTGCTTTCAGCTTCTTGAACACCCATTCTGCTTAGACTTCACTTTAGACAACTATCCTTGTATTTCTTTATGTTTGTACTTGTTCTTAAAATGGACAAGGCTGCAACTAGAGTATAATTTAGTAGCACAAGTTTAAAGTATGAAAAGTATGAACAGAATTATACAAAACACAATTCAGCATTTCAGTACTGCAAAATCAGCAATGAAAGACAGCTCAACACAACTTATATAAATTAGCATAAAGTCCTCAATTCAACAACAATATTTCAGCAATTTCAACATTTATTGGTCCAAAAATTCAGCAACACAAAGACTTCAATTCAGCAATTTTTGGTCCAACAGAAATTAGTGTTCTGGCAGTTAAAATTTTAGCACATTCATTAAATAGTAGATTCAACAACATAAATAAACCTCATAAAACACACACCCATGAATTAGCAACACAACTAACACTTTGAGATTATCAAAATAACATAACAATTTTGTAACTCATAATCTAAAAAAAAATACACAGAATTTTAGCATCAGCATTTTCAGTTAAAATATATTTTCGGGCCTCAAAAAGAATAACAGCAAATAAAGATCATGTATTTCCTCAATAGTACAATTTTCCAAATCCTCAAAACACAGTATACTAAACTCAACAATTTTAAGCTTCGGCAAAAAGAAATTTCAGCAACAGCAATCTTTAAATCCTCAAAAACCCAGAACCATTCAATAGGATCTCCAAAATAGGAATCATAGCAAAGATATAAAGTTATAGTTTTCAAAAAATCGATTTGGGGAAACTTTAAATAAACTCACAATAAGCTTAATCAACACAAGATCCATGAAAAAAAAATGAACTATAGTTTATGACGGATGAGAACTATACTCATAGTGATGATTCAGATTTTTTGTGAACAGAAGACTCATTTATACAAGAACAGAAAAAAAAGATACGAGGAATAGCGATGATGACTCAATTCAGATCGGTGATGAAACTATCGGTGACGAAGCTTACGGATGAAGAAAGAGCATGAAGATCACATACTACGATTTGAAGAGAATATGCTCAATACATCAGGTACAAATCTTCAGTACTCGCCATGATAAGAACAGACCCTCAATATGCATAATACGAAAAATATATATATATATGAAGAATCGATCCACAATATGCAAAGTACAGATCAAGTTCAACTTTTAGTGCTTCACCATCTCTCACCCTCTTACTATCCTTCTCACGCCTCTAACATCAGACTAGCAAGAGAGATAGGAGCTTTACAAAATTCTTCTCACTCTCTTTGCACCTCACTCCTCCCTTGTTATATTCCAGCTTGCCTCTTTATCCCAGCTGAAAGATATTATATAGGGCCCTTTTGCAAGAGGTTTTCATTTTTTAACCTAATCATGACATGTATATATATATATGTCATATATAATAGAGCTTATATGACTCAATCGAAACCAAAAAACTCTCCAAGACATTTGAAATGAGATTTTGAACAAATTACCAACTACCACTCTCCCTTTTTTTATTTTGCTTAACTAATACACATGTGTCGGCCACTACATATATATTTATCTATGATATGAAAATCATCCTCAGCCACATCTCACAATATAAGTATATAAATCTATATATGAGCCGAAACAAATGAAATTTAAATTTAGCAAAGTGTATTTAAAACCAAATAACACAAAAGCCCTTAAAGATCATTTTGACATTAAAACTTGGACAAACATGCTCATGGGTTTCTCGGACCATCAATCTCCCCCTTTTACCTTTTAATGTCAAAAACTTACCTAATTACCCTAACTTCTTTCTCCCCCTTTTTGACAATGAAAGTCAAAAGGGTAGGAAAATAGAGAGCTAGTGGGGAGGAAGGGTGAGACCTAAGGCAGTGCAGAGAGTCTCGAATCGGGTTGGAGGCAAGGGTTTGGTCATAATATCTACTATTTGTGTCTCAGTATTGATATACTCTATGAGAATGTTTCCTTTTTGCACATTGTCCTTCAAAAAATGATACTTGATGTCTATGTGTTTGTTTCAATTATGTAAATTGTGATTCTTGCTAATGGCAATTGCACTTTGATTATCACAGAAAATGGTAGTGGGTGTGAAAAAGTGAATACCTAGATCTATGAGTGTGGTTCTCATCCACAATGCTTGAGAGCAAGCTTATGCAGCTGAAATGTATTCAGCTTCGGAAGTAGAAAGAGACATAGAAGCTTGCTTCTTGCTAAGCCAAGAAACCACATTGTTGGCAAATATATAACAACATCCTGAGATACTTTTTCTATCAATTTGTGAACCACCCCAATCGGCATCAGAGAAGGCCACAAGAGACAACACTGAAGAGGGGGTATAATGCAATCCGAGTCTAGTGGTTCCTTTAATATATCTGAGGATCCTTTTGACAACTTTCAAATGTGAGAATCTAGGATCACTCTGAAATCTACCAACTAAACTCTGTCACATTACATCAACACACAACTTAACCCACTCCCTAAAGCATGACAATAAATCACATATCCCAAGCCACACTCATGTATCTCTAAAATAAGAGTTGTAGTTAACCGCTTCTTCAATTCATGAAAGGCTAACTAACATGCCTCATTCCACACAAACTTTACACCCTTACGAGTGAGTCATGTCATAGGAGTTGCAATACTAGAGAAGTCTTTCATAAACCTCCTGCAATAGCCCACCAAACCTAGAAAACTCTGAATTTTAAAGACACTCTTCGGACTCTCCCAACTCATCACGACATTAATCTTATATGGATCAACTGAGACTTCAGGAATTTCACCTCTTCGACCTAAAACTCCCACTTTTCATACTTAGCATATAATCGGTGCTCTTTAAGTATTTGCAAAATTGTCCACAAATGTAGCTCATGCTCTTCCTCCAAAGATAAGTACATGAGTATATCATTCAAAAATACTACAACAAAAGTATCAAGGTACTCATGAAATGCAAGGTTCATCAAATCCATAAATGTCATTGGTGCATTAGTCAATTCGAATGGCATTACAAGGAACTCATAATGTCCATACCGTGTACAAAAATCCATTTTATGAATATCCTCATCCTTTACCCTCAATTAATAATAATCCGACCTTAAGTAAATTTTTGAGAAGTAGTAGTCTCCCTTCAATTAATAAAATTGGTCATCTATCCACAGCAACGAATACTTGTTCTTAATTGTCACATGATTCAACTTTCGATAATACATGCACAATCTCAAATAACCATTTTTATTTTTAGCAAACAACACCGGTGCTCCCCACGGTGATGCACTAGGTCTAATAAAGCCCTTAACTTTCAAATCATCTAATTGATGCTTCAATTCTGTGAACCTTGCCAGTGCCATCCAATATTGATGATCTAGGATGCCCATGAGCTTGTTTGCCCAGGTTTTAATGTCAGAAAGATCTGTAGGGCATTATTGTCATTTCACTTTAAATGCTTATACTGGGTATAACTTCATGAATTATTTAATTCTCTTATCAAATTAAATATTTCTTCTTGTATTTGTACTAACAAGACTTGCAGGCAAGTTGCATCTATTAATATGGGCTCTCGCTATTTCTTAATAGAATAAGGGTATTTTGGCAATTAACATGCTAGGGCAAGAATCCCTAAAATTACCTTTACCTATGATACATATAAAAAATGAAATTTGGGGTGAAAAGGATCTTGACTCGTTACTATTGAGAGTAACTTGACAAAAATCGTGAATCATTCTCAAGCTTGTCACAATTGCAATCGAGGTTCCTAAATCACCGTGAGTATGATTCTATTCTTCGTGAGTTAATTTCAGGTATAATATCTTTATCAAAGCTTTCACTCTCTCTACACAAGCACGGGTGCACAAGTTGAGGCTATTTGTTGACACACACACACACACACACACATATTCTGTGTTTTGAATCTCTTGCTTTCTGACATTGAGCAATTTCTATTCTGAAATGATAAATGACTCTGTTATGTGTTTTAGCAAATGACACTTGAATCTGAAATTTCTTTTTGTATTTTAGCAAATGATATATGAGCATGTTCTGTATTTTGAAACTGATCTTGTTGGTTCCATTTTTACATAGTTACTGAATCCTAAACTAGATGTTTCATTTTTTTGTCCATTTGTTGAATTTGAAATCATTTGTTTCTGTCTTAGAATTGCTGATATACTAATTTTAGGGTGCTGAATTTGCTGTCTAAGAATTGCTGATATGCTTTTTTGGAGTGCTGAATTTGCTGCCTTAGAATTGCTAATAAGCTAATTTTAAGGTGCTTAATTTGCTGTCTTAGAATTGCTGTTTGGTGAGTTTAAAAGTGCTATTTAGTGAGTCTCATATTGCTCAATTGTGAACTCATGTTGCTTATTTGTGAGACTCTGATATTACTGATTTTAGAGTCTAAAATTTACTGAAACTTTACTTGTTCAACACTCTGTTTTTATCAAGTATAGATTATTGAATATACATGCTCACTTATGGAATTTCATTGCCAAATTACTTGTTTCCTATTTGAGTGTTACTTGCTAAACTTGCATTCATAATTTTTGTGCTACTAAAGTCTACTCTAGTTGCAGTTGTATCCATTTTAAGAACAGGTATGAAGACTAAGAAATACAAGGAACATTATCTAAAGTGAATTCCAAGCTAAATGGTTGTTCAAGAAGCTGAGAATGGGATTCATTGAAAGAGAGTTCTATTACAAGTTCGTTGCAGCTATACTCAAGGGTGTACATATTGAAGCTTATCTTTGAAGAAATTCAAGCATCATTGTGTGCCAAAAGTTCAATTGCCTTACTCATTAGCAAGCAGGACTTTGAAGACCGACAATCAAAGCTTGAAGAGTTGTTGTTTACTACATCGAATTGACTCCACATTTACCCTGTATAGTCTAAGTATAGGGATACTTTAGACAGGGGGAGTGTGAGTGATTATGGTGAGATTGGTGATAGAAAGCTTAGGATTTAGGAAGCTTGGGTTGGGTTGAGAGTGAAAAAGCTATTGTGAGAATTAGTGAGAGTGATTCAGGTTTAGGGAGGTTGTGAACTAGGTTGAAAGTTGTAGTGATTGTGTGGTGAGATGGGTGAGTGTGAGAGTGATTGGAAGATTAGTGTACTACCATTTCAGACATAGTGGAGCTTAGTTCAGTCCTGCGGGCCAAGTGGTTTTTCACCCCACATTAGGGTTTTCCTCAATAAATCTGTGTTAAGTTTCTGTGATTTGAGTGTGCCATACTTAGAGCAATTTTAGGAAAAAAAATTAGAAGAACCTATTCACCCCCTCCCCCTCTAGGTTCATCAATTGGTATCAGAGCACAAGTCTGCATTTCTTGGTTTAACCACCTGCAGTAAAGATCTTATGTATGGTTGAAGACAGTTCTACTCACAAGACTCCCATTTTTTACAGCACTAGCTTTGACACTTGGAGGATTAAAATGGAGGCTTTCTTACTGTCCATTTCCTATGATGTTTGGCACGCTACATTAGAAGGGGTTGTCATCCTTGATCTTGCAAACATCTTACCACCTAACATGATTGCAAAATTAGTCGATGGGAAGGTTAGAAATGCCTTATACAAAACATTGTAAAAGCAAGAATTCATAAGAGTCAAAAATTGCAAAAGTGCATTGAAAATTTGGAACTCACTTGTAACTGCACATGAAGGAAGCAACACTATCTAGGAAAATAAGATTCAATTTCATCAATTCAAGTTCGATGGCTTTAAGATGTACGAAAGAGAAAATGTGGCAGATTAGTTCTTCAGAGTCAAAGAGATTGTAAATGACATGAGGGCCCTGGGTGAACAGATTGAAGAAAAAGTGATCTGCAAAAAGATACTACACACTATGACTAATAGGTTCAATACCAAGGTCACCATTCTAGATGACAAAGACATCTCTAGACTTAGCATTGATGAGATGGAGTCATCTCTCGCAGCTTATGAGATGAGAATTGGACCACCTACTCAATCAAGGAGGGAGTCAACTCTAAAAGCAAAAGAGGTGGAGGTTCCAATTGAAAAGGAATCAAATTCTGATGACTCTAAAGATGAAATGGCTTATATAGCAAGAAAATTCAAAAAATTCAAAATGAGGAGAAAAACAAAGTAACATCAAGGACAATGTTATTTTGCATGTGGAAAGCAAGGTCACTACATAGCTAGTTGTCTAATTGCTCCTAAGAGACAAAAAAAAAAAAAGAAGTTCAGTGCTCCGTAATACAAAGGAAAAGGCAAGAAAAAGGCCTTTTACACCGGTTGGAATTTAAGCTCAGAAGAAGAACAACAAGAATTATCCAATGAGAATGATGAAGAGGCATGCTTGTTTATGGCCTTACAAGTATCAGATGTGGCAAGTTTAGATTCTAAGAGTGTAGAAGAACCTGATGTTGATAAAGTCCTTACAGAATGTGAAAGGTTGGCATAGGAGTGTAGTGAACAAAAAGAAGCAATTAAAAATGGCCAACTCAGAGCTGCAAAAGTCAAAGGAGTTGCTTATGAAGCACTTAAGGGTAAAATTGTTTACTTTTCATGTCATTTCACTTACTGTGTTATCTAACAAAATATAAGACTAAAGAACCAAATTGGAGCACCAAAAGGTGCAAATTATAACTAAATTCATTTCTTGAGGAGAGATCTCAAAAGATACATGAGATCTAAGAAAAATCAATGAGGCAATTGGGCAAAACAGGTATTGGCTTTGACAACAAACTACTCAGGTGAAATCAAACAAATCCAACTCAATTTTTGTTATAGCTAAGAAAGGTAATATATATGCTTCATATTTTGTTGTTGATGTAGCTAGTAGACCAAAATATGAAATTCTATTTAATGTTTATCATCAATCTAAGATTAAGAATGCATCTTCTAGAATTGCATGTCCAAATTATATGAAACTGAAACCAATGTATGTTAGAAAGACAGATCTACACATACACAGAGCACTTGTAACTTCAAAAGAGTTGATTAAAACTAAAATGATGTGGATTCCTAAGAAATTGAACTCTTTAACCAATACACAGAGCACTTGTAACTTCAAGGTTGTAATATCAATACCAAGTGGTATGTTGATAGTGGTTGTTCTAGGCACATGACAGGAGATAAGACCAAATTTGCTAACATTGAAAATTTGATGGTGGCTTAGTTATTTTTGGAGACAACAAGAAAGGCAAAATTGTAAGAAAAAGCACAATACCTGAAACCAAAGAAATGCCTATGTTAAGTGATGTGCTCGTTGTAGTGGGTTTAAAGCATAACTTGTTGAGTGTGAGTCAATAATGTGACACTGGTAGCTTAGTTAATTTTGACAGAGAAAACTACAATGTTATTGATAAACAACCGGTAAAACTCTTTTTATTGCATGTAGAGCTATAGGAAATGTCTACAGTATTCATGAAGATTGCTCACACACTGTTTGCAACTTCACTAACATGAAAAATTCAACACTTTGGCATAAAAGGTTAGGGCATGTGCATTCCAAGAAATTAAAAAATCTTATCAAGCATAAGTCTATTAAAGGCCTTCCAAATTTATTTTTGAATGAAAATGATGTATGCAATGCTTGCCAACAAGGTAAGCAGACTAAAGTCTCTTTTAAAACAAAGGAAGTAAATACCTCTCAATCACTTGATATTATGCATATGGACTAGTGTGGACCCATAATGACCACAAATATCGGTGGTAGCAAGTACTTTATGCTTCTCGTTGATGATTATAGTAGAATGACTTGGATTTATTTTTTGAAAGAAAATTTTGAAACTATAATTCATTTCAAAAAGTTTGTTAACCTTGTTAAAAATGAGAAATGTTGTAGGATTAAGTGGCTTAGATCTGATTTTGGAACTGAGTTCTATCATGAAAGAATTCAATGGTTACTATGACTCAAAGGGAATTAAGAAAGAATTCTTAGCAGTTAGAACTCCTCAACAAAATGGGGTAGTTGAAAGAAGAAAGAAAACTGTTCAAGAAATGGGCAGAACACTTCTGTTTGAGAAGAATTTGTCTAAGGGTTTTTGGGCAAAAACGGTAAACACATCGGTCTACATTATCAACAGAGCTCTCCTGATATCAGATTCAACAAAGACACCCTTTGACTTATGGTTTAGGAGACCTACAACTGTGCATTACTTCAAAATATTTGAAAGTAAATGCTTCATCTACAACAACCATGATAATTTGGGAAATTTTAACTCAAGACCTGATGAAGGCATCTGTTTGGGATATTTAACAAATAGCAAAGCATACATATGTTACAATTTGATACCCAAGAAATTGATGGAATCCATCCACGTGAAGATCGACGAAGAAGGCACCACTCCAAAAGAAGACTCCGAAGAATAGCTCATTCCCGAAGCAGAAAAGAAAAATGAGCAACCCAGCTTATCCACCACCATTGAAGAAAAAAGAAGAGAACCTTGTTATCCAAATCTACAAAAGGAAGTCCAACAAGAAAATAATTTGGGAAACAATGAAGGAAGGGCTCTCACAAGAGAAAAAAAAAAGGCACTACCACTTGTAGCTGAGGATGAACATAATCACTTTGTTATACTATCCAACGTTGAACCAAAGTGCTACACAAAAGCAAAGGATGATCTTGATTGGATAATTGCAATGAATGAGGAAATTCAGCAAATTGAAAAGAATGATACCTAGATTTTTATGCCCAAGCCAACCATTAAAGATATCATTGGCTCCAAGTGGATCTTTCAAAATAAGATGAATGAAAAAGGGACAATCATCATAAATAAAGCTCGACTAGTCTGTAAAGGATTTGCTGAAATCGTAAGATTAGACTATGACGAAACATTTGCTCCAGTTGATCAATTAGAGTCAATCTGAATGCTTCTCTCCTTCGCATGTGAAATACCCCCCAGAAAATTTCGCGCATGAGGTGGCCAGTCTCATACACAAAACCTGAGGAATATTAACCACTGATAGCAACAAGCATAGATGCAAAGGATAGAAATAGAATAATTGCTAAAAGCTGAACAGAAAACCCATTGAATTGAAATAATTGATAAATAAATCATTAAATTCTGGTAATACAATTTGGAAGTCCCGTAACCCAAGGACCCCTTAACCAGAAAGAAATAAAAGTTCAACACTTAAATTAAAATCCAAAACCAAAACCTCTAAATGAGTTCATAGTTTTATTCCTGAAGAAAAAGTAGATTCCTACCCTGAGACTGGTGAGAGTAGATGTCTGTCACAGCCCAACCCTAGTACTCTATCCTCGCGGGGGAAACTGCTTGGGACATGAAATATCAACAAAGTGGGTTAAACCCACGAGCAAGTTCTATCTACTACATCCCAATCAGAGAATCAATATACATACCCTCAATGTGAGGGACACAATAGATAAATATATGTTCAACCCCTCAGTTTATTCCTTATTCAGTTCATACTTTTAAAAATACAAATCATCTCATATATTTCCTCAACAACCCTTACAATATAAAAACGATCCCCTTCTTTATGTTCACAAATCAAGATACACATGTATGTATTTTATGAAATCTATGCAATCATGATATGTCGATTATGATGCATGAATACATTAATAGGGATGGGCGATCCTGACACGCCAGGCAATCCTTACATGCCAAATAAAAATATAGATACCTTATTAGGTATGGGCGATCCTGACACGCCGGGCAATCCTTACATGCTAAATAAAAATATAGATACCTTATTAGGTATGGGCGATCCTGACACGCCGGGCAATCCTTACATGCTAAATAAAAATTACAAATGCATTCCCAATATGAAATAATAAATAAACAAGATGTATTATGACTTTTAATTTGCACAGACTACCAATTTGAATTATCAGCTATGCAATTATCCCCATATGACAAATCATTCACAAGTGAACCTAAATCAAGTATCCCATGTGCATTTATATATATAATAAGCACAATTGATTAAATCAAAATAACATAACACCCATTAGAGGAAACAATTCCTCAAACCAATCTCCAATGCACTCAAATCTCCGCGGAGATCTAAACTTACTTTTATCTAGGTTTCTGGGCCTATTTCACTTCTAAGAACACTAAGAAAATATTCTGGAATTTTCTGAAATTTAAAACATTTTTAATAAACCAAAGAAGGTGAAAATCCAACTTTTAGGCACTTTAAAAATTAATTGAACACCAAGGGAAGCTCAAATTGAGGTGAAAATTTAAACCCAAGGTCATTTAATCTCTAAACAGTTACAGAAAAATTTTGGGAATTTTTGGAATTTCAGAAGTATTTTATAAAATTACAGAAAGTGAAAAACCCAGCTTTTGGACACTTTAAAATTCAATTGAACAACAAGGAAAGATCATTTTGAGTTGAAACTTTAAACCCAAGTGTATTTAACCTCCAGAGAGTTACAGTAAAAATTTGGGAATTTTTGGAGTTGTAAATTTCTAAAATTACAAAAAGGGAAAAAGACAGCTTTTGGGTACTTTTAAAAATTAATTGGACAACAAGGGAAAATTTTTTTGAGTTGAAAATTTAAAATTAAGTGTATTTAACCTCCAATATCATACAGTAAAATTTTCAGAATTTTTGGAATCATGAAAGTATTTTTAAAAAATGATTTTTCAAATTTTCAAGTTTTTCCAAAAATTTCAAAAATTCAAAAAAAATATCAAAATATATCGGAATGGGCCCAAAGTGGACCCAGTGGTGGGCCCCCGCGAGTGGGGCCCAAAAATATTTTTCCCGGCGCCGGCCCCACGCACCGGCACGCGCCGGCCAGGCGCGTGGGGAAGCCCCTGCGCTGGGGCTTCTTCCCCAGCGCGCACAGCGAAATACCCCCCAGACACTGGGCTGAGCTACCATATTGACAGGGTGCAGGGTGCTCAATCCCACATCGCCTGGGTGTGAAAAAGGGGATGTGCTTATATGTAGTATGTTCTCTTCAAATGGTATGAGGCCTTTTGGGGTAAACCCAAGAGCAAAATCGTGCGGGCTCAGGCCCAAAGCGGACAATATCATACCATGTGTTGGAGCGGGGTATTACAGTTGGTATCAGAGCCTGAACCCAGCCGAAAGTAAGTGTGCCGACGAGGGCGTCGGGCCTCGTAGGGGGGTGGATTGTAGTAACCCTTGTGGACGGGTGTGAGTGGGCGGGTGCGAACACAGACACTGGGCTGAGCTACCACACTGACAGGGTGCAGGGTGCTCAATCCCACATCGCCTGGGTGTGGAAAAGGGGATGTGCTTATATGTAGTATGTTATCTTCAAATGGTATGAGGCCTTTTGGGGTAAACCCAAGAGCAAAATCGTGCGGGCTCAGGCCCAAAGCGGACAATATCATACCATGTGTTGGAGCGGGGTATTACAGCATGCTACAAGAGGGTAATGGTCTACCAGATGGATGTCAAGTCTGCTTTCTAAATGGTGATCTATGAGAGAAAGTATACATTGAGCAACCTGAGGGATTTGTCGATACAAAGCATCCTCAACATGTTCTTATGCTTAGAAAAGTGCTCTATGGACTCAAGCAAGCTCCAAGGGCATGGTATGACAAACATCACTCATTTCTTATTGAATAAGGTTTCCAAAGAGGAAAGGTCGATAACACACTCTATGTGAGGCACTCCAACTCAAACTTTTTAATCTTGCAAATTTATGTGGATGATATAATGTTTTATGGTTCACACTCGAGTCAAATCACTAAATTTGCTACACTTATGCAATCTAAGTTTGAGATGTCCATGTTAGGCACTTTGAAATACTTCTTAGGACTTCAAATCATTCAACATGCTAAAGGTATATTCATATATTAAGAGAAGTACGCAAAAGAAATTCTAAAAAAGTTTAACATAGATGATTCAAAAATAATGGCTACTCATGGTGTCACCAAAATATTTTTCAAAGAGTGTACCACTGACCCTATTGATAATACGCTTTACCGATCCATGATAGGAAGTCTTTTATCCCTTACTGCATCAAGGCCTGATATCATGTTTACAGTTCATTTAGTTACTAGATTTCACAGTGATCCTAGAGTTTCACATTTGAAAGCTGTCAAAAAGATCCTTAGATAAATTAAAGGCACCACTTGACTCAGATTACATTATACCCCTTCTTCAGTGTTGTCTCGAGTGGCCTTTTCAGATGTCGATTGGGGTGATTCACTAATTGATAGAAAAATCACCTCAAGATGTTATTATATATTTGCAAATAATATGGTTTCATGGCTTAGCAAGAAGCAAGCTACTGTGTTTCTCTCCACCTCAGAAGCTAAATACATTTCAACTACACAAACTTGCTCTCAAGCATTGTGGATGAGAACCACACTCACAGATTTAGGCATTGAATTCTCTACCCCTACTACCATTTTCTGTGATAATCAAAGTACTATTGCTATTAGTAAGAAACACAATTTACATAATTGAAGCAAACACATACACATCAAGTGTCACTTCCTGAGGGATAATGTGCAAAAAGGAAACATTCTCAAAGAGTACATCAATACTAAAGCCCATGAGCATGTTTGCATAGGTTTTAATGTCAAAGAGATCTGTAGGGGCATTATTGTTATTTCACTTTAAATGTTTATACTGGGTATAGCTTCATGAATTATTTAATTATCTTGTCAAATTAAATATTTCTTCTTGTATTTGTACTAACAAGACTTGCAGGTAAGTTACATCTATTAATATGGGCTCTCATTATCTTTGAATATAATAAGGGCATTTTGGAAATTAACATGTTACAGCAAGAAACCCCAAAATTACCTTGACCTATGATACATATAAAAAATAAAATTCAGGGTGAAAAGAAGCAGCGGCTATATAAAGGAAAGATTGAGGGTTTCTCTCAAAAGGTGCTTGAAATTGAAAAATATACAAGTGTGTGTGTCTGTAGCAACGTGGAGCGACAGAGAGAGAGAGAGATACAGAATGATAAAATTACTCCCATAGCTTTCGATTAGATTATGAGTGTGTGTGTGAGACATGTGTGTGTGTACTGCAACCTTCATACAAGACAGAGCTTAGTAGAGGCGATTTAGAGAGAGAGTTTTTGAGTTCTCAAAAGACATCTATGGTTACCGAAAGCCCATTTATCGATGCCATGAAATCTTGAAGCGAAGGAACTGGAATCGTTACTATTGAAAGTAACTAAAAAAAAATCGTGAATCATTTTCAAGCTTGTCTCAATTGCAGTCGAGGTTCCTAAATCACTGTGAGTATGATTCTATTTTCGTGAGTTAATTTCAGGTATAATCTCCTCATCAAAACTTTCATTCTCTCTACACAAGCACAAGTGCACAATTTGAGGCTACTTGTGACACACACAAGCATAGGCGTAAGATTTCACACACACACACACACACACACACACACATATTATGTTTTGCATCTCTTGCTTTCTGAAATTGACTAATTCCTATTCTGAAATAATAAATAACTCTGTTATGTGTTTTAGGAAATGACACTTGAATCTGAAATTTATTTTTATATTCTAGCAAATGATATATGAACCTATTCTATATTTTGAAACGGATCTTGTTGGTTCTGTTTTTACATAGTTGTTGAATCCTAACCTACATGGTTCATTGTTTTGTGCATTTGTTGAATCTGAAATCAGTTGTTTGTCTTAGAATTACTGATATGCTAATTTTAAGGTACTGAATTTGCTATCTTAGAATTGCTGATATGCTACCTTTAGGGTGCTGAATTTGCTGTCTTAGAATTGCTGATATGCTGATTTTAGGCTGCTTAATTTGTTGTCTTAGAATTGCTGTTTGGTGAGTTTTAAAGTGTTGTTTGATGAGTCTCATATTACTGAATTGTGAACTTATGTTGCTTATTTGTGAGACTCTGATATTGCTGATTTGAGAGCCTAAAATTTGCTAAAACTATACTTATTTAACACTCTATTTTTATCCAATATAAATTATTGAATATACATGCTTGATTCGTGTGTGAGTGTGACTCAAAAGTATATCAATTAAAAATTACCACACTTCGCAATAGAACGAATTCCTTGTAGAATAGGGCTATCGAAAGGAAGGGGTGTCGAACCTCAGGGACTGTGGTCTGACTGAGTTGAATTGTTAGGACTAATTCTAATTAAATTTAAAAGAAATAAATTCTGATTTTTAATTCTAAATTAACTAATGAAGCAATTGAATAAAAGCAAGAAAAACTAAGGAGTGTAGAGAATATAAGATAAATCTAGGGTAATTGATTTCACCACTAACTTCACAATCAATGGTCAATTGAACTAACTATGGGGCATCATATCATGCATAAGTGGTGTCGGTGGCTACAAGCTCACCTTCATCCGTCAAGAAGATAACATATAATTAAGGCTAAGTCATGGACTATCTTCGATTGGCATGGGCCATCTGCCTAACTACTCTACTCTAGGGTGCAGTATGGTTCATCTTCTCTAGGCATAATCCATCAAAGCTTTTAATGATATATTCAATGAAAACCATTGTATAATAATCACTCTCATGATCACAGAAAATAAGAGGGATGAGTTCAATAACAACAATCAAGTATCTAAGACAAGACAAGAAATTATTGAAACTGAATTTATAAGACTTTTATTGTTTAATTCTATAATAAGAATCCTTTAAATTACATAATCTATGAATGAATACAAAAATCTTCAATAATTAGAACAATCAAACCAGTGATGTTTAGTTAGGGTTCCATCAAAAATCCTGGTGGCTGAACTAGCCGCTCATGATACACCTTGTTCTCCAATGATTCTCTATTCCAAAAGCTCTTCAAAGCTGCTGCCAAGCCTCCCTATACAGCCCTAATTTGTTACTTTAAATAGCCAAGAGAATACATCAAAGTCCTAATCCAATTAGGAATTAATTAGGTTTTCCCGCAGCACTAATCAGGTGGGTTTTTCCTGCTGACTTTGGCCCAAATTTTGACCCAATAGAAGTCCGATTTACGAAATTTTTGTGAAATACAAAAGTGTGCAGAATCACATTTTGTTCAACCCCACACTAGAATTATGTCAATTTGAGGCTCGAAAATAAGACTTCTGGTCCGTTTTCCAAAACGGGATTGAGATTGTATTATTCGCAGATTTGGACTTCAGGCCCGAAACCTTCTTAAGCAACCGTAATTCTCTTGGACCTCTTCCTTGGGCTAATTTGAGTTAAAATATGGAGTTCAATGGATCCCTTTGATGTAGGCTTCATCTAACCATCTTGCATGTCATCTTTAAAAGCTCAAAATCATGGTTTTAACTGAAATAATCATTAAGGTCCTGAAAATACAGAAAACACTAAAACGAAGTAAAATCACAAAATAATCTATCACCAAGAGAATAAAATACATAAGTTAAGAGGCTAGAATGCGTAACATTCAACGCCGATCACACCCCCAAACTTACATATTGCTAGTCCCTTAGCAATAGAATAAAACAAAACTAAAACAAAAGAAACTACTAAATACTAACTAAACTACCCAACTCCACTTTCGTAGGAGAAACGATTGCATTTAGCATATGCAACAAGCCTTTAAACCCCTAGGTTCCCCCTACTGGACGAGTATAGTCTCGTGAGGGTTTCCAGAAATGTTACCACAAACATTCAAAATTCTGTTTCAACATTAATTCAAGAAGAAGATTACAATACATAGTTACAAACTTGCATTCAAGAATAATTTCAAACTTTCAAATTCTATAATTCAAACCAATGGTCCCCATGCATAATTCACATCAACATATCTCAAAATAACCAACTCTAGCTCCCTCGTGTAAAGTGAACTAGCAGTCCTCTCATGTAGCATAACCAAGCTCTGAATATATTAAGGCACATACCCTTTCAACTCACTAGCTCCCCTTATTGAAATCATACTTCCCAACATCCATACATGACTTTTTCATTTTTTTTTTCATCATTCCTTTTTTTTCATTGCTTTATTGGTTGTGCAATGTCTTGATCTATTAAACTTTCTAAAAGATCCATGTAGCAAGCTTTCAGTCAGTGACTCCCAAACCAGATGGCTTTAGGGCACTAGGCTTTAAGATACCCTGAAGACCTAATTACTCGAATCAATCAGGCTACAAATCAAGACAACCAATGCTCATCTTTTCTCACCCTTTCACTTTTGACGCGAACACTCCATGCTTCCTGAGGCATAGAGGCCCGGTTACTCATGAAAAGGATCAAATTGATTTTCTTATTCATCACTTCTTTTTCTTCCTTTTTTTTTCTTTTTTTTTTCATTGAAGTCAAGTAAACACATCATCAGTACTCATTCTCAAGAGATACTAATTAATATCAAGCATATGTAACTCAATAACTCAAACCAAAGTTTATACCGCACAAAATTATGCTAGTGTGTTTGTGCATGTGAGGAAACTAAAATTAATCACCCCAAAACATGTTGTTGCAAACCATGATTAAAACCACATAATTTAAACCACAGTTTCCAAAAATTTAAAACATACTCAAAAATTGCAAGTTATGCACCTACATAAGGTGTTAATCCCTTGTATAATGTCAAAACATTCTATCTAAAAATAAAACAAAATAAAATAAAGAAATAAACTAAGAAAATAAAATAAACAAAAATCCTAAAACAAGAAGAATTTCACACAAATTTCCCCCATATGCAATAAAGCACAAAAATAGGCATCGCCTCACCCCCAAACTTAAACTGTACATTGTCCTTAATGTACTACCAATCGAAGCATAGAGAAGGTTAAGAACGATAATACCAGGAATCCGGAGAATGAGTGGCAAAAAAATAGAGCACACCAAGTTGTATGAAGGCAATGAAAGCACACCCCCAAACTTGGATGTTACAACCTGTCAAAATAAACCACTATACCCCAAAAACCAAGTGAAATAGTATGGGTGAAAATAAATATGAAATAAAATTTTTTTTTTTTTGAAACTGAATAAAAAAACAAACTAAAAAAGAAAATAAAGAAAAGAAAAATAAAAATAAAAATAAAAATACAAAAGATAGTTACCTCCAAAAAAATCAAGGAGAAGGTGGTGCCGAAGCATCTAAGTCATGGCCGGAATGGAGCATCAAAATCAACCAAGTAGCCCACATTCAATGTGTAATGTCCTCCCCCAAACTTGTAGCACAAAACCTCTCAAAAAAATCCAACCAATTTTTGAAACAAAGTCTACTTCCTTGTGAAGAAGAAACTTGAGAAAATTGATCATTTAATGAGGATGGAGAAAAATAGATTGGAATGGATGATGATGGTGATGAATGATGATGATCAAGTAGTGTTATGAAAGATTTTTAGAGTGTATTTTGATGTTGGAGAGGCACAAAGAGTCACCAAAGTGATGTATTTTCAAGTGGGAGCATATAAGGCATGAAAGAGGGTCTTAGAATAGCAAATTAGGTCAGATTCGGCCTTCAGGGGCTGGGGCGATCGATCCCCCTAGGGCTGGGCGATCGATTGCCCAGCTGGTTGCTCTCCCAGCTTGGGGAAAAATGGGGGCGATCGATCCCCCCTTGCTTAGGCGATCGATCCCCCCGGCTGATGCCTGTTTCGCCCTCCATCGCCCAAGGTCGACCGGGACGTATATTTTTGAAGTCTCCATCGCCCAAGGTCGACCGAGAGCTCATTTTTTCACCCATCTTGAGTCCAAATACCTCAGTACACCTCTTGGCATCCTCCGGAAGCAACTTATACATCAAAAACTCAAAGAAAAAACATTAAAACGCAACTAGAATTGAAAGAAAAACTAAAGAAAAACATAAACTAAAAATAAAAATAAAAATAAAAATAAAATAATAAAAAATAAAAATAAAAGAAAACTAAAGAAATTAAAGGATAGAAATACATACAAATCCTACAATTTAACGTCCGTAGGCGACGGTCATCGACATCAATTGAAAGTTCACCCAATGTCACATCTCTTGAGGAGATTTAACATCGTCCCCCTCATATGATCATCACTTCCTTGTACCAAACCCAAAGAAATTGGAGTGGTGTCATTGGCTTTGAAAAACACATCTCTTTTCATTGACGGAACATGCTTCAATTTTACCCATGGAGGAGACTCTAATGATGGCATCGGAGGAGTATTAGAAAGAATAGGCAATGGCTCAATCGGAATCCTCCAAGGTGGAGTATTTTTCATGACCACTACATCAAGTAAATCATTCACCCCCTCAATGGACTTCTCAACATCATGTGATAGAGCAACCGGATCAACTTCTTCAACATAATCATCAAAGCCATCCATGAAGAAACAATCACTCTCATCTAGAGGATGTTGAATGACATTAAAAGTTTTCAAGTTCACCTTAGGCTCATGAGAAATTTCAAAATTTGGACTCTTTGTCACCTCTTCTTCATCAAGCTTCTTCTCCCCTACCTTGTTGTCACTTATTTCTCCACTTCTAAGAGTGGTGATGGCTTGAAATTGTTCATGGTATGGGTTGCTTGAAGAAGAAATATTGTCAAGGACATGAACCCCTCTTGGGTTGGCAATTGGTTGGCTTGGTAGTTTCCCCTCTTCTCTTCTACTCACGGCATTGACAAGTTGTCCAAACTAAGATTCTAGTTTGGCAATCGACTGAGAGTGAGAGTGAACCAGTTGAGTAATGGATTGAATTGTTTCTGCTGTAGCTTGCACTGTCTCTACAATAGAGTCAAGCTCCTCAATTTTTTCTAGGACAATCGTCATCTTGTCTTCAATAGCAGAAATTTTTTGTGCCATAAGAACTTGTTCTTGATAAAGTTGTGAAGGCACATAGTTCTGAGGTTCATAAGTGGGCTGAATTGCTGCCCTTTGCTCTTGTGGAAGATTAACAAATTGCCCAAGTGAAGGACAATTATTCACATGGTGCATAGGACTCGAGCAAAAATCACATGGCTCAAAAATAGTAGGATATGAAGATTGATTAGGAACATGACCAGCCGCCATGAGTTGCACAACTCTTTGTGACACAACATCCACAATGGTAGACATAGCATCTGCAGAACCAATCTCAAAAATATCATCTGCCTTCCTTGAATGGGTTGGTCTGCTTGAACGAGATAAAGACACATATTGTAAAGAATTGTCACTGAGATTCTCGAACAAAGTCCATGCTTCATCTTCACTTTTTAACATAAAAGTGCCCCCACATGATGCATCTACCATCTGTCTGTTTCCTTCTGTCAGTCCCTCATAGAAACATTGCACTAACTGCCACTTTGGAACTTGGTGATGAGGACACTTCCTAAGAAGGTCCTTGAATCTCTCTCATGCCTCAAAAAATTGTTCTCCCTCAAATTAAGAGAAACCAGTGATAGCTCGTCTAAATTGATTGGTCCTCCCTATCAAAAAATATTTCTTCAAGAACTCACTTTGCATTTGAGTCCATGTAGTGATAGAGCCCATCGGTAGAGATTTGAACCAATACTTGGCCTTTTCCTTCAAAGAGAATGGAAAAAGTTGCATCCGAAAAGCATCTTCTGAGAAGTTATGAATTTTCGTTAATGAGCAAACTTCTAAAAATTCATCCAAGTGCTTGTACGGATCGTCATGAGTCAACCCAAAATAGGATGACAACATATGAATGATACGGGGCTTGATCTCATAGTTCTGTGCAGTGACATTGGGTAATTGAAAATCAGCTGGTGAATTATAAGTCTTTGGGACATAGTAGTCTCTGATCAATCTCGCTTTTTCTACAACAGCATTAGGCACAATATTGTTGTCCCCATTATTACCACGCACACCATCCATGATGTAAATAATCTCTTCCTCTTGCTCAATGGTATGGTGATTGAAGTACCGGAAAAGAAAAAAAATAAAAATAAATTAGGTTAGTAGCAGAAAAGAAAATTTCTAAACTAAAAAATAAAATAAAACTAATTAGTAATTGAAAAGAAAACAAAAAAATAAAAAATAAAAAAAAAAATAATAATAAAAGAAAAATAAAAAAAATAAAATAAAAAAATTCCTAAACTAAAAATCCAATTAGAACTAATTCTAAAATCCAAACAATCAAATAGACAGTCCCCGGCAACGGCGCCAAAAATTGATTCGTGTGTGAGTGTGACTCAAAAAGTATATCAATTAAAAATTACCATACTTCGCAATAGAACGAATTCCTTGCAGAATAGGGCTATCGAAAGGAAGGGGTGTCGAACCTCAGGGACTGTGGTCTGATTGAGTTGAATTGTTAGGACTAATTCTAATTAAATTTAAAAGAAATAAATTCTAATTTTTAATTCTAAATTAACTAATGAAGCAATTGAACAAAAGTAAGAAAAACTAAGGAGTGTAGAGAATATAAGATAAATCTAGGGTAATTGATTTCACCACTAACTTCACAATCAATGGTCAATTGAATTAACTATGGGTCATCATATCATGCATAAGTGGTGTCGGTGGCTACAATCTCACCTTCATCCGTCAAGAAGATAACATATAATTAAGGCTAAGTCATGGACTATCTTCGATTGGCATGGGCCATCTGCCTAACTACTCTAATCTAGGGTGCAGTATGGTTCATCTTCTCTAGGCATAATCCATCAAAGCTTTTAATGATATATTCAATGAAAATCATTATGTAATAATCACTCTCATGATCACAGAAAATAAGAGGGATGAGTTCAATAACAACAATCAAGTATCTAAGACAAGATAAGAAATTATTGAAACTGAATTTATAAGACTTTTATTGTTTAATTCTATAATAAGAATTCTCTAAATTACACAATCTATGAATGAATACAAAAATTTCCAATAATTAGAACAATCAAACCAGTGATGTTTAGTTAGGGTTCCATCAAAAACCCTGGTGGCTGAACTAGCCGCTCATGATACGCCTTGTTCTCCAATGATTCTCTATTCCAAAACCTCTTCAAAGCTGCTGCCAAGCCTCCCTATATAGCCCTAATTTGTCACTTTAAATAGCCAAGAGAATACATCAAAGTCCTAATCCAATTAGGAATTAATTAGGTTTTCCCGCAGTACTAATCAAGTGGGTTTTTCCTGCTGACTTTGGCCCAAATTTTGACCCAATAGAAGTCCAATTTATGGAATTTTGGTGAAATACAAAAGTGTGCAGAATCAAATTTCGTTCAACCCCACTCGAGAATTATGTCGACTTGAGGCTCAAAAATAAGACTTCTGGTCTGTTTTCCAAAATGGGATTAAGATTGTATTATGCGCAGATTTGGACTTTAGGCCCAAAACCTTCTTAAGCAGCTGTAATTCTCTTGGACCTCTTCCTTGGGCTGATTTGAGTTAAAATATGGAGTTCAATGGATCCCTTTGATGTAGGCTTCATCTAACCATCTTGCATGTCATCTTTAAAAGCTCAAAATCATGATTTTAACTGAAATGATCATTAAGGTCCTGAAATTACAGAAAACACTAAAAGGAAGTAAAATCACAAAATAATCTATCACCAAGAGAATAAAATACATAAGTTAAGAGGCTAGAATGCGTAACATTCAACGCCGATCAATGCTCACTTGTAGAATTACATTGCCAAATTAAATGTTGCCTGTTTGAGTTATTTGTGTGCTATTTGCTAAACTTGCATTCATAATTTATGTGCAACTAAAGTCTACTCTAGTTGCATTTGTGTCCATTTTAAGAATAGGTCGAAGATAAAGAAATACAAGGACCATTGTCTGAAGTGAATTTCAGGCTGAATTGTTGTTCAAAAATGTGAGAATGGGATTCAATAAAAGAGAGTTCTATTACAAGTTCATTACAGCTACACTCAAGTGTGTACATATTCAAGCCTATCTTTGAAGAAATTCAAGCATCATTGTGTGCCAAAAGTTCAAGTGCCTTATTCATTATTAAGCAGAACTTTGAAGACCGACAATCAAATTTTAAAGAGTTATTGTTTACTACATCGAACTGACTCAACATTCACTATGTATAATCCAAGTATAGGGATACTTTGGACAGGGGGAGTGTGAGTGATTGTGGTGAGATTGGTGAGATATAGCTTAGGCTTTGGGAAGCCTAGGCTGGGTTAAGAACAAAAATTTTGTTGTGAGAATTGGTGAGGGTGGTTCAAACCTAGGGAGACTATGAACTAGGTTGAGAGCTGGAGTGATTATGTGGTGATATGGGTGAGTGTGAGAGTGATTGTAAGATTACTGTACTACCCTTTCAAACACAGTGAAGCTCAGTTCAGGCCTACGAGCCAAGAGATTTTAACCCCACATTGAGGTTTTCCTCTATAAATCTCTATGTCAAGTTTCTGTGATTTGAGTGTGCTATCCTTAGAGCAATTTTAGGAAAAAAAATTGAAGAACTTATTCACCCCCTCCCCCTCTAGGTTCATCAGATATGGTATCACAGAAATAGGTATCGTACCGGTTATATTATTAATGCCGAACCTTAGTCCTTCAAATCTTCCAGAAATACATCTAAGAAATCACACACTACCACTAGATATATCTCTGTCGGCATCTCCTCTCCCTCAGCCAAAAGACTAGTTGAGATATACTGTATCGCTCCCGACTACCAAATCCATAGCATGATGCAATATAGGAATCACTCTGATCCCCAACAAAACTAATGCAATTGCCTTTAGGCTAACAAATCGCCACTCACCTTTTAAAATAATATATTGTGGCATGAAACTTTGACAACCAACCATCCTAAGGTTGATATCAAAACTACTCATGTCTAGAAGAATGAAATCAAACTCAAGTGTTCGTCTGGCTATCTCAATAGCTCATCCCTAGCACACTCCATTAAGAATCATTGTACTGCCCATTACCGTATCAACACAAATAGCTCAATCCAATGGACTAAGTTTAGCCCCAATGCCCATGCAAATAATGAAGTAATAAATGAGTAAGTCGCACCCGAATCAATCAATACACGTGCCTAAGAACTCTACACTAGAAATATATCTTTGACCATTGAAGGTCCTGTTGAGGTGTCTGCGAGTGTCACAGCATATACTCAGCCATGTGCCCTTTGATCCTGTGCTCCACTAGTTTGAAAAATCAACAGTTGCGTGGATGCACTAGGGTTAGATCCCATCACTAGTCTTCACTATAAGGACCATGACCATTTTTGGCCAGTTTTCTTTTATTTTTGTTTATTTTCATATAAATATTTTAAATGATTATTTATACATTTTTAAACATGAGATACATGTTTGGGGACTTGTATAAGTGTTCGAGTAAGTTTTGGGAGTGTTTTGCAAAAGTTGATTTTTTTGGGTCAAACTGACCCGAGACAATTATGGTAATCCTTGTTAAATGATTTTTTTGTTGAATTTAAGTATGTTTAAATATGTATCAAAGTGAGTGATGATGTGAATTGTGTTTACATGCCTAAGTGTTAGCAATTGTGGATAAATGTGTGAGATATAAATTTGTAATTGGCATATTTCGGTGATCAAAACCTGATTGATCGAGTTGTAATTTTCATATTATTCTTTGTATCGATCATCGATAACCTCAAGCTGATATTCAAGTGCATGGAAGCTGATAAATCAGTTAGAACACCATATAGTATAGGTAAGTATGGTGAGGACACTTTGCACTTTTTAGTTCCGAGCCTATTTTGAAAAACTAGGGTTTAAATACAAAATTTAGGGTTTTTCAAAGTAGGACCGGTCCCCAATATTTAGGACCTGTCTAACTTTTCTCGATAGTTTAGTTTCTGCAGGTTTTCAAAAAGTCCCACTGGTCCTATTTATTCGGCACCGGTCCCACTTAGCCTGTTCCAAATAGGAAATAGATTTTGATAGAAATCCTGATTCCTATTAGGTTTGAAACTTCTAGGAAAGTTCTATTTTGGTATTTAACTCCTTTTCCAAGTAGAATTAGAACTTCCTTGCCTATATATATGTATTCATATTTTCTCTACAAGTAAGCCCTGAAAAATTAATATTTTAGAGAGAGAAAGTAAATACAGTATAATTAGGGTTATATATTTTTAAGAACACACATTCATACTACACGAGTGATTTTTAGGATGGTGTTCTACTTCTGATTAGCTGCTCAGAAACTGCATCAAATCTATTTGCTGATCAGAACATTGGATTAAAGATTCTTCGTTTACTTGCTTGCTGAGGAAGAAAGGTGAACAGATTGCACTACGTAGGGAACAAAATACTTGCTGAGTATTTTGGTTCTTCCAGTAACCTTTCTGTAAGGGTGGTGACGTTAGCCATAAGTCTGCAGCAGTCGGACGTGTTGTCATAATCATAAGCCTGAGGTGTTCCGCATCAGATCCTTGACAGAGTGAAGAGGGGTGTGAGACTGAGACAGAGTCTGTTGTACTTTGCTTCATCATAGTGAATTGGTTTCCTGAGGCGTGCTGCCTCCCTCCGTGGTTTTTTTTGCATTGGATTTCCACGTATATCTGGTGCATTCTTTTCTTTACTTGCACTTTATTTTATTTACTTGCTTTAATTATTTGGTTAATTGGACTTAAAATTGAATTAATTAAAAATTTAGCAAATGAACAAGTGATCCTATTCACCCCCCCTTTAGGTTCTAAAATACTTTTTGCAGCTGCTTCCGCACCGCGCAACTCACAATTGGTATCAGAGCAGTGTTCTCTAATTTGTGAGTAGTTCCTTGCGAAGTATTTTTAAAATCAAAATTTATTTTTATTTTTAAAAATCATCATGGAATCTAGTATGAAAAAGGGTGGATCGATTCAGCGAACTCCTTTGTTTGATGGTTGAAATTATACTTTCTGGAAGTCTCGCATGAAAGCCTTTTTAAAATCTCAAGGAGAGAGAGTTTGAATCGCTGTAGAGAATGGCTATAAAATTCCTACCACTACCACTGGTGAGGGTGATGCTGTTGTGACTATAGAGAAGGATAAGGCAACATGGTCTAATGCTGAACATGAAAATGCAAATAATAACAACAAGGGTTTATATGCTATATTTAGTTCTGTTGTTCCTTCTGATTTTTCTAGAATTTCTGCATGTTCCACTTCAAAAGAAGCATTGGATATTTTACAGGTAACTCTTGAGGGTACCACCAAGGTAAGGAGATCTAAGCTACAAATGCTTGCTACTAAATTTGAAACAATTAGAATGGATGAAGATGAGATGTTTTTTGATTTTTATTCTACGCTTAATGATATTGTTCAAAGTAGTTTTAACCTTGGTGAGAAAATTCCTTCTTTTTAGATTATTAGAAAAATCATGAGATCATTGCCTGATAGGTTCCAAGCTAAGTTGGAAGCCTTAGATGAGAGCAGAGATGTAGATTCTATAGAGGTGGCTGAGTTAGTTGGATCAATTCAAACTTTATGAAGAACCATGTGAAAGCAAGCTGCCAAAACTTTTTGAGAAATTGCTGGAAGCTTATGATAAAAAATCTGAGAAGCTGAAGCAAGAAAAATCTGAGAAATAGACTTTGAAGAAAAAGAATGAAGATCAAGTGAAGTTAATTGAAGAAAGTAAAACTGAAATTCTGAATCTTCAAGGCAAAGTCAAGTTTCTCGAAAGTGAGGTAAGTCAAGCTATTTCTGCTAGAGATTCTCTTATTGTTAGAATTAATTTTCTTGAGGCTAAATTGAAAAAATCATAAGAGAAATTAATTGCTTTTACTTCTGGACAGATTAAGCTTGATAGCATGATTAGTGTTGGTAAGCCTGTAGGAGATAAGACTGGATTAGGTTTTGTTGGGTCATCATCTAAGGGAAAAACTATTTTTGTTAAACCCAAGAATTTAATTGTGTCTGAACCCAAACCTAAGTCTCAAGTTGAGTCTGTGCATGCTAATGTTGTGTCCAATGTGCTTTATTGTTCTTTTTGTGGTAAGACTGGACATAGTCAACACTATTGCTATAAAAAGAGAAAACATTCTATTTCTGATCTTCATGTGCATAATTCTTTTGCTAGGAATAGGGTTCATGCTAAAAAGCCACATTATTGGAACAAACCCGAAAATTCTCAAGGTAAAAAGAATCCAAATAAAAAGAAGAATGTTTTTATTTTTCCACAATTCTTTCCTGATAAGCTGCATGTTAAAACTATCTGGATGAAAAAGGAAGATTTGGAGAAGTTTGTGCCTGTTGATACTATGGGATTTACTCCTAATAGGTCTTTGGGTGCAAAACCCCCTAACTGAGTCATTTAGGACTTTGATGGTCATGGACTGAGCTTATGTTCATTATTTGTTTTCTATTGGACCATATCTTTTTGGTTATGATAGGTTTTGTTTATTTTTAGTAATAATCATATGAGATTATGACAATTATATTTTTCTGAGAAATGATGTGATTTCTTTATATTTCTTTTTAATTTCACTTTGATTTGTGAATGCATAATTGGGACACTTAGTTTGTCAATGAAGGAAGTACTTGATTTTATGATCTAAACATTGATGACCAATGTGTTGTATTTATTTCTTTTTAGAGGTAAATCTTTTAAGTCCATACAATTTGTGCACTAGTCCAACTCTGAGAGAATTGATTGAAAACTAATGTGAAGTTGACTAGAATATATTGTATGAGTAGCATTGAAAGCTTAAATGATTAATGAAAAAAATGATGAAAAAATTTATGATTTTATTCAGCATGAAAAAAAAAATAAAAAAAAATGATGAAAATCTGCTGAATATCTAAGACAAAAGGAAAAGGTTACGTTCGGGATGTGTTTGTAGCTTCCACTACAATGTAAATCTCCAATGAGATATCTTTAAAAAAAATATTAAAGAGTTATTTTGAGAAAAATAGCTGGCTGCCCATAAGAGTGAAAGCCACCATCTTAGAAAAAGAAAAAAAAATGAATGAAAGAAAAATAAATGATTGATCATGTAAAGTTATATTTGCTTATTATCCAATATATTTTATAAGATGAATCAAAGAAATTTGATTAATTTTTGATGAAGTTGGATTGCACACACACACATGGATTTATTAGATGAATTTTTAAATTTTATAAATATTTGTGTGTTGGAAGTTGTGTCATGATCATGAATTCGAGGATGAATTTTAAAGACAATCTATGGGTTTTAAAATTCTGCATTTATAAATGTTTGAAAATTTTCAAAAATTTTAGAACTCATGTTATTATCTGAAAAATGTGCTTTGATTATTCTCATAAGATTATTCATGTTTTTATTTTTTTTTCTCTTACAAAATTTTCAAAATTCCAAAAATATGTTTATTTTGATTTTGTGTTTATTTTTCACTCTTTATGTGCTTAATTGCTAAATCAGATTGAAAAAATGTATTTTTGGTGAATTAGAGGTCTAAAGTGTAATTTTTCATAATTCACAAAGTTGGACCGGTCCCCATTATTGAGCACCGGTCGCACTTCTGCCGGTTCTGAGGAACCGAGAGAAGTTGGACCGGTCCCTAAATAGGAGGATCAGTCGCACTAAGCGGATGCCCAATTTTGATGAAATTCATGCGCGTGCCTTAATGTTTTAAGTGGCGTTCTTTGTACACTCGCACACACACTCATATCTCTTAAACTTTCACCCTCAAGCTCTCTAAAACACTCTAACTCACTTACACTCTTCCTCTTCTATATTTCTTGTGATCATTGATTATTGGAGGTTGGGATTGAACTTTTAAAGATTGTTGGTTGATTGATTGTTGAATTGGGTGATATTGTGCAAACAAATATCTTTAAAATTTGAGGATTTTAGACTTGCACTACAAGTGTTTGATATAATTCTTTAATGGAGCTTGTGATCTTGTTTATGCTTCCATTTATTGTGACTTTCATGATTAGGTCTAAAAGAGATAATAGAGTGCTTTTAAAAGCAAAAGGAATTTTGATTTGAAATATCTTGGTTGAGAGTCCTTATGTGATTTGGATAACATATTTGGATGTTTTATCTTTCATAATCAAAGTATTTGTCATTATCATTGAGGTGAATACAACTGTTATGACTCAATTGTTGATATTCTTGATATTAACAGGTGGTATTATTTTGTAATATTTGAGGACAAATCTTGATAGACCACCTATAGAGAATAATGATTCGAGCTTTATGAGTACCCAATGTATCTTTGATAATGTACATCATTCACTCTCCGACATCACTAATGATAATTAGTTTTTAGGCTTTGATGCTTTGATGATTCAGACTAGTTCATCTGTTTGCTAGGTTTAGGACTTAGACTTGTTTATTTTTGGATATACATGGTGTCTTTGACTAGGTTGAATGTCTATTCTAATACCATACTTGTGCTTGGATCATACTTTTGTGGACTTTGATACAAATTTCAACGGATGAAGTTACATGTCCAAGGATGTCTTTTTGATAGATGTTGATATCTAGTTTTTGGAGCTCATGCTGATGATGCAGAGGATGATTAGACTTTAGGTCTTGCTATCTTTTGTTCTAGACTGTTGTTGATTTCTTTATCTTTGATGTCTAGATATTTATTTTTAATATGTTTTGATTATTTCATCGACTGATATGTTTTGGATATTTATTTGATCAGTGATAATTTTTGCTTCATTATTGTCTTAATCTCTCTATGTGCTTCATGAATTATCTGGTTTTTACTTTGTCAATTTGTTCCAAAAAGGGGGAGAGATGATATTGTTATATGCATAGGATGAGGTTCTTTGACAAAGGGGGAGGAGATATATTTATCAGATATTTTTCTTAGGGGGGAGATAAATATGATTATATTTTTTTATTAAACTTTTCATAGGTGGTGCTGTTTAAGAGCTGTGTAGGTACAACAGGTTGTTATTCTAACCATCTTGAACATACAAGTGAAGCTTCTGATGATCAGTTCTATATTTTTATGTATTTTTGGGCAAACATTGTAATCTAATTTTTCCAATGGGTTAGGTTATAATTGTCTAGGTGGTTTTGTCACGAAATTGCCAAAGGGGGAGATTGTAAGATATAAATTTGTAATTGGCATATTTCGGTGATCAAAACCTGATTGATCGAGTTGTAATTTTCATATTATTCTTTGTATCGATCATCGACAACCTCGAGCTGATATTCAAGTGCATGGAAGCTGATAAATCAGTTAGAACACTATATAGTACAGGTAAGTATGGTGAGGACACTTTGCACTATTTAGTTCTGAGCTTATTTTGAAAAACCAGGGTTTAAATGCAAAATTAAGGGTTTTTCAAAGTAGGATCGGTCCCCAATATTTAGGATCGGTCCAACTTTTCTCGGCAGTTTAGTTTCTGCAGGTTTTCAAAAATTCCCACCGGTCCTATTTATTTGGCACCGGTCCCACTTAACCTGTTCCAAATAGGAAATAGATTTTGACAGAAATCCTGATTCCTATTAAGTTTGAAACTTCTAGGAAAGTTCTATTTTGGTATTTAACTCCTTTTCCAAGTAGAATTAGAACTTCATTACCTATATATATGTATTCATATTTTTTCTACAAGTAAGCCCTGAAAAATTAATATTTTAGAGACAGAAAGTATATACAGTATAATTAGGGTTATATATTTTTAAGAATACACATCCATACTACACGAGTGATTTTTAGGATGGTGTTCTACTTCTGATTAGCTGCTCAGAAACTGCATCAAATCTATTTGCTGATCAGAATATTGGATTAAAGATTCTTCGTTTACTTGCTTGCTGAGGAAGAAAGGTGACTAGATTGCACTACGAAGGGAACAAAATACTTGCTGAGTATTTTGGTTCTTCCAGCAACCTTTCTGTAACGGTGGTGACGTTAGCCGAAAGTCTGCAGCAGTTGGACGTGTTGTCACAATCATAAGCCTGAGGTGTTCCGCATCAGATCCTTGACAGAGTGAAGAGGGGTGTGAGACTGAGACAGAGTCTGTTGTACTTTGCTTCATCATAGTGAATTGGTTTCCTGAGGCATGCCGCCTCCCTCGTTTATTTTTTTCGCATTGGGTTTCCACGTATATTTGGTGCATTCTTTTCTTTACTTGCACTTTATTTATTTACTTGCTTTAATTATTTGGTTAATTGGACTTAAAATTTAATTAATTAAAAATTAAGCAAACGAGCAAGTGATCCTATTCACCCCCCCTCTAAGTTCTAAAATACTTTTTACAATCGCTTCCGCACCGCGCAACTCACAAAATGTTGCTTAATAACATGAATTATCGTTGTGGAGACTATGTGATACATGATGCATTTTACATGTTTAACAGAATGCATTAAAATGATCATTCTTATAAATGTTGCATTGTTATATGCATGGAAATACATATTTTAGCATGAAAATTAAGTGGTTTATGATGCACTTGGAATATGAAATTGTTGCATTTTCATATGCATGGAAAGAACATGTTTGAGCATGGAATGCAAATGGCTTATGATGCATTTGAAATTATATGTGTTGCCATACTTGAACCTTATGTGATTAGTTATTAATTTTGGGAGGAGGTCAGAAAGTAATGAGGGCATAGATCCCTAGGGTGTAAAACCCAAAACTTGGCGAAGGTAGTTACTTTAGACCATCAGGTTAATAGCCCATAAATATAGATTTGGTTCCTTCTAGACCCTTGGGTTGATCACCCGTTAAGATAGATATTTTGGATAATTGGCTCAATTAGCGTTTATCCGATGGTTCTATGAATACTCTCACTTTGTACGATTATGAACTTGTGTGCTACTTGTTTGATTTCGGTATCTATGTGACTTGGTGTTTAAGTCTTGTTGATGAATTGTGATATTCAAATCGATGCTTGCATGGCCTTGTACTTCAATTGAGCATTGTTGAGCATGTACATTGTTGTATGCCATGTAGTATGTTGGAATGCCATGATAGCATCTCATGATGATTGAAAGTATGCCATATAGTACATAAGGATGCCATGATTGCATTCATGTAGGTTGTGTCGAGTCAATGCATAAGTTGATTTGTGTATCTCTATTGGGCATGTTGATGCTCACCTCCTTTCCCCAAACATTTTACAAATAGGGCACCGGTTGTTGATGGAGCTTGAGGCGCTTGGATTATGAGATCTATATTTTGTATCTATCATTTATGTTATGCTTCACATATCATGTTTAGGCATTTATTGAACTTGTAATCTAAATTTAAATGTTGGATTCGATATGTGTGAGCTACGCTTGGTACTTGGATCAATTAAGGACAATGTATGGATTTATGTTTAATTTGGATTTCTTTCCTCTCCATTGTATAGTTAAGGGTTTATTGTATGGAATGTATGATGATTACCATTTCAAACATGTTGCAAGGTTGTATAGATGATCCTAAATTGTTAGAATGGGTTTTGTGCATAATATTGAAACAAGTGTGAGAAATCAAGATTCTGCAAAGAAAGGCATTTCGATCAGGCAAAATTCCCATTTCGCATGATCGAAATACTCAGATTGTGCAAAACTTATTTTTTGATTATATGAAAAATTGCAGAGTTAAAAAGTGTCAAAAGTCCCGAGAGTTGTAAATTTTTTATATTACTTTGCAAGTACTTCGCATGATACAATATTTTCGATCTTGCGAAACCATTTTTTCGATTATGCGAAAGTATGACTTTGATTATGCGAAGCTTATATTTTGATTGTGCGGAATTTACTGCTTAAACTTGGTTGGACATATATGTATGGCTATGTATGGGGTCCATGAAGATTTGTTGATAATGCATTATGCATCAACACATAGAAGAATAGAATTATGCTTCTGTTGATTATGAAATGATGACTTAGGATGTATTTCATTACAACATATTTGGTGAGGGATTGAGGTATTAATAAAGGTAAAGGTTCCTGCGACAAGTCATGACCCGGGAGTCGGGGCGTAACAATTTGGTATACAAACATGATATCATAGTGTGATTGATGTGGGGTGATGATGTGTAACATAATCACCCTCAATTTTTGGGAGTCAAAAATTAGGGCGTGACACTCACACTTTGAGTAGACATAGCTGGCTGTGGTGGAGGCACTGCTCTATAGCTCGACTGTGCAGTCATGGTCTAAGCCGGTCTTTGCTTTGCACTCGGTCCACCCTTAGTATTCCCACTCTACTGTGGGCAATGCTAATCATGTGCCCCTACTGTCGACAACCAAAACTAGCCATCGTGCTAGGCGGACCCATAAGTTGACTTAAAGGACAATTTGACTTGTAGTGTTCTAGTTGCTTACAGTTGAAGCACACCAAATCCGGCCTAGTAGATTTCAAGGGCAAATGAGTGGTATTTGTAGAATGTGTCATAGGCTATCCCATTAAACCCACCATATGTGAAGAACCACTATTGAACTTCTTCCCTACATGCCCTTCCGAAACCACTGTCAAAGCCTTGCCTTGCCTCAATGCCTCTTTTTTCTCTTGCCTATCATTTGTTTTAGCTTATGACATCAAGGCCTTCTCTTCCACCTTGATATATACTTTCAAGCCCAAAATGGATATGTATGGCCTAATCAGACGATGAAGGCCATTGACGAACCTCAATGTCTTTTAGTCCTCATCTCTTACTACTTCGGGTGCAAAGCGTGAAAGAGAAATAAACTTGTTTTCATATTCTATCATGGTCATGCCATTATGAACCAAATCCTCAAAGCCCTCCTCTTTGGTCTAGGAAAATAATGCTCAAGGAATAGAGTCTTGAACTCTTCCCATGGCATCATCTCAATATCGTGTCAGTCGCTCACTGACTTCCACCGAAGCTCAGCTCCACCCAAAAACAAGTATGTAGCAAGTATGAATTTCATCCCATCATCGCGTGTAGACATCATTTTTAAGTGTTTTTCCACTTGCTCCAACCAATTATCCACTATCAATGGATTAGAACTCCCGTCAAAGATTAGAAGTATCAATTTCTTAAATTGAGTTATGTATTTAAATCTCCTTTTACTCTCACTCTTTTCTGGTTGTACTATCGGTTATTGTACCTCAATACCGGTTGCTCTTACGAAGTCTCTAAGAGATGCAATCATATCGGTGACCAAATGGTCTCCCTTTGGGAACTCCCTCCCCAACTGCCCCTCCTCGATGTCTAGGTGACATATCTCTATATTGTCAAGATATAGATCAATACAATAAGTTGTCTCATGCAATGTAGTCAACATGATCAAACTATAACACAACATAACAACATGTTATTACTTTTGTAAGTAACACGTAGTCATGCTTTGCAACACACATTTAATCACATAAACATGTTATCAAATCAACACATAACATATAACACATGTTATCACATAAACACTTACTATGTTATCATGTAAGCACATTTCAAATGCACAAAATTTCTCTAATTAACTTTGTCATATCTACACGTGTTTCTAGGTTTTCAAACTCGAAGGTTCTAGCCAATCATGCATACTTCTCATTTTACCAATATAATGACACAACCATTCTCACAAGTTTATACATGTAGAAATGAACATAAATGAAGAATTGTCATTTAAACTATCTAGCATTCTACCATACTTATAATGTAGGAAAATCATAAGACATAAACATTACATGTTCTCGAAACATAAGTGGCCTTTATATGTTCATCACATGCATATAGTCCACAATCTGGGCATACATTCAAGTAAATCAATAATAAGTCTTTAAGTGAAACCGAAATCCGCTCCATGCCAACTTTACCATTGGGAAGATTCCACCACTTCTTTCCCATTTTTTGAAAATAGTTAATCCTCATGGGATGAGCAACCACACGCTTAATAGGAATGTCTAAAATACAATTCCGCAAGTTCCGTGAATACCACATAAACATACATTTGCATTTAATAATGTGAAAAAAATATTCGTATATCGCAACCATATCATAAGCAACATACAATGCAACATGATATGCATAACTCCCTCATCCTCTTCACATATCCATTTGTTTCCAATTCCCTTGGAACCAATCCCACCTATCCGAGGCTCTAATACTAGTCCACCTCATTGTAGTACTCCGATTTAGGTAGTATCCTCTTCCATTCTAACGGGGCTGTTATACCAGGCCACCCCACAAGGTTTCCCTTTATCAGATCTTCTCGTCAAGAGGACATTACTGTCCAATTAAGCTCACCACCCTCACCATGCCAATGAAGATGAATAACCACATGTTCATGTTAGTATACATTTACAATTCAATCAATGTAGTAATAATTGTCATTCTTGCATATTTTCTAAATAATGTCATATGCATTCACATTGAACATATTACATATTTTTCATATTTCATGTACCGCCCCGATCCCCCGAATCCCAAGAAACTGGAGGTTAACCCATCCATTAGTCCCAATGGACCCTTTTTACCCTTTATAAAGTACCATGCTTTGATACCATTCTGTAATGCCCCGATCCCCTAACTCCCGGGAAACTGAAGGTTAACCCATCCATTAGTCCCAATGAACCCTTTTTACCTTCTATAAAGTACCATGCTTTGATACTATTCTGTCATGCCCCAGAATTCGTACTGCCGGGACTCCCCCGGACCGACCTCGAATCCTGAGTGTGAACCCATTCACTCAACCCCGTGACCCCTCATTACCCTCAAGTACTACGGAAGCTTAACTCTATTATTGCACATAGATATGCACACTCCACCTCACCCAATCCCAATGGGCCCTACATGAAGACATATCACCTTGGTGGGAATTCTATTAAATCCGCACTCTTATGAATCACTCACTTTTATGACTCAACACTTTGTGTGTTTATAATTTGAAGCTAAGACTTATCCCATTGGATGGAGAATCCAAAAATACTTAATTTTAAAAAAAAAATAAACACCCAATTTCGATCTAGAACGAAGAAATTACGCCGAATCGAAGTTTAAAAAAATGCTGTGAATAGTAACTTTGATTGTCCGAAACTGGGGTTTCGATTGTGCGAACAAAAGTTCAATTATGCAAAAATTTCACTCTCTCGGGACCCTGAACCTGCAATATTTCATACGATCGAAATGGGGGTTTCGATTGTGCGAAATTACCCCTGTCTGGAGCCTACAAATCACCATAATTCACCACCACTTCACACAATCGAAATGGGGGTTTCGATTGTGCAAAATGGGCATTTCGCACGATTGAAATTCTATCCACAGGACCTCCAACAACCCAACATCTACAAGAGCCAGCGTATCGTAAGAGAAACGCTAATCAAAGAAAAATGTTCGACCGAGCCATTTTCCAAAGCTAGCCCAACTCTGGCAATATGCCTTCCTTGTATCCCATCTCAATCCCAATTGCCAACCTCGGTAATACATTCATCAATCTCACAAGTCCCTAAGTATCTCTATGGACTTAAACTCTCGCAAACTTCCTTGCGGTATCTCTTCATTACTCACTAATGAGACTTAATCGCTGATAGGAGTTGAATGTTACGCATTCTAGCCTCTTAACTTATGTATTTTATTCTCTTAGTGATAGATTATTGTATGATTTTACTTTATTTTAGTGTTTTCTATATTTTCAGGGCCTTAATGATTATTTCAGTTAAAACCGTGCTTTTGGGTTTTTAAAGAAGACATCCAAGATGGTGAGATGAAGTCTACATCAAGGAGATTCACTCAACTATTTATTTTAACTCAAATCAGCCCAAGAAAGAGGTCCAAGAGAATTACAGCTGCTTAAGAAGGTTTCGGGCCTGAAGCCCAAATCTGCGCATAATACAATCTTAATCCCATTTTGGAAAACGGACCAGAAGTCTTATTTTTGAGCCTCAAATCGACATAATTCTCTCACAAGGTTGAACGAAATTTGATTCTGCACACTTTTGTATTTCATGAAAATTCCGTAAAACGGACTTCTAGTGGGTCAAAAGTTGGGCCGAAGTCAGCAGGAAAAACCTACCTGATTAGTGCTGCGGGAAACCCTAATTTATTCCTAATTGGATTAGGACTTTGGTGTATTCTCTTGGGGAATAAAGTGATGACTTGGAGGCTGAATTGGGGAGAGATTGGAGATTGGACAGAGAGAACAGAGCTTGGAGAAGGCTGAGAAGAGAACAGAAACATATTGCAGAGCCATTGGAGAACGAAGTCATACGCGTAATTCAGAAAGATGATATCTTCTTCCTCAACAGTTGAAGCTTCTTCTTCTACCATGAGCGGCTAGTTCATCCACTAGGGTTTTGATGTAGCCCTAACAAAGCATCAATGGTTTGATTGTTTTAATTATTGGGGACCTTTATATACATGCATAGATTGTGTAATTGTGAGGATTCTTATTAAGGAATTGAGCAATAAAAGTCTTGTAAATTCAATCTCAATGATTTCTTATCTTGTCTTAGATATTTAGTCGTTGTTATTGAACTCAATCTCTCTTGTTTTCTGTGATCATGAGAAAGGTTATTACACAATGGTAATCACTGAATATATTATTATGAGCTTTGATAGATTATGCTTAGAGAAGATGAACCATACTGCACCCTAGATTAGAGTAGTTAGGCAGATGGCCCATGCCAATTGAAGATAGTCCATGGCTTAGCCTTAATCATATGTTATCTTCTTGATGGATGAAGGTGAGCTTGTAGCCACCGACACCACTTATGCATGATGTAATTCCCCTATAGTTGATTCAATTGACCATTGATTGTGGAGTTAGTGGTGAAGTCAAACACCCTAGGTTTCTCTCCTATTATCTTCATTATCTGTTTACCTTTGATTTATTTTATTTTATCTTTTTAATTAGTTTAAAAATCAGAATTCTTTTCTTCTAAATTTAATTAGAATTAATTATGTGTTCCAACTCATCAGACCATAATCCCTGAGGTACGATATCCCTTTCGATAGCCCTATTCTGCAAGGAATTCGTTCTATTGCGAAGTGTGGAAATTTTTAATTGATATACTATTTGAGTCACACTCACACACGAATCTATTTTTGGCGCCGTTGCCAGGGATTATCTATTTGACTGATTGGATTTTACAGAATTAGTTTTAATTGGATTTTTAGTTTAGGAAATTTTTATATTTTATTTTTAATTTTGTTTTTGTTTTCTTTTCAGGTGCTTTCGGTAAATATATGCAAGGTCGTCGTTCTGTGGCTGATCCTTTGATACCTCTTGATCCTGAGCCTGAACGTACTCTTAGACAACAGAGGACCATCCCTATTGATACCATTGTGCAAGAGGAAGAATTAATTGAAGACATGGCAGAAGAGAGGAATAATAACCTTGTTCCTAATGCTGATGGAGAAAGAGCTAGACTGCTTAGGGAGTACTATGTTCCTGAGACATATACCTCGCCAGCAGGTTTTCAATTGCCCAATGTCATAGCACAGAATTATGAGATCAAGTCCAGCATTATTCAGATGCTACCATCTTATTTTGGGCTGACTCAAGAAGACCCTTACAAGCATATGGATGACTTCATTGAAGTGTGCTCAACTACAAAAATTCACAACTTCTCTGAAGATGCTTTCAGAATGAGACTTTTTCCATTCTCTCTGAAAGACAAAGCAAAGTATTGGTTCAACTCTCTACCGGCTGGTTCTATCACGACTTGGACTCAGATGCAACATGAGTTTCTCAAGAAGTATTTTCCTATAGGGAAGACCAATCAGTTCAGACGTGCTATCACTGGTTTCTCCCAACATGAGGGGGAACAATTTTATGAGACATGGGAAAGATTCAAGGACCTTCTTAGGAAGTGTCCCCATCATCAAGTTCCTAAGTGGCAACTAGTGCAGAGTTTTCATGAAGGGCTCATAGAAGCCAACAGACAGATGGTTGATGCGTCATGTGGAGGTACTTTTATGTTGAAGAGTGAAGAAGAGGCATGGACCTTATTTGAAAATCTTAGTGACAACTCTCCACAACATGTGTCCTTTACTCGTTCTAGCAGACCTGCCACTACCAGGAAGACTGATGGGATTTTTGAGGTTGGTGCTTCAGAAGTTATGTCAACTAATATTGATTTAATTGCACAGAGGGTAGCAGCAATTATGGCTGCCAATCAAACTCCTTCTGCTTCAAATTCTTCATTGCTAGGCCCTTGTGAATTTTGCTCTAGTCCTATGCATAATGTGAGCAATTGTCCTTCAATGGGGTAATTTTCTGATATTCAACATGAGCAAGTTCAAGCTACTTTCACTGGACCAATGAATCCTCCACGAGGTAATACTTACAATCCCACATGGAAGAATCATCCTGGTTTTTCTTACAGTAACCAAGGGGCAGCAATGCAACCATCATATCAACCTAGGACTTTTGTGCCTCAACAACAATATCAAACACAAAGTCCTATGGCCCAAAGAATTTCTACTATTAAAGACAAGCTGACTCTTACCTTGTCTAAATTTGACAAGCTTGATTCTCTTATAGAGACAGTGCAAGCTACTGCAGCAACAGTACAATCTACAGTTCAGCTAGTGCACTCGCATTCTCAATCCATTGCCAAACTGGAATCTCAGTTTGGACAGCTTGCTACTTCATTGAGTAGAAGAGAAGAAGGGAAGCTCCCTAGTCAACCAATTGCTAATCCAAGAGGGATGCAAGCTTCCACAAGCAACCCACACCATGAGCAAGTTCAAGCCATTACCACTTTGAGAAGTGGGAAAATAATTGACAATAAGGTGAGTGAAAAGAAAGAAGAAGAAAAAGTGACCACAAGTCCAAGTGCTGAAATTCCTTATGAGCCCAAGGCTCATTTCCCACAACGTTTTCTTGAAGCATCTAAATTGGGGAAGCAAGGGGACAAGCTGCATGACATGATGGAGGTGTTTCGCCAAGTGAAGATTAATTTGCCACTCCTTGATGCCATCAAGCAAATTCCTCCTTATGCAAAATTTTTGAAGGACTTGTGCACTCAGAAAAGGTGTTCTAAAAGCCATGTGCCAAAGAAAGTAATGCTGCCACAACAAGTAAGTTCAATAATTCAGCAGTGTACTCCTCCCAAGTACAAAGATCCTGGTGCTCCAACTATCTCATGCATTATTGGGGAGCACCATGTGGATAAAGCTCTTCTTGATTTGGGTGCAAGTGTGAATTTGCTACCCTATTCAGTTTACTTACAATTGGGCTTGGGAGAATTGAAGCCTACCTCGGTGGTATTACAATTTGCAGACAGATCAACAAAGCAACCCCGAGGAATCATAGAAGATGTGCTCATTAAAGTGGACAAGTTCTACTTTCCTGTTGATTTCATTGTACTTGACACTGAGCCGGTTCACAATCCGAAGAGGCACATTCCTGTGATCCTTGGTCGACCTTTCTTAGCTACTGCTGATGCTTGCATAAATTGTAGGTCAGGGATCATGGATATTTCATTTGGCAACATGAATGTCAAGCTTAATGTGTTCAATGCTATCCAACACCCTCCAGATCAGAGTGATGTGTTCTGCATGGATGATATTGATGAATGTGTGGAGGAATTTGTTTCATCCTCTATATCTCGAAACTCCCTGGAGGTATGTAAGTCTTTTTATGACTTTGAGAACATTAATGATGAAGGGTTGTGTGAAGAAGTGCATGCTATGCTGGAAGTGGATGCTATTCAGAATACTCCACCATGGAGAATTCCAATTGAGCCACTACCTTTTCTCTCTAGCACTCCCTTGGTGCCTTCATTGGAGTCCCCTCCAGAATTAGAGTTGAAGCCTTTGCTTGACAAATTGAAGTATGTATTCTTGGGGGCACAGAAAACTCTTCCTGTTATAATTGCCTCTGATCTGACAGAAATTCAAGAGAAGAGCTTAGTAGAGGTTTTATACCAACATCGTGAAGCAATTGGATGGAGTGTTGCTGATCTTAAGGGCATTGATCCCTCAGTTTGCATGCATAAAATCCATTTGGAAGAAGGATGTAAGCCAACTAGAGAGGCACAGAGGCGACTGAACCCCAACATGAAGGAGGTGGTAAAGAAAGAGGTTGTCAAGTTACTTGATGCAGGAATCATTTATCCAATTTCTGACAGCACATGGGTGAGTCCGACACAAGTGGTTCCAAAGAAATTTGGTCTTACCATTGTCCCTAACTCCATGGGAGAGCTTGTTCCACAACGTACTGCCACAGGTTGGCGTGTTTGCATTGATTACCGAAAGCTCAATTCTATGACAAGGAAGGATCACTTCCCTCTTCCATTCATTGACCAAATACTTGAAAGGTTAGCTGGTCAGAGCTATTATTGCTTTCTAGATGGTTACTCTGGTTATAACCAAGTAGCTATGGATCCAGAAGATCAAGAGAAGACCACTTTCACTTGTCCCTTTGGTACTTTTGCGTATCGTCGTATGCCTTTTGGATTATGTAATGCTCCGGCTACATTCCAGAGGTGTATGATGGCCATCTTTTCTGACATGGTGGAAAAATTCTTGGAGGTGTTCATGGATGACTTCTCTATTTTTGGATCATCCTTTGAACAATGTTTGAGCAATTTATCCCTTGTGCTTCAAAGGTGCCGAGAACGGAATTTGGTACTTAGTTGGGAGAAGAGCCATTTTATGGTGAAAGAAGGAATTGTATTGGGCCATATTGTTTCAGAGAGGGGCATTGAAGTTGATAAAGCAAAAATCGACCTAATTGCAACTCTGCCTCATCCAACTTCGGTAAGGCAAGTTCGATCTTTCTTAGGCCATGCCGGGTTCTATAGAAGATTCATCAAGGATTTCAGTAAAGTGGCTCGACCATTGTGCCATTTGTTATCTAAAGATGTTCCCTTTATCTTTGATGAAGATTGTGTGAAAGCTTTTGAAAAGCTTCGGTCTCTGTTATCCTCTGCACCAATTATGCAGTCTCCAAAATGGGCTGTAACTTTTGAAATCATGTGTGATGCCTCTGATTATGCAGTGGGAGTCGTGTTGGGACAAAGAGAAGAGAAACGACCACATGTCATCTACTACACTAGTAAGACTCTCTCTGATGCCCAACTCAATTATACAACCACAGAGAAATAGCTTCTAGCTGTAGTGTTTGCCTTGGACAAATTTCGTTCTTATTTATTGGGGTCCAAGGTGGTTGTCTACTCTGATCATGCAGCATTGAGACACTTATTGGCAAAGAAAGAAACCAAACCGCATCTTATTCGGTGGATTTTATTGCTGCAAGAATTTGATTTGGAAATAAAAGACAAAAAGGGGACGGAGAATGTGGTTGCAGATCATTTATCTCGAATCGAGTCTGAGCCGGTATTTGATGCATTACCTATTCGAGACTCATTCCCAGATGAGCAATTGTTTGAAACTACTTTGATGAAAGTTAATGGCCAAAGGTTGAAACATTGTGTGGAATGATGTGTTCCAAGAAGAGACGTGGAGTCCGTTGACTTGACGGATCCCGTCTATCCGACTTAATCCCTTCGGAGAGTCAATCGTCTCCTACGGACGTTAAATCGTAGGTTCTTTATGTATTTCTATACTTTATTTCTTTTAGTTTTCTTTAATTTTAATTTTTAGTTTTAGTTTTTTTAAGTTTTTCTTCAATTCTAGTTGCATTTTAATGTTTTTTCTTTGAGTTTTTGATGTATAAGTTGCTTCCGGAGGATGCCAAGAGGTGTACCGAGGTATTCGGACTCAAGATGGGTGAAAAATAGTGCTCTCGGTCGACCTTGGGTGATGGAGACTCAAAAATATCAAGTCTCGGTCGACCTTGGGCGATGGAGGTCCAGCAGGGTACCAGAGGGGGGATCGATCGCCCCATTGAAGGGGGATCGATCGCCCAAGGATTTTTTAAAGGGGAACCCACCATCAGGTGGGCGATCGATCGCCCATCCTTGGGGGGATCGATCGCCCAAGCCCAAAACTTGGGCTGGCCGAGAATTTTCCTTATATATGGACACCCACTCCTCCTATGTTGATATTACTTGCATCCTAAGCCTCTTTGAACTCCAATTCAAGTCCTACATCATCCGGAAAAATAATTTCTTCAATTAGTGATTATTATCCAAGAATTCAACATTGATCAACATCAACTTCAACATCAAATTGGATCAAAAATCACTAGTTTTCAAAGGAAGCTCACACTTTTTCAAGTTCAACATCAAAGTAAGTGAAGTTTTTCCTTGAAGAAATTGTTCAAATCTTTTTGAGGGCTTTTGAAGACCAAGTTTGGGGGATCAATTTGGTGCATTTACTTGTTCGATTTGGGTGGAAAAATTGCCAAAAAAAGGAGGTTGAAGGTTACAAAAGAATTGTGCACACCAAGTGTTCGATTTAATTCCTCAACCACACTTTTTCTACTTCTATGGCACCAAAGAGAGCAAGTCACCAAGATGCTTCAAGTTCACGTAATCCTCGCCGAGCGAGGCATGATCCGACCACAGGTTCTTCAAGATCTCGCCGAGACGGTATTCAAGAGAGATGGCATCCAAGGGCGTTGAACTTTGAAACAACGTTTGACATAGCCGAACTTTATGGTATGTTTCCCGAGACACGATAGGGGATTTCTGACATCCGTCGTCGTCGGTCGACATCCATTTTTGTTCCACTCTCATCTACCATTTACCCGAGGCTTGTCAAGGTATTTTATCAGAACTTAATGCCGAAACCTGATGAGCGGGATGTGCTTACTTCTTCCGTAGATGGAACAATAGTTCGAGTGGACATGTCATCCATTGCCATTGCCATGGGTTGTCCTCATGAATGCCCAGCTGATTTATCTCATATCTATACTCCTTTACCCGATGAGTTGTCGGTAGGCAATGTGGTTGCATGATTGTGTGCCAACCAATTTTTCAGGTCGAAAAGGAATGCAGCTTCGAAGTCTTCAATGCCAAATCATTTATGGTTCCTTGACGCTGTGCTACTCAAGAATGTATGTCCAATTGGACATAATATCGAAAGACGTCAAGAGTTCCTTCGATCATTATATGCTATACATTTTGGGCATTGGCTGTCATTCCCACAGATTGTCTGGGGCCAGATGGAGAAATTCTATTCCAAAGTTGTGGGCAAGGTACTAGACAGTGCAAGTGACTGGGAGTTTCCATTCCCTACTATTATTCACCAGTTGCTTGTAGCACAGGGGTATGCAGTCCATGAGGAGGAGCTTGCCTTTCCACATGATCTTCATTATGGCACGCATGACTGGAACCTGAGTCGATCTCATATGCACCAGAGAGTCATAGTGGCGCCTGGTGAGGTATCTCGGTTGGCCCAGGGAGGAGAGCATGTAGATATACCACCACCGGTGGAAGATCCAGAGGAGATGGAGGCAGAGGAAGAGGAAGTGCATGCACAGGCTGGTGGCCATGATTATCAATATTTAGAAGGGCAGATTGCTGGGTTGACGGCCCAGTTTGGCACCCTACAGACAGAGGTCTCCACACAGTTTGGTGCAATGAGAACAGAGATGGCGGATCACTTTCGTGACACTCGCCAAGAGCAATTAGAGATGAGGAGGATGATGCGTGCACTGATGCGCCAAGCAAACTTGGATCCGGATGCTCAGTCACCACCACATCCTTGACAGGAAGGTAACCATCTTTTGTATTTAATTTTATTTTTAGCTTTTATTCTTCTATTTATTTTTCTTTTTGTAGTTAGATTTTTATTATTATTAAAAAAAAAAATTAAAAATGAAAAAATATTTTATTTTTTTTTAGGATTTTTCTGTTTCATATTATTTTCACCCATACTATTTTCACTTGATCTTTGGGGTATCGTGGTTTGTTTTGACAAGTTGAAACATCCAAGTTTGGGGGTGTGCTTGCATTGCCTTCATGCTCGTGATGTACTCTATTTTCTTTCCACTACTCCGAATTTTTGGTAACATCGTTCTGACTCTTCTCTATGCTTTAATTGGGTGTACATTGAGGACAATGTACAGTTAAGTTTGGGGGTGAGGCGATGCCTATTTATGTGCTTTATTGCATATGGGGGAAATTTGTGTGAAATTCTTTTTATATTAGGATTTTATTTTATTTTATTTTCTTAGTTTGTTTATTTTATTTTATTTTGTTTTGTTTTTAGATTGAATGTTTTGACATGATTCAAAGGATTAATACCTTATGTAGGTGCATAACTTGCAATTTTTGAGTATGTTTAAAATTTTGAAAACTGTGATTTAAATTAAGTGATTTTAATCATGGTTTGCAATAACATGTTTTGGGATGATTAATTCTAGTTTCCTTACATGCACAAACACACTAGCATAATTTTGTGAGGTATAAACCTATGTTTTGAGTTATTGAGTTACATATGCTTGATATTAATTAGTATCTCTTGAGAATGAGTACCGATGATGTGTTTTACTTGACTTCAATGAAAGAAGAAAAAGAAAAAAAAAGTGATGAATAAGCAAATCAATTTGATCCTTTTCATGAGTAACCGGGCCTCTATGCCTCAGGAAGCACGGAGTGTTCGCGTCAAAAGTGAAAGGGTGAGAAAAGATTAGCATTGGTTGTCTTGATTTGTAGCCTGACTGATTTGAGTAATTAGGTCTTCGGGGTATCTTAAAGCCTAGTGCCCTAAAGCCATCTGGCTTGGGAGTCACTGACTGAAAGCTTGCTACATGGATCTTTTAGAAAGCTTAATAGATCAAGACATTGCACAACCAATAAAGCAATGAAAAAAAAGGAATGAGAAAAGAAAAAAAAGTCATGTATTCGTGTTTGGAAGTATGATTTCAATAAGGGGAGTTAGTGAGTTAAAAGGGTATGTGCCTTAATATATTCAGAGCTTGGTTATGCTACATGAGATGATTGCTAGTTCACTTTACACGAGGAGACTAGAGTTGATTATTTTGAGATATGTTGATGTGAATTATGTGTGGAGACCATTGCTTTGAATTATGAAATTTGAAAATTTGAAATTATTCTTGAATGCAAGTTTGTAACTATATGTTGTAATCTTCTTCTTGAATTAATGTTGAAACATAATTTTGAATGTTTGTGGGTAACATTTCTGGAAACCCTCACGGGACTATACTCGTCCACTAGGGGGAACCTAGGGGTTTAAAGGCTTGTTGCATATGCTAAATGCAATCGTTTCTCCCACGAAAGTGGAGTTGGGTAGTTTAGTTAGTAATTGTTAGTTTCTTTATTTTAGTTTTGTTTTATTCTATTGCTAAGGGACTAGCAATATGTAAGTTTGGGGGTGTGATAGGCGTTGAATGTTACGCATTCTAGCCTCTTAACTTATGTATTTTATTCTCTTAGTGATAGATTATTGTGTGATTTTACTTTGTTTTAGTGTTTTCTGTATTTTCAGGGCCTTAATGATTATTTCAGTTAAAACCGTGCTTTTGGGTTTTTAAAGAAGACATCCAAGATGGTGAGATGAAGTCTACATCAAGGAGATTCACTCAACCATTTATTTTAACTCAAATCAGCCCAAGAAAGAGGTCCAAGAGAATTACAGCTGCTTAAGAAGGTTTCGGGCCTGAAGCCCAAATCTGCGCATAATACAGTCTTAATCCCGTTTTGGAAAACGGACCAGAAGTCTTATTTCTGAGCCTCAAATCGACATAATTCTCCCAAAGGGTTGAACGAAATTTGATTCTGCACACTTTTGTATTTCACAAAAATTCTGTAAAATGGACTTCTAGTGGGTCAAAAGTTGGGACGAAGTCAGCAGGAAAAACCCACATGAATAGTGCTGCGGGAAACCCTAATTTTTCCTAATTGGATTAGGACTTTGGTGTATTCTCTTGGGGAATAAAGTGAAGACTTGGAGGCTGAATTGGGGAGAGATTGGAGATTGGACAGAGAGAACAGAGCTTGGAGAAGGCTGAGAAGAGAACAGAAACATATTGCAGAGCCATTGGAGAACGAAGTCATACGCGTAATTCAGAAAGATGATGTCTTCTTCCTCAACAGTTGAAGCTTCTTCTTCTACCATGAGCAACTAGTTCATCCACTAGGGTTTTGATGTAGCCCTAACAAAGCATCAATGGTTTGATTGTTTTAATTATTGGGGACCTTTATATACATGCATAGATTGTGTAATTATGAGGATTCTTATTAAGGAATTGAGCAATAAAAGTCTTGTAAATTCAATCTCAATGATTTTTTATCTTGTCTTAGATATTTAGTCGTTGTTATTGAACTCAATCTCTCTTGTTTTCTGTGATCATGAGAAAGGTTATTACACAATGGTAATCACTGAATATATTGTTATGAGCTTTGATGGATTATGCCTAGAGAAGATGAACCATACTGCACCCTAGATTAGAGTAGTTAGGCAGATGGCCCATGCCAATTGAAGATAGTCCATGGCTTAGCTTTAATCATATGTTATCTTCTTGATGGATGAAGGTGAGCTTGTAGCCACCGACACCACTTATGCATGATGTAATTCCCCTATAGTTGATTCAATTGACCATTGATTGTGGAGTTAGTGGTGAAGTCAAACACCCTAGGTTTCTCTCCTATTATCTTCATTATCTGTTTACCTTTGATTTATTTTATTTTATCTTTTTAATTAGTTTAAAAATCAGAATTCTTTTCTTCTAAATTTAATTAGAATTAATTCTGTGTTCCAACTCATCAGACCATAATCCCTGAGGTACGATACCCCTTTCGATAGCCCTATTCTGCAAGGAATTCGTTCTATTGCGAAGTGTGGAAATTTTTAATTGATATACTTTTTGAGTCACACTCACACACGAATCAATCGCCAAATCAAAGGTCTAAACTCAACCAATTCTGGGAGTTATTACCAATCAAAACCAGTTTCACACACCAACACTTTAATCTCATTTGGGTTGCTCAAACTGAGCAAATCATTCCACTATCATCCATAGATATTCAAACCTACTGACTAGACAACTATCAACCATTGTCTATCTCCAAACTACTTGTTCGTTTGGCCATTTCTCTACGTCCTTAGGTATCCGAACCAATGACTTTGATACCCTAGATTTTCAAACCTAATACTTTAACAGCAATCCAGAGTTCCTCAAATCCTCAACCTTTACCCGTCGCCCCTAGGTATTCCAACCTAGTGCTCTGTTAGATACCATTCTGGCATCAGGTACATAATCCAATATTCTCAAACCATACACATGATATGTCCATTCCCTTCATCCCTAGGTATTCCAACCTAGAGCTCTGATACCATGTTGTCACAGCCTAGAATCCGGACCGCCGGGACTCCCCCGGACCGACCCGAACCCCGAGTCGCAAACCCGTTTACTCAACCTCACACTATAACCACCACCTGATCATACAATCTCAATTTCCAATTATTTTTACGAAAATCAGGCATGACCCATTCTAAATAATCAACTCCTGGCATGTTAAACCTGCTTTCAATTCAAATGGACACTTCTGGGCACGTGTCCCCCCAGCATTTATATCTAACAATCAAAATGGACACTTCTGGGCTCGTGTCCCCCCAGCATTTCTACAACATGCATAAAATATAATCAAAAATACATGTCTCAGTCCTCGAATGTCCGTATTAAATACATACATCACATGAATAAAATACAACTGAAGGAACTGACTTAACACAACCGCTCCATACATCTAATCCAAATGAGAAACATCAATCTAATGTCCTAGTTATACATTAAATTCTAAAGAATTTAACTACTACCTTTGCAACCGGTACTATGAGTCCCCTAACTGACTCCGTAATCAGCAACACCTGCAAAACCTGGGAGGGGGTGAGCTCAAAGGCCCAACAAGGTAGGTAGAACCATACTATCATCGCAGCAGCAGGTCGATCCTCACATATTCTCAAAAATATACATGCACTTAAATATATCACAATATTTAAGACCATTCTCTACCTAGCATGCATGAACCAATGATGTATATGGTTACTCTAGCACTTATGAACATTTATATCAACTATACATGACTTATGAAAATCATTTACAACATGTTCAGAAGCAATACACATCCAACGTCATTATGTATAGAAAACATATATGAATAGAAGCATTTACATGAACAATGTAAATCAAATACCACATCACCTACTCACCAAGATCCGTAGAGTCATGCATAAATGCACATTAAACCGCTACATGTCTACATGATATGTATACATGCTTTTACCCATAAACAATCACGTTTTTCAAATCATGCGTGAAGCTTTTCATCTCAATGCATATACATAGATATATATATATATATATATATATCAAATTGGACAAGTCACAACTTATATATATATATATATATACATAACTCACACCAAATCAATCAAAGGGGGCTTTCTCATCACTCCAATAGTAAGGGTCTCTTTGGCACCCAAACTCTGCTTGTGCTTTATCAGTTTATTAACCCGAAGGGAGCACCTCCTCTTTCATCACTCCAATAGTAAGGGTCTCTTTGGCACCCAAACTCTGCTTGTGCTTTATCGGTTTATTAATCCGAAGGGAGCACCTCCTCTTGGCCAAGTTTTGGGTCTTTCACCCTAGGGGCCTTCCCCTTATCTTAATTTCACACTCATGCCCCAAAATCATCATCTAGTGCATATAATCACACCCATGCACTTATCCACACCATGAATGCATTTTTGTCAAATCAATGCATTTTCCTTTCACCTAAAGATTGTCACCATGTCATCACACTCATATCATGGAAATCATCATGCTTATACATTTTTCAAGAAAGTCATATCTTTCATGCATGAATCTATAAACACCACATTTTCATGTTTTTCAAAAATGAACACACTTTTCACCGAAATCATTCATAGTCACATTTGCACATACACAACCTATATATGTCACGTCCTGCACATAATCACATATATACGTATGTTAGCATAAATATAATCATGCTTTCATTCCAATCATGCATTCACTACGAGCAACCAACATGCATTCTTACAACCATGTGCAATCACACAAATATATACATATATATATATATATATATATCATGTCACCCATATAGGTAGTAAAAACATACATAACACTTCACACATTTCATGCTTCTATGCTAATATCAATTTAGCATGCATTTCTACTATTGCACCAAACATGTAATCACATATATATTTACGTATACTCAACTTATACATAAGAATCATATATGCATGCAAGGCAACATCTAGCTAAATGTACATATATAATTTAGCATACTTTACATGGCTCAACGCGTAAATATGCATATAACAATGCAATTCGGCATCTACATTTAACAATATTCTCATTCCCCAAGCCCATATATATATATACACACATATATATATATATCCTCACATCCCACATATATATATATATATAATCCACCTTTATATATATATATATATATGCACATATATATACAAACTCCACATACGATCAAATTAAGAACATATGTAAAATTACTCAGCATATCTAAAATATACATAGGAGATAGAGGCAAGAATCAACTTGCCTTATGTCCTGTTCTGAACCAGTCTGTGTCTGCAAATCGGCCTGTGCCAAGTCCGGTCCAGTCTCGGGTCAAAGCCCACACGATAACCTTTTGAACCCTTTCCTTCCCCTTTTGGAATTCCATGCTTGGATCAAATTTAAGTGCAAGTTCAATTCAAAATCCAACCTTCTTTCCAAACCCATTTCACTAATTCAAGTCTCAGGCCTAAAGACAAAACCATACACTAGCAGCCCGAATTCTGCCATTTACACCACCATCATCATCATCAAGCAACCACTAACCTGGCTACTACCAAGACCAGCCAACACAGTTAATCGAAGCCCAAACCGTGACCATCTTCATCACCAAAGTAAGCTGTCCAAACAGCCATGAGAAACCAGCCCCCACTGCCGAAAAACCACCACCAGCGATCACCATGTGCCGCTTAACCGAAACCAGTCAACACCCAACATCACCCACTTCAATCACAAACTATCCGAAAGCCCATCGTTGGAACCAAACACAACCGTGAGAACCCATCCAAACACAACCCAATCACGTACCGCCGGAACAGTACCCGTCCTCACCACCAGCCGAAGTTCACCAAGGTCACAAACCGAGCACCACCATCTTCGGTCGCCACAACCGAAACCACCAAACTGAACTTAGAATAGCCACAATCCAAAAACCCAATTTTTTTAAAACCCACTACCGGCACTACCAAGATCCAACCACCACAGATCCATTCGGGCTTGACCCAAAATCGAACCACCCGAAGCTAACCCAAACACGACCCAGTCGTGTCTCGACCCACAAACCCCAGCTGCGAACAACCCCCCATTCGCGAACCGCTCAGCGACACCGGGCAACTTCACCCCACGTCACCACCGTTGCCAACGGCCGGCCGAAGCCCCGCCGTGAGAACCCACCTGCCGCCGTCGCGGCTTCTCTCTCCTCTCTCCCGATCCCTCTTCTTGGTTCCTCTTTCTCCCTTTTCCTCCTCGGTTTCTCTCTCTCTCCCCGATTTCTCCTTCTCTCTCTTCTTCTTCTTTTTCTTTTTCTTTTCTTTCTTCCTTTTCTTCTTCTTCTTTTCCTTTTCTTTTCTTCTCTTTCTTTTTCTTCTTCTTCTTTTCCTTTTTTTTTCTTTTCTTTCTTTTTCTCTCTTCTCGGCTGACCCACATGGGTCTCCTCTCTTATTTTGGTCCACATCTTTCTCTACCTCTCTTACAGCCACATGTATATAATACATATATAATATATACATAATACACCACATGGGAATCCACTAACACATATACACCTATACGTAAATACATTACACATATACTTGCACATATATATGCCCATACATATACACAATTTTATGTGTATATATAATATTGCAAGTACTTAATAGATATATTTATAATTTAATATAAATATATCCCATATATATATATACACGCATCCTCCGGCATTACTATAATTTCACGTACAAAATCTTCTCCATCTCTTTATCAATATATAATTCCATGTATATATATCCACATTGTTCCGAATTTAACTTATTCAAAAAAAATAAATTCGCTCAAAATTCACCCAGAACCGGTCAAAATTATTTTGGTCCTTACAAGTCACATGCCACAAGCCGACATGGATAGCCACAAAATGCACAACATCCAAAAGATAGCAAAATGATAACAGAATTCCACTTGGACACTCATGTCCCATCCGTCATCGGCGTTTTATCTGTAAAAGATGTTAAAATAAAGGGGTGACCACTACTGCAGCTTAGTAGAGATACCCCAACCCACCTAAGTGCCGACTCGACACGACCTATATGAATGCATGTCACAACATTTCTTATATCATTCAACATACATCATATTAATTCACCATAATGCATATATATGTAAGAATGCATTTAACACACATCATGCTTCGTGATTTAAAATGAAAGCAATTTCACACACTTGCCTTTCTCTCACGGACTCAACCCAGTACCCTAACATGATTCTTGACCAACCATGAGACCGAGACACTTCCCACACAATTACCGAATCCATCACCGAGTATTCTCTACTTTGAGGTAATTGGACTGCTGAAAAATCCACCACCGAGTATTCTCTACTTCGAGGTGATCGGACCGTTTCAAAATCTATCATCGAGTATTCTCTACTTTGAGGTGATTATATTATTTCAAAAATCATCACTGAGTATTCTCTACTCCAAGGTGATCGAACCATCACTGAGTATTCTCTACTCCAAGGTGATTAATCCAGAAATACAACCACCGTGACTGAGTATTTACCTATTCTGGGTGTTTTGACCATTATTCCCCATTTTCTCACAACGGCCCCATACATGCATTTTGGACATATATAGATCAAGCATTAGATTTCATGCTTTGCAACGCATATGCTATTTAAAAAGGAACATAGCATGCATTTCACATTCACCAATCCACATATACACTTTCCTATATATGCAAATCTTAGCGTAAGTAGCATGTGCTCACAAAAGTCACTTAAGCACGTATTTGTCATGCTTCATCAATGCACACCACTTCTATACAAGGATAACGTGTATTTTAAATCACATGATAGCATATAACACAACTATGCTCATTTAACACATTTTTCACCAAAGTGCATAAAGCCTAGCATATATGTGTACATGTTAATTTCTCTCACTCATTCACTCTCTCATCATGCATACTGCCATATACATACCAATTTCATTCTAGAATTAAAGAGAGATAGAAACTCACCACATCTCACCCCTCTTACCATTCTAAAACATGCAATACACAACCCTGGCTCTCACCGTTCCACCCAAAACCCTAGAATCGACAAGTAAATGAGAAAGAGAACCCTTACCTTAAAAATGAAGGCCTTACAAGCACTTCTCAAAATCCTAGCAATGTCAACCTTGTCGAACTACAACTTTGATCGGTTCGAAGGGAAGCCCTAGCCATCCGCTACGTATCTCCGTTCTTCAGCGAGGCCCAGAATCACACCCGAAGACCTCCAAAACTTAGAGAAATGGAAGAGCTAAGAAGATGGAGTCTTTTAGAGAGAGAAAGAGGCATGAGATCTGCAAAAATATCTCTACCACTAATATTTAAAGTCCCTAGGCCCCAAAAAGACTAAAATGCCCCTTGACCACTTAACGTACCTCTTCAGACTCTATTTTTGATTTTGAAAACTCCTACAGCCTCGAAATCACTTCCTCTACTCTCTAAACATTTAATCTCAGTCCTTCCCAAAAATAAATATTTTTTGAGAATTTTTTGGATTCCCTGGCCCACTTAAGTCGCATCCTGGACCCCGATTTGACCAAAAAGTTAAACTTCTCTAAATGTCCCAAAAACTTCCAAAAAGCTCAAACTAACCTTTCAAATACGTTTTCCACTCTCGAAACATCCATAGCATCATTCGAAATGCATTTATAGTGAAAATGATGAAAAATCAGTCAACCGACCAAAATTGGTCACGGTCTTCACATGTCATATCAATTATATTGACAATTAAAAATATATTGCAAAAAAATATGCTGTTAAGGTATTTCATCAAACACATAAGTGTCACCTTCACAATTATACATAAATACACATAATTATTCACAATTCAACCTCATCATGCATATATTATCATCTAATGTAATTATAAACATGTAGTTACATCATTTAACATTGATAAATCACTAAGTAGCATAATCTAGTATGTTTTAACCTTGAAAGACATCTAATTATACTCACATAACTAATTCGTTGCTATTAACAAAAAATATACTCACAAGAATCTCGAATTTATGGGTTAGGCATCCCTACCTTAACTTAGAAAAGCTTCCAAATGATTTCCCCAATTCCTCACCAAAATCTAACTTTCTCTGAATTCAATTTTGGACAAATTAAATTCAAGCTCTCAATATGTAGATCAACTTCTTTTTCTTCGGCACCTTCAGATTATGGACCTAAGTCCCTCTAAGTCAATGTAGAAGGGAAGAAGATGATATTGCCATATATAGATATATATTGCTCTCACTATGCAACCACTAGATAATGAGAAAATGAATCCAAAATTTTCTTCTTTGTTATTTATAGACCTAATCCACTTATTTATAAAATGCCACTAGCCTTTCACTAAACCTTTTCGGACTCCATTTTTTACTTTCGTAACTCCGATGGACACGAAATCAACTCTGTAGTGTATCAAATATTTTATTTAAGTTATGCTACAAATATGGTATCATTCTGATACTTTCAAATTTTTTGGGCCCACGGGACCCGCATCTCGGGCCCACTTGACTTTAAAAAGTTAAGTTTTGTCAAACGCTACCAAAACTTTCTCGAATACTTATAAAGGTTCCCAAACATGTATTTTACATTTAAAACACATATATAATCATTTAAATCATTTACTTGCATTTAAATGAAATAAAAAGAAAACTGGCCAAAAATGGTCATGGTTCTTATAAATATACCTTGAACCACTAACAGTCCTACCAAGGTTTCTCTTGGAACAAGAGTGAAGGCATGACCCTGTGCTCTCTAGCCATGCTGCCCAGTACCATGTTGTCTAGACTACTGACTAGGAGCACTAGACATGACTCCTCTAGTCGGTGCAAGTGAACTCTCAATAGATGGTGCTACCTATGGTGGTGGCAATACTTTAAAGCCCGACTGTGGAGTAGTCGGCTATGTAGAATTCTACTATGAACCAACCCCACTCTGATTACCCTTATTTAGAGGAAAATTCCAACTAATGTGCCCTATATGTTGATAGTTGTAACACTTATTTTCTACCACTAAAGTAGTCTGCCTTTGTAGTACATTCAGATCTGTAGTGTTTGGGCTTCTAACAGTTAGAACACACCACTTTAGATCATGAAGATCTAGTGGGTAGAGTCCCAAATGGCGTCGATTGGGCTTGTTGTTGCCCTTGTGAGAATGACCCACCATTCATTCACTTCTTCCTAGCATGATTGTTCAAAAAGGATCTCGCACTCCTCATTTGATTCTTTGCTCCTCTTACTCTCTGATTATCATTGTTGAGCTCCTCAACTATAAACGCTTTATCTACCACCATAGTATAGCTTGTCAAATCAAAAACTACAATTCTTTCCCTTATAAAAGTTTATAGACCCCTCACAAACTTCTTCACTTTTATCTCCTTCGTAGGGATTACTTCTTGTGCAAAACGAGCCAATGAAGTAAATTTTGTCTTGTATTCCATCACCATCATGGTGCCTTGATGCAATTCATAGAATTCTTGCCTCAATATATCCTTTATCCTAACTAGAAAATACTTGGTAAAGAAAACTACTTGGAATATATCCTAATCCATCGTCTCGATCTCATGGTAGTTTTCGATAAATTTTCACCAATAGTTGGCCTCACCCATAAGATAATGGGAGGCCACTTTCACTCTCAAATTCTCCTCTACCTCTACTACGGTAAGGAGCTTGACTATCTCGTCCAACCAATTTTCAGCCACCATAGGGTTAGACCCTCCTGTATATAATGTAAGGACCATGACCATTTTTGGCCGATTTTCTTTTTATTTTCATTTATTATCATATAAATGATTTAAATGATTATATATGTGTTTTAAATATAAAATACATGTTTGGGGACTTGTATAATGGTCTGATAAATTTTAGGGAGCGTTTGACAAATGTTTAGTTTTTCGGGTCGGGTGGGCCAAAGGTGTAGATCCCGTGGGCCCAAAAAATCCAAAAGTGTCAGAATGATACCAAATTTGGATAATAGCTTAATTAAAATATTTAATTCACTAAAGAATTAATTTTGGATTCATAGGAGTTATCAAAAGTTAAAACGGAGCCCGGGAAGGTTTAGTGAGTGACTAGTGACATTTTTGTAAATAAAGGAGCTAGGTCTATAAATAGCAAAGAAGAAAATGCAGAAATCATTCTCTCATTTCTTTATTAGTCATGGGAGAGCAAGATAGATACACATATATCTCTACATCATCTTCTTCCCTTCTCCATTGAATTTAAGAGGCTTGGGGCGAGAATTGGAAGGCACCGAAGAAAAGAGAGTTGGTATATGGATCGAGGGCTCAAGTTTGATCCATTCGGAATCAAATTCGAAGAAATTTAATTTTGGTGAGAAATTTGGGGGAATTATTTGGAAGCTCTTCCAAATTGATGTAGGGATGGCTAGCCCATAGAATTCGAAGTTTTTGTGAGTATATTGGTTGTTTATGGCAACCAATTGGTTATGTGAGTATAATTAGATGTCTTTCAACATTAAAACATGCTAGACTATATTACTTAGTAAATTATCAATGTTAAATGATGTAATTACATGTTTATAATTGCCTTAAATGATTATATAAGCATGTTGAGGTTGAATTGTGGAGGAATTATGTGAATTCATATATATATGTGAAAGTGATACTTATATGTTTGATAAATTGCCTTGAAAGTATGTTTGGATGTGGAAGCATGTTTAATTGTCATTATAAGAGATGTAAAATGTGGGAGATGTGAAATATGATCAATATGAATATGCATGTGAAGTTTATTTAAAACATGTGCAAGCATGACAATTAAGTGCTATTTTACTTTTAATTGTGTATGCACGTTTAGCATGAGCATGAATGTAATAATGTACACGCATTGAATATACATGAAACATTGAATGTGCCATATAAAGTAGCGACATAGATATCATGTAGGTCGGTGTCGGGTCGATGCCTTGGTGGGTTGGGAAATTCTTATTGGGCATAGTTGTATGATCACCCCTCTCTCCCCAAACTTTTTACAGATAAGGTGCCTATGACGGATGGGACTTGAACGATCAAGTGGAGTTTCTTGTAATATTTTTGCTTTACTTTTGGACATTGTGGATTTGGCTATCCATGCCAGCATGTAGCATGTTGAATTGTGTAGTTGTAGTCATAGTTGAATTATTAGCATTTTTGGACCATGCATGTAATTCTTATGATGACTTGTTCGATGTGCAAAATGAGATAAAATAATATGGAATAATGTCGTTGTTGTTTTACACCTCGACAAAAGAAAAAGAATTTATAAAACCCTACAAATACTCTACTAAAATTAGTAAAGTGGTGAGCAGCGGGTCGAACCCACAGAGACTGCATTGGTTTTATTGTTAAGTTATCAAGATCTTGTCTAATTTAATTGAAAAAGAATTTGTTTGGTTTTAATTCTAAGGTGCTGAAATTAAATGAAATGAAATACAACATAAATGAATGATAGACACTGGAGAGAGGTCCTAAGAATTGACTTCACCGCTAACTTTCTGACAATGATAATTGTACTAATTTGTGACGTTTAATCTATGCATTCAGAAAAGAATGGCTACAAGCCAAATTCAGTTCTATCAAGAGAATTCATTCAACATACAATTAATCATAACTCGTCTTCGCTTAGCATGGCCTATACATCTGACTAACTAATGATATGATAACCCATCTTCACTTAGTACGAATTATAAAAACTCTAAATTGAATGATATGTGAAAACTATTGTATAAACTGTCTTAACAAAATCACAAAAGTTGAAAAGAACTAAACCCTACTCGCTGCAAACTTGCATTTATTCTACAAGAACAAAAGTAAATATGCAATAAAAAATCCATTCAAATTAAAACTAACAGCATTGCAATAAAAAATCCATTCAAATTAAAACTAACAGCACAGCTGTTGTTTATGTCTTGGTTATACAATTAATGCACAAAATAAATAATTCCCAAATTAATATACAAACTAAAACATTGAAAGACAAGTTAGGGTTACATCACTTCCCCGGAATGGTGTTTAGCCGCTCATGATCGGAGGTCCAGGTTTGAACGATGATGAAGTCGCCATCGTCTTGCCCGTATCGTCATGAATCGCCTCTGTATATATCTCTTTGCTTTCCCCCTCCAGAATACCCTAGTTTTCTCCTCTTTTTCTCTCTTTTATTCAGCAAAGAAAACACAAACGGGACACCTCACCTCCCAAAGTGTCAAATGCGCCTCAAAAGTGGCATTTGCGCCCAAAAAGTGGCAGCTACGCAAATAGGGTAGAAAGTTGCCTTAAACGTCCGTTTTAAGAAATTTTTGTGAAATATGAAATTATACAGAATTGAATTTCCTTCAAACTATGCGAAGTTTGGGTCATTTTAACAATTGTGTATGGAGTTATGGTCTGAATACCAACACGGGTCCAGGACTTTTTAGGCCTGAATTGGCCCAATCTTCAATGTGAATAAGCCTAACACCATCTGTAGCTCGATTGCAGCATTATTAATTAGAATTACCCTTAATCACCTGAAATCCTGAAAAGATTAAAATTATTAATAAAAATATGAAATAAATATTACTAAGATACTAATTCATATAATTTTAAGGGCATTAAATATGCAATATTCATTACTTATCATGACTATAAACACGGTAGGCTACGTTTATGAAAATGTACATTTAAATCGATTGTATGGAATTATGTTGCAAAATTGTGAAGTTATGATCTCTACTTATGTTATGATATTGTATAGATCATTTCTAAGTGTTTTGAATATGGTTGGACATGAATGGGAAATGGTTGGGATCACTTGAGATGAATGGGCATAAAGATGTGTTTTTGGATTACATTTGTGAGATGTATGGGTAGTGGTATCAATGAATGGTAGTTCTATGAGTTTTATCAAGTCTTAATCATATTTGAGCTTGTGTATGAGTTAGAGAAATGATGGAATGAATATGGATTAGAATTATATAGGTTTTAAGGGTTCTAGGCACTTTCGATCGCCTAGTTCTCTACAGCAACTGACCGAGAGTGTGAGATCCCGAACATTATAAATTGGGGACCTATTTTGGATGACTAGAGGAAGGCTTCAACTGGTTCAAAGCAGCCTTTTGGCCAACCAAACCTACTCTCCAGCCGATCGATAAAATTGGTACCTAGAAGTCAAGTGAACTAAGGTTTATGCCGATCAAATGGTAGTGTCAGCCGACCAAAACTAGGTTGGGATGGAACTTCATAATTTTTAGAATAAGAGTGAACACATATGAGAGTATCGTCTAATGTGGGGCCCATTGGGATGAATGATGATGAATATATGCTCACATAGGTGTGTATGTAGTGTAAAGCTTCTACAGTATTTGAAAGGTTAAGGTGGTTCATTAGGGCTTAATGGACGAGTTCACCTTCGATTTCTGAGAGTCAGAAATTGGGGCATGACATATAGTTAGTGTGCATGGATTTAAGCTTCCACTGAGTTATAAGAATGAAAAGTGAGATTAGAAACTAAGTGTTCTATATAGGAACCAGGGGTGGACTAGTAAATCTTTTGCGAGAGATGGTCTTGATCATCCAGATAGGAGCCGAGGATGACAGAATTATGTTTGTCATGCTCATTCAAGGTTACGAGTTTAGTGACCAGGCGAGCGTGGCACCTCACGACTCGAGTTTGGGCTTGGACCTGTGGGCCAAATTTTGTCGCGTGACAAGCTTATCTCTTAAAAGAGATATACAATATGAAGCTCACAATAAATATCTCTTAATATAAATGAATACACAAGTTTAAGCTCACAAGGCTAGAGTATATATGAATTCACAAGTTGAAGCTTAAGTTTATTGAATAATTTTGAAAAATAGTAAATGCGTGTATTGAGTCCTCAAAGTGTGTGTTGTATCTCTCTTTAATGAATCTAAACATTATATAAATGAGAGGTTGCAGAAATATGGCTGTTAGGGTAGTTGGAAAGCATTAAATGTAGAAAACAGTCGTTGATTTTGAATCCGTCAGTATCGATTGGCTAATGAATTCAATGGCCAACAGATGACATTGTTTTGGCCTACTGAAATAACTCTTTGACTGGCTGAAAAGATGTTTCTGTTAGGGTAGTTGGAAAGCATTAAATGTAGAAAACAGTCGTCGGATTTTGAATCCGTCAGCATCGATTGGCTAATGAATTCAATGGCCAACATATGACATTGTTTTGGCCTACTGAAATAACTCTTTGACTGGCTGAAAAGATGTTTTAGTGTCCCCTATTTTGCACACCCTATTGGATTCAATTCCAATTTCTACCAGCCGGCTGATGGATTTTATTAAGTAGCTGATGGCATTGTTTTAGTCAGGTGAAACTACTATTTGGCAAGCTGAAACAATGTTTCAGCTTCTCCAGATTTTCACAACTCACTGGAATTAATTCTAGCTTCAGCCGGCTGATAGATCTCATCAAGTGATCGAGACTTTCTAGATGAGTGATTTTGGCACTTTTGAGGAGTTTAAATGCTTAAACACATTTGTAGTCCATAAATAAATATAAGTGATGTTCAAGACCTATTGTTAGATTGATAAAAGATTGAGTAAATGTAGAAAACATTTTTATGTATGATGTTTAAAAGTTTTGAGCTTCAAAGGAATTCAAAAATACTTTGACAATGAATCCTAAGCACTCACCAACTTATCTACCCTATTCTTCAAATACGGATTAATTGGTTGAAATTTTGAACATGAGACTTGTTTCTTTGATTTGCATTATAGAGCTTAATAATCTTTGTTAGCATGAATGCTTCTATTTTGTTGATCTTGTATTTCAATACACTTGTAGATGTTTACGATTAACATTTAAGTTTGAAGTGTTTGGAATTCAACTTTGCTTCCTAGAGTCTTATCTTTGAATTTGATCAACTAACACAATAAATCATTGTAGATATTAGTTTTAAAACAACATTAATAGTTTATAATCTTCAAAATTATTAGAATGCCCTTAGATCAACACCTTTGGGTCCACACATCCCATGGTGGAAGTGATGTTTCTTAATTTTTGTAATTGTTCTATATTAAATTGGCTGAGTCAGCCAATTAGAATCAGCATGTGATGCGGGCATGCCAGAGACATTAAATCAGCTCAAGAGAAAGTGGTGCTTGGTTGAACACAATATCTCTTTTGAGATTGGTGTTAGATCAAGCGAGTGACTAGTGAGAGGAAATACCAAACTCACTATTGGGTTCTTTTTTTCCTCAACAAGATCATGCAGAAATAAACTAGTTACATAAAAGGAAATAAACCATGCAAATCTATGTATATCAGAACAAGTCGTGTCCTCAAGTTTCAACTGATATAGCATATTAACCTAAGCCTTTCAGAGTCCATCTTAGTTGAAACTTATCAAATATTCCATGTATAACTGCAACTTCTAAAATAAAATACTTATAATTTATGCTTTCTTGTATCTCTCACCAAAGTGGCATCCACGTGGCGCCACTTTTGGGTTTTGACAATTGCCCCTCAATTCAAATGTCTTATAGCTAATGAAGCCAATAAGATTTTTGAAATTTAAACCACATTAGAAGAAAATTTTCATAATCATGGATGAACTAACACTTGGAGTAAAACAGCAAATCGGCGAGCTCCAAAATAATTACCAGCTTCATTTATTCTGAACCACCATTAAGATAGTTTAATTTCATGTCAGCTATCTTACTCTTGCTTATCATGATTCTTCCAGAGTTACCATAAAGTTAGCTTAAGGTATCAGTCATCTATGGACCTAAGATGGACTCCATCATTCAACTTTAGCATGGCATGATTGTGATCGGCCGGAATCAGATTATTATGTAGTGTCATATTGGCCGATCGAACTACTAGAAGAAAGGCATTATGTGAATAAAAGTTTCATCAGTGTCAATTCTTCTTGATTTTTTTTATACCCATAGAGCTTCTAAAAGCTACACGTGCGAAACTCGTAGATTTTTATTTTCTTCAAAATTTTAGGCCAAATCAGTCGAGAACACTAAATTTTCTTTTCTGATTTGCTCTCGGTCAAGTAAGCTTCCAAATTTATACAAGAGGCCTAGAAGGCATGCTTCCTCATTACTTCTTTATTCACACCCTCCATTTGAATTTCTTCAACAATCGATAGAGAAAATTTGATCTTCCACTGACATATGTCTTTAAAAAATTCTTTCAAGTTAACAACAACCAAACTCTTTTTCATAATGGTCAATGCAGGTCATCTCATTTTATCTGTGCCTATGAACCTTATAAGCGCATGATTCTTTCTCATTGCATCGGCAACATAAAACTTTACATTGGATGGCTGATTAATTTTCTTTCGTGATTTTCCTCTTATTATAACCCTATTTTGCTTCCATCTCTTCATTTGTCTCCTTTTCTTGAACTTAGATCGAGGAAGACGAGATAAGAGAAATCCTTCAGCCAATGATTGTTCTGGCTGAGAATTAGATATCACTTTCGGCTTAACATTCTAATTTTCTGGCAGATTTATTGTCACCTACGGGCTTAACTTCATCTCCATCCCATTTTGTTGTCCTTTGGGGTCAAAGGATTTACGTTGAGCACGAAACTCTTATAGCAAAATGTGTAGTTGATTAGACAAATTTGGAAAAAAATAAATTTCCTCACTTTCTTCCAATGGCTGTTGTGGCTGAGACACTTGCGGCTTAGTAAGTGCTCGAGTCTGTGGAAGAAATTCCCCTACTAGCCGAGAAATCTCCTTATTTGCCATAGAAACTGGCCTATTTTGAGGGATCTAAACATTAGATTGGCCAATCTGTTCAGCCTGTGATCAATTATCTTCTCCATTAAAGGTTTCAAATTCAAAGTCTTTGTAACCTTTTAGATACTTCACCTCATCTATAACATCTAAACTATAAGTCAGTTGGCCAGCTCTTTCGATGGCCGAGCCACATTCCAGATCAGTCAACTGGCCTTCATCCAATAAAATTGGTTGAGCCAGCTGATGAACTCGTGGTTTTTGATTTACCATAAGTGGTTGATTAGCCACTAGTGGTTGATAACTCTAAGGCCGACCTTGTGGTTGGTTGGCCGCTGGCTACCCCCTTAATGTTGGAGGTGGCAGACTATAATTAGCCCAACCTTGTTGCTAATCTATCACTAGTGGTTGATTTGCCACTAGTGACTGATTATAGGGAAGCCAACCAAATGGTTGATTGACCATCGGCTACCCTCGTATACCACGAGTTACGAATTTGGAACAAATGGTGGATCTCAATTTCTCCACCAAACATGATTGCCCCCTGAGTCCAGAGGTTCTCTACTGAGATGAACATGTGGGGCTTTATGTTGATATGGTGGATAAAGATAAGATAAGGTTGATACAATGGATGTTTTGGTGGGTGATGCACTATATGTGGTTGGACTATAGTTGGCTGAACAAATATTGATATTGAAAAATCGTCTGTTCTGACATAAAAAACTGAATTTAATCAAAATATGTCAATACCTTTGGAGGCATATCGCAATTCTTTTAGCACTTTTTGGTCCCATTGGACATGCCAAAATATGTTCTCTACTAAATTGGCTAAGTCAACTGATTAAAATCAGTGTGTGATGCGCGTGTGTCAAAGTTGCTCAATTGGCTTAAGAGAAAATGGTGCTTGGTTAAACAAAATATCCCTTTTGAGATTGGTGTTAGATTAGGTGAGTGACTAGTGAGAGGGAATACCAAACTCACTACTGAAACTTTTTTTACCTCAACAAAGAAGACTTTAATTTGTGCAAAAGAATTGTAATTGTAAGATTAAATCGTAGAAAGAGGGAGGTAGAATGAGGGAGATAGAAATTAAGGGGGGTGTAGAGAGATAGACTGATTATAATTAATAGGGAGCAAGAAATAATAGAGAGATATAGAGTAAGAGAGAAATATTAAAAAGCATGTATTGTAGTTGTTGCAAAATAATTGGTCGTGGACCTTTTGCACAGAGTTCTCTTACAATTATTTATAGAAATTATAAAATAACTAACTTCCTAAACCTAAGTAATAAAATAATGCAGAAATAAACTAGTTACATAAAAGGAAATAAACTATGCACATCTATGTATCAAAACAAGTTGTGTCCTCCAGTTTCCACCGTATTAACCTAGGTCTTTCAGAGTCTCTTTTAGTCAAAACTTATCAAATATATTCCATGTATAGCTGCAACTTCTAAAATAAACCACTGCCCTTGAATAAACACAAAATAGGAGTTCTGGACAATCAATATCATTTTAAGATTATCTTTACTCAGCCTTGAGTGCCCACCCCTAATCAAACCTCTAATCTTTCAGGTAAAGTCCAGCTAAAAATAAATACTTTTGGGAGTTAACACCGGACAGAATAGTGATTATTCTATAGGATAAGGGCAATAGAAAATAAATAGAAAGAAAGCACGAGAATTGTCCAAAAACTCAGAGAAAAATCTCTGGTATTTAATATTAATATTCAAAATCAAAGTACCTTCGAATCAACCCACAAGTCAGGTTATATAGCTGAACTTCGTCAACATCACCAAAAATAGCAAAAACCTAATATTCTTGCCAAAATAAAATACGAAACAAAAGAAGGAAGTTACCCGAAATCTGGCCCAAATCAAGCCCAGAATCTCTTCCTAATCAACAAAATAAATATTACTAAAAAAGGAAAGAAATAACTAAAATTAGGGATTCGGAGGGGAAAACAGTGAATTTTGGCCACGAAAAAATATACACCCAGCTTTAGCTGGTGCCCACGACGTGCGCGCCGAACCAAGCTTTCTGAATTGTGGTCATAAAGGCGATTCTGCCACCTGTAGCCAAAGTTATGGCAAAAATACTGAAGCGCAACAAAAATACCCTAATTAGTGACAAAGTCACGGTTTCCTGCCATCTTTACGCTGATCTGCCAACTCAAGATATTTCAGTGTCATCAACGTGTCGTCTGACAGCTCAGCATCATCTGACTTGGATGCTCCTGCATCAGGAGTTAACAGTAATGCTTTTCTTTTTGTGATGGGATGCTCTCACTCTCTCATTGTATTGATTGCCTACCTATTTTGTTGAACGAAATTATCTCATTTATAAAAGAAGAAAAAAAACAAGGGAATCTCATAGAGAAATAATTTGACTTACTTTGTAGTCAAGAAACTTTACTATTATTGTATTTTTTCAATAAATGATTAGAATTTTGTTATATAAAATAATCATTTTGTGATCCACCGTTCAAGTGGACAAAGTGTTCTAGTCTCATCTAAGAAAAAAAAGAAAACATATGTACAAGATAAAACAAGTAAGCTCATCTCTTCACAGATATAAGAAACAATCGATCATAGCAGAGTATGAAGAACTACAGCACATGTTAATAACAATTCCTATATGAAAACATCCCCTACTGAAATGCCATTTGCATCCACAATGTAAAACCACAAGCGCTGGGAAATTTCTACCACCATTCAACTCGATCTTCCACATAATATATCTATCTAACAATGATATCTCTTTCCCAGCGATTAAACAGGAGCAATTCCCCCGTACAAATAAAAGGTGCAGATGAAGTACTATCCACACATTTCGTAGTATGTCCACTGTCAAGCCCGAAAAAAAGATGCAATCCATAGATCAGAATTAATGTCCACACCTTTTAGCAGTACGTCAACTGTCATGCCAGAAAAAAAAAAAACAAAAAACAAAAAAAGAAAAAAAAAATAAAGGTAAATAAAGGAAAGGGCAATCCCAAGGCCATAAGTTTTTATGCCTCAAGAAAATCTTAATCTGTACGTACAATCAGTAGCGCCTACTGTTAACAGATATAGAGAAAGGGAGGAAGAGATGCTAGCAAATGTAGCATATCATATAAACCTTGCCTATAGCCTAGTAAACATAATCACAGTGTATGTAAAACTAATAGGTTGAATCAAAGCAAAGCCTGCAAATGAAGGAATCTGTGGTGGAATTAACCCATCACGGCCAACTCCAACCGAGTTTCTTTGCAATGGCCTGCAAAATCACAAGTACTGAATGAATGAAACTGTTCCACGAAAATTGAAGAAATGCAACATAGGATGATTGTACATACTCGGTTTACGATAATTAAATAGTACAATTGGAAAAAGGTTCCATGTTTGAACAACAACATACACAAGGAAGATGTTAAAATGCATGCAATGCTATGCAGGAACCATAAATTAGCCAGGGGAGGTCAGCAACTGGTTTATTGTTGTCATGTGGACATAAATGTGCATCAGGAAAGCATTCCATGAGCCTTAAAGTCTCAACATTTAGATGTGTACATATGCACCTTAAATCAACTCTGGTCATTTCTCTAACACCATTGTCAGAGGCACAAAACCTCATATACTTGGTCCGAGGAAAGTGCAACAACTCAACAAAATATATAAGAAATTTCTCCCGTAGTGCAACCTAATCATTACAAACTTGACCCTCATTTTCACTTGAACTACCCATTTATTTCATGATTAAATCTTCAAACCTTCCCATTTTAAGAAAATATGGATATTTCCTACGAGTCCCGTAACACAACTTTCATGAGACGTGGTTTTTATTTCAAGAGTGGTTTATCATAATTAGAGTTGATGAGCAAGGACCGAAATCCTAGGTTCTGATAGAGAGTATGTGCAAGATCCATGATATAGACATGGGAGTGAAAAGGCCTTGAACGGTTGTCTTATAACTACTTTTTGGATTTTAATCAAACCACCAACACTTTAAAATTTGAATTGAAGCAATACTCCAAAAATCAATCAATCCCTCATGCCAATAACCACATATTCAATTATATTTATTGTAAAGTGAAGCAACGGAGATCAAGCACCATGAAAATGAGATCTTTTATGTGGAAAATGCCAAAGAAAAAAATCACAGGACCAGGTCAAGTTAGATGAAATTGGCCACTATCAGAAAGAGATTTACACTAGGTTAACAGATCACATCTAGAAGCCTTAGTAACACATATTGATCCACCAAATCCGCTTCTTCTCTAGGCACACAGTGCACTGTGCCAACATATTTCAATCCTCATGCAATCCACTTCTTCCATCCAGTCAATCTTAGATGATTGAGAAGTTGGTGTTGAACTTCAATATAACTTGGCAATAGTAAGATGTCAACACTCATATACCACTCACCAATTCAAATGAAGAATGATGAATGAAAATAAAAATTGAATGCATTGTAGCCTCGCAATGATTCCTTATGTATCTCTCTTTTATTGTCTTGGGGTTACAGGAATAATAAAATATTTATAAATGTTAACCACAATCTATTCTAAAACTTTAAACTGTTAGAGAGGGTATAACTTAAAATATATATATCCTTCAACACGCTCCCTCATGTATGGCCTTCTTTTAGTCCAACACGTGTTTCAATTTTAATTATCAGGGTGACGGTAACACCATCTACTCTAAAAACTTAAACTGTTGTGTAACTTAAATATATGAATCCCTCAACAATAGACAATAGACTAGTAGAGAGATTAATGTTTTAGAGTTTTAATTTAAAACCAAAACACCTTTTCTTGGAAGTTTGATCTATCTGTGTATCTAGTGGCCTTCAATTGATCAAAGTATCCTATAACTATACTTTGAAATTTTCGAAAGAAGTACTATCCAAAAACTCTTTAATGCAATTCAATTAGGATTTTTCCAAATTTAAACATAAATTACTAAAACCACATGGTCTACATACTTGTCATAGGCATAAGAATATAGGATGATCTTAAGATTTATTTTATATTTTATTTTACTTATTTCTCTGGAGTTTTATTTTTGGTAGTAGAGTTTGGTTAGGGTTCTATTTTGATGTTTATATGTGTGTAGTTTTTGACATTGAAAAGAAACCTTTTTTTATGATGGTTGAATTCTGAGATTACATAAATTTCCTCCCCATATTTCCTCTTCTTCTCAATTCTTTTCTCATCTAAACTTTTGTTATGATTATTGAATTATGAGATTACACAGATTTCCTCCCCATATTTCCTCTTCTTCTCAGTTCTTTTCTCTTCTCTCTCATTCTCTTTCTCATCCTGCATGAATTTTGATATCAGAGCTAATGATCCATAGTATTCTCACACTGTTTATAACAATCCAAATCCATACATTACTGTTCATCAACCAAAAAGGCAAAACCCAAACTCTAAATCAATAGTGTACCTTCTCACAAACTGAAACAACCAATCCACAGCCTTTATCAATGCGTACACACCCAAACTCTAGTTACCTCACCCAGCCCCTGTACCACCCACTATAAACAACACTGCCCGTTATACCCACGCAAACCAGAACCCTAACAAGGCCCATACAACTAACCTGCAATCCACCCAAACCCACCACCATCAGCGCCACCATCCATCTGAACCCTAAACTCAACCACTGTCCTTATTTGTCGTCAGCAAGCAACAATTCTCAATAATCCAATCACAAAACCCTAAAACCTATCCGCCGACTCAGTCACAAACCCAATACACCATCGCAACACCAAAACCATAACGCATCTCACCAATACCTTCGGAACCTAAGCCAACACGCTTCACCAATGCCACATCGCCAATGTCGGTTTCTTTACACCATGCATTTTTCTTTGTCACCGGAGTCTTCTCTAGCTCTCAACGTCATTAGAGCATCTCTCTGTTGTCGTTGGCAGGTCATGAATTAAGATCAAATACTTTGGGTCTATTGTTCGTTTAAGAAAGGGTGCAGGCAATATATAACATTGACACATAGCAACCATTTTCGTTACTTCTTTTATGACGGACAAAATGAAAGAATTGTTACTTGGTAATCTTTTTGACAAAAAAAAAAAGGAACTTCCTTATTATAACATAAATTTAATAGCCTGTAAAATTTAAGGAACTAGTTGAGGTACTGTGAAACAATAAAGGTTTCTTTTTCATTTGAATTCGATTCAGAACGAACTTGTATAACAAAGTAAGAGGCACTTTCTTAATATATAGAATGTTGGTGCTGAAGAAGTGATAGGACATAAAGTTACATAAAGAAGGTTTGGACAATATTTTGATTCAGTTGAAGCTATTTAAAATTTGCTTATAATACTAAAATGAGTGGCTATATTGCCCTTGCCTTAGGTTGTCCTCTTTTGCTAATACTATGATAGAGAGAGAAGAGTGGAATTTGCTAGATTAGTGTTGAATGAGATATGAGAAATGAGCTCATAGAAGCCCTCAATAAAGATAAAACAAAGATGATAGAGATTCATGATGAGTATTAATGGGAGACCTTCATCTTGTACCTACACGATTCGGTCAGCATACACCGTTATAAAACTAGAACTAGAGAGGGGTGAATAGGTCTTACGAATTTTTAACTGACAATAGTTGACTATAAGCAATATAAATTATGGAGTACTTATATTTAACTATTCTTATAAAAACCAAAAACATAAAATTTTCTGCCAACAATCAATCAATCAAGCCTCTAGCCTCAGGTTTGATCGACTAAAAGTAGGCTCTAATTGATGGGTTTATTGAGTATCCATAGTTTGATTTTGGAGTTTTTGGCCGCTACTTCAATTGAAAGGTTTAACCAATCAGCCTTTCAACCTATCGTTTTTCTTTCAAAAATCAAACCAAAGTTCGATAGATACAAGATGGACTCTGTTGATAAAAAAATAGAAGATTGAAGAAAGAAATTAAACATGAACACAAGTATATGATTCGTGTGTGAGTGTGACTCAAAAAGTATATCAATTAAAATTTTCCACACTTCGCAATAGAACGAATTCCTTGCAGAATAGGGCTATCGAAAGGGGTATCGTACCTCAGGGATTATGGTCTGATGAGTTGGAATACGGAATTAATTCTAATTAAATTTAGAAGAAAAGAATTCTGATTTTTTTAAACTAATTAAAAAGATAAAATAAAATAAATCAAAGTAAACAAGATAGTGAAGATAATAGGAGAGAAACCTAGGGTGTTTGACTTCACCACTAACTCCACAATCAATGGTCCATCGAATCAACTATAGGGGAATTACATCATGCATAAGTGGTGTTGGTGGCTACAAGCTCACCTTCATCCGTCAAGAAGATAACATATGATTAAGGCTAAGCCATGGACTATCTTCGATTGGCATGGGCCATCTGCCTAACTACTATAATCTAGGGTGCAGTATGGTTCATCTTCTCTAGGCATAATCCATCAAAGCTCATAACAATATATTCAGTGATTACCATTGTGTAATAATCTCTCTCATGATCACAGAAAACAAAAGAGATTGAGTTCAATAACAACAACTAAATATCTAAGACAAGATAAGAAATCATTGAGATTGAATTTACAAGACTTTTACTGCTCAATTCTATAATAAGAATCCTCTGAATTACACAATCTATGCATGTATATAAAGGTCCCCAATAATTAAAACAATCAAACCATTGATGCTTTGTTAGGGCTACATCAAAACCCTAGTGGATGAACTAGCCGCTCATGGTAGAAGAAGAAGCTTCAACTGTTGAGGAAGAAGACATCATCTTTCCGAATTACGCGTATGACTTCGTTCTCCAATGGCTCTGCAATATGTTTCTGTTCTCTTCTCAGCCCTCTCAGACTCTCCGAGCTCTGTTCTCTCTGTCCAATCTCTCTGTAAGCTCTCTCAACTCAGCCTCCAAGTCTTCACTTTATTTCCCAAGAGAATACACCAAAGTCCTAATTCAATTAGGAATAAATTAGGGTTTCCCGCAGCACTAATCAGGTGGGTTTTTCCTGCTGACTTCGGCCTGACTTTTGACCCACTAGAAGTCCGATTTACGGAATTTTCGTGAAATACAAAAGTGTGCAGAATCAAATTTTGTTCAACCTTACGTGAGAATAATGTCGATTTGAGGCTCGAAAATAAGACTTCTGGTCCGTTTTCCAAAACGGAATTAAGACTATATTATGCGCAGATTTGGGCTTCAGGCCCGAAACCTTCTTAAGCAGTTGTAATTCTCTTGGACCTCTTTCTTGGGCTGATTTGAGTTAAAATAAATGGTTGAGTGAATCTCCTTGATGTAGGCTTCATCTCACCATCTTGGATGTCTTCTTTAAAAACCCAAAAGCACGGTTTTAACTGAAATAATTATTAAGGCCCTGAAAATACAGAAAACACTAAAACAAAGTAAAATCACAAAATAATCTATCACTAAGAGAATAAAATACATAAGTTAAGAGGCTATAATGCGTAACATTCAACGCCTATCACACCCCCAAACTTACATATTGCTAGTCCCTTAGCAATAGAATAAAACAAAACTAAAACAAAAGAAACTACTAAATACTAACTAAACTACCCAACTCCACTTTCGTGGGAGAAACGATTGCATTTAGTATATGTAACAAGCCTTTAAACCCCTAGGTTCCCTGTCACGCCCCGATTTCCGGTTCTCCCAGAATCCGAGGGTGAACAGTATTGTCACTTTATCACCTCACAACAATTCCATACAAGTGCGGAAGCTCAACACATACATACTCTTAATCATCAATTTATGTCTCAACAATCTCATAATCCATGTACAAGTTTTGCATAAGGCATATACAATTACTCACATTTCTAATGTCCATGGACCCATATAAATACAAGTTACGTAAATGTAATTGCAATATTACATCAATATAATCCACATGCCACATGCCGGCATGGATAGCCAAATATACAATTCATAACACTATATCCAAAAGAAATTCTAAAGAATTCTTTCAAATCACACTAGCACTCTGAGCCTTATCCTCCGGTAATGCTTTATCTGAAAAAGAGTTTGTGAATAGGGGGTGAGCACCACTGCGGCTCAGTAGGAATGATCCACCCAACTCTACTCTAACTCAGGCGGCCATGCATGGATGCATATGAAATCATTGCATTTCTACATGACAGATATCCATGCTTTTTACCCATAAACAATCACGTTTTTCAAATCATGCGTGATGCTTCACATTTTAATGTATATACATATATATATCAAATTGGACAAGTCACAATTAATATATATAACTCACACCACATAATCCGGAAATCAATTCAACTGAGGACTTCGCTTATCACAATCCGTAGTAAGGGTCACTTTGGGACCACATACTCTGCTCACGCTTTTCGGGCTACTAACCCGACGGAAGCGACACCCGCTTGGCCAAGTTTTGGGTCTTGCACCCTAGAGTTCAATACCCTTATTAATTCTCACACATGCCCCAAAAACCTCGCTTTTCACATAGTGCACATAATCTCATCAATGCACTTATCCACACAATACAATGCATTTTATCAAATCAATGCATTTTCCGTCTCAACTCAAGATTGTCACAATGTCTTTCACTCACTTCATGAAAATCATCATGCTTATGCATTTTCAAGAAAATCATATCTTTCATGCACAGCCCTACATTAAAAATCATATTTTCATATTTTCATCAACTGAACACAATTTCAACAAAAGCATTCATAATCTCAATATCACATATGCAGCATATATAAGTCCTAACTAACATGTTAGACATATACATATGCATAATTCAAATTTCTATTTACATATAAATACACAAGACCCTAGACTCAAAGAATCACAATCCTATCTTTCATGTCACATATGAGGGACCTATAGAATTAAAGTAATGATGAGTCTAGCACCCCTACCTCAATTTGGAGTGAGAACTCCAAAAATCTCCAATTCCAAGAAGGTTGAAAAGATTGTCTTTCACTATTTTATCGAAATTGCATTACACAGCCATGCGTATCCAAAGTCTTTGGGAAGCCGGATTTAAATCCAAATTTCAAGCCCAACCCATCTTCAACTCAATTGAACCAGCCCATAACTTTAAATCAATTACTGTCAAGGTCTAATTCAAATTTTCAAGCGCCAAACATAGCTTATACCCATTTCCTTGTTTTTGGACTTGTCCATTTTATTGACCCAATTGATTTTCATCCCATACAATAAACCAATCCAAATGGCAGCCCATCATTCTTCACTAACCCAATTCAGCCCATACAAGCCCAATTACAGCCCACATCTTCAACCTTCCATTAGCAAACTCACTTCACTGTCTAGACCAAACCTGCCGCATCATCACCTATATGTGTATATATATATATATATATATATATATTTGCACATACACATATACATACATATCACCACCCTCACCTCATACATATATGTATATATGAATATATACATACATCACCAATCAAAACCAAACAAGAAGACCCACGTCTCAACCCGACCATGCTCCCTCAACCACCATCTTCAACCTCCATCAACTACCCAACCGAAACCATATCTAGCCACCACAAACAACCTGCTGGCCGAAGCCACCAAACCCACCACTAAGCACGGCCAAACCCCGCCTAACCAAGCCGTGACCACCAAATTGAACCCAAATAACCCACAACCGTGACCACTACGGGCTGTCCAAACCGAACCCGCAAGCTGTCGAAACTAGCCATTATCCATTCAAACCGTGAGCTCCTCCTTTTGGATTGTTATCATGACAAATTACAATTTTGTTGCTATGCTACTAAGCCCCTTCAGTTCTGTGATTTGGAAGGCCAAAGGCCTAGAAGGGTGCAAAAGATGTAACTAAATTGAAATGAGCAAGCATGGGTTGACTGATGATTTATTTTAAGGAAGGGTTGGTTAAAGTGGCAAGGGTGTATGTACAAAAGCTTGTAAAAGTAGTAAATGGGCATAATGATACATGTTAGGATTTTTTGGTAATTAAGCCATACACATGCTAATTTGTCCCATTAGGGGCCTGAACTTTTCATTTGGAAGGAGATATCATTTGGGGTGATCCCTTGGTAGTACATGTTAGGTTCTCATCATGGTGCCAACAAGAATATTTATGATAGTCATTTGGGTAGAGGGCCTTGCGGTAGCCATGCATTTAGTTGCGATGATACATTGATAATGAGAAATGATATATTTATTTAACATTGATGACTATACTGGCCACAATATTTGTCAAAAATAGTTTGATAGTGGTCTTATTTATGTGATTGTTTTGGTGATACATATTCAGTGCCTTGGAGAGTTGAAAGCAATCCATGTGCCCCTACCCTTTTTTTCAAAAATAATAAATCAACATGACATCATTTTTTTGGAATTATTATTCATTTCACTTAGTTCTATGTCATAGTTATTAGGAAAAAAAATTGGTTCCTATTGAGTTGCCTTTCCTTTCCCACACACAAAGTTATAGCCTGTAAGATGATCAAATCTTAGCTCTCCTAACCTTATTTTTTTTTCTCTTTCTTTTCAAATATTTTCAGGGCATCCCTGAGGCTGTATCAGAAACAGAGCAGCTGTACATGTTGAGTTTGAAATAGGAAATGATTTGACAGATTCATCTTCAACTCTTTGGTTACCTAACTTTCAGTTTTTCTGTTTATTGTCGTGATTGCAAGCATTTTTTGGTATTGATTGTACATGAAACTATCTCAAATTGTTTTTTGACATTTGAAAAGATCATAGGCTTGCTTCGTCAAATTAAGATTCCATAGTTGTAGAAACTTGAATTAGGAACGACAATATGACATGCTGTGTACTATTGTTCCTAGTTGTGAGATGGGTTGGAATTTGAAGCTTTAAATGTGTTTCTGCATTATTTTCTATGATTGTAAGATGTATGGATACTTAGAATTTAAGTACTTTGTTAGTAAAAATATTACAACCTTGGCTTGGTGTATATCTTGTTTGGTACAATCCACTTAAAGTGGGAAAGTAATTGCACTTCCTTGGTTTTTCATGGCAACAGACTTGATTATGAATTATTGTATTCAGTTGATTTGTGTGATTTTATTTTGGATGACCTGGGGGATGCCCCTTGTAAATGTGTAATTGGGATTTTGCCTATTTGATGGTATAAATTTGCTTAATTCTGAGATTTGTGTGATTTTATTTTGGATAACATGGGGGATGCCCATTGTAAATGTGTAATTGGGATTTTGCCTATTTGATAGTATAAAATTGCTTAATTCTGATTGTGGGTTTGTGATCTCATACGTAGGGCTGTATTGATGGATCTTTTATCAAAAAAATATGTTGCTGTGAGGAATCAAAATATGTAGGGCTGTATTGATGGGTCTTTTATCAAAAAAATATGTTGCTGTGAGGAACTGAGTCTTTTACCAATTAGCTTTGCATATCTTTGGAAATAAGTCTTCTTCTACTCAGTTCCATGGTTCAATTGTTCTTCTCAATACTTTTCAGTATATTGGAAGAATATTTGGAAGATAAAAAATTTCCAGGAATATTCAGTTTTTTATATGGCAAGGTTGTCATGGAAGGCTAGCTTTGAGTTATTCATGCATGCACTAGTTGAAGAATATTTTCTATCAAATTTGGCCATCATATATAGAATCTAAAATTTTAAATTAATTGAAACCATGTATTAAAAATAACATTGCGTGTTATTAGAGTTTATAATGATTTATTATTTAAATTAATTTTCCTAACATTATGAAAATTAGTTTGATTTTATGATACTTATGGTTTGTATCATACTATTTAACAAATTAATTTACTTAACTATTTAAATAGCTTATAAAAAATTGCTAAATATTTAAATAATTTGTAAAAATTTCTTCAAAAAATTGTACTAAAAAAATTTGCAATAAGGTTTTTACATTTAACTTTTTTTTTTAATTACAAACATTGAGTTTCGTCCCTGAAAAGCTTCTAAGTAACACGCTATCTCTTCTATAGTCAGAGAAAACCAAATTCGATCTCTAGCAAGAGTAAGAGTTCTCATTCGCTTCTCTTATTCTCTCATGCTCTCTCTTGTTTTCTCGTTGTCTCAGTTAGACACTCTCTCTTCCATAGCAAAAAAGAACAGCCACATACTTCTCGGGTTGGGTTGGGGTTGAGGTGCCAACAACCCGAGCCCAACCCGAACCCGATTTTTAATTTTATTTTTTATATAATTTTTAATTTAAATATATTATATATAATGTTCAAATTGTGATCACCTTTTCTTTTCAACCTCATTTGTTTAAATAATAAATTATTGTATGTTAATGCTTTGGAGAATTAATTTCTTAAGAATTTTTTAGAAATTTGCATTATTTTTTTTAAAAGTTTTTTAGGAGTAATCTAATCTAAAATGAACTCAAGATCACAATAATTTTTAGTATGGAGTTTGGCCATGTGAGCAACCTGAATTAACTTGACTTTCTAATCCGAAATCCCAACTTGTGCCGCAAATCCGAGTTTAAAAATTCAAAGATGAGTTAGGCTCGGGTTGGGTAGTTAGGGTTGAAGGTCAAGTTAGGATTGAACATTTCAGATGTCGGGTTGATCCTGATTTGTACTTCCAACCCGCCCAAGTTGCAGCCCTAGCTATCATTGGAGAAAGAATACTATGTTTATTAGTCTCATATTTATTAATTATGTCAAAAAATCCAAATATAAAAACATTAATAAACATTAGGATGAGTTTCTTTATCAATTAGTGTATTGGTGAGTGTGTGTTCTAATTGATGTAAATAATTTTGAAGATGAATTTTTTTATTTCTTTCAGATACCCTTTTTTATATATATAAAAATATATTTTCTATAAAATTTACCCATCATATATATAGAAACTGAAAATTAAATTAATAGAAACCATATATTAAAAATAGGATTGCATATAATTACCATTTATAATTATTTATTTTTTAAATTAATTCACTTAAATATTTGGAAATTAGTTTGATTTCTATGATACTTACAATACATATCATACTATTTAACAAAATAGTTTACTTAAATAATTAAAATAGTTTATAAAATGCTTTTAAAAAAATTATAATAGAAATATTTACAATAAGGGTTTTACATTTAACATTTTTTGTTTGTTTGTTTGTTAAATTCATATATATTTTTTTTAACTTTCATTGAAGCGCCAAAGTTTCGCGCTCTTTTCGTTCATTGAATAAGAAGAAAATTAAATGAGGTTTTCTATTGGGATACCAAACGACTTTCACGTTTCTCATTTTCTCTTCTGTCAAGTAAGACGCTGAGATCACTGGTAATAGCTCTCCCTTGCCTCTCTTATTCTCTCACACTATTTCTGATTCTCTCATGCTCTCTCAATAACACGCTCTTTCTTCCATACCAGAGAAACACAGCCTCCAACTTGTTGCTGGCCATTTGCCTTTCTTATTCGTCATTCTTTCACTCGACCTCCCTATCACTGGTAAGATCTCTCACTCTATATTGGGAATTTGATTTATAATTAGGGAATTTTGAGGTTTTAATTTGGTGTTTTGGGTTTCAAGAATGTGTTTGGTTCTATTTGGGAATTTGTCAGAATATAACAAAATATTTGGTGTTGAATATATAAAATTGATTTCCAATATATATATATATATATATATACCCGCATATAGACATATATCTCTTAACGTTAGTGTTCAAATTGATGTTTTATAACTATCAAGTCTACCAGGTTATAATCAAACCATAAAAGCCTTCAGAATTGACCTTCATCCAATGATCTCTAGAAAATGAGAATCCTCTCTTTTTTGTGTGAAAGTTTTTGAAGAATTTTTTGTGACAGTTATAGAGAAAATTATTAAAGACCTAATACAAGAAAACAGTACTCTTCTTCCCACCTAAGTTTCGTAAACATCTTACCAAAGCATTTATGTGAGTTCTGAGAAATATCATTCCTTTTTATCTTAACTCTGCTTATAGATAAATTATTATTTTTTAGATTCCAATCTTTATCAAATTCCTTTGTTATCTCTCAAGAAATAATTATTGTGATTCTTTAAAAATATATTTCAGATTCAGTGCTTTCTAAATTAGAATACCTTGCTTTGCTGGTTTATTTTTTCTCCAAATTCTTTCATATGTTATCTTGAAAAATAGAAGCATTAATGTAGCAGCTATGTTGTCATAAGTAACATGACAGGGGACTACTACACCCTCCATCAAAATATAACAAGCCAGGGAACTAAACCAGCGAAAGGCAATCCAATATATCATACCAACCAAGATCTAATTTTACAGCTTTCCCAACAGAGTATTGCACCATTAATACATTAGTGCATTAGACTAGGCACATCTCTATTTAAACAGCTGATACTACTTATACACCATAAAATAAATCAATGACTAGGTAAATGCTTTTTATACATGCTGTTAAATAGATTACATTTAATATATGTGTTAAGTTGATTAGAATGAATACGATGGCTGTTTAGAATAACCTTAGGGTACTCTTTAAAACTTGATCTAATTGATTCCACCTTAGCATAAGGAATTGCTAGAATGGAACTAGGTTGAACCTACCTTATAGCTCTGCCAAACAATGGAAAAAATCCAGTGTCTTCTTGTGGTTTGAACCATTAAGGTATGTTGTAATGCATCTTTGATTATAAATCTCAGAGGGGTGGGTTAGATTAGAACTATAATTTGGATTTTTTTTATATAATTCTTAATAGATTTGATCTTCATGAAACTTTTTTCTCACTTTACTGGGTATTCTGATTTTTTTTTACTTGTTTTATTTGGTTATTTCATTTCGGTTATGATATATGTGTAAACGAATAAATGAAGTCCATGACATTGATTGGGTTTCATGTGTTTGTGATACATTTAGCTATTTGAGTGTTTGCAAAACTAAATATTAAGGCCAAGGAAAAGAAATCAATGAAATTTGCTTTCATGTCAACTAGTAGCTCTTGCTCCATGTCAAATGTAACTAAATTTGTTTTAACATTTAAAGCATAATGATTTGGCTTATGGTTACCAATTTAATTTGGAGCTGAGTTTTAATTATATGATGGATGTTGAGTTATCTAGTCTCAATCACATATGTACTAGTTGAAAGTTAGGGGAGTTGTTGAAAACTATGCTTAAATGCTTTAATTTGTGCTACTATCATCATGATCAAATTCTGTGGAAGTTAAGCCCTTTCAAATTAGATTTTAGCATTAATTATTCAAACATACTCTTGGAAGCAGCAATGGATCAATCAAGTTGCTAGATTTATGGATTCCTTTGGACATCTATGTGGGTTATGTTAGTCAATTTGGCATCCTTCATGACGAAATGAATGGGCTTTCAAGAGGAGATGGGATATATATCCTGAAGTTGCTATATATATATATTTTTTTTCTAATTCACTTATATGTTATCTTGAAAATTTGAAGCATTCATGTAGCAGTTATGTTGTCATAGGTAACATGACAGGGGACTACTACACCCTCCATCAAAATATAACAAGACAGGGAACTAAATCAGCGAAAGGCAATCCAATATATCATACCAACCAAGATCTAATTTTACAGCTTTCCCAACAGAGTATTGCACCAATTAAAGCCAAAGTACCACCCAATCTGGACACTAATATATGTGTTAAGTTGATTAGAATGAATACGATGGCTGTTTAGAATAACCTGAGGGTACTCTTTAAAACTTGATCTAATTGATTCCACCTTAGCATAAGGAATTGCTAGAATGGAACTAGGTTGAACCTACCTTATAGCTCTGCCAAACAATGGAAAAAATCCAGTCTTTTCTTGTGGTTTGAACCATTAAGGTATGTTGTAATGCATCTTTGATTATAAATCTCAGAGGGGTGGGTTAGATTAGAACTATAATTTGGATTTTTTTTATATAATTCTTAATAGATTTGATCTTCATGAAACTTTTTTCTCACTTTACTGGGTATTCTGATTTTTTTTTACTTGTTTTTATTTGGTTATTTCATTTCGGTTATGATATATGTGTAAACGAATAAATGAAGTCCATGACATTGATTGGGTTTCATGTGTTTGTGATACATTTAGCTATTTGAGTGTTTGCAAAACTAAATATTAAGGCCAAGGAAAAGAAATCAATGAAATTTGCTTTCATGTCAACTAGTAGCTCTTGCTCCATGTCAAATGTAACTAAATTTGTTTTAACATTTAAAGCATAATGATTTGGCTTATGGTTACCAATTTAATTTGGAGCTGAGTTTTAATTATATGATGGATGTTGAGTTATCTAGTCTCAATCACATATGTACTAGTTGAAAGTTAGGGGAGTTGTTGAAAACTATGCTTAAATGCTTTAATTTGTGCTACTATCATCATGATCAAATTCTGTGGAAGTCAAGCCCTTTCAAATTAGATTTTAGTATTAATTATTCAAACATGCTCTTGGAAGTAGCAATGGATCAATCAAGTTGATGGATTTATGAATTCCTTTGGACATCTATGTGGGTTTGTTAGTCAATTTGGCATCCTTTATGCCAAAATGAATCGGTTTTCAAGAGGAGATGGGATATATATCCTGAAGTTGCTATATATATTATTATTTTTTCCTAATTCTTTTATATGTTATCTTAAAAATTTGAAGCATTCATGTAGCAGTTATGTTGTCATAGGTAACATGACTGGACCTGGACGACGTAAGCGTATAGTTAATCGGAAGCATGCAGCAGCTAGTTACTCCTCTTTAGTTGGTGCATCCATGTCCATGCCTACAGGCAATAATGTCCCCACTCCGAGTATTGTTCCTTTGTCCACTCCCATTCCCACTCCCACAAGCACTGAAGTCCCAATTCCTAGTCCCACTTCGAGTCTTCTTCCCACACTCACGCCCACTCCCACGCCCACGCCCACTCCCATGCCCATGCCCACAAGCACTGATGTCCACGTTCCTAGTCCTACATCGACTTCTGTTTCCACTACCACACCTTCACCTACATCGGTTGCTGAAACTGACACATCTGGTTCAGGTAATATTTACAATTTTTTAATTCTTTGTAATTGTTTTTATGTTTTTTCTTGTTAATTTCTCAATGAAATATGTCACATTTAAGACTGTCAATCATTTTGATTATTGTCATTATTACAGCCGCCTCCACGTCAAGGAAAAAACGTGGTAGGACACGAGGAGTTGGACTCTCTACCTATTTAGAAAATAATGGTCCTAAACCCGTTGTTATTTTTCGTAAGGGGCAGTATAGGCCAGTGGGTGGTTGGGCAAAGAACTTTGGAACTGAAGTTGGTGTAATATGCCGTAGACGTGCACCTATCATTTGTGGGACTTGGTCATGTGTGGATGAGACTACTAAGGATGTGTTATATCGAGAATTAATGGTAATTGGTGACTAATCTTTACTCTAATATTTTATTTTATATTTATATTTATTATTCAACTACTTGAAAACTAATATATGATGTGTGTGATTTCAACATTATTTTAGAGTAAGTTTGAGATACAGATGGAGGAGATGGATGTCACTGAAATTCGGAAAGGCATATACGCGTTCTTTGGTGATAGGTTCAGATCATGGAAGTATGACTTGCATAAGTATTTTTTAAGTCTTTTAATGGTAATGTCATGGAGGCACGACGCCATCCTTGTGAAGGAGTTAGAATTGAGGATTGGCAGGTTGTTTGTGACATGTTTCTTAAGGATACATTTTTGGTATGAACTCACTCATTTATTTACTTATATTTTATATGTTTTGTACTTTGAAGTTTTCATAATTCTTTGGTTAATTTGTATGTAGAAAAAGAGTACAACAAACACATCAAATAGGAAGATGCTGAAAACAAATCATTGTGGTGGCTCAAAACCTTTTGTGAGACATCGATATGATATGGTTTGTTAACTTGTATGGCTTATGTTCTTATTAGTTATAATGTAAAATTTATATATTCTAACTTAAATTTTTTTTTTAACTATTTAAAAATAAAATAGAGAAACCAGGAGACTCAGGAGGAGCTTGATTTAGTGACTTTCTACAAAGAAATACACTTTCGAAAGAGCACAGGGACATGGATGACACCACAATGTGAGGAGTTGCATGTAAGTCTAAACCTTAAACTAGAGCTTCAACACTGTTTAATTTTTGGTTGAATAATCTCCTTGTCCTGTCATTACTAAAAATTTCAATTATGCACCATCTAAAATTTTGGTAAATCATATTAAATGCATAGGACCATCCCTTTTATATACAACAAGTTAATATAATATATTTATACATACATTAAGTTTTTGATCATCCCATGTATTTCACACTTGCAGGCAAAGATGATCCAAAATCTACAACGTCCTATATCTAATGAATCATCTGAATCGGAATTGGTGTTAATGACCCCAACTGAAGCCTTCTCCCAAGCAATTGGTTAGAGATCAGGATACTTTAATGGTCTTGGACATGGCCAGGCACCCACCACCCTCTCACAACGTCGCCAAGTTGAGATTGCAGAGGCTAGACAAAGAGCTAATTAATCAGCTAGAGGCACAATTGAAGGAGCAAACTCAGACCATGCAACACCAGCTACAAGAGCAAAGTCAAATGATGCAACAGAAGATGGAGGATCAGTCTCGGATGATGCAGGAACAAGAGGAAAGAATCCGTGAGATGCAGCAATATAAGGCAGAGCAGGAACGCAATGCCCAACAACAACAACAGACGATTAACTCCTTGCAATCTAAGCTCAACCATCTGACAACAATGTTTGATCAATTTATATCACCACAAAACAGTTCTCGTTCATGGTAAGTTACTCCTCTTTGTCTACTTTTACATTAGAAAGTGGAATCACTCTCCAAATTGAACTGACTTGGAGGGTTATCATCTTGTGTGTGTGTGTGTGTGTGTGTGTGTGTGTATATATATATATATATATATATATATATATTGATAGGCAAGTAGTGAAAATTTATTACCCAAAAATTTGTACAATTTACTTGGGGCATACCCTAAGATTAAGCACCAATTACATGAAACCCCAAACCCACCAAACTGATAGGTACCAAAAACTCAATAACTCATACAAGTAAAATAATTATAGCTACATAACCAACGGACTAAGCCCCTAGAGACTCTAAAGTTTATACTACTAGTACTAAACTTAACAAAAAAAAAAAAGATCAATACAGTAAAACTCATTTAAGAAACTCCAAGTAGTAGCATTAGGCACAAACTGGTAAAACTCATTTAAGAAACTCCAAGTAGTAGCATTAGGCTCAAACTAGTGACATCAACGATAGTAGACCAACAAGTGACATCAGCAAACACAACATTTCTGATAGCAACACTAATAGAGAAGACAAACAAACAAAAGCCCAATCAAATAATATCCCAAATGTAAAGTTTAGATCTTGAGAATTGTGTTGCTCCAGGTCTTATAACCCTATGAAAGCATGTTGAGCAAATCAAGTGGGAAAAACTTACTTTGTAGAACTTTACTGAAATGCTGCCACATCCCTAATATAAGTCATGTTACAATAATAATATGCAACCCTGTTTCTTGTTTCTTCTTTTATTATGTGGTGGCTATCCATTCTTATTCATGATTCATGAGTTCTAATTCATATAAACCTTCAATTTCAGTAATTATGAAAGTTCTTGGTTCATCCAACACATACTATCTCTATGGTATTCATGATTTGGAAAATCTCATTGGCACATGCGGAGTAGCTTTCATTTATTGGATAAGGATACAGTTGTGGTTTGAACTTTGTAACAAAACATAAATTCTTACTTTGTGAGTCATTAATATGCTATGCTAATAAAAAGAAAAATTACATTTTGGATATATTTGTGGTGTAATAATATTTTACAAGTTGATTGTTTTGAAAGCAATGCACAAACATCCTTGGTTTTATAGATTGTTGAAGGCTCTTAATAGGAAGTTTCCTATTGATTTGATCTTCATAAAGCCTTTTTCTTTATGATAAATTAATGTTAGAATTCAGCTTTAACTTCATTTACAAATTTATATAGGTAGTAATTGTATTTAGTCATCATTTGTTTTGCAGATTGCTGATTGTCTATGCTAGAAGAATTTAAGCTTTTTTTTATGTGCTCGTGCTACAAGAATTCAAGCTTTTTTTGACGTGCTCGTGCTACAAGAATTCAAGCTTTTTTTTATGTGCCCGTGCTACAAGAATTCAAGCTCTTTGATTAGGACAATATAATGTGTTTTTGTCTAGATCTTAGAACACTTTATATATCTTGGATTTCATAGCTCATTTTGTCTAAGATCTTGAAATTTTTTGTTTAGGATACTAGCCCATTTTTGTCCATATTATTGGAGCTGAAACTATACTAAGACTTTTTTTTATGTGATGGGCTTTATTTGTTTATGTTGCAACTTGTACTATTTTGGTTCTTCTAACTTATGCATTATTAATTATATATATGTTTGCATTGTCACTTTAACACGTGGTAAATTTTAGTTTTTCATTTATATTATTAATAATTTATAGATAATATTATAATAATAGTATTATAATTGGTATTACTATCAGGTTATTATAACATGTAAATGAAAAGAATTAATATATTAAAAAATTGACAAAAAAAAATGCCACGAAATCTTGTCGCGGTAATTAAAAAATTATTGCCACGATTAATTTTGTGGCCTATTTTTGTTATTTAACACGAGTTATATTTGTGGCAATTAATTTAATAACCACGAACCAACTCCGTGGCAGAAGACAAATTATTGCCACGATTAATTTTGTGGCCTATTTTTGTTATTTAACACGAGTTATATTTGTGGCAATTAATTTAATAACCACGAACCAACTCCGTGGCAGAAGACAAATTATTGCCACGATTAATTTTGTGGCCTATTTTTGTAATTTGTCACGAGATATTTTTGTAGCAATTAATTTAATAGCCACAAATCAATTCTGTGGTAGAAGATAAATTATTGCCACAATTAAATTTGTGGCCTATTTTTGTTATTTGCCACGAGATATATTTGTGGTAATCAAATTTAATAGCCACGAATCAACTCTGTGGTAGAAGAAAGACTTTTTGCCACAACTAATATCTTAGTGGCAAAAGGATTGAATTACCGACGATTGTTCCTCCATTAAGAATGTTAATGACCACAAAAACACTAACATATAGCGACGAGAATATTTGTGGCAATATGACTTATTTTGCCACGAGTTAAAATTTGTGACAAAATATTGGAATTAGCGATGACTAAATCCCACATGGAAAGGAAAACAGCCACAAAAAACCTAACATTTGGCGACGAGATAGTTTGTGCCAATATGCCTTATTTTGCCACAAGAACAAACTTGTGGCAAAAAAAATTCTTATTTTGCCACGAAAATTTTTAGTCCTGCCTAATGACATTCTATGACGGACCTATGCCCACGACGAAGCCACCAAGCCTTTCTCGTCGCAAATAGGTTTCAGCCACGAAATTTATACTTTTTTACCACGAAATGACTTGTGGCAAAAGACCAAATTTGTTGTAGTGGAGAGAGAGAGACAGAGACAGACAGAGATGATATGCCTGCATAATAAGCCATAACCATGAGAAGAGCACCTTTTATCCAGTCCTCTTTGGAAATAGACTTTGTTGATGCATCTGAACCTTCCATTTCCATACCTGAATAAATAGGTGGTCCCTTGAAAAAGGTAAACACCATAGCCCCTGAAAGCCCCACCACTGAACCCAACACCTTCACTATTCCATGCCATTGCCTTAGGTGAACACTTTCCATTCTGAAATTAATGTTCGTTCAAACCCAATCATATATATATATATATCAACCAATATATGATCAATATGGCCCATAACATATATTTTTCTTTCTCATGTACCTTAAGACAACAACCATGATAAAGACCATGGAAAGAATCGTGCTAGTGACAGGCAGTAGCGAATGTCGCAGTGGTGTAGTTCAATGCTAAATAGTAGATATTTAGACTCAGTGTAAACCAGAAAATTTGCGTATATAAAGGATTCTATATAATTATATACCTCATTAGTCATTGTTAAGGTACTCCCAAATTGAATATTGTGACAAAAATAATAAAAAAACGTACCCACATAAAGGAATAAAAAAGATCTTGCATAGTAAGTCGATTGATAGAGGAGCTGAATTGTTACTGCATATTTATAAGAAATTAAAACAACCACTAAATTAAAATAATTACATAAGTAATATATATATATATATATATATGAATGAGAACATATTAAAATTATGAAATATTTTTGTAACGACCTTCGACAAAGAAAGCAAAGGGAGCTAAGGCAAGTGTGGCGAATCCTTGTCGATATTCGACAAAAATGGATGGTTTCATTCCTTCACTAATTGCTGCCTTGGATAACAGTGACTGGCCTGTAAACACAAATTGTATAAAGATCATTGCAATGTAAGGCTTGTTATTCTGAATAGCCATTGTACACTGATGTAAAGCCTTCATGTTGTCTATTTGGTTGGCTTCTTCAATCTGATGGAATTATAGATTTAGAAGATCTTATATTTATAGAAAAGGTAGGCACTTAGATTCCCCTAGCATATATGCCACACGCACTTTGTCTGCTTAGCTGCCATTGCTTTCAACATTAAGATATCAAAGTGGGGTTCTTAACTTTTATTTCCTGTCGACCAATTGTTGCAAGCAAAAAACTAGTGTGATTGGGCATTTCAGCCATGTCTCAACCTATGGGCATAGAGTGACTGCCTATATATATATATATATATATATATAATTGTTGTAAATGTAGAAGAATATCAGAAAAATAATAACAATATAAACACAAGAGATACTAAGTGTTGTTGTAAGGCAAAGTGTGTTTGTCATACTTGAACTCAATTTCTCTTCACTCAAAGTTGTGTCATTATCAACACACTGCGAATACATATATATATAGGCCTTACCACTGCCCAAAGCATCAATTACGCACCATCTCTTCATACATCAGCTTTAGTTTTACTTCTTAATTGGTTTTCAGATCCAATTAATACGCAACACGTACTATAATGCATATATGCTGTGTAATACCTTGTTTCATTTGATGGTATGATATTGTCCGCTTTGGGCCTAAGCCCGTATGGTTTTGTTCTTGGGTTTTACTCCAAAAGGTCTCATACCATTTGGAGAGAACACACTACATATAAGCACATCCCCTTCTCCACACCCAGACAATGTGGGATTGAGCACCATATAGCCTGCCAGTGTGGTAGCTCGGGCAGTGTCTCTTCTTGCACCCGCCCACATCACACCCGCTTACAAGGGTCACTACAATCCACCCCCTATGAGGCCCGACGTCCTCGTCGGCACACTTCCGGCTGTGCTCAGGCTCTGATACCATTTGTAATACCCCGCTCCACTTGATGGTATGATATTGTCCTCTTTGGACCTAAGCTTGGACGATTTTGTTCTTAAATTTTATCCCAAAAGGCCTCATAACATTTGGAGAGAACACACTACATAGAAGCACATCCCCTTCTCCACACTCAGGCGATGTGGGATTGAGCACTCTATATAGCCTGCTAGTGTGGTAGCTCGCCCAGTGTCTCTTCTTGCACCTGCTCACATCACACCCGATCACAAGGGTCATGACATAAGATTTAAAGAAATGACATACATATATATATATACACACACACACTGGGAAGTTGTTGAAGCAAGTATAATTTAAGTGCTAGCTAGGTACCATCCCTACTTGTTGATAAAGCATCTGATCTAAAAAGCCCTTGATGGAAGCAAAAATAATTAAGATAGATTAACATGAAGAGTTCACTGGGTTTTCCAATTTTTGCAGATAGAAATAAGGCTTATATCGCAAATTTCCTTGTACAACTTATCAGTGCAGGCTTGGCCTTGTTCATTGAGGCTGCAATTGGTAAAGAAATGAATTCAAATGTGTTTGTTTTTTTGTTGTTTATGGGCAATTTGTCGCCACACTTGTGTTATTACCATTCGCTATTTTCCTCGAAAGGTTGCTTCAACATTTCTATCATGTGTTTGTTGTTTATATATGATATTTTTTTCTAATCATGTGTTTGTTGTTTATATATGATATTTTTAGTTAATTAATTACTAACTACTTGTGGCTACTTTTAAATTAATTGTGTCGTACATATTAAAAATGTTGAACTCATAAGATAGATAGATAGATATATATATATATATATATATATATAGATATATATTACACACACACTAGCGTATTGCCCGTGCCTACGGCATTATAAAACAAAAAATTATTGGACTGAAATAGAAGTTGATTTCATATAATCGTGTCAATAAACAAATATTTACAAAATATCATTTGCATTAGTTACTATTTACCCAAAAAAAAAACAATGACCACGTGTCTCCTTCTTCTCTACTTCTTCAAAGATGAAGCATAAATTTTCTTCCCTACTGACAAGAATATCCTTGCGTCAATATGAATGTATTTCGCCTTTAGAAAAGGACTATGCTCAACAATCTACAAAATATATACTATTAAATTCAGAAAAGACCCATATAATATTTTACTATTAACATTAGGTAAAATATAAAAATTTAGATTAACACAAAATTGAATTACCTCATTACTTTCCCAATTGATATATTGGAACTTTCTTGCAGCAGCATCTCAGTCCTACAAAGTTATATTGGATTATATACTTTGATTAAAACACTATAATAGAACTTCAGGGTAGACAATATTTGTTGTAGAATACAACTCACCATTTGGAAGAATGATACATATACGTTCAGAACTGGTGCATCTAGACAATGCAACATATAGCTGCCCATGACTAAATACCGGTGTGTGCAAATCAACCCATGCCTACGGCACTATAAAAAAAATTATTGGACTAAAATCAAGGTATTGCTGAATCTCATATACGCCACCCAAATTATTGTCGTGTGATCATGTCGCTCACAAAATAAATGCAACCATCATTGCATCGCCGATATAGCGGGTATCCATCTTACTTCATATTTGTTTATTCTGAAAATTTGTTTAGGATACCTCTTAATGCATTACTGTAATACCCCGCTCCAACACATGTTATGATATTGTCCGCTTTGGGCCTAAACCCGCATGGTTTTGCTATTGGGTTTTACCCCAAAAGGCCTCATACCATTTGAAGAGAACACACTACATATAAGTACATCTCCTTCTCCACACCCAAGCGATGTGGGATTGAGCACCCTACACCCTGTCAGTATGGTAGCTCAGCCCAGTGTCTGTCTTCGCACCCGCCCACTCACACCCGTCCATAAGGGTTACTACAATCCACCCCCTACGAGGCCCGACGTTCTCGTCGACACACTTCCGGCTGGGTTCAGGCTCTGATACCAACTATAATACCCCGCTCCAACACATAGTATGATATTGTCCGCTTTGGGCCTGAGCCCGCACGGTTTTTGTTCTTGGGTTTTACCCCAAAAGGCCTCATACCATTTGAAGAGAACATACTACATATAAGCACATCCCCTTTTCCACACCCAGACGATGTGGGATTGAGCACCCTGTACCCTGTCAGTGTGGTAGCTCAGCCCAGTGTCTGTCTTCGCACCCGCCCACTCACACCCGTCCACAAGGGTTACTATAATAGAAACACTAGTTCTATACTCAATTAAAGTGCGTGATTTGCAACAACACCCACCTCACACAACATACTATAACTCTCCAAAAAAAAGATTTCATTGAAAGACATAAATAACTACAAAACAATTGTAGCATAATCTAATACAATCCATAAAAATCCTACACATTATTACATAAGTTCATATCAACTTTATTGAACTACAAAGAAGTAAGAAAATAGCAAGTCATCTCCATCCGGCTCATATGACCCCTTCACGTTTCAATCAACGTGTACCTGAAAATTGTTAAAGAGTGAGCTCATAAGCTCAACAAAGGATTGCTAAACACATTCCCTGCTCAGTAAATTGACTCACTTTATATTTCCATATATAAAAGTAACTCGTCAAAATGCACTAATTACATATATTCATCTCAGGTCATAAATTCTCATATGTCATAATTACCAAGAAATAAAACATAACACAATTTTCACAATTTCACACCATAAACTTGTTAACCATTTTGATTAACTTATATTAAATTTCACTTATCTCACATGAGCCCCAGGCTCCCCTCTAATCAATGGTGTGCATTGCATAGTTTCGGACTACTAAAAACACACATGTGGCTGGGTTATATGTAATACTCCGCTCCAACACATAGTATGATATTGTCCACTTTGGGCCTGAGCCCGCACGATTTTGCTCTTAGATTTTACCTCAAAAGGCCTCATACCATTTAAAGAGAACATACTACATATAAGCACATCTCCTTTTCCACACCTAGGCGATATGGGATTGCGCACCCTATACCCTGTCAGTGTGGTAGCTCAACTAGTGTCTGTTTTCACACCCGTCCACTCACACCCGTCCACAAGGGTTACTATAATCCACCCCCCTACGAGGCCCGACGTCCTCGTCGGCACACTTCCGGCTGGGTTCAGGTTCTGATACCAATTGTAATACCCTGCTCCAACACATGGTATGATATTGTCCGCTTTGGGCCTGAGCCCGCATAGTTTTACTCTTGAATTTTACCCCAAAAGGCCACATACCATTTGAAGAGAACATACTACATATAAGCACATCTCCTTTTCCACACCCAGGCAATGTGGGATTGCGCACCCTGTACCCTGTCAGTGTGGTAGCTCAGCCCAGTGTTTGTCTTCGCACCCGCCCACTCACACCCGTCCACAAGGGTTACTATATTATACGTCTACTCACCCAGATGGTCCCGAACCATGTCCACGTAATAAGGGCATGCTGAGCCTAATGGCCATAACATAAGGATAGTGCACTCCCAATAGGTAGGTCCCTAACTTTACCTAATAAAGTCATCAGAGGAATAGTCCCAGACTACTCCTCGACTACTCACCATTATTCATTACTTACCTTAATGTAATTTCACATTTTTCAGCAAATTTGAGTTAATTAAACTGAAATACATTATTCTGGAATTTTTCATAATTTTAGAAATATTTTTACTATTTTCCTCTAATTTTCATTAAGCTTGCATAAAAGAACCCAAATAAGCATTTTCTTCTATATAATAAAATGAAATACCCCCCAGAAAATTTCGCGCATGAGGTGGCCAGTCTCATACACAAAACCTGGAAGATACATACAACTGGTAGCAACAAGCATAGAATACAAAAGATATAATGAACAATTTTCTAAATGCAGAAAAGAAAGTTCCTCTGAATTAAAATAACTGTTAACTAAACAAGTATATGTCCGGTAATACAATTTGGAAGTCCTGTAACCCAAGGACCCCTTAACCAGAATGAACCAAAGTTTTTTTTAATTCTAAAATTAATACAAACAATCAAAGTCTCAAAAGGTCATAGTATGACTCTTGAAGAAGACAAGTTCTTACCCTGTAACTGATAAGATGAGACGTCTGCTACAACCAAACCCTAAAACTCTATCCTCGCGGTGGAACCTGTCTGAAACCTGAAATATCAACAAAGTGGGTTAAACCCATGAGCAAGTTCTATCTACTACATCCTAATCAGAGAACCAATATACATACCCTCAGTATAAGGGACACAAAAGAAAACAATAGATTTAACATACAAGCTATTCTTATTCCAGTTTCATGTTTTCAAAACAACAGTCATTAATTATAATATTCCACCCAAATCCTTATTATGCAAAAGTGATCACATTTCTAAAGTTCAGCAGAAATAAACATAATATGAAATAATATCAAGTTTAAGCAATCCTAACATGCCATCATTTAATCTTTTGATACCCTAATAGGTATAGATATATACATACTAGTCATTTCCTATTTAGTTCATGTTTTTCAGAAGTAAAATCATCTTATACATTGTTCCAACAAACCCTTATCATCCAACAATGAACACATTCTTTAAGTTCAAAATAAAGAAAACATATGCATACATGTATAGATACCTTATTAGGTATGGGCGATCCTGACACGCCAAATAAAATGTATAGATACCTTATTAGGTATGGGTGATCCTGACACGCCGGGCAATCCTTACATGCCAAATAAAATACATAGATACCTTATTAAGTATGGGCGATCCTGACACACCGGACAATCCTTACATGCCAAATAAAATACATAGATACCTTATTAGGTATGGGCAATCCTGACACGCCGGGCAATCCTTACATGCCAAATAAAATACATAGATACCTTATTAGGTATGGGCAATCCTGACACGCCGGGCAATCCTTACATGCCAAATAAAATACATAGATACCTTATTAGGTATGGGCAATCCTGACACGCCGGGCAATCCTTACATGCCAAAATAAAATGCATAGATACATTCCAATATGCAATACAAAATAACAAGGTGCATTATGATTTAAATTTGCACAAACCGTTATTCCAAATCATCCAACATGAAATTATCATCATAAGATAAATCGTTCACAAGTAGATTATAATCAAGTATTTGATGGGCATTTATATCCTTAAAGAAAATTACATTCAAGTAAATCAAATAACTCAAACATCCATTAAAGAAGCAATTTCCCAACTCAACCTTCAATGCACTCAAATATATGAGGGAGTCTAAACCTAACTTTTATCTAGGTTTCTGGGCATATTCTACTGCTAATAACCCTATTAAATCATACTGGAATTTCCTAGAATTTTTGAGAATTTTAAAAAATATTTTTCTAGCAAAAAGAAAATAAACATAATTCGAGGCAACCAACACAATCACAAGGAGACTCATCTTTACATGAAATTTAAAACCCAGGTGCATTAAGTTAACTAAATTTTTCTAGAATTTTCTGAAATTTTAAAATATTTTCTAAAAATAAAAGAAGGTGAAAATCCAACTTTTAGACACTTTAAAAATAAATTGAACAACAAGGAAAGATTATTTTGAGTTGAAAATTTAAACCCAAGTGTATTTATCCTCCAGAGAATTACAATAAAAATTTGGGAATTTTTGGAATTATAAAATTATTTTCTAAAATTACAGGAAGTGAAAAAAACCCAACTTTTGAACCCTTTAAAAATCAATTGAATAATAATGAAAAATTATTTTGAGTTGAAAATTTAAAACCAAGTATATTTAGCCACCAGAGAGCTACAGTAAAAATTGCGGAATTTTCGAAAATTTCTAACTATTTTCTAAAATTAAAGAGGCTGAAAAATCCTGTTTTTTTTAGACACTTTAAAAATTAATTTAAAGACAATGGTAAATAATTTTGATATGAAATTTAAACCCCAAGCCCCTTAAGCTCCCAGGAAGTTGACATAAAATTTTGGGAATTTTTAGAATTATAAAAGTATTTTTAAAAAATAATTTTTCCAGATTTTCAAGTTTTCCCAAAAATTTCAAAAATACAAAATAAATGTCAAAACAATTCGGAATGGGCCCATATTGGACCCAGAGGTGGGCCCCTGCGAGTGGGGCCCGAAAACAATTTTCCGGCCACCGACGCTGGTGGCACGCGCCCCCACGTGCAGGCGGACGCGTGGCCCCTTTTCTTTCTTTTTTTTTTTTTTTTCTTTTTCTTTCTTCTTCCTTCTTCTCCAGCTGAAGCTTCAGCGGCCAACAATGGAGGCCGAGCTTCCCGATCACTTTCTGATCACTTCCGAGCACCGAATCGCGCATATGAATATACCATTGAACTCGTATCAATCTAAGCTACGTATTGGTACCAAAATTATCCCCTCTCGCGGACTAAATCAAAAACACCCAATTTCAAGTTTCGAAAATCTAAAATTTTAAACTCAATTTTCCGTCAATCTACCCAACGGTTCATAACGAAACTTTCAAGGATTGTTCTAGGAAGTAAGATCTACTTTTTAATCGGAACAAAATCCCTCAAAAATGATAAACACAATAGACCCAAATTTCATGTTCGTATATATATACACCCGCCTATACAATCATATATACATGTATATACATATGCAAAAATACCCTAAAATAGTACCAAAACTCCAAAATCCTAATGTTTAATTCACAGAATTATCTTAGCATGAAAAATCATTTAATTTCATAATTAAATGCATACAAATTTCTAGCAACAAGTCTATACAATTAGCATAATTAATTCTCACAAAATTTATCAACAGAGAAAAAAAAAATCATACAATTATATACAAATTTCCAAAATAAACACAATCCTCAAACCTAGACTATGCATACGGATTCAAAGGGGAAGAGAAGAATCAAACTTGCCTCTTTGACGAATCAACTTGTTCACCCGATCGTCACTCCCTTCTCTCTTTCGTTTACTCTCTGAGTTTGGTGCGTAAAGCAACGGCAAAAACCCTAATTTCTTCTTTTTTTCTTTTTGTCTTAATTATTATTCTATTTTTTTTATTTTTCTAAAACTAAATAAAATAAAATAAAATAATAATAACAATGATATTATAATTATAACCCTGGCCCAACAATTTAAACATATCCTTAGCCCAACCATTCCAGCCCAGATTCCTCCCTAGCCCAATCCAAAGCATTTAAAATATTTAAATCAAATAATACACAATCAATAAACAATTCATATAAATTGATAAAAATAAAAATAGAGCAATTCACATGAAATGAAAGAATTTATAAAGACAACCAATTCACATAAAATAATAATTGTATAAAGACCTAACAATTCACATGAAATGATAAAATGCATATAAAGGCATTCCACATGAATTGAAAAATAATAATAATAATAATATAAAGAAATTTAAATTCTTTAAAATAATAGACTTCCAATTTTTTGGGGTATTACATATAATGTCTAGAATATTATACAAGAACTGTCTGAATATATCTATACACTACGAGAAATATTAAGGTGGTAAACAGATTCCTTATAAATGACCAGTTCTGTTGGCAACTCATTTGACTCGCAAATGTATAACGCCACTTTGAGTGTCACTCTTAGCCTCTAAGAACAACAAATACACATACGACCACTGTCCTAAATATAATTGAATCAATATACAACCACTGCCCTAAAGTAAATATACGGTTCCACCGCCCCCACTTCTCTAAGATAAATATACAGAACACTGGATCCACCACGTCACTATCCTAAAGTAAATATATAGAACACCCACACCACTATCCTAAAGTAATATACTGAACACCACGCCATTATATTATCTTCTGTACATACCGCACCATGCCACTATGTTATATTCTGTACATACCGCAACTACACATTGAATCCTAATATATAAGGCCACTATGTATCACCACATTATATCCTAAATATAATTCTGTACGTATTTAATTAGGCAACATATGTCATCATACAACCAATTGTAATTATAACCACTATAATACTACTAAAAAGAAACGGGTCATTGATTTAAATCATCAGAATAGATCCTAATATCATGATCTAGATAAACAATTCCCTAATCATGACGTTGGTTTCTTAACCTCATCAATATTCCATCAGTACGCATAAATACATAAATCTATATTATCACCCAGATAGCATATATATATATATATATATATATATATATATATATATATATATATATATATATATTTAAATCATCAAAACAGATCCTAATATCATGATCTAGATAAACAATTCCCTAACCATGACGTTGGTTTCTTAACCTCATCAGTATTCCATCAGTACGCATAAATACATAAATCTATATTAACACCCAGATAATATATATATATATATATATATATATATATATATATATATATATATATAAACACAGCACAACTAATTGACAACAATAAATCAGTAGCCATAATCGTCCATCTATACAATCATGTTCAACCCCAATGATTTAAAATCTATTAATAGATCATTCAGTCAAATACAAGGCTCCTAGTATAATCATGCTTCATCATTAAGATTAATAATAGCTTAAATCCACAGATATAATCCTCTACACAAAAACTATCAACATGATTAATTTATTTTTCAATAAAAAAAAATTAAGAGAAGTCTCAATCTTATACAAAAATATAAAACAGATCGACTTGCCTACAATAGTTATTCCAATCACCGTCTCTCTCTACGCCACTTTTCGATCACCATCTCTTCTTCTGACTACTGCAGGTTGAGTTCATGTACGTCAGTATATTTCTCTCTTTCTCTCCCTCTATTTTTAGAAACAAAATCGTGTGTGTATTTTTTTTCTTCTGTGAAACGAATATTGTGTCAAAATATTTAGGAGAAAAATAAGGAGTTTGAGTTCCTTAGGAAACTCTTTAAAATTTAAATTATACGATATCTCAATTATCTACATTATCTGATTTTCTAATTAAAAATCAGATATATATATATATATATATATATATTTCAAGGATATTACACACACTCTCTCTCTCCTCCTTTCACCTATTCTTTTTCCTCCCACTTTCTTTATTTTCTATTCTCCCAAGTTGTCTTGGGTTTTGCAGGATATTCATGTACTTGGCTGAATGTATTTTTATAAACCTAAAATTATCCACCAATAGATTTAGATGTTAAATGCCAGCAAATCTACAAAAAGATAAACTATGAACTAATGGATTAAAAGTATGCATGTTTTGCATCTAATGAATGAGGTTCTTCAATAAAAAAAGAATGAAGTTCTTCCATTTCATTTTATTATTTTATTATAGCTAGCTAAATAGTATCTCATTATTTTTTGCCATATTGATATCCAACATAATATATAATATTAGAAAAAATATAAACTGACAGTAACAAAAATATAATAAGAGCACATTGATTCCACATTCTCAATACAAATTAAACAAACACCATTTAGAAAAATGTCGAGACTGATTTTTTTTTCTTCTTCGGTTCACTTGCAAAAAAAAAAAAGAAAGAGTGTTAAGGGCCGATATACTATATGTATGAGAGGAATGCAATATATTATATGTATAAGAGGAATGTTATTTACTACACTATGCCAATAATAATAAAAAAAAAACTCTCTTTCCAATTTTTTCTTAAAAGCAGACCTAGCTACTTCTCTTTTTTCTCTCTCCTCCCTCACCTTTCCCAATTATCTTTCTTCTTCTCTTTCCTTTCTCTGCAAATTATCTCTCCACAACCAATAACCAAAACCAACCCTCACTCCAAATCACCACTATCACCACCTCCACTCATGATTAGCCATTCAACCTCAATACCATCCTAGCCATGAACTCAACCTACAACTGCCACAACCAAACCCAAAACTGCGAAACACCATCAGCCTCACACCACAAAGACCCACTTCAATTGATACATCACCAAAATGCTCTACCCGAAGTAGACCCTCCATCATCTTCACCAACTAACCGAGACCACCAACCTCAAAGCCAACTACAACCAGTCGAGCAACTCCATGAACCATGAAGATGACTAGTTTCTGGTGCCAGCGGCAAATGGTGGTAGTGGCTAAAGTTTAGTGGTGGTGGCAGCTGGTAGCTGGTGGTTGCCGCTGGTGTTCAGTGGAGGTCTGGCGAATGTTGAGTGGAGGTCCGACGAATGGTATCAGCACAATTTTCCAGTCCCAAAATCTATGCATTTTGAAAATCAGAAAGGAAGTAGATCGGTTTCTACAATTATTTCTCAAAATCTTCACATCAGTTTTAGATATATTCACCAAATGCGTCCTCTGGCGTGCTCCAGATTAAAACTCAACTTCACAAACTCAAACTGCCAAATAGACATTCCATCAAACATATTACAAAACTCAAATTGACATGAACTCAAAATAACACTGCCAAATAGACATTATTACATAAAACATATTACACGTAACTAACAAAGACCTTTCCTGATTTCTTACATCATACTACATGGTATATGGTATATTGGTATAGAAGCTAACAATTCAATTTAATTCAATTCAACTAGAGATCTCAATAGTCTTTACATCAGGCTTCTTCATTTCCTCTTTGGGACAGTAATGGTGAGCACTCCATTCTTCATGGAAGCCTCGACTTGATCGGTGCTCGTATTCTTCGGTAGCCGAAACTTCCAACATCAGAACATAACAATGGCATATAGAGAGATATGACAAAGAACAGATCAACAAAAAAACCAGAGAGATTATCAATGATTGAACAATAGATCAATGGTCAACAAACCCGAATCAAGTTGATTCCAATCTCGGTGGTGGCCCAAGCCGATTTTGAGCTGGTGGTGGCAAACTTGAATACGGCTTCTTGCTTGGTGGTGGCGATCTAACAATTCTGAGGCCACCGCTGCTTAGGGTGCTGGTGGTGGCGGTGGTGATGAGTACCACCACCGGTTAGGGTGGAGGAAAGTGGCGGTGGGGGATCTTACGCTTCTACTTTTGGTGGTGGCGATCTGATGACTTCTTCCACCGCTGTCGACTTTTCAGCCTCAACAACTTCCTCTGGGTTTCTTCTGCCACAGCAACACTACAGAAAGCATATCGAGCTAGAGAAAAGAGGAGTTTAGAGAGAGAGGGAGAGAGTGATGTGTACCCGGTCTGATGTGAAATGAGAGAGAGATATGTATATATAAAATTATAGATATAATGATATTTTATATTTGTAGATAGATTGATGGGAATGCTATTTTAGGGGGAAGTAGGTGAATGTTTAAATTTGAATTTAGGTGGGAGTGAATCATGACTGTTGATTGAAGATAAGGAGAGTAATTTTAGACCATAGATTGGCATAGATATTTTGAACCGTCAGATAGGTTTTTTAAGCATTTTTGACCATTATATGATGAATTTTTTTGAGCGAGAAATTTAAACACAAACCTTAAATGTAATATATATATATATATATATATATATATATATATATATATATTAATGACTATGGACTTGGTGATTAAATTGCTTATCTGAAATTATGTTTTGTAATTTAAATTGTGATTGATAAAGGTGATTATGTTATAATTTATTTATGTGATGACTATGGACATGGTGATTTAAATTGCTTTATCTGAAATTATGTTTTGTAATTTAAATTGTATTTGATATTTCAGTTTAATTGGTGTATTATTTTATGTGCATTATTTGTTAATAGGCATGTGTGTGCTTGTTAACTTTTCGGTGCAATTAAAGGTGCTCGTTGATTAAATTGTGCATTTAAATTGTATTATTTTATGTATACAATGGTAATTGTTTATTTGTACTTTTGGATGTATGATTGGTGCATTTAAATTATGTCATGTTATGTGCACAAATTGTACACGGTTGCTTGTACTTGCCGATATGTTTTTGTGCATTTAAATTCATTGAATGTTAAATATTATGTGATTAAATTGTTATATTGGATGGTATTACTTAGTTAAATATGAATTAAATTATTTTTAGATTATGATACAAAATTCAACTTGCTGTGATAATGAAAGATTGTTCAGCATATCCTTGTTAAGCTTTGAGCTCACCCCTCCCAGATTTTGTAAGTTAGGTGGCTGATACGGGGACAATATGGGATTTGATAGTACTGGTTTCAGAGATAGCAGTGGGACGATTAGAATTTATTTACTGTTCAGTATTTGAGAGATTGTATATTTTTGAGGATTTGTACGAAAAAATATATTTAGTATTATTTTTCCAATGTAATAGTATTTGTATAGGATTTTATGTTTTAGGGGACTGTTTGGAGACTTTAGATTTCCCTTTCTTTTATTTTAATTTTATTTTTATTTGTTTTCCATATCTCGGATTTCTCTTCGAAAATTCGCGGTATGACAGTTGGTATCAGAGCTTTAGGTTTGAACACCCTAGGACTATGGGTTAGTTTAAGTATAAGAACTTGTTGGGGGATCAGATTTTCTTTTGTAAACATAAATAAGTTATCTGTTGTGTTATCTGATATAATTTTTATAATTATGATTTATTGTTATTTTGGATATAGAGTTATATATATTTTCTCTATTTAAAAGAAATATGGAGGCATGTCAGGATTGCCAAGCATGTATGGATTGCCAATACCTAATAAGGTATTTAATGGGTCTATAAGGGAAGCATGTATAGATTACTAATACCTATTAAGGTGTCTAAGATTAAGGGAGGCATGTAAGGATTACCAGGGGGCATGTTAGGGTTGCCAATACCTATTAAGGTATCTAAAGTTAAAGGAGGCATGTAAGGATTGTTAGGGGACATGTCAGGATTGCCAATACCTATTAAGGTATCCAAGGATAATAATGGTGGCATGTCAGGATTGCCAAGTTTTAATATGGTAGTTTATTTGTAAGTGTTCGGGCATATTGGGATTTTAATTTTACAAATATTTATTTTCAGGCATGTGGGGATTGCCAATTTTACATAAATTTATTTTCGAGCATGTTGGGATTGCAATTTTATAAATATTTATCTTCGGACATGTTGGGACTGCGAATTTTACAAATATTTATTTTCGGGCATCTTGGGATTTCAATTTTAAAAATATTTATTTTCAGACATGTTGGGATTGCAATTTTACAAAGATTTATTTTCAGGCATGTTGGGATTGCGAATTTTACAAATATTTATTTTTGGGTGTTTTCAGATTGCCAATTTTACAAAGATTTATTTTCAGGCGTGTGGGGATTGAAATTTTACAAACATTTATTTTCGGGGTTAAAGTTTTTTAGTTACCTGACTATACATTAAATCATTTTCAGTTATGTTTGAAATGCCTGCTGGGTTTTATATTTATAGATTGCTGTTAAATTTTTATAAGTTGCACATTTATTTGTAAATAATTGATTAAGTGCATTACGTTTTGTAATGACATGATTATGTGATTATATGTTTATTTTAATTATAGAATATATATGTTGAGTTAGGTGTGTAACACATAGTATAGAAAGTGAGAGTGATCATTACTATTGAGAGTAATATTCTCTATCGGACTGGACTTTATTGTCATGCCTCGATTTTCGTTCTCCGAAAACAAAGGGTGACCCGCACTTATCATCCATACCCTAACCACAATCACCCTTTGATATCATGCTCTGATACCAAGTTGTCGCACCCCAATTTTCGTTCTCTGAAACCCAATGGTGACTGAATCGTCACTCACTGAATCACCTCATCAATCACTAATGAACTTTCTATACTCTTAATTATTGTGAAAGATTAACTCTATTCTTAAACATAGATGTATACAACTCCACCTTATTCAACCATAATGGGCCCTGCACCAAATCATACACTTTAGTCAAAATTTTATTTATCCGCACTCTCATGAATCACTCACTTTCAGAACTCAACACTTTTTGTGTTTGGAATTCGAAGCTAATACTTACCCCATTGGATAGAGAATCCAAAAATACTCAATTTTAAAAAAAAAAATAACGCTCAATTTCAATCTAAAATGAAGAAGTTATGCTCGATTGAAGTATGGGGCAAATTTCAAGGTATGCTGTAAAAAGTGACTTCTATCCATCGAAGTGGAGAGTTCGATGCATTAAAGCTTCAATGCATCGAACAAGTATCGTCCAAAAATAGCTTTTGAGACTTTTACATTCCAAAATCTTACAGGTTTTTCGATGTATCGAACTAGGGACTTCGATGCATCAAGCTTCGATGCATCGAATTGGATGCTTTAATGCATCAAACTGCCCAAAAGCTGAAACTTTGCAAATGACTATTTTTTACATTTTAGGCCATTTCTACCAACATAATCCATTCCAACAACCTCTAAATCATTTAAGAAAGGAGTTTATATCATTCACAAGTTCTAAATCATGCTCATAATCGAATCATGCACTAGTATGAGTCATTCTCCCTCATAAACATATTTTATTCATAATGAAAAACATCCACCAACTTCATTAACTAAACAAATGAAGTCAAATGCTCTTAACAAGCATTTCATAACCAAGTCCATTATTTTCTCATATACAACAAGCCCGTGGTCCAAGCACACACACAAGTTACATTTGTCCAAAATATAATTACAACTCAAAAGAAAGGTCTCATGCCTACAAGTGTGGCACTTACATTAGGAGTTCATATACAAAAGGAGATACAAATGTAAAGGCACACTGCAACCATAGTCAACATGCCATAAACTAGCATGGACATTTATGTACATCTCAAAAGATCAAAAATTTTAAAAAGGAACTAAACAAGGTCCATTGAGCTAATCATGCTTCATCCTCCATCGGCACCTTATCTGAAAAAGTTTGTATAAATAGGGGGTGAGCTTATCCTGTCTCGCTCAGTAGAAATGATCCACCCATCTGACGCCGGATAGAATAGTTATTATTCTGTAGGCTAATGGCACAGGTAATTCATAGAACGAATGCAAGAAAATTGCCCAAAAACTCAGACAAAAAAACCTCAGGAATTCAATTCAATATTCAAAATCAAAGTTATTCCAGAATCACTTCCTAATCGACAAAAGAAATATTACTAAAAAAAGAAAGATATAATTAAAATTGGGGATTCAGATGGCGAAACAGTGGATTTTGGCCTTGAAAAAATATGCACCCAGCGTAGTACACATATATTTATAATTTAGCAAAACCTACACTCACACCCCTCGAGGTTTGGCACATGATTACACTCAACCCCAACACTATATGTATTGTCTGTTTTACCCCTCCATTGACTCAAATAATATTCTTGATCTCATTTTTCTTTTTCAATTAGACAAAGCTACCCTTACTTTCCTTTTAACCTTAACACACACACACACACGTGTATTGTTGCAACACTGAAAATATATTACAAATTTTATTAAATATATTTTTAACATATGTTATATTATATAGTTTACTAAAAAATAACTTTAAATTTATTAAAATTACATATATTACAAATTCAAAAAGGAATTTTTCAATTTAATAAATTTAATATATGTTATATTACATATATTACAAAAGTAAATAAAATTTTAAATATATGATACATTATGTATATTAGTAATTTTTTTTTTTAATATACGTAATGTAACATATATTAAATTTATTAAAAATGGAAATTTTTTTTGTCAATTTGTAATATATGTAATTTTAGTAAATTTATTTATTGAAATTTAAACTTACTTTTTTTAGAAAAATACTTAATATAACATATATTAAAAAATATATTTAATAAAATTTGCAATATATTAAAATGAATGTAAGGATATATTTGTCTAATTGAAAAAAAAATAAGGTCAAGAATGTCTTTTTAGTCTATAGAAGGGTAAAACAGACAATACATATAGTGTTGGAGTTAAGTGTAATCATGTGTCAAATCTAAGAGAATATGAGTGTAGATTTTACTAAATTATAAATATATGTGTAGTTAAAGTAAACCTCACAAGTTGTGAGTATATTTTATCCTAAACTTTACTAGTAACAGATACTGACCTAGTGCTTTTCTAACATAATTAGATTAATGCCGGGGAAGGGCACTGTAATAATACATGCTTGAAATAGATCAGGAACCACAAAATCTGATTTATGTAATGTCTCTCATCCATTAATATAAAAATAATGGTATAACCCTATTTAATTTATTCTACAAATGTAACACCTCGCTCCACCTGATGGTATGATATTGTCTGCTTTGGACCTAAGCATGCACGATTTTGCTCTTGGGCTTTACCCCAAAAAGCCTCATACCATTTGTAGAGTACACACCACATATAAGCACATCCCCTTCTTCACACACAAGCGATGTGAGATTAAGCACCTGTAGCCTACCAATGTAGTGATCCTTTGTAGGCAGGTGTGATGTGGGCCGGTGCAAGAAGAGACACTAGGCTGAGCTACCAATATTGTAGTGACCTTATGGGCGGGTGCAAGAAGAGATACTGGACTGAACAATCACACTAGCATGCTACAGGGTGCTCAATTCCACATCGCTTGGGCGTGGAGAAGGGAATGTGCTTATATGTGGTGTGCTTTCTCCAAATGGTATAAGGCCTTCTGGGATAAAATTCAAGAGCAAAACCGTGCGTGCTTAGACCCAAAGCGGACAATATCATACCATTAGGTAGAGTAGGGTGTTACAATTGGTATTAGAACCGGAGCCCAGCCGGAAGTATGCCGACGTTGACATCGGGCCTCCTAGGGGGTGGATTGTAGTGACCCTAGTGGGTAGGTGCAAGAAGAGACACTGGGCTGAACTACCACACCGGCAGACTATAGTGTAGTAACCCTTGTAGGCGGGTGTGAGTGGGCGGGTGCAAAGACAGACACTGGGCTGAGCTACCACACTGACAGGGTACAGGGTGCTCAATCCCACATCGCCTGGGTGTGGAAAGGGGATGTGCTTATATGTAGTATGTTCTCTTCAAATGGTATGAGGCCTTTTAAGGTAAAACCTAAGAGCAAAACCGTGCGAGCTTAGGCCCAAAGCGGACAATATCATACCATGTGTTGGAGCGAGGTATTACAGTTGGTATCAAAGCCTAAACCCAGCCGGAAGTGTGTCGGCGAGGACGTCGGGCCTCGTAGGGGGGTGGATTGTAGTAACCCGGGAGTGGGCGAGTGCGAAGACAAACACTAGGATGAGCTACCACACTGACAGGGTACAGGGTGCTCAATCCCACATCGCCTAGGTGTGGAAAGAGGATGTGCTATATATGTGGTGTGCTCTCTCCAAATGGTATAAGGCCTTTTGGGGTAAAATCCAAGAGCAAAACCGTGCGAGCTCAGGCCCAAAGCAGACAATATCATACCATGTGTTGGAGCGAGGTATTACAGTTGGTATTAGAGCTTGAACCCAGCCGGAAGTGTGTCGACGAGGACGTCGGGTCTCTTAGGGGGGTGGATTGTAATAACCCTTGTGAACGGGTGTGAGTGGGTGGGTGCGAAGACAGACACTGGGCTGAGCTACCACACTGACAGGGTACAGGGTACTCAATCCCACATCGCAGGGGTGTGAAAAAGAGGATGTGCTTATATGTAGTATGTTCTCTTCAAATGGTATGAGGCCTTTTGTGGTTAAACCGAAGAGCAAAACCGTGTGGGCTCAGGCCCAAAGCGGACAATATCATACCATGTGTTGGAGTGGGGAATTACATACAGGGTGCTCAATCTTACATCGCTTGAGTGTGAAGAAGGGGATGTGCTTATATGTGGCGTACTCTCTCCAAATGGTATGAGACCTTTGGAGTAAAACCTAAGAGCAAAATTATGCGAACTTAGGCCCAAAGCGGATAATATCATACCATCAGATGATATGGAGTGTTACAACAAACACCAAGTGTAATACCCCGAAAAATTTAGATGTCTATTATTTTAAAGAAATTGAATTTCTTTATATTATTACTTTATTTTATTAATTCATGTGAAATGCCTTATTTCTATAAATTATCATTGTAGGTGAGTTGCTTTTCTTTTATATGCATCTTATCATTTTATGTGGATTGCTTAGGTTTTATAGATTCAAATCATTTCATGTTTTTATTTATTTATTTTTATCATTTTATGTGAATTGTTATTGATTATGTGTTATTTTATTTAAATGCTTTGGTTTGGGCTAGGGTGGAATTTGGGCTGGAATGATTGGGCTAAGGTTATGTTTAAATTGTTGGGCCAGGGTTATAATTATATTATTATTGTTATTATTATTATTATTATTATTTTGCTTTTATTTAGTTTTAGAAAAAAATCAATAATAGAATAATAATTATGACAAAAAGGAAAAAGAAGAAATTAGGGTTTTTGCCGTAGCTTTATGCACAGAACTGAGGGAGTAAACGAAAGAGAGAAGGGAGTGACGATCGGGTGAACAAGTTGATTCGTCAAAGAGGCAAGTTTGATTCTTCTCTTCCCCTTTGAATCCGTATGCATAGGCTAGGTTTAAGAATTTGGTTTATATTGAAAATCTGTATATAATTGAATTTTTGTTTTGTTGCTTCTTGTAAAAAAATTTCGTGTAAATTTATTATGCTAAATTGTATATAGGAGTATAGATATATATATGTAAGAATATATGCATATACATATTTCATGTATGTGTAAATTATATATGAATCTGTTTATACATGAATTTAGGGTGGGAAAAGATGTTAATTTGTAAGCCTTCTCGATTGTGATTGTCTACAAAACAACCCTTGATCTTTAATAAAATAGATTGTGAGAAATTTGAGTTTGAATTTTTAAATTTTGCGAAGAACCCTAGGACTTGTGAATTGGGGGTTTTTGATTCGGACTATTTTTCATAGGGCTTTTTGCACCAAAGGGTAGAAAGGATCAAGGGGAAAATAATGGGGCAAAAATCAGAGCGAACGGAGGTCGGGGCATGCCAGAAAACACGCCGGAAAACCCCCAGCGCGCTGGGGAAGAAAAGCTCCAGCGCGCGTGACCGCCACGCGCGCCGTTGGCGCTTGGGGGCGCGTCCGGCCGATGGCCGGAAAAGGTTTTTTGGGCCCCACTCGCGGGGGCCCACCTCTGGGTCCAATATGGGCCCATTCTGGATAGTTTTGATATTTCTTTTGTATTTTTGAAATTTTTGGAAAAGTTTAAAAATTGGAAAAATCATTTTTTTAAAATACTTTTATAATTCTAAAAATTCCGAAATTTTTATGTCGACTTCCTGGGAGCTTAAGGAGCTTGGGGTTTAAATTTCATATCCAAATGATTTACCATTGTCTTCAAATTAATTTTTAAAGTGTTTAAAAACTGAGTTTTCCAGCTTCTTTAATTTTAGAAAATATTTAGAAATTTCTAAAAATTCTGAAATTTTTACTGTAATTTTCTGGAGGTTAAATACACTTGGGTTGAACGTTTCAACTCAAAATGATCTTTCCTTGTTGTTCAATTGATTTTTAAAGTGTCCAAAAGTTGAGTTTTTCAGTTTCTGTAATTTTAGAAAATACTTTTATATTTCCAAAAATTTCCAAATTTTTATTATAATTCTCTGGAGGCTAAATACACTTGATTTTAAATTTTGAACTCAGAATAATCTTTCCTTGTTGTTCAATTTATTTTTAAATTGTCTAAAAGTTGGATTTTCACCTTCTTTTATTTTTAGAAAATATTTTCAAATTCCAGAAAATTCTAGAAAAAAATTAGGTAACTTTATAGGATTAAAATGCACCTGGTTTTTAAATTTCATGTGAAAATGAGTCTCCCTTGTGATTGTGTTGGTTGTGAAAGTATGTCTCGAATTATGTTTATTTTCTTTTTGCTAGAAAAAAATATTTTTAAAATTCTCAAAAATTATAGAAAATTTCAGCATTATTTAATAGGGTTCTTAACAGTAGAATATGCCCAAAAACCTAGATGAAAGTTAGGTTTAGACTCCCTCGTATGTTTGAGTGCATTGGAGGTTGAGTTGGGAAATTGCTTCTATAATGGATGTTTGAGTTATTTATTTACTTGATTGTATTTACCTTTAAAGATATCAATGCACATGGAATACTTGATTATATTTGTCATATGGTGATAATTTCATACAAATAATTTGAATTAGTTGTTTGTGCAAATTAAAAAACAATAATGCACCTTGTTTATTTTATGTTTCATATTGGGAATGCATCTGTACATTTTATTTTGGCATGTAAGGATCGCCCAGCGTGTCAGGATCGCCCATACCTAATAAGGTATCTATGCATTTTATTTGGCATGTCAGGATTGTCCGGCGTGTCAGGATCGCCCATACCTAATAAGGTTTTCTATACATTATATTTGCTTTGTCATGATTGTCTACATTTAATAAAATGCATGCATATGTTTCTTTACTTTGAACTTAAAGAATGTGTTCATTGTTGAATGATAAGGGTTGGTTGGGACAACGTATAAGATGATTTTGATTTCTGAAAACATGAACTAGGTAGGAAATGACCAGTATGTATATGCGTACCCATACCTATTAAGGTATCAAAGGATAAAATGGTGACATGTTAGGATTGCTTAAACTTGATAGTATTTTATGTTATGTTTTTTTCTGCTGAATGTAAGGAATGTGTTCACGTTTGCATAATAAGGGTTTGGGTGAAATATTATAAATATTAACTGTTATTTTGGAAACATGAAACTGGGTAAAAGAATAACTTGTAGGTTAAATCTATAGATTTATTTTGTGTCCCTTATGCTGAGGGTATGTATATTGGTTCTCTGATTGGGATGTAGTAGATAGAACTTGCTCGTGGGTTTAACCCACTTTCTTGATATTTCAGGTTTCAGACATGTTCTACTGCGAGGATAGAGTTTTAGGATTTGGTTGTAGCAGACGTCTCATCTTATCAGTTACAGGATAGGAACTTGTCTTCTTCAAGAGTCATACTATGAACTTTTGAGACTTTGATTGTTGGTATTAATTTTAGAATTTAAAAACTTTGTTCATTTGGTTAAGGGGTCCTTGGGTTACAGGACTTCCAAGTTGTATTACCGGACATATACTTGTTTAGTTAGCGGTTATTTTAATTCAGAGGAACTTTTTATTCTGCTTTTAGAAAATTGTTCATTATATCTTTTGTATTCTATGCTTATTGCTACTAGTTGTATGTATTTCTCAGGTTTTGTGTATGAGACTGACCACCTCATGTGCGAAATTTTTTGGGGGTATTTCACCAAGCACTTTTAATCAGTTGATTCTAATATTTTATGGAATGTGTCTTGGTGCTCATAACATATAGCATATGCCTCTTTATCTATGTTTTAGAATCAGATTTTAGTAGTCGAAGCATATCGATCTTTTGAAAATTATCTGGGTAAGACAAATCCATGTCAAAACCCACCACATTGCCTTTGTTGGACCCACTTTGACATCATAATTAAGATTGAAAGAATTGGCATCCATCTATATGTATATATATATATATATATATATATATGGAAAATTTATATTGTTGAAGCTATATAGTGTAATTTAAGCAAGTGCCAGCTAGGCAGCAGCTTCCCTTGTTAATAAAAGAGCATCTGATCCAAAAGGAAGGGGAAAAAAATAAGATAGAGCAACATGAAGAGTTCAGTACTGGGGTTTCCAATTTCTGGAGAGAGAAATAAGGCTTATATTGCAATTTTCCTTGTACAACTTATCACTGCAGGCTTGGCCTTGTTCACAAAGGCTGCAATTGCTAAAGGAATGAATTCTTTTGTGTTTGTTGTTTATCGGCAATTTGTCGCCACACTTGTGTTAGCTCCTTTCGCTTTTTTCCTCGAAAGGTTGCACCAACATTTCTAATCATGTGTTTAGTCAGCGGTTATTTTAATTCAGAGGAACTTTTTATTCTGCTTTTAGAAAATTGTTCATTATATCTTTTGTATTCTATGCTTGTTGCTACCAGTTGTATGTATTTCTCAGGTTTTGTGTATGAGACTGACCACCTCATACGCGAAATTTTCTGGGGGGTATTTCATTTGGTATCAGAGCATTCCAGGTTTAAGTATCCTCGGGTCTGTAGGGTCCGTCGTAAGGTATCTTTCGCATTGCGTATTCTGATAAATAGAATCTAAGTAGAGGGTTTATTGTACTCTACATATCTTAGTCTATTATTAGGATCTTATTTAGATGTCGCCCCGTAGGAGGAGGAAAGCGAACCACAACTAAGGTCAGGATAATGTTCAGGATGGAAATGTTGGACTTTCTCTCGATTTGGTAGCCATGATCACTTAGGCTGTAGGTACAGGAGTGGCGACTGCTCTTTAGAATCAGCCGCCACCACAGCAGCCACTGTAAATGGTGTGTTTTCCATTACCAATGGAACAACCTAACAGTTGGGAAGGATTCAAAAGTATTTCACATCAGGGAATTCCTGGACTTACAGAAGAAGGACAGGACAATAGCAGGGTCGGAGCAGAAGTTGACTAATTTATCATTGTTGCACTTAAGGAGGTGAACACTGAAGAGAATAAGGTGATCTATTTTGTGAAGGGATTGATTTAGACTACTCAACAGGTTATTGTGGGTACTATAGTTTATTTCACTTACACTCAGGTGGTTGATGCTGCATTGCAGCACTGTCAAATAAGGAGGGAGTATAGGAAATGATATGGGAGAAACGAAATGATAGATACTCCGCTAACCAGATAGTGGAAAAAAAAAATAGAAATAGTAGGGCAATATGTTTAATAGATGAACTATGGGAGGGTTTACAACGTCATGCCATATGATGAGCAGACTCTTCAAGTGATCGAGGGTAGGATTCCGATAAAGGGGTAACTTTGATTGTGTTCTTATTTGATACTGGGAATCTCACTCTTTTGTATCTCAGTCGTTTGTTAGGATATCGGGTATACTTACTCAGTCGTGTAGTTCTCAACTTACTATAACTACACCATTGTGAGTTAGTACAGTATTACGGGCACGTTGTAGTCAAGTCACTATAGGCATTGGCAATCTCAGGTTCTTAGTGGACCTATTGGTCCTAGACATGAATTCATATGATGTTATAGTCAGGATGGATTGGTTATCGAATTATTATGCCCATGTCAATTGCCATGATTAGGCAATTCTTTTGTTATACCGGGTCAGGAGGTGTATTTGGTTGTTATACCACAATCAAATGAAGGGTCTAGAATCCGCCTATTCTTTATTAGTGAGGAGTCTCCGGAGGGAAATACAGTTTTTACGGATCCCATTCCAGTGGTACGAGACTTTCAGGATGTGTTTTAGGAAATTTTAGGACTACCACCGAGTCGTGAGATAGACTTTGTAATTTACCTAGCTTCAGGCACCAGGCCTACTTCTAGGTTAGAGGAGGATCATGCCAGACATCTTTGTATCGTTTTGTAGATACTGAGAGATCACCAGTTGTAGGCAAAGTTTGAGAAGTAAGATTTCTGGCAGAGGGAGGTGAAGTTCTTGGGTCATATAGTATTTGAGAAAGGATAGTGGTAGATCAAAGTAAGGTGTCCGCGATATGGAGTGGGGGCAACCTAGCTCACCCACGGAGATTCATAGTTTTCTGGGGGTAGTTGGTTATTGTTGTAGGTTCATTCAGGGCTTTTCGAAGATTGTTAGCCCTCTCACCCATTTACCTAAAAAGGGTGTGCCTTTCATTTCTAATGATTCTTGTTAGATGGCGTTTGATGAGTTGAAGAACAGGTTGACAACTGCACCTATTCTAGCTACCCTTTAGAGTGGCATTGAGTACTTGGTATGTACCGATGCGTCATTGCAAGGTTTGGGGTGTGTGTGGACTCTGCCATGAGAACCTGGTGACATTATCTCTTGGGAAAGACTTTTGTTCAGCGACCATAAAAGGTTGCAGTATATGTTCTCACAGGAAAAATGTTGATGATTTAGCTGATATTTTTGTAGCGTGTGTAGTGATCACGCCTACTATCATTTGGAGGGTAATTTCAGATCAGCTTGCTGAACCGTAGTGTGTAGAGAAGGTGGCTGAGTTGAAATCTGGATAGGTATCGTTTTATACATTGGGTATATATGGAGGCGGGCATGATGAGTGAGGCCTATAATTCTTAATTTTTGGTACGCCTGAGAGGGCATAAGATGTACCAAGACATGAAACGACAGTTTTGGTGGGCAGGCATGAAGAGGGACATAACTATATTTGTCTCTAAGTGCAGCAGTGGTCAGATGATCAAGATTGATCACCAGAGACCGTCGGAGTCTTTGCAACCACTGCCTATACCGGAGTAGAAGTGGGAGAGCATCTCTATGGATTTCAATGTGGGACTTCCCACCTCACAGCAAAACCATGATGTTATTTGGGTGATAGTGGACAGGCTGATAAAATTAGCACATTTCTTGTCGTACGCTTGAGTTACACCTCAAAGTAGTATGTGAAGCTTTACATTACAGAGATAATGAAGCTTCATAGTGTGCCTTTGTCCATTATATCAGATAGAGATCTGAATTTTATTTTAGGGATTTAGGAGGGCTTTCAGCAGGCAATGGGTACAGCTCTGCACCTCAGTACAATTAATCACCCTCAGACCGATGGTCAGACTGAGAGGTTTAATCAAATTCTGGAGAGTATTTTGCGAGCATGTGTACTTGACTTCAAGGGTAATTGAGAGAATTACTTGCTACTAGTTGAGTTTGTCTATAACAATAGTTATCAAAATACTATTGGTACGACACCATTTGAGGCTCTGTACGGACAACCATGTAGATCGCTGGGTTGCTGGTTGGAAGTTAGAGAGAATAGGTTTCTGGGTCTTGAGTTCATTAAGGACACGTCAAAAATAGTTGCCCTTATTAGAGACCATATGCGGACTGCACAGAGCAAATAGAAAAGTTATGCTAACCGAAGAACTCATGCACTAGAGTTCAAGGTGGGGGATTAGGTTCTACTCAAGGTTTCTCCCATGAAGGGAGTAATGCAGTTTGAGAAAAAAAAAAAAGGGAGGTTGTCACCTCATTTTTTTTGGCTCCTTTCATGATTACTGACAGGATCGGGGCAGTAGCATATATAGTGATGTTACGAAACACAATACACAGGGTGTATCATATCTTTTATGTGTCTATGTTATGAAAATTCCGTAAGGAGGATGTTATTGATCAGCACATTGAGGTTGGGGAGATTGAGTTGTAGCTAGATCCAACATATGTAGAGTAACTGTACTGTACTCATAACCATAGGAATCAATTCCCTCATCTTAAGACTATTCCTTTAGTTCGGGTTCAGTGGAGTCACCACAAATAGGTGGAGTCCACTTAGGAAAAGGAGGATGAAATAAAAGCAAATTATCCAGAGCTTTTTCTTTCAGGTATGAGCTAAATTCCGAGGACGGAATTTCTCTTTTTAGGGGGGAAGAATGTAATACCCCGAAAAATTTAGATGTCTATTATTTTAAAGAAATTGAATTTCTTTATATTATTACTTTATTTTATTAATTCATGTGAAATGCCTTATTTCTATAAATTATCATTGTAGGTGAGTTGCTTTTCTTTTATATGCATCTTATCATTTTATGTGGATTGCTTAGGTTTTATAGATTCAAATCATTTCATGTAAATTGCTCTGTTTATTTATTTATTTATTTTTATCATTTTATGTGAATTGTTATTGATTATGTGTTATTTTATTTAAATACTTTGGTTTGGGCTAGGGAGGAATTTGGGCTAGAATGATTGGGCTAAGGTTATGTTTAAATTATTGGGCCAGGGTTATAATTATATTATTATTATTATTATTATTATTATTATTATTATTTTGCTTTTATTTAGTTTTAGAAAAAAATCAATAATAGAATAATAATTAAGACAAAAAGGAAAAAGAAGAAATTAGGATTTTTGCCGTAACTTTATGCACAGAACTGAGGGAGTAAACGAAAGAGAGAAGGGAGTGACGATCGGGTGAACAAGTTGATTCGTCAAAGAGGCAAGTTTGATTCTTCTCTTCCCCTTTGAATCCGTATGCATAGGCTAGGTTTAAGAATTTGGTTTATATTGAAAATCTGTATATAATTGAATTTTTGTTTTGTTGCTTCTTGTAAATAAATTTCGTGTAAATTTATTATGCTAAATTGTATATAGGAGTATAGATATATATATGTAAGAATATATGCATATATATATTTCATGTATGTGTAAATTATATATGAATCTGTTTATACATGAATTTAGGGTGGGAAAAGATGTTAATTTGTAAGCCTTCTCAATTGTGATTGTCTACAAAACAACCCTTGATCTTTAATAAAATAGATTGTGAGAAATTTGAGTTTGAATTTTTAAATTTTGCGAAGAATCCTAGGACTTGTGAATTGGGGGTTTTTGATTCGGACTATTTTTCATAGGGCTTTTTGCACCAAAGGGTAGAAAGGATCAAGGGGAAAATAATGGGGCAAAAATCAGAGCGAACGGAGGTCGGGGCATGCCAGAAAACACGCCGGAAAACCCCCAGCGCGCTGGGGAAGAAAAGCTCCAGCGCGCGTGACCCCCACGTGCGCCGTCGGGGCGTGGGGGCGCGTCCGGCAGATGGCCGGAAAAGGGTTTTTGGGCCCCACTCGCGGGGGCCCACCTCTGGGTCCAATATGGGCCCATTCTGGATAGTTTTGATATTTCTTTTGAATTTTTGAAAAAATTTAAAAATTGGAAAAATCATTTTTTAAAAATACTTTTATAATTCTAAAAATTCCAAAAATTTTATGTCAACTTCCTGGGAGCTTAAGGAGCTTGGGGTTTAAATTTCATATCCAAATGATTTACCATTGTCTTCAAATTAATTTTTAAAGTGTTTAAAAACTGAGTTTTTCAACTTCTTTAATTTTAGAAAATATTTATAAATTTCTAAAAATTCTGAAATTTTTACTGTAACTTTCTAGAGGTTAAATACACTTGGGTTTAATGTTTCAACTCAAAATGATCTTTCCTTGTTGTTCAATTGATTTTTAAAGTGTCCAAAAGTTGGGTTTTTCAGTTTCTGTAATTTTAGAAAATACTTTTATAATTCCAAAAATTCCCAAATTTTTATTATAATTCTCTGGAGGCTAAATACACTTGATTTTAAATTTTGAACTCAGAATAATCTTTCCTTGTTGTTCAATTTATTTTTAAATTGTCTAAAAGTTGGATTTTCACCTTCTTTTATTTTTAGAAAATATTTTAAAATTCCAGAAAATTCTAGAAAAAAATTATGTAACTTTATAGGATTAAAATGCACCTGGTTTTTAAATTTCATGTGAAAATGAGTCTCCCTTGTGATTGTGTTGGTTGTGAAAGTATGTCTCGAATTATGTTTATTTTCTTTTTGCTAGAAAAAAATATTTTTAAAATTCTCAAAAATTATAGAAAATTTCAGCATTATTTAATAGGGTTCTTAACAGTAGAATATGCCCAAAAACCTAGATGAAAGTTAGGTTTAGACTCCCTCGTATGTTTGAGTGCATTGGAGGTTGAGTTGGGAAATTGCTTCTATAATGGATGTTTGAGTTATTTATTTACTTGATTGTATTTACCTTTAAAGATATCAATGCACATGGAATACTTGATTATATTTGTCATATGGTGATAATTTCATACAAATAATTTGAATTAGTTGTTTGTGCAAATTAAAAAACAATAATGCACCTTGTTTATTTTATGTTTCATATTGGGAATGCATCTGTACATTTTATTTTGGCATGTAAGGATTGCCCGGCGTGTCAGGATCGCCCATACCTAATAAGGTATCTATGCATTTTATTTTGGCATGTAAGGATTGCCCGGCGTGTCAGGATCGCCCATACCTAATAAGGTATCTATGCATTTTATTTGGCATGTCAGGATTGCCCGGCGTGTTAGGATCGCCCATACCTAATAAGGTTTTCTATACATTATATTTGCTTTGTCATGATTGTCTACATTTAATAAAATGCATGCATATGTTTCTTTACTTTGAACTTAAAGAATGTGTTCATTGTTGAATGATAAGGGTTGGTTGGGACAACGTATAAGATGATTTTGATTTCTGAAAACATGAACTAGGTAGGAAATGACCAGTATGTGTATGCGTACCCATACCTATTAAGGTATCAAAGGATAAAATGGTGACATGTTAGGATTGCTTAAACTTGATAGTATTTTATGTTATGTTTTTTTCTGCTGAACGTAAGGAATGTGTTCACGTTTGCATAATAAGGGTTTGGGTGAAATATTATAAATATTGACTGTTATTTTGGAAACATGAAACTGGGTAAAAGAATAACTTGTAGGTTAAATATATAGATTTATTTTGTGTCCCTTATGCTGAGGGTATGTATATTGGTTCTCTGATTGGGATGTAGTAGATAGAACTTGCTCGTGGGTTTAACCCACTTTGTTGATATTTCAGGTTTCAGACAGGTTCCACTGCGAGGATAGAGTTTTAGGATTTGGTTGTAGCAGACGTCTCATCTTATCAGTTACAGGATAGGAACTTGTCTTCTTCAAGAGTCATACTATGAACTTTTGAGACTTTGATTGTTGGTATTAATTTTAGAATTTAAAAACTTTGTTCATTTGGTTAAGGGGTCCTTGGGTTACAGGACTTCCAAGTTGTATTACCGGACATATACTTGTTTAGTTAGCGGTTATTTTAATTCAGAGGAACTTTTTATTCTGCTTTTAGAAAATTGTTCATTATATCTTTTGTATTCTATGCTTATTGCTACTAGTTGTATGTATTTCTCAGGTTTTGTGTATGAGACTGACCACCTCATGTGCGAAATTTTTTGGGGGTATTTCACCAAGCACTTTTAATCAGTTGATTCTAATATTTTATGGAATGTGTCTTGGTGCTCATAACATATAGCATATGCCTCTTTATCTATGTTTTAGAATCAGATTTTAGTAGTCGAAGCATATCGATCTTTTGAAAATTATCTGGGTAAGACAAATCCATGTCAAAACCCACCACATTGCCTTTGTTGGACCCACTTTGACATCATAATTAAGATTGAAAGAATTGGCATCCATCTATATGTATATATATATATATATATATATGGAAAATTTATATTGTTGAAGCTATATAGTGTAATTTAAGCAAGTGCCAGCTAGGCAGCAGCTTCCCTTGTTAATAAAAGAGCATCTGATCCAAAAGGAAGGGGAAAAAAATAAGATAGAGCAACATGAAGAGTTCAGTACTGGGGTTTCCAATTTCTGGAGAGAGAAATAAGGCTTATATTGCAATTTTCCTTGTACAACTTATCACTGCAGGCTTGGCCTTGTTCACAAAGGCTGCAATTGCTAAAGGAATGAATTCTTTTGTGTTTGTTGTTTATCGGCAATTTGTCGCCACACTTGTGTTAGCTCCTTTCGCTTTTTTCCTCGAAAGGTTGCACCAACATTTCTAATCATGTGTTTGTACGTTGTTTATATATATATATATATGATATTTTTTCTTAATTAATTATTAACTGCTTGTTTTATTTTCTTCCTATATGTGCAGTAACAAGTCAGCCCCTCTATCATACACCTTAATCTGCAAGATCTTCTTTTCTGCTTTATGTGGGTAAGAAACTAACTAGCTTTTCTTTCTTGATCATGATTTAGATTAATTGTGGTTACTTTTAAATTAATTGTGTCGTACACATTAAAAATGTTGAACTCGTAAGATAATTTTTTACATGCAATTTCAGGTTCACTTTTTGTTTAAATCTCTTCGCTTTGGCTTTGAATTACATCACTGCAACATTAGCTACTGCCAGCATGAACATGGGTCCGGCCATTACATTTATCATGGCTGTTTGCTTAAGGTACGTAAGGCCAAAAGAAAAATGGAAAGAAAATGGAAAAGAAAAAGAAAAAAACTTTTTCTTTAAGAAATTAAGTTACAACTTAATGTGCATGATCTTTAACATTTCAGGATGGAAACCATTTCTCTAAGGCAATGGCATGGAAGGGCCAAAATGTTGGGTTCTATGATGGTTCTTTCTGGAGCTATAGTATTAATACTTTTTAAGGGGCCTCCTCTTTATTCAGGCACCCAAAAGGAAGCTCCAGAGGTTTCAATAAACCATATTTCCAGAGGGGACTGGATAAAAGGTTCTCTAATCATGCTCTCAGTCAACGCAACATGGTCTATGTGGCATATTATGCAGGTTCATCTCTTCTGTCTCTATATGTGTGTGTGTGAAGTTATAATTCAAATTTTGTATTGCTCCATGTGGGTCGCGACTCAATTTTTAACTTATTTTTGGTTTTGGTCATGGACCCGAATTCTAGTATCTGTTGTAACCCTGTATATAAGGGTGCTAGGGTTTGCAGATACGTGTTAGAAAACACTAAAGCAAAGAAAGAGGGTGGGCTGGGGCTGCAAAATTTGTACTCTCCATTTTTTTGGCATACTGATTCCTCTTTGCTTATTTTACACTGGACGTAATTTATAAGCTGAACCACATAAATCTTCTTTATATTGTGTTGTACATAGTTTACATTTTTCTGTCATTTCTTAATTGTGTTTGTGGTGTAGATTGATGAAGTTTCTTCGCTATGGTTTTTGTTCTTGCTTCTAGGAACCCATTGTGAAGCAATATCCATCGACACTACGACTTACAACTTTACAGTGCTTCTTTAGTAGCATACAGTCAGCAATTTTTGCGGTTGTGATGGAGAGGAACATATCATCATGGAAGCTTGGATGGGATGTCAATCTTATCTCTGTGCTTTATTGTGTAAGTTTCTTCATCCCTAATTGCAACTAATCATATCTCTAGGCTATGAAACTAACTTTGACTATTCATATTCAACAACACTTTATATCTTAAATTTTGTTATTGAGAGTACAATTTTGTTAATGTTGCATTCCATAAAACTAGAATTATGGATGGATCATGTAATTTTTATATATAAATAAATTTTACTCCAATTTTAATCTCAAGACATAAATTTGGGGCTTTCAAATGCAGCATAAGTATAATTCATAGTTACCATTTTTCAAACTCAGCTCATTTAATAAATGAGTAGGTTCATACTTTTGTAATTGATACTCAAATTCAGAATGTTCATATATATATATATGGATTTCTAAATATCAAAATTTATGGAATGTCAGGGTGTAGTTGTCACTGGGATTGGATTCTGGCTGCGAGTTTGGATCGTAGAAAAGAAGGGCCCTGTTTTCGTTGTTATGTTCGGTCCATCAGCATTTATCATAACAGCCATCTTCTCAGCATTCTTGTGGAATGAAATCCTTCATTGGGGAAGGTCCAAATCCTCTCTTATATTCTATTTTATGTGCGCGCGTATATGTATGTATATATGTATATATACGGTAAAGTTAATTTCACTTTCATAGGGAAGATTAAACTGTCTCCACATGCAAGAAGTAAAAAAATTTCCATATTAACTCAGCATAGACATGTAATTTTGAGATGGTTCCATGAGTTCAACCAATTAGCAAGGATTTCTTTGCTTTTTGCATGTAGGGACAGCTTAATTTCCCCTACGAAGGTAAAGTTAGTTTTACCTATATATATAGATATATATATATATATATATAGATAATGTCTATGCATAAAAACCTGCATTCTTATACATTGATGGAAATCATTGTTATGCTGGTAACAGTGTTGGTGGGACTATACTGCTGATTGGGGACTTCTACAGCGTTTTGTGGGGAAAGTACAAAGAAGGTAAAAATAAAACAAATGAACAAAAGTCAATTGCCAAAGAGGAAACCACATTGGAGAGCATTACTCAGGAGTGATTCATGAGGGACAGATCAGTAAATGGCTTTAATGATGTTTCGATGATTGTAAAAATATATGGTTTTTTAATTAAATGGACTTTTTAAAAAGTTCGTCTCTACAGTTGTTCAGTTGTTCAGTATGGAAAACAAGTGAAAGTTTCTTCTTTTACGTTTTCTTTTTTATTTTAAACCCGTTTTGAACGGTTCAAAACGTTACAAATGTTATCAAGCATGATTTTGCCATTTGTTTATATATATATATATATATATATATAATCATGCTTTATATATATATATATATGACAAAAAAATAAAAAGCAAAAGCAGTTGTCAAATGGATACCAAGTATTTAATTTTTTTTTTTATAAAGTTCATCTTTTCTTTTGTGAGAAAACAATGTAAAAAGAATAGGTATATATTATTTTTTAACAAATGGAGCAAATTGCACAACTAACCAATTTAATGTCTTATTAATCTCCTTCCTTAACATAGTTCTTATTTATTGGATTGTGATACAAGTTAATCATTTTTCTCTAATCATTATAATCTAGGAATTATAAGGCCATGTGGCCGTATCGGACACGTATTTAATACAGATACACTTAGGATCCTGTCGGATACGTATCCGAAACTTACGAGAAGTACGTATCTAATTTTTTTTAATATTTTTTTGAATATTAGATACGGCTGGAATACGCGGGAAATATAGATGGGATACGTGAAATACGCCAAGATACGTTTTTGACAAATTTGGAATTTTTTTGTCTTAAAGGGTGGGTCAAATTGTAATATTAAAAGGTTTATAGATTAAACGATTAGGGTCATATTGTAATAAAAAAAATTATTTTAGAAGTTCCAAACAATAATACTCTAATGGATATATGTTTATATTGTAACTTAAAAAAATAAGTAGCAATGTTTATTGCCTAAATGATAGAATGGATGAACTTATATTTTGCAAAAAATCTTTAAATACATTTATTGTATTGTTGAAGAATAAAAGTTAATTTTTTATGTATAATATATATTTTTTTTGACATATCTTTGCTGTGTCTGTATCATATTTTTTTAAGATTTGTCGTATCGTCGTGTTCGTATCATATCATAACCATGGTCCGTGTCCGTGCCCATACTTCCTAAATTATAACAACCTAACCAATGAACTAAACCACTAAGCCCCTAGAGACTTTAAAAGTCTATACTACTAGTACTAGAGTTAACAAAAAAAAATTCAATACAGGAAAACTCAATTACAAGGTCTTATTACTTTAATAAAAATTCTAGTGAAACAAGCGGATAAGCATACACATTGTATCAACCACTGCACTTCCATCATGTTTAAAGCTGGATGAACTTAATATGAGACTATCTTACTTCTAGAGGAGATATCAATTAAGATTCTTTTGTATATAGCTTCAAATATGCCAGAAAGAGAATCTGACAGTTGCGTTTTTCATGATTTTTAGGTTGTCAATCTTTCATATTAACAAATTTAGCTAGGGAGAGAAAGAAAGATTGTACTTTAAGACCCCCAATTCTTTTATTAGCCATGACCATGTTTCTTTGTTTGGGTTACAAAATTTAGTAAAAGAACTTGAACAAAATTACACTAATTTTTTTAAATGGAGCAAATTTAAAAATTAAATATTTTTTCCATGATAACCAAATAGAAAAAAATTATCCTTCACTGAATATACCAAAGTCCTTCAAAAATAATCTGATAACACAACACAAAGTCCACCTGTAATACCCTGAAAAATTTGGACGTCTATTATTTTAAAGAATTTAAATTTCTTTATATTATTATTCTTATTATTATTTTTCAATTCATGTGGAATGCCTTTATATGCATTTTATCATTTCAGGTGAATTATTAGGTCTTTATACAATTATTATTTTATGTGAATTGGTTGTCTTTATAAATTCTTTCATTTCATGTGAATTGCTCTATTTTTTATTTTTATCAATTTATATGAATTTTTTATTGATTGTGTATTATTTGATTTAAATATTTTAAATGCTTTGAATTGGGCTAGGGAGGAATCTGGGCTGGAATGGTTGGGCTAAGGATATGCTTAAGTTGTTGGGCCATGGTTATAGTTATATTATTATGGTTATTATTATTATTATTATTTTTTTTTATTTAGTTTTTAGAAAAAAATAATAATAATAATAATAGAATAAAAATGATTAGGACAAAAGATAATAGAAACTAGGGTTTCTGCCGTTTGCATTACACACAAAAATCAGGAGAGTAAACGAAAGAGAGAAGGAGTTCGGGTGAACGAGTGTTTGAATCGTCAAAGAGGCAAGCTTGATTCTTCTCTTCCCTTTGAATCCGTATGCATAATCTAGGTTTGAGGATTGTGTTTATTTTAAAAATTTGTATATAATTGTTTTTTTTTTTCTGTTGATAAATTTTGTGAGAATTAATTATGCTAATTGTATAGACATGTTACTAGAAATTTGTATGCATTTAATTATGAAATTAAATGATTTTGCATGCTGAGAATAATTCTGTGAATTAAACATTAGGATTTTGGAGTTTTGGTACTGTTTTAGAGTATTTTTGCATATGTATATACATGTATATATGATTGTATAGGCGGGTGTATATATATACGAACATGAAATTTGGGTCTACTGTGTTTATCATTTTTGAGGGATTTTGTTCCTATTAAAAGGTAGATCTTACTTCCTAGAACAATCCTTGAAAGTTTCGTTATGAACCGTTGGGTAGATTGACGGGAAATTGAGTTTAAAATTTTAGATTTTCGAAACTTGAAATTGGGCGTTTTTGATTTAGCCCGCGAGAGGGGATAATTTTGGTACCAATACGTAGCTTAGATCGATACGAGTTCAATGGTATATTCATATGCGGGATTCGGTGCTCGGAAGTGATCGGGAAGCTCGGCCTCCATTGTTGGCGCTGGAGCTTCAGCCGGGGAAGAAGGAAGAAGGAAGAAGAAAAAAAAAAAAGAAAAAAAAAAGGGGCACGTGGGGGCGCGTGCCACCGGCGCCTGTGGCCTGGAAATTGTTTTCGGGCCCCACTCGCGGGGGCCCACCTCTGGGTCCAATATGGACCCATTCCGAATTGTTTTGATATTTATTTTGTATTTTTGAAATTTTTGGGAAAATTTGAAAATCTGGAAAAATGATTTTTTAAAAATACTTTTATAATTCTAAAAATTTCAAAAATTTTATGTCAACTTCCTGGGAACTTAAGGGGCTTGGGCTTTAAATTTCATATCAAAATTATTTACCATTGTCTTTAAATTAATTTTTAAAGTATCTAAAAACTGGATTTTTCAGCCTCTTTAATTTTAGAAACTAGTTAGAAATTTCCAAAAATTCCGAAATTTTTAATGTAGCTCTCTGAAGGCTAAATACACTTAGGTTTAAATTTTCAACTCAAAATGATCTTTCCTTATTGTTCAATTGATTTTTAAAGTGTCCAAAAGTTGGGTTTTTCACATTCTGTAATTTTAGAAAATACTTTTATAATCCCAAAAATTTCCAAATTTTTACTGTAATTCTCTAGAGGATAAATACACTTGGGTTTAAATTTTTAACTCAAAATAATCTTTCCTTATTGTTCAATTTATTTTTAAAGTGTCTAAAAGTTGGATTTTCACCTTCTTTTATTTTTAGAAAATATTTTAAAATTCCAGAAAAATCTAGAAAAATTTAGGTAACTTTATAGGATTAAAATGCACTTGGGTTTTAAATTTCATGTCAAAATGAGTCTCCCTTGTGATTGTATTGGTTGTGAAAGTTTGCCTCGAATTATGTTTATTTTCTTTTTGCTAGAATAATATTTTTTAAAATTCTCAAAAATTCTAGGAAATTCCAGCATGATTTAATAGGGTTCTTAGCAGTAAAATATGCCCAGAAACCTAGATAAAAGTTAGGTTTAGACTCCCTCATATATTTGAGTGCATTGAAGGTTGAGTTGGGAAATTGCTTCTTTAATGGATGTTTGAACTATTTGATTTACTTGAATGTAATTTTCTTTAAGGATATAAATGCCCATCAAATACTTGATTATAGTCTACTTGTGAACAATTTATCTTATGATGATAATTTCATGTTGGATGATTTGAAATAACGGTTTGTGCAAATTAAATCATAATGCACCTTGTTATTTTGTATTGCATATTGGAATGTATCTATGCATTTTATTTTGGCATGTAAGGATTGCCCGGCGTGTCAGGATCGCCCATACCTAATAAGGTATCTATGTATTTTATTTGGCATGTAAGGATTGCCCGGCGTGTCAGGATGGCCCATACCTAATAAGGTATCTATGTATTTTATTTGGCATGTAAGGATTGTCCGGCGTGTCAGGATCGCCCATACCTAATAAGGTATCTATACATTTTATTTGGCGTGTCAGGATCGCCCATACCTAATAAGGTATCTATACATGTATGCATATGTTTTCTTTATTTTGAACTTAAAGAATGTGTTCATTGTTGGATGATAAGGGTTTGTTGGAACAATGTATAAGATGATTTTACTTCTGAAAAACATGAACTAAATAGGAAATGACTAGTATGTATATATCTATACCTATTAAGGTATCAAAAGATTAAATGATGGCATGTTAGGATTGCTTAAACTTGATATTATTTCATGTTATGTTTATTTCTGCTGAACATAAGAAATGTGATCACTTTTGCGTAATAAGGATTTGGGTGGGATATTATAATTAATGACTGTTGTTTTGAAAACATTAAACGGGAATAAGAATAGCTTGTATGTTAAATCTATTGTTTTCTTTTGTGTCCCTTATACTGAGGGTATGTATATTGGTTCTCTGATTGGGATGTAGTAGATAGAACTTGCTTGTGGGTTTAACCCACTTTGTTGATATTTCAGGTTTCAGACAGGTTCCACCGCGAGGATAGAGTTTTAGGGTTTGGTTGTAGCAGACGTCTCATCTCATCAGTTACAGGGTAGGAACTTGTCTTCTTCAAGAGTCATACTATGACCTTTTGAGACTTTGATTGTTGGTATTAATTTTAGAATTGAAAACTTTGGTTCATTCTGGTTAAGGGGTCCTTGGGTTACAGGACTTTCAAATTGTATTATCGGACATATACTTGTTTAGTTAACAGTTATTTTAATTCAGAGGAACTTTCTTTTCTGCATTTAGAAAATTGTTCATTATATCTTTTGTATTCTATGCTTGTTGCTACCAGTTGTATGTATCTTCCAGGTTTTATGTATGAGACTGGCCACCTCATGCGCGAAATTTTCTGGGGGGTATTTCACCACCAATAGGAGCTCTATTATTTATACAAACTAAGCGAAATTTGATGCATTCAAATGTTGAAATAAACCAACACTCATTCAATGAAGTGAAAAGAAAAAAGAAGAATAGTCACAGCATATTTCCCAACAAACGATACGCTTTCTTTAGTTGTTGGCTTTCTTTCTTCCTCATTCATTTTGGAGAATTAAATAGAGTTCAAAAGAAAACCACAAAAAAATAATATAACATCAATACAATAGCTAAAACCCAATATTATTTTTGCAAAGAAAAATTGTAAAAATAATTTTCCAAAAATAATATAACTAATTGTTTATTCAAGATACTTGAGAATAGTTCTCAATTGGTTGAGATGTACTTGCAAAATACAATAATATGCATGAATGAAAAGCTAGACATAGTTCATAGAATTTCAACTGTCGTGCATTGAACTATTAGCATTTGATAGATGAAAATTAAAACTTTAACTAGCTTTGTAAGGTTCTATTGCTTTAATAAAAATTCAAGTGAAACAGGCGGATAAGCATACATACTGTATTAACCAAAGTACTTCCTTATGAGCCTAATATAAGCTTGTCCTACTTCTAGAGGAGATATCAACTAAGATTGTAACACAACTGTCTGCTTCTCTTTCTAGCATATTTGAAGCTACCAAAAAAGAGTTGTCTTATTCATGATTTTTAGGTTGTCAATCTTTCATATTAACAAATTTAGCTATAGAGAGAGAAAGATTGTACTTTAACATAACACAAAGTCCACCTACATGACTTCTATTATTTACACAAACAAAGTGAAATTTGATGCATACAAACGTCATAATAAACCAACACTCATTCATTGAAGTGAAAAAGAAAAAAGAAGAATAGTCACTGCATATTTGCCAACAAACAATATGCTCCCTTTAGTTGTCGGATTTCTTTCTTTCTCATTGATTCTCGAGAAGAGTTCAAAAGAGAACCACGAAAAAAGTATGCATAAACCCAATATTATTAATTTTTGCAAAGAAAAAAACTAAAACTAATTTCTCAATCCATATGCATAAAATCATTTTACATAGAACACAATGAATTACCTAGAAGCAAGCACAAATCAACATTATGGTGTAATACAGTCAAATAGAAAGCCAAGAATGAAATAGCACGCAATCAAACTAACATCACATATGGAGTGTCACATTAAATCATGTCACATATATAAAGAAATGATTAGAGTCAGGTAAGTTATTGGGTTTTTTTGAACATTTTCTCTCTAATGAATAATTAAATAGAGGAATGAGAATAAATAAAGGAACACCCAAAAAAAACACTTGTGGAAAAGGTTTTAGAGAGATAATAACAAAGTTCACTTAACATAAAGTCCACTTATCACAAAGTCCACCAAAAATAATCCAATCTCAACACCACAAAGTCCACCAAAAATAATTCAATCACAACACCACAAAGTTCATCAAGATAACACAACACAACAACCATTTTATATACCTTGGTGGGGAAACGATAGTTGGTGGGGGCATGGGAGTTATAGTGGCAGAAGATCGCGTTGCCGTAGTGGTGATCGCAAGTGGCGTGTGTTGGAGGTATAATGGGGCCACCAGAGTTGCAGCTACAAGAGATCGCATAGCCGTACAGTAACTGCAGGTGGTGTGTGCCCGAGGGAGCTCGTCATAGATGGACTTGATGTGTCCTCAGTCAATGGGGGCACGGGAGTTGCAGTGGCAGTAGATCGCATTACCATAGTGGTGATCGTAGGTGGTGTGTGCTGGAGGGACGATGGGTGTAATACCCCAGAAATTTGGATGATAATTTTTTTAGAATTTAATTGCTTTATATTATTTTATTAATTCATGTGAAACGCCTTGCATTTTTTTATCATTTTATGTGAGTTGTTTTTCCTTTATATGCATTTTATCATTTCATGTGACTTGTTGGGTTATACATTTTATTATTTTATGTGAATTATTGTTTTGTCTTTATAAATTCTTATTATTTCATGTGAATTGCTCTGGTCTTATATTTTTTATAAATTTATAGGAATTGTTTATTGATTGTGTATTATTTGATTTAAATCTTTGAAATGCTTTAGATTGGGCTAGGGAGGAATCTGGGCTGGAATGATTGGGATAGAAGTATGCTTAAGTTGATGGGTCAGGGTTATAGTTATATCATTTTATTCTCTTTTATTATTATTATTTTTTATTTTATTTTATTTAGTTTTTAGATAAGAAATTAATTTAGAATAATAATAATTAGGACAAGAGAAAATAAAGGACTAGGGTTTTTGTTGTTTGCATTACGCACAAAAATCAGGAGAGTAAACGAAAGAGAGAATGGAGAGAAGGAGTTCGGGTGAACGAGTATTTGAGTCGTCAAAGAGGCAAGTTGGATTTTTCTCTTCCCCTTTGAATCTATATGCATAGTCAAAGTCCTAAGGTGTTTAATTGGTTTTTGCATGGTTTAATTTTTGTTTTGTTTATGTATTATTTTTTTGGTATAAGATTGATTATGTAATATGTAATTTTATGTATAATGTGATCTCTGTGAACTTATGAATTGGCAACTGAATATATATATACATATGTGTTGGGACATACATACATATATATAGGTATAAGCATATATATATATATACACATGATGTACATGATAATATATTGAACAAATCTATGGTTAATTAAGGATTCAAATTCGTGATTTTTGTGTTGTTGATGATCGGGTAACTCACCCTTGAGCATTTTGTGAGATATAAATTTGTAATTGGCATATTTCGGTGATCAAAACCTAATTGATTAAGTTGTAATTTTTGGATTATTCTTTGTATCGATCATCGACATCTTCGATCTGACACTCAAGTGCATGGAAGCCGATAAATCAGTTAGAACACCATATAGTATAGGTAAGTATGGTGAGGGCACTCTGCACTTTTTAGTTCCGAGCTTATTTTGAAAAATCAGGGTTTAAATGCAAAATTTAGGGTTTTTCAAAGTAGGACCGGTACCCAATATTTAGGACCGGTCCAACTTTTCTCTGCAGTTTAGTTTCTGTAGGTTTTCAAAAAGTCCCACCAGTCCTATTTATTTGGCACTGGTCCCACTTAGCCTGTTCTAAATAGGAAATAGATTTTGACAAAAATTCTGATTCTTATTGGGTTTGAAACTTCTAGGAGAGTTCTATTTTGATATTCAACTTCTTTTCCAAGTAGAATTAGAACTTCCTTACTTAGATATATGTATTCATACTTTCTCTACAAAATACGCCCTGCAATATTATTTTTAGAGAGAGAAAGTATATACATTATAATTAGGGTTTATATATTTTTAAGAACACACATCCATAGTACACGAGTGATTTTTAGGATGGTGTTCTACTTTTGATTAGCTGTTCAGAGACTGCATCAAATCTATTTGCTGATCAGAACATTGGATTGATGATTCTTCGTTTGCTTGCTGAGGAAGAAAGGTGGCCAGATTGCACTTCGAAGGGAATAAAATACTTGCTGAGTATTTTGGTTCTTCCAGCAACCTTTTTGTAAGGGTGGTGACGTTAGCCGAAAGTTTGCAGCGGTTAAACGTGTTGTCACAATCATAAGTCTGAGGTATTCCGCATCAGATCCTTGACAGAGTGAAGAGGGGTGTGAGGCTGAGACATAGTCTGTTGTATTTTGCTTCATCATAGTGAATTAATTTCCTGAGGCGTGCCGCCTCCCTCCGTGGTTTTTTCCGCCTTGGGTTTCCACGTATATCTGGTATATTCTTTTTTTTAGTTGCATTTTATTTATTTGCTTGTTTTAATTGGTTGATTAATTGGACTTAAAATTGAATTAATTAAAAATTAAGCAAACGAGCAAGTTATCCTATTCACCCCCCTCTAGGTTCTAAAATACTTTTCGCAACCGCTTTCGCACCACGCAACTCACACATTTGAGAATGAATCATAAAGGAATTTAGGTTTAAGTTTTTAAAATTTTGTAAAGAACACTTGAACTTGTGAATTGGGGGTTTTCGATTTGGGACATTTTTGATAGAGCTTTTTGCACCAAAGGGTAGAGGGGATCAAAAGGAGAAGGTTGGTGATCGGCGTTGAAAGTTACGCATTCTAGCCTCTTAATTTGCATATTTTATTCTCTTAGTGATAGGTTTTATGTGATTTTACTCTGTTTTTATATTTTCTGTCTTTTTCAGGGCCTTAATGATTATTTAAGATAAAATCATAATTTTGGGCTTTTAAATATGATATTCAAGAAGGTTATTTGAAGCCTACATCTAATGGGTTTATTCAACTCCATATTTCAACTCAAATCAGCCCAAGGAAGAGATTCAAGAGAATTACAACTGTTTAAGAAGGTTACGGGCCTGAAGCCCAATTTTGCATTTAATCCAGTTTTAATCCCGTTTTGGAAAGTTGACCTAAAGCCTTATTTTCGAGCATCAATTCGACTTAATTCCCACTAAGGTTGAACGAAATTCGATTCTGGACACTTTTGAATTTCACTTAAATTTCGTGAATCGAACTTCTACTGGGTCAAAACTTGGGCCGAATGTCAGCAGAAAAATATACCTATTTTGGACTGCGGAAAAACCCTAATTTTCTCCTAATTGGATTTGGACTTTATGTATTCTCTTGGGGGTATAAAGAGGTGAATTGGAGGCTATTTTGAGAGGAAAGAAGTGGAGGCCAGGGCAGAGAAGACAGAGACAATCCGGGTTTTATTTATTCATTATGTCTTTTATTATTTTGTTTTCTTCTTCTTCTTCAACCATGTGTAACTAAACTCCTCAACTAGGGTTGAGGAGGAAACCTCCATTAATGAAGTGAAGTTCTTTTGTTCATTAATTGATTCTCATGTGTGTGATTTAATTGCTTATGATTTTTGCTTCTTGTGATTAATTATTTTATAATTCTTTCACCATCTATATCATGTATATGTGGTAGTTAGAAAGTATTATAATTAATCTAAGCTTGAGTTTGTATTTCTTAAAAGTGATAATCTTTGATCTTATGTTTTTCATTAAATTGGATACATAGGATGCTTAGAATTTTATACAAGTGAAGCGAAGTAAAATCTACCTTTTAATATATTTTTCATAGTGCTTTATTGTTAAATCTTGAGTAAGCAATAGATTGATTTTTTGATTGCTATTCTAACTTTGGGAATTAATAAATGAATATTAGAAACTTCATGGATTTAATGGTGGTGGAATCCAAAACTTTAGTTATTTTCCTTATTTGATTTCAATAGTGTTATTTTATTTTCATGTTATTTTAGTTTCTCTCAAATCAGCTAAACTTGTGTTTAAACTAGATTAGTTTTAAATTAATTTGAATTTGTATTAGTTTTTCTTCTCAAAGCATTCCCTTGGGTTCGACCTCGTTCTTGCCGATCTATACTTCAATAGTTTCGTACACTTGCGAGTTATTTAACAATTTTAAAACAACATCAAGTTTTTGGCGCCGTTGCCGGGGATTACAAACAAGAAAACTAATCAAATTTTGATTGATTTAATCCTTCTACTAGTTATAATTTAGTTTTTTTTCTTTCTTTTGTTTTATTATTATCAAAAAGAAAAAAAAAATCTTTCCAATTTTAATTATTTGTACTAGGTTTTTTTTTAAAAAAAAAAAAAAAAAACTTTTTCTTTATTATTATAGTTTAGTTTTAGTTTTAGTTATTTTATTTTTATTATTATTTTTCTTATGTAGTTTTAGTTTTATTTTATTGTTATTGTTTTACCTGATACTTCTTGAATTCTATAGGTGGTATTATTGAAAATTGCCTTTTTCGCATGTTCTTGGGCGCTACTTTGGAATCCAAGTAAGTACATTTTTTTTTTCTTTTCGTTTATTTATATTTTTCTTTTCTTAGATTAGGAAAACATAGATTTTTGTTTTAGGTTGATAATTTTTGCATGAGAACTTTAGGATAGAATAACTTAGAAATAGCCTTAGGGTCACACTTTCTTCAAGTTTATTTTTTTATTTTATTTTATTTTTTTTCTCTCTATTTAAAAAAAAAAAAAAAAAAGATCACACACTCACTCACTTTTTATTTTTTATTTTATTTTTGTTTTTATGGTGTGTTTTGTTTGTGCATTTTAATTTAGCATTCTTGCATTAAAATTTTAGTAAGGGCACAAACCCCTAACAAGATAAGGATTGGATTTCATCACCAATTCCTTGCCCAACTAGGTTAAAAATCTCCTTACATTTGTTTATCCCAAGCCAAATTTAGTTTAAATTTAAAATCAAGTAGACATTGGCCAAAGGAATTCACATAGCTTATAGGACCCTCTTGTACAGAGTTAACTTTTGATAACTCCAGTGAGCACCTTCCAACTTCACAATGTCTAGGAAAGTTCTGAGTAGATTGGTTTTTAAGTGGGACTGTTTGTGACCCCTCCAATCTATCTTAGAAACTTTCCTGGTTGTATTGTTGGTGGGGCTTAATTGGTAATCCTCTAGTTCCTCTGAAAGGGAGTAGAAGCTGTCTAACTAGGTAAGAATTATTTTGGAACTAGTCCAGATAATTCTTTAGGAAAATAAAAAAAAATTTAAATTAAAATAGAAATCACTAACCTTGAATTAAATTTGAAAAAAAAATAAAAAATTTTGCTTGTTTATTTGGTTGGTGTTTTTGTGAGTCATTTTAGTGTATGTTAGGTCGTCGATCACTGAATCCAGAATTGTTTCTATTAGATCTTGAGATTGAGAGAACCTTTCAAAAGGGTGTGAAAAATTCTAGTGTTAGAGATCCTTCTTTGCCCAAGATGTCAGATCCTGTTGAAACTAAATCCCTTAAAGACTATTACACTCCTGTGCATATTACAAACCCATCTTGCATTGTGTTACCTGCTACCCAACAGGGACATTTTGAGATACGGGCGGCGGTAATTAATTTACTGCCCACTTTTAGAGGTCTTAGCTCTGATGATCCATACCTCCATGTCATGGAATTTTTAGAGATTTGCTCCACACTACAATTTCAAAATATTTCTGAGGAGTCAATTAAATTGCGGTTATTTCCATTCTCTTTGAAAGAGAAAGCAAAATCTTGGTTATACTCACTCGAACCCGCGTCTGTCAATTCATGGAATGGGTTATGTACCAAATTTCTTACCAAGTTCTTTCCCATGCACAAAACTAACTCCCTTCGTCGAAATATCATGTAATTTACTCAAAAAGAGGGTGAAGAGTTTTACATATGTTGGGAGAAATTTAATGATATTCTACTTAAGTGTCCACATCATGGTTTTGCCAAGTTGCAATTAGTTCAATTCTTTTATGAGGGGTTGTCACCCTATAATCGTCAACTAATTGAGTCACGAGGTGGGGTAGAATTCATGTCTAAGAATGAGGATAACGCATGGAAATTTCTTGATGCGTTGTCAAAGAACTCTCAACAATGGGAGTACTTAGGGAGGGTTGAAAGGAGTGGTCTATCAGTGCTCTCAGAACCCAAAAAGGGAGAAATTTATGAGGTCCGAGGGGAGACCGATTTGAGTGCGAGGATAGCTAGTCTAACTAGGAAAGTAGAGGCTATAGAGATGAGTAAAGGAAGTAATTCTTCTGTTCGTGCAGTTAATAAGATGTGTCAATTGTGTGGAAGTTCTTCTCATACAGCACAAACTTGTCCATCTATTGCATCTTTTCATGAATGTATAGTCGAACAAGCCAATGCACTCAATTCCTATAAGAAACCATTTGGCAGCCCCTATTCTGACACATACAATCCTAATTGGAGGAACCACCCTAATTTTTCTTGGAGGCAAGACCAACCTTGGAACAACCAGAGGGTGCAACCTATGCAACCCCAAGGGTAACCACAATTTTCATATCCTTCTATGTCCCAAAATGCCCCTCTGTATGTTCCCCAGCCTCAACAAAGACCAACTTTAGAGGATACTCTCTAACAGTTCATGCAACAGACCAGTCAGTCAATTTCTAAGTTAGAAATGCAAATAGGTCAATTAGCCACTGTTATAGGAGAGAGGGAGAAGGGAAAGTTTCCTAGTCAACCTATGCCTAACCCAAACGGCCAGTTTCATATTAGTGACCCGACCACTTCTGCTTCACATGAGCAGGTTCACTCTATCACAACCCTAAGATCAGGTAAACAAGTTGATAATGGAGTCCAAATGCCTATACATAATGAGAAAATTGAAAAGGACCATGTTAGCGGTTTAGGAAAGGAGGACAAAACTACATCTGAAGTTGAGTCAGAAATTCAAGTCCCTAGTCTTGACTCACCATTTTCAATCAGTCCACCAGTTAAGAACTTTGTTCCTACTGCACCATATCCTCAAAGACTTCAAAAGCCTAAGAAGAGGAATCACTATGATGAGATTATGGAAGTGTTTAAACAAGTCAAAATTAATATTCTATTTCTCAATGCAATTCAACAGGTCCCCTCTTATGCAAAATTCTTGAAAGACTTGTGTATGGTCAAACGTGGCTTGAATGTGCACAAGAAAGCCTTCCTCATTGAGCAAGTTAGCTCAATTATCCAACATCGCACTCTACCTAAATTTAAGGATCCTGGATGTCCAACAATCTCATGTACCATAGGTGATCAAAAAATTGAGCAAGCTTTACTTAACTTGGGTGCGAGTGTCAACTTGTTACCTTACTCTATTTACGAGCAACTAGGTCTTGGTGAGTTGAAACCCACGAATGTGGTACTCCAATTAGCAGATTGTTCAGTTAAGGTACCTCGTGGTGTTATTGAGGATGTGCTCCTTCAGGTTGATAAATTCTTCTTCCCTGTAGACTTTATTGTCTTAGACACTCAACCTGTAGCTAATCCTACTAGCCAGATTCCTGTCATCTTAGGTCGTTCATTCCTAGCCACTTCAATTGCTTTAATCAACTGTAGGAATGATGTTGTGAAACTCTTTTTAGGAAATATGTCGGTTGAGCTTAATATTTTTAACGTAAACCGACAACCACCAGACTCTGAGGATATTTGTGAGGTAAATTTAATAGAGAGTCTAGATCAGGATACTTTTATTCATGCTAGCTATAAGGACCCTTTAGAGGCAAGCCTAACTAATTTTGGCTGTAATTTTGATATTGATAATGCTTGTAAAGATGTGAATGCTTTATTAGATTTGAATGTTTCATTGAATTCAGTCCATTTTATCAACACTAAAAAGTGGAAAGCCAAAAAGGAAAGCCAAGGTATCGGTTGAGTTATAGTCCCTTTTTATCATCATTGTACATTATTCGTTTTAGGATTTCTAGGACTTATGTCTTTTTATTTTTTAGTTTGTGTCAATTATTTTTTTTTTCTTTCACTTTGTGTATTTAATTTTTTTTTTTTTTTAAAAGAAAATTCATAGTGGTTCGGTATAGCCTCCCATTCTCTGACTATGTATGTAGTACCAATTCTACAAGTTGTGATATGATTGATAAAGTTGATGATTTTCGTTTATTAAAGTCTGGTTTCAATACCCAATACTGTTGAGATTGCTTCAACACAGTATGACTTTAATCAAGAAAGGCAACCGCTTTACACTCTATACGTTAGGGTGTCTGGATAATCAATATCTTATCACATATACATCTTAAAAAATTGGGACCCACCAGTTCAGAGAGTGAGGATAAAAGTAGTACCTGTATTTTCGCCTAAAGATTAGGTTTTAAAAAAAAAAATTTACTTTTTGTTTCATATTTATTTTCACCCATGTTATTTCACTTGGTCGTTGGAGTATAGTCGTTGTTTTGACAGGATGTAGCATTCAAGTTTGGGGGAGTGACCTCATTACCTTCTTGCTACTGGTTTGCTCTATTTTCTTGCCACTACTCCCGTTTTTTGGTAATATTATTCTAACCCTTCTCTATGCTTCGATTGGGTGTACATTGAGGACAATGTACAGTTTAAGTTTAGGGGTAAAGCGATGCCTTTTATGTGCTCTATTGAAGTGGGGGAAATTTTTATGAAAATTTTCTTGTTCTAGGACTTTTTGGTTATTTGATTTTCTTAGTTTTTTATTTATTTTCTTTTGTTTTATTTTTAGATAGGATGTTTTGACATTTTTCAAGAGATTAATACTCTATGTAGGCGCTTAACTTGCAATTTTTGAGTATGTTTTAAATTTTTAGAAACTATGGTTTGAATTAGTGGTTTAAATCATTATTTGTATTGACATGCCTTGGGGTGATTGGTTTTAGTTTCCTCACATGCACAGGCACACTAGCATAATCTTATGGGGTATAAACTTTGGCTTTGAGTTGTTGGGTTACATATACTTGATATTAATTGGTATCAGTGAGAATGAGTACCGATGATGTGATTTACATGACTTCAATGAAAAAGAAAAAAGAAAAAAAATGTGATGAATAGAAAATCAATTTGATCCTTTTCATGAGTAACCGGGTCTCTATGCCTCAGGAAGCACGGAGTGTTCGCGTCAAAAGTGAAAAGGTGAGAAAAGATGAGCATTGGTTGTCTTGATTTGTAGCCTGATTGATTCGAGTAATTAGGTTTTTCGGGGTGTCTTAACGCCTAGTGCCCTAAAGCCATCTGGTTTGGGAGTCACTGACTGAAAGCTTGTTACATGGGTCTTTCAGAAAGCTTAATAGATCAAGACATTGCACAACCAATAAAGCAATGGAAAAAAAATGAAAAAAAAATATATGAAAAAGTCATGTATTCATGTCTGGAAGTATGATTTCAATAAGGGGAGCTAGTGAGTTGAAGGGGTATGTGTCTTAATATATTCGGAGCTAGATAATGCCACATGAGAGGATTGCTAGTTCACTTTTCACGAGGGAGCTAGAATTGGTTACTTTGAGATATGTTGATGTGAATTATGTGTGAGGACCATTACTTTGAATTATGGAATTTGAAAATTTGAAATTATTCTTGAGTGCAAGTTTGTAACTATATATTGTAATCTTCTTTTTTATTAATGTTTAAACAGAAAGTTTGAATGTTTGTGGGTAACATTTCTGGAAACCCTCACGAGACTATAACTCATCCACTAGGGGGAGCCTAGGGGTTCAAAGGCTTGTTGCATATGCTAAATGCAATCGTTTCTCTCACGAAAGAGGAGTTGGGTAGTTTAGTTTGTGTTTAGTTAGTTTCCTTTGTTTTAGTTTTATTTTATTCTATTGCTAAGGGACTAGAAATATGTAAGTTTGGGGGTGTGATCGACGTTGAATGTTACGCATTCTAGCCTCTTAATTTGTATATTTTATTCTCTTAGTGATAGGTTATATGTGATTTTACTCTGTTTTTGTATTTTCTGTCTTTTCCAGGGCCTTAATGATTATTTCAGATAAAATCATGATTTTGGGCTTTTAAAGATGATATTCAAGAAGGTTATATGAAGCCTACATCTAATGGGTCTATTCAACTCCATATTTCAACTCAAATCAGCCCAAGGAAGAGATTCAAGAGAATTACAACTGCTTAAGAAGGTTACGGGCCTGAAGCCCAATTTTGCATTTAATCCAAGTTTAATCCCGTTTTGGAAAGTTAACCTAAAGTCTTATTTCGAGCATCAATTAGACTTAATTCCCGCATTGGTTGAACGAAATTCGATTCTGGACACTTTTGTATTTCACTTAAATTTCGTGAATCGGACTTCTACTGGGTCAAAACTTGGGCCGAATGTCAGCAAAAAAATATACCTATTTTGGGCTGCGGGAAAACTCTAATTTTCTCCTAATTGGATTAGGACTTTATGTATTCTCTTGGGGTATAAAGAGGTGAATTGGAGGCTGTTTTGAGAGGAAAGAAGTGGAGGCCAGGGCAGAGAAGACAGAGACAATCCGGGTTTTATTTATTCATTATGTCTTTTATTATTTTGTTTTCTTCTTCTTCTTCAACCATGTGTAACTAAACTCCTCAACTAGGGTTGAGGAGGAAACCTCCATTAATGAAGTGAAGTTCTTTTGTTCATTAATTGATTCTCATGTGTGTGATTTAATTGCTTATGATTTTTGCTTCTTGTGATTAATTATTTTATAATTCTTTCACCATCTATATCATGTATATGTGGTAGTTAGAAAGTATTATAATTAATCTAAGCTTGAGTTTATATTTCTTAAAAGTGATAATCTTTGATCTTATATTTTTCATTAAATTGGATACATAGGATGCTTAGAATTTTACACAAGTGAAGCGAAGGAAAATCTACCTTTTAATATATTTTTCATAGTGCTTTATTGTTAAATCTTGAGTAAGCAATAGATTGATTTCTTGATTGCTATTCTAACTTTGGGAATTAATAAATGAATATTAGAAACTTCATGGATTTAATGGTGGTGGAATCCAAAACCTTAGTTATTTTCTTTATTTGATTTCAATAGTGTTATTTTATTTTCATGTTATTTTAGTTTCTCTCAAATCAGCTAAACTTGTGTTTAAACTAGATTAGTTTTAAATTAATTTGAATTTGTATTAGTTTTTCTTCTCAAAGCATTCCCTTGGGTTCGACCTCGTTCTTGTCGATCTATACTTCAATAGTTTCGTACACTTGCGAGTTATTTAACAATTTTAAAACAACATCAGTTGGCACAAAAATCAGGGTGAATGGAGGCTGGAGGAAGCTGAAAAAGGCACCGAAAAAACCCCAGCGCACTGGGGAAGAAGAGCCCAATGGGCGCGTGACCCCACGCGTGCTACCCGCGTCTGGGGGTGCGTGCCGCCGACAGGTGGTTGAAAAAGTATTTTTGGGCCCCACTCGCGGGGGCCCACCTCTGGGACTAATATGGGCCCATTTTGAATTATTTTGGTATTTTTTCTGAATTTTTGAAATTTTTGGAAAAACTTAAAAATTTAGAAAGTCATTTTTTAAAAATACTTTTATAATTCCAAAAATTCCAAAAATTTTATGTCAACTTCTTGGGGGTTTAAGGAGCTTGGGTTTTAAATTTAATTTCGAAATTATTTCTCCTTGTTTTTAAATTAAATTTTGAATTATCTAAAAATTGGCTTTTTCCATTTCTTTCATTTTAGAAAATACTTAAAAATTTTCAAAATTTCTCAAATTTTTACTGTAACTTTTTGGATATTAAAATAACTTAGGTTTAAATTTTCATTTGAAAATGAATTTTACTTGGTATTAAATTAATTTTTAAGTTGTCTAAAAGTTGGGTTTTCATATTCTTTTAATTTTAAAATTCCAAAAAATTCTAAAAGTATTCAAGTAACTTATTAGTATTAAAATGCTCCAAATTTTTAAATTTTGAGTGAAAAAGAGTTTCCCTTGAGGTTGTATCGGTTGTGTAAGTATGTCTCTACCTATGCTTTATTTGTCTCTTATTAGGAAATATATCTTTTAATTTTTTGAGAATATCAAAAAATTTCTAGAGTATTTAAACATGGTTTTAGGGTTAGAATAGGCCCGAGAACTTAAATTCGAGTTAGATCTTGACTCTCTTGAAGGTTTGGATAAATTGGAGGTTTGATTGAGTGTTTGCTTCTAAAGTAGTTAATTGTCTTATTTGATTTACTTGAATGTTATTTTCGTGTAAAGATGTAAATGTCCATGAGATACTTGATTATAGTTTACTTGTGAATGAGTTGTCTTATGGTGATGATTGCATATCAGATAATTTAAATCACTTTGGTTGTGCAAATTGAAATTATGATGTACCTTATTTTATTTTATATTTCATATTGGGAAGGAGGTATGTAAAGATGGCTAGGCGTGTCAGGATCACCCATACCTAATAAGGTATCTATACATTATATTTGGCATGTCTGGATTGCTAAGCGTGTTAGGGTCGCCCATACCTAATAAGGTATTTATACATTATATTTGGTATGTCGGGATTGTCAGGTGTGTCAGGATCGCACATACCTAATAAGGTATCTATACATTATATTTGGCATGTCAGGATTGCCCATACCTAATAAGGTATCTATAGATTATATTTAGCATGTTACGATTGCCTAGATTTAATAAAATACATGCATATGTTTCTTTATTTTTTTGAACTTAAATAATGTGTTCATTGTTGAATAATAGGGATTTGTTGCGATAATATGTATAAGATGATTTTTATCTTTGAAAATATGAATTGAATAAGGAATGACCTGTATGTTTACATCTATATTTATCACTTCTATCCCTCACACTGAGGGTATGTATATTGGTTATCTGATTGGGATATAGTAGATAGAACTTGTAGTAACCCTTGTGGATGGGTGTGAGTGGGTGGGTGCGAAGACAGACACTGGGCTGAGCTACCACACTGACAGGGTATAGGGTGCTCAATCCCACATCGCTTGGGTGTGGAAAAGAGGATGTGCTTATATGTAGTATGTTCTCTTCAAATGGTATGAGGCCTTTTGGGATAAAATCCAAGATCAAAACCGTGCAGGCTCAGGCCCAAAGCGGACAATATCATACCATGTGTTAGAGCGAGGTATTACAGTTGGTGTGCCGATGGGACATCGGGCCTCACAGGGGGGTGGATTGCAGTAACCCTTGTGAACGAGTGTGAGTGGGCGGGTGCAAAGATAGACACTAGGCTGAGCTACCACACTGACATGGTACAGGGTGCTCAATCCCACATCGCCTGGGTGTGAAAAAGGGGATGTGCTTATATGTAGTATGTTCTCTTTAAATGGTATAAGGCCTTTTGGAATAAAATCCAAAATCAAAATCGTGCGGGCTCAGGCCTAAAATAGACAATATCATACCATGTGTTGGAGTAAGGTATTACAGTTGGTATCAGAGCCTAACCCAGCTGGAAGTGTGCCAACGGGGACATCGGGCCTCCTAGGGGGTGGATTGTGGTGACCCTTGTGGGTGGGTGTGATGTGGGTGGGTGCGAGACATTAGACGAGATACCACACTGGCAGGCTATAGGGTACTCAATCCCACATCGCTTGGGTGTGGAAAGAGGATGTGCTATATATGTGGTGTGCTCTCTCCAAATGGTATGAGGCATTTTGGGATAAAACCCAAGAGCAAAACTGTGCGAGCTCAGGCCCAAAGTGGACAATATCATACCATGTGTTGGAGCGGGGTATTACAGTTGGTATTAGAGCCTGAATCCAACCGAAAGTGTGCCGATGAAGACGTCGGGTCTCGTAAAGGGGTGGATTGTAGTAACCCTTGTGGACGGGTGTGAGTGGGCAGGTGCGAAAATAAATACTGGGCTAAGCTACCACACTGACAGGGTACAAAGTGCTCAATCCCATATTGCCTGGGTGTGAAGAAGGGGATGTGTTTATATGTAGTATGTTCTCTTCAAATGGTATGAAGCTTTTTAGGATAAAACCCAATAGTAAAACCGTGCGAGCTCATGCCCAAAGTGGATAATATCATACCATGTGTTGGAGCGAGGTATTACAGAACTTGCTCGTGAGTTTAACCCAATTTGTTGATATTTCAGGTCCCATACAGGTTCCCCCGCGAGGATAAAGTATTAGGGTTGGTTGTAGTAGACATCTCTTCACATCAGTTTCAGGGTAGAAATATATTTTCTTCTTCAAGAATTTGAAATATGAAATTTTTTGGAGATTTGGTTACTGGTTTTAAAGTAGGGTTTAAACTTTTGTTCATTCTGGTTAAGGGGTCCTTGGGTTACGGGACTTCAAAATTGTATTACCAGACACTTATTTAGTTGTTTATCAGTTATTTCTATTCAGTTGGATTTTCTGTTCAGTTTTTAGCATTTATTTTAGTCTATCTTTTGTATTCTATGCTTGTTGCTATCAGTTGTTAATATTCCTCAAGTTTTGTGTATGAGACTGTTTACCTCATGCGCGAAATTTTGTGGGGGTATTTCAATGGGGGCACTGAAGTTGCAGCGACAAGAGATCGCATGGTTGTAACGGTGACTTCAAGTGGTGTGTGCTAGAGGGAGCTCGCCGTTGATGTATTTGATATGTCCTCAATAGCCATGTATGTGATCGATTGAGAGAGTGAAAGAGAAGGAACTTGAATAGAGCGATGGTGCTTCTACAAACCCATGTTTTCCAGAGGGAGCTAGCCGTGGATGGACTTGATGTGAGAGTGAGGGAGAATGAACTTGAATAAGTTGATGGTGCTTCTTCAAATAACAGAAGAAGAGAGAGAGGGGGGGAGGGTAGAGAGTTTCTGTAGAGGAAAAAGGAAGCTTCTTTCGCGGCCCGTTTGTGCCGGAGGGACTCGTCGTGGATGAACTCGAGTGAGGGAGAAAAAACTTGAATATGTTGACAGTGTTTCTTTAGATAAGAGAAGAAGAGAGGAGAGAGAGGAAATAGAGTTTCTGTGGAGAGAAAAGAGCACCGATCAATGTGTACCAATGATGGGAGTTTGTACTGATAATGGGACAGAGAGATAGCGTGTTCAAATGTATCTGTGTATGGGAACTCGGATAGGAGACTAACACACACAACATAGAGCATGTGAGAGGCACTATAATCAAGGTATCTATTATATATATATATAGATAATAATATTATTTTATTATATATATAGATAATAATATTATAATATTATTTTAGGTGATGCAATATTATTTTAGGTATGAAGGTAGGTGGAGTGTAAATGTAATGGGTGAATTGAGATCGTTATATTGTAGATAGAGAGAGTTATTTTAGACCGTAGATATGCATGAATATTTTGAACCGTAAGATTGGAATTTTAAGTATTTTTGAGCGTTAAATGATGATTTTTTTTTTGGGGAAAAATTCAAACTCAAAGGTCAAATGTGATATAGATATATTATCAAATAACTAGAGCCACACATGCACACTGCCTCTATTGATGTTCAAATTCTAGACCTCTTTTGAGAAGTTTGGCCTTTATGCCGCTCACGTAATTCATCTTTGACACAAACAAGATATTAAAAGACATCATGAGATCCAAGAGAAATAATCACATAGAGGTACCTTAGGACTTATATGTTTTGGATGTTGACGGTAGCTGCCAAACATTAAACTTTAGGGCAAAATACACTCACAACCCCTAAGATTATACTCTAACTACACATATATTTATAATTTGGCAAAACCTACACTCACAGCCCCTGAGGTTTGACACATGATTACACTGAACCCAAACACAATATGTATTGCCAGTTTTACCCTTCCATTGACTCAAATGATATTCTTGACCTCATTTTCCTTTTTCAATTAGACAAAACTACCCTTACTTTCCTTTTAACCTTAAGACACACACACACACATACATATATGTATTGTTGCAACACTAAAAATATATTGCAAATTTTATTAAATATATTTTTAATATATGTTATATTATATATTTTTCTAAAAAATAACTTTAAATTTAAATAAATTTACTAAAATTACATATATTACAAATTGGAAAAGGAAAATTTCAATTTAATAAATTTAATATATGTTATATTACGTATATTACAAAAATAAATAAAATTTTAATGTAGTAATATAAGTAATATAACATATATTAAATTTATTAAATTGAAATTCTTTTCCTCAATTAGTAATATATGTAATTTTAGTAAATTTATTTATTTATTTAAATTTAAACTTAATTTTTTAGTAAAATATGTAATATAACATATATTAAAAAATATATTTAATAAAATTTGCAATATCTATGTGTGTGTGAGGGGCTTAAGGTTAAAAGGAAAGTAAGGATATATTAGTCTAATTGAAAAAAGAAAATAAGGTCAATGAATGTCTTTTGAGTCAATAGAGGGGTAAAACAGACAATAGATATAGTTTTGGGGTTGAGTGTAATCATGTGTCAAATATAAGAAAATATGAGTGTAAATTTTACCAAATTATAAATATATATGTGTAGTTAAAGTAAACCTCACAAGATGTGAGTATATTTTGCCCTAAACTTTACTAGTAGTAGATACTGACTTAGTGCTTTTCTAACAGGATTAGATTGATGCCGGGGAAGTGCACGGTAATAATACATGTTTGAAATAGGTCAGGAATCACAAAAGGTGATTTATGTAATGTCTCTCATCCATTAATATAAAAATAAAGCTATAAACCTATTTAATTTAGGGTAATGCTACTCAGGCAGAATTCGTAGGCAGAATGTTTTATATCGATTGGATGCATGTGGTAGGCCCCATCACATACACTCACCACATACATTCAATGGATGTAAAATTTTCTGCCTATGAATTCTGCCTGAGTAGCATTACCCTAAATTAAATAGGTTTATAGCTTTATTTTTATATTAATGGATGAGAGACATTACATAAATCACCTTTTGTGATTCCTGACCTATTTCAAACATGTATTATTACCGTGCACTTCCCCGGCATCAATCTAATCCTGTTAGAAAAGCACTAAGTCAGTATCTACTACTAGTAAAGTTTAGGGCAAAATATACTCACATCTTGTAGCATTACCCTTTAATTTATTCTATAAACACCAAGAACTTTTAATATGTCTTGGTGCTGATAACATATAGCATATGCCTTTCCATCATCGTTTTAGAATCAGATTTTAGTAGTTGAAGCATATGGATGTTTTAAAAATTCTGTTTAAGTAGAGTCCATGTCAAAACCGACCACATTGCCTTTATTGAACCCACTCTGACATTATAATTAAGATTGAAAGAATTGGCATCCATCTATATGTATAGATATGTGTATATATATATATAAGGAAAATTTATATTGTTGAAGCTATATAGTGTAATTTAAGCAAGTGCTAGCTAGGCAGCAGCTTCCCTAGTTGTTAATAAAAGAGCATCTGATCTAGAAAGGAAGGGGGAAAAAAATAAGATAGAGCAACATGAAGAGTTCAGTACTGGGGTTTCCAATTTCTGCAGAGAGATATAAGCCTTATATTGCAATTTTGCTAGTACAACTTATCAGTGCAGGCTTGGTCTTGTTCACTAAGGCTGCAATTGCTAGAGGAATGAATTCTTATGTGTTCGTTGTTTATCGGCAATTTGTCGCCACACTTGTGTTAGCTCCATTCGCTTTTTTCCTCGAAAGGTTGCACCAACCTTTCTAATCATGTGTTTGTAAGTTGTTTATATATATATATATATATATTCTTAATTAATTATTAACTGCTTGTTTTATTTTCTTCCTATATGTGCAGTAACAAGTCAGCCCCTCTATCATACACCTTACTCTGTAAGATCTTCTTTTCTGCTTTATGTGGGTAAGAAACTAACTAGCATTTCTTTCTCGATCATAATTTAGATTAATTGTGGTTACTTTTAATTTAATTGTGTCGTACACATTAAAAATGTTGAACTCATAAGATAATTTTTTACACGCAATTTCAGGTTCACTTTCGGTTTAAATCTCTACGCTTTGGCTTTGAATTACATCACTGCAACATTATCTTCTGCCAGCATGAACACGGTTCCGGCCATTACATTTATCATGGCTGTTTGCTTAAGGTACGTAAGGCCAAAAGAAAAATGAAAAGAAAAATATATTAAATTACAACTTAGTGTGCATGATATTGAACATTTCAGGATGGAAAGCATTTCTCCAAGGCAATGGCATGGAAGGGCCAAAATGTTGGGTTCTATGATGGTTCTTTCTGGAGCTATAGTGTTAATACTTTTTAAGGGGCCTCCTCTTTATTCAGGCACCCAAAAGGAAGCTCCAGAGGTTTCAATAAAGCATATTTCCAAAGGGGACTGGCTAAAAGGTTCTCTAATCACGCTCTCAGCCAACGCAACATGGTCTATGTGGACTATTATGCAGGTTCATCGCTTCTCTCTCTATGTGTGTGAAGTTAAAATTCAAATTTTGTATTGGTCCACGTGGCGTCGCGACTCAATTTTTAACTTATTTTTGTTTTAGGTCATGGACCCCAATTCTAGTATCTGTTGTAACCCTGTATATAAGGGTGCTAGAGTTTGCAGCTACGTGTTTGTGCACTCCATTTTTTTGGCATACTGAAACCTCTTTGCTTATTTTACGGTCAACCTAATTTATAAGCTGAACTACATAAATCTTCTCTATATTGTGTTGTCCATAGTTTATGTTTTTCTGTCGTTTCTTAATTATGTTTGTGGTGTAGATTGACGAAGTTTCTTCGCTATGGTTTTCGTTCTTGCTTGCAGGAATCCATTGTGAAGCAATATCCATCGACACTACGACTTACAGCTTTACAGTGCTTCTTTAGCAGCATACAGTCAACAATTTTGGCGGTTGTGATGGAGAGGAACATATCATCATGGAAGCTTGGATGGGATGTCAATCTTATCTCAGTGCTGTTTTCTGTAATTTTCTTCATCCCTAATTGCAACTAATCATATCTCTAGGCAGTGAAACTAACTTTACCTTTTCATATTCAACAACACTTTATATCTTAAATTTTGTTATTGAGAGCACAAAATGGACGTAAATATTTCTGCCTACGAATTCTGCCTAAGAATTCTGTCTGAATAGCATTACCCTTTTGTTAATATTGCATTCCATAAAAATAGAATTATGGATCGATCATGTAATTTTTATATATAAATAAATTTTACTCCAATTTTAATCATAAGACATAAATTTGGGGCTTTCAAATGCAGCACAAGTATAATTCATAGTTACCAATTCTCAAACTCAGCTCATTTAATAAATGAGTACGTTCATACTTTGTAATTGATACTCAAATTCAGAATGTTCATATATATATGGATTTCTAAATATCAAAATTTATGAAATGTCAGGGTGTAGTTGTCACCGGGATTGGATTCTGGCTGCGAGTTTGGATCGTAGAAAAAAAGGGCCCTGTTTTCGTTGTTATGTTCGGTCCATTAGCATTTATCATAACAGCCATCTTCTCAGCATTCTTGTGGAATGAGATCCTTCATTGGGGAAGGTCCAAATCCTTTCTTATATTCTATTATATGTGCGCCCACGCATATGTATGTATATATGTATATATACGGTAAAGTTAATTTCACTTTCGTAGGGAAGATTAAACTCTCTCCACATGCAAGAAGTAAGAAAATTTCCATATTAACTAAGTATAGACATGTAATTTTGAGATGGTTCCATGAGTTCAACCAATTAGCAAGGATTTCTTTGCTTTTTGCATGTAGGGACAGCTTAATTTCTCCTACCAAGGTAAAGTTAATTTCACCTATATATATATATATATATAGAGAGATAATGTCTATGCATAAACACCTGCATTCTTATACATTGATGGAAATCATTGTTATGCTGGTAACAGTGTTGGTGGGACTATACTGCTGATTGGGGGCTTCTACAGCGTTTTGTGGGGAAAGTACAAAGAAGGAAAAAATAAAACAAATGAACAGAAGTCAATTCCCAAAGAGGAAAGCACATTGGAGAGCATTACTCACGAGTGATTCACGAGGGACTGATCTGTAAATGGCTTTAATGATGTTTGGATGATTGTAAAAATATATGGTTTTTAAATTATATGGACTTTTTAAAAAGTTCGTCTCTACAGTGGTTCAGTAAGGAAAACAAGTGAAAGTTTCTTGTTTTACAATTTTTTTAAAACCCATTTTGAACTGTTCAAAACGTAGCAAATGTTATCAAACATGATTTTGCCATTTGTTTATATATATATATATATATATATATATATATATTATCAATTTGACAAAAAAAATATGAAGCAAAAGCAGTTGCCAAATGGATACAAAGTATATAATTTTTTTCTATAAGTTCCTCTTTCCTTCTGTGATAAAACAATGGAAAAAGAAAAGAAAATTTAGAACGTTGTGTTGTGTATTGCAACTTGAGGGTTATGATATTTCTTAATATGCAAATGGGCCAAATCAACAAGCTTACAAAATCCAGTGGAATCTTCGTAAAGTCATCATTAGAGTGTTGCAATTCATTTAATGGGTAGGGTTGTCCAATGGATTCATAGCCTCTCCAGCACAACCCATATTGATGCAAGCACTAGTGACTTCGAATCAAAATCTAATGAATAATTATTTTCAGGCCCAGGTCTTCAACTAAAAATTTGGGCTGAAACACATGCATCCATAGGATAGTGTAGCATTGTTCAAATCTGAGACCCATCTTCTTATTCTCTCTTCACACCCTTTTGATATGAAAAAGTGTTTTAGACTTCACAAGTTGCAACCTTACACTGATTTGATATGGTAATCCGACGGATCACTCCTTATTAAATTTATATCCGATATTATATTTACCGAACATCCGATTGGATTAGAAATTCCCCTCCATTGAACATAGCAAGCAACACTCACATTTAACTTTTGAATTTTACTGCTACAACTAAAAGAAGATTAAAAATTAGGACAAAGAAACTGTCAAACTGGATTTCATACACTTTGTTAAAGTATACACTTTTCCTCTTAACTTATTTTAACAGTGGGGCTTTTTTTTTTTTTTGAAAGAAATGGGTAGTTTAGAGGGTTAATTATCTAAATAAAAGTTCAAGGGAGTTCACAACTAACCAATTTATTGTCCTATTAATCTCCTTCCATAACATGACTTGTATTTATTGGATTGTGATACAAGTAAATCATTTTTCCCTAATCATTATAATCTAGGAAGCATCCATATTTCAGAAAAGGTCCCATGGCCGTAATGGACATGTATCTCATATGAATACGCTTAGGATACAGACGGATACGTATCTGAAACTTCCGAGAAGTATCCAATTTTTTAAAATAATTTTCTGAATATCTGATACAGCTGGGATACGCGGAGGATACGGTTGGGATACACGGGATACACCAGGATATGTTTAGGATACGGACATGATATATTTTTGACAAATTTGTAATTTTTTTGTCTTAAAAGGTGGGTAAAATTGAAATATTAAAAGGTTTATAGATTAAATTATTAGGGTCATATTGTAATAAAAATGTTACGCCCCGGAACCCGGACTGTCGGGACTCCCCCGGACTGACCTGAATCTTGAGTGTGAACCCGTTCACTCAACCCCGTGAACGACCTTAACCACACTCATGCGATAGTATCAAACTCTAATACTATGCTGCAACGCCCCAGTTTGCTGACTCCCGGAAGACCGAAGGTTAACTCATCCATCAATCCCAATGGATCATCCTTACTCTAAATTACCACGGAAATTTAACTCTATTCTTGCACATAGATGTACATAACTCCACCTTATCCAACCCTAATGGGTCCTACCCCAAATAATACACCTTAGTGGGAATTCTATTTATCCACACCCATAAATCATTCACTTTCAAGATTCAACATTTTGTGTGTTTGGAATCTAAACCTGAGACTTACCCCATTGGATAGAGAATCCAGAAGTACTTGATTTCAAAAAAATCACACTCAATTTCGATTTAAAACGAAGAAGTTATGCCCGATTGAAGTTTGAGAAATTTTTAAGGTATGTTATAAAAAGTTACTTCGATCCATCGAAATGAGGAGTTTGATGCATCGAAGTAGTGAGTTCGATGCATCGAACAAGTATTGAAGAACTATCGACCAAAAATAACTCTCGGGACTTTTAAATTCTAAAATCCTGCAGGTTTTTCGATCATTCGAACTGGGGACTTCGATGCATCGAACTGGGTACTTCGATGCATTGAACTGCCCAGAAACTGCAACTTTGCAAATGGTCAATTTTGACCTTCTAAGCCATTTCTACCGACATAATACATTCCAACAACCTCCAAATCATACAAGAAATGAGTATACATCATTCACAAGTCCTAGATCATGCTCATACCCAAATCATACACCAATATGGGTCATTCTCCCTCATAGACATATTTTATCCAAAAATGAAACTATCCAATAACTATTTTAGTCCATCAAATGAAACAAAATGCTCTTAACAAGCACTACATGAACAAATTCATTGTCTTATCATATTCAACAAGGTTATAATTCAAGTTACATTTATCCAAAACATAACTACAACTCAAATGAAGTCTCATGCCACAAGTCGGCATGGATAGCCACAATATGCACAATATCCAAAAGATAGCAAAAACTACTAAAGTTCCTCTCAAACACTCAAGTCCCATTGGTCATCGGCGCCATATTTGAAAAAGAGTTTAGAATAAAGGGGTGAGCACCACTGCAGTTTAGTAGAAATACCCCAACCCACCTAAGTGCAGACCCGACACGACCTACATGAATGCATCTCACAACATTGCACATATCATTCAACATACATAATGCTTGTTCACAACAATGCATATATATAAGAATGCATTAAACACATATCATGCTTCACAATTTTAAAATGAAAGCAACTTCATACAATTGTCACCCTCTCGGACTCGACCCGATACCATAGCATGATTATTGACTAACCATGCGACCGAGACACTTCCCATGAAATTATGAAAATTTACATCACCGAGAACATTGGTCCTACAAGGTGATGAAATAATTTCATAATGCACCACTGAGAACATCGGTCCTACCAAGTGATGAGATAATTTCAGAATGCACTACCGAGAACATCGGTCCTACCAGGTGATGAGATATTTTTGGAATACACCACTACGAACATCAGTCTTACCAAGTGATGAGATAATTTCAGAATATACCACTGAGAACATTGGTCCTACCAAGTGATAAGACCACTTCAAGATTTTCACCGAGAACTCATACCTCAAAGGTGATTAGACCACTTTCCCCCATTTTCTCACAACGGACACATCATGCATTTCGAACATATGTAGATCAAGCATTTAAAATTTATGCTTCACAATACATATGCTAGTTATAAAGGAACATAGCATGCATTTCTTATTCATCAATCCACACATAAAATCATCTATATGTGAAAACCCTAACATAAGTTACATATGCTCACAAAATCCACATAAGCACATATTTGTCATGCTTCACCAATAAATACATTTTCTATATAAAGAAAGCATGCATTTTAACTCATACAACATCACATAACACAAATATACTCATTTAACACATTTTCACAAAAGTGAACCAAACCCTAGCATATATGTGTACATGTCAATTTCTCTCACTCATTCACCCTTCTTATCATGCATAACACCACATACATTCCCATTGCACATAAGAGACTAAAGAGAGATAGACAACACTCACATCCCACCCCTCTTACCACACTAAAACATGCAATACACAACCCTAGTTCTCACCGTTTCACCCGAAACCCTAGAATCGATAAGTAAATGAGAAATAGAACCCCTACCTCAAAAATGAAGGCCTTCCAAGCACTTCTCAAAATCCCAGCAATGTCAACCTTTCCAAACCGCCACTTTGATTAGTTCGAAGGGAAGCCCTATCCGTCCCCTACGTATCTCCCTCATTCTGTGAGCCTTGAATCCAAGCCGAACGGGTCCAAAATATAGAGAGAAGGGAGAGCTATGAAGATGGAGAGTCTTAGAGAGAGAAAGAGGCGTGAGATTTGAAATATCTTTGCAGCTTTGACCCCTTTAAAGCCCTAAAGCTGCGAAAGACGAAAATACCCCTGGGCTACTTAACGTACCTTTCTAGACTCCGTTTTCGATTTCAAAAACTTACGGCCTCAAAATCACTTCCTTTACTCTCTAAACATTTCATCTAAGCCAATCTCCAAAATAAATATTTTCAAAAAAATTTTGGATTCCCGGGCCCACTTAAGTCGCATCTCGAGCCTTGGTTTGACTCAAAAATCAAACTTCTCCAAATTTTTCAAAAACTTCTAAAAACCTCAAATTAACCTTCCAAACATGTTTCCAACTCTCGAAACATCCATGCATCATTTGAAACACGTTTATAGCAAAAATGATGAAAAAATAGACAAACCGGTCAAAATTAGTCACGGTCTCTACAACATTCCCTCCTTCAAGGAATTTTGGCCTCCAAAATAAAATACTCATGGTATTTCCAAAACCAGTCCATACCAGACGTTATTCTCGCCAATAATCCTCACTTTCCCTTTTCATACACCCTAGGCGCTACACTTACAACACCTAACTCATAACACTCGAGTCTAGCATAATCAGTGCATCTCAATTGCTCTAAATCAGTACAACCACTTCCGTGACATGGGTGGGCAACCCAAAACCCCATGTATGGCTTATTTCCACAATCCTCTGAAGCACTTGCTTCCTATAGTCCACAATCTCTACCTCAAGACCTATCCAGTCCACCTCTATCTTTAGTCTAACGTAATCTCCTCGACTAATCATATTAATCACTCACAGTGATACTTCCCTATTATATGGTATCATCAATACTCAATATCATTCCATCATTGTCAAACATGACTCTCAATCTGGCATACCATTCCCGAGCTTAGTCTAATATCCTATGCATCATCATAACATAAGTCACATCAATCTACTACACATCATAAGCGCACTCACCAGCAAGGTACATGACAATGTACTCACCGATAAAATCACATAAATAGTGTACTTGCCGCAGCAAGCCACATAATCCTGCCCAGTCTCGTTAGACTACAACCCATTGGAATCCAATGCCAAGTCTAGGATCTTACATCCCATTGGTTTCACAATCTCATTATTCAAGAGGAGAACCATTTCTCATTTTCATCCTTCACCCCTAGGAGCCAGTTGACAGTTAGAGAGAAGTCTTTTCATATTATCACTTCACTTTAGATAACCCTTACCAATGAAAGTTCGAGGTCACCTACAATCACCTACAGTCACATACACCAACCTGGCGTACAACCCGGACTGTGTCCATTACGTCCACCTCTCCCCCTCACGGTAAGAAATTATCTTCACTTCAGATACCATATGTCAGGATCCTCATCCACTATCACTCATCCTTTTCTTATTATCATATCCACACCATGATATCACTATATTAACCCTACGCACCTCACAGTGCACTACTTAGATCAAGGCACATAAGAAGCGCACTTATCAAAACAAATCAACTAGTTACGTCCGTCTTCGTAGACTACAATCTATTGGCATTTAGTGCCAAGATCAGGGATTTACATGCCCTTAACTTCACAATATCATCCCATCCTTTCACTTCAAGGAATCAGTTAACAGTTAGAAAGAATTCCTTTCATATAGAGCTTCACCTCAGACAACCCCTTCCAATGAGAGTTTGGGGTCACCTACAGTCACCTATAGTCACATACACCCAACTCGGCATACAACTCAAACTACGTCCATTGTGTCCACCTTTCCCTCTCACGGAAAGAAATTGTCCTTGCTTTAGACACTACATGTCAGGGTTCTAACCGACTATCAACTTATCATTTACTTAATCATCACATTCAACCTATGATGCAACTTCTCAATTCCTTTCACATAATCCCAAAGTCTTATTTTCAGACATAAAAATCATCAAATGTTCACTAACTCAAAAAATTTGGTCATTTCTGAGTTCTCATCCAACTATCTCAATAATCACCTCTTAGACATACCTAGTCTAGAATCCCGTATCACAATACCACCAATACCCTTAGTCAATTAGCTAGCAACTAGTCCTCAATGGTCGTGCAAGATTGCAACACCACTTTTAAACCTCTACAAAACTCTCGTTTGGAAGTCATTAAGGTAAATCATACCTTTCTCAAAAATCCTAGACTTACACTCTCAAAGTCTATCATCCTGTGTCTATTTCAACATCACAATTTGCTCAATTTTCAAACCACTACCTAGGTTTACCATTCCTTAGAACCAAAATTTCTAAGTGGTGACTACATACCACTACTAACCATGTGACGCAAAATGCAACCCACCCATGCAATGCTCAGTCACATAAATCACATATTCCATATACCATATAACATATAACATGTTAAATTAAATAAACACCTACCATGCATGATATGACATATGATGCATAAATCAATACCCTAGCCCTTGGGCTAAAACTAAAAAAATACCCCTGACCATGTATGGTCCTAGCATATCCTATACTGGAGCGAGCGTGAAAGCATAGCCTAGTTTCTCCTAGTATACACACATACTAGAACACAAAATCTATAGTGGTTCGAACCAACCTACTATCATCATCTGTACTCATTGGTAAACACCTACCAATCTATCCATATATTATAAGCCCCTAAGTATCTGTTAGGACTCAAACACTCACAACATTCCTTATGGTATTGATTCGTTGCTCACTCAACAAGACTAAATCATCAAGTCAAAAATCCAAACTCAACCAACTTTGGGAGTATTACCAAAGAAATAAGTTTTCTCACACCAACACTTCGATCTTTCATTAGGATTGCTCAAATCGAGCAAATCATTCCACCACTATCCATAAGAAATTAAACCTATCATCTAGAACACTACCAACCACTGAATATCTCAAAATTATCACGTGATTTGACCTTCCGTCCTTAGGTATTCGAACCTATGACTTTGATACCCTTGGTTTTCAAACCTAATGCTTTACTAGCAATCCAAAAATCCTCAACCCTTACCCATCACCCCTAGGTATTCCAACCTAAGGCTCTGATACCATTCTGTCACACCCCAGAACCCAGACAGTTGGGACTCACCTCGATTAACCCAAATCTCGAGTGTGAACCCGTTCACTCAACACCGTGAACGACCTTAACCACACTCATGCGATAGTATCAAACTCTGATACCATCCTGTAACACCCCAGTTTGCCAACTCCCAGAAGACCGAAGGTTAACTCGTCCATCAATCCCAATGGATCATCCTTACTCTCAATTATAAATGAAGATTAACTCTATTCTTGCACATAGATGTACATAACTCCACCTTATCCAATGCAAATGGGCCCTACACCAAATCATACACCTTAGTGGGAATTTTATTTATCCACACTCTCATGAATCACTCACTTTCAGGACTCAACACTTTTTTTTTTATAATATGAAGCTGGAACTTATACCAATCGATAGATAATCCAAAAATACTTGATTTCAAAAAAAACTACACTCAATTTTGATTTAAAACGAAGAAGTTATGCCCGATTGAAGTTTGAGCAATTTTTAGGGTATGTTGTAAAAAGTGACTTCAATCCATTGAAATGAGGAGTTCGATGCATCGAACCTTCGATGCATCAAAATGGTGAGTTCAATGCATCGAACAAGTATCATCTAAAAATAGCTCTCGGGACATTTACATTCCAAAATTCCTACAGGTTTTTTGATGCATCGAACTGAGGACTTCGATGCATCGAACTGCCCTAGAAACTGTAACTTTGAAAATGGTCACTTTTGACCTTTTAAGCCATTTCTACTGACATAATCCATTCCAATAACCTCAAAATCATACTAGAAAGGAGTTTACATCATTCACAAAGTCCTAGATCATGCTCATACCCAAATCATACACCAATATGGGTCATTCTCCCTTATAGACACATTTTATCCAAAAATGAAACTATCCAACAACTATTTTAGTCTATCAAATGAAACCAAATGCTCTTAACAAGCACTACATGAACAAATCCATTGTCTTATCATATACAACAAGGTTATAATCCAAGTCACATTTATCCAAAACATAACTACAACTCAAATGAAGTCTATTGCCACAAACCGACATGGATAGACACAATATGCATACTATCCAAAAGATAGCAAAAACTTCTAGAGTTTCTCTTGAACACTCAAGTCCCATCGGTCATCGATGCCTTATCTAAAAAAGAGTTTAGAATAAAGGGGTGAGCACCACTACGGTTCAGTAGAGATACCCCAACCCACCTATGTGCCAACCCGACACGACCTACATGAATGTATGTCACAACATTGCACATATCATTCAACATACATCATGTTTCTTCACAACAATGCATATATATAAGAATGCATTAAACACATACCATGTTTCACAATTTTAAAATGAAAGCAACTTCATACAATCGTCTCCCTCTCGGACTCGACCTGATACCCTAGCATAATTCTTAACTAACCATGCGACCAAGACACTTCCCATGAAATTACAGAAATTTACATCACCGAGAACATCGGTCCTACCAAGTGATGAGATAATTTTGGAATACACCACTGAGAACATCGGTCCTACCAAGTGATGAGATAATTTTGGAATGCACTACCGAGAACATCGCTCCTACCAGGTGATGAGATATTTTTGGAATGCACCACTGAGAACATCGGTCCTACCAAGTGATGAGATAATTTTAGAATTCACCACTGAGAACATCGGTCCTACCAAGTGATGAGATAATTTTGAAATACACCACTGAGAACATCGGTCCTACCAGGTGATGAGACCACTTTAAGATTTTCACTGAGAACTCCTACCTCCAAGGTGATTAGACCATTTTCCCTCGTTTCCTCATAACAGACATATACATGCATTTCGATCATATATAGAGCAAGCATTTAAAATTTATGCTTCACAATACATACATTAGTTATAAAGAAACATAGCATGGATTTCATATCTATCAATCCACACATATAATCATCTATATGTGAAAACCCTAGCATAAGTTACATATGCTGACAAAATCCACATAAGCACATATTTGTCATGCTTCACCAATGCATACGTTTTCTATATAAATAAGGCATGTATTTTAACTCATACAACATCACATAACACAAATATGCTCATTTAACACATTTTCACAAAAGTGAATCATACCTTAGCATATAAGTGTACATGCCAATTTCTCTCACTCACTCACCCTTCTTATTATGCATAACACCATATACATTCCCATTGCACATAAGAGACTAAAGAGAGACAGACAACACTCACTTCCCACCCCTCTTACCATTCTAAACCATGCAATACATAATCCTAGTTCTCACCGTTTCACCTGAACTCTAGAATCGACAAGTAAATGAGAAGGAGAACTCCTACTTCGAAAATGAAGGCCTTCTAAGAACTTCTCAAAATCCCAGCACTATCAACCTTGCCAAACCCCCAATTTGATCGGTTCGAAGGGAAGCCCTAGCCCGTCTCCTACGCATCTCCCTCCTTCGACGAGTCTTGATTCAAGTCGAACGGGTCTGAAATATTGAGAGAAGGGAGAGCTATGAAGATGGAGAGTCTTAGAGAGAGAAAGAGGGTGAGATCTAAACTATCTCTGCAGCTTTGACCCCTTTAAAGCCCTAAAGTTATGAAAAGACCAAAATACCCCCGGGCCACTTAACGCACCTTTCAAGACTCTATTTTCGATTTTGAAAACTCCTATGGTCTCAAAATCACTTCCTCTACTCTCTAAACATTTCATCAAAGCCAATATCTAAAATAAATTTTTTTAAAAAAATTTCGGATTCTCGGGCCCACTTAAGTCGCATCCCGAGCCCCCCTTTGACCAAAAAGTCAAACTTCTCCAAATGTCCTAAAAAATTTTAAAAACCTCAAATTAACCTTTCAAATATGTGTCCCACTCTCGAAACATCCATAACATCTTTCAAAAAGTGTTTATAGTGAAAATGATGAACCGGCCAAAATTGGTCACGGTCTCTACAAATAATTTATATTTTAGAAGTTCCAAACAATAGATTAATAGTTTAATGGATGGATGTTTCTATTGTAAATTAAAAAATTAGTAGCAATACTTATTGCCTAAATTATAGAATGAATGAACTTATATTTTGCATAAAATCTTTAAATACATTTATTGTATTGTTGAAGAATAAAAGTTAATTTTTTATGTATTATATATATATATATATAGATATATATTGACATATCTCTGCTGTGTTTGTATCATTTTTTTTAAAGATTTGTCCTATCGTTGTGTTCGTATCATATCATAACCATGTCCCATGTCCGTGTCCATGTTTCCTAGATTATAACAACCTGAACTAAGCCACTAAGCCCCCAGAGACTTTAAAGTATATACTAATAGTACTAGACTTAACAAAAAAGAAAAAGAAAAGATCAATACAGTAAAACTCATTTACAAAGCTCCAAGTAATAGTATTAGGTTGGGGTACACAAAGAACCGGTGGAACCGGAACCGCACCTAAACTGAATCAAACCATTCACTATTTTTCCAGTTTTGGTTCCAAATTTTAGGAACCGTTCACTACGGTTCTGGTTCCGGTTCCGGTTCCAAGTCAAGGAACTGGAACCGGAATCGTCAGAAATATATATATATATATAAATGAATAATAATAGCTTCTAAGGTTCTAGTATTCTATATAAATATCTATATTACATTTGGGCTTGGCATAATAATGCCAAAAAATATGATCCAACGGTTGCGATTGGTTAAAAAATCAATCATGCGTTTAAAAATGTCTTTTGCTATCTACAGTCTAAAATCACTCTTCCTATCTACGATCTAACTCTCATCATTCACTCCCACCAAAATTCAAATTTAAACCCTCACTAATTCACTCCCTCCTAAATTCAAAATTTAAACATTATATCCTGTATAACTCTACCTATATCTCCCTTTCTTTTCTTTTTATTTTTTATTCTCCTCTTTCTTCTCTCCTCACCCTCCTCTTTTATTTTCTTTCTTATATCACTCTCTTTCTATCTCTTTGCAGATCCTGTATCACTCACACACACACTCTCTTTCTCTCTGTTAGTTCATTATTTGTTTGTTCTTTTTTATATATTGCTTCATATATTGCTTATTACTTTTTTGTTCTTTTTTAGATATTGCTTCATATATTGCAAATCCTATATCACTCTCTCTCTCTTTCTCTGTTAGTTGATTTTTTTTTCTTTTTTTTTGTATATTGCAGATCCCGGTCGGCTTCACCATCACCACCCACCCCATATTCTGTCGAAGCTCCGCCCAAGAAGACCCATTTTTCGCTATATCTCTCTCTGATCATCATCACCATCATCTTGTTGTGGGCTTGACGTGGAGACTCGATTGGAAGTTTGGCAGTGGTAGTGGCTTTGTGGCTGCAATAGCTTTTAGATCAAATCAATATTATAATTTGAATCCTTATGTAATAGTTTTTAGATATTACATTCTCTCTCTCTCTCTCTCTTTAAGAGTACTCCATCACATCATTTTCCTTGGTGAAAATTAAGCACACTGTATTGAAATGGAAGGAAACAGTTCTTATACATCATGGGCTGATCAATGGGACAACAACCCAGACCCAATCCCCAAAGGGTCCAAGAAGAACAGTGGTAGTGGTGTGACTGCCAAATATGGGAAGAAAGTTGGAGAAGGTTTTGGGAAGACCAAAGTGGTGGCTTCAACTATCTTATATATTTTGTAACAGTACATGTACAATTCCATTATGTCACCATTTGTTAATTATGTCTATTTATTCATTTGTTCATGTAAAATATAAACTTGCACAATTTCTATATATGATGATTTTCTTTTTTCTAAACCTTTCCAAATATCTTTTGTATTCTATATTTATTTTGAACTCTTCCTGTTTATAATGATATCCTGCAAGCTAATATGCTCACAGGGATAATCTGTTCAACAACTCTCTCACAGCCACCGTCAGCACCAATCATCAACACGGCACTCACCGTGCACCACCTCAACTCACCCAATAACTCTTTCTGCTCTATTTCTCTCTCCCACGTGTATCACTCTCTCACACATGTTCGACAGTGGTGGTCAGCTGTTAGTGTTGAGGATGGTGATCCGTGCATGGAGACGTGGCTGGAGGTGGTGGTGGCTGGGTCTAGCCATGGTAAGTCTCGATAGGAAGTGGGCAGTGGAGAATGGATGGTGTTCGACTGGTCGTTGTTGGCGAATGATGGTGGTGGCTAAAATGGGTCTTCTCGCCTTGGTGCTTTAATGGTATGTAGCTCCAGCAGTGACGTGTTGGTGGTTAAGGTGGTGGAACCATGATGCTTGCATGGCTATGGTGGGTATGCAGTGGTGATTGGTTTGTGCATGTGGTGGTCAAAAATAGTGGTTTGGATGTAGGTTTGCAGTAGTGAAGTAGCTATGTTAAGTATAGACTACCTCCGTATGTGTGTATAAAGAATGAGAATGTGAAGGAGGAAATGTAAGAGTATAGAGAAAGTTCCTTCCCCTGCTAGACTCAATGGCTCGCATCTCCATAGACAACACTTCCTTCTTCAAACCCAATAACTACTCGCAATAGAACGAGTCCTCGTAGGACAGGGCTATATAGAGGGTGTCGAACCTCAAGGACTTGCAAGATGAATTGTTATGTTACTCAGTCTTTGAATTAATTCTAAAATAATTGGAAAACATTTTTTTGGTATTTGATCTTGAATTTGGTTGAGAAAATCAAAGTTATTTGTAAATGTATTTTACGAAATTTAATCAGGAAGAGAAAGTCCTGGGAATTGACTTCACCACTAACCCTCTAACAATGACAATTGTACTAATTTGGGACGTTTAATTTATGCATTCAGAAGAGAATGGCTACAAGCCCAATTCAATTCTATCAAAAGAATTCATTCAAGATTCAATTAAGCATAACTCGTCTTCACTTAGCATGGCCAATACATCTGACTAACTAATGATGTGATAACCCATCTTTGCTTAGTACGAATTATCAAAAATCTAAATTGAATGATATGTGAAAACTATTGTATAACCTGTCTTAACAAAATCACAGAAATTGAAAAGAACCAAACCTTAATCATTGCAAATTTGAATTTCTTCTACAAGAACAAGAATAAATGTGCAATGAATCAATACATTCAAATTACAACTAACAGCACAGCTGTTGTTTATGTCTCAGTTATACAATCAAAGCATAAAATAAATAATCTCCAAATTAATATACAATTTAAAACATTAAAAGATAGATTAGGGTTACGTCACTTCCCTAAATGGTGTTTAGCCACTCATGATCGGATGTCCAAGTGTGAACGATGATGAAATCGCCATCTTGTCCGTCTCGTCACGAATCGCCTCTGTATTTCTCTCTCTGTTTTCTCCCATCTCGCATACCCTAGTTTTCTCCCTTTTCGTCATTTTTACTTTGCAAAACAAAACCAACAGGACACCTGGCCTCCCCAAAGTGGCAAGTGCGCATAAGAAAATGGAACTTGCGCCTCACAAAGTGGCATTTGCGCCCAAAAAGTGGCAGCTGCGCAAATAGGGCAGAAAGTTGCTGAAAACGTCTGTTTTAGGAAATTTTCGTGAAATATGAAATTGTACAGAATTGAATTTCCTTCAACTTATGCAAAGTTTGGATCGTTTTGACAATTGTGTACAGAGTTATGGTCTGAATATCAAAACGGGTCCAGAACTTTTAAGGCCTGAATTGGCCAGTCTTCAATGCAAATGGGCCCGTGCTCCTTTTCTTCATTTAAATTCATTTCTAGCCCATTTCTTCCCTCCATTTAATTTGGATCTTCAAGATAAACATATCTCTCATGGGTCAAGCTTCAGTGATAATTAAATGAACACCATTTGTAGCCCGATTTCACCATTTTTAATCAGAATTATCCTTCATCACCTGAAATTATAAAAAGATTAAAATTATTAATAAAAATATGAAAGAAATATTACTAAGACATTAATTCATATAATTTTAGGAGTATTGAATATGAAATATTCATTGCTTATCACCCAACACTACCAACTTCTTACTCTTCTTCTTCTTTTCCATCTTTTTTGGCAATGCTTTCATTTTCGCCCACTCTTCCCCCCTCTCACTCTTATCAACAGAGTTTAATACTACTTTAATTACACTGAATTTTTTATTAATTTGAACATTTTTAGTGTATGTGTTTCTCCATTATAATTAGACATGTGGTTGTTTTGTTTAATTTTGAAAAAAAATATTAATTTGAACATTTTTAATGTAAGCTTTTCTTATAAATTAAATGTGGTTGTTTTGTTTAATTAGTTGAACACTAATGAACTATTATAGAAATAATTCCATATGCGGTTTTTCTATATGATTTTACATTGTGAAAATATTACCCTCTAAAGTATTTATATTTATATATAAATACATACATTGTTAAAAGGGGTGGTGTGTGGAATTAATTACAAAAAAAAAAAGAAGATAGAATTTGGTGAAGGATGAAGTGCTGTGATTATTGCATAATGCCCATGGTGAAGGGACTCAATACAACTGAATGTATATATAAAGTATAAACTATATTGTATTGCAATTTGAAATACAAAAATATAAAGATTTTCTCTTTTATAATTTGACCACATTGCAATCATCAATCAAATCACAATTCCAACCCTACCCTGCCAAACTTTTATTGTATCCTGAATTGTTGACCCAATGTGCCTTCATAATTTTCTTAGGATGAGAACAGACAGATTTAGTGCCTTGATATGCACATGAACAACTCACAAATCACGCATTTTATTTTCGATAATAGTCCTCCATCTCACTATTGTTATATATAGTCATCGTGTATGTATATCTATATTACATTTGAGCATGTTCAAAAAATATTTAGCCTAAAAAATTTTAGAAATCTAATCCAGTTCAAAATATTTATACCTATCTACTGTCGAAAATCATTTTCTTAATATACGATCTAACTGTCACAATTTACTCGATACATTTACACCTATGTACATAGATATATACAGTCAACCACCTTCTTTATTTATTTATTCTTTTTCCCTTCTCTCTCCCACTTTTCTCTCTCACATTCTTTCTTTATTTATTTTTATTTTTCTCATTTTCTTTTTTCTTTATTCACTCACTACATTTTTTCGTAAATCTTTTTCTCTCTCTTTCCCCCCTCTCTTTGTCTCCTCTTTCAAATATTTCCCTCTCTATCACTCTCTTTCTCTCTTTCTAATTTTTTAATCTCTCTTTCTCTTTTTCCTTTTCTTTTTCTCTCTTTGTCCCCTTTCTCTCTTTCCGATATCTCTTTTCTTTTTACCTCACTCTCTCTCTCCCATCTCTATCTATATCTATAAAAACAATTTAAAATAGTAAATTTATTTAATTTTTAATAAATTAATTAAAAAATAATAAAGTAAATATTTTTATTGAAAATTCTTGATACATAAAGTAAATGTTATCAATGAACAATGATAAATTTACGCAATAAAATTATTACGATGGTTTGAAAAAAAAATTTGTTGTGTTAAAGGCCGCCTCTCTTATAAAAATTTCTAGATCCATCGTTGGATTTGACTATTCAATTATTTGGTTGATCCTAAATAGTAAAGTCCTATTTCAAAAGAGTTACTGTAGTGAAGGGAAAACGCCCAAAACAAATATGACACATGGACACGACAACTCAGCTCATACATGGTAGCTACGTCGCGAAGTGTAGGACATCGTCCAAATCATCAACTACTGAACAATGAAGACACAAAGGAAAGTCAGAATCCTCCATGTAATTGCGGAATCAAATAACATAATTCCTGTAATAAACCAAGGGATTATCATTCCACAAATATAGGCAAATTCTCAAGAAAGAGGGAATAATTGTAGGCATAATCCATGTACTCTCAAAATTATATAAAGGAAACATGAAAGAATGAAAAGGGGGAGAATTATTATTTCTTGAAGTGTAGTAACTATTTTTTTGTACCTACACTTTGGTGCCGTTTGTGGGAACGACGTACTCAGGAATTCCTTTAGGAATTTATGCCAATACAGCTGCATTTCGTAACATTAGTTGGATAGCAATCACCCGTCCACCACGAGACAATGGAGCAGACTATGACGTATGAGCAGATCATACAAGAAATGCGGGAACAATTGGAAGAATCCAATAGACAAAACGATTTGCTCCAGCCAAAAATAGCCCAGCTCACTAGAAAGCTTCCCGAGGATGCACCACTTGACGATGGGGATTTAGAGGAACATAGTTCTGCGCATGAATGAGGACGAAGCCCAGATCGGACCAAAAGTCACGCTGCCAGACCAAACACCCAGTTCAACGTAATTACCGAATGACTGGAGAAGGTCGATGCAGACATCAAGAATCTAAAGAACCAAACCTCGGTAGATCTAGCTACTCAGGTAACTAGCAAGGTGGTGCAATCCCCTTTCACGGAAGAGATAAGGAGGTCTCCGAATCCCAAGAAGTTCCTTCTCCCAAGTTTCATCACCTTTGATGAGACGACTGATCCTGTCGACCATCTCTTCCACATGCAACAGAGGATGACTCTACACGCCGAGGACGAAAACCTCATGTGCAAGGTTTTTCCAACTAGCTTGGCTAGAGCTACCCTAACCTGATTTAAGCAGCAGCCTTCGGGCACAATCCCCAGTTTTACGAAACTATGCGAGCTTTTCATCACTCAGTACATTGGTAATCGGAGACAGAAGAAAATGAACTCTTCCCTTTTTATTATGAGACAAACGAAGGGAGAGACCCTAAAATCCTTCATGACCAGATTTAATCTGGAAATGTCCCTGATCGATGGTTGTGACCAAGCGGTAGTGGTAGAAGCCATCAAGATAGCCATGATCCCCGGCTCTAAATTCCATGCATCTCTAGTCAGAAAAACCCCCAAGACCATGGGAGATCTAAACGCAAAAGCACAAGGATACCTCAGCCTTAAAGAATATGAAGCATTGCGTCAGCAGGGGACAGCTTTGATAAGCATCAATCCCCTACCCAAGGAAAAAGGCAATAAACCGAAGGGGCAAGGGCAGGATCCCTCCCATACCTTCAACATCAGGGAAACAACCCAGGTTCGAGGAGAAGAATACCCCCTTGAAATGTACACTGGCAAGGCTATACCAAGAAAATAAGAATTGAGGCATATTTCGAACACTGCCCCCAATCCGGATCCCAACCGAGCTTAGAAATAAGAGCAAACACTGTGCACTACACCAAGATTACGGTCACACCATGAACGAATGCTCGCATCTTAGGGGACAAACGGAGGCAATCATCTCCAAGGGAGGTCTAGCTGAATATGTGGTGAAGGAACACCTGAATCAGAGCGAACGCCAAATCCCCAACCGAAGAGAGAATCCGAACCTGAATCCAGTCAGGACAATCAACATGATACATGGCTACGTGACTCAGGGAGATCAAGGATCAACTAGATCTGGCCTTCGTTAGGCTAAAAGGTTACAGAAGATGGGAGAAGTCAATTCTATTCAGGACACGAAGGCTGACGCTCATATCACATTTGGAGATCCAGACCTAATAAGAGTATAACTCCCTCACGAAGATTCGTTGGTAGTCAGTTTGATGGTAGCAAATTGCTAGGTAAAGAGAGTACTCATTGATGTAGGATCAATGGCAAACATAATGACACTAGAGGTTTTCAAGCAAATAGGAATTGAAGGTGACCAAATCAAGTGGGCCGAAGGCCCACTCGTAGGGTTTGATGGGAACAAAGTGGTCCTGATCGGAACAATATCACTATCTGTGATAGCAGCACAGAGGACACTTAGGGAGCAATTTTTAATAGCCAACGTACATTCATCCTATAACCTTATAATGGAAATAGGCAGGATCCACAGGATGCATGGGGTACTGACGCCGGACAGAATAGTGATTATTATGTAGGCTAAGGCAATAGAAAATAAACAGAAAGAAAGCACGAGAATTGCCCAAAAACTCAGAGAAAAGTCTCTGGTATTCAATATTATTAGTACCTTCGAATCAACCCACAAGCCGGGTTATATAGCTGAACTTCGTCAACATTACCAAAAATAGCAAAAACATAATATTCTTGCCAAAATAAAATACGAAATAAAAGAAGAAAGTTGCCAGAATTCTGGCCCAAATCAAGCCCAGAATCTCTTCCTAATCAACAAAATAAATATTACCAAAAAAGGAAAGAAATAACTAAAATTAGGGATTCTGAGGGGAAAATAATGAATTTTGGCCTCAAAAAAAGACACACCTGGCTTTAGCTTGGTGCCCACGACGTGCGCGCCGAACCAAGCTTTCTGAATTGTGGTCATAAAGGCGATTCTGACACCTGTAGCCAAAGTTATGGCCAAAATACTGAAGCGCATCCAAAAATACCTTAATTAGTGACAAGGTCACGGTTTCCAAAACCTAAATCAACCTCTCCTCATACGACACGTCCTCCTCCACTTCAATATATGTCAAATCTAACACATGTGAAGGATCCAGCACATATTTTCTCAACATTGAAATGTGTAAAGTATTGTGTACACTTAACATTTGTGGTGGCAATACCAAGCAATATGCAACCTCACCCACATAATCCAATATCTTGAACGGATTAATAAATCATGGCACTAGCTTCCCGCTATACAAAATCTCATCAAACCTCATCGTGGTGAGACCTTTAGAAAGATATAGTCCCCCACCATAAATGCTAAAGGCCTCTGCATTCTATCAACATATTATCAACTTTATCTTTTCAATAGTCTCTTGGACTATATCTAGTCCCAAGAAAATAGTCTCCCCAACCTCTGTCCAACACACGAGTGACCTACAAGGTTTACCATACAAAGCCTCGAATGAAGCTATCTCAATATTAGCTTGATAGCTATTATTTTATACAAACTCCACTAATGGATGGTGGTCCTCCTAACTATCACAAAAATCAAGTGCTCATGCCTGAAGCATATCCTCCAAAATCTATATAGTACGCTCTAACTGACCATCTATCCGAGGATGGAAAGTCATACTAAAATTGAGGTCTGTATCAAGTGCTGCCTATGAACTCTGCCAAAACCATAACATAAACCTCGAATCTCTATCGGACACAATGGAAACTAGCACTCCCTGTAATCTCAGAATATGATCAACATATAACCGACTAAGAGTATCCATGTCCTCTGTCACTCAAATTGGAAGAAAGTGAGCCACCTTGGTCAATCTGTCCACTATGACCCAAATTGCATCGTGACTCCTCCTCGACCTAGGTAACCCCATCATAAAGTCCATAGTGACGTGTTCCACTTCCATATAGCCACCAATAATGGATGTAATTAACCCATCGATCTCTGATGCTTGGTCTTCACTTGTTGATAAGTGAGGCACCTTTCCACAAATTGTGCGATGTCCTTTTTCATACCCTTTAACCAATACTATCGATGTAGGTTATGGTATATTTTGGTATCACCGGGATACATTACAAGTCTAGAACTATGAAACTCTCTAAGGACCTCATCCCTACAAGCCAATAGTACTTCCATTTTTTCTTTGAACCTCATGCCTCCATTAGAATGTTCACTATAATTTTCAACTATTCTGCCACTCAAAATTTGAGTGCAAATGCTTTCTATCTCATTATCATGTCTTTGCTCCCCAACCACTCTACTCACTAGAGTAGGTTGTGTCATGAGTGTGAATAATGTTGTCGGTTCACCACCCTCACTAAAGTACAATCCCATTTCTGAGATGTCTTCCATCATCTTCAACTCTCGGATAACAATGCTTGCCAAAGTACCATGTAATTTTTTGCTCAAGGCATCGGCAACCACATTAGCTTTCTCTGAGGGATACTGAAAATCAAAATTATAATCTTCCATGTACTCCACCCACCTTCTTTGCCTTATGTTCAAGTCCTTTTGAAGGTGACATGTAGTTCAATGGCATACATTCATGTACGTCGGTGTCGAGTTGGTACCTAGGTGGATTGGGGTATTCCTACTAAGCCGCTGAGTTGCTCACCCCTTTTTCTCCAAACTATGTACAAATAAGGAGCCCATTACGAATGGGACTTGAGTGACTCAATGGAGTAATTGGTAGTATTTTTGCTTCACATTTTGGATATTATGGATTTGGCTACCCATGCCTACTTGTGGCATGAGGAATTATGTTATTTGTAGTCACATATGAACTTTTTGATATTTTTGGACTATGCATGTAATTCAAACTATGACTATGAATTTGTAAAGACATTCTTATGAAATGTATGAATGGATTATTTGAATATCTAATGAAGATGATGGACGAGGAATGTAAATAGATTGTGATTATGGGATTTGTATAAAGTGTAATTTTTGAACCAAATAAGTGGGCTTATGATGTATGAACTTGTGGGATTGTAAATCTCTTTATGTTGATGTATTGTATGGTTGATTCTAAGATTTTTAGAAGGTGTTGGATGGCTAATTGGGGGACACATGCCCAAAGTGTCCAATTTGGAATCATAGATTAAATGTATGGATTTCTATCATTTTAATGGTTTTTAATCATGCTTTTGAATGGATGGTTATGTGTTGTTGTCTTATGCATTTGGACTTGGAAAATACAAGTTTCATATTTTTTAACATTTTCAATCGCCTAGTCTCTACATCAGCTGACCGAAATGTGTGATATCCAAAACATTGAAAATCTGGTTACCTATTTCAGGCGGCTAAAGAGGGTTTTAGTTAGCTGAAAGCATCCTTTCGGTCGATTGAAACTACTGACCAATCGACCGACTGACGAGGATTGGATTCTAGTGTATTTGCTATTTTGGGATCAGCTGAGCCCAGGTTTCAGCCGATCGAAACTACCCCGGGATGGAATTTCATGAATTTTGAGCTAGGAGTGAACTTGTATAGATATATGAACTAGTGTGAGGCCCATTGAGGTGAATGTTAATGAGTATATGCGCCCATGAATGCGCTTATAGACTTATACTTTTGCAGTATTTTGAATAGTTGATGAAGTTCATTGGGGCTTAATGGATAGAGTTCACCTTTGGTTTTTGGGAGTCAAAAATTGGGGCATGATTGTGTGGTATCATAGCATGATATCAAAGTGAGATTGGTGTTAGAATAGTTCATATGGATAAGTAGTCGGGTTCACACTTAGAATTTGGGGTCAGATTGGGGAGTGCCGGTGGACCGAATTTTGGGGTGTGACAACATGGTATCAAAGCATGATATTGTAGCATGATTGTTATTGGAATAGTTTATGTGGTTGAGTGAACAGATTCACAGTCAAAATTCAGGATCAAATTGGGGCTGGTGGTCTGGATTTCAGGGCGTGATAGTGTGGTATCAGAGCACTAGGTTTGAACACCTAGGGACGATGGGTGAGGGTTGTCAGAACAATGATTTGAATACCTTGGACAAAGGGTGAGAAATGATTAAGTGTTCATTTGAGGATAAAAAGTGAAACATTTAGACTCTAAGTGTATAAATTGTTTATATGAGACATTCCTGTATGCTTACGCTTTTAATAACATTCTAATTATGGATCAAATAAAAATATTCTTATTAGCTCTTGAGCCTATCTTCCTATACTTAGGGTAAGTGTTGTGAACATAACCTTCTGACCTCCATGGACGCAAATGTCCGAATTCTTACTTTCGGCCATGCCAAAGCTCATAAGGGGTTTAAGGAACTGACTTGGAATGCACACGATTAAGATTATAGGCGATAGTCATTAAAGCATCCCCCCAAAAACTAATCGGGAAGTTAGCTTGCACCATCATTGACCTAACCATGTCTAATAATGTACTATTCCTCCGCTCTGCAACACCATTTTGTTGCGGTGTATGTGGAATTGTCAAATGCTTCCATATCCCCTTTTCTTCATATAGTTCCTTGAACTGGTCTGATATATACTCGTGTCCACAGTTAGTGTGAAGAACCTTTATTCTTCGCTCTACCTTATTCTCAACCTCTGTCATAAATCGTTAGAAGCATTCTAATGCCTCACCCCAGTGAGAAATTAGATATACATAACTATATCACGTATAATCATCTATAAAAGTGAGGAAATAAAAGGCACCATTATGTGCCTTCACATTTATTAGTCTGCAAATATCTGAATAGACTAATTCTAGAGGAAAAGTAACTCTTGAAACCTTTTCAAAAGGCTTGCGACAGCTCTTGCTATCCAAACAAAGCTCACATGTTAGAAGGGTAACATTAGTGAGAGACCCCAATAAGCCTTCTCTAACTAATCTGGCCATCCTATCTTTTCTAATGTGACCTAGTCTCGCATTCCATTTTATATAATTATGATTATCAGTATCACATGCAAATATTCAGATGAACAATTATAATCTAACAAATTCAAATGATATAAATTATTTAAAAGAAAATCATATCCGTAAAATACATCATCAAGATACATGTTCATTTGTCTATTACTTATTTGAAAAGAAAAATCAAATTCAGCTAGTGCTGGAATTGAAACTAGATTATATCAGACACTCGATGCATAAAGCACATCATGAAGAAGCAGCACACGCCCTAAGCGTAATTTGAGCTGATAAGAACCAACTCCTAGAATTGTTTCACTAGCACCATTGCACATGAAGACGCTCTGACTCCCTACTAGTATCCGACGATAATCTACAAAACCTCCTCTATTCTGCGTCACATATTTGGTTGCTCCTTCTTTGGCTCAATGCAATCATGGCAAAGTGTCCCAAGTTTCCACAATTGTAGCATTTCACCTTGGATTTTTTTTTCTTGTCACCATGCTTACCTCTTTTGCACTTAGCAATATTGCTAGCAGCATTTTCAGCATTTAGCGCTAAGTTTCCAGCTACACCCTACTTATTCTTATCCCCTCATCTTTTTCGATTAGGCACATGTGCCTTATTTAGGCCTTTTTGGGCAACAAGGACAATTGAGCGAATCACCTCTTGGCGCTCCGCTTTCAATTCCAAATGACGTGAAATATCATAAAATATTTTGATATTTTCATTATAAGTTAATATTTGCTTTATTTGGTTCTAGGAATCTAGTAGAGAACGGATAACTGCAAGTACCTGCTGCTTATCTGTAAGATCATTTCCAACAGACTTAAGATCCCAGATCATTGTTGATATCACCCTAAGGTGTTCAACCATAGTCTACTTAGAATCCATCTTATAACTTTTAAACTTAAGCATTAAGGCATGAAGCCTTGTGGCTGTGGTTCCACCGAAAGCAATTTTCAGTTGGTCCCACATACTTTGGGTTGTGGAGCAATTTTCAAATTCCTCAATTAGATCGTTATACATGCTGCTTAACATAGTAAAGTGCTCACCATGATCTTTCTTAACCCAGTCTTGCTAGACTTCTATGTTTTGACGGTGTTGGGCCGTATTGCCCTCCTCAGGTGGGGTCATACTATTGGTCAGGGTTTCTAGGACTTCTTGCTCATTAAGTAAGTACTAGATTTTTCTATGCCATATGTCATAGTTGGTACTTACTAGCTTTTCACCTCTTGTGAGATAAGCGATAACATTCTTAGAGGGCACCTACATTCAAGTTGCGCAAAGTGACATTAAGCATACATTCTTGACTATTTATTATTTTACTTCCAAAAATTCAAGTACAAATATTTCATTGTTTAATATAATGAGATTGAAAATTTTGTCATGCTCATAATCATCACCCAATTATATTAACAAAAAAAATATTTGCAATTGATTTTGAGCAAAATAATTTTGAATTAGAACGTACTAAATCCATCCACACAATAAATAATCATACATTCATGTGAGCTCCACTTGAGCTCAATTGGCATTCTAGTACCTCGTGCTAAGACAATTCTAAATATATAAGTATTGTGCATAATTATATCCCCATACAACTTGTTGGAATTCTCAGACACTGATACTTACTAAAAATACAACCAGGTAAGTTGCAGAAAAGACTAGAGGGGTCATATTGGTCCACTTAAAAACTATTCTCCTGAACTAGCCTAGACATTGTATTATTTTAACAATATCACATATCCAAGAAATAACAACTGTTCATGAAGATGTCATACCAAAAAAACTCATATATCGAAAATTAGGCCTTGTTATAACACTACAACTTAAACACGTGTACTAGAATATCAATATAATAATCTCATTCAATCTTGTATCATCATACATCCATAATATCATATAAAAAATAAATGAGTTTTTTTATGGGATTTACCATACTCACTGCAGTGGGAGTAGGAATTGGGTCTTCACATATAAAGGATCAATTCAATAAGCAATATGAAAATAAATAAAAAATTGACCTATATTAAAACCCAATGCAATTACTATGAATATAATGTCAATAATTGCAAATGTCCAAAAAAAATTAGGATAAAGCTCTATGATCATAAACATCACAAATCGGATCACCAAACAGTTCCTTACGCGTCTTTATACGCACAATTGAGTCTTTTCCCTTTGAAATTTTATAATTTTATCAAATAAAATTTGCAAACAAAAAATTTGTTTTAGAAAAAATTTCACAAAAATTATGGAAATGTGTAAAATTAAATTTCAAAGCTACTGAAAATAACGGCGTCCCAAACGAAGTCCTACAGTGGTCTCACGCGCCTCCACACAGCACTAGGCACAAGTAGGAGACAATTTTTTTCTTTTTTACAGTGCATCACTGCAATGGGAGGCGCGTGGGCTCCACGTGCCCCCTTCCCAATGACTTTCCGCACTTTCGATATTACCATTGTGATCGTCTCACTGTTCCAAACAAGATGGTGCTTCCGTTGGTGAATTCCGAGCTTCCTAACTTGGGAGTGAATTACACTCTCTCTTGGTGAGAGTGAAGCATGAAAAAAATTGCTATATTTTTCATTCAACACCTATTTTCGACCCAAAACTTATCAAATGGATATCTCACAAACCAGACAAGATGGTGCTTCTGTTGGCTGCTAGAGTCTTATATGTGTATTCCACAATCCAAGTCCTATTGGTTGTTGGCTACCACAGAGAGAGATCAAGATAGGGAGTGAACTCAAAGAAATAATGAAATGAAGAATATCAGAGGGAAAAACTCAGAGAGAATTTTATTTCTTAATTATCATATTTTTCAACTCTTGTTGTTCCCTTTTATAAAGATTATGCATCGCATTATTAGAGATACACTCCATATAGGAGTCTATAGAGGATGAACCACTAAATGGGGGATAACGTGTTAACCTTACCCATTTATCTAATAATAAGAATTTTTATTGTCACACCCCTAAATTGAAGTAATAGAAACATTGGTTCTATACATAAATATAGTGCGTGACTTGCAACAACATTCACCTCAAACACAATAATATAACTCTCCCATAAAGAATTTTATTGAAAAATATAAATAACTATAGAACAAATGTAGCACTATCTAATACAACTAATAAAAATTCTCAACCTTATTACATAAGTTCATATCAACTTTATTGAACTAAAAAGAAGTAAGAAAATAGCTAGATCATCTCCATCTGAGTAAGAAAATAGTTAGATCATCTCCATTTGACTCACCTGACTCCATCAAATTCCTATCAACGTGTCCGTGAAAATTGTTAAGAAGTGAGCTCACAAGCTCAGCAAGGGATTGTTAAACACATTTACTGTCGAGCAAATTGACTCACCTTATATTTTCATATATAAAAGTGTTTTGTGTGTAGGAGTACTTGTTGTGCTACTCGTAATTTATAAATTTACCACTCGCAATAGAATGAATCCTTGAAGGATAGGGCTCTAAGTTGAGGGTGTCGATCCCACATAGACTACGTAGGTATAACCCGCTAAGGGTTGAAGGTTGGTTCTTGTTTAAATCACAACCGTGTATGGTTGTTTCTTACTCTACTATGAAAGCATAAACGATAATTTAAGCACAAAGTTTGAGAGAAGAATAAAGGACTAGGGTTAGACTTCACCGCTAGCCTCGTAATATGTCGTACTTATAATAAATTGGGGCAATTCATGCAAATTTGTACTAATTGATGCGTTGACAAGTCCCACCTATAATGACGTCACCAAGAGAATACACACACTTTAATATACTATAACCCATATTCGAAAAGCGTGATTTCCATAATTACCTACTTGTAACGAAATCATCGTTACTTGATTTTCCTACCTATCTACTTACCTAATTGTAGTGAAATCACCTTCTCTAGGCATGAACTATGCAAATCTAGCTATGCATGTTATAGTGAAAACTAGTCTCAAGCCATCACTTGTAGTCTTTGTGGAACTTACAAGTATTTGAAGATCATGTAAGGAATCTAAGCATTCTAAGACAAGAAGATAAATCACAACACATAAACATGAAGAATTTGTAAACTTATATTTGTATAAGGCTCAAGGCAAAAGACATATACACAAAATACATAAAAATTCTTAATTCATTGAAGTTAGAACATAGTTACAAAGCTAGGGTTTGTCAAAATCCTAGAGAATGATTAGTTGATCATGGTGGGCTGGAAGCACTCCATAGACAAAGATGATCCCATGCTCAAAATGGTCTTCAAGGCCTTACAAAGCCCTCTTTGAAGTTTTCCCTCTCTAGAACTTTACTTTCTCTCTCTAGAATTCTATATATGCTCTCTATTACAAGAATTCTATATATCTCTTTATTACATATTCTCTAACTATATATCTAATCTTAGGCTCTAAATATCATAGAAATTCCGTGCAAGACTTTATCCAAGCAAAATTGGACAAGTGGCAAGTGGAGAAAATATCTGCAAAAAAATATTTTCAGCAATTTCGGGCGATGCATCGAAGTAGGTACTTCGATGAATCGATCTTCCTTCTTCTGTAGAACTTCAACTTTCTAACTTTTCGACTCCGGTCTTGACACGCCATTCACTATTCCTTAATGTAGACTTTCCATGAAGTATGATAGGAATTAGGAATGCATTGTTGAACTGATAAAGGAGTCGAATTAAACCACATTCTGAGTTTAAACCTGAAATCATAAAAAACATAAAAACACATAAAAAATATACAATATGTGCAGCTATGGGATCAAGATATATAAGTAAAGGCGCGAGAATGTATAACATTCTACGCTTGTCAAAAAGTAACTCGTGGAACGACATTAATTACACATATTCATCTCAAGTCATAAATTCTCATATATTGTAATTACCAAAACATAAAACAGAACACAATTTCAAACCATAAATTTGTTAACCATCTTGATTAACTTGTATTAAATTCCATATATTTCACATGAGCTCTGGGCTCCCCTCCAATCGTTAGTGTGCATTGCATAGTCCCAAACTATCAAAAATACACATGTGATTGGGTTGCACGTCTACTCACCCAGATGGTCCCAGACCACATCCATATAATAAGGGCATGCTGAGCCTAATGACCATAACAAAAGGGTAAGGCACTCCCAATAGGCAGGTCCCTGACCATACCCAACAAGGTGATCATAGGAATAGTCCCTAACTACTCCTCTGACTTCTCACCATTATCCATTACTTATCTTAATCTAATTTCACATATTTCAGCAAATTTAACTTCATTAAATTGAAATACATTATTCTGAAATTTTTCATAATTTTTAAAAAATATTTACTAATTTTCTCTAATTTTCTTTACTTAAAATCAATTAAAGTTTATTTAAAATTATTGGAAAAGAACCCAAAACATGTCTTCTATCCCAAAACCCTCATATGTTACGCGCACAGTAATCCTACCACCATAATACAGTGTAATAATATTCACCGCATGGCCTTAGTCTTAACCCTTAAACATGTAACAAACAACTAAATATAGAAAACTAATTAACATACAAACATATCCTAATAAATGTCATTCTAATGCACTATTTCTAGAATAGTTTCTTTCTTTTTATAACTATATACACAAATATATATATATATATATATATATATATATATATATATATATATATATCAGTGCAATAAACTACTACGAGTCCCATTCTCCACCACTAATAAACATAAATAAATCCATTAAAGGCCACAATATTTATTTCGATGCCTAACATTCAATGTTTATAACTGTCCAACACCCAATTCACACGTTTTTGCACAGAACCCAATAACAATTCATGTATTTTGCAATCAACACCAAATTCACACATTTTTGCACATAACCCACTAACAGTTAATGTATTTTGCAATCAATCAAGGATGTCGTTAGTAATACTCATGCCCACTGCCTAATAATACTATATATATTTATATACAAATATATATATACATATATATATAAATACATATATATATATATATATATATTTGTTAAAAACATAATCCATAACCATAGTTGTTCAAGATCAACATTAATAGTTCATGATCCAAAATATCTTATTATTTCAAAAACGTGATTTATTCCTATAGGTGCATATATATTCCAAAAGGTTTTTTATATTCACAATTTATCAAAATTTAACCACTAAGATCTCATATTTAATCTATTTCTATTATATAAAATTTAATAAACAAATTCCTTCTTAGAGATTTATAATTAATAAAAAAACTCATGCTATCAATGTTAATGAAGATTAAGATATACATTAAATGTAACCCTAAGGTATCAGCATAATCCAATACTCTAAATTTATAATTAAAAGACAAGTCTCAGTTATATACAGATATATAAAAGAAATCGACTTGCTTGATATTATTGTTCTACTCTCCGGCTCTCACCACGCAACTTCCTCAATGATCGTCTCTCCTTTTGGTTACTACAAAGGTTTGACATATATTAGTATTTGAGGTTAAACTTAATTCTTTTTGAAAAAATAAAATAAAATTTTCTAACTATGTAAAATACTAAAATCTCATAAGAATGATATTCCATAGTTAGGTTATGCTAGGTTTTCTATGTGAATTTGACTTTTCAGATTTCATCGTAACAAATCTAACACTTCAAATTCAAAATATATATATTTTTCTGGGATATAACATTTATGATGTAGATCTTTGAAAAAAAAAAATATTACGCGATTCTACCATTACTGTAACTTTAAAATTAAAGTTGTTCTAAATGTTATGAAGTTTGACATGTGAGTCTATATGATGCTATATAGAGTTACTCTTAACACCTTATTCTGTGTGTGTATATATATGTATATATATATATATATATATATAGATTCTCTTTTTATTATTATTATTGTCTGGAATTGCATGCGATAATTCATGCATTATGTGTACCATCTCACTCACTGTATGCCTACACAATTACAATAGTGATGAAAAATTATTGTTGTTTGACAGCCCAACCATGACAAACATGCTAACTAAAAGTGCAAAATGACATACACTATAGTACTAAATGGCAATGTAGTTTTTGTGGCAACAAAAGATAAAGATAAGCCTGATTGCTACCTAACATTGGTGAGCATCGAGTACTCATTCTTATAATTATTGTATAATTACTTCATCTACCATCATTTAAAAAGCAATAATGGACATGCAATGACTCCAATTAGTGCCTATAGGTGGTGGACATGCATTATTTGATACTCCAAAGAATTAGTTGTGTGTAATAGGCCTTGTTCACACTGATGAATCGTATGAGACAACGCAGTCAGTTGAGGCTTTTTGTACAAATCTGCGTGTCCACGTACATATACATACATGGTTGTAATATGCATTGCCAGAGGATATCTTGTTCAATTAGTTAAAGTTATCTTTTTACTAATTGCACTCAATCGAATTGTAATATATTTTGACACATAACTCGTAAACTATGTTTTTAACTTGAGTCGCACCATTCTTTTAAAGGGTGTTATTTTTGGGTTTAGCGTATGTTCTTGCTCTATCACTTTTTTTTTATATGATATAAAATTCATGACTTTTGCGCTTTTGCTTTCACACTCGATCTTACTTCCGCTCGGTGTAATTTAATTTTTGCCAAATAATTTCAATACTTTAAAAAAAATATTACACCTTATTCATTTACTGTTAGAGGTAAAATGATTTTATTGTCCATTTTTAAGAGAAAAATATTATTAAATAGAGGATATTTCAAAATGTACAATAAAGCCATTTTATCTTCTTATCAAACAGACAGCTAATGGCAAAGGGGTGAGATGTAATTTTTAAATAGTCCAAGGAATTATCGGATAAAAATATAATTCAAGGAGGTTATGTGTCACAAATGATAGTATTGGGGAGTTAAGTAGAGTTAAATGATAGTATTAGGGAGATGGGTATGACACGATATGAATACAACAATACGAGAAATTCTAAAAAAAAATATACGAATACAGCGATGATACAATTATAAAATAATAATATAATATATTAATTATTCAACAAAGAAAAGACTACATTATAGACACACTTCAATTCATCATCAAGTAATTAAGAACCAAACAAATTTATAAACAAAAATAGACAAATAGATTAAAGAATCAAACTTATTTAGTCATCTACGTATATTTAATTTAGATTTTTAATCATAACTTAGTCACATATAATTTTCTTTTGAAATACTTGAATATACATTACTACTACGAAGTGTCTGACACGTGTCTAATGAGTGTCCAAAAAGTGTACTTCGTAGAAGTGCTTGACACGTGTCCGAAAAATGTCCGACATGAGTACGACACCCTTGATGAAGTATATGTGCTTTCTATCCGTTAAGCTTTTTTAACTTTTAGATATTAGAATAGCTTTGTCTTTCAATTCATCAGAGTTACATTAATCATAATGAAGTTAATCTATCCCATAATCGACACTATATAATAATAGGTGGATTAGTGTATACTTTTTCATGATTTTACATGAAACCATGGTTACGTATTCATGATTTCTTTTAACTAATTAACAACCATTTTAATGATGTTGGGTCTGTATATATATATATATATATATATATATATTGTATAAATTTTCTTACAAAGTGTCCTATATATACAAAAATCAATCAAAAATCTCTATAAGAAATGTCTAGTGAACATTAATAAGGGTGTGATAACTACAACGTACAAATCCTTTGGTGCTCGAATTCGATAGTAAACATGAAGAGAGAGAGAGAGTGTAGCTGCAGAGTTATGCACTTCAAGGTAGCTACATTTGGTTTCATACTTTGCTCATATAGTTTTTTTTTTACCTATCATTTTTGTTTTTTGAATTTGAAATTTGCTTGTATATTGTTGATTGGGATATGTTGTATGGTTATATAACATCTCCTTCTATGATGCTGTCAGATTTGGATGCTCTTTATTATTTTTTTCTCTCCAAGTATATTTAAACTATCACAAACATGTTACGTCATCACTTGTGCAACTAGTCACTGGGTTGAAAGTCGTTATCTTACTATTTTGTTAACTTAAATGAACTTTTAGTTGTCATGGTTAGTGAAGATGTGTATTATACATTCACGGCAAGAAAATAGGGTTATAGTGGCCAAATTTTAGTGGCGGTCATAAAAAAGTCCAAAAACCTATCCCGGTTGGACTTTAAGCGACTAATTCGAGAGCATTTGGACCGCAGCTATAGACCATTTTGTTCTAATGGTTTAGGGTCTTAAACTTAATGAATATGATACGTATTTTTTAATTAAATCATGTGATAGCATATCAAACATTTTACATATTTTACATCATACTTCACTGTATTAAAATTATTTAAAAAAATTCTATTACCTTCGCTCATTATATTGGAATACATAATGGGTTTCTAAATTATGTGCAATTATACAAGCCTGGCCGGTACCCATCTTCACTATGTACTTAATTTGTTAAAACTATATATTAATACTTGAGATATTCCAAATTTCACCACTCTTTCACTTTGTTGATATGATTAAAAAATAACAAAATAATATAAAAATAATGGTCATTGTTATATATATATATATCTATACACACATTTCCTTGTCGTTCATATTTTATATGTTGAATTTTTAATCCTATGACTAAACAAAAATTGTATTATACTCGCATGTATCAGATATCATTTTTTTTTACAAATTATGCTAACTGGTTAATATATAAAAAAATATAAATATATATCAGTCGACTTTCACTTACCTTTTACCCGGGAAAATAAAAATGAAAATCGACTTTGGTCATCTTTCTTGTGTATCATTAGTGGACTGCTTATTTTACACTTCAATCCTCACCTCTGAGTACTAAATTATGTCACATTGTTGGCAATGAATAATATATATATATATTTCATGGCTAATTAAATTAATTTCTAGACCTCCCTTTAATTGTAATCAGAAGAGCTGAAGCCCAAGTGATTCTTTTTTCCTTCTTTATTTTTTATTATTATAAAGATTTATTAAGTTCATTATTATTGTCTAATTGATCTTGATCATGACAATAGATTCAAGAAGTCAAAATGATCTCTCTCTCTCTTTGACATTAATTTCTGATTCTGCACACACGTGGGGTCATGAAAAGCCAGAAATTTTTAGTGGATCTTAATTAGGTTAACCAAACTTATTTAAACAATTGAATAACATCCAGGTATATATTTGGAAAGGTCTATCATTTTGTTTTCTTGTCCGTCACTGTAACTGAATTTTATTATATATACTTGTGTGTACGTATATAATTTGGCAACGAGTCACCTTTCAAAGAAAGAATTACTAATTGTCAACTACTTCTAACTCTAATGATCCAGTAACTGGGATAGCGATAGCCATGGATAAGTTTCAAACATTATTTTATGAATAAGTTTGAAAATTTGTTTTATGGAAATCTAAATGATACACATAATATTTTGTAAACATAATATTCTAAATTCTTTTTTGTTTTATATTCATGTAATGCTAGGTAGCACTGACACCGACACCGACGTCGGACAATAGGATACCCATAATATGAATTTTTATTTATATATATCTATTGAGTACGAGTATTATACAACTTTAATTCATTTCCAATTTCTATACTAAGAGTTGCTCCGACATGATTTAGAAAATAAAGTTATGTCATAATGTAATGATTTTTATATCATATAAACTATTATTCCACTACTTTATCATTACAATGTATATAATGCCAATTTTTCTTAAAGAAAAAAGTGGAACACTTTAAAATATGTTCATATTATTTTCAAGATCACATGGCATGACTATTCTACGTGTATTTGTGTATGCATCACTTGGGTTAGAAATGTCTAAAATTGTTGCTCAAGTGTCTATAAGTATTGTGGAAGTGTTCAAAATAATAAAATTTATTTTTCAATTATGCACACATACACAGTATCAGACATGTGTACAAATAGTGTCAATAAAGTGTTAATGTTCGACACAAATACGACTCTTTCGTAAACATATCCATGCGTTTTTAGATATAATATAATTGTAAGTCTACCACAAGAAGTTTTTGCATGAGTTCACATTATCCATATGCATAATGCTTTTTTACAACACTCTTGATCAAATGATTGAGAATGCAAGTTCAAGATCGAAAACGTACTCATGATAACTTTTTTTTTTTGGTTTATGTAAGTGTATTTTTAGTTGTATCTACAATCTCTTATCTCATTTAATCAAAAGTTAAAATAAAATAAGATACCTAATTAGAATACAAAAATAATAATAATAAATTTTCTAATTTATTAGTATTTGTACCTTTCATTTTGAAATGAAAGGAGATACCACTTAGGTCATATGTCTTCGTAATAATTTTTCTATTTTGTTGTTATTTTATTTGGACTAAAATCTAAAAAAATAACTAACATATTTGTTTAGGTGTGAAATTGTGATGGGTCAGTATTAATGGTTCCGAACCATCTAATAATTTTTAAAAGATTTAATCGCTTACTTTCCGACTGATCTAGTTTTCATTATTGATGTGACACATTAGTAGAATGACATGTGTCCATTTTAAATTTAAAATATATAAAAGATAAAAATAAAAATAAAATTCTAATTTTCTCTCTCTTATATTTTAAATTCAATATAATCACGTGTCATTCTAAAATAGTTGTCATATTCCGATGCAATACTTTGACATCCTCACATCACTGCACCATCATTTAAATTCTTGATTTCAACCAGAGAAGAACATTATGGTCCAGCGAGTTTCACCTAATATATTGTAAAGATTTGAATGACTTTTTTGATTATGTTTTATTCAATGAATCTTATTTTATTTATCTTGAGAAAACACACACTCACTTATAAATGTATTAAACCCAATATAAACTCAACTAATTTGTTTTAAGTACTTATATTTTGCCGACAATATCCGTACTTCAAATAATACGTGTAAGACAATTTTCTCTTCTCGGAATGAAAATGTTTAGTATCGATCCGTCCGTTTCGACGTAAAATATTTACTCAAACATAATAAGCGTGGAAACCTGTTTTTTTTAGGAACACCAAGTTATCACCGTAAGAGCGTGCGTTAAGCTATAATTATCCTCACACAAAACCGCTGCATATTGTAAAATAAACAGAAATAACGGCCCTTCACGACTTTTATGATACAAGATTAAAATAAATAAATAAATAGGGACTAATAAAATAAACAAGGAAAAGCATAGATACGACACAGTATTGCATGCGTAACATAAAATATTACTCTCCATCATCATTTATCATGTCCTTCGCTTCACTAATCAAAGCAATAAAATACACCAATGTTCTAGGGTATGCCACGTACTTAGGGTGAGATTCGTCATTTAAAATTTTGAATTTCAAAATGATAAAGTTGGTAGTGATAAATTTTGATATATATATATATTAGCAAGATAAACTTCACTATTAAAAGTTGTGAAGTTTCAAAGTAAATGGGAAGAAATTATGTTGTAGAAAAATTTCAAAGCACGGATATTTCAAAAAGAGTGTTGTGGCCATATCGGATACGTATTTGATACGTATACGGTCAGCATATAACCGGATACGTACGACTAGGATACGCGGGGGATATGGTTAAGATACGCGTGATATGCCATGATACATTTAGGATACAGTTGAGATACTTTTTGGGACAAATTTATAATTTTTTGTTCTATAAAATGGGGTTGAAATTGTAATATTAAAAACTTTATAAATAAGAAAATAAGACTCATTTTATAATAAAACAAAAATATTTTTAAAACTCTCGAGTAAGTGAGTCATTGTAAAAAATATTAGAAAAGATAGTAAAACTCTAAATTTTAACTTCTTATATTTTGTATAATTATTTTAACTATATTTATTGTATGGTTGAAGAATAAAAATTAATATTTCCTTGCCCTGTTCGTATCTTACTTTTTTGAGATTTGTCCTATCGCCGTATTCGTATCGTGTCGTGTCTGTATCTCATGTTCGTATCCGTGCTTTCTAGTAGAAAACTATATAAAAAACTATGAGAGAGAATTTTAATTTTCCACGGTGCATTTTGAATTAAATTGTGTGCTCCATAACTTCTGCTACCTTCACAGTATGTTTGGAATCTTGGATGACTAACCTAGAAATGGATTAGGTTTTATTGAAATGAGTTATTGAGCCAACCAAGAAAATGAATTATTGAAAATAAAAAAAGGTATGTTGTTTATATTTTTCGTGATTTTAAGAAAAAAAGAAACTTAGAGGAATATATATATATTTTTATCATGATCATAAATATATATATAATATTTTTAAAATTATAAATATATAAATAATCAGGTAATCGGGGTACTGACACCGAATTTAACTAAGTATGAATTGTTGTTTTTTTACTCGTAATTCAAATCCAATCCAAATATAAAAGTAGGTGTCCAGCTCGTACAAAAAGAAAAAGAAAAAGAAAAAAAAAAAGTTAATCAAGCAACAAAACAGTAAGATTAGGGTAAAGCTGTAATTGCAGAGAGTATAAAGTTTTTTTGGTTCAGGTGAAAGTGAAAACTAATTAAATGGTACAAAAGAAAACGAAGCACCTTTTTAAAGTTTGTCCTTGGAGTGAATGAAATGGAGCTTGGAATCCGGAGGTCAGACGAGAGATAGACTTCAGAAATGAGAGAGAGAGAGAGAGAGAGAGAGAGGCGTTGTAAAGGAAGGGTCTGACGAATAGTCTAGAGAGGCTAAAGAGAAGGTGAGCTTAACTCTGATCTTCCCCTTTTAGGGCACGTTTCTTTTGGATCTCTCTCCTCATTGAACTTAGTCTTTGAACTCGGATTTTATATATGTACTCTCTCTCTATATATGCCTCTGTTTTACTGGTTGAATCTGCACTGAGCCTTCCCAAAATCTTTTCTTTATCTCTTTAATTGCCAGATTTCAAGGTCTGTCCACTAGATTCTTCTACAATTAACCCCTAACTGTATAAATTCAGGGTTTTCAGTTCTTTCTGAGTTTTGTTTAGCTTATTAATTTCTTTTGGGAAAGCATTAACCTATCTTGATTAAGACCCAGAACCTATCTAAAGTGGAGCCTAGTTTAAGCTGTCAAACAAATGATTTTCGGCTGTTTTTTCTTTTAATTTGTTTTGGTTATAGGGGAAAAATTGGTTTTCTAATTTGAGCTTGGTGATTATGTTGATGCAAGTTTGATTGACAAATTGATGGACTTTTGGGCAGCTTATGAGGTTTAAGCTACATGTTGTTTCAATATTATTGTGGATAGTTCCCATCTTGGGTCTCTTTCCATATTTATGTAATCACTGTCTGATTGTGAGATTTATGGATTTTTGGGTGTTTTATTGGGTTAGGCTACGTGTTGTTGATGGAGAAAGGTAGTTTTCTGTATCTGGGTCTGTTTCATTGCTCTTTGAAACCTTACATGTCAAAAATGGTTATTGTTTAGTGTCAAGATGTGCTCATATGTGTTTGTGTGTGCATTGTCATATATAGGTTTCCAAATTTCACTTGAATCTCTTGGTGTGAAACCTCAATGGTATTCCTTCTCTTTCAATATATGAACTGTAGTTTTTTCCCACACCAATCTTTGCCTTTTAAGGCTTGAATTTCTAGAGACTAGAATTTTGTTGTTTGTTACAGTAGTAGTTAGTTTTGTTTTGTGGATTCTCTACTGCTAGAGAAATCTGATGCAGATATACTTTTTAGGTTTTAGCACCTATGACGTATTGTTTTTCTTATCTTTTTTTCCCCTTGTATTTCCTTTGTTTGTTTGGTGTCGTTTTAATTCCCCCCACCACACACACACACCCACCCACCCACCTACCCACCCACACATTTTAGTGGTTTTTCAAAAATAAAAAGTGAGATTTGAACCTATTAGCATTATTGTCTCAAACTGAGGTTTAAGAAGACAAAAATTGATTTTTATTATCTTCTGGTTTTGGCTATACTTTAAGTCCATGTGAGGCTTTCTTTGATGGGAATCTTCTTTTCTTGCTTTGTGCTTTTCCACATCCATATGTTTCTCTTTTTTCATTGTTCATTAAGCTTTGTAGAAAAAAATTGAACTAAAACACTCATTGTTTTGTGCAGTTATATAGGCAATCAAGTTTCTCTGATTTGTGGTGGCACTCAGCCTAACTGCCTAAGTGAAAACTTTGAATATAATTTATGCAACCATTTCGGGAAAAGATATATATTTATATAAAATTCTGGTGGGTGTGGAGGGATTCGTGTAAATGTCATTCCGCAGTATAGTTCGTGACGTAAGGGATGGTTTTGGGAGCTTATCAAGACGGAGCTTTGAGGTGAGGCTGCCTGGTCATCACAGGGGGAAATCTCATAGTGCAGTTCATGAGTTGCATGACCAGCCTCTGGCCATCCAGAACAGCTCTTGGGCTAGCCTCCCGCCAGAGTTACTCCGAGATGTGATTAACAGGTTGGAGGAAAGTGAGATTACCTGGCCTGCTCGCAAGCATGTTGTTGCATGTGCTGCCGTTTGCAGGTCATGGAGGGAAATGTGCAAAGAAATCGTCAAAAGTCCAGAGTTCTCTGGGAAGCTTACGTTCCCAGTCTCCCTGAAGCAGGTGGATCTTTCTGCTCCCTTGTCTTGCTCTTGGAATTTCCTATCTTTCACTTCTAAATCCAATCACGTTTGATAACCACAGAATCATTCTTATGACAATTTACACAAGATACATGCTTCATTAAATGAAGTGATTCTCTATTATAGTATCGGCAGTTTACAGTTCTCTGATTTATTTGTCTTCAACAGCCAGGGCCTCGGGATGGAACCATTCAGTGCTTCATCAAGAGAGACAAATCTAATTTAACTTATCATCTTTTCCTTTGTCTTAGCCCTGGTAAGTATCCTTACAAGTCACAACCATTTATTTGCTACTTATTTGTGAGCTTTCATAAGCTTTACGTGACCTGCCATGCATTGTTTGTAGGGATCTTCGAATTGAGTGTAATTAGATGCCCAATCCCTTCTCTTAATTTCATTGATGTGATTGAATAGGCAAATAGCACAATCATCTGCTTTAATGATGTATTGTTGGCATTAGTTATGTTGGACTTTTTAAGTAAGTTTACTAATGCAATTTTGATGTAATATTTCGTAGCTCATGCATCTTTATGGCCTTGAGTATTAATGTCATGCCCCAAAATTCCAACACCCGAAAGGGCATGGAAAATGGAGGTGATTAAATAAAACCTTAACACCTTACAACTACAAACAAGCTTTGATACTAAGCTTGATCCCCAACTTCCGACACCGAAACAGATATAGGAAATTAGGTGTGAATGTAGGATGAAATTACCAAAATACCCCTCTTAAGACCACCCTCATCCAAACAGAGTCTCAATACCGCGGAAGCGACTTTAAAACACATTTACATCATTAAAACTAAAATATAACCGAGTTACATATATCCATCAAAATGTAACTTGTCCAACCATATCCAAATATACACAATTATCCAACATAGAGAAGACTAATGGAACCACTGCTTAACAATATAAAAGTATCCATGTCTAAAATGCTAATACATCCGTTCCACATACAAAATATAGAGTTCTTCTCAAAATACCCACACATGGCATATATATATATATATCATAAAAACATCCAAAGCCCAAAAGAAGGCCCGAGGAAACATCCTTTCCGTCACTTTTTCCTGAAAAATGTGATACATTTGTAGGGTGAGCAACGACGGCTTAGTAGAGACATCCAAATCTCCTATGCACCGACTCGATACAACCTACATGAAATGCAGTCATAGCATTCCTATACACTACATGACATATTTTCAATGCTCATAACATCGACAATATAGTGCACAAATCATGCTCCAATATGTATATATATCATATCCAACATGCTTAATTTACCATAAGTAAACACAAAGCATTTCACAACTATACAAGTTAAACAATAACCATAAATATCACAATTCATAACAAAGCTTGAAACATAAAGTCAAATAAGCTCAAAATCAATCCATGAGTAGGGAGTATTCGTAGTAACCAGATAAGTACCATTGGGTTAAATATCTATCTTCCTATCTTTACGGGTTACTAACCCCATGGTCTAGAAGAAACCACTTGGCCAAGGTTGAGGTCTTGCACCCTTGAACATTGAGCTCATCTTACTTTATTCCGACCTTTCCCCAAAATCATCAAACGACACATAGTTTCAAATAAGTGCATCATAAGCCACTTAAATCACATTCAATATAAGTACATTATAAGCTACTCATATTAAAGCATGCATATACAATGCAACAACCTTTCTTTCACAAGAAATCATACAAATAGAAATATGACGATATTGTCCTTTATATGCTTTTAATCAATACATAACGTGCAACAAGTACACCTGCAATCCCAATAACTCATACATGATTCTAAATAGATGTCATGCATTTCCAAACTAGCATATAAGACATACATGCTCAAAATATAATTCTACTGTAAGAATCACATACTTTTAACACACTTTAACTACCAAGATCAACCATATACACATACAATGTATATATAATTCAAGGACTTCACTTATAACATATAAAAATCACTTTTAACACATGCTTATTCCAAAAAAAGAAAGAAAGAAATCAAAACAGAATTCTTTTAAGTCTTTTCTAGCATGTTAACCCACTAAAACCCAACTGAAACTCTAAGGAATCGATGATAAGAAAGAGAGGACACCCCTACCTCAAATTCAAGCTCAAAAACCAAGAGAGTTCCAATCCTTAGAATCTGCCCTAGCCCAAAAACACTTGAAAATTTGCCGAAAAGAATTTCCAATCGGTGTAGAATGAATGCAATCCCGAGGGGAACAACTAATGCAATTTTGATGTAATATTTCGTAGCTCATGCATCTTTATGGCCTTGAGTATTAACTATAAGAAGTAGATGAATTTTACCCTCCCTACATCAGCCTAGAATTAGAATTTGCTTTCTATGATATGTGTGACAAGGAGGATACATGATGCTTGCTGAATCTGTATTAATTAGTTCTCCCATGCGATAAGATCTCGGTATTGTTGTTGTAGCCCAACGTAAGAAAATACTGGAATGTTGTGTTTATACATGTAATGTATGCATGCACTTTTGTTTTCTATGTATTTACCTTTCAGCTTAGATGATCAATTTACTACATAAAGACCAGTGAAGATCATATTTTTCTGATTACCTGAAATTTCTGTTGGCACAATAAAATCCTGAAACTTCATCCTCACTCAACGAGACCGCAATAAAGTGAGCCATTATGTTTGGCATTTGTGCCATTTGTATGTGTTGTGGAACTCTCCCTTGCTTTTTCGGTAGGCTGATTTCTGTGATACTAAAAGGAGATTCATAGGGTCTATTTGGTTCAATTCTCTTGGAACAAATTTCAAGGAGTGAAATCAAAGAACAGTTTTCAGATAACTACAACAGAGAGCTATAAAAAAAAAAAAAAAAGGGTCAGGCTCCCACTTGAGTAGGGTTTGGGAGAGGTGGATGTCGGCAAGCCTTAACCCCCATTTTTTGGAGAGGCCACTCCCAAGTCTCAAATCGGCGATACATCCCTTTGGGCAAGGGCACTTGCCATCGCACTAAGGTCCAACCTCTATAACCGAGAGCTATATTGTTCTTAATATTAGACATAGTTTTAGATCAGTTTTCAAAAAAACTGGTTTACCAAAAATTTCGGATGAACTAATTTATGTTCTCTGATAACATAACATATAACTATTCATAGAAAACTGAACCATGCGCAGAGTCTGTGTTTTTGATGAATCACATCAATTTTGAATTTATTTCATAACTGGTTCCTTCCTGGAAACCAGAGTTGGGGGTGGTGTTGGGATTTTAGCTGGCTGGATATAAAATTGAGACAATTCCTTGGCAATGTTTAGTCGAACATAGAACATTGTATTTGGTTCAGAGATCTTGAGGAAACTTTTACCAAGTTTTGCTTGGTAGACCTGTTTTTAGTTGTTAGTGATACTGGTCTGTTGGGGTGGAGTCCAGTTTATGATTCTCCTAGCAGCTCTTGTGGACATTATTAACCATGTTTGGAAGATTCTTGTGTTGCGATCCCTCAGTTCTGCTTCAATGCTTGCAAGTTATTTGATTGAGTTATTGTAACTTTTATCCGCCAGGCTCTGCAATTAGCAGCCCTGCAGTCAAAGTACCAATGTGACTGTTATCGTAGACAAAAACTAATTTCTTCTGTTAATTCAATTCATAGGAACCATATGCAGACATCTTATACCAAGTTGAGTAATAAAACCAAATCTTCGGAAACACTAAAAGATGGATACTGCTGCTTGGGTGATGGTGTAATGACCTTGAATATTCATTAGCTGAAGCGCAGTGCTAGAGTTAATCTGGTGGTTCTAGATCCTATCTTACAGAAATTTATAGAATCAATACCCTTGCAATCAATGTTCACCTTATTTTGTGTTGTTCAATCACAACTTAAATCTAATATCCTGCTGTTATCAATACTTTGCTTTTGCAGCCTTGCTTGTTGAAAATGGAAAATTTCTTCTTTCTGCAAAACGAGTTCGGAGAACTACTTGCACAGAGTATGTGATCTCAATGGATGCAGATAACATATCAAGATCAAGCAGCACTTACATTGGAAAACTGAGGTAGGAGCATTCATTAAGAAATCATTTTAATTTTTTGAGTGCTGCACTATCCTTAAATTTTGGGAGTCGTTACATTAGTAATGACAGCTAAGAAGGAAAAATCCACTCTAAATTGAAATGATTTAGACAATTGAAAGAGCGAACGAGCTGGAATTAATTCTGTCACCAACTATTGGAATGAATTTGAGTGACATCTCTCTCTCTTTCTCACACACACACACACATCTTCCTTGGATTTTAATCTGAATAGAGTTAATCTTTACATCGAAGTATTGTTTGATAGATATGCCAACCTAGAAGGGTTAGTGTCCATCTCTGACACGTGTTGGACAAACTCTTAACAAGGTTTTGAGTAGGGATGGGACTTGGGTGGACCTAACCCGAGTTCCGCCTAAAAATTTTATGGGTTTGGGCAAGTTACTTGAGACCATAGGATTGGGTTAAAATTTTAGAGTCCGAATTTATTTTGCGCAGGATTTGGGCCAAAGTTTTACTAACTTGAGGTACCCGAAATACAAGAAAAGTTTATAGTTTTTATATTTTTAAGGTTATGCGTTGTTTTTGTAAAATAAAGTTAAAATTAGATGATTTACAGTGTCACAAGTATTAACCAAACTTTGATACGATTGCTTTAAAAATTTAAAGTAAAAAAATTATAATAATTGAATTGTAGTTAAAAAAAAAACTAAATAATAAAGAATACAAGGTTTTGAGTTCTTTCCAAATTTTAATAGGAAGGAATATTATTAAGTCTCACAAGTTTTAGTCACCTAAAATTCCGAAGGATACACCCTACTTGTCACATGATATGAGTGGTTTTATTTTATGTCAAATGCATGGAGTTATATACTTTAGCATTTTATTTTTTGTAATGTTTATTTATTGGTAAGTTATTAAAATTTTGGATGACTGGAAAAACTCGCGTGGTATGGCGTGGTTGAGATGTGATGTGTTCATTGGGACTTGGGCTTGGCTCGAGCTGAGGGGTTAGAACCTTGGGTTTGGCATGGGCTAATCCCTTGGCCCTCCCAACCCGCCCCAAGTCCCACCCCTAGTTTTGAGACATATGTTAAAAAAATAAATAAAAATGGTCAAGCACATGGCTGACAATTTCTTGGATCCTCACCAATGTTTAATTGATGCAAAATCCTTGTAGCGTGGAAAAAGAACTATGTTGCAAGAGAGATAATATTTATAAAAATTAGTCCGTATTTGAATTAGAAGTAAAAAATATAGGAGTGGGTATGGGATGAGGAGAGGATTCGTCATCCTTATGTACACATGCATATTCACATCTATCCAAAGTACACACATATTCCGTTTCCTTTCTAAGTTTTTGTTTATACAATGAGTGATCATTGATTATTACGATTTTTAAGTTGCAATTTCATGTTGTAGCCATAAAATATAAGATCTCGTTGCTTATATATATATATAAGATCTCATTAATTAATAAGTTTATGCATAAAACTATGTTTCATTGTTGGTGTGTTGATGTGTTCGTATCATGTCATCTCCATGTTCGGTATCCATGTCCATTGCTCTAATGGCAAGCTTGATACTCATATTTTCTATTTTATAAACAACTTCCATGCAATGTCCAAAGATATTTTTATTTACATAATTAACCTGCTTAGTTTATAAAAAGGATGGTGGGCGGGCGGGGTTTAAGAGATGGGGAAACGTTTTCTTGTCTATGTGAGCATCTCTTCAAGTAAATGGCTTTGTGGAATATGTGGTCATGTTTTCATGGTTCTAAATACCACTCCTTTTTTTTTTTTTTCTATTCTATATGCTCATATATACAGATATTCTAAATCCCACTCATATTTTTTTAGGTGTTCCCTACAGCTTCCGATGATGCCATCCAGTCCTTACTTTAACTTTAATTGTCTTGCCACCCGTTAATGTCAAACATCTTCCTTTTAACTTTGCATTTCTTTGTGGCATTTTTTTTGGTCTTGGCAAAGAACTCCTACAGTGCTTTTGGGGAGACTCGAACCATCTACCTTTCACTTTGAAGGAGTGGAGGCTACACTGCCATAGGCCTTAGTGGTTGTGGGTATGCTTATTGGCTGCCCTGCATTTTATACAATTGAGATCAACAATTAAGGTTTATTACTTTGACCTCCCCTAAGATTTGGCGCATGTGCTCAATGGCACCCTTGCCGCTTTATGTTTGTTAGAACCATAAACGAAATTTTAAGAAATGACCATATTGCCCTTCCTTTGTATGAAAAAACAATAACCACCCATATTTCCTTCAAAGTAAGTCGGTGGCAATAACGGTCAGTATGAGGAGCAAAATGAAGAGCGATCGCCACCATCATCGGCACTAAGATATGCATATATCTATATCTGATAGAATGAGAGACAAAGTTTGTTTTACAACTGGCGTGACACAATTTATATTTTATTGAAAGGCATAAAGCACTTTTCAGTTTAATAGATATTTGTACTATAATATATTATTATAATTCAAGAGCATTAAAGACTTTCCACACTTAATTTTAATGTTCGTTAGCTTGCTAATGGATTTAGGGCAGGTCAAAGTAATAACCATCAAACACTCTATCCGTGTGTAATTTGATCAAACTTCAGGGGAGGTTAGTGTAATTTATCCAATATCATTGAAGGGAAGGGCAAAATGGTAATTTTTAAAAATTTGGTTAATAGTTCTAACGGAAAGAAAACGTCAGGGGTGTCATTGAGCACAAGCGCCAAACTTTAGGGGAGGTGAAAGTAATAAACCTCAAACACTATTCGTGTGTAATTTGTCCAAATTTGAGGGAAAGTCGGTGTAATTTATCCTTATCTTAATATACAATTTTAATTATGTTATGAAATCATCCAAAATATGTGTGTTAATGTTTTATTGTTTATTATAAATCTGTTTATTGCATTTGAGATGCTTGTCTGTCTATTTCAGGTCAAATTTCCTTGGCACAAAATTCATTATTTATGATACACAGCCTCCACACAGTAGTTCTCACCTTTCCCCTCCAGGCCGTACAAGCCGTAGGTTTTACTCCAAAAAAGTGTCTCCAAAGGTTCCTACTGGGAGCTACAATATTGCCCAGGTTTCATATGAGTTGAATGTGCTAGGCACAAGGGGCCCACGCAGGATGCACTGCATCATGCACTCGATCCCCACCTCAGCCCTTGATCCAGGCGGCACTGTCCCGGGCCAGCCTGAGCTTCTCCCTCGCTCCCTCGAAGACTCGTTTAGGAGCATCTCTTTCTCCAAATCAATTGATAATTCGACGGAGTTCAGTAGCTCCCGGTTCTCAGACATTGTTGGGCTGCGTGAGGAAGAAGATGAAGGAAAGGACAGACCTCTGGTTCTTAAGAACAAGTCACCAAGATGGCATGAACAATTGCAGTGTTGGTGCCTTAACTTCCGGGGGAGGGTAACTGTGGCATCCGTGAAAAATTTTCAGCTGATTGCCGCTACACAGCCTGCTGCTGGTGCACCAACACCGTCACAGCCGTCTCAGTCTGATCATGACAAGATTATCTTGCAGTTTGGTAAGGTTGGCAAGGATATGTTTACAATGGATTATCGATACCCTCTATCTGCATTTCAAGCTTTTGCCATCTGTTTGAGCAGCTTTGACACCAAATTGGCATGTGAATAGAACAAGAAAAAAGAATTATGGTATGAAATTTGTGATTTTAGTTGGTAATGGTTTTCCTTTCTAGAGATATGCATAGATTGAGGTTGTTGTATGCAGTGTAAAACCCGGTTGAGTAGTTTATAACACGTTGTCGGACCATTAGCTACAAAACAATCTTTGCATGGATGATTTCTTCTCTCTCCTTTTTCTCTTTTTACCGCTTTGGTTGGTTTGTATTGTATTATTCATCTTTGAACTATTGTGCTATAAAGGAAAGACTTTAAACATAAAAGGAGATTGGTAGTTTCATTTGCATTTCAATTTGATGGAGATCTATGCTTTAACCAGGTGGTTCAGGTCCGAATCTTCCTGGCATTGCACTCGGTCGGAATGAACTGAGCTTTGTCCATTGAGATGTGGCCTTAGCATGGGCTAGAGTATATACTTAAACCCTCCATGAAACCCCAATATGAGTATATACTTGTTCAATTCTTTTGTTAAAGAGTGGTTCACCTTGTTCACTGGGACCACCTTGTGTAGAATGTAAGGAGCTAACTGGTATAAAAAGGGAAGTTATTCAATTTTGGTTTCGTTACAGTTGCTAAGGAGGGAGAACTTGATGCAAATCTGTTTTTTGCTATGTCACAAAGTAACAGGTTTTGAATTTTAGTGTTGAGACTCGAGAGCTTCAAATGTCATGCGGCCAAGGATTAAATGCAACAAACTTCACGCACACACTCTGGGACAGTGGAGTGGTATGAGAACACTTCGGCCTTGTTTGGCAGAGCTTTTGCTTCGACTTTTACGCAGAAGAAGAAGAGAAGCATAAGCTAGCTTCGGCTTTTACGCAGAAGAAAAAGAGAAGCAGAAGCTAAATCAGGAAACTGGTACCCCCCAACTTTCTTTAAACGCTCTTTTTGGACTCCGAAACTCTTCCGCCTTACCAATCCAAACACTCTCCAAAACGGCTTTTGAGCTTAAAAAGCCGAAAGCTGCTTTTCAAAAGCCAATCCAAACAGGTCATTCGTATTTAAAAATGATATTTTGAATTGTCAAAAGTTGAAAATTTTCAAAAAGGTATAATTTTTTTTTAAAAAGTAAAAACATGTTTTAAAAATCTTGGCACATGATTTTAGTGGGTCTTGAATTAATACTCACAAACTTTTTTGTTTTTGGTGGATCTTGAATGTTAAGAGGATAAAAAACTTACACACTGACATGCGGGACTTGAACTCTTGACTTCGTATTTTGAGAAGTGAAGGAGATACCACTAGACTACAACTCTTGATTATGGGAATGTTAATCAGGTTCATTACACTATGCACCCAATTCGATCAAGTTGCAAACACTAGGCCCACAAGCGGCCACGTCGCAATCTCAATTTGCTAAATTATTTTTATTTTAATTGGTGTACGTTCTTTGCTTACACCCAGTCTTCTCGAGCAATATTTTAATCAAATAAAAATGAACTTTGAAATGAGATCGAAAAATTAATGACGTAGTTTGAAATTCCTCAATACCTAATGCCCAATTTGTTAATTTTATTTTGGGTTTAGCCCAACACTGTTAAAATTTCAAAGCAATTGTCATTCTTATTACAGAGTGATGGTTTGGGTGATTTAGTTTAGGTTTTAAATTTTAGTTTGGTGACTTTTTTTTTCCTGGTACCTGAAATGAGAATTAATTTTCAAATAAGGATGTTAGTTTCTCAAGATTTTAGTCAGTGATAGAAAATGTTGTTGATTTTTTGCCTGCAACTTAATTTGTTCTTATGTTATGTAATCAGTTTGCATGTTATTTTTGAATGTGCTGATTTTACCCATGTTAAGTCGGACAATCACAATAGATATTCCTTGAACTAATTGTCTTTATTTGTTATATATTGTTGGAGATTTATGTGTTCTTAAACTACTTTTGCATAGGACTAGCTTAAGAGATGAGAGAAGAAACATATCACGATATCAAGTTCAACAGACTTCTTCCACTCAAAGTTGTTATTACTTATCAAGTAGTTGACCTTGGATATCTCAAGTGGTTATTGGTTTTTTATATCTAGAGGAACTAACTAATAGATACTCTCTTGTAAAGTCTATATATTCTTTCTTGTAATACATTAAATATATAAAAATAATATTTCCCAAACTTTTCTCTATCAATATTATGGTATCAGAGCACCTCTGCTCACAAATCTGAATTAATATTCTCTATCAATGTCTCTTTTTAATTCATCAATCTATTCACAATGGTTGATCCAACAGATATGCAAAATCCTGAACTTCTGATGATCCTTTCTTCATCCATCACTCCAATAACCCCACAACTATCCTTGTTTCCCCAATGTTGTCCAGTGACAACTATAGTACGTGATTACGATCTATTTCGAGGGCACTTCGAGCCAAAACTAAAATTAATTTTGTAGATGGCTCAATCAGAACCCCTACTAATCTCAATGAAAAATTCAAGTGGTCTAGATGTGATGATCTTATTGTATCATGATTCTCAATTCGGTTACGCCAGAGATACATAGATGGCTCAATCAAAACCCCTACTACGAGATTGCTTCTCATAAACTAATGCACCAAAGATCTACCAACTCAAGCAATCAATCTCCTCACTAAAGCAAGACAATACTATAATATCTGCCTATTTTACTTTACTTAAATTCCTATGTGATAAATTAAACTCTTTATCTACTATTCATATTTGCACTTGTGGCCATGGATTTGCCATTGTAACTCGGCTTCAAGAAGATCGTGCAATGAAATTTTTGCATAGTCTTCATAATCATTTTTCAACCATCCGTAGTCAAATTTGTGACGTACAAATTTGTAATTAGCAATATTCGGTGTCAAAACTAAGTTTGATCGAGTTGTAAGCTTTCATTCATATTCTTGTAATCGATCATGGAGTTGACGACTGAGAGCTTAGAGTGTATTCTTCACCAATGCATCATCTAGAGAGTGCTTCAACAAAGACTTAGGTTGATTGAAGCATTTAAGTGATTACAAGTGAGCATAGACGTCGTTGATCATGATTTGAGCGTCATTTAGTCCAGGTAAGTTAGTGAAGACACATAGGTTTTTAAGACGTGTTTTTGGTCTTGAAAAATAGAGTTTCAAAGTCATATTTTCATATTTTTCAAGGTTAGACTAGTCTAAGTCTTTTTTGGACCCATCCAAGAGCTCTCAGAACCTCAAAATTGAGCATCAACACAGTTGGACCGATCCAAGTGAAGGCTGGAGTGGTCCATGAGGTCTCAACAACTCAGAAGAGGTTCCTATAGGACATGGACCAATAGAAGTGAAGCCAGGACTGGTCCATACAATCTGGTTTGCGAGATTTGCCCTGTTTTGTCTAGATTTGATCTAGAACTTTCCTAAAACGGGCGAACTTGTTTCCTATTGATTTTTAACTTATTTTTCAAGAAAAATTAGGATTTTTAATCTCTATAAAAATCTCATATGGTTTCTCTCTCTTTAAGTTTTCAACGGAATATAAATTCATATTCTAGAGAGAGAAAACATTGAGATATTTTTCTTACAAAGGATTTTCTTTCCCAAATTCTTTGTTTATATTTTTGAGAGCATACACACATAGAGTGTTTAAGTTATGATATTCTTAACCATTTGATCAACCAGATTCTCAAAGACATCATTAGTCTATACAGTTTGATCAGATCAGCAGATGTCATTCCTTGACACTACTTGATTTTATCTGAAGAGAAGGAGAAACGATCACTACGAAGGGGACAAAATACTTGTGGAGTATTTGTGTTCTTTTAACTACCCTTCTAGAAGAATTGAGACGTTACCCAGGAATCCGCAATAGTTGGACGAGGTAGTCGCAATTGTAAGCCTGAGGTGTTTCGCATCGAAGTTCTTGTCAGAGTGGAGTGGGTGTGAGTCTGGGACAGAGTCTATTGTACTTTGCTTTGAGATAATGGATTGGTTTCTCTAAGGTTTTCTGCCTTACCCTTGTGGTTTTTCCCTGCTTAGGGTTTCCACGTAAAACTTTTGGTGTCATCTCTAACTTTCATTACTTGCTTTATTTATTTTGTGATTGGTTTGGATGCTTAATTAATAATCATTATGAAAAATTAATCAATTATAAAAATTGAGCAAGAAGACCTATTCACCCCCTTCTTGGTCTAAGGATTAGCATCTTACTCTAAATTAATTGAATTATTTTACGCACTGCGTAACTTACAAAATTTTACTAATGGATCATTTTCCTAGCGTTGCCAAAATTTACTCTCTCATTAGACAAGAAGAGAAGGAGCATGAAATACATGCATTGTCCAATCCTGTTTATGAAGCTACAACATTGAGTGCTCGATTCAATGACAATAGAACTAATAATTGGGTTTCTAGTGGAAAGCTAACTAAACACAATTTTCAGCCACAAAACAATGACAAATTCTCTAGATACCATAGCAACAATTCAAAGCAAGGACATATTTAGCATGGTGGGAGACCACACCTATTTTGTGATTATTGCAACCGTATGGGACATTATAAGGCTAAATGTTACAAGCTTCATGGATATCCCAACAAAAACATCTAAGCTAATGAAGTATCAGCTAACACTTCTCACTGTTCAGCCACGCTCCTCTTTTCTTAACCGAACAATATAACAAGATCTTAAGCATATTGAGTCAGGTACCCCCACACCACAAGTAGATTTGACAAGTATATCTCTTTCGTGCTCATCTAAATCTATATGGATCATTGATTCTGGCACTACAAATCATGTCACTTCGTCATTATATCTCTTTTAACTTATATTAATTGTTCCAATTGTTCTACTCCTAAGCTTTTGGATGGAATATATCATTTAATTACTCACATTGGTAGTGTCATTCTCTCACCATCATTGCGTCTTGATAATGTCCTCTTTGTTCATACCTTTTAATTTAATTTGATTTTTGTTAGTGAATTAGTCAAGTCCTAACCTATCTCTATCATATTCACTAACGATTCTTGTGCTTTTCAGGACTGGTTATCAAAGAGAAAGATTTGATTAGGACACCTACATGAGGGACTTTACTACCTTCAATTAGCCTCCTTTTGCTCAGTTCAAAATTCCACCACCAATAATTTATGGCATTGTTGATTAGGACATGTGTCTACCAATAATTTGTGATCGTCCATCTGTCCAATATGCATGTTTTCCAAAGTTTTAATGTCAAAAGGAACATATAGGGGCACAAAAAGTACATTTAGAGAATGTAGAGACCGTGCTCAATTTTGGCCAATTTTTATTTTTTCATCATTTATTACTTTAAATGCATTTTAAATTATGTTTAGTATGTTTTGAATGTGGTAAACATACTTCTAGAGTTGTATTAGGGTTTTGGAAAGTTTTGAAAACTTTTTGAAAAGTTTGACTTTTTGGTCAACGGGAGACCCAGGATGAGGTTTAATGAGTTCGGGAATTCCAAAAAAATTTTAGAAAATATTATTTTTTGTTATGGGCCAAGTAAAATGTTTAGAGTGTTAAGGAAGTGATTTCAAAACCATTAGAGTTTTCAAAATTGAAAACGAAGGTCGGGAGGGTAAGTTAAGTGGCTCGGGGCCAAATCGGTCATTTCGCGCCCCTAGGAGCAACATAAATATCCTAACATTTGGGATATTTCATAAGCTATTGATCTCATTCTCTCTCTAGCTCACCACTTCATCTCTCTCCCTTCTCTCTAGATTTTAGAGCACTTAGGATGTGATTTGAAAGTTTTCAAAGAAGGGAAGTGCGTAGGGGACATCAAGGGCATCGGTTTAAACTGATCAAAGTCTCTGTTTTATGAAGTTGAAAAGGTTAGGATTTTAAAATTTGGATTCCAAGCTTGAGATTTGAGGCAGGGGTGTGAAATTCATCTTTGCTTTAATTCTATAGGTCCTTTAATTGTGACATGAAGGATAAATTCGACATTTGGTGAGATTAGGGTTTGATGTATATGTATATATAGTGAGATTAGGGTTTGATGTATATGTGTGCATATATATATATGTGTGTGTGTGTGTGTGTGTGTGTGTGTGTGATTTGTGCATATGTATACGTCTAACATGTTAGTTGAGGCTTATATACGTTGCATATGTGAAATTGAGACCATGAATGCTCTTTGATGAAATTGTGTTCATTTGATGAAAATGTGAAAGTCTGAGTTTCTATATAGAATTGTGCATGAAAGATATATTTTTCTTGAAAATGCATGAACATGATGTTGTTCATGAGATGAGTGGGATGACATTGTGACAAGCTTGAGTTGAGGAGAAAAATGCATTGCATTGTGTGGGATATGTGCATTTATGTGATTATGTGCACTATATGAAAAACGAGTTTTTGAAGCGCGACAACACTGAGAATTAAGATAAGGGGATGACCCCTAGGGTAAAAGACCCAAAACTTGGCCAAGCGGATGGCACATCCGTCGGAATAGTAAGCCAAGAAGCGTAAGCAGAGTTTGGGTGCCGAAGAGACCCTTACTATTGGAGTGATAAGCTAGTCCCCATTGAATTGATTTTTGAATTTATGTGACGTGAGTTATACATATGAATTACGACTTGCTCAATTTGATATATATATATATATATGTATATGCAATGAAATGTGAAGCATCACGTATGATTTATAAAACGTGATTGTTTATGGGTAAAAAAGATGAATAATTGTCATATAGACATATGGTGATTTCACATGCATGGTTGGTTGAATTATAGTAGAGTTGGGTGGATCGTTCCTATTGAGCCGCCGTGGTGCTCATCCCCTATTTTCAAAATCTTTCCAAATAATGCACCAATGGAAGATGAGGCATGATTGGCTTGTAGGACCTTTTGGAGTTTTTTTGGACTTTTGATATGTAGATAGATGTCTATGCCGGCTTGCGGCATGTGGACTAAGTAGAAAGCATTGTATTTACACTTGATTTACATTGGCACACTTTAGTTTCAAATGTAATGACCATATATGGATCATATGTGACTTTTGAAGTTGAAGGTAAAAATGTTGGTTTTGATTTCATTATGTTTAGACTTTAGATATGAATGCTTGAATTTCATGCCCATCTATGGAGGTAAACAACTCCCCCTTTTCATCTTTTGAAGATGTCATATTCTGATAAAATAGCCAGACAAGGCGAGGGTAATACACATTGGAAGCTATAGTAAACAATAGCTCCAGAAGTCTATCTCTGAATGCTTGCACTCCCCATTTCGTATCGACATGATCAACAAAGTCATCTACCATGAATGTAGTCTCTGGAGTAATTTTTTACAAAGCCCATTCCTCACGCACCACATCCTTAGCGCTCTGGACACGCTTCGGAGGTGGTGGCTTGGAGGAAAAGACACCTTCCTCGCCATTCATAGAAGGTAAAGTGATGGGTATTTTATTCAAGCACTTGGTGAGCACCGTAGGCCAATGCCAAAATTAAATCAATAGTGAATGTCTGATGTTGAACAAAACAGAATCGTCTTGCAATATTCAAAGTTGCTCGAGGTGTTGTGATCAATTGAATAAAGAACTACATGATGATTGGACTCACAAATTAGGGTTTAATTGTGTTTAGATAAACTGTAACTAGTGGAAGCAGATGTGCAAGGAGACAATACTGACTGGTGCGAGTGACGGATGCGCATATGCTGGTGCGTAGTGGCTCAAATAGAGGGGACCACTGATGCTTTGATGGGGGGTGTCGTTGCGCACACTGGAGGGCACAGGTGCACAGCTGGTATGCGCTGTTGTGCACTGGGGCTGAGGGATGCTGATGCGGCGAGGGGTGTTGGTGCGCAAGGAGATGCACTGATGCGCACGCTGGTGCGCGCTTCGGCGATGCGTGGCTACGCTGTGCGCTGGGGTGCTGCGACTGTGGGTGGCTGCGCTGTGAGAGGCGCAGGTGTGTGTAGCAATTGCGCTGGTGCCCAGTTGTGTGCTTGGTGCAGAGTTACCAATGACTGGATGCCCTGTTACGCGTTAGGGTTTGAATGGGGCTGTTGGTGCGCTAAAGAATTGAAGTGGGCTGTGGGCTTGTTTCTTGGTTCGCTACAAAGGATAGAGCGTAGTTGCACTTTCTGTGGCTTAGGTTCCTACGCAGGTGTGCCTTTTATGCAGTAGGTTGATGCAATTACTGTCTCCAAGTACGCAGATGCGTTCTAATTGGCGCTACTGCCCTTGTTGTCCAGTATACTCTTCTTGAAAAACCTATAATTGCGCATATGCATTCTTGGAAACGCTTTTGCGCTTATTAACTAGTATGTTTACCTGAACTCTGCAGCAAACAAATTAAAAACATCAACACATAAAAAAAAAAACTAACTGCACAACTCAACAAAACATCAACATCAGATAAAATAAATAAAGAATTAAACAAAATAAAATAAAATAAAATAATAAATAAAAAAATTAATAAATAATAAAAAAAAATGAAACACTTTATACTAAAAAAAATATTTAACAGGATTACACTAAGTAAACTGGGTTTAACGTCCAGGTCGGACGAACAACAAATCTCACTTAGTCAAAATAGACGGGATTCGCCAACTCGACGACCTCCGTGTTCCCATTATTCACCTCATTCTCAATGTAAAGTTTTAATCTCTGACCATTCACCTTGAGGACCTTACCATCCTTGATATTTTGAATATCCACTGCGCTATGAGGGGATACAGATAAGACAACATAAGGGCCTTCCCATCTCGAACGAAGCTTACCCAAAAAAACTTGAAGTTTAGAATTATATAACCACACTTTTGCCCCGGTTCAAAAGACTTTCACATAATGTGCTGATCATGGAATGCCTTAGTTCTTCCTTTATAAATTTTTGCACTCTTAAAAGCATCATTACGCAATTCTTTCAATTCATTCAATTAGAGTCTACGGTTTGAGCCTGCTAATTGCATATCAAAATTAAACATTTTTATTGCCCACATTGTTCTATGTTCTAACTTGACTAGAAGGTGACAAGGCTTCCCATAAACAAGTCAGTATGGCGACATGCCAATGGGAGTCTTGTAAATTGTACAGTATGCCCAAAGAATATCGTTAAGAATATCGTTAAGTCTCAATGACCAGTCTTTCCTATCAGGCCGAACCGTTTTTTCTAAAAAAAATTTAATCTCTATTTGACAGTTCAACTTGCCCACTAGTTTGGGGGTGGTAGGGGGTGGCAACCTTATGAGTGATAGAGTACTTAAAAAGTAAATTTCTGAAAAACCTAGCTCCATCACTTATAATTGCCCTTAGTATCCCAAAATGACTGAAAATATTTTCTTGAATGAACTTAATCACCACTTTGTGATCATTCGTTCTGGTAGCCACCGCCTCAACCCATTTCGAGATGTAGTTGACCCCAACTAGAATATATTCAAATATAAAGGAAATTGGGAATGGTCCCATAAAATTAATGCCCTAAACATCAAATATCTATACAACTATTATAGGGTTAAGTGGCATCATATCTCTCCTTGTCATGGACCCTAACTGTTGACATCTCACGCACGCTCTACAAAACTAGTAAGAGTCCTTAAAAATTGAAGGCTAGTAAAAACCACATTGTAGAACCTTAAAGGCAATTTTTCGAACACCGAAGTGCCCGCCACAGGGGGAACAATATTTAAACAAGTTAGGGTCCTCCCAATAATAGGACTTAACCGGGGCACAGAAATAGTCTTTTTCATGTTTGAACCAATGTGAAGGAATTTTACCTATTACTAGGTAATTCACAATATCAGCAAACCATGGTTCCTTGTCATGAGTGATTGCAAATAGTTGTTCATCTGGGAAGGAATCACATATAAGAGGTGGATTGCATATTGACTCGACGAGAATACGAGAAAGGTGGTCGGCAACTACATTCTCGTAACCCTTTTTATCCCTAATTTCATAATCAAACTCTTGTAACAAGAGAATCCATCTAATGAGTCGGGGTTTGGTTTCCTTTTTGGTCAACAAATGTTTGAGAGCAGCATGGTGATCGGCATCGAATGTTGCGCATTCTAGCCTCTTAAGTCATGTATTTATGTTTGGAAGTATAATTTCAATAAGGGGAGCTAGTGAGTTGAAAGGGTATGTGCCTTAATATATTCAGAGTTGGGTTATGCTACATGAGATGACTGCTAGTTCACTTTACACGAGGGAGCTAGAGTTGGTTATTTTGAGATATGTTGATGTGAATTATGTGTGGGGACCATTGATTTAAGTTATGGAATTTGAAAGTTTGAAATTATTCTTGAATACAAGTTTGCAACTATGTATTGTAATCTTCATCTTGGATTAATGTTGAAACAGAATTTTGAATGTTTGTGGGTAACATTTCTGAAAACCCTCACAAGACTATACTAGTCCACTAGGGGGAACCTAGGGGTTTAAAGGCTTATTGCATATGCTAAATGCAATCCTTTCTCCCACGAAAGTGGAGTTGGATAGTTTAGTTAGTATTTAGTAGTTTCTTTTGTTTTAGTTTTGTTTTAGTTTTGTTTTATTCTATTGCTAAGGGACTAGCAATATGTAAGTTTGGGGGTGTGATCAGCATCGAATGTTACGCATTCTAGCCTCTTAATTTATATATTTTATTCTCTTAGTGATAGATTATTTTGTGATTTTACTCTGTTTTAGTGTTTCTGTATTTTTAGGGCTTTAATGACTATTTCAGTTAAAACCATAATTTTGGGTTTTTAAAGAAGACATCCAAGATGGTTAGATGAAGCCTACTTCAAAGGGAATCATTCAACCATTTATTTCAACTCAAATCAGCCCAAGGAAGAGGTCCAAGAGAATTACAGCTGCTTAAGAAGGTTTCGGGCCTGAAGCCTAAATCTGCGCATAATACAGTCTTAATCCCGTTTTGAAAAATGGACCAAAAGTCTTATTTTTGAGCCTCAAATCGATATAATTTTCACGTAAAGTTAAACGAAATTTGATTCTGCACACTTTTGTATTTCACGAAAATTTCGTGAATCGGACTTCTAGTGGGTCAAAAGTTGGGCCGAAGTCAGCAGAAAAAACCCACCTGATTAGTGCTGCGGGAAACCCTATTTATTCCTAATTGGATTAGGACTTTGGTGTATTCTCTTGGAGAATAAAGTGAAGACTTGGAGGCTGAGTTGAGGGAGAGATTACAGAGATTGGAGAGTCTGAGAGGGCTGAGAAGAGAACAGAAACATATTTGCAAAGTCATTGGAGAACGAAGTCATACGCGTAATTCATGAAGATGATGTCTTCTTCCTCAACAGTTGAAGCTTCTTCTTCTACCATGAGCGGCTAGTTCATCCACTAGGGTTTTGATGTAGCCCTAACAAAGTATCAATGGTTTGATTGTTTTAATTATTGGGAACCTTTATATACTGCATAGATTGTGTAATTCAGAGGATTCTTATTATAGAATTGAGCAATAAAAGTCTTGTAAATTCAGTTTCAATAATTTCTTATCTTGTCTTAGATATTTAGTTGTTGTTACTGAACTCAATCTCTCTTGTTTTCTGTTATCATGAGAGCGATTATTAGACAATGGTAATCACTGAATATGTTATTAAGAGCTTTGATGGATTATGCCTAGAGAAGATGAACCATACTGCACCCTAGATTAGAGTAGTTAGGCAGATGGCCCATGCCAATCGAAGATAGTCCATGGCTTAGTCTTAATCATATATTATCTTCTTGACGGATGAAAGTGAGCTTGTAGCCACCGACACCACTTATGCATGATGTAATTCCCCATAGTTGATTCAATTGACCATTGATTGTGGAGTTAGTGGTGAAGTCAAATACCCTAGATTTCTCTCATATTATCTTCATTTTCTATTTACTTTGATTTATTTTATTTTATCTTTTTAATTAGTTTAAAAATCAGAATTCTTTTCTTTATAAATTTAATTAGAATTAATTCCATTCCAACTAGTCAGACCATAATCCCTGAGGTACGATACCCCTTTTGATAGCCCTATTCTGCAAGGAATTCATTTTATTGCGAAGTGTGGAAATTTTTAATTGATATACTTTTTGAGTCACACTCACACATGAACCAATTTTTGGCGCCGTTGTTGGGGATTATCTATTTGATTGATTGGATTGTACAGAATTAATTTTAATTGAATTTTTAGTTTAGGATTTTTTTTTATATTTTGCTTTTGATTTTGTTTTTGTTTATTTTGTATTTTTTTTTATTATTTTATTATTATTATTTTTTTTAGATTTTTTTTTATTTTGCTACTAATTTGTATTATTTTTGTTTTCTTTTGAGGGACTTCAATCACCATACCATTGAGCAAGAGGAAGAGATTATTGACATCATGGCTGGTGTGCGTGATAATAATGAGGACAACAATATTGTGCCTAATGCTGTCGTGGAGAGGGCGAGACTTCTTAGAGATTACTATGTCCCAAAGACATATAATTCGCTAGCTGAATTTCAACTGCCTAATGTTACAGCACAGAGCTATGAGATCAAGCCCAGTATCATTCAGATGTTGCCATCCTACTTTGGGCTGACTGATGAAGATCCGTATAAGCACTTAGATGATTTTATAGAAGTTTGCTCAACAACAAAAATTCATAACTTCTCTGAAGATGTTTTCAGGATGCGACTCTTTCCATTCTCTCTAAAGGAGAAGGCCAAGTATTGGTTCAGATCTCTACCGGCAGGCTCTATCACTACATGGACTCAAATGCAAAGTGAGTTCTTGAAGAAATATTTTTCGATAGGGAGGACCAATCAATTCAGACGTGCTATCATTGGTTTCTCTCAATTTGAGGGGGAACAATTTTATGAGACATGGGAGAGATTCAAGGACCTTCTTAGGAAGTGTCCTCATCACCAAGTTCTAAAGTGGCAGTTAGTGCAGTGTTTCTATGAGGGGTTAATAGAGAGTAACCGACAGATGGTGGATGCATCATGTGGGGTACTTTTATGTTAAAAAGCGAAGATGAAGCATGGATTTTGTTCGAGAACCTTAGTGACAATTCTTTACAGCGTGTGTCTTCATCTCGTTCGAGCAGAGCATCCAATACAAGGAGGATAGCTAATATTTTTGATCTTGATTCTACAGATGCTATGTCTACCATTATGGATGTTGTGGCACAAAGAATGGTGCAACTCATGGCAACTGGTCAAAATTCTAATCCATCTTCAGTAATTCAGCCCACTTTTCAGCCTCAAAACTATGTTCCTCCACAACCATATGAAGCACAAGTTCCTATGCCACCAAAGAGTTCGGCTCTTGAAGATAAGATGATGCTTGCCCTAGCAAAACTTGATAAGCTTGACTCTATTGCTGAAGTACTTCAATCCACTGCTCAATTGGTACATTCTCACTCTCAATCAATTGCCAAACTGGAATCTCAGTTTGGACAACTTGCCAATGCCTTGACTAAAAGAGAAGAGGAAAAGCTACCAAGTCAACCCATTGCCAATCCTAGAGGGATGCATAATTTTTTGAGCAAACCACATCTTAAGGAGGTTCAAGCCATCACCACTTTGAGAAGTGGAAAAGTAATTGATAACAAGGTGGAGGAGAAGAAGAATGATCAAGAAGAGGTGCTCATGAGTCCAATTACTGAAAATTTATATGAGCCCAAGGCTCCTTTCCCACAACGTTTACAAGAAACATCCAAATTGGGGAAACAAGGGGACAAGTTGCATGACATGATAGAGGTATTTCGACAAGTGAAGATTAATATACCACTCTTTGATGCCATCAAACAGATTCCTCCTTATGCCAAATTCTTGAAGGACTTGTGCACTCAGAAAAGGAGATTAATGAGCCATGTTCCAAAGAGAGTCATGCTTCCACAACAAGTGAGTTATATTATCCAGCATTGCGCTCCTCCAAAGTACAAAGATCCAGGAGCTCCAACTATTTTATGCATTATTGGAAAACATCAAATGGAAAAAGCTCTTCTGAATTTAGGTGCAAGTGTGAATTTATTGCCTTACTCAGTTTTCCTACAGTTGGGTTTGAGAGAATTGAAGCCTACCACGGTGGTTTTGTAGTTTGCGGATAGATCAACCAAACAATCTCGTGGGATCATTGAAGATGTCATCATCAAGGTGGATAAATTCTATTTCCCAGTGGACTTCATTATTTTAGATACCGAGCCAGTGCATAGTCCGAAGAGGCACATTCCAGTCATCCTTGGTCGTCCGTTTTTAGCTACTGCTAATGCTCGTATTAATTGTCGAGCGGGGATCATGGATATATCATTTGGCAACATGAAGGTAAAATTGAATATTTTTAATGCCATTGAACATCCTCTAGATGAGAGTGAGTGTTTCTTCATGGATGACATTAATGATTGTTTGGAACAAATTACTTTATTTGTTCCATCTCAAGGTATTGAGAATTCCATTGAGGGGGTGAATGTCATATTTGATGTAGTGGCCATGAAAGAAAAGCCACCTTGGAGGATTTCGCTTGAGCCACTTCTCCCTATTTCTAACACTCCTTCGGTGCCATTATTAGAGTCTTCTCCATGGGTAAAATTGAAACATCTTCCGTTAAGGCGAAGAGATGTGTTTTTTGAAGCCAATGAGACCATTCTGGTCACTTTGAGTTTGGCACAAGGAAGTGAGGATCATATAGAGAGGATGAAGTTAAATATCCTCAAGCGACGTGGCATTGGGTGAACTCTCAATTGAAGTCGATAATCGTCTCCTACGGACGTTAAATTGTAGGTTTTGTATGTATTTCTATACTTTATTTGCTTTAGTTTTCTTTGATTTTAATTTTTGGTTTTAGTTTTTTTAAGTTTTCTTTCAATTCTAGTTGCGCTTTAATATTTTTTCTTTGAGTTTTTGATGTATAAGTTGCTTCCGGAGGATACCAAGAGGTATACCGAGGTATTTGGACTCAAGACGGGTGAAAAAACATGCTCTCGGTTGACCTTGGGCGATGGAGACTCAAAAATATCAAGTCCCGGTCGACCTTGGGCGATGGAGGGTCCAACAGGCATCCAAGGGGGGGATCGATCGCCCCATGACATTTAAACAAGATCCCCACCAGCAGGTGGGCGATTGATTGCCCACCTCATGGGGGATCGATCGCCCAAGCCCAAAAGTGGGCTGGCCGAGAATCCTCCTTATATATGGACACCCACTTCTCATTTGTTGCTACTACTTGCATCCTTGACCTCTTTGAGCTCCAATTCAAGTCCTACTTCAACCGAAAAATTAATTTCTTCAATTGGTGAGTATTAAACAAGAATTCAACCTTGATCATCATCAATATCAACATCAAACTGGATCAATAATCACTAGTTCTCAAAGGAAGTTCTCTCTTTTTCAAGTTTAACATCAAAGTAAGTGAAGTTTTTCTTTGATGAAATTGTGCAAATCTTTTTGAGGGCTTTTGAAGACCAAGTTTGGGGAATCAATTTGGTGTATTTACTTGTTCAATTTGGGTGGAAAAATTACCGAAAAGAGGAGGTTGAATGATACAATTTTATTGCGCACGCCAAGTGTTTGGTTTAATTCCTCAACCAAACTTTTTCTATTTCTATGGCACCAAAGAGAGCAAATCACCAAGGTGCTTCAAGTTCATGCAATCCTCACCGAGCGAAGCATGATCCAACCACTGGTTCTTCACGATTTCATCAAGAAGGTATTCATGAGCGATGACATCCAAGGGCTTTGAACTTTGAAACCACGTTTGACATCACCGAACTCTATGGTATGTTTCCCGAGACACGATGGGAGATTTCTGACATCCGTCATCCTCGGTCGGCATCAATTTTTGTTTCACTCTCTTCTACTATCTACCCGAGACTTGTCAAGGTATTTTATTAGAACTTAATGCCGAAACCTGATGAGCGAGATATGCTTATTTCTTTAGTAGATGGAACAGTAGTTCTGGTGGCTATGTCATCCATTGCTATTGATAAGTGTTCAATTCTATGCATTTGAACCCTCTTTATTGCATATGTTAGTTCCGTTTCTACGTTTACCAAGATATGTTTACAGTATTTTTGTATTTTTGATGTATTATAGGTCTTGTAGTGAAAGGAGCAAAGTTTGAGGCTTGTTGGAGTTGAAGAGAAAAGTTAAAAATTACAGCCAAGGCATCTCGATCAATCGAGATCTCGATTGATCGAGATCTCATTTCGATTGATCGAAATCTTGATCAATCGAGATCCAATCTCGATTGATTGAGATTCTGCAGAAGCCACTTGCCCACTTGCTCACCTGCTCTCCCACTTGCAACAAAATTCCCCTTTTTGCACTACTTAGGGGGATTGTCTGACTTGAACAAGACCCTTGGGGACCTTCTTGATATAAAGGGTGTATATATTGATATATATATATATATGGTGGGCCCCAAGGTTGAAAAAGGAGCCATAAAGCACAAAGAAGCCACATATCTCTCATATCTCTCATACACATCAGATATACCAAGAGAGACTTTCGGGAGAGGAGAAGAAGGAGCTGAACCAGACCTTGAAGCTCTAATTTCTCCATTAATGGAAGAGTGCAAGGCAACCATGAGCAACTAACTTCTCTACTAGGATGTTGGTTTCAACCCCTAGCCATGTAAACTTGTTCATTTTTGTAGCACTTGAGATTTGTAATTAAATGTTGATTATTTATCCTAGTGACCATGTACACTAATACATTTCTTTTATATATTCATTTGATGTTGAGTTTATTCTTGTCTTAGAGTAGATTCTTTCATGTGAATGCACAACATTTGCATATTCCACAAGAAGTGCAAATGATGGCTAGATAATGGTGTTTAAATGAATGTGTGGTGTTTGCTTGTATAAACCATGCCAAGATAAGGTAGTTTGGATGCATGTAGGTTCACTTAGAGTGTAGGGTAATTAGGTAGTTAGTTAGGTTGAAGAGCTATGCTTGTTGAAGATGGATTATGATAGGTTGGCACACACATTAATCTTTTGATATGTCATTGAGGTCACAAGCCTAATGACATTGTTAGGCATTTAATTTATGAATCCCATGCTTGCTACACTTAGGAACATGTGAATGGCTAGTGGTGGAAACCAACCCTAGTTCTCTCTCCCATCCTTTACTTTTTAATTTTATTGTTATTACATTCATGCAATAGTTTTATAAACAAAAATTCAAAACCCTATTTTTAGGATTAAAGTGGAAGTAATCTTTCTTTAAGACAATTGCGACTAGTCCTCGTGGGATCGATACCCTCTATATAGAATCGTATCTACAAAGATTCGTGCTCTTGCGAGTGGTTAAATTATATTTTGATAAAAAGGGCAAAATTAAGCTTACAATATAATTCGAGTTTAGCCACATCAAAATTTTTTTGGCGCCGTTGTCGGGGACTACGGTTTTAATTGTCGCCATTGAAAGATTAAATCTGGTTTAATTCTTAGGCTAAAAATTCTTCCATTCTTTTTGTATATATTTTGTTCTTATTGCTCAAATTTCTTGATTTTAGGTATACCACATAGCGGGCATCTAAAAGAATTGAAGTTGGAACCTTTTGTGAGTATAAAGTCTAAAATTAGTGGGTTTGAGTTCATTCATTTTTTTTTGTATATATTATTGTTTATTTGTCGTATTGAGGTGTTGTTCTACTATTAATGCATGCTAGGTAGACGGTCCTTGTCACTTCCGTTGCTTCCGTGTAATATTGAACTTGAAAGAACACTTAGACAACGTAGAGGAACCTCTAGGGACCCTATATTGCCTAGGACTGAAAACATGGACCCAAATAAAAGACAACCTCCCGGACTACCTCCTTTTAATCATGAACAACCACCTCCACCTCCACCTCCTTAAGGAGAGTTGCTTATGGACTTTTACCTTCCGACTACATTTGAAGTACCTTCATGTATTCAATTTCCGGATGTAGCGGCAACTCAATTCGAAATAAAGTCCTCCACCATCAATCTTCTTAATAGCTTCCATGGTCTCCCTAATGAGGATCTATACCGGCACTTAGATTACTTCCTTTCTGTGTGTTCCACCATTCGTGTACCACACTTTACGGAGGATGATTTAAAGCTGTGTATGTTCCCATTCTCCCTAAAAGATAAAGCTAGAAGTTGGTTCAATTCCTTAGAACCTAACTCAATCCATTCTTGGGCGGAGATGCAAATCGAGTTCTTAAGAAAATACTTCCCAATGGGAAAGACAAGTGATATCCGGCGAGCAATCACTGGATTCACCCAAATTGATCAAGAACAATTTCATGAGATGTGGGAGAGATTAAAAGATCTTCTTAAATCTTGTCCGCATCATGCTGTCCCAAAATGGCAACTAGTGCAAAGTTTTTACGATGGGGTGAGTGAGCAACATAGGCAAATGATAGACTCCGCGTGTGGGGGTGGATACCTTTTGAAAAGCCCCGATGAGGCATGGAAACTTTTTCAAACCCTTAGCAATAATTCAGCTCAACGCTCCTTGATAAGTGTTCAATTCTATGCATTTGAACCCTCTTTATTGCTTATGTTAGTTCTGTTTTTGCGTTTACCGAGATATGTTTACGGTATTTTTGTGTTTTTGATGTATTGTAGGTATTAGAGTAAATGGAGCAAAGTTTGAAGCTATTTGCAGCTGAAGAGGAAAAATCAGAATTGCAGCCAAAGGCATCTCGATCAATCGAGATGTTGATCTCGATTAATCGAAATCTCGATTGATCGAGATCTCATTTCGATTGATCGAAATCTCAATCAATTGAGATCCAATCTCGATCAATCGAGATTCTGCAGAATCCACTTGCCCACCTGCTCACCTGCTCTCCCACTTGCAACAAAATCCCCCTTTTTGCACGACTTAGGGGGATTGTCTGACTTGAACAAGACTTTTGGGGACCTTCTTAATACAAGGGATATATATATATGGTGGGCCCTAAGGTAGAAAAAGGAGCCAAAAAGCACAAAAAGGGCCATATCTCTCATATCTCACATATCTCTCAATATACATTAGACCATCCAAGGAGAGACCTTCGGGAGAGGAAGAAGAGGAGCTGAACCAGACCAAGAAGCTTCACTTTCTTCATCAATGGAAGGGTGCAAGGCTGCCATGACCAACTAACTCCTCCACTAGGGTGTGGTTGACACACCTAGCCATGTAAACTTGTTCATTTTTGTAGCACTTGGGGATTTGTATTTAAATGTTGATTATTTAGCCTAGTGAATATGTACACAAATACATTTCTTTTATATATTCATTTGATTTAGAATTTATTCTTGTCTTAGAGTAGATTTTGTCACTTGAATGCACAACATTTGCATATTCCACAAGAAGTGCAAATGATGGCTAGATAATGGTGTTTAAATGAATGTGTGATGTTTGCTTGTATAGACCATGCCAAGACAAGGTAGTTTGGATGCATGTAGTGGTCACTTAGAGAGTAGGGTAATTAGGTAGTTAGTTAGGTTGAAGAGCTAGGCTTGTTGAAGATGGATTATGATAGGTTAGCACACACATTGATCTTGTGATATGTCATTGAGGTCACAAGCCTAATGACATTGTTAGGCATTTAATTTATGAATCCCATGCTTGCTACACTTATGAACATGTGAATGGCTAGTGGTGGAAACCACCCCTAACTCTCTCTCCCAACTCAAACTCTTTAATTTTATTGTCATTTCATTCAAGCAATAGATTATAACCAAAAATCCAAAAACCTGTTTTTAGAATTAAAGTAGAATTAATCTTCCTTTAAGACAATTTCGACTAGTCCTCGTGGGATCGATACCCTCTATATAGAACCTTATCTACAAAGATTCGTGCTCTTGCGAGTGGTTATATTATATTTTGATAAAAAGGGCAAAATTAAGCTTACAATTTAATCCGAGTTTAGCCACATCACTCCTCCACTAGGAAAGGGAAGGCCACCCAACCTTTTAGAGGAGTGCATGAAATTTCACGGGTAGATGAGGTTGCCATGCAAGTAGAAGCCTTATCCCGAAAAATAGACCTAATCATAAAAAATGGGCTGCCTACTCCAAACCAACCTGTTCAAAATCAGGAAGGGTGTTCGTTTTGCTATAGTACTTCCCATTTTGTGCGAGATTGTCCTATTGCCGGTCAATCTCCCCATTATGCTCAAGAGCAAGCGAATGCCTTGTACTCTAAATAGATGAATGATCCATATTCAAACACGTACAATCCTGGTTACAAAAATCATCTGACTTTTTCATGGAAACCTCAAGAATCAAGTCCCTCTTTTCAAGGGCAAAATTCTTTCAATTCCCAATCTCAACAGCCTCATTATAGGCCAAATCCTCAACCTTACCATCAAAGATCCAATTACCAACAACCACCACCTCCTCCGAGAAGCCAAGGCTTTGAGGAAAGAGTGATAAGCAATCTTGAGGCCAATACCCGCTTATTGCAAACTCACTCTCAATCAATCTCTAAGCTTGAAGCTAATGCTCAATCTATGGCTAGATTAGAAGCTCAAATCGGGCAACTAGCTAATGCCTTGAATAGAAGGGAGGAAGGTAAGTTGCCGAGTCAACCGGTGGTGAATCCTAAGGGTGTTTAAAATGCTACGTAAGTGTGCATTCATATGCGTTTATGGGTCGTGGTGAGGAAATAGGGAAAAAGTGGTCTCATCACTTGGTTGGACCGATGTTCTTGGTGGTGCATTCTTAAATGGTCTCATCACTTGTAGGATCAATGTTCTTGGTGGTGCATTCTTAAACAGTCTCATCACCTGGTAGGACCGATGTTCTCAGTGGTGCATTCTGAAATTATCTCATCACTTGGTAGGACCGATGTTTCTCGGTGGTGCATTCTTAAACAATCTCATCACCTAGTAGGACCGATGTTCTCGGTGGTGCATTCCAAAATTACCTCATCACCTAGTAGGATCGATGTTCTCAGTGGTGTATCCTTAAACGGTCTCATCACTTGGTAGGACTGATGTTCTTGGTGGTGCATTTTGAAATATTCTCATCACCTGGTAGGACAGATATTCTTGGTGGTGCATACTAAAATGGTCTTATCACCTGATAGGATCGATGTTCTCAGTGATGTATTTCGAAATTGTGTGGGAAGTCTCTCGGTCACATGGTTGCTTAAGAATCATGTTAGGGTTCCGGGTTGAGTCCGAGAGAGAGACACGTGTATGGTTAATGCTTTCATTCTAAATTGTGAAGCATGGTATGTGTTTAATGCATTCATATATATATATTCATTATTGTGAATGAACATAATGTATGTTGAATGATACATGTAATGTGGTGACATGGATTTATGTAGGTCGTGTCAAGTCGACACTTAGGTAGGTTGGGTATCTCTACTAAGCTGCAGTGGTGCTTACCCCTTTATTCTAAACTCTTTTTACAGATAAGACACCGATGAAGGATGGGATTTAAGTGTCCAAGTGAAACTCTAGTAGCATTTTGCTTTTTTTTGGATATTGTTTATATTGTGGCTATCCGTGCCGGCTTGTGGCACGACACTTCATTTTGATGTTGTGGTTATATTTTGGACAAATGTAACTTATGTGTATGCTTGGACTATGAGCTTGTTAAATATGATAAGACAATGGGTTTGTTCATATAGTGCTTGTTAAGAGCATTTGGTTTCATTTGATGAGCTAATTGATAAGTAATGAATGTTGCACATTCAATGCCCCTAAAATTATATGAATTAGTGTTTTAGTAATATTTCTTTTATGTTTTTATTAATAATTTTAATCTTTTTATAATTTTAGGTGATTAAGGGTAATTCTGATTAATAATGGTGGAAATCGAGCTACAGATGGTGCTCATTTAGTAAGAAGCTGAAGCTTAACCCATGAGAGATATGTTTATATTGAAGATCCAAACTAAACAGACTGAAGAAATGGGCTAGAAATGAATTTAAATGAAGAAAAGGAGCACGGGGCTATTCATATTGAAGATTGGGCCAATTCAGGCTTAAAAAATTGTGGACCCATTTTGGTATTCAGACCATAACTTCGTACACAATTGTCAAAACGACCCAAATCTCATAAGGTTGAAGGAAATTCAAGTCTGTACAATTTCATATTTCATGAAAATTTCCTAAAATAGACATTTATGGCAACTTTCTGCCCTATTTGCACAGCTGCCACTTTTTGTACTCAAATGCCACTTTGTGAGGCGTAGGTGTCACTTTCTTATGCACACTTGCCACTTTGGGAGGCTAGGTGTCCCGTTTGTGTTTTCTTCACTGAATAAAAGAGAGAAAAGGGAGAAAGCTAGGGTATTCTGGAGTGGAGAAACACAGAGAGATATACAGAGGTGATTCGTGATGATTCAGGCAAGAAGATGGCGATTTCATCATCATTCAAGCCTGGACATCTGATCATGAGCTGCTAAAACATCATTCTGGGGAAGTGACGTAACCCTAACCTATCTTTCAATGTTTTAGTTGTATATTAATTTGAGAATGACTTAAATTGTGCATTGATTGTATAACCAAGACTTACACAATAGTTGTGCTATTAGTTGAATTTTAATGGATTATTTCATTGCATATTGACTATTCTTCTTATATAATGAATGTAAATTTGCATGATTAGGATTGGTTCTTTTCAATTTCTGTGATTCTGTTAAGATGGGTTATAAACTAGTTTTCACAGACCGTTCAACTTATAGTTTTGATAATTCGTACTAAGCAAAGATGGGTTATCATATCATTAGTTAGTCAGATGTATAGGCCATGCTAAGTGAAAACGAGTTATGCTTAATTGTGTGTTGAACGAATTCTCTTGATAGAACTGAATTGGGCTTGTAGCCATTCTTTTTTTTAATACATAAATTAAATGTCTCAGATTAGTACAATTATCATTGTCAAAAGGTTAGTGGTGACGTCAATTCCCAGGACCTTCCCTTCCTGATTAAATTTCGTAAAATAGATTTACAAATTGCTTTAATTTTCTCAATTAAATTGAAGATCAAACATCAACAATTATTTTCCAATGATTTTAGAATTAATTCAAAAACTAAGTAACATAACAATTCAACCTTGCAAGTCCTTAAGGTTCGACACCCTCTATATAGCCCTGTTCTATGAGGACTCGTTCTATATAGTCGTTGCCGGGGACTTGCTTGAATGATTTTGGTGCCTAGTCTTAAAAATTAGTTTTAATTTAATTGTTAAGTTAGGATTTTTCGTTATTCTTTTCTGATCCATTTCGTTTATTTTATTTTATTTTTCGAGTACAGGTGCTTTTAGTTACGAACCGTGAACGGAGGAGTGGAATTTATCGTAACTCTCTATAAGCTTTTCATATTCAAAATACTTGTGCTTGTTTATTTTAGTTAGGACTTTGCTTTCATTTGTTATCAATTTTTTTATTATTATTTTATTTTAGTTTCTTAACTTATTTATTTTATTTTATTTATTTATTTGTTCATTTATTTATTATTAATTCTTAGTTCTTACTTGTCGTATATGTTGGGTCGTCAGTCTCTAGACACACAAATAGTCCCATATAACCCTGAACTTGAAAGAACCTTACATGAACAAAGGGGAGAAATTATGACAATAACATTTATCTGAAACTGAGACTGAAACTATGGCTGAGAACAATCTTTGAGCCCTCAAGGAGCACTTCGCTCCTGGCGCATATACATCCCCATCATGCATGCAATTGCTTAATGTCACAGCAGTAAACTATGAGATTAAGTCTAGCGTTATACAAATGCTCCCATCTTTCTATGGACTTAATAATGAGGATACGTATAAGCATCTTGATCACTTCTTAGAAGTTTGTTCAACTGTTAAAATTCAAAAATTTTCTAATGATACTTTACAGATGCATCTTTTTTCCATTCTCTCTAAAAGATAAAGCTAAAAACTGGTGGAATTCATTAACACTGAATACGATCACCTCTTGGGCACAATTGCAACAAGAGTTCCTCAAAAAATACTTTCCAATAGGGAAAACAAATCAAATGAGGCGATCCATTACTAGTTTTTCCCAAATAGAAGGGGAGTAATTTCATGATACATGGAAGAGATATGGTGATTTACTTAAGAAGTGCCCTCATCATGATATTCCTAAATGGCAACTTGTACAATTTTTTTATGATGGGCTAATTGAGTCATATAGGCAAATGGTAGATGCAACTTGTGGGGGTACATTCATGTTTAAGAATGAGGATGAGGCATAGACATTGTTTGTGAATCTGAGTGAAAATTCCACATAAAATGATTTTGCGGGTCGAGTTAGAACAAGTAGTTCTCACAAAACTAGAGGAGCGTTCAAAATAGGCACATCACTCGATGTCTCCACCAAAGTGGATGAATTATCGAGAAAAGTTAATCAACTCATCACAGCTAGTCAATTTTCGACCCCTACTCCTATCTTATAGGAAGGATGTGGTATATGCACTAGTCCATCACATTATTCCACAAATTGTCCCATGTCGGGGCAAATTTCTGAATCCAATCCAGAACAAGTTAATGTTGCTTTCTCTAGACTTGGAAACAATCCATATTCTAATACGTGTAATCTAGGTCTGAGGAATCATCTAAATCTCTTATGGCATAGTCCATCTCTAAACAATCCTATCCCTCTGTCCCAAAGACTAATCCCTATGTCAGGTTTTCAGTCGAGTCGTCAATCTGCTTGTCGTTCTTCTAATATGCCCCAGAATCAATATTATCATCAAATTTCCCAGCCTCCACCTAGGAATTCAGTGTTTGAGGAATAAGTGTTAGCGGCATTAGATAGACTTGACACTCGCACTCAGTTACTTGAATTTAACACTCAATTACTTCATTCCCACTCTCAATCCAAATCCAAGCTAGAGACTCAAATGGGATAGCTAGCTAACACTTTGAATCGTAAAGAGGAAGGAAAGTTGCCAAGTCATCCAGTAACTAATCCTAGAGGGCAATATGCAATTGATGATGCCGCTGCCAGTGGCCATCATCATGAGTATGTTCAAGCTATTACCACCTTAAAGAGTGGGAGAGTGTTATATAATAAGGTGGAAGAGAAGAAAGAGGTTGAGAGTGAAGTGGGAAATGGTCCTAATCTAGATTCTAAATTAATAAGGCAACACTTTCTCCACCTACTCAAACTCTTGAGACAACAAATGAGCCCAAAGCTCCATTCCCTACAGTCTCAAGGAGTTGGCACCTTTTGGGAAACAAGGGGAGAAAGTGCAAGATATAATGGAAGTTTTTAAGTAGATAAAAATAAATCTTCCTCTCCTTGATGTTATAAAACAAATCCCAACATATGCAAAGTTCTTGAAAGATTTATGCACTCAAAAACGTAATTCAAGGGGTGGTGTCCCAAGGAAAATCTTTCTCACCGAGCAAGTAAGCTCGATTATTCAGCATAACACCCCCCTAAGTTTAAAGATCCAAGTGCACCCACTATATCTTGTGTTATTGGGGATGTTGGTGTTGATAGGGCACTACTTGATTTAGGAGTAAGTGTGAATCTTATCCCTTACTCGGTGTATTTGCAGTTGGGATTGGGTGAACTTCTTCAGCTGCAACAAGCCTCAAACTTTGCTCCTTTCACTACAAGACCTGTAATACATCAAAAATACAAAAATACCGTAAACATATCTCGGTAAACGTAGAAACGAAACTAACATATGCAATAAAGAGGGTTCAAATGCATAGAATTGAACACTTATCACACCCCCAAACTTACATATTACTAGTCCTTAGCAATGTAATATTACAAAAATAAAATTAACTATCTTATACAAAAGTTTAATCATGCTCAGTCATCAACTAGATAAAGGGCGATCATCCGTTCATTTCTCATTTGGCAAATGCAACAAGTATTACAGAACTATGTGGTCATTAGCAAAAATGGACTTTCACAAGTTACAAATAAATGACGGTCCCCACATAATGGCCAGTCCGGACAAACATACCGATTCCGACCCCAAAATCCTCTTTGAAAAGTGAACATGCATTCTAACGCGTGGCTTTTGTCATATTTGGAGAAGAATAAGAACAAATCTATTTTAAGAGAAAAACTCATTGAAATGGTTCGACACAGCTGTTCATTATCACCTAACATTCATGATTGCTCATGTGAGGATGACCGTGCAATGCTTAGCTCTTTTTGCTTTCTTGTAAGCCCATGTAGCGGCATTGGGCCAATGACTCCCAAACCAATTGGTTTTAGGGCATTAGGTGAAGAAGCACCCCTCGGACTTAATAACCGAGCTTACAAGGCGATGAACTTAAGCAAGCCACCCGCTTATTAATGCTCAACCTTGCACACTTATACGCGAACACTCTCTGCTTTGAGGCATAGAAATCCGATTTATTGAGTGAGAAGGCTTATTGCATTTATTTTATACTATTTTTTTTACAACAAACGAAAGAACTTATTCTTTAAGTTGTTCAGATAAAAATAGGAATTTACAAAATCCTCCATCAGACTTATACTCCACAATTTAAAATGCATGTGTGTGAATTTGTGCCATTAAGGACAAATTTAGGGCAAGAACTGTACGTGCTCATATTTGGACAAAAATGTAGACCGTTCTAGCCTACTATATAACTTGCAAAAGTGCGGGTATTTACAATGTTAAAGTTCTTAACTACCTGCTGCATTTACCTCGGACATTTATTCGAATGATCTTCCTTTTAAAAGTAAGACATCATAGCAAGCATGTAAAAATATTAAGAAAAGAAACTTGCTCTACAATGACAATCAATATAACGACTGAACATTGCATGCATATGCAAGTGGTATAGCATACCGCACCCCCAAACTTAGACGCAACATTGTCCTCAATGTGTGGACAAGAAAAGCAAGGAAATATATTACCGGAAGTGCAGAGCGCGACAAAAATGGTAATCCACCAGTGGCGGTCATCCTGCAAATAAGAAAAACCTGCACGGAACACCAACTGGATACCACGAGCATTAAATGGAACAAAAAGTAGATAAATAGAACATAATGAAATAAGAATGCACAAACAGACAATGCCAAAATCACTGCATATCTAAGGGTCTGAACTGGTGTTTCCCAATTGTCTAAGAGGTCTATGCGATAAGATATTGACTATCCAGGCACGCTAACGTATAGCATGCAAAGGGGCTGCCCTTCTTTATTAACGTCATACTGCGTTGAAGCAATCTCAACAGTATTGGGAATTTAAACCAGGCGGTAATAACCGGAAATCATCAACTGAATCGCATATAATAATTAGGCAAGTGGTACTACATACATAGTCAAAGTATAGAGAGCAGTGATATGGGTAGAAAGCAAAAATAAAGACAGGAAAGAAAACACAGGATAAAAAATAAAAATAAAAACTGTATTCCATAAATATAAAAATGAGTTCAGTACAAAGCGTACATGCAGCTGAAATACTCATAAAAGGAAAGAAAACATGGCCAACATGGCGTATAGAAAAGCAAAGAAAGAAAATAATTGAAAATAAAACATAAAGGACAAATAAAAGCAGTTACTCGAGGGCGGGTGGTGGTGGTGGTGGCTCGGTGGGAGTAGAAGTGGAGGTGGAAGCTCGACCTGCGAACAGAAACTGCAGGTCCTGCCAGAAGGCTTAGAACTCGTCTAAAATTGCCCTCTGGCCTTGTGCCAGAGATGAAATGTCCGATCGGATGCCCTCTAGCTGACTCTGCTTCACCTGGACGTGTTCCTCAAAACCCTGCTGGAACCGCTCAACATCAGCTGCGAGGCAGGAATAGCCAGTCGCCAGGATGTCGTGCCACTCTGCAGTAATATCCATCTCCTCCTCCTCCATCTCCTCATCATCGGATTCACCCTCTGCACGCTTTCCCTCATCCATCTCCATTGGGGCATCCATATCTACATCATTTGGTGGATCACCCTGGTGGTCTTGTCACTCTAAGTGTCGCCGCACCCTCTCCCACTGAGTAGATGTGAAACGGGTGGGCGGTGCCAACTGAATGTCAGTATCACTGACCGGTATACTGGCACGACTGAGAAAAGCTGTGACTAGGAAAGGAAAGGGAAGCCGCCAACTCGCTGCTCGCCGCATCCTCTTATTGATGAGGCTGTCCCATACCTTGAACATCTGCCCCCATATCAGCGATGGGACAGAAAACCACGTGCCCGTGTGGAAAGCGTAAAGGCAACGGAGGAGGTCGCCTTTGCGCTCTGCCACATGCTGGAGGGGACACGCGTTCTTGATGAGAACGGTGTCCAGGAACCATAATCTGTTAGGGCACATCGATTTGGACGTGCAGTTGTGACTGGGCGTGGTAAACGCCCCGCCACACATGTCCATCACGATGGAAAATAGTGTCTAGTCTGCTGGAAGCGCGGCCCTGTAAAGCGGTCGACCGTCCTGGTCAACCATATCTGGAGGTTGCTGGTGAGGGATGTCAAGCATCTGCGCAATCCGGCTCGGCGTAAAAGTGATCGTCGTGGTGACCACGACCGTCTCTAATGTGTCCGGCGCTGTGCAAGAGTAGGTCATGCGCTCGTAAAAGACCTGCACCAAGTGCTCGTGTGCCACATCAGTGGGAGGCACACACAATCGGTCGAGGCGATGCGTCCTGAGCTCGACGACAGTCCACGCGCTGTCGGGACGCCTCTCGAACTCTCCCAAGTCAAATATCTGCTCCGGGTGAAACTTCCAAGATCGGAAGGCTCGCCCGGGCACGTCTCGAATAGAACCGGGGGCATTCTTCACCCTCGCCATAGTCTCGGAGTAGTCTGCACTTATTCCAAAAGTTCATAAATAAAAAGAAAGTAAGAGGAATGCTAAACTAAGAATAAAAAGAAAAGAATAATAATGAAAATGAGGTCGTAGTCCATGGTGCTGACACATGAATTCAAAAAGTCGCTCTCAATAAGGCAGCATAAGTGGATGTAACCAAGACGAAGGTGCCGCGGTTACAAACTGTACAGTAACCATTCGAAGCAAAAATAACATAATATCTCACCCATACATGCATTCCTACCCCTGAAACTCGCAAAATCCCATTATGAATATCGCAAATGCACCATTCCAACCCAACATCAACCGTCTATGTATTTTACATCGTAAAACTATCAAAAATAGCAAGAAAGTACGCAAAAGATGGCCATGCATCACATACCTCAAGGTGAAGATGATGATCGACACACAAAGATGAAGACCCACTCGCAGCCGCAAAGAGAGGGACGTTCGAGTGCTAGCGGTGATCGCGGACGACGGCGAATGGCGGTAGATGGTCGGGGATGGTAGATCAAGCATGGGATGGTGGTTGGAGAAGCTCTGGATCGCTCGGGGAAAATGAAGAAGTCGGATGGTCTTTTGAAATGAGAGGGAAGCCCAACGGTTTAAATAATAGATCGGCTCACGTGCAGGCATCGCGTGCATCTCGATTGATCGAGATGTACATCTCGATCAATCGAGATTTTGATTAATCAAAATCCCACTTCGATCAATCGAGATCAGCTTCGATCAATCGAGATCCTTCTTCAGTGAATCGAGATTTTACTACGATCAATCGAGATTTTAATTCGATCAATCGAGATTTTACTTCGATCAATCGAAATCCCATTTTGATCAATCGAAATTTCGATCGATCGAGGATCTATCGAAGTGCTATCGAAGAATACTACCTCTCGGGACTTTGGACTTGGCAACTCTCTGCAATATTTTGATCAATCAAGACCGAAATCTCGATCAATCAAAATCTCAATTGATCGAGATCTCAGCTTCGATCAATCGAGATGCTCAAAAATAGTCAGCTTGAGTTTTTCTTTCATGGACTTGGATTTTTGGGACTTAGATACTAAATTGCTTAGATACAAAACTTACCTTGGATTAAAGGGACACCATGGAAGCATGATAGCTACCATGGCTTTGCCACCTTACATGTCTATGGCATGACGTTTGAATCGACTCACGAGTCAAAATATACGGGATCCGTCAAGGTGACGACATCCACGTATTCGGTGATAACTTGGTCATCCACGCACATTTTTAAGCGCTGCCCGTTTACTTTGAACAACGATTCGTCTTTCAAGTCCTTTAATTCCACCGCTCCGTGGGAAGCGACGAAAGTAACCAAAAATGGACCATCCCAACGGAAGCGAAGTTTTTCGGGGAACAAATGGAGGCGTGAATTATATAACTAGCCTTTTTGGCCCGGAGAAAATATTTTGACTCGAATATTACGATCATGAAAGGCCTTGGACTTTGCCTTGTAGATTTTAGCATTCTCATACGCGTCATGTCACAATTCTTCCAATTAATTTAATTGAAGCTTTCGATTAGATCCGGCCGTTTGCATGTCAAAATTAAAAGTTTTGGTGGCCCACATAGCTTTATGCTCCAATTCAACCAGAAGATGGCACGCTTTGCCATAAACCAACCGGTAAGGTGACATTCCAATGGGAGTTTTATATATAATTCGGTATGCCCATAATGTATCGTTTAGTAGCAATGACCAATCTTTCTGGTCAGGTCGAACGATTTTCTCAAGAATGTTCTTAATCTCCCTATTGGATACCTCTACTTGGCCACTAGTTTGAGGATGGTATGGGGTGGCTACTTTGTGTGTGACAGAGTATTTGGTAAGCAAGGTTCGAAGGAACCGGTTACAGAAATGTTTACCTCCGTCACTGATGAGGGCTCGAGGTGTACCAAACCGACTAAAGATATTCGCTTGAATGAACTTAACCACTACTGCGTGATCATTGGTTTTGGTAGCAACGGCCTCTATCCATTTAGATACGTAGTCCACCGCCACAAGTATGTACTCATGACCAGTAGAGGGTGGAAATGGTCCCATGAAGTCAATGCCCCACACATCAAATATCTCAATAATAAGAATAGGGTTAAGAGGCATCATGTCCTTCTGAGACATCGCGCCGAGGTGCTGACATCGCTCACAAGAGCGGCAGAATGAATATGCATCCCGATGAAGTGTTGGCTAGAAAAATCCGCATTGAAGAATTTTTGCTGCAATTTTCTTAGCACTAAAGTGTCCCCCACAAGCAAGTGTATGACAAAATTTGAGAATGCTTTGGAATTCACTGTTGGGTACACACTTCTGAATTATTTGGTCAGGGCAATATTTGAACAATTGAGGATCGTCCCAATAATATGATCGTGATTGGGAGAGAAAACGATCCTTCTCTTGCTTGGTCCAAGAAGATGGTATTTTACCGGTTGCCAAGTAATTAACCACATCCGCATACCAAGGGATACTCTCTTGAGAAATGACAAAGAGTTGTTCATCCGGGAAGGATTCACAAACTGGAATGGAGTTATGGAGGGATTCAACAAGAATTCTAGAAAGGTGGTCAGCCACCATATTTTCAGATCCCTTTTTGTCTCTAATCTCAAAATCAAACTCTTGCAACAAGAGTATCCATCGGATCAACCTAGGCTTGGTGTCCTTTTTGGCCAAAAGATGCCAGAGGGCAGCATGGTCTGAATAGACAATGACCTTTGAAGCTAATAAATAAGCTCAAAATTTGTCTAATGCAAATACTACCGTAAGCAACTCCTTTTCCGTTGTGGTATAATTGATTTGAGCATCGGAAAGGGTTTTATCTTTGTAGTAGATGACATGTGGCAATTTGTCTACTCGTTACCCTAAGACCGCACCCATGGCATAATCGGATGCATCACACATAATCTCAAATGGGAGAGTCCAATTTGGAGGGATAAGAATTGGAGCGGTTGTAAGCATGGTGCGGAGTTTTTCAAAAGTGTTAAGGCACGCTTCATCAAAGGTAAAGCAAGACTCTTTTTCAAGAAGGCGACACAAGGGCCGAGAGATCTTGCTAAAGTCTTTGATGAAACGGTGATAAAAGCCCGCATGCCCAAGAAATGAACGAATCTCTCTCACCATTGATGGTGGAGGAAGTTTGGAAATGAGTTCAACCTTGGCTTTATCTCCCTCTATTCCTCTCTTAGACACAATGTGTCCTAGGACAATACCTTCTTGAACCATAAAATGGCTCTTTTCCCAACTAAGAATTAGGTTGGTCTCTTGATATCGTTTGAGAACACGGGATAGATTTTGGAGGCATGATTCAAATGAAGGCCCAAAAATGGAAAAATCATCCATGAACACTTCCAAGAATTTTTCCACCATGTCCGAAAAGATAGACATCATACACCGTTGAAAAGTCATCGGTGCATTGCACAACCCGAAGGGCATGCGTCTATAAGCAAATGTGCTGAAGGGACATGTAAAGGTGGTTTTCTCTTGGTCCCTTGGGTCTATAGCAACCTGATTATAGCCGGAATATCCATCTAAAAAGTGATAAAAACTTTTCCCGGCTAATCTCTCCAATATTTGATCAATAAATGGGAGGGGGAAGTGATCTTTCTGAGTGGCTGAATATAATTTTTGATAATCAATGCACACTCTCCATCCCGTGGTGGTGCATTAGGGAACTAATTCACCCTTATCATTTGGTTGCACCGTAATACCGGACTTCTTTGGAACCACTTGAGTGGGACTAACCCACTTGCTATCTGAGATGGGGTAAATAATTTCCGCATCTAGTAACTTCACCACCTCCTTCATTACAACGTCCTTCATATTTGGATTTAATCGACGTTGTGCCTCTCTTGAGGTCTTTGCATCCTCTTCCAAGTGTATGCGGTGCATACAAATAGAAGGGTCTATTCCCTTAAGATCTGCCACACTCCATCCTATTGCTTCCTTGTGCTCTTTTAGCACCTTTATGAGTTCCATCTCTTGATCATTGGTGAGATTGGAAGCAATAATTACTGGAAGGGTCTCATTAGCGCTCAAGAAAACATACTTGAGTGTAGTCGGTAGAGGCTTGAGCTCAAGTTATGGTGGGAAAATTAGAGAAGGAGTTTGGGAAGTTTTGGACAAAGGAGGCAAGGGTTCTCTTGGAACTCTCCATTTAGGCACATCTATGACAGTAGTGACATCGAGCATGGAGTTGACTTCACAAATGGATCGCTCAATGTCAAAATCGTCACAGTTGAAATGATTTAGGCATGCCTCTAGAGGATCCTTAGAAAGAATAGAAGGAAGTGCTTCTTGAACAAGGTCTTCCACTATATCGACACAAAAGCACTCACTTTCATCTTCGGATGTGTGGTGGGAAGCATTGAAGATGTTCAAGCGGACTTTCATATTCCCGAAAGAGATGTCCATTACTCCGGTATGGCAATTAACACAAGCGTTTGCCGTGGCCAAGAATGGACGACCTAGAATGATAGGAATATGTAGATTTGGATTTTGAACTAGTTCCGTGTCAAGGACTATGAAGTCCATCGAAAAGTAGAATTTGTCCACTTGAATGATTACATCCTCAATTATGCCACGTGGTTGCTTCACCGAGCGGTCGGCAAGTTGCAACACAACTGTGGTATGCTTAAGTTCCCCCAAGCCTAGTTGTTGGTAAACCGAGAATGGAAGCAAATTGACACTAGCCCCTAAATCAAGAAGTGCTTTTTCAAAAGATTGATTTTTGATGGTGCACGAAATGGTTGGAGCACCTGGATCTTTGAATTTAGGAGGGGCTTGGTGTTAGAAAATGGAGCTTATGTGCTTAGTTAAGAGGACTTTATTAGGAGCATTATTCCTAGATTTGCGCTTTTGAGTGCACAAGTCCTTCAAAAATTTAGCATAGGAGGGAATTTGTTGGATAGCATCAAGGAGAGGGAGATTGATCTTTACTTGTTTGAAGATCTCCATCATGTCTTGGATTTTCTCTCCTTGCTTCCCAAAATGAGAAGGTTCCTTCAATCTTTGAGGAAAAGGAATCGGAGGTTCAAAAGAAGTGTCAAGATTTGGAATTGATGACGACACAACTTCACTTGCCTTTCCTTTTGGATTTAATGGGATGTTAGGCACATTTGGATTTAAAGGAAAAACATTTGGATTTAAATGGGATTCTTTTGGATTTTTGGGTTGCTCTTGGGATTCCTTCTCTCTTCCTCCCCTACCTTGGATTGATTGAACTTGCTCCAGAGGAACATTACAAGATGAAGATGATGGATCCTCAATCATATGAACACCCTTAGGATTCGCCACCTGTTGACTCGACAACTTACCTTCCTCCCTTCTATTTAAGGCATTGGCTAGTTGCCCGATTTGAGCTTCTAACCTAGCCATAGATTGAGCATTAGCTTCAAGCTTAGATATTGATTGAGAGTGAGTTTGTAATAAGCGGGTATTGGCCTCAAGATTGCTTATCACTCTTTCCTCAAAGCCTTGGCTTCTCGGAGGAGGTGGTGGTTGTTGGTAATTGGATCTTTGATGGTAGGGTTAAGGATTTGGCCTATAATGAGGCTGTTGAGATTGGGAATTGAAAGAATTTTGCCCTTGAAAAGAGGGACTTGATTCTTGAGGTTTCCATGAAAAAGCCGAATGATTTTTGTAACCAGGATTGTACGTGTTTGAATATGGATCATTCATCTGTTTAGAGTACAAGGCATTCGCTTGCTCTTGAGCATAATTGGGAGATTGACCAGCAATAGGACAATCTCGCACAAAATGGGAAGTACTATAGCAAAACGAACACCCTTCCTGATTTTGAACAGTTTGGTTTGGAGTAAGCAGCCTATTTTTCATGATTAGGTCCATTTTTCGGGATAAGACTTCTACTTGCATGGCAACCTCATCTACCGGTGAAATTTCATGCACTCCTCTACAAGGTTGGGTGGCCTTCCCTTTCCTAGTGGAGGAGCGTTGAGCTGAATTATTGCTTAGGGTTTGAAAAAGTTTTCATGCCTCATCGGGGCTTTTCGAAAGGTATCCACCCCTACATGCGGAGTCTATCATTTGCCTATGTTGCTCACTCACCCCATCATAAAAACTTTGCACTAGTTGCCATTTTGGGACAGCATGATGAGGACAAGATTTAAGAAGATCTTTTAATCTCTCCCACGTCTCATAAAATTGTTCTTGATCAATTTGGGTGAATCCGGTGATTGCTCGCCGGATATCACTCGTCTTTCCCATTGGGAAGTATTTTTTTAAGAACTCGATTTGCATCTCCGCCCAAGAATGGATTGAGTTAGATTCTAAGAAATTGAACCAACTTCTAGCTTTATCTTTTAGGGAGAAGGGAAAGATACGTAACTTTAGATCATCCTCCGTAAAGTGTGGTACACGAATGGTGGAACACACCGGAAGGAAGTAATCTAAGTGCCGGTATGGATCCTCATTAGGGAGACCATGGAAGCTATTAAGAAGATTGATGGTGGAGGACTTTATTTTGAATTGATTTGCTGCTACATCCAAAAATTGAATATATGAAGGTACTTCAAATGTAGTCGAAAGGTAAAAGTTCATAAGCAACTCTCCTTGCGGAGGAGGAGGTAGTTGTTTATGATTGAAAGGAGGTAGTCCAGGAGGTTGTCTTTCATTTGGGTCCATGTTTTCAGTCCTAGGCAATATAGGGTCCCTAGAGGTTCCTCTACGTTGTCTAAGTATTCTTTCAAGTTCAATATTACAAGGAAGCAAAGGAAGTGACAAGGACCGTCTACCTAGCATGCATTAATAGTAGAACAACACCTAAATACGCAAAATAAACAATAATATATACAAAGAAAAATGAATGAACTCAAACCCAGTAATTTTAGATTTTATACTCACAAAGGGTTCCAACTTGAATTCTTTTAGATGCCCGCTATGTGGTATACCTAAAATCAAAAAATTTGAGCAATAAGAACAAGATATATACAAAAAGAATGAAAGAATTTCTAGCCTAAGAATTAAACCAGATTTAATCTTTCAATGGCGACAATTAAAACCGTAGTCCCCGGCAACGGCGCCAAAATTTTGATGTGGCTAAACTCGAATTATATTGTAAGCTTAATTTTGCCCTTTTTATCAAAATATAATTTAACCACTCGCAAGAGCACGGATCTTTGTGGATACGGTTCTATATAGAGGGTATCGATCCCATGAGGACTAGTCGCAATTGTCTTAAAGAAAGATTAATTTCACTTTAATCCTAAAAATAGGGTTTTGAGTTTTTGTTTATAAAACTATTGCATGAATGTAATAACAATAAAATTAAAGAGTAAAGGATGGGAGAGAGAACTAGGGTTGGTTTTCACCACTAGCCGTTCACTTGTTCATAGATGTAGCAAGCATGGGATTCATTAATTAAATGCCTAACAATGTCATTAGGCTTGTGACCTCAATGACATATCAAAAGATTAATGTGTGTGCTAACCTATCATAATCCATCTTCAACAAGCATAACTCTTCAACCTAACTAACTACCTAATTGCCCTACTTTCTAAGTGAACCTACATGCATCCAAACTACCTTATCTTGGCATAGTTTATACAAGCAAGCACCACACATTCATTTAAAGTACCATTACTTAGCCATCATTTGCAATTCTTGTGGAATATGCAAATGTTGTGCATTCACATGAAAGAATCTACTCTAAGACAAGAATAAACTCAACATCAAATGAATATATAAAAGAAATGTATTAGTGTACATGGTCACTAGGCTAAATAATCAACATTTAATTACAAATTCCTAGTGCTACAAAGATGAACAAGTTTACATGGCTAGGGGTTGAAACCAACACCCTAGTAGAGAAGTTAGTTGCTCATGGATGCCTTGCACTCTTCCATTAATGGAGAAATTGGAGCTTCAAGGTCTGGTTCAGCTCCTTCTTCTCCTCTCCCGAAAGTCTCTCTTGGTATAATCTGATGTGTATGAGAGATATGAGAGATATGTGGCTTCTTTGTGCTTTATGGCTCATTTTTTAACCTTGGGGCCCACCATATATATATATATATATCAATATATACATCCTTTATATCAAAAAGGTCCCCAAGGGTCTTGTTCAAGTCAGACAATTCTCCTAAGTCGTGCAAAAAGGGGGATTTTGTTGCAAGTGGGAGAGCAAGTGAGCAAGTGGGCAAGTGGCTTCTGCAGAATCTTGATCAATCGAGATTGGATCTCGATTGATCGAGATTTCGATCAATCGAAATGAGATCTTTATCAATCGAAATGAGATCTCGATCAATCGAGATCTCGATTGATCGAGATCAACATCTCTATTGATTGAGATGCCTTGGCTACAATTTTTAACTTTTCTCTTCAGCTGCAACAAGCCTCAAACTTTGCTCCTTTCACTACAAGACCTGCAATACATCAAAAACACAAAAATATCGTAAACATATCTCGGTAAACGTAGAAACGGAACTAACATATGCAATAAAGAGGGTTCAAATGCATAGAATTGAACACTTATCAGAAGCTTTAGAAAAGAAATTAGATCAAGTTATGTTGGCCGATTCTTCTTCTTATTCTTTTTCCTCCAATCCTACTATTCCTAATCATACCCTTCATCCCACATATGATGTGTGTTCATTCTACTCTAGCCCTTCATATTATATAAAGGATTTCCCTCATACGGGACAATATCCCAAATTTTCACAAGAGCAAGCGAATGCACTTTACTCTAGGCCAAGTCAAGTGTCATACCAAAATTCTTACACTCCCCGATGGAGAGATTAAAACCAATTCCAATTTGAGATTGTGATTGTAGAATTTTTTATGCAACTTGATTTGATACCTACTTGACTCAAATTTACAGCACTTAGATACAAATTAGCTTTGGATTAGAGGGACTTCATGGATGCATGATAGCTACCATGGTCGTGCCACATTATACGTCTATGGCATGACATTAAAATTAGTTCATAAGTCAAACATGGTTTTAATCGTTGTCCGTTCACTTTGAAGAATGTGCCATCTTTAAGGTCTTTTAATTTCACCGTTCCATGAGGAGCAACAGAATTTACCAGAAAAGGTCCATCCCAACGGGAGCGGAGTTTTTCGGGAAACAAATGGAGCCTCGAATTATACAACCATACTTTCTATCCTGGAGAAAATGTTTTGACTCGAATATTGCGATCATGAAAGGCCTTAGATTTTGACTTGTAGATTTTAGCATTCTTATATGCGTCATGTCATAATTCTTCTAATTCGTTCAACTGAAACCTTCGATTAGAGCCAGTTAATTTCATGTCAAAATTGAATGTTTTGGTGGCCCACATAGCCTTGTGCTCTAATTCAACCGGAAGATGGCATACTTTACCATATACCAACCAGTAAGGCGACATTCCAATGGGAGTTTTATATGCAGTTCAGTAGGCCCATAGTGCATCATTTAAGCGTAATGACCAATCTTTCCGGTCAGGCCGAACTATTTTTTCAAGTATGTTCTTTATTTCCCGATTGGATACCTCCACTTGTCCACTGGTTTGAGGATGGTAGGGGGTGGCTACTTTATGAGTGATGGAGTATTTGGTGAGAAGGGTTCGAAGGAACCGACTACAGAAATATTTGCCTCCGTCACTGATGAGGGCGTGTGGCGTGCGAAAGTGACTAAAGATATTAGTTGACTGCATGGTCATTGGACTTGGTAGCCACAACCTCGATCCATTTAAATACGTAGTCCACTGTCACAAGTATGTACTCATGACCAACGGAGGGTGGAAAGGGTCCCATGAAATCGATGCCCCAAACATCAAATTTATCAACAATGAGAATGGGGTTGAGAGGCATCATGTCTTTGCAGGACATTGCACCGAGGCGTTGACATCGCTCACAAAAGTGGTAGAATGAATATGCATCCTGATGAAGTGTTGGCCTGAAAAACCTGCATTAAAGAATTTTTGCTACGGTTTTCTTAGCACTAAAGTGTCCCCCACACGCAAGTGTATGAAAGAATTTTAAAATGCTTTGGAATTCAATGTTGGGGACACATTTTTGAATTATTTGGTCGGGACAATATTTGAAGAGTTTAGGATCGTCCCAATAATATGATCGAGATTGGGAGAAGAAACGATCCTTCTCTTGCTTGGTCCAAGTGGACAGTGATGTGGTTTCAATTCTACTTAACCACTCGCAATAGAATGAGTCCTCGTAAGACAGGGCTATATAGAGGGTGCCGAACCTCAAGGACTTACAAGGTTGAATTGTTATTTTACTCAGTCTTTGAATTAATTCTAAAATAATTGGAAAATAATTGTTGATGTTTGATCTTGAATTTAATTGAGAAAATTAAAGATTTTTATAAATTTATGTTATAAAATTTAATCAGGAAGAGGTCCTGGGAATTGACTTCACCATTAACCCTTTGACAACGACAATTGTACTAATTTGGGATATTTAATCTATGCATTTAGAAAAGAATGGCTACAAGCCTAATTCAATTCTATCAAGAGGATTCATTCAACATACAATTAATCATAACTCGTCTTCGCTTAGTATGTCCTATGCATCTGACTAACTAATGATATGATAACCCATCTTCGCTTAGTACGAATTATAAAAACTCTAAATTGAATGATTTGTGAAAACTACTGTATAACCCGTCTTAACAAAATCACAGAAATTGAAAAGAACCAACCTTAATCACGCAAATTTACATTCATTCTACAAGAACAAAATTCAATATGCAATGAAATAATCCAATAAAAATCAAACTAACAGCACACTTGTTGTGTAACTCTTGGTTATACAATCAATACACAAAATAAATCATTCCCAAATTAATATACAACTAAAGCATTGAAATAAAGGTTAGGGTTACGTCACTTCTCCGGAATGATGTTTTAGCTGCTCATGATCGGAGGTCTAGACTTGAATGATGATGAAATCTCCATCTTCTTGCCAGTATCGTCACGAATCGCCTCTGTCTATATCTCTGTGTTTCTTCTTTCCAGAATACCCTAGTTTTCTTCCTTTCTGTCATTTTTACTTTGCGAAACAAAACCAAAGGGACACTTGGCCTCCCCAAAGTGGCAAGTGCACATAAGAAAATGGCACTTGCGCCTCACAAAGTGGCATTTGAGACCAAAAAGTGGCAGCTGCGCAAATAGGGCAGAAAGTTGCTGAAAACGTCCGTTTTAGGAAATTTTTGTGAAATATGAAATTGTACAGAATTGAATTTCCTTCAACTAACACGAAGTTTGAGTATTTTTGACAATCATGTACGGAGTTATGGTCTGAATACCAAAACGGGTCCAGAACTTTTTAGGCCTAAATTGGCCCAATCTTCAATGCGAATACACCCGTGCTCCTTTTCTTCATTTAAATTCATTTTCACCCCATTTCTTATGTCCATTTAGTTTGAATCTTCAATATAAACATATCTCTTATGGGTCAAGCTTCAGTGATAACTAAATGGGCACCATTTGTAGCCTGATTTCACCATTATTAATCAGAATTACCCTTAATCACCTGAAATCATAAAAAGATTAAAATTATTAGTAAAAACATGAAATAAATATTATTAAGACACTAATTCATATAATTTTAGGGATATTGAATATGAAATATTCATTGCTTATCAGACAGGATTTTTCTGGTTGCCAAAAAATTGACAATATTCGCATACCACGGGATACTCTCTTGAGAGACTACAAAAAGTTGTTCATTCAGAAAGGATTCACAAATTGGGAGGGAATCATTGAGAGTCTCAACGACAATTCTAGAGAGGTGATCAGCCACCACATTTTTTGTTCCCTTTTTATCTCAAATCTCAAAATTAAACTCTTGCAATAAGAGTATCCATCGGATCAGTTGGGGTTTGGTGTCCTTCTTGGCCAAAAGATGCCGGAGGGTAGCATAGTCAGAATAGACAATGACCGTGGAACCTAGTAGGTAAGCTTGAAATTTGTCTAAGGCGTACACTACAACAATCAACTCCTTTTTCGTTGTGGTGTAGTTGATTTGAGTTTCGAAAAAGGGTTTTACTTGCATAGTAGATAACATGTGGCAACTTGTCTACACATTGCCCTAAGACTGCACCCAAAGCATAATCAGATGCGTCACACATAACCTCAAACGGGAGAGCCCAATTTGGAGGAATAAGTATTGGAGCTGTTGTAAGCAAGGTACGTAGCTTCTCAAAAGCTTCAAGGCACGCTGCATCAAAGGTAAAGCAATACTCCTTTTCAAGGAGGCGACACAGAGGTCGAGAGATCTTCCTAAAATCCTTGATGAAGTGACGGTAAAAGCCCGCATATCCAAGGAATGAACGAATTTCTCTCACCGTTGATGGTGGAGGAAGTTTGGAAATAAGTTCAACCTTGGCTTGATCAACCTCTATTCCTTTCTTGGACACGATATGCCCGAGGACAATGCCTTCTTGAACCATAAAATGGCTTTTTTTTCAGCTCAAGATTAGATTTGTCTCTTGACATCGTGCAAGAACACGGGACAGATTATGGAGACAAGATTCAAATGAAGGTCCAAAGACAGAGAAATCACCCATGAACTGTGAGATATAAATTTGTAATTGGCATATATCGGTGATCAAAACCTGATTGATTGAGTTGTAATTTTTGTATTATTTTATATAATCGATCATCGACAACTTCGAGCTGACACTCAAGTGAATGGAAGTTGATAAATAAGTTAGAACACCATATAGTACAGGTAAGTATGGTGAGGACACTTTGCACTTTTTATTTTTGAGCCTATTTTAAAAAACTAAGGTTTAAATACAAAATTTAGGATTTTTCAAAGTAGGACCGGTCCCCAATATTTAGGATCGGTCCAACTTTTCTTGGCAGTTTAGTTTCTGTAGCTTTTTACAAAGTCCCACCAGTCCTCATTATTTGGCACCGGTCCCACTTAGTCCGTTCCAAATAGGAAATAGATTTTGACGAAAATTTTGATTCCTATTAGGTTTAAAACTTCTAGGAGAGTTCTATTTTGGTATTCAACTTTTTTTCCAAGTAGAATTAGAACTTCCTTGCCTATATATATGTATTCATATTTTCTCTACAAAACAAGCAAGTACTATATGCCTGAAACATGTTTTTAGGGAGAGAAAGTATATATAATATAATTAGGGCTATCTATTTTTAAGAACACACATCCATACTTCATGAGTGATATTTAGGATGGTGTTCTACTTCTGATTAGCTACTCAGAGACATCATCAAATCTATTTGTTGACCAAAATATTGGATTGATGGTTCTTCGGTTGCTTGCTTGCTAAGGAAGAAAGGTGACCAAATTGTACTACGAAGGAAACAAAATACTTGCTGGGTATTTTGGTTCTTCCAACAACCTTCTGTAAGGATCGTGACGTTAGCTAGAAGTATGCAGTAGTTGGACGTGTTGTCGCAATCATAAGCCTGAGGTGTTCCGCATCAGATTCTTGACAGAGTGAAGAGGGGTGTGAGTTTGAGACAGAGTTTGCTGTACTTTGCTTCATCATAGTGGATTGGTTTCCTGAGGCTTTTCGCCTCCCTCTGTGGTTTTTCCCACCTTGGGTTTCCACGTATATCTGGTGCATTCTTTTCTTTACTTGCACTTTAATTTATTTACTTGCTTTGTGGGATTACTTAAAATTTTAATTGGACTTAAAATTGAATTAATTAAAAATTAAGTAAACGAGCAAGTGATCCTATTAACCTCCCTCTAGGTTTTAAAGTAATTTTTGCAACCGCTTCTGCACCACGCAACTCAAAATTGGTATCAGAGCAGTGTTCCCTAATTTTTGAGTAGTTCCTTACGAAGTATTTTTAAAATCAAATTTTATTTTAGAAAATATACAGTAGTATATTTTATTTTAATAAGAAAGAGGGTGAATTAGTTCAACAATCTCATGAATGTGATGTGTTAAACTATAAGGATGACATAAATTTTTTTGTTAGAAAATATAGAAGATTCGTTAAGAATAAAGAGAATGAAAATTTTAGAAAAGGAAATTCTTCTAAATACAGAAGTAAAAATAATAAGGAAGATATTTTCATTGCTCTTATTTCTCATGTTGATGATGATACTGCTAATGATTCATTTTCTGATGCAGGTAAATCTGAAAGATGTGCCTCATTGAGTAAAATTGGTTCTGATGATTCAAATGATGAGAAAATTGATAGAGAACCATATGAAAGCAAGTTGCAAGAAGTCTTTGATGAGTTATTAAAGGTTTACAAGAAGCAGCAAAAGAGAAAGAAACATTGAAGAAAGAGAATGAGCAGAAGCAACAATTGATTGATGATGAAAAAAATGTCAATCAAAATCTCCTGAATAAAGTGAAATATGAGAAAGAAACTTTGAAGAAAAAGAATGAAGAACAATTGAAGTTAATTGAAGAGAATAAAGCTGACATTCAAAATCTTCAAAGTAAAGTAAAGTTTCTCGAAAGCGAGGTAAGTCAAGCTATTTCTGCCAACGATGTTATTATTGCTAAAATTAATTTTCTTGAGCCTGAATTGAAAAAATCAATAGAGAAATTAATTGCTTTTACTTCTGGGCAGATTAAGCTTGATAGCGTGATTAGTGTTGAAAAATCTGTAGGAGATAAAACTGGATTAGATTTTGTTGGGTCATCATCTAAGCAAAAAACTATTTTTGTTAAACCCAAGAAATTGAATGTGTTTGAACCCAGACCTAAATCTCAAGTTGAGTCTTTGCTTGCTAAAATCGTGTCCAATGTGCTTTATTGTTCTTTTTGTGGTAAGAATGGACATAGTCAACACTATTGCTATAAAAAGAGGAGACATTCTAATTCTGATTTTCATGTGCATAATTATTTTGCTAAGAATATGGTTCATACTAAAAAGTCACATTATTGGAACAAACCCAAAAATTCTCAAGCTAAAAAGAATTCAAACAAGAAAAATGATGTTTTTGTTTCTCCACAATACTTTCCTGATAAATTGCATGTTAAAACTATCTGGATGAAAAAGGAAGATTTGGAAAAGTTTATGTCTGTTGATACTATGGAATTTTTTCCTAATAGGTCGTTGGGTGCAAAACCCCCTAACTAAGTCACTTGGACTTTTGATGGTCATGGATTGAGCTTATGTTCATTATTTGTTTTTCATTGGACCATATATTTTAGGTTAGGATATGTTTTTTTTTTTTTTTGTAATAATCATATGAGATTATGAGAATCATATTTTTCTGAGAAGTAATGTGAATTCCTTATATTTCTTTTAAATTTCATTTGATTTGTGAATGCATAATTGGGACACTTAGTTTGTCAATGAATGAAGTACTTGATTTTATGATCTAAACATTGATGACCAATGTGCTGTATTTATATCTTTTTAGAGGTAAATCTTCTGAGTCCATACAATTTGTGCACTAGTCCAATTATGAGAGAATTGATTGAAAACTAATGTGAAGTTGACTAGAATTTATTGTATGAGTAGCATTGAAAGCTTAAATGGTCAATGAAAAAAAAAACAATGATGAAAAAAAATATGTTTTTATTCAACATGAAAAAAAATGAAAATTTGCTGAATATCTAAGACAAAAGGAAAAGGCTACCTTCGGGATATGTTTGTAACTTCCACTACAATGTAAATTTCCAATGAGATATCTTTAAAATTAAAGAGTTTTTTTGAGAAAAATAGTTGGCTGCCCGTAAGCGTGAAAGCTACCGTCTTAGAAACAAAATAAATTTTTTTTTTGAATGATTGATCATGTGTAGTTATATTTACTTATTATCCAATATGTTTTAGAAGATGAATCAAAGGAATTTGATTAATTTTTGATGAAATTGGATTTCACACACACACATGAATTTATTAGATGAATTTTTAAATTTTTATAAATATTTGTATGTTGGAAGTTGTGTCATGATCATGAATTTGAGAACGAATTTTATAGATGAATTATGGGTTTTAAAATCTTGCATTTATAAATGTTTGAAATTTTTTAGAAATTTTAGAACTCATATCATTCTCTGGAAAATGTGCTCTGATCATTCTCATGAGATTATTCATGTTTTATTTTTATTTTCTCTTGAAAAAATTTTCAAAAATCCAAAAATATGTTTTATTTTGATTTTATGTATATTTTTCATACATTGTGGGCTTAATTGATAAATCAAGTTGAGATGAGGTATATTTAGTGAATTAGAGGTCCAAAGTGTAAATTTTCATAATTCACCAAGTTGGACTAGTCCCAAATTTTGTGCACCGGTCGCACTTCTGTAGGTTCTGAGGAACCGAAACAACTAGACCAGTCCCCAAATATTAGGATCGGTCGCACTTAGCGGATGTCTAGTTTTTGTAGAATTTGTGCGCGCACCTTGCTCGTTTAAGTAACCCACCCCTTATACATGCGGGCACACACCTTTTATCTCACTCACACTCTAACTCTCAACTAAAGCTATATATACACTCTCATACACTCAAACACTCAAGCACTCTCTTCTTCTACATTTCTTTTGGTCGAGTGATTAATTGGTGGATTGTGATTATATAATTTGAGTTTGTGTTGATTGATTGTGGACTTGGTGATATTTGTGCAAAAAAATACCTTTGAAATTTGAGGTTGATACCATTGCACACAAGGTGTTCGACACAAGGTGTTCGACAAAAGGCCCCAATGGAACTTTTAGCTCTATTTTTCTTCAACTTGCATCAATCATCAACCTACCTTGTGCTACATAATCTACATAATTTTTGTTGATATTTGTGATTGATTTTGGATTGAAAATAGTGGAGTAGATTATCTTTGGAGGAGTTGAGTTGATTTTGAAGTAATTAATCAAACAAGTTGTGCTCATTTTATTTTTAAATCTTGCTCTCGAAGTGTTTGACAGAATTCTTTAATGGAGCTTGTGATCTTGTTTATGCTTCCATTCAGTGTAGCTCTAATGGATGATTAAAGAGCTAGGTTAGTATTTTTAAAAGTGACAATAATGTTGATTTGAAAGACATTGGTTTGGAGTCCTTATATGATTTGGATGACATCTTTTTATTTGGATGTTTTATTTTTTACAACCAAAGTATTTGACATTATTATTGAGGTGAATACAACTGTTATGTCTCAAGTAGTTGATGTTCTTGATCTTACCAGGTGGTATTATTTTACAATATTTGAGAAAAAATCTTGGTAGACCACCTATAGAGGATAATGATTCGAGCCTTATCCTAATGCATCTTTGCTAATGGACATCACTCATTCTCCTACATAATTGATGATAACTAGTTTTTCGACTTCGATGCTTTGATGATTTACGACTAGTTCATCTGTTTGCTAGGTTTATGACTTAGACTTATTTATTTTTGGATACACATAGTGTCTTTGATTAGGTTGAATGTTTATTCTATGGATACCATATTTGTGCTTGGATCATACTTTTGTGGACTTTGATACAAATTTCAATGGATGGAGTTACATGTTCAAGGATATCTTTTTGATAGATGTTGATATCTAGTTTTTAGAGTTCATGATGATGATGAAGACTAGGTCTTGATGATAGACTTAGTTATGTTTTGCTAGACTTTGAATAGTTAATTCTATTTTGTTTAGGTTTGATGCTTGATCTTGTTATGATCTGTTTATTCCATCAACTGATATGTTTTGGATATTTATTTGATCAGTGATGATGATTTTTTTCTTCCTTATTGTCTTATTCTCTCTATGTACTTCATGATTTATCTGTTTACATAAATCTCTTGGTTATTTCTTTGTTAATTTGTTACAAAAAGGGGGAGATATATTTATTAGATATTTTTGAATATTTTTTATTAAGGGGGAGAATATTCATGGAGATTAAGAGGGAGATATTGATATTTATATTCATGTTTATATTTATTTATTAAGTTTTTCACAGGTTTTGTTGTTTAAGAGATGTGCAGGTACAGTAGGTTTTATTCTAACCGTATTGAACACACATGTGAAGCTTCTGATGATTAGATTTTTATTTCTATGTATTTTTGGTCAACATTGTAATCTAATTTTTCCAATGGGTTAGGTTCTAATTGTCTAGGTGGTTTTGTCACGAAATTGCCAAAGGGGGAGATTGTGAGATATAAATTTGTAATTGACACACTTCGGTGATCAAAACCTGATTGATCGAGTTGTAATTTTTGTATTATTTTATGTAATCGATCATCGACAACTTCGAGCTGACACTAAAGTGCATGGTAGCCGATAAATCAGTTAGAACACCATATAGTACAGGTAAGTATGGTGAACACTCTGCACTTTTTATTTTCGAGCCTATTTTGAAAAACTAGGGTTTAAATGCAAATTTTAGGATTTTTCAAAGTAGGACCGGTCCAACTTTTCTCGGCAATTTAGTTCCTGCAGGTTTTTACAAAGTCCCACCGATCCTCATTATTTGGCACCGGTCCCACTTAGTCTGTTCCAAATAGGAAATAGATTTTGACAGAAATTCTGATTCCTATTGGGTTTGAAACTTCTACGAGAGTTCATTTTTGGTATTCAACTTATTTTTCAAGTAGAATTAGAACTTCCTTACCTATATATATGTATTCATATTTTCTCTACAAAATAAGCAAGTACTATATGCCTGAAACATATTTTTAGAGAGAGAAAGTATATACAATATAATTAGGGCTATCTATTTTTAAGAACACACATCTATACTTCACGAGTGATATTTAGGATGGTGTTATACTTCTGATTAGCTACTCAGAGACTTCATCAAATCTATTTGTTGATCAAAATATTGGATTGATGGTTTTTCGCTTGCTTGCTTTCTGAGGAAGAAAGGTGACCAAATTGCACTACGAAGGGAATGAAATACTTGCTGAGTATTTTGGTTCTTCCAGCAACCTTTCTGTAAGGATCGTGACATCAGCCAGAAGTCTACAGCAGTTGGACGTGTTGTTGCAATCATAAGCCTGAGGTGTTCCGCATCAGATTCTTGACAGAGTGAAGAGGGGTGTGAGTCTGAGACATAATCTGCTGTACTTTGCTTCATCATAGTGAATTGGTTTCCTAAGGCTTTTTGCCTCCCTCCGTGATTTTTCCCGCCTTGGGTTTCCACGTATATCTGGTGCATTCTTTTCTTTACTTGCACTTTAATTTATTTACTTGCTTTATAGGATTGCTTAGAATTTTAATTGGACTTAAAATTGAATTAATTAAAAATTAAGCAAACGAGTAAGTGATCCTATTCACCCCCTCTAGGTTTTAAAGTACTTTTTGCAACCGCTTCCGCACCGTGCAACTCACATGAACACTTCCAAAAATTTTTCCACCATGTCCAAAAAGATAGACATCATACATCGTTGAAAAGTTGCCAGCGCATTGCATAACCTAAAGGGCATGCGTCTATAGGCAAATATATTGAATAGACATGTGAATGTGGTTTTCTCCTAGTCTCACAGGTCTATAGCCACTTGATTATAGCTGGAATATCCGTCTAAGAAGCAATAGAAACTTTGACCCACTAGCCTCTCTAGGATTTGATCAGTAAATAGGAGTGGGAAGTAATCTTTCCTAGTTGTTGAATTGAGTTTCCTATAGTCTATGAACACTCTCCATCCCGTGGTGGTGCACTGAGGAACTAACTCACCCTTGTCATTTGGTTGCACAATGATACTGGATTTCTTGGGTACTACTTGAGTGGGGCTAACCCACTTGCTATCTGAGATAGGGTAAATGATTCCCGTATTTAGCAATTTCACAACCTCCTTCATTACAACATCTTTTATATTTGGATTTGATCGACGTTGTGCCTCTCTTGAGGTCATTGCATCTTCTTCCAAATGTATGCGGTGCATACAAATGGAAGGATCTATTTCTTTTAGATCAACAACACTCCATCCTATTGCTTCCTTGTGCTCTTTCAACACTTTGAGGAGTTCCCTCTCTTGTTCATTGGTGAGATCGGAGGCAATGATGATTGGAGCCTAAGAAATCATACTTGAGAGTAGCTGGTAAAGGCTTAAGCTCAAGTTATGGCAAGGATATGAGAGAAAGAGTTTGGGAAGCATTAGACAAAGGGGCAAAGGTTATCTCGGTGCTCTCCATTTAGGTGAATTCATGATAGCCATGGCATTGAGCAGTGAATTGACTTCACTTATAGATTACTCAATGTCATAGTCATCACAGTTGAAGTGCCTTAGGCACACCTCGAGAGGATCCTTGGAAAGAAAGGAAGGAAGTGCTTCTTGGAGAAGATCTTCCACTACATCAATGCAAAAGCATTCATTTTCGTTATCAGATGTGTGGTAAGATGCATTGAAGATGTTCAATCAAATTTTATATTCCCGAAAGAAATGTCCATTACTTCAGTGCAGCAATTAACACAAGCATTTGCCATAGCTAGAAATGGTCGACCTAGAATGATTGGAATATGTCTATTGGGATTTTGGACTGGTTCCGTGTCTAGGACTATGAAGTCCACCAGAAAATAAAACTTGTCCACTTAAATGATCACATCTTCAATGATGCCACGTGGTTGCTACACCGATCGGTTGGTGGGTTGCAACACTATTATGGTGGGCTTAAGTTCCCCCAAACCTAATTGCTTGTAAACTGAGAAGGGAAGCAAGTTGGCACTAGCCCTTAATCAAGAAGTGCCTTTTCAAATTCTTGGTTACCGATGGTGCATGAGATAGTTGGGGCACCCGGATCTTTGAATTTATGAGGGGCTTGGTGTTGAAAAATTGAACTCACTTGCTCAGTTAAAAAGACTTTCTTGGGAACATTGTTCCTGGATTTACGCTTTTGAGTGCATAAGTCCTTCAAGTATTTAGCATAGGAGGGAATTTGCCTGATAGCATCAAGGAGAGGGAAATTGATTTTCACTTGTTTGAAAATCTCTATCATGTCCTGAATTTTTTGTGAGTTGCGCGGTGTGGAAGTGGTTACGAAAAGTTTTTTAAAACCTTGAGGGGGGGTGAATAGGATCACTTGCTCGTTCGCTTAATTTTTTATTAATTCAATTTTAAGTCCAATTAACCAAACAATTAAAAGTAAGTAAATAAATAAAGTGCAAGTAAAGAAAAGAATGCACCAGATATACGTGAAAACCTAAGACGAGAAAACCACAGAGGGAGGTGGCACGCCTCAAGAAACTAATTCACTATGATGAAGCAAAGTACAACAGACTCTGTCTCAGTCTCACACCCCTCTTTACTCTGTCAAGGATCTGATGCGGAACACCTCAAGCTTATGATTGTGACAATACGTCCCACTGCTGCAGACTTTCGGCTAATGGCACCACCCTTACAGAAACGTTGCTGGAAGAACAAAAATACTTAGCAAGTATTTTTTTCCCTTCGTAGTGCAATTTGGTCACCTTTCTTCCTCATCAAGCAAGTAAGCGAAGAACCATCAATCCAATGTTCTGATCAGCAATTAGATTTGATGCAGCCTCTGAGCACCTAATCAGAAGTAGAACACCATCCTAAATATCACTCGTGAAATATGGATGTGTGTTCTTAAAAATATATAGCCCTAATTATACTGTATATACTTCCTCTCTCTAAAAATATTTTTTCCAGGGCACACCTGTAGAGAAAATATGAATACATATATATAGGCAAGAAAGTTCTAATTCTACTTGGAAAAGAAGTTAAATACCAAAATAGAACTTTCCTAGTAGTTTCAAACCCAATAGGAATCAGGATTTCAGTCAAAATCTATTTCCTATTTGGAACAGGCTAAGTGGGACCGGTGCCAAATAAATAGGACCGGTGGGACTTTTTGAAAACTTGTAGAAACTAAACTGCCGAGAAAAGTTGGACCGGTCCTAAATATTGGGGACCGATCCTACTTTAAAAAACCTTAATATTTTCATGAAAACCCTAATTTTTGAAAATAGGCTCGGAACTAAAAAGTGCAGAGTGTCCTCACCATACTTACATGTACTATATGGTGTTCTAACTGATTTGTCGGCTTCCATGCACTTGAGTGTCAGCTCAAAGTTGTCGATGATCAATACAAAGAATAATCCAAAAATTACAACTTGATCAATCAAGTTTTGATCACCGAAATATGCCAATTACAAATTTATATCTCACATTTTCTCTCTTTGCTTCCTAAAATTAGAGGGTTCCTTTAATATATGAGGGAAATGAACCAGAGGTTCAAATGAAGTGTCAAGATTTGGAGTAGGTGATGACACGACTTCAATTGATTTTTTCTTTTGATTTTGTAAGATTTTGTTCACATTTGGATTTAGGGGAGATACCATTGGATTTTTGAGAGAGTCTTTTGGATTTTTAGGATGCTCATGGGTTTCCTTGTTCTCTTGCTCAACCTTAGAGTTTATGATTCTACCACTCCTTAAGGTGGTGATTTATTGAACGTGCTCTAGAGGAGCATCATAAGATGAAGATGAAGATGAAGGATCATCAATCACGTGAACACCCTTCGGATTTGCGACCAGTTGACTTGACAACTTTCCTTCCTCTCTTCTATTCAAGGCATTAGCTAGCTACCCTATTTGAGCTTCTAGCCTAGCCATAGATTGAGCATTGGCTTCAAGCTTAGAAATTGATTGAGAGTGGGACTGCAATAAGTGGGTGTTAACCTCAAGATCGCTTAGCACTCTTTCTTCCAAGCCTTGGCTTCTCGGAGGAGGTGGTGGTGGTACTTGGTAATTGGATTTTTGGTGATAAGGTTGAGAATATGGCCTATATTGAGGCTATTGAGATTGAAGACTGTAAGAATTTTGTTCTTGATAAGATGGACTTGGTTATTGAGATTTCCAAGAGAATGCCGGATGATTTTTCTAACCAGAATTATATGTATTTGAATATAGATTATTTATTGGTTTAGAGTACATGACATTCGATTGTTCTTGAGCATTATCGGGAGATTGACCAACCATAGGACAATCCCGCAAGTAATGTAAAGTGCTATAGCAAAACGAACACCCATCCTGGTTTAGAACATGTTGGCTAGAAGTAGGCAGCCCACTTTTCATGAGTTGGTCAATTTTTTGAGTAAGGGCCTCTACTTGCATGGCGACCTCATCTGACCTTGATAGTTCAAACATTCCTTTACTAGATTGGGTATTTTTACCTTTTCGAGAGGAGGAACGTTGAGATGAGTTTTCACTTAGACTTTCAAAAAGTCTCCATGCCTTATTCGGGCTCTTAAGAAGCAATTTCCCCCCCACAGGAGGAGTTTACCATTTGTCTATGTTGATCTCCCAATCCATCATAGAAGCTTTGCACTAGTTGCCACTTTGGGACAGCATGGTGCAGACATGACCTTAAAAGCTCTTTCAATCTTTCCCACGTCTCATGAAATTATTCTTGGTCAATCTAAGTGAATCCAGTGATTGCTCGCTGAATATCACTTGTCTTTTCCATTGGAAAGTAATTTTTTAGGAATTCTTGATACATTTCCCCCCAAGAGTGGATTGAATTGGGTTCTAAGGAATTGAACCAATATTTAGCCTTATCTTTAAGAGAAAATGAAAACAAACGAAGCCTCAAGTCATCTTCTGTGAAATTTTGCAACTAGAGGGTTGAACAAACTTCAAGGAGTCATTTAAATGCTTGTACGGATCTTCGTTTGGAAGTCCATGGAAATAATTACGAAGGTTGATGGTGGAGGATTTTATTTCAAAATGATTCGCTGCAATATTTGAAAATTGAATGCATAATGGCGAAGAATATGTAGTAGGAAGGTAAAAGTCCCTAAGAACTTCCCCTTGAGGAGGATTATACGGTGGTAGACCGGGGGGTTGTACATTGTTTGGATCCATGTTCTTAGTCCTAGGCAAAATAGGGTCCCTAGAGGTTCCTCTACATTGTCTAAGTGTCCGTTCAAGTTCAATATTACACAGAAGCAAAGGAAGTGACAATGACCGTCTACCTAGCATGTATTAATAGTAAAACAAAAATTATGTATGCAAAACAAAGAAAATCCAATCAAATGCAAGATTTTTAGGTAATATACTCACAAAAGGTCCAAGCTTGAGTTTTGAGATACACGATGTGTGGTATACCTAAAGTTAAACAAATTGAGGGATAAGAACAGAATATATACAAAAAGGATAAAAGAAATTCTAGACTAAGAATCAAATTAGACTCAATCTCCCAATGGCGACAATTACACCATAGTCCCCGGCAACGGCGCCAAAATTTTGATGTGGCCAAAATTGTTTTCCTTTTGTAGCTTACTTTTGCCTATCAAAATATAATTTAAACCACTCTCAAGAGAACGAATCTTTGTAGATATGGTTCTATATAGAGGGTATCGATCCCACAAGGACTACGTGGGTGAATTGCAATGTTGAGAGAGTACTTCCAATTTAATCCTAAAAACATAATTTTTGGTTTTGATTTAAAATTATTTCGTAAAATGTAAAAGAATTAAAAATAAAGAATTTGTAAAGTTGAGAGAGCTAGGGGTGGTTTCCACCTCTAACCATTTAACATGTCCAAGTATGTAGCAAATGGGAATTTCTAGAATTATATGCAACATAATGTCATTAACTTGTGACCTACAATGACATATCAAAAGATAAACATAATTTCCAACTAAACATAGCCCATCTTCAACAAGCATAGTCCTTCAACCTATCTACTTATCCTAATTTCTAAATGTACCTAAGTGCATCCAAACTACCCTATTTTGGCATGGGCTATATAAGCAAGAAACATCACATTTCATTAAAAACTATTACAAAGCCATCATTTATATTTTTTGTGAAAGTTGTAAATGTTGAGCATTCAAAATGAAATATTTCTATTCTAAAACAAGAGGAAGAAATGACATCAAATGAATATATTAAAGAGGTTCACAAATTTTATACAAAACACTAGACTAAGTAATCAACATATAAATATAAATCCCAAAGTTGCTACAAAATGAACAAATTACATGGCTAGGGGTTTCACCCACACCCTAGATGGAAAGTTAGTTGAACATAGGAGACTTGCAATCCTCCATGGACAGAGATATGAAGCTCCAAATGGTCTAGTTCAGCTCTTCTTCTCCCTCCCCAAAAATTGGTATATCTCTTGTTCAAAACATGCATATATGTCTATCACCAAGTGTCCTTGGGTCCTGCCATGCCTATATATTTATAAAATCCACCTAATATATATATGTTCCTTTCACATATCTCTTTAAAGTCAGAAAATCCTCCAAAAGGACATGCAAAGGTCATCCTTGGAGGCAAGTGGCAAGACAAGTGGACAAGTGTCCAACTTGCAGTCTGCAGAATCTCGATTGTGCAAAATTGAGGTTTCGCACAGTCGAGATTTTGATTATCTAAAATGGCTATTTTGCACAATTGAGATTTTGATCATGCGAAATCAGCATTTCGATTGTGTGGAATGCCTTCTCCAATTTCTTGATTCATTCACTTCCACTGCATTTGGTCAGAAACATCGATCTTTTTGGGACAAAACCTAAAATTCAACAAAAGCACAAAATAGCATAAAAATACCTAGGTAAACATAAATACGAAATCAACATATGCAATTAAGAAGGTTTAAATGTGCAGCATTGAACACTTATCACTTGCACATCTTGGAAAGCTTGCATTGTTTCATGTTGAAAGTCCCCAAAATTGGCCCTTAAAAGAACCACTATATGTCGATCTTCGTCGCCAGCGAAGTTGCTACTAAAACAACCAATTGCAATCAGACCAGGAAAAGACAAGGCTTTGATACCAATTGATGGAGAGAAGCGAAAGCTGTAAAATGTTCGTGTATGAACAAGACTAGCTTTGAATCCACAAAGTTAGGAGAAAACATAAACAAAAGTTGTAGTAGAGAAATCTGTTATTGTATTGATAATTGAATGGTTAATCTGCTTTTACAATACATATATTTATAAGAAAAAAAACCTTAGCACTTTAAGAAAACTAACAGTACAAGAAAACCTAATAAGGAAAGGAAACATATTTCCAAAAAGAAACTAACACTAAAAATAAGCCAAAAGTTTAACTTTCTCTAGAAATTATGAGAAAATGAAGTAAGAAACATGATCACTAAATATAAAATTTTAGCTGAATCCAAGTTCATTTAGGGCTCAAACAAAAATTCTGAAATAATCAGCAATCATCCTATAGGACGAAAAAAAATGTGATTTTCGAGTGCTAAACAAATGTTTCAGCCAACAAACAACACGGGCCTTAGCAAAAGCTAGTGGGCCTTTCTTATTGGGTCGTTTTCTATTAAATATGGATCTCGTTGAGTAAAAAAATGTTTGTCAAAGGTTATGTCCTACATCAAAAACCCTTGTTAATTTAATAAATAATTTATCACCTTCAACCTCTCATAATGCTCCTCTGCAATACCTTGCGACGTATATTTTTGTAATTGACAATACCTTTCAGAGTGATTATGAAGTTCTACACCAACCATGCAAATGTTCTTTAGAGGGATGAAGCTTGAATCTTCAAAAGAAGGCATCAATGGTCTAAACAATGATTTGATCGATTGAAGTTTTTGGATGGTTCCAATTGCATGAGTACATTTTTGATCAAGTATAAGAGTCATGTAGTTCAGGTAAAGTGGTGAGAATACATATATTTCAAATTGGGTGGTTCCGATATTGAAAAATAGGGTTTTTGAGCATGTTTTTGAATATTCAAGGTTGCACCAGTCTACAGTTTAAGCTAGGCCAGTCAATGAAGTCTCAAGACCTCGAATTCTATAGGCCGAAGTCTGGGCCATTCTAAGGAATAGCTTTTACCAGTCCAAGCCCTCTGATGGCAAATTTTGGCTTTGCAACACTCTTATTTTGACTGGGACTGGACACTGAAATTTTTCAAAATGTTGGGACTTATTTCTAATTGATTTTTAACTTATTTTTTTAAAGAAAAATTAGGATTTTTAACATCTATAAAATATCATATGATTTCTCTCTCAAAGGGCTTTTAATTATGCTTTCAATAGACAAAAACATTATACTTTAGAGAGAGCAAGTGTAAAGATATTTTTCAATAGAGAACTTTATTTTTCTTTTTATATTTTTGAGAGCACAAACATATTCATAAGTGATTTAGTTTGGCTCTCTTTACTTGATCAATTATTCGAAGGCTGCTTCAAAGATTTCTTCTTAATCAAGTTACTAGACTGGTTTCTTCTACATCTATTTGTTGGTGAGGAAGGAGAAGAAGATCACACTACAAAAGGAAAAGAATACTTGCTAGGTGTTTGTGTTCTTCAAGTTATCCTTCTGCAAGGATTGTGACGTTAGTTAAGAGTTTGCAGCAATTGGACAAAGGAGTTGCAAGAGTAAGCTTGAGGCGTTCCACTTCAAGTTCTTGTCAGAATGGAATGAGTGTGAGTCTGGGACAGAGTCTGTTGTACTTTGCTTCGACAATAGTGGATTTGGTTCTCCGGGGCTACAAAGCCTCACTTGTGATTTTTTCCCGATCTAGGTTTTTCAAGTATATCTGGTGCATTCGTTTATTTTACTGCACTTTATTTTATTTACTTGCTGTGTGGGATTACTTTAATTTTTAATTAGACTTAAAATTGGATAATATGAAAGATTAAGCAAAAAACGATTAAACCTAATCACCCCCCTCTAGGTTTTAAAACAAGTTTTCACAGCTGCTTTCGCACCGTGCAACTCACATACCCTACTCTCCTTTTTCTTCTCTCTCTATTTAACAAACGAGTGGAGCATTTGGAGTTTTTTACTTTTGACCTCCCTTGAGATTGTTGGTGGACTGAAAAAAGTTAGATGTGATTGTGCAAAGTTAATTATGCCCTTATTTGTATAATATTATTACAATATTGATGAGGGAATTGAATTGACTCCCATTAAATTTGGATGACATGGAGGAAGAACAGTGACAGTAAACCTTAATGAGACTCTCCTAATTTTAGATGAATTGGGAGTCTAAAGAGCTAGTTTTCTAGTTGGATACAAATTGCACCTCACCTCTATAAATATAGTGACAATTCATTAACCAGGTACGCAATCAATACCTACTTAATGCATTTACAACTTCTTAAGCCCTTCTGATTATAACTTAATCCTCGAAGTGTGGTTGGCCAGCACCACACCGGTGTCCTTCGATTGCTCTCTTCCTATCTTTTGTAGGCTAATGTTGACCTAGATCGTGTGTCAATTTCTGCTTCATCAAATATAAAAATATTCTCAAAGTAAAATGACTAAAAAACCTTATAAATTTAATCAGATATTTATCAACTTTAACTTCTCACAATGTTCTTCTATAATATCATTCACTTCTTTTTCTTTTCTCTTTGTTTCTATTTCCTCTGCACCTCCTCCCTGAGGTTTTGTCAAATTACACACGGGTAAAGTGTTTAGGGTTTATTACTTTGACTCTCTTGAGATCATTAGTGGACTGACAAAAGTCAAATGTGAGCATGCAAAGTCAATTATGCCCTTAATTATATAATATTATTACAATATAAAGGTTTGTTAATGGCATATTCAAACACTACGACTCAAACCCTAGACCCCCATTATATGAGATCTCAAATCTTCCAAATCTAAACCCTAGACCCTAGCTCTCTATTATCCTCTGTATTTCTCTTTGCGATGTGGAGGTTTTGTTTTTACCTTGTGGATTCGAATGTTTTGCAGTAAATGAGTCTTGAGATCATGTTGAATTCTGCTGGTCTTGAGATCATCATGTTATGGGTTTGAATTTTTTACAAATATCCCTTTGGTTGTTATATCAGTAGTGAAGGATATATATATATTTGTATCTAGGGATTATGGTGATGGGGCTTGATGTGGTAGTGGGCAGAGTTAGTGGAGATTGAGAGAGATAAATGGAAGAGAATGGATTTTAGAGATATTAAGAGGTGGTGCTATGGCCCAGGGGAGGGTATCCTGGTACAAAGATGCGAAGAAGAAAGAGGAAATAATACAATCTCCAAAACTCCTAATATGAAACCCAAAAATATGAATAGATTTTGCTACCAAACTTGAATCCGATACAGATTTGGAATCGACAGGCTACGTTATTCGAGCATATACACATTGATATATATATATATATATATGTATATATATATATGTGTGTGTGTAACTATGTATAGAGTTTTTAGAGAGAGAAAGGAATACAACAGACAGTGGTGGTCACATGGAAAATGAAGATGATGAAGAATATATCTATATACATTTATGTATATATACTTGGACATATATCTCCAAGTATATTGTCAGTGTATATGGTAAAGTACATATAACACCCCTATACTATAAAAAATGTGCAGATAACACCTCATCATTTACTTTGTGTATATAAGCACATTAAGTTTAAAAATATGTTGCAAACAAAAACCCTATCGTCAGTATACCATTAGAAAATGCCCGTTAGTGGGTCACATGCTTCTCACATGATCTGTTCAATGTTTTAAAACCCTAGAATGCCCTTGTATATTCCCAAAATACCTTTATTTTAATTCTCTATCTTTCTCTCCCTCGTCGTTTCATCTCTCTCTATTGGTTCTCTCTTTATTTAGTTCATCTCTCTCTTTGCTCAATCATTAGCTTCATGGCCAATCATGGCTTCATCATGTTCACCTCACCACCGAACCAAATATCTTCAATAGACTTCGTTGTTGGTTCATGCACCAACGATCATCAATCTCCAACTGAGTAGCACCATCAATTTCACCACCAATTTAAGATTGAATAGCCTAGAGCATCATCGGTGCGGGTTTTGAACTATGAATCATGGCTATAGACATTAAAAAATTACATGATGCACCCAAAATATAATTTGGGCTTATCTTTAGTTTAGCCCGCATTGGAATGTGGCCCAATGAGTTAGATAATTCAAAATCTAGACTCACCACTAATAAATGATTCATGGGCTGATCCAAATTGTCTAAGAAGTCCAAGCCCACTAGAAAATGGATCAAAGGATAATTGATATATATGTATAAATATTTATCATCAAAGATATTTATATATGTATATATATATTAATTGGATAATTATCACAAAAACTAATTATCATCAAAGATAATTATCAAGGGTATAAGACGTAACTAGTTTGCTCCTCCAAGAAGTCGATCTATAAATAGAGGTAGAGGATGAAGGAAAAAAAAATGAACCAGAAGACTCTCAAAGAAAGCTAAACCTCTGCATAATTCCTCACTCAAAATCCAAAGCTCCAAAGCATCTAAACCCCGAAGAAGAACAACAACAAGTACATCATCCATGTGCCATTCCTCACCAAAGTTTCAATCCAATTCAAGATCAAGCTCCAGCAGCCTTTGAATCCGAATAACCAAGGAGATCGAATCAGAGGAATTTATCTTTCTTTTGTAAAGATCTAAAGAGATTTGTAACACATATTTCTCAAAATTAAAATATTTGATATATTTGTCTACATGTTTTGATCTTATTCTCAAACTCAAATTTTGTGTGTACAAATTTATGGCACATCGAGTGGGACCATCTCTACCTCTCATCTCTGTCTCCTACACCATACATCCAAAATTCCGTTCATCAGAATCTATGACTCCTCCCAAGGTTTAGACTACACCAAGGAAAACCACAAAAGACACTGCTACTGCATTGGCCAACTTCAAAGCTACCACAAGCAGTGGCAAGAACCCTAGGAACCCGTCAAGTTCTAGCAACACCTCAGTAGGTCCTATGACGCATAGCAAGACCAAAGCAATTTCTTCGCTCAAAAATTAGCAATATTTGGTGAAAACCAATCTTACTAAACCAATGGATGTGAAAAATCAAGATGTTAACACCATTGATTCTCAGGGGGCAAAGAATTCTGACGTTGTTTTAAAAAAGTCGGTGCCACCACATTCACCTTAGTCCATCTTTAACACCAACTCTAGCGTTGGTTTTCTCTCAGAGTCTTTACCTGAGATTTCAGAATAATTGATCACTTCAAATAATGTTGGCCCTCAAGGTCTTTCCTATTCAAATGTTGTCGCAGCTATGATAACTGGAACAACCTCGGTGGAAGACCAACTAGCAGTGATGACACGTGCAATCGAAAACCTCAAAAAAACTATTGAAGAGAAGGATTTGCAAACAACATATTGCACACTTTGTGAAGACTTGCAATAACGCTGGCACCGAAGGGGACCTCTTAGTCAAGCAATTTGTTCAGTCCCTCAAAGGGAATGTATTTGATTGGTACATGGACCTCAAAGCTGGGAGTATTGATTGTTAGAAGCAAATGAAAAAATAGTTTCTCAATCATTTCTACATTACTCGCAGAATAGTAAGCATGCTAGAACTCACTAACACTAAACAAATGAAGGACGAGATTATGGTCGACTATATCAACCGTTGGTGAGCTCTAAGTCTTGATTGCAAAGATCGCCTTTTTGAACTCTCAGCAGTCAAAATGTGTATACAATGCATGCACTAGTAGCTTCTCTACACTTTACACGTAATCAGGCCTTGTGCATTTGTACTATTAGTTACTCGTGCCCATGAAATGGAGCTTACCATAATAAGTCCTGGTACAAAGGTTCTTGCCTTTCCCAATATGTCTAACAACTATCTTAAAGATGAGGGGATTGAGTCCGAAGAGGAAGACAAAATACTTCCTAACTTAGACGATGAAATAAATACATCTTATATTACAAGCATCGTCTCTAAAGACTTATATCAAGAAAATGCATCATGTTGTTTGAGTGACTTCATCTAAAGGTTCTCAATTACATAGGGCATTGAGTCAAGAAAACCTTAGTGGAAGACTGGACAGATAGGGGGCAAACTCTATAGACAAAACTCATTCCCAGCTCTCTCATATGAAATACCCTTGATAAGGGGGCAAGATTCACGCATGTTCTTTAAAAAGGCTTACACATTTTCTCAAACCTAAAAATAAAAAAGATGTTTTAAGAAAAGAACAAGAAAAACCAAGGCATGACCAAAGTGACAAATCGCAAGGATTTGCATCAAAAAAGGATTATAAAGGTAATTCTTCAAGTTCTTCTCAAACAAATTTTAATAGAAAGGATCAGAAAATTGTCCTCACATGGAGGCCAAAAAAGAGAGTTCAAGATGGGAATAGTCTTCCAAGGATCTCACAAGAGTCATTGCCCAAAAACATATGAGTGATGTCTCAAGAGTGACTTTCTCAAACTATCTCTAACAAGATGCAAAACGAAGGTCTTAAACAAGAAAGTAAGGAACAAGATCAAAGTCGTCTCCAATTCCAAATAGAATGAGAAGTTTTAAAAATTAAAAGACTGAAGGAAGGAAAAATGTGGGGACCAAAGTCCGAAGATGCTGTATAGATTGAATCTCATAGTGGAATAAAAGCATACTAGGCGAGGTCAATTCTCCTGCATGGACCATGAAGAATGAAATACCTCTTCCTTCTAGGTGGGGAGACGAGTTCGAAGGAGATGTTTCTTCTCAAGTACAAGAAGAGTATAATAAAAAAAAATGCAAGAAAGAAATCTCCAAATTGATGCTGAGCTGGTTCAAACCTTTTAACACAAGCTTGAACTGTCTTCTGAGTCTTGCAAAGTTGAAAATTAATTAAAGCTAAAATACTCCCCGATACGAGCCTAAACTGTCGATGATACTCTATGACACGATTATAAACTGTCTATAAAAAAAACACTCCTTGACATGAGTATAAACTGTCTACCAAAAATCAAAAAACACTCATTGGCATGAGTATAAATTGTCTTCATAAAAAAAAATCAAACACTCCTTGATATGAGTATAAACTATCATTGACAGGAATATGAACTACGTTATAACTTGATCCCTTTTTAGGGTACGTAGGCATTTGGAGGATTGTTCCAAGTTCAGTCAACCCAACAAAAAAATAATCTTTTGTCATGCTGCTAATTCAGATGTTAACGATGTTTACTGCACCATAGTGACTTGGTCTACAGCCAAAAAATTGACAATGTCTGCCACACCGTGGTGACTTGGTTCACCGCCAAGATATTGACGATGTCTGTCACACCTTGGTGACGACTTGGCTCACCGCCAAAATATGTTAAAAGGTGTTTATCACAGTGTGGTGACTTGACTTGCCGCGAAGATGTTGAAAGGACCTATCACGCTGTGTTAATTTGGCCCATGGAGCAAAATGACCAACCAGTGAGGTTCCTACAGTTAGTGTAGTTTTTTTCTTTATAACATCATTTTCTCATTCTAAATTGGTTACTATGTTTGCCTTGAATTTTTTGAAGAAAACTATGATTGACAGAAGTCAAAGATTGTTTACCTGACAAGAAGAAAAAAAAAAGTATATGAGAAATTTAACCAAAAAAAAAAATGTCCGAAAAGGACCAACAAAAGTGTTCCAATTGAACAAAGGGACGATATATAAAGTGTTTCAAATGAACTAAGTGATCCCAAAGGGCACTAAGGGGCCCTGAAGAGATGTTAAAGTGTTCCAAAGCAACTAAGAAACCCCGAAGGGATGATAAAGTGTTCCAAAGGAACTAAATAACCTCGAAGGGACTAATGAATGAAGTTTGGAACTTTATATTCTAAAAGAAGCAATTGGACAATTTGGCAACATTTTGGAAAGTTGTCCCTCACTGTATAAAGAAGGGAAACTTGCAAGAATTTACAAATAAATTGAAACTTGGAAGAAAATAGTTGAGTAACTCACGTAACGTTATCTTCCTCGATGAGTTCAATGGATCTGTACGTTGTTCCATAGGCAACACAAAACTCAATCAGAGCCCACAAGTAGAAGCCAATCTGGAAAAAAAAATTTGGTTAATAGCGATCACGGAAGATAAAGTTGCTACTGAAAAAAAAAAAGAGAAATTTTGCGTGCCGCCAAATTATTATGAAAAAAAAATTGTTCTTTTCAAAGTTTAGCCACATATTATAATATATTTTCAACGGTTTGCAATATATGGAACACTGTGGGAGAGATGGTGTGGTGTTGTAATAACTCTTCACGAGGTCTCAAGTTCTAAACCAGCAAGCAACACAATAATTCTTATATTTTTACACATCAAGTCACAGTCAGTGATCGGCGTTGAATGTTACGCATTCTAGCCTCTTAATTTGCATATTTTATTCTCTTAGTGATAGGTTATATGTGATTTTACTCTGTTTTTGTATTTTCTGTCTTTTTCAGGGCCTTAATGATTATTTCAGATAAAACCATGATTTTGGGCTTTTAAAGTTGATATTCAAGAAGGTTATATGAAGCCTACATCTAATAGGTCCATTCAACTCCATATTTCAACTCAAATCAGCTCAAGGAAGAGGTTCAAGAGAATTATAACTGCTTAAGGAGGTTACGGGCCTGAAGCCCAATTCTACACTTAATCCAGTGTTAATCCCGTTTTGGAAAGTGGAATAAAAACCTTATTTCTGAGCATCAATTCGACTTAATTCTTATGTGGGTTGAACGAAATTCGATTCTGGACACTTTTGTATTTCACGTAAATTTCGTGAATCGGACTTCTACTGGGTCAAAACTTGGGCCGAATGTCAACAGAAAAATATACCTATTTAGGGCTGCGGGAAAACCCTAATTATCTCCTAATTGGATTAGGACTTTATCTCCTAATTGGATTATGACTTTATGTATTCTCTTGGGGTATAAAGAGGTGAATTGGAGGCTGTTTTGGGGGAGAAAAGAAGTGGAGGCCAAGGCAGAGAAGATAGAGACAATCCGGGTTTTATTTATTCATTATGTCTTTTATTATTTTGTTATCTTCTTCTTCTACCATGTGTAACTAAAATTCCTCAACTAAGGTTGAGGAGGAAACCTCCATTAATGAAGTGAAGTTCTTTTGTTAATTAATTGATTCCCATGTGTATGATTTAAATTCTTATGATTTTCGCTTCTTGTGATTAATTATTTTATAGTTCTTTCACCATCTATATCATGTATATGTGGTAGTTAGAAGGTATTATAATTAATCTAAGCTTGGGTTTGTATTTCTTAAAAGTGATATTCTTTGATCTTATGTTTTTCATTAAATTGGATACATAGGATGCTTAGAATTTTACACTAGTGAAGCGAAGGAAAATCTACCTTTTAATATATTTTTCATAGTGCTTTATTGTTAAATCTTGAGTAAGCAATAGATTGATTTCTTGATTGCTACTCTAACTTTGGGAATTAATAAATGATTATTAGAAACTTCATGGATTTAATAGTGGTGGAATCCAAAACCTTAGTTATTTTCTTTATTTGATTTCAACTATGTTATTTTATTTGCATGTTAGTTTAATTTATCTCAAATCAATCAACTTTTGTTTAAACTAGATTAATTTTAAATTAATTTGAATTTGTGTTAGTTTTTCTTCTCAAAGCATTCCCTTGGGTTCGACCTCGTTCTTGCCGATCTATACTTCAATAGATTCGTACACTTGCGAGTTATTTAACAATTTTAAAACAACATCAAGTTTTTTGGCGCCGTTAGCCGGGGATTGCAAACAAAAAAACTAATCCAATTTCGATTGATTTAATTCTTCTACTAGTTATAATTTAGTTTTTTTTTCTTTCTTTTGTTTTATTATTATCAAAAAGAAAAAAAAATCTTTCCAATTTTAATTATTTGTACTAGGTTTTTTTTAATAATAAAAAGAAAAAAAAAACTTTTTCTTTATTATTATAGTTTAGTTTTAGTTTTAGTTATTTTATTTTTATTATTATTTTTCTTAGTTTAGTTTTAGTTTTATTTTATTGTTATTGTTTTACCTGATACTTTTTGAATTCTATAGGTGGTATTGTTAAAAATTGCCTTTTTCGCATATTCTTGGGCACTACTTTGGAATCCAAGTAAGTACATTTTTTTTTCTTTTCGTTTATTTATATTTTTATTTTCCTAGATTAGGAAAACATAGATTTTTGTTTTAGGTTGATAATTTTTGCATGAGAACTTAAGGATAGAATAACTTAGAAATAGCCTTAGGGTCACACTTTCTTCAAGTTTATTTTTTTATTTTATTTTATTTTTATTTTTTTCTCTCTATTTAAAAAAAAAAAAAAAAAGAAGAAAGATCACACACTCACTCACTTTTTATTTTTTATTTTATTTTTGTTTTGATGGTGTGTTTTGTTTGTGCATTTTAATTTAGCATTCTTGCATTAAAATTTTAGTAAGGGCACGAACCCCCAACAAGAGAAGGATTGGATTTCATCACCAATTCCTTGCCTAACTAGGTTAAAAATCTCCTTGCATTTGTCTATCCCGAGCCAAATTTAGTTTAAATCTAAAATCAAGTAGACATTGGCCATAAGGATTCACATAGCTTATAGGACCCTCTTGGACAGAGTTAACTTTTGGTAACTCCAGTGAGCACCTTCCAACTTCACAATTCCTAGGAAAGTTCTGAGGAGATTGGTTTTTAAGTGGGACCATTTGTGACCTAGATCTTAGAAACTTTCCTGGTTGTATTGTTGGTGGGGCTTAACTGGTAATCCTCTAGTTCCTTTGAAAGAGAGTAGAAGCTGTCTAACTAGGTAAGAATTATTTTGGAACTAGTCCAGATAATTCTTTAGGAAAAAAATAATAAAAATTAAAATAGAAATCACTAACCTTGAATTAAATTTGAAAAAAAAAAAAATTGCTTCTTTATTTGGTTGGTGTTTTTGTGAGTCATTTTAGTGTATGTTAGGTCGTCGATCACTGAATCCATAGTTGTTTCCATTAGATCTTGAGATTGAGAGAACCTTTCAAAAGGGTGTGACAAATTCTAGTGTTAGAGATCCTTCTTTGCCCAAGATGGCAGATCCTGTTGAAACTAAATCCCTTAAGGACTACTACACTCCCATGCAGATTACAAACCCGTCTTGTATTGTGTTACCTGCTACCCAACAGGGACATTTTGAGATAGGGGCTACGGTAATTAATTTACTGCCCACTTTTAGAGGTCTTAGTTCTGATGACCCATACCTCCATGTTAAGGAATTTCTAGAGATTTGCTCCACACTACAATTTCAACATATTTCTGAGGAGTCAATTAAATTGCGGTTATTTCTATTCTCTTTGAAAGAGAAAGCAAAATCTTGGTTATACTCACTGGAACCCGCGTCTGTCAATTCATGGGATGGGTTATGCACTAAATTCCTTACCAAGTTCTTTCTCATGCACAAAACTAACTCCCTTCGTCGAAATATCATGCAATTTACTCAAAAAGAGGGTGAGGAGTTTTACATATGTTGGGAAAAATTTAACGATCTTCTCCTTAAGTGTCCCCATCATGGTTTTGCCAAGTGGCAATTAGTTCAATTCTTTTATGAGGGGTTGTCACCCAATAATTGTCAACTAATTGAGTCACGAGGTGGGATAGAATTCATGGCTAAGAATGAGGATGAAGCATGGAAATTTCTTGATGAGTTGTCAGAGAACTCTCAACAATGGAGGGTTGAAAGGAGTGGTCTATCAGTGCTCTCAGAACCCAAAAAGGGAGGAATTTATGAGGTTCGAGGGGAGACCGATTTGAGTGCGAGGATAGCTAGTCTAACTAGGAAAGTAAAGGCTATAGAGATGAGTAAAGGAAGTAATTCTTCTGTTCGTGCAGTTAATGAGATGTGTCAATTGTGTGAAAGTTCTTCTCATACAGCACAAACTTGTCCATCTATTGCATCTTTTCATGAATGTATAGCCGAACAAGCTAATGCACTCAATTCCTATAAGAAACCATTTGGCAGCCCCAATTCTGACACATACAATCCTAATTGGAGGAACCACCTTAATTTTTCTTGGAGGCAAGACCAACCTCGGAACAACCAAGGGGTGCAACCTACGCAACCCCAAGGGCAACCACAATTTTCATATCCTTCCATGTCCCAAAATGCCCCTCCATATGTTCCCCCACCTCAACAAAGACCAACTTTAGAGGATACTCTCCAACAATTCATGCAACAGACCAGTCAGTCAATTTCTAAGTTAGAAACTCAAATAGGTCAATTAGCCACTGTTGTAGGAGAGAGGGAGAAGGGAAACTTTCCTAGTCAACCTGTGCCTAACCCAAAGGGCCAGTTTCATATTAATGATCAGTCCACTTCTAGTTCACATGAGCAGGTTCAGTCTATCACAATCCTAAGGTCAGGTAGACAAGTTGAAAATGGAGTCCAAATGCCTATACATAATGAGAAAAATTGAAAAGGACCATGTTAGCAGTTTAGGAAGGGAGGACAAAACTACATCTGAAGTTGAATCAGAAATTCAAGTCCCTAGTCTTGACCCACCATCTCAAATAAGTCCATCAGTTAGAAACTTTGTTCCTACTGCACCATATCCTCAAAGACTTCAAAAGCCTAAGAAGGGGAATCACTATAATGAGATTATCGAAGTGTTTAAGCAAGTCAAAATTAATATTCTATTTCTCGATGCGATTCAACAGGTCCTGTCACTCCCTAATTCCCGAGGCCCAGAAACCGAGGTGTGAACCCCGTGAGATCACCCTCACGACATAACCTCCACCTGATCATACAATTCAATTTTCTATTATTTTTACAAAAATCGGGCATGACCCATTCTAAATAATCAGCTCCTGGCATATTACACCTGCTTTACAATTCATATGGACACTTCTGGGCACGTGTCCCCCCAGCATTTATATCTAACAGTAAATATGGACACTTCTGGGCCCGTGTCCCCCCAATATTTCTACAACATGCATAAACAATCATAAATATACATGCCTCAGTCCTTGAATGTCCGTATTAAATACATACATCACATGAATAAATACAACTGAAGGAACTGAATCTACGTAATCGCCTCATACATTTAATCCAAATGTAATACATCTATCTATCCAAAATCCTGAACATAAATTAGATTCTAAGGAATCTAATTACTACCTCTGTAACTGGTGCTATCAGTTTCCCCAACTGACTCCAAAACCAGCAACACCTGCAAAACCTGGGAGGGGGTGAGCTCAAAGGCCCAACAAGATATGTAGAACCATACTATCACTGCTGTAGCAGGTCGATCCTCACATATTCTCAAAAATATACTTATGCACTTAAATATATCACAATATTTAAGACCATACCCCACCTAGCATGCATGAACCAATGATGTATATGGCTACTCTAGCACATATGAACATACAAAATCCACTATACATGATTTTAGAAATCATTTTCAACATGCTTGAGAACAGTAAACATTCCGCACCAATATGTATGTAGAACATATATGTCAAAGCATTTACATGACCAATGTAAATCATCTACCACATTTCCTACTCGACAAGTAGCAATCCCAAATGCAATGAAGATGCATTTAAACAGGAAAACATGCTTAACAGATAAACACATAAGCATAAATGTATTTTTCACCTTCCACGGTCATAATCCGATACATAGGACAAGCATCAAAGCTTGCACATACTCTCACTCTCGGTCCTCATCCGATACCCCACATGATTGGCCCGCTCCGAGGATCATGTGACCTAGGACAACTCCGATAACCATCCTATTACCTTGACCTACTCCGCCAACGTCATACTTCCGGGGCAATATTTTGGTTTGCCCATTGGTGATTAGACCATATCAGCACCGTCACCAATTATTTGTCTACTCAAGGTGATTAGACCATATCAGCAGCGTCACCGAGTATTGGGTAACTCGAAATGGTTAGGCCATATCAGCACCGCCACTGAGCTTATTTTGACTCAAGATGATTAGACCATATCAGCACCGTCACCGAGTCTTAGATGGTTCAAAGTGGTTAGACCATATCAGCACCGCCACCGAGTATTTACCTACTCTAAGGTGGATAGACCACTGTCACCGAGCATTTACCTACTCCAAGGTGACATAACCGCTCCAACACCCTCACCGTGACCGAGTATTGACCTACTCTGGGTGATTTGCCTACTTTATGACCACAACCATACCCGAGTATTAACCTACTCTAGGTAATTCAACCACACTTCCCCGTTTCCTCACAACGGCCCCATATATGCATTTCAAACATATAAACACTAAGCATTCAATTTTGTGCTTCACAATGTACAAGCTAGTTTTAACAAAACATAGTGTACATTTCGTCTCCGCATAACCACACATATAATTACCTATACATGTAAACCCACGTACAACCACGTATGTGTTATTTCCCTCTCATATATGCAATATGGATGCACATATACATAGCATAACACTTTCATGCTTCAACCCATGCTTATGAATACTAAAAAGAAGTATTTAGCATACTTTTCATCACATTCGAACACATATAGCACATATATGTTCAAATACTTGCATAACACCTCACATATGAAAACAATTCCAACTTAGCATATTCTTATCATGCTATAAGCAATGCATACATTTTCTATAAACAGATAGCATGCATTTCATTCACGTAACCCTACATGTAAACACGTACATGTCAAATCATGCATATAAATCACATATGCACTTACACTAGCATAAATATAGTCATGCTCTCATTCAATACATGTATTCACTACAAGTAGCTAACATGCATTCCAATCACAACACATATACACACATATGTATATTACGTCACCCACATATGTATCAAGAACATATAAAATAGTTAGCACATTTCATGCTTTTCAAATGCTCGCCAAAAGTTAAATTCATACTTAGCATGCATTTCTACCGTTGCAACCATATATATAATCACCTATATGTATATACTGAACCTCGTGCATAAAAGCCACACATGCATACAAGACAACATATAGCTAAACATGTATTATTTAGCATACTCTTCATAGACTTTAATCTATACATACATGCATATCACAATGCAATTAGGCGATAAATCTAACATGTTATCGCTTCCCAAACCCGCACATACATATATATATACACACACACATATGTATATCCTCTCACATCCCATGTATGTACCACATTCCCTATACATATATATATATAAGCGCCTACATATATACGTATATACACATACCACATATGATCAAATTAAGACATATGTAAATTACTTAACGTAAATAAAATCTACGTAAGAGATAGAGGCAAGAATCAACTTGCCTTAGGTCCAGCTTTCGCTAAGTCCATACTTGCAAAGCGTCCTGTTTCCAAGTCCGGTCCGGTCCAGTCCTGTGTCAAAACCCACCTGAACAATCCATCGGGCTACTTCGTTTCCTTTTTAATTTTCGGTCCAACCCAAATAAAGTGAACCAACCCAACTCCAAGGTCCAAGCCCGCTATTAATGAGGGCCCAAATCACAAACCATTACTTTCAAGCCCAATATATGCAACTAGAAGCCCATGTCACTCCAAACATCTAACTAGCTAAATCCTCCTCTGTTAAACCCATAAACAAATCAATACCAAACCCAAATTAACCATCCAACAACAATGCGCAACCCACATAACAGCCCAAAAATGTGGCTGTCCAAACAAAACCCATCAACTACAAACCTTATCCAAATTCACCACAGCCGTGAAGCCATAACTCCACAGACCCGTGAGCCACGCTCCTCCATTACCATGGCCGGACATCAATTTCCGACCACCATCCATGTCATTGTCCCAGCTGAACCTTGCACTACCGGACCACCTCCCAATCAACAACTATGGAAGCGAACTCAGCCAAACCATGAACCCAATTATAAATTAGCCTCAGCCATCCCAGCCCAGAATCACCCAAGGCCGAACCAACAACCACCTCAACATAGTCACCACCTCAATGGACCTACCAGTCGAAGCCAAACACGGTGAACCACTCGTCAACACCACCTGTTATGGCCACCCGCAACTACCGAACACCAAAACTAGTCGCAACCCATGAGCTCCACCTATGGAACCTCCATTATCAGACCACCACAGCAAGCTGCCCAAACAGCCACGAAAACCTTGAAATCGAACCCACATGGAAGAGCCCACCCGAGCACAACAACTCGGACCCATTAACCACCTCAACCGAGCCGTGGAAAACTCATCCGAGGCTCCACCTTGCTCCAGCCGAACACCATGGGATCCGGTGATCCAGCCAACCAGACTGCCAGTACCGTCGCCACCACCACTCGGTTGCCACAACCGGAACCAAGGGAACCCACTGCCGAAATCCCAACTCCACCGGAAACAGATCCACCAGTCGAATGGTCCCAGCCTCACCCACGCCGAAAAACCATCACACAGCCGCCATCAGCCGCCGTCGTCGGCCCACCGCCAGCGAACCCAGCCCACAAACCCCAGCCGCGAACGACCTTCCATCGAACCGCGAACCCAAGGACCGAGGAACCGGGCTTCGCAACAGCCCACTGCCACCGGGCCGTGGCCACCGTGGACAGCGGCAGCCACTGTCGGCGCCGGGACCGTCGCCTCCCTCTCCCCGATCTCGGCTTCTCTCTCTCTTCTCTCTCCCCGGCTTCTCCTTCTCTCTCTCTCCTTTTTCTTTTTTCCTTTTCTTTCTTCTTTTCTTTTCTTTTCTTTCTTTCTTTTCCTTCTTTTCGGCTGATTCTTCTTTCCCAGCCACATGTATTATATACAAATAACACATTTATATATATATATGTGTATACCCAAATCAGCCCATGTGCAATTAAATAAGCACATGTGTATGTACACATATACTCCATACACATACCTTCACATGTATTTACAATTTAATATAAATACAGTCACCACAACTATATATATATATATATCCCTATATATATATATAACTACATCCTCCATCAATATACATATAATTTCATATATATATATATGTATATCCACATTCTTTTCGAATTTAATTTATTCGAAAAAAAATAAATCCAGCCCAAAAATCATCCGGGACCGGTCAAAATTATTCCGGTCCTTACAACCTCCCCTCCTTCAAGGAATTTTGTCCTCGAAATTAGCACAGTCATGGTCTCTCCAAAACCAATCCTTACCAGACATCATTCTCGCCAATGATCGTCACTTTCCCTTTCCACATACCCTAGGCGGTACACTTGCAACACCTAACTCATAACACTCAAGTTTGGCACAATCAGTGCATCTCAACTTGTTTTAGTCTCTACCTCAAGACCTATCTAGTCCATCTCTATCTCTAGTCTAAGGCAACACCTTTGACTAATCATACCAATCACTCCCAGTGATACTTCCCTATAATCCGGGATCATCAATACTCAAAGTCATTCTTTTATTATCAAACATGACTTTCAATCTCTGGCACACCTTTCCCGGGCTTAGTCCAATATCCTGGGCATCATCACAACGCAACCCACATCAATCCGGTGCACATCACAAGCGCACTCGCCAGCAAGGCACATGACAGTGCACCCGCCGATCAAAACCATATAACAATGTACTCGCCGCAGCAAGCCACATAATCCTGCCCAGTCTCCTAGACTACAACCCACTGGAATCTAATGCCAAGTCCAGGATCTCACATCCCACTAGTTTCACAATCTCATTATTCAAGAGGAGAAACATTTACCCTTTTTCATCCTTCACTCCAAGGAGCCAGTTGACAATTAGAGAGAATTCCTTTCATATCAGCACTTCACTTTAGACAACCCTTACCAATGAAAGTTTGAGGTCACCTACAGTAGCCAAACAGCAGTCATACAGTGGCCGCAGCCCACTGCGTGTACACGTCCACTGCGTCCACCTCTCCCCTTCACGGTAAGAAATTATCCTCACTTCAGATACCATATGTCAGGATCCTCATCCACTATCAACCCATCCTTCTCTTAACATCACATCCACACTGTGATCTAACTGCATCTATCATGCGCATATCACAGTACACCACTGAGGTCAAGGCACATAAGGAGTGCACTTGTCAAAACAAATCATCCAGTCCTGTCCATTGTTGTGGACTACATTCCATTCCTTTCTAGCATCTCACTTGAAACCCCAAGATCCTGACTGCTTCGTCTAGGACCCCACAAATCTTTCCATGCATCACTATTGCATTAATCAGCATCTAAGCATTACGATGCCTCGCCAATGCATCATCAAAATCATCACATGTCTGCTGACTCCAAGAATTAGGTCAATTCCGAGTCCTCATCGTTGCGCAATGATTACAACGCACATCTGAATCACCAAACTCTTGGTTTGGAAAACTACAAGGTAAATCACACATTTCCCAACAATTCCAGACTTATACTCTCAAAGCCTATCACTACATGTCTATTTCAACATCACAGCCCACTCGGGTTCAAACCTCTACCCAGGTTCACAAATTCTCAAAACCAGAACTCTCTAAGTGACTATATGTCACTACTAACCATGTGACACAAAATGCAACACAAAAATGCAAAGCTTAGTCACATGAACCATATCTACCACATAGCATATAACACACAACATGCTAATCAAATAAACACATACCATGCATGATATGACATATGATGCATAAATCAAAACCCTAGCCCTCGGGCTAACACTAGGAAAATACCCCTGACCATACACGGTCCTGGTACCCCCCTCTGCCTGAGCAAGCGTGTAAAACATGGCCCAGTCCCACTAGTACACACACATACTAAAACACAAAATCTAGAGTGGTTCAAACCGACCTACTCTCATCCTCTATACTCATTGGTAAACACCTACCAATCCATACGCATCTATAGTCGAAGGTAGTATCCTTGACTATCTACACCAATCACTTTCAGTGACATATCCCTACTATAGGGAACCTTTTATCCATCGTCATTCGGGCGAAACAACTCAACGTCTACAAGAGCCGGTGTATTGTAAGAGAAATGCTAATCCAAGAAAAATGTCTGGCCAGACCACTTTTCCCAGTTAGCCCAACTCCGGCAATATGCCTTCCTTGTATCCCATCTCAATTCCAATTGCCAACCTCGGCAATACACTTACCCACAACACATCATAAGTCCCTAAGTATTTCTAAGGACTTAAACTCTCACAAACTTCCTTGCAGTATCTCTTCATTGCGCACTAATGAGACTTAATCTCCAAGTCAAAGGTCTAAACTCAACCAATTCTGGGAGTTTTGCCAACTGAACTCAATTTCATACCAACACTTTGTTCTTTCATTAGGATTGCTCAAACCGAGCAAGTCATTCCACTACCGTCCATAGGTATTCAAACCTACTGTCTAGACAACTATCAACCATTGCCTATCTCCAAACCATAACATGATTTGTCCATCCGTCCTTAGGTATTCGAACCTATAACTTTGATATCCTAGGTTTTCAAACCTAATGCTTTAACAGCAATCCAGAGTTCCTCAACCCTTTACCCGTCGTCCCTAGGTATTCCAACCTAGCGCTCTGATAGATACCATTCTGATATCAGGTACCTAATCCAACCTTCTTGTATCAGGTAATCCACAGTTTCACACGTAGTATGACCACTACCCGTCATCCCTAGGTTTTCTAACCTAGAGCTCTGATACCATTTCTGTCACTCCCCGATTCTTGAGGCCCAGAAACCGAGGTGTGAACCCCGTGAGATCACCCTCACGACATAACCTCCACCTGATCATACAATTCAATTTTCTATTATTTTTACAAAAATCGGGCATGACCCATTCTAAATAATCAGCTCCTGGCATATTACACCTGCTTTACAATTCATATGGACACTTCTGGGCACGTGTCCCCCCAGCATTTATATCTAACAGTAAATATGGACACTTCTGGGCCCGTGTCCCCCCAATATTTCTACAACATGCATAAACAATCATAAATATACATGCCTCAGTCCTTGAATGTCCGTATTAAATACATACATCACATGAATAAATACAACTGAAGGAACTGAATCTACGTAATCGCCTCATACATTTAATCCAAATGTAATACATCTATCTATCCAAAATCCTGAACATAAATTAGATTCTAAGGAATCTAATTACTACCTCTGTAACTGGTGCTATCAGTTTCCCCAACTGACTCCAAAACCAGCAACACCTGCAAAACCTGGGAGGGGGTGAGCTCAAAGGCCCAACAAGATATGTAGAACCATACTATCACTGCTGTAGCAGGTCGATCCTCACATATTCTCAAAAATATACTTATGCACTTAAATATATCACAATATTTAAGACCATACCCCACCTAGCATGCATGAACCAATGATGTATATGGCTACTCTAGCACATATGAACATACAAAATCCACTATACATGATTTTAGAAATCATTTTCAACATGCTTGAGAACAGTAAACATTCCGCACCAATATGTATGTAGAACATATATGTCAAAGCATTTACATGACCAATGTAAATCATCTACCACATTTCCTACTCGACAAGTAGCAATCCCAAATGCAATGAAGATGCATTTAAACAGGAAAACATGCTTAACAGATAAACACATAAGCATAAATGTATTTTTCACCTTCCACGGTCATAATCCGATACATAGGACAAGCATCAAAGCTTGCACATACTCTCACTCTCGGTCCTCATCCGATACCCCACATGATTGGCCCGCTCCGAGGATCATGTGACCTAGGACAACTCCGATAACCATCCTATTACCTTGACCTACTCCGCCAACGTCATACTTCCGGGGCAATATTTTGGTTTGCCCATTGGTGATTAGACCATATCAGCACCGTCACCAATTATTTGTCTACTCAAGGTGATTAGACCATATCAGCAGCGTCACCGAGTATTGGGTAACTCGAAATGGTTAGGCCATATCAGCACCGCCACTGAGCTTATTTTGACTCAAGATGATTAGACCATATCAGCACCGTCACCGAGTCTTAGATGGTTCAAAGTGGTTAGACCATATCAGCACCGCCACCGAGTATTTACCTACTCTAAGGTGGATAGACCACTGTCACCGAGCATTTACCTACTCCAAGGTGACATAACCGCTCCAACACCCTCACCGTGACCGAGTATTGACCTACTCTGGGTGATTTGCCTACTTTATGACCACAACCATACCCGAGTATTAACCTACTCTAGGTAATTCAACCACACTTCCCCGTTTCCTCACAACGGCCCCATATATGCATTTCAAACATATAAACACTAAGCATTCAATTTTGTGCTTCACAATGTACAAGCTAGTTTTAACAAAACATAGTGTACATTTCGTCTCCGCATAACCACACATATAATTACCTATACATGTAAACCCACGTACAACCACGTATGTGTTATTTCCCTCTCATATATGCAATATGGATGCACATATACATAGCATAACACTTTCATGCTTCAACCCATGCTTATGAATACTAAAAAGAAGTATTTAGCATACTTTTCATCACATTCGAACACATATAGCACATATATGTTCAAATACTTGCATAACACCTCACATATGAAAACAATTCCAACTTAGCATATTCTTATCATGCTATAAGCAATGCATACATTTTCTATAAACAGATAGCATGCATTTCATTCACGTAACCCTACATGTAAACACGTACATGTCAAATCATGCATATAAATCACATATGCACTTACACTAGCATAAATATAGTCATGCTCTCATTCAATACATGTATTCACTACAAGTAGCTAACATGCATTCCAATCACAACACATATACACACATATGTATATTACGTCACCCACATATGTATCAAGAACATATAAAATAGTTAGCACATTTCATGCTTTTCAAATGCTCGCCAAAAGTTAAATTCATACTTAGCATGCATTTCTACCGTTGCAACCATATATATAATCACCTATATGTATATACTGAACCTCGTGCATAAAAGCCACACATGCATACAAGACAACATATAGCTAAACATGTATTATTTAGCATACTCTTCATAGACTTTAATCTATACATACATGCATATCACAATGCAATTAGGCGATAAATCTAACATGTTATCGCTTCCCAAACTCGCACATACATATATATATACACACACACATATGTATATCCTCTCACATCCCATGTATGTACCACATTCCCTATACATATATATATATAAGCGCCTACATATATACGTATATACACATACCACATATGATCAAATTAAGACATATGTAAATTACTTAACGTAAATAAAATCTACGTAAGAGATAGAGGCAAGAATCAACTTGCCTTAGGTCCAGCTTTCGCTAAGTCCATACTTGCAAACCGTCCTGTTTCCAAGTCCGGTCCGGTCCAGTCCTGTGTCAAAACCCACCCGAACAATCCATCGGGCTACTTCGTTTCCTTTTTAATTTTCGGTCCAACCCAAATAAAGTGAACCAACCCAACTCCAAGGTCCAAGCCCGCTATTAATGAGGGCCCAAATCACAAACCATTACTTTCAAGCCCAATATATGCAACTAGGAGCCCATGTCACTCCAAACATCTAACTAGCTAAATCCTCCTCTGTTAAACCCATAAACAAATCAATACCAAACCCAAATTAACCATCCAACAACAATGCGCAACCCATATAACAGCCCAAAAATGTGGCTGTCCAAACAAAACCCATCAACTACAAACCTTATCCAAATTCACCACAGCCGTGAAGCCATAACTCCACAGACCCGTGAGCCACGCTCCTCCATTACCATGGCCGGACATCAATTTTCGACCACCATCCATGTCATTGTCCCAGCTGAACCTTGCACTACCGGACCACCTCCCAATCAACAACTATGGAAGCGAACTCAGCCAAACCATGAACCCAATTATAAATTAGCCTCAGCCATCCCAGCCCAGAATCACCCAAGGCCGAACCAACAACCACCTCAACATAGTCACCACCTCAATGGACCTACCAGTCGAAGCCAAACACGGTGAACCACTCGTCAACACCACCTGTTATGGCCACCCGCAACTACCGAACACCAAAACTAGTCGCAACCCACGAGCTCCACCTATGGAACCTCCATTATCAGACCACCACAGCAAGCTGCCCAAACAGCCACGAAAACCTTGAAATCGAACCCACATGGAAGAGCCCACCCGAGCACAACAACTCGGACCCATTAACCACCTCAACCGAGCCGTGGAAAACTCATCCGAGGCTCCACCTTGCTCCAGCCGAACACCATGGGATCCGGTGATCCAGCCAACCAGACCGCCAGTACCGTCGCCACCACCACTCGGTTGCCACAACCGGAACCAAGGGAACCCACTGCCGAAATCCCAACTCCACCGGAAATAGATCCACCAGCCGAATGGTCCCAGCCTCACCCACGTCGGAAAACCATCACACAGCCGCCATCAGCCGCCGTCGCTGGCCCACCGCCAGCGAACCCAGCCCACAAACCCCAGCCGCGAACAACTTCCTTCGCGAACGACCTTCCATCGAACCGCGAACCCAAGGACCGAGGAACCGGGCTTCGCAACAGCCCACTGCCACCGGGCCATGGCCACCGTGGACGGCGGCAGCCACTGTCGGTGCCGGGACCGTCGCCTCCCTCTCCCCGATCTCGGCTTCTCTCTCTCTTCTCTCTCCCCGGCTTCTCCTTCTCTCTCTCTCCTTTTTCTTTTTTCCTTTTCTTTCTTCTTTTCTTTTCTTTTCTTTCTTCTTTTTCTCTTTTTCTTTTCTTTCTTTCTTTTCCTTCTTTTCGGCTGATTCTTCTTTCCCAGCCACATGTATTATATACAAATAACACATTTATATATATATATATGTGTATACCCAAATCAGCCCATGTGCAATTAAATAAGCACATGTGTATGTACACATATACTCCATACACATACCTTCACATGTATTTACAATTTAATATAAATACACTCACCACAACTATATATATATATATATATCCCTATATATATATATAACTACATCCTCCATCAATATACATATAATTTCATATATATATATATATGTATATCCACATTCTTTTCGAATTTAATTTATTCAAAAAAAAATATATCCAGCCCAAAAATCATCCGGGACCGGTCAAAATTATTCCGGTCCTTACAGGTCCCCTCTTATGCAAAATTCTTAAAAGACTTGTGTACGGTCAAACGTGGCTTGCATGTGCACAAGAAAGCCTTCCTCACTGAGCAGGTTAGCTCAATCATCCAACATCGCACCCCACCTAAATTTAAGGATCCTGGATGTCCTACGATTTCCTGTACCATAGGTGATCAAAAAATTGAGCAAGCTTTGCTTGACTTGGGTGCTAGTGTCAACTTATTACCTTACTCTATTTACGAGCAACTAGGTCTTGGTGAGTTGAAACCCACGTAGGTGGTACTCCAATTAGCAGATCGTTCGGTTAAGGTACCTCGTGGTGTTATTGAGGATGTGCTCATTCAGGTTGATAAATTCTTCTTCCCTGTAGACTTTATTGTCTTAGACACTCAACCTGTAGCTAATCCTAATAACCAGATTCCTGTCATCTTAGGTCGTCCATTCCTAGCCACTTCAAATGCTCTAATCAACTATAGAAATGGTGTTGTGAAACTTTCCTTTGGTAACATGTCTGTTGAACTTAATGTTTTTAACGTAAACCGACAATCACCAGACTCTGAGGATATTTGTGAGTTAAATTTAATAGAGAGTCTAGGTCAGAATACTTTTATTCATGCTGGTTATAAGGACCCTTTAGAGGCAAACCTAACTAATTTTGGCTGTGATTTTGATATTGATAGTGCCTGTAAAAATGTGAATGCTTTAGTGGATGTGAATGTTTCCTTAAATTCAGTCCATTTTATAGACACCAAAAAATGGAAAGTCAAGATGGAAAGCCTAGGTATCGGTTGAGTTATTGACCTATTTGGTCATCATTGTACAATATTAGTTTTAGGATTTATAGCTCTTGCATCTTTTTATTTTTAGTTTGTGTATTTAATTTTCAATTTTTCTTTTAAAAAAAAAATTCATCATGATCCGGTATAGCCGCCCATTCTCTGACTATGTATGTAGTACCAATTCTACAATTTATGATATGATTGATGATGTGGTCGAAACTAAATTATATTGTAAGCTTAATTTTGCCCTTTTTATCAAAATATAATTTAGCCACTCGCAAGAGCACGAATCTTTGTAGATAAGGTTCTATATAGAGGGTATCGATCCCACGAGGACTAGTCGCAATTGTCTTAAAGAAAGATTAATTCTACTTTAATTCAAAAAACAGATTTTTGAATTTGTGTTTATAAACTATTGCATGAATGAAATGACAAGAGAAGTAAAGAGTTTAAAGTTGGGAGAGAGAACTAGGGTTGGTTTCCACCACTAGCCATTCACATGTTCATAAGTGTAGCAAGCATGGGATTCATTAATTAAATGCCTAACAATGTCATTAGGCTTGTGACCTCAATGACATACCAAAAGATCAATGTGTGTGCTAACCTATCATAATCCATCTTCAACAAGCATAGCTCTTCAACCTAACTAACTACCTAATTACTCTACTCTCTAAGTGAACACTACATGTATCCAAACTACCTTGTCTTGGCATGGTCTATACAAACTAACATCACACATTCATTCAAACACCATTATCTAGCCATCATTTGCACTTCTTGTGGAATATGCAAATGTTATGCATTCAAGTGACAAAATCTACTCTAAGACAAGAATAAATTTCATATCAAATGAATATATATAAGAGATGTATTTGTATACATAATCACTAGGCTAAATAATCAACATTTAATTACAAATCCCAAGAGCTACAAAGATGAACAAGTTTATATGGCTAGGGGTTGAAACCAACACCCTAGTAGAAGAGTTAGTTGCTCATGGTTGCCTTGCACCCTTCCATTGATGAAGAAAGTGAAGCTTCTTGGTCTGGTTCAGCTTCTCCTCTTCCTCTCTCGAAGGTCTCTCTTGAAGTATTCTGATCTGTCTTGAGAGATATATGAGATATGAGAGATATGGCTCTTTTTGTGTGCTTTATGGCTTCCTTTTCAACCTTGGGCCCCACCATAAATATATATATATCTCACTATATATATCTATTGCATTAATAAGGCCCCCAAGAGTCTTGTTCAAGTCAGACAATCCCCCTAAGTCGTGCAAAAAGGGAGATTTTGTTGCAAGTGGGAGAGCAGGTGAGCAAGTGGCCAAGTGGGTTCTACAGAATCTCGATTGATCGAGATTTTGATCAATCGAAATGAGATCTCGATCAATCGAGATTTCGATTAATCGGGATCAACATCTCGATTGATCGAGATGCCTTTGGCTGCATTTTCTGATTTCTTCTCTTGACTGCAGAAAGCTTCAAACTTTGCTCCATTTACTCCAATACCTACAAAACATCAAAAACACAAAAATACCGTAAACATATCTCGGTAAACGCAAAAACGGAACTAACGTATGCAATAAAGAGGGTTCAAATGCATAGAATTGAACACTTATCACACCCCCAAACTTACATATTGATAGTCCCTTAGCAATACAATATTACAAAAATGGAATCAACTATCTTATACAAAAGTTTAATCATGCTCAGTCATCAACTAGATAAAGGGCGATCATCCGTTCATTTCACATTTGGCAAATGCAACAAGTATTACAGAACTATGTGGTCATTAGCAAAAATGGACTTTCACAAGCTATAAATGAACGACAGTCCCCACATAATGGCCAGCCTGAACAAACATAACAATTCCAACCCCAAAATCCTCTTTGAAAAGTGAACATGCATCCTAACGTGTGGCTTTTGTCATATTTGGAGAAGAAAACGAACAAATCTGTTTTTAAGAGAAAAACTCATTGAAAATGCTCGATACGACCGTTCATTATCACAAAACATTCATGATTGCTCATGTGCGGATGACCGTGCAATGCTTAGCTCTTTTTGCTTTCTTGTAAACCCATGTAGTGGCGTTGGGCCAATGACTCCCAAACCAATTGGTTTTAGGGCATTAGGTGAAGAAGCACCCCTCGGACTTAATGACCGAGCTTACAAGGCGATGAGCGTAAGCAAGCCACCCGCTTATTATTGCTCAACCTTACACACTTTTACGCGAATATTCCCTGCTTTGAGGCATAGAAATCCGGTTTATTGAGTGAGAAGGCTTATTGCATAATTTTCTCTTTTTCTTTCTTTTTCCTTTTTTTTTTTTTTACAACAACCGGAAGAACTTATTCTTTAAATTGTTTAGATAAAAACAAAAATTTTCAAAAATTCTCCCTCAGACTTATACCCCACAATTTAAAATGCATGTGTACGAATTTGTGCGGTTAAGGACAAATTTAGGGCAAGAACTGTACGTGCTCGAATTTGGACAAAAATGTAGACCGTTCTAGCCTACTATAAAGCTTACAAAAGTGCGGGTATTTACAATGTTAAAGTTCTTAACTACCTGCTGCATTTACCTCGGACATTTATTCGAATGACTTCCTTTAAAAAGCAAGACATCATGGCAAGTATGCAAAATATCAAGAAAACTTCTCTACAATGACACTCAATATAACGACTGAACATTGCATGCATATGCAAGTGGTATAGCATACCGCACCCCCAAACTTATATGCAACATGGTCCTCAATGTTTGGACAAGAAGAATAAGGAAAGAAGTTACCGGGATGGCAGAAGACGACAAAAATGGTATTCCACAGCAACGGTTATCCTGTAATTAAGAAAAACTTGCACAGAACACCAACTGGATACCACGAGCATTAAAAGGAACAAAAAGTAGATAAATAGAACATAATGAAATAATTATGCACAAACAGACAATGCCAATATCACTGTATATCTAAGGGTCTGAACTGGTGTTTCCCAATTGTCTAAGAGGTCTATGCGATAAGATATTGACTATCCAGGCACGCTAACGTATAGCACGCAAAGGGGCTGCCTTTCTTTATTACCGCCATACTATGTTGAAGCAATCTCAACAGTATTGGGAATCAAAACCAGGCGATAATAAACGGAAATGATCAACTGAATCGCATATAACAAGTAGACAAGTGGTACTACATACATAGTCAAAGTATAGAGAACAGATATATTGACAGAAAGCAAAAATAAAGACAGTAAAGATAACACATGGTGTAAAAGAAAATATAAATGTATTCCATATAGATGAAAATGAGTTTCAGTACAAAGTGTACATGTAGGCGGAATACTCAAAAAGAAGCTAAAAATGAAAGAAAACATGGCCAACATGGCCTATCAAACATAAAGAAAGAAAAATAGTCGAAAATAAAACATAAAAGACAAAGAAATGCAGCTACTCGAGGGCGGGTGGTGGTGGTGGTGGCTCGGTGGGAGTAGAAGTGGAGGTGGAAGCTCGACCTGCGAACAGGAACTGCAGGTCCTGCCGGAGGGCTCGGAACTCGTCTAGAATCGCTCTCTGGCCTTGTGCCAGAGAAGAAATGTCCGTCCGAATGCCTGCCAGGTGACTCTGCGTCACCTGGACATGCTCGTCAAAACCCTGCTGGAGCCGCTCTACGTCAGCCGCCAGGCAGGAATAGCCCGTCGCTAAAATATCATGCCGCTCTGCAGCCACATCTATCTCCTCCTCCTCCATCTCCTCGTCATCGGACTCACCCTCTGCTGGCTCGCCCTCATCCGTCTCCACCGGGGCATCCATATCTACATCGTCTGGTGGATCACCCTAGTGGTCCTGTCGCTCTAAGTGTCGCCTCACCCTCTCCCACTGAGTAGATGTGAAGCGGGTGGGCAGTGCCAACTGAATGTCAGTACGACTGTCAAGATTGCTTCAACACAATATGGCTTTAATAAAGAAAGGCAACCCCTTTATACTCTATACGTTAGCGTATCTGGATAATCAATATCTTATCACATATACATCTTGAAAAATTGGGACCCACCAGTTCAGAGAATGGGGAGCAAAGTAGTACCCGTGGTTTTCACGTAAAGATTAGGTTTAAAAAAAAAAAAAAATTTACTTTCTGTTTCATATTTATTTTCACCCATGTTATTTTACTTGGTCGTTGGAGTATACTCGTTGTTTTGACAAGATGTAGCATCCAAGTTTGGGGGAGTGGCCTCATTACCTTCATGCTATTAGTTTGCTCTATTTTCTTGCCACTACTCCTGTTTTCTGGTAATATTGTTCTAACCCTTCTTTATGCTTCGATTGAATGTACATTGAGGACAATGAATAGTTTAAGTTTGGGGGTAAGACGATGCCTTTTATGTGCTTTATTGAAGTGGGGGAAATTTTTATGAAATTTTTCTTACTCTAGGACTTTTGGTTATTTGATTTTCTTAGTTTTTTATTTATTTTCTTTTGTTTTATTTTTAGATAGGATGTTTTGACATTTTTCAATAGATTAATACTCTATATAGGTGCTTAACTTACAATTTTTGAGTATGTTTTAAATTTTTAGAAACTATGGTTTGAATTAGTTGTTTAAATCATTATTTGTATTGACATGCTTTGGGGTGATTGGTTTTAGTTTCCTCATATGCACAGGCACACTAGCATAATCTTATGGGGTATTTGGCTTTGAGTTGTTGGGTTACATATACTTGATATTAATTGGTATCCCTTGAGAATGAGTACCGATGATGTGATTTACATGACTTCAATGAAAAAAAAGCAAAAAAAAGAAGAAGAAAAAAAGAATATGTGATAAATAGAAAATCAATTTGATCCTTTTCATGAGTAAACGGGCCTCTATGCCTCAGGAAGCACGGAGTGTTCGCGTCAAAAGTGAAGGGGTAAGAAAAGATGAGCATTGGTTGTCTTGGTTTGTAGCCTGATTGATTCGAGTAATTAGGTTATTCGGGGTGTCTTAACGCCTAGTGCCCTAAAGCCATCTGGTTTGGGAGTCACTGACTAAAAGCTTGCTACATGGGTCTTTCAGAAAGCTTAATGGATCAAGACATTGCACAACCAATAAAGCAATGAGAAAAAATATGAAAAAGTCATGTATTCATGTCTGGAAGTATGATTTCAATAAGGGGAGCTATTGAGTTGAAGGGGTATGTGTCTTAATATATTCGGAGCTGGGTAATGCCACATGAGAGGATTGCTAGTTCACTTTTCACGAGTGAGCTAGAATTGGTTACTTTGAGATATGTTGATGTGAATTATGTGTGGGGACCATTACATTGAATTATGAAATTTAAAAATTTGAAATTATTCTTGAATGCAAGTTTGTAATTATATATTGTAATATTCTTTTTGATTAATGTTTAAACAGAAATTTTGAATGTTTGTGGGTAACATTTCTGGAAACCCTCACGAGACTATAACTCGTCCACTAGGGGGAACCTAGGGGTTCAAAGGCTTGTTGCATATGCTAAATGCAATCGTTTCTCCAACGAAAGAGGAGTTGGGTAGTTTATTTTGTGTTTAGTTAGTTTCCTTTGTTTTAGTTTTATTTTGTTCTATTGCTAAGGGACTAGCAATATATAAGTTTGGGGGTGTGATCGGCGTTGAATGTTACGCATTCTAGCCTCTTAATTTGCATATTTTATTTTCTTATTGATAGGTTATATGTGATTTTACTCTGTTTTTATATTTTCTGTCTTTTTCAGGGCCTTAATGATTATTTTAGATAAAACTATGATTTTGGGCTTTTAAAGTTGATATTCAAGAAGGTTATATGAAGCCTACATCTAATGGGTACATTTAACTCCATATTTCAACTCAAATCAGCCCAAGAAAGAGGTTCAAGAGAATTATAACTGCTTAAGGAGGTTACGGGCCTGAAGCCCAATTCTACACTTAATCCAGTTTTAATCCCGTTTTGGAAAGTGGAATAAAAACCTTATTTCCGAGCATCAATTCGACTTAATTCTTTAATAGGTTGAACAAAATTCGATTCTGGACACTTTTGTATTTCACGTAAATTTCGTGAATCGGACTTCTACTGGGTCAAAACTTGGGCCGAATGTCAACAGAAAAATATACCTATTTAGGGCTGCGGGAAAACCCTAATTATCTCCTAATTGGATGAGGACTTTATGTATTCTCCTGGGGTATAAAGAGGTGAATTGGAGGCTGTTTTGGGGGAGAAAAGAAGTGGAGGCCAAGGCAGAGAAGATAGAGACAATCCGGGTTTTATTTATTCATTATGTCTTTTATTATTTTGTTATCTTCTTCTTCTACCATGTGTAACTAAAATTCCTCAACTAAGGTTGAGGAGGAAACCTCCATTAATGAAGTGAAGTTCTTTTGTTAATTAATTGATTCTCATGTGTATGATTTAAATTCTTATGATTTTCGCTTCTTGTGATTAATTATTTTATAGTTCTTTCACCATCTATATCATGTATATGTGGTAGTTAGAAGGTATTATAATTAATCTAAGCTTGGGTTTGTATTTCTTAAAAGTGATATTCTTTGATCTTATGTTTTTCATTAAATTGGATACATAGGATGCTTAGAATTTTACACTAGTGAAGCGAAGGAAAATCTACCTTTTAATATATTTTTCATAGTGCTTTATTGTTAAATCTTGAGTAAGCAATAGATTGATTTCTTGATTGCTACTCTAACTTTGGGAATTAATAAATGAATATTAGAAACTTCATGGATTTAATAGTGGTGGAATCCAAAACCTTAGTTATTTTCTTTATTTGATTTCAACTATGTTATTTTATTTGCATGTTAGTTTAATTTATCTCAAATCAATCAACTTTTGTTTAAACTAGATTAATTTTAAATTAATTTGAATTTGTGTTAGTTTTTATTCTCAAAGCATTCCCTTGGGTTCGACCTCGTTCTTGCCGATCTATATTTCAATAGATTCGTACACTTGTGAGTTATTTAACAATTTTAAAACAATATCAGTCAGTATGCATAACAAGATAAAAAAGAGAAGAAGAAAGAAGGCACAGTCGGCAACAAACATGTGAAGAGAAAGAAAGAAAAAAAAAAGAAGAGGAAAGATAGCAATGAAAGGAGATAATAAAAAAAAAATCAAGGAACTGTTGACAAGGTCGTACCCGATTTCAAGTCCTCTTCTCACTCCCTTCCAATCGGTGAAAATCTTTTATGCATTATATAAGTAAAGAGTCGTGAATATATATCCGACACTGGTTTAATCCTATTTGTAGGAAGATTTGAACATGGAAAACCAAATTCTATTTTTAATAGGATCCCCCAGTCTTCAATTCCGCTTGAACAAGGGAAAAAATTCTATTTGCAATAAGATCGTCAAGTCTTCAATCCTGCTTGGATAAGGAAAAAAAATCTTGTTTATAATAGGATTGTCAAGTCTTCAATTCCACTTGGACAAAGGAAAAAAAAACTATTTGTAATAGGATTCTCAAGTTTTCAATTCCGCTTAAATAAGGAAAAAAATCCTATTTGCAATAAAGTTTTCAAGACTCTAATTCAACTTGACAAAAAAGACATCCTCTTAGCAATTGAATTTTCGGAAGGATAAAAAAAAAACTTTGCGAAAATTAAATACTTTAAGTTCTGCTTTAAATGCATGACAAGCTCAATATAGCGGGATTTGAAGTGTGTGTAATTTGTAGACATTAAAAAATTACATGATGGATCCAAAAATATAATTTGGGTTTATTTTCAGTTTAACCCACTTTAGAATATGACCCAATGAGTCAGATAATTCAGAGTCTAGATCCACCACAAATAAATGGGCCATGAGCTGATCCAAATTGTTTAAGAAGTCCAAACCTACTAGAAAATGGGTCAAAGAATAATTGATATATTTGTATAAATATTTATCATCAAATATATATATATATATATATATATATATATATATATTAATTGAATAATTATTACAAAAGATAATTATCATCAAATATAATTATCAAGGGTACAAGGCGTTACTAGTTTACCTTTCCAAGAAGTTTATAAATAGAGACAAAGGGTGAAGGAAAAAAAAAATCAGAAAACTCTCAGAGAAAGCTGAAACTCTGCAAAATTCTTCACTCAAAATTCAAAGTTCCAAAACATCTAAACCTTGAAGGAGAATAATAACAAGCACATCATCCACGTGCCGTTCTTCACCAAAGTTTCAATCCAATTTAAGATCAAAATCCAACATCCCTTGAATCCAGATTACCAAAGAGATCGAATCAGAATAATTTATCTTCTTTTTTTTTGTTTGTAAAGATTTGTGCGTAGAACATTCTAAATAACATTTATTTTGGCATCCCAAATAAGTCATGAAAATGGCTTAAACCGATTGAATATTCTTGACTTCCAAAGATAGCGAATCTCAGTTTGAATTAACAGCCAAATATGAGTTTGTACTCCAATGGCACTACGGATTGAGCTATTGATCTACCACTACTGATCCACATTCGATCAATCAAGCACCTATCAATGCCCTATTTTTGTATTGTCGACCATGGTTGTTACCTCCACCGAATTTGTCTTCATCGCCACTGAGCAACATTAGCCTCTCATCACCGATCCTAGTTGCGTGAGTATCAACCACCGATCCCTCAACCATCAATCTATATGTACATTGCTAGAGATACACCACGGAACCAGACCAGATGAACAATCATGCCCAATCAATCAACCACCTATCCAGAACCAAACTACCAATATGCAAACCCATGTCAGATTCATCACTATTTAATACATTTAAGTGTAGAGTGATACGAATGTGTGTGTATGTGTGTGTGTGTGGTGTATAAGTATAGTATGTGATGGGTAAGACAAAATGATGTCATTTTACATTTAACCTATTTTTTCATTATAGACATGTACATAAGGGCCTTTTATCTTTTCAACACTCTATTAGTCGTTAACTGATATCAGACCCTTATTTACATTTAAATTAAACTTGAAGAACTTTTAAGAATATATATGAAGTTATATGCACTACTTGCATAGCGCAGGAGGTCATTTGCTAAACAGGGCGTGATAGCAAAGTATTGGTTTTCCTAGTTTGAATAGGTACTGAATGGTATTTTTGGTCATTTCATGACATAATCTAAGGCTATTAATGTATTTCTCACATAAGGGTGAGAGCAACTAAGTCATTATACAAAAGTTTATTGAGGATGCTAACATGTAATAATACATAATAGGAGGAAGGGTCGTTGAACACGCATCAATAAAAAGAGGTAAAAATAATAAATTTCAAACGCGCTATTTGAGTCTAATATGTCCAAATTTCAAGAAGATTAGTGTAACCAGTATTTTATTGGATCAAGATCATTTGCTGTAATCTGTGCTGTAGTTTTGCGGTAAATTTTTATCCGAAAATCAAATATTGCTTAACATATTATAAACTTAAAAAAACTACTAAACAATTAATAAAATAATATTACAATTAATAAAATAATATTATTTTTGATAAAGTACAAGAAAAGTAATAAAGTATGATAGTATTTCTGTCAAAGTAAATAGTTTATAATATCGGTCCTATATATATATATATATATATATATATATATATATAGATGTTTTTAATACTTTTTCTTCCTTTTACTAAAAAGTCCATAACTTCTCCTACAAATGAAATTTTTTATAAAACAATTTTTGTTTAATAGAACATTCCGAGATTTAATTTGAGTACCACTTGAGCTATATTTTGACATAGAACAAAAAAATTATGATTTTTCCAAATCATGTTCATACACTTAAAAGTTATTTTCACACCATTAAAATCATTTGACATACAATTAAAATGTTTTTGCACATAGCTAAAACATATACATTTTAATATTTTTTTAAAATGTTTATTAAAATATTGTGTCTAAATGTTTCTAAAAAAATGAAAAGAAAAAATATAAAAATTTATTTATTTTCGGTGTGTGAAAAATTAATTTAAATGTGCTAAAAATTACTTTAAATGTGTGAAAATATACTTTAAGTGTGTAAAAATTGATTTTAAGTGTGTGTAAGTGAGGCTTAAAAATATGAACATCAATTGTTATAATTTATTTGTGTATAAACATCCTTTAAGTGTGCCCAATTTTTAAAATGTTTAGTAAAATATTGTGTCTAAATGTTTCTAAAAAAATTGAAAAGAAAAAATATAAAAATTTATTTATTTTCGGTGTGTGTAAAATTACTTTAAATGTGCTAAAAATTACTTTAAATGTGTGAAAATATACTTTAAGTATGTAGAAATTGATTTTAAGTGTGTGAAAAGACAGGTTAAGGGTGCCTAAATATTACTAAAAGAATTATAAAAAAATATAAAAAATTATTTATTTTCAATGTGTGGATAATGACTTTAAGTACGTGAAAAAGTACTTTAAATCTATGGAAGTATACTTTAAGTATGTGGAAAGTGATTTTAAGTGTATAGAAGTGACGCTAAAAAATGTGAATATCAATAGTTATGATTTATTTGTGTGGAAACATCTTTTAAGTGTTTCTGAATGTTGCTAAAAAATTAAAAAGAAAAAAAATAAAAATTTATTTATTTTCTCTGTGTGGAAAAATTAATTTAAGTATGTGAAAAATTACGTTTAATCTATGGAAGTATACTTTAAGTGCCCATTTGGGGGAGCTTTCTAGAGAATTGAAATGAGTTTTCAAACCCAATAAGTGATTTATAAAAAAATGTTAGTGTTTGGTAAAATAAGAAAAATGGACTTCTAATGAAAGTTGAAATCCTAAAAAGTCCATTCAAAGAAGTCGGAAAAACTTGCTTTTAGAAGGAAGTCAGAATTATGTTAAGTAACTCTGCCTCCTTGTATTTCGTGAAATTTGCCTATTTAGAGTTAAGGATAAATTTGTCAAGTTAAAAATGTGTTAATTGTGGAAGAAATTTCAAAAAATGCATCCACCAAACAACTTTTTTCTATTAAATTCCTTTGATTGAAGGCATTTTTTAAAGGTATTTTAAATATAAGGAATTTTAGAATCAGGAAGCCCATCCAAACAGGGCCTAATTGAGTGAAAAGAGATTTTAAGTGTGTGGAAGTGACGTTTAAAAATGTGAACATCAACTATTATGATTTATTTGTGTTGAAACAACTTTTAAGTGTGATTGAATGTTGCTAAAAAATTGGAAAGAAAAAAATATTTATTTATTTTTTGTGTGTGAAGATTATTTTAAGTATGTAAAAAAGTACTTTAAGTGTGTAAAAATTTACTTTCAGAGTGTAGACATGAGTCTTAATAATGTGAAAATCAAAGCAAAGTGAGAATAATTTGTTTTTATCATTGTACCCATAACTTTAGTTTATTTAATATATGTACATGGTAATTTTCAAATTTAAATTTTTTATAGTAGCCTTTCTTCTTTCCTTTCCAGTAGTCTTCAAGTGTTATGTTTTAATTGTGTGTAAACTTTCTTTTTAATGCTATGTTCTAATTATGTGAAAACTTACTTTAATGTCGTGTCTGGTACGTAGGAATGGAATAAAATGTCCATTGAATTGGCATTCCATTCAAAGTAAGATTAAAAAAAAAATTATATTACCAAAAAACTCTTCACCTCCACTTCCACCACCACACCTACTTTACCACCACCACCACCGGCTTTACCATCACTGATGTGGTTGGAACTTGAATTATATTGTAAGCTTATTTTTGCTCATTTTATCAAAATATAATTTAACCACTCACAAGAGCACGAATCTTTGTAGATACGGTTCTATATAGAGGGTATCGATCCCACGAGGACTAGTCATAATTGTCTTAAAGAAAGATTGCTTCCACTTTAATTCTAAAAACAGGGTTTTTGAGTTTTGTTTATAAAACTATTGCATGAATGTAATGACAATAAATTTAAAGAGTAAAGGTTGGGAGAGAGAACTAGGGGTGGTTTCCACCACTAGCCATTCATATGTTCAAAAGTGTAGCAAGCTTGGGATTCATAAATTAAATGCCTAACAATGTCATTAGGCTTGTGACCTCAATGACATATCAAAAGATTAATGTGTGTGTCAACCTATCATAATCCATCTTCAACAAGCATAGCTCTTTCAATCTAACTAACTACCTAATTACCGTACTCTCTAAGTGAACCTACATGCATCCAAACTACCTTATCTTGGCATGGTTTATACAAGCAAACACTACACATTCATTTAAAGTACCATTACCTAGCCATCATTTGCAATTCTTGTGGAATATGCAAATGTTGTGCATTCATATGACAAAATCTACTCTAAGACAAGAATAAACTCCACTTCAAATGAATATATAAGAGAAATGTATAAGTGTACATTGTCACTAGACTAGATAATCAACATGTAATTACAAATCCCAAAATGCTACAAAAATGAACAAGTTTACATGGCTAGGGGTTTCAGCAACACCCTAGTAGAGAAGTTAGTTGCTCATGGCTGCCTTGCACTCTTCCATTGATGAAGAAAATGGAGCTTCAAGGTCTAGTTCAGCTCCTTCTTCTCCCCTCCCGAATGTCTCTCTTTGTATGTTCTGATGTGTGTGAGAGATTCATGAGAAATGGCCTCTTTTTGTGCTTTATGGCCTCCTTTTTCAACCTTGGGGCCCACCACATATATATATATATCAATATATATATCCACTATATCAAGAAGGTCCCCAAGGGTCTTGTTCAAGTCAGACAATCCCTCTAAGTCGTGCAAAAAGGTGAATTTTGTTGCAAGTGGGAGAGCAGGTGAGCAAGTGGGTAAGTGGCTCTGCAGAATCTCGATCAATCGAGATTGGATCTCGATTGATCGAGATTTCAATCAATCGAAGTGAGATCTCAATCAATTGAGATCTCGATTGATCGAGATCAACATCTCGATTGATCGAGATGCCTTGGCTGCAATTCTGACTTTTCTCTTCAGCAATTGAGATCTCGATTGATCGAGATCAACATCTCGATTGATCGAGATGCCTTGGCTGCAATTCTGACTTTTCTCTTCAGCTGCAAAAAGCCTCAAATTTTGCTCCTTTCATTATAAGACCTGCAATACATCAAAAACACAAAAATATCGTAAACATATCTTGGTAAACGTAGAAACGGGACTAACATATGCAATAAAGAGGGTTCAAATGCATAGAATTGAACACTTATCACACCCCCAAACTTACATATTGCTAGTCCCTTAGCAATGCAATATTACAAAAATGAAATTAACAATCTTATACAAAAATTTAATCATGCTCAGTCATCAACTAGATAAAGGGTGATCCTCCGTTCATTTCACATTTGGCAAATGCAACAAGTATTACAGAACTATGCAGTCATTAGCAAAAAATGGACTTTCACAAGCTATAGATAAACGACGGTCCCCACATAATGGCCAGTCCGAACAAACATATCGATTCCGAACCCAAAATCCTCTTTGAAAAGTGAACATGCATTCTAGCGCATGATTTTGTCATATTTGGGGAAGAATGAGAACAACTCTACTTTTAAAATAAAAACTCATTGAAACAGTTCGATACTGTTGTTCATTATCACAAAACATTCATGATTGCTCATGTGCGGCTGACCGTGCAATGCTTAGCTCTTTTTGCTTTCTTGTAAGCCTTTGTAGCGGCATTGGGCCAATGACTCCCAAACCAATTGGTTTTAGGGCTTTAGGTGAAGAAGCACCCCTCGGACTTAATAATCGAGCTTACAAGGCGATGAGCTTAAGCAAGCCACCCGCTTATTATTGCTCAACCTTGCACACTTATACGCGAATACTCCCTGCTTTGAGGCATAGAAATCCGGTTTATTGAGTGAGAAGGCTTATTGCATTTATTTTATAATATTTTTTTTTTAATTTTTTTTTTACAACAACCGGAAGAACTTATTCTTTAAGTTGCTTAGATAAAAATAGAAATTTACAAAATTCTCCATCAGACTTATACCCCACAATTTAAAATGCATGTGTGCGAATTTGTACGGTTAAGGACAAATTTAGGGCAAGAACTATACGTGCTCATATTTGGACAAAAATGTAGACCGTTCTAGCCTATTATATAGCTTGCAAAAGTGCAGGTATTTACAATGCTAAAGTTCTTAACTACCTGCTGCATTTACCTCGGACACTTATTCGAATGATCTTCCTTTAAAAAGCAAGACATCATAGCAAGCATGTAAAAATATCGAGAAAAAAAACTTGCTCTACAATGACAACTATATAACGACTGAACATTGCATGCATATGCAAGTGGTATAGCATACCGCACCCCCAAACTTAGACGCAACATTGTCCTCAATGTTTGGATAAGAAAAACAAGGAAAGAATTTACTGGGATTGCAGAACGCGACAAAAATGGCATTCCAATATGGGCGGTCATCCTGTAAATGAGAATAACCTGCACGGAACACCAAATAGATACCATGAGCATTAAATGGAACAAAAAGTAGATAAAAAGGACATAATAAAAGAATTATGGACAAACGGATAATGCCAAGATCACCGGACATCTAAGGCTCAGAACTGGTGTTTCCCAATTGACTAAGAGGTCTATGCGATAGGATATTGACTATCCAGGCACGCTAACGTATAGCATGCAAAGGGGCTGCCTTTCTTTATTAACGCCATACTGCGTTGAAGCAATCTCAACAGTATTGAGAATTTAAACCAGGCGGTAATAAATGAAAATCATCAACTGAATCGCATATAACAATTAGGCAAGTGGTACTACATACATAGTCAAAGTATAGAGAGCAGAGATATGGGCAGAAAGTAAAAATAAAGACAGAAAATATAACACATGGTATAAAAGAAAGGAGAATTGTATTCCATATATATGAACATAAGTTTCAGTACAACGGGTACATGGATGTGGAATACACAAAAACTAACTTGGCCAACATGGCCTAGCAAAAATAAAGAAAGAAAAATACAAACAGTAAAACAGAAAGTGCAAATAGATAGAGCTACTCGAGGGCGGGTGGTGGTGGTGGCTCGGTGGGAGGAGTAGAGGTGGAGGTGGAGGCTCGGCCTGCAGGTCCTGCCGGAAGGCCCGGAACTCGTCTAAAATTGCCCTTTGACCCTGTGCCAGAGATGAAATGTCTGATCTAATGCCCTCCAGCTGACTCTGCGTCACCTGGACGTGCTTCTCAAAACCCTACTGGAGCCGCTCTACATCAGCTGCCAGGCAGGAGTAGCCAGTCGCCAGGATGTCATGCCGCTCTATAGCAATATCAATCTCATCCTCCTCCATCTCCTCGTCAGAAGACTCACCCTCTGCAGGCTCACCCTCATCCATCTCCACTGGGGCACTCATGTCTACATCCTCTAGGGGATCGCTCTAGCGGTCCTGTCGCTCCAGGTGTCGCCTCACCCTTTCCCACTGAATAGGTGTGAAGCGGGTGGGCGGTGCCAAATGAATGTTAGTATCACTGACCGGTATACTAGCACGGCTTAGGAAAGCGGCAACGAGGAAAGGAAAGGGAAGCCACCAACTCGCTGCTCGCCTCATCCTTTTGTTGATGAGGTCGTCCCAGATCTTGAACATCTACCCCCATATCAGCGATGGGACAGAAAACCACGTGCCCGTGTGGAAAGCATAAAGGCAATGGAGGAGGTCACCTCTGGGCTCTGCCACATGCTGCAGAGGACACGCGTTCTTGATGAAAACGGTGTCCAAGAACCATACTCTACTCAGGCACATCGATTTGGATGTGCAGTTGTGACTGGGCGTGGTAAACGCCCCGCTACACATGTCTATCACGATGGAGAATAGTGTCGTGTCTGCTGGAAGCTTGGCCCTGTAGATCGGTCGACCGTCTTAGTCAACCATATCTGGAGGCTTGATTCATGTGTGAGCGTGACTCAAAAAGTATACCAATTAAAATTTTCCACACTTCACAATAGAACGAATTCCTTGCAGAATAGGGCTATCGAAAGGGGTATCGTACCTCAGGGATTATGGTCTGATGACTTGGAATACAGAACTAATTCTAATTAAATTTAGAAGAAAAGAATTCTGATTTTTAAACTAATTAAAAAGATAAAACAAAATAAATCAAAGTAAACAAGATAGTGAAGATAATAGGAGAGAAATCTAGGGTGTTTGACTTCACCACTAACTCCACAATCAATGGTCAATTGAATCAACTATAGGGGAATTACATCATGCATAAGTGGTGTCGGTGGCTACAAGCTCACCTTCATCCATCAAGAAGATAACATATGATTAAGGCTAAGCCATGGACTATCTTCGATTGGCATGGGCCATCTGCCTAACTACTCTAATCTAGGGTGCAGTATGGTTCATCTTCTCTGGGCATAATCCATCGAAGCTCATAACAATATATTCAGTGATTACCATTGTGTAATAATCTCTCTCATGATCACAGAAAACAAGAGAGATTGAGTTCAATAATAACAACTAAATATCTAAGACAAGATAAGAAATCATTGAGATTAAATTTATAAGACTTTTATTACTCAATTCTATAATAAGAATCCTCTGAATTACATAATCTATGCATGTATATAAAGGTCCCCAATAATTAAAACAATCAAACCATTGATGCTTTGTTAGGGCTACATCAAAACCCTAGTGGATGAACTAGCCGCTCATGGTAGAAGAAGAAGCTTCAACTGTTGAGGAAGAAGACATCATCTTTCTGAATTACGCGTATGACTTCGTTCTCCAATGGCTCTGCAATATGTTTCTGTTGTCTTCAGCCCTCTCAGACTCTCTGTAAGCTCTCCCAATTCAGCCTCCAAGTCTTCACTTTATTCTCCAATTAGGAATTAATTAGGGTTTCCCGTAGCACTAATCAGGTGGGTTTTTGCTGCTGACTTCGGCCCGACTTTTGACCCACTAGAAGTCCGATTTACGGAATTTTTGTGAAATACAAAAGTGTGCATAATCAAATTTCGTTCAACTATGCGTAAAAATAATGTCGATTTGAGGCTCAGAAATAAGACTTCTGGTCCGTTTTCCAAAACGGGATTAAGACTGCATTATGCACAGATTTGGGCTTCAGGCCCGAAACCTTCTTAAGCAGCTGTAATTCTCTTGGACCTCTTTCTTGGGCTGATTTGAGTTGAAATAAATGGTTGAGTGAATCTCCTTGATGTAGGCTTCATCTCACCATCTTGGATGTCTTCTTTAAAAGCCCAAAATCCTGGTTTTAACTAAAATAATCATTAAGGCCCTGAAAATACAGAAAACACTAAAACAAAGTAAAATCACAAAATAATCTATCACTAAGAGAATAAAATACATAAGTTAAGAGGCTAGAATGCATAACATTCAACGCTTATCACACCCCCAAACTTACATATTGCTAGTCCCTTAGCAATAGATTAAAACAAAACTAAAACAAAAGAAACTAACAAATACTAACTAAACTATCCAAACTCCACTTTCGTGGGAGAAACGATTGCATTTAGCATATGCAATAAGCCTTTAAACCCCTAGGTTCCCCCTAGTGGACGAGTATAGTCTCGTGAGGGTTACAGAAATGTTACCCACAAACATTCAAAATTCTGTTTCAACATTAATTCAAGAAGAAGATTACACTATATAGTTACAAACTTGCATTCAAGAATAATTTCAAACTTTCAAATTTCACAATTCAAATCAATGGTCCCCATGCATAATTCACATCAACATATCTTAAAATAATCAACTCTAGCTCCCTCGTGTAAAGTGAACTAGCAGTCATCTCATGTAGTATAACCAAGCTCTGAATATATTAAGGCACATACCCTTTCAACTCACTAGCTCCCCTTATTGAAATCATACTTCCAAACATGAATACATGACTTTTCATTTTTTTTTCATCATTCCTTTTTTTTTCATTGCTTTATTGGTTGTGCAATGTCTTGATCTATTAAGATTTCTGAAAGATCCATGTAGCAAGCTTTCAGTCAGTGACTCCCAAACCAGATGGCTTTAGGGCACTAGGCTTTAAGATACCCCGAAGACCTAATTACTCGAATCAGTCAGGCTACAAATCAAGACAACCAATGCTCATCTTTTCTCACCTTTTCACTTTTGACGCGAACACTCCGTGCTTCCTGAGGCATAGAGGCCCGGTTACTCATGAAAAGGATCAAATTGATTGATTATTCATCATTTTTTTCTTTCTCTTTTTTATTTCTTTTTTTTCATTGAAGTCAAGTATAACACATCATCGGTACTCATTCTCAAGAGATACTAATTAATATCAAGCACATGTAACTCAATAACTCAAAACTACAGTCAATACCCCATAAGATTATGCTATTGTGTCTCTGCATTTAAGGAAACTAAAATTAATCACTCCAAAGCATGTTATTGCAAACCATGATTAAAACCACATAATTCAAACCATAGTTTTCAAAGATTTAAAACATACTCAAAAATTGCAAGTTATGCACCTACATAAGGTATTAATCCTTTGAATCATGTCAAAACATTCTATCTAAAAACAAAACAAAATAAAATAAATAAATAAACTAAGAAAATAAAATAAAATAAAATCGTAATACAAAAGAATTTCACACAAATTTCCCCCATATGCAATAAAGCACATAAATAGGCATCGCCTCACCCCCAAACTTAAACTGTACATTGTCCTCAATGGACACCCAATTAAAGCATAGAGAAGAGTAAGAACGATATTACCGGGATCATGGAGTAGTGGAAAGAAAATAGAGTACATCACGAGTACGAAGGCAATGCAAGCACACCCCCAACTTGGATGTTTCAACCTGGCAAAACAAACCACTATACCCCAAAGATCAAGGTAAAATAATATGGGTGAAAATAAATATGAAAGAGAAAATTCCTAAAAAAAAAAATATTTTTCATTTTTCCATTTTTTTTTTTTTTTTTTTTGACATTGAAAATCTAACTACAAAAAGAAAAATAAAGAGAAGAATAAAAGCTAAAAATAAAATAAAATACAAAAGATGGTTACCTTCCTGTCAAGGATGTGGTGGTGACTGAGCATCTGGATCCAAGTTTGCTTGGCGCATCAGTGCACGCATCATCCTTCTCATCTCTAGTTGCTCTTGGCGAGTGTCATGAAAGTGATCTGCCATCTCTGCTCTCATTGCACCAAACTGTGTGGAGACCTCTGTCTGTAAGGTGCCAAACTGGGCTGTCAACCCAGCAATCTGCCCTTCTAAATATTGATAATCATGGCCACCAGCCTGTGCATGCACTTTCTCTTCCTCTGCCTCCATCTCTTCTGGACCTTCCACCGGTGGTGGTATATCTACATGCTCTCCTCCCTGGGCCAACCGAGATACCTCACCAGGCGCCGCTATGACTCTCTGGTGCATATGAGATCGACTCAGGTTCCAGTCATGCGTGCCATAATGAAGATCACGTGGAAAGGCAAGCTCGTCCTCATGGACTGCATACCCCTGTGACACAAGCAACTGATGAATAATGGTAGGGAATGGAAACTCCCAGTCACTTGCACTGTCTGGTGCCTTGGCCACAACTTTGGAATAGAATTTCTCCATCTGGCCCCAGACAATCTGTGGGAATGACAGCCAATGCCCAAAATGTATAGCATATAATGATCGAAGGAACTCTTGACGTCTTTCGGTTTTATGTCCAATTGGACATACATTCTTGAGTAGAACAGCGTCAAGGAACCATAAATGATTTGGCATTGAAGACTTTGAAGCTGCAATCCTTTTCGGCCCAGAAAATTGGTTGGCACACAATCGTGCAACCACATTGCTCACCGACAACTCGTCGGGTAAAGGAGTATAGATATGAGATAAATCAGCTGGGCATTCATGAGGACAACCCATGGCAATGGCAATGGATGACATGTCCACTCGAACTATTGTTCCATCTACGGAAGAAGTAAGCACATCCCGCTCATCAGGTTTCGGCATTAAGTTTTGATAAAATACCTTGACAAGCCTCGGGTAAATGGTAGATGAGAGTGGAACAAAAATGGATGCCGACCGACGAAGACGGATGTCGGAAATCCCCCACTGTGTCTCGGGAAACATACCATAAAGCTCGGCTATGTCAAACGTTGTTTCATAATTCAACGCCCTTGGATGCCATCTCTCTTGAATACCGTCTCGGCGAGATCGTGAAGAACCTGTGGTCGGATCATGCCTCGCTCGGCGAGGATTACGTGAACTTGAAGCATCTTGGTGACTTGCTCTCTTTGGTGCCATAGAAGTAGAAAAAGTGTGGTTGAGGAATTAAATCGAACACTTGGTGTGCACAATTCTTTTGTATCCTTCAACCTCCTTTTTTTTGGCAATTTTTCCACCCAAATCGAACAAGTAATTGCACCAAATTGATCCCCCAAACTTGGTCTTCAAAAGCCCTCAAAAAGATTTGAACAATTTCTTCAAGGAAAAACTTCACTTACTTTGATGTTGAACTTGAAAAAGTGTGAGCTTCCTTTGAGAACTAGTGATTTTTTATCCAATTTGATGTTGAAGTTGATGTTGATCAATGTTGAATTCTTGTATAATAATCACTAATTGAAGAAATTAGTTTTCCGGATGATGTAGGACTTGAATTGGAGTTCAAAGAGGTCTAGGATGCAAGTGGTAGCAACATAGGAGGATAAGGAAGCTTTAAATACCAAGAAAATTCGGGCAGCCCACATTTAGCCTTGGGCGATCGATCCCCCCAAGGATGGGCGATCGATCGCCCACCTGATGGTGGTGATCTTCAAGAAATAACATGGGGCGATCGATCCCCCTCAAATGGGGCGATCGATCCCCCCCCTGGATGCCTGTTGGACCCTCCATCGCCCAAGGTCGACCGAACCTTGATAATTTTGAGTCTCCATCGCCCAAGGTCGACTGAGAGCACGATTTTTCACCCGTCTTGAGTCCAAATACCTCGGTACACCTCTTGACATCCTCCGGAAGCAACTTATACATCAAAAACTCAAAGAAAAAACATTAAAACGCAACTAGAATTGAAAGAAAAAGTAAGAAAACTAAAACTAAAACTTAGAATCAAAGAAAACTAAAGAAAGTAAAGGATATAAATACATACAAAACCTACAATTTAACGTCTGTAGGAGACGATTGACTCTCCGAAGGGATTAAGTAGGATCCATCAAGTCGACGGACTCCACGTCTCTTCTTGGCACACATCATTCCACACAATGTTTCAACCTTTGGCCATTAACCTTCATCAAATTGATTTCAAACAATTGCTCATCCGGGAATGAGTCTCGAATAGGTAGTGCATCGATCACCGGCTCAAACTCGATTCGAGATAAATGATCCGCAACCACATTCTCCGTCCCCTTTTTGTCTTTTATCTCCAAAATCAAATTCTTGCAGCAATAAAATCCATCGAATAAGACGCGGTTTGGTTTCTTTCTTTGCCAATAAGTGTCTCAATGCTGCATGATCAGAGTAGACAACCACCTTGGACCCCAATAAATAAGAATGAAACTTGTCCAAGGCAAACACTACAGCTAGAAGCTCTTTCTCTGTGGTTGTATAATTGAGTTGGGCATCAGAGAGAGTCTTACTAGCGTAGTAGATGACATGTGGTCGTTTCTCTTCTCTCTGTCCCAACACGGCTCCCACTGCATAATCAGAGGCATCACACATGATTTCAAAAGGTATAGCCCATTTTGGAGACTGCATAATTGGTGCAGAGGTAACAGAGACCGCAGCTTTTCAAAAGCTTTCACACAATCTTCATCAAAGATAAAGGGAACATCTTTAGATAACAAATGGCACAATGGTCGAGCCACTTTACTGAAATCCTTGATGAATCTTCTATAGAACCCGGCATGGCCTAAGAAAGATCGAACTTGCCTTACCGAAGTTGGATGAGGCAGAGTTGCAATTAGGTCGATCTTTGCTTTATCAACTTCAATGCCCCTCTCTGAAACAATATGGCCCAATACAATACCTTCTTTCACCATAAAATGGCTCTTCTCCCAACTAAGTACCAGATTCCGTTCTCGGCACCTTTGAAGCACAAGTGATAAATTGCTGAAACAATGTTCAAAAGATGATCCGAAAATAGAGAAGTCATCCATAAACACCTCCAAGAATTTTTCCACCATGTCAAAAAAGATGGCCATCATACACCTTTGGAATGTAGCCGGAGCATTACATAATCCAAAAGGCATACGACGATACGCAAAAGTACCAAAGGGACAAGTGAAAGTGGTCTTCTCTTGATCTTCTGGATCCATAGCTACTTGGGGTTATAACCAGAGTAGCCATCCAGAAAGCAATAATAGCTCTGACCAGCTAACCTTTCAAGTATTTGATCAATGAATGGAAGAGGGAAGTGATCCTTCCTTGTCATAGAATTGAGCTTTCTGTAATCAATGCAAACACGCCAACCTGTGGCAGTACGTTGTGGAACAAGCTCTCCCATGGAGTTAGGGACAATGGTAAGACCAGATTTCTTTGGAACCACTTGTGTCGGACTCACCCATGTGCTGTCAGAAATTGGATAAATGATTCCTGCATCAAGTAACTTGACAACCTCTTTCTTTACCACCTCCTTCATGTTGGGGTTCAATCGACTCTGTGCCTCTCTAGTTGGCTTACATCCTTCTTCCAAATGGATTTTGTGCTTGCAAACTGAGGGATCAATGCCCTTAAGATCAGCAACACTCCATCCAATTGCTTCACGATGTTGGTATAAAACCTCTACTAAGCTCTTCTCTTGAATTTCTGTCAGATCAGAGGCAATTATAACAGGAAGAGTTTTCTGTGCCCCCAAGAATACATACTTCAATTTGTCAGGCAAAGGCTTCAACTCTAATTCTGGAGGGGACTCCAATGAAGGCACTAAGGGAGTGCTAGAGAGAAAAGGTAGTGGCTCAATTGGAATTCTCCATGGTGGAGTATTCTGAATAGCATCCACTTCCAGCATAGCATGCACTTCTTCACACAACCCTTCATCATTAATGTTCTCAAAGTCATAAAAAGACTTACATACCTCCAGGGAGTTTCGAGATATAGAGGATGAAACAAATTCCTCCACACATTCATCAATATCATCCATGCAGAACACATCACTCTGATCTGGGGGGTGTTGGATAGCATTGAACACATTGAGCTTGACATTCATGTTGCCAAAGGAAATATCCATGATCCCCGACCTACAATTTATGCAAGCATCAGCAGTAGCTAAGAAAGGTCGACCAAGGATCACAGGAATGTGCCTCTTCAGATTGTGAACCGGCTCAGTGTCAAGTACAATGAAATCAACAGGAAAGTAGAACTTGTCCACTTTAATGAGCACATCTTCTATGATTCCTCGGGGTTGCTTTGTTGATCTGTCTGCAAATTGTAATACCACCGAGGTAGGCTTCAATTCTCCCAAGCCCAGATGTAAGTAAACTGAATAGGGTAGCAAATTCACACTTGCACCCAAATCAAGAAGAGCTTTATCCACATGGTGCTCCCCAATAATGCATGAGATAGTTGGAGCACCAGGATCTTTGTACTTGGGAGGAGTACATTACTGAATTATTGAACTCACTTGTTGTGGCAGCATTACTTTCTTTGGCACATGGCTTTTAGAACGCCTTTTCTGAGTGCACAAGTCCTTCAAAAATTTTGCATAAGGAGGAATTTGCTTGATGGCATCAAGGAGTGGCAAATTAATCTTCACTTGGCGAAACACCTCCATCATGTCATGCAACTTGTCCCCTTGCTTCCCCAACTTAGATGCTTCAAGAAAACGTTGTGGGAAAGGAGCCTTGGGCTCATAAGGAATTTCAGCACTTGGACTTGTGGTCACTTTTTCTTCTTCTTTCTTTTCACCCACCTTATTGTCAATTATTTTCCCACTTCTCAAAGTGGTAATGGCTTGAACTTGCTCATGGTGTGGGTTGCTTGTGGAAGCTTGCATCCCTCTTGGATTAGCAATTGGTTGACTAGGGAGCTTCCCTTCTTCTCTTCTACTCAATGAAGTAGCAAGCTGTCCAAACTGAGATTCCAGTTTGGCAGTGGATTGAGAATGCGAGTGCACTAGCTGAACTGTAGATTGTACTGTTGCTGCAGTAGCTTGCACTGTCTCTATAAGAGAATCAAGCTTGTCAAATTTAGACAAGGTAAGAGTCAGCTTGTCTTCAATAGCAGAAATTCTTTGGGCCATAGGACTTTGTGTTTGATATTGCTGTTGAGGCACAAAAGTCCTAGGTTGATATGATGGTTGCATTGCTGCCCCTTGGTTACTGTAAGAAAAACCAGGATGATTCCTCCATGTGGGATTGTAAGTATTACCTCGTGGAGGATTCATTGGTCCAGTGAAAGTGGCTTGAACTTGCTCATGTTGAATATTGATTCGTGTGTGAGTGTGACTCAAAAAGTATATCAATTAAAATTTTCCACACTTCGCAATAGAACGAATTCCTTGCAGAATAGGGCTATCGAAATGAATGGGTATCGTACCTCAGGGATTATGTTCTGATGAGTTGGAACACAGAACTAATTCTAATTAAATTTATAAGAAAAGAATTCTGATTTTTAACTAATTAAAAAGATAAAATAAAATAAATCAAAGGTAAACAGATAATGAAGATAATAGGAGAGAAACCTAGGGTATTTGACTTCACCACTAACTCCACAGTCAATGGTCAATTGAATCAACTATAGGGGAATTACATCATGCATAAGTGGTGTCGGTGGCTACAAGCTCACCTTCATCCGTCAAGAAGATAACATATGATTAAGGCTAAGCCATGGACTATCTTCGATTGGCATGGGCCATCTGCCTAACTACTCTAATCTAGGGTGCAGCATGGTTCATCTTCTCTAGGCATAATCCATCAAAGCTCATAACAATATATTCAGTGATTACCATTGTGTAATAATCTCTCTCATGATCACAGAAAACAAAAGAGATTGAGTTCAATAACAACAACTAAATATCTAAGACAAGATAAGAAATCATTGAAACTGAATTTACAAAACTTTTATTGCTCAATTCCTTAATAAGAATCCTCACAATTACACAATCTATGCATGTATATAAAGGTCCCCAATAATTAAAACAATCAAACCATTGATGCTTTGTTAGGGCTACATCAAAACCCTAGTGGATGAACTAGCCGCTCATGGTAGAGGAAGAAGCTTCAACTGTTGAGGAAGAAGACAACATCTTTCTGAATTACGCGTATGACTTCGTTCTCCAATGGCTCTGCAATATGTTCTGTTCTCTTCAGCCCTCTCAGACTCTCCAATCTCTGTGTAAGCTCTCCTCTCTTCAGCCTCCAAGTCTTCCTTTTATTCCCCAAGAGAATTCACCAAAGTCCTAATCCAATTAGGAATTAATTAGGGTTTCCCGCAGCACTAATCAGGTGGGTTTTTCCTGCTGACTTCGGCCCAACTTTTTACCCACTAGAAGTCCGATTCACGGAATTTTCGTGAAATACAAAAGTGTGCAGAATCAAATTTCGTTCAACCTTGCGCGAGAACTATGTCGATTTGAGGCTCGGAAATAAGACTTCTGGTCCGTTTTCCAAAACGGGATTAAGACTGCATTATGCGCAGATTTGGGCTTCAGGCCCGAAACCTTCTTAAGCAGCTGTAATTCTCTTGGACCTCTTCCTTGGGCTGATTTGAGTTAAAATAAATGGTTGAGTGAATCTCCTTGATGTAGGCTTCATCTCACCATCTTGGATGTCTTCTTTAAAAGCCCAAAATTCTGGTTTTAACTGAAATAATTATTAAGGCCCTGAAAATACAGAAAACACTAAAACAAAGTAAAATAACAAAATAATCTATCACTAAGAGAATAAAATACATAAGTTAAGAGGCTAGAATGCGTAACATTCAACGCCTATCACACCCCCAAACTTACATATTGCTAGTCCCTTAGCAATAGAATAAAACAAAACTAAAACAAAGGAAACTAACAAATACTAACTAAACTACCCAACTCCACTTTCGTGGGAGAAACGATTGCATTTAGCATATGCAACAAGCCTTTAAACCCCTAGGTTCCCCCTAGTGGACGAGTATAGTCTCGTGAGGGTTTCCAGAAATGTTACCCACAAACATTCAAAATTCTGTTTCAACATTAATTCAAGAAGAAGATTACCATACATAGTTACAAACTTGCATTCAAGAATAATTTTAAACTTTCAAATTCCACAATTCAAATCAATGGTCCTCATGCATAATTCACATCAACATATGTCAAAGTAATCAACTCTAGCTCCCTCGTGTAAAGTGAACTAGCAGTCCTCTCATGTAGCATAACCAAGCTCTGAATATATTAAGGCACATACCCTTTCAACTCACTAGCTCCCCTTATTGAAATCATACTTCCTAACATGCATACATGACTTTTTCAATTTTTTCCAATTCTTTTTTTTCTCATTGCTTTATTGGTTGTGCAATGTCTTGATCTATTAAGCTTTCTGAAAGATCCATGTAGCAAGCTTTCAGTCAGTGACTCCCAAGCCAGATGGCTTTAGGGCACTAGGCTTTAAGATACCCCGAAGACCTAATTACTCGAATCAGTCAGGCTACAAATCAAGACAACCAATGCTCATCTTTTCTCACCCTTTCACTTTTGACGCGAACACTCCGTGCTTCCTGAGGCATAGAGGCCCGGTTACTCATAAAAAGGATCAAATTGATTTGCTTATTCCTCATCATTTTTTTTCTTTTTTTTTTCTTTTCTTTCTTTTTTTTTTTCATTGAAGTCAAGTATAACACATTATCGGTACTCATTCTCAAGAGATACTAATTAATATCAAGCATATGTAACTCAATAACTCAAAACATAGGTTTATACCCCACAAGATTATGCTAGTGTGTCTGTGCATGTAAGGAAACTAAAATTAATCACTTCAAAACATGTTTTTGCAAACCATGATTCAAACCACTTAATTTAAATCACTGTTTTCAAAATTTTCAAACATACTCAAAAATTGCAAGTTAAGCACCTACATAAGGTATTAATCCCTTGAATGATGTCAAAACATTCTATCTAAAAATAAAACAAAATAAAATAAAATAAACAAACTAAGAAAATAAAATAAAATAAAATCCTAATACAAAAGAATTTCACACAAATTTCCCCCATATGCAATAAGGCACATAAATAGGCATCGCCTCACCCCCAAACTTAAACTGTACATTGTCCTCAATGGACACCCAATTGAAGCATAGAGAAGAGTAAGAACGATGTTACCAGGACCAAAGAGTAGTGGCAAGAAAATAGAGCACACCAATTGCATGAAGGCAATGAAAGCACTCCCCCAAACTTGGATGCTACAACCTGTCAAAACAACCACTAAACACCAAGACCAAGTGAAAATAGGGGAAAGAGAATAAAAAGAAATAAATAAAATAAAATATAATAAAATGAAACGATCAAAGTCATTGAATACAAAGGAGAGGGGAAAGAGAAAAAAAATTTAAAAAAAAAAAAAATTTTTTTTTAAAATTTTTTTTTTTTTTAAAATTTTTTTTTTTTTTTTAAAATTTTTTTTTTTTTTTTTTTTTTTTTTTTTTGATTGGGCGATCGATCCCCCCTTGGCTGGGCGATCGATCGCCCACCTGGGAAAAATTTTCCAAAAAAATTTTTTTTTTTTTTTTTTTTTTTTTTTTTTTTTTTTTTTTCTGCTGGGCGATCGATCCCCCTACAGGGGGGCGATCGATCGCCCCTACTGGTCCGAACTGGGCTGTCCATCGCCCAAGATCGACCGTAAGGTCATTTTTAAGAGTGTCTATCGCCCAAGGTCGACCGAGAGGGCCTTTTTTCGCCTGTTTTGGGTCCAAATACCCCGACACACCTCCCGGTATCCCTCGGAAGCAACTAAGACATCAAAACCTCAAAGAAAATACATTAAAACACACCTAATATTGAAAGAAAAACTAAGAAAACATGAACTAAAAATTAAAAGAAAGAAAACTAAAGAAATTAAAGGATAGAAATACATACAACCCCTACAATTTAACGTCCGTAGGAGACGATCAACTCCAATTCAAGGTTCACCCAATGCCACATCGCTTGAGGATATTTAACTTCGCCCCTTTTATATGATCCTCACCTCCTTGTGTCAAACTCGAAGTACCCGGAAGGATCGCATTGGCTTCTAAAAATATATATCCTTCCCTTGAATTCAATTCAAACCATGGAAGAGACTCCATTGATGGCACTAGAGGAGTGCTAGAAAGAGAAGAAAATGGGTCAATCGGAATCTTCCAAGGTGGCTTATCTTTCATGGCCACTAACTCAAGCATATCATTCACCCCCGCGATGGACTTCACATCATCTCGAGATAGAGCAAACGGGGCAATTTCTTCCACACAATCACCAATTTCATCCATGAAGAAACACTCACTCTCATCTGGAGGATGTTCAATGGCATTAAAAATATTCAATTTTACCTTCATGTTGCCAAATGATATATCCATGATCCCCGCTCTGCAATTAACACGAGCATTAGCAGTAGCTAGAAACGGACGACCAAGGATGACTGGAATGTGCCTCTTCGGATTATGCACTGGCTCGGTATCTAGAACAATGAAGTCCACTGGGAAATAGAATTTATCTACCTTGATGATGACATCTTCAATGATCCCACGAGGTTGTTTGGTTGATCTATCTGCAAACTGTAAAACCATCGTGGTAGGCTTCAATTCTCCCAAACCCAACTGTAGGTAAACCGAGTAAGGCAATAAATTCACACTAGCACCTAAATCCAGAAGAGCTTTTTCAATATGGTGCTCCCCAATGATGCATGAAATAGTTGGAGCACCAGGATCTTTGTACTTGGGAGGACTGCAATGCTGGATAATAGAACTCACTTGTTGTGGCAGCATCACTTTCTTTGGCACATGGCTCATTGATCTCCTTTTCTGAGTGCACAAGTCCTTCAAGAATTTGGCATAAGGAGGAATCTGTTTGATGGCATCAAGGAGTGGTATATTAATCTTCACTTGTCGAAACACCTCCATCATGTCATGCAACTTGTCCCCTTGTTTCCTCAACTTGGATGTTTCTTGTAAACGTTGTGGGAAAGGAGCTTTGGGCTCATATAAATTTTCAGCAATTGGACTCATGAGCACCTCTTCTTGATCATTCTTCTTCTCCCCCACCTTGTTATCGATTACTTTTCCACTTCTCAAAGTGGTGATGGCTTGAACCTCCTCAAGATGTGGGTTGCTCAAAGAATCATGCATCCCTCTAGGATTGGCAATGGGTTGACTTGGTAGCTTTTCCTCTTCTCTTTTACTCAAGGCATTGGCAAGTTGTCCAAACTGAGATTCTAGTTTGGCAATTGATTGAGAGTGAGAATGTACCAATTGAGCAGTGGATTGAAGTACTTCAGCAATAGAGTCAAGCTTATCAAGTTTTGCTAGGGCAAGCATCATCTTATCTTCAAGAACCGAACTCTTTGGTGGCATAGGAACTTGTGCTTCATATGGTTGTGGAGGAACATAGTTTTGAGGCTGAAAAGTGGGCTGTATTGCTGCCCCTTGTCCTTGTGGAAGATCGACAAACTGCCCAAGTGAAGGGCAATTATTCACATGGTGCAGAGGACTTGAGCAAAAATCACATGGCTCAAACATAGGAGGATATGAAGATTGATTAGGAACTTGACCAGCCGCCATGAGTTGCACCACTTTCTGTGACACAGCATCCACAATGGTAGACATAGCATCCGCAGAACCAATCTTAAAAATATCATCTGTCCTCCTTGTATTGGATGGTCTGCTCGAACGAGATGAAGACACACGTTGTAAAGAATTGTCACTAAGGTTCTCGAACAAAGTCCATGCTTCATCTTCGCTTTTTAACATGAAAGTACCCCCACATGATGCATCCACCATTTGTCTGTTACTCTCTGTTAGCCCCTCATAGAAACACTGCACTAACTGCCACTTTAGAACTTGGTGATGGGGACACTTCCTAAGAAGGTCCTTGAATCTCTCCCATGTCTCATAAAATTGTTCCCCCTCAAATTGAGAGAAACCAGTGATAGCACGTCTGAATTGATTGGTCCTCCCTATCGGAAAATATTTCTTCAAGAACTCACTTTGCATTTGAGTCCATGTAGTGATAGAGCCTGCCGGTAGAGATCTGAACCAATACTTGGCCTTCTCCTTTAGAGAGAATGGAAAGAGTCGCATCCTGAAAGCATCTTCAGAGAAGTTATGAATTTTTGTTGTTGAGCAAACTTCTATAAAATCATCTAAGTGCTTATATGGATCTTCATCAGTCAGCCCAAAGTAAGATGGCAACATCTGAATGATATTGGGCTTGATCTCATAACTCTGTGCAGTCACATTAGGCAATTGAAATTCAGCTGGCGAATTGTATGTCTCTGGGACATAGTAATCTCTAAGTAAACGCGCCCTCTCCACAGCATTAGGCACAATATTGTTGTCCTCATTATTATCACGCACACCGGCCATGACATCAATAATCTCTTCCTCTTGCTCAATGGTATGGTGATTGAAGTCCCTCAAAAGAAAACAAAAATAAAATAATACAAATTAGTAGCAAAATAAAAAATCTAAAAAAAAAAAAAATAATAAATAAAAAAATAAAACAAATTAGTATCTGAAATAAAACAAAAACAAAATTAAAAGCAAAATTAAAAAAAAATTCCTAAATTAAAAATTCAATTAAAATTAATTCTGTACAATCCAATCAATCAAATAGATAATCCCCGGCAACGGCGCCAAAAATTGATTCGTGTGTGAGTGTGACTCAAAAAGTATATCAATTAAAATTTTCCACACTTCGCAATAGAACGAATTCCTTGCAGAATAGGGCTATCGAAATGAATGGGTATCGTACCTCAGGGATTATGTTCTGATGAGTTGGAACACAGAACTAATTCTAATTAAATTTATAAGAAAAGAATTCTGATTTTTAACTAATTAAAAAGATAAAATAAAATAAATCAAAGGTAAACAGATAATGAAGATAATAGGAGAGAAACCTAGGGTATTTGACTTCACCACTAACTCCACAGTCAATGGTCAATTGAATCAACTATAGGGGAATTACATCATGCATAAGTGGTGTCGGTGGCTACAAGCTCACCTTCATCCGTCAAGAAGATAACATATGATTAAGGCTAAGCCATGGACTATCTTCGATTGGCATGGGCCATCTGCCTAACTACTCTAATCTAGGGTGCAGCATGGTTCATCTTCTCTAGGCATAATCCATCAAAGCTCATAACAATATATTCAGTGATTACCATTGTGTAATAATCTCTCTCATGATCACAGAAAACAAAAGAGATTGAGTTCAATAACAACAACTAAATATCTAAGACAAGATAAGAAATCATTGAAACTGAATTTACAAAACTTTTATTGCTCAATTCCTTAATAAGAATCCTCACAATTACACAATCTATGCATGTATATAAAGGTCCCCAATAATTAAAACAATCAAACCATTGATGCTTTGTTAGGGCTACATCAAAACCCTAGTGGATGAACTAGCCGCTCATGGTAGAGGAAGAAGCTTCAACTGTTGAGGAAGAAGACAACATCTTTCTGAATTACGCGTATGACTTCGTTCTCCAATGGCTCTGCAATATGTTCTGTTCTCTTCAGCCCTCTCAGACTCTCCAATCTCTGTGTAAGCTCTCCTCTCTTCAGCCTCCAAGTCTTCCTTTTATTCCCCAAGAGAATTCACCAAAGTCCTAATCCAATTAGGAATTAATTAGGGTTTCCCGCAGCACTAATCAGGTGGGTTTTTCCTGCTGACTTCGGCCCAACTTTTTACCCACTAGAAGTCCGATTCACGGAATTTTCGTGAAATACAAAAGTGTGCAGAATCAAATTTCGTTCAACCCTACGCGAGAATTATGTCGATTTGAGGCTCAGAAATAAGACTTCTGGTCCGTTTTCCAAAACGGGATTAAGACTGCATTATGCGCAGATTTGGGCTTCAGGCCCGAAACCTTCTTAAGCAGCTGTAATTCTCTTGGACCTCTTCCTTGGGCTGATTTGAGTTAAAATAAATGGTTGAGTGAATCTCCTTGATGTAGGCTTCATCTCACCATCTTGGATGTCTTCTTTAAAAGCCCAAAATTCTGGTTTTAACTGAAATAATTATTAAGGCCCTGAAAATACAGAAAACACTAAAACAAAGTAAAATAACAAAATAATCTATCACTAAGAGAATAAAATACATAAGTTAAGAGGCTAGAATGCGTAACATTCAACGCCTATCAAATATCAGAAAATTGCCCCATTGAAGGACAATTGCTCACATTATGCATAGGACTAGAGCAAAATTCACAAGGGCCTAGTAATGTAGAATTTGAAGCAGAAGGAGTTTGATTGGCAGCCATAATTGCTGCTACCTTCTATGCAATTAAATCAATATCAGTTGGCATAGCTTCTGAAGCACCAACCTCAAAAATTCCATCAGCCTTCCTGGTAGTGGCAGGTCTGCTAGAACGAGTAGAGGACACATGTTGTAGAGAGTTGTCACTAAGATTTTCAAATAAGGTCCATGCCTCTTCTTCACTCTTCAACATAAAAGTACCTCCACATGACGCATCAACCATCTGTCTGTTGGCTTCTGTGAGCCCTTCATGAAAACTCTGCACTAGTTGCCACTTAGGAACTTGATGATGGGGACACTTCCTAAGAAGGTCCTTGAATCTTTCCCATGTCTCATAAAATTGTTCCCCCTCATGTTGGGAGAAACCAGTGATAGCACGTCTGAACTGATTGGTCTTCCCTATCAGAAAATACTTCTTGAGAAACTCATGTTGCATCTGAGTCCAAGTCGTGATAGAACCAGCCAGTAGAGAGTTGAACCAATACTTTGCTTTGTCTTTCAGAGAGAATGGAAAAAGTCTCATTCTGAAAGCATCTTCAGAGAAGTTGTGAATTTTTGTAGTTGAGCACACTTCAATGAAGTCATCCAGATGCTTGTAAGGGTCTTCTTGAGTCAGCCCAAAATAAGATGGTAGCATCTGAATAATGCTGGACTTGATCTTATAATTCTGTGCTATGACATTGGGCAGTTGAAAACCTGCTGGCGAGGTATATGTCTCAGGAACATAGTAGTCCCTAAGCAATCTAGCTCTTTCTCCATCAGCATTAGGAACAAGGTTGTTATTCCTCTCTTCTGCCATGTCTTCAATTAATTCTTCCTCTTACCCAATTGTATCAACAGGGATGTTCCTCTGTTGTCTAAGAGTATGTTCAGGTTCTGGATCAAGAGGTATCAAAGGATCAGCCACAGAACGACGACCTTGCATATATTTACCGAAAGCACCTGAAAAGAAACAAAAACAAAATTAAAAATAAAATATAAAAATTTCCTAAACTAAAAATCTAATTAAAACTAATTATGTAAAATCCAATCAATCAAATAGATAGTCCCCGGCAACGGCGCCAAAAATTGATTCGTGTGTGAGTGTGACTCAAAAAGTATACCAATTAAAATTTTCCACACTTTGCAATAGAACGAATTCCTTGCAGAATAGGGCTATCGAAAGGGGTATCGTACCTCAGGGATTATGGTCTGATGAGTTGGAATACGGAACTAATTCTAATTAAATTTAGAAGAAAAGAATTCTGATTTTTAAACTAATTAAAAAGATAAAATAAAATAAATCAAAGTAAACAAGATAGTGAAGATAATAGGAGAGAAATCTAGGGTGTTTGACTTCACCACTAACTCCACAATCAATGGTCAATTGAATCAACTATAGGGGAATTACATCATGCATAAGTGGTGTCGGTGGCTACAAGCTCACCTTCATCCGTCAAGAAGATAACATATGATTAAGGCTAAGCCATGGACTATCTTCGATTGGCATGGGCCATCTGCCTAACTACTCTAATCTAGGGTGCAGTATGGTTCATCTTCTCTAGGCATAATCCATCAAAGCTCATAACAGTATATTCAGTGATTACCATTGTGTAATAATCTCTCTCATGATCACAGAAAACAAGAGAGATTGAGTTCAATAACAACAACTAAATATCTAAGACAAGATAAGAAATCATTGAGATTGAATTTATAAGACTTTTATTGCTCAATTCTATAATAAGAATCCTCTGAATTACACAATCTATGCATGTATATAAAGGTCCCCAATAATTAAAACAATCAAACCATTGATGCTTTGTTAGGGCTACATCAAAACCCTAGTGGATGAACTAGCCGCTCATGGTAGAAGAAGAAACTTCAACTGTTGAGGAAGAAGACATCATCTTTCTGAATTACGCGTATGACTTCGTTCTCCAATGGCTCTGCAATATGTTTCTGTTCTCTTCAGCCCTCTCAGACTCTCTGTAAGCTCTCCCAATTCAGCCTCCAAGTCTTCACTTTATTCTCCAAGAGAATATACCAAAGTCCTAATCCAATTAGGAATTAATTAGGGTTTCCCGCAGCACTAATCAGGTGGGTTTTTCCTGCTGACTTCGGCCCGACTTTTGACCCACTAGAAGTCCGATTTACGGAATTTTCGTGAAATACAAAAGTGTGCAGAATCAAATTTCGTTCAACCACATTTGAAAATAATGTCGATTTGAGGCTCAGAAATAAGACTTCTGGTCCGTTTTCCAAAATGGGATTAAGACTGCATTATGCACAGATTTGGGCTTCAGGCCCGAAACCTTCTTAAGCAGCTGTAATTCTCTTGGACCTCTTTCTTGGGTTGATTTGAGTTGAAATAAATGGTTGAGTGAATCTCCTTGATGTAGGCTTCATCTCACCATCTTGGATGTCTTCTTTAAAAGCCCAAAATCCTGGTTTTAACTAAAATAATCATTAAGGCCCTGAAAATACAGAAAACACTAAAACAAAGTAAAATCACAAAATAATCTATCACTAAGAGAATAAAATACATAAGTTAAGAGGCTAGAATGCGTAACATTTAACGCCTATCAAGGCTGCTGGTCAGGCATGCCGAACATCTGCGCAATCCGGCTCGGCGTGATAGTGATCGTCGTACCGCCCACGACCATCTGCAATGTGTCCGGCGCAGTGCAGGAATAGGTCATACACTCGTAAAAGGCCTGCACCAAGCGCTCGTGTGCCACATCAATGGGAGGCACACATAACCGGTTAAGGCGACGTCGCCTGAGCTCTGCTACAGCCCACAAGCTCTCAAAACGCGTCTCGAACTCTCTCAGCTCGAATATCTGCTCCGGGTGAAACTTCTGAGTCCGGAAGGCTCTCCCAGGCACATCTCGAACAGCACTGGGGGCATTATTGACTCTCGCCATAGTCTCAAAACAGTCTGCACTTATTCCAAAAGTACATAAATAAAAAGAAACTAAGAGGAATGCTAAACTAAGAAAAAAAATAATAAAAAATAAAAAATAAAAAATAAAATTCTAGTCCATGGTGCTAACATATGTATTCAAAAATTCGCTCTCAACAAGGTAGCGTGAGTGGATGCAACCTAAGTGATGGGGCCGCGGTTGCAAACCGTACATTAAGCATTCGAAACAAAAATAATGCAATATGTCACCCATACATGCATTCCTACCCCCGAAACCCACAAAATCCCATTATGAACATAACGAATGCACCATTCCACCCAACATCACCGGTCTATGCTTATTACACCGAGAAACTAACAAAAATAGCGAGAAAGTAAGTAAAATATAGCCATACATCACTTACCTCAAGGTGAAGATGATGATCGGCACAAAAAGATAAAGACCCAACTCGCTGCCGCGAAGAGATGAACGTGCGCGTGCTCACGGAGATCTCGGACTACAGCGAATGGCGGTGGATGGTCGGGAATGGTAGATCAAGTGTGGGACGGTGCTTGGGGAAGCTCTGGCTTGCTCGGAGAAGAGAAGGAAGTTGAATGGTCTTTTGAAATGAGAGGGAAGCCAAACGATTTAAATAAGTATTCGGCTCACGTGTAGGCAATGCGTCAATCTCGATTGATCGAGATGTACATCTCGATCAATCGAGATTTTGATCAATCAAAATCCTACTTCGATCAATCGAAATACTATTACGATCAATCGAGATCCACTTCGATCAATCTTCGATTGATCGAGGACCTATCGAAGTGCTATCGAAGAATACTACCTCTCAGGACTTTGGACTTGGCAAACTCTCTGCATTATTTCGATCAATCGAGACCGACATCTCGATCAATCAAAATCTCAATTGATCGAGATCTCTGCTTTGATCAATCGAGATGCTCAAAAACAGTCAGCTTAAGTTATGCTTCATGGACTTGGATTTATGGGACTTAGATACTAAATTGTTTAGATACAAAATTTACCTTGGATTAAAGGGACATCATGGAAGCATGATAGCTACCATGGCCGCGCCACCTTACACGTCTATGGCATGACGTCCGAATCGGCTCACGAGTCAAAATATACGGGATCCGTCAAAGTGACGACATCCACGTATTTGGTGGTAACTTGGTCATCTATGCACATTTTTAAGCGCTGCCCGTTTACTTTGAACAACGATCCATCTTTTAAGTCCTTCAATTCCACCGCTCCGTGGGGAGCGACGGAATTAACCAACGGAGGAAAAGGTTCTCTAAGAACTTTCCATTTAGGCACATCCATGACAGTAGTGACATCGAGCATTGAGTTGACTTCACAAATGGATTGCTCAATGTCAAAATTGTCGCAGTTAAAATGATTTAGGCATGCCTCTAAAGGATCCTTAGAAAGAATAGAAGGAAGTGCTTCTTGAACAAGGTCTTCCACTACATCGACCCAAAAGCACTCACTTTCATCTTCGGATGTGTGGTAGGAAGCATTGAAGATATTCAAGCGGACTTTCATATTCCCGAAAAAGATGTCCATTACTCTGGTATGGCAATTAACGCAAGCGTTTGTCGTGGCCAAAAATGGACGACCTAGAATGATAGGAATATGTCTATTTGGATTTTGGACCGGTTCCGTGTCAAGGACTATGAAGTCCACCGGAAAGTAAAATTTGTCCACTTGAATTATTACATCCTCAATGATGCCACGTGGTTGCTTCACCGAGCGGTCGGCAAATTGCAACACAACTGTGGTTTGCTTAAGTTCCCCCAAACCTAATTATTGATAAATTGAGAATGGAAACAAATTTACACTAGCCCCTAAATCAAGAAGTGCCTTTTCAAAAGATTGATTTTCGATGGTGCATGAAATGGTTGGAGCACCTGGATCTTTGAATTTAGGAGGGGCTTGGTGTTGGAAAATGGAGCTTATGTGCTCAGTTAAGAGGACTTTCTTAGGAACATTATTCCTAGATTTGCGCTTTTGAGTGCACAAGTCCTTCAAGAATTTAGCATAGGAGGGAATTTACCGGATAGCATCAAGAAGAGGGAGATTGATTTTTACTTGTTTGAAGATCTCCATCATGTCTTGAATTTTCTCTCCTTGCTTCCCAAAATGAGAAGGTTCCTTTAATCTTTGAGGAAAGGGAACCGGAGGTTCAAAAGAAGTGTCAAGATTTGGACTTGATAACGACACAACTTCACTTACCTTTCCTTTTGGATTTAGTGGGATGTTGTGCACATTTGGATATAACGGAAATAATTTTGGATTTAATTGGGATTCTTTTAAATTTTTGGATTCTTTTGGGATTCCTTTTTCTCTTCTTCCCCTACCTTGGAATTGATGATTTTACCACTCCTTAAGGTGGTGATTGATTGAACTTGCTCCAAAGGAGCATTACAAGATGAAGATGATGGATCCTCAATCACATGAACACCCTTAGGATTCGCCATCGGTTGACTTGGCAACTTACCTTCCTCTCTTCTATTCAAGGCATTAGCTAGTTGCCTGATTTGAGCTTCTAACCTAGCCATAGATTGAGCATTAGCTTCAAGCTTAGAGATTGATTGAGAGTGAGTTTGCAATAAGAGGGTATTAGCCTCGAGATTGCTTATCACTCTATCTTCAAAGCCTTGGTTTCTCGGAGGAGGTGGTGGTTGTTGGTAATTGGATCTTTGATGGTAAGGTTGAGGATTTGGCCTATATTGAGGCTATTGAGATTGGGAATTGAAAGAATTTTGCCCTTGAAAAGAGGGACTTGATTCTTGAGGTTTCCATGAAAAAGTCGGATGATTCTTGTAACCAGGATTGTACGTATTTGAATATGGATCATTCATCTGTTTAGAGTACAAGGCATTCGCTTGCTCTTGAGCGTAATCGGGAGATTGCCCGGCAATAAGACAATCTCGCACAAAATGTGAAGTACTATAGCAAAACGAACACCCTTCCTGATTTTGAATAGGTTGGCTTGGAGTAGGCAGTCCATATTTCATGATTAGGTCCATTTTTTGGGATAAGGCTTCTACTTGCATGGCAACCTCATCTACCCGTGAAATTTCATGCACTCCTCTACAAGGTTGGGTGGCCTTCCCTTTCCTAGTGGAGGAGCATTGAGCTGAATTATTACTTTGGGTTTAAAAAAGTTTCCATGCCTCATCGGGGCTTTTCAAAAGGTAACCACCTCCACAAGCGGAGTCTATCATTTGCCTATGTTGCTCACTCACCCCATCATAAAAACTTTGCACTAGCTGCCATTTTGGGACAGCATGATGCGGACAAGATTTAAGAAGGTCTTTTAATCTCTCCCACGTCTCATGAAATTGTTCTTGATCAATTTGGGTGAATCCGGTGATTGCTCGCCGAATATCACTCGTCTTTTCCATTGGGAAGTATTTTTTTAAGAACTCTATTTGGATCTCCGCCCAAGAATGGATTGAGTTAGGTTCTAGGGAATTGAACCAACTTCTTACTTTATCTTTTAAGGAGAATGGAAACATACGCAGCTTTAGATCATCCTCCGTAAAGTGTGGTACACGAATGGTGGAACACACCGAATGGAAGTAATCTAAATGCCGGTATGGATCCTCATTAGGGAGACCATGGAAGCTATTAAGAAGATTGATGGTGGAGGACTTTATTTCTAATTGATTTGCTGCTACATCCAGAAATTGAATACATGAAGGTACTTCAAATGTAGTCGGAAGATAAAAGTCCATAAGCAACTCTCCTTGAGGAGGAGGAGGTGGAGGTTGTTGTTCATGATTAAAAGGAGGTAGTCCAGGAGGTTGTCTTTCATTTGGGTCCATGTTTTCGTTCCTAGGCAATATAGGGTCCCTAGAGGTTCCTCTACGTTTTCTAAGTGTTCTTTCAAGTTCAATATTACACGGAAGCAACGGAAGTGACAAGGACCGTCTACCTAGCATGCATTAATAGCAGAACAACACCTTAATACGCAAAATAAACAATAATATATACAAAAAATAATAATTTGAATGAACTCAAACCCACTAATTTTAGGCTTTATACTCACAAAGGGTTTAAACTTTAATCCTTTTAAATGCTCGCTATGTGGTATACCTAAAATCAAAAAATTTGAGAAATAAGAACAAGATATATACAAAAAAAGAATGAAAGAATTTCTAGCCTAAGAATTAAACTAGATTTAATCTTTTAATGGCGACAATTAAACCGTAGTCCCCGGCAACGGCACCAAAATTTTGATGTGGTTGGAACTTGAATTATATTGTAAGCTTATTTTTACTCCTTTTATCAAAATATAATTTAACCACTCGCAAGAGCATGAATCTTTGTAGATATGGTTCTATATAGAGGGTATCTATCCCACGAGGACTAGTCGTAATTGTCTTAAAGAAAGATTACTTCCACTTTAATCCTAAAAACAAGGTTTTTGAGTTTTGTTTATAAAACTATTGCATGAATGTAATGACAATAAATTTAAAGAGTAAAGGCTGGGAGAGAGAACTAGGGGTGGTTTCCACCACTAGCCATTCATATGTTCATAAGTGTAGCAAGCTTGGGATCCATAAATTAAATGCCTAACAATGTCATTAGGCTTGTGACCTCAATGATATATCAAAAGATTAATGTGTGAGTCAACCTATCATAATCCATCTTCAACAAGTATAACTCTTCAACCTAACTAACTACCTAATTACCCTACTCTCTAAGTGAACCTATATGCATCTAAACTACCTTATCTTGGCATGGTTTATACAAGCAAACACTACACATTCATTTAAAGTACCATTACCTAGCCATCATTTGCAATTCTTGTGGAATATGCAAATGTTGTGCATTCATATGATAAAATCTACTCTAAGACAAGAATAAACTCCACTTCAAATGAATATATAAGAGAAATGTATAAGTGTACATTGTCACTAGACTAGATAATCAACATTTAATTATAAATCCCAAAATGTTACAAAAATGAACAAGTTTACATGGCTAGGGGTTTCACCAACACCCTAGTAAAGAAGTTAGTTGCTCATGGCTGCCTTGCACTCTTCCATTGATGAAGAAAATGGAGCTTCAAGGTCTGGTTCAGCTCCTTCTTCTCCCCTCTTGAATGTCTCCCCTTGTATGTTCTGATGTGTGTGAGAGATTCATGAGAAATGGCCTCTTTTTGTACTTTATGGCCTCCTTTTTCAACCTTGGGGCCCACCATATATATATATCAATATATATATCCACTATATCAAGAATGTAAGGACCGGAACAATTTTGACCGATTCTGGGTGATTTTGGACCGGATTTATTTTTTTTGAATAAATTAAATTCGAAAAGAATGTGGATATACATATATATATATATATACATGGAATTATATATATATTGATGGAGGACGTAGTTATATATATATATATATATATAGGGATATATATATATGTATATGTAGTTGTGGTAAGTGTATTTATATTGAATTATAAATACATGTGAATGTATGTGGGAGCATATTTTATTATGTGTGTAACTGTATTTAGAAAAATACACGTGTGGAGTTAGATACATATATGGATGATATATACATATGTATTATTTTATGTGGATATATTATGTGTGGTGTATATTAGAAGAGAAGGAAGACCAAGTGTGTGGTCTGCCAAAAAGAGAGGAAGAAAGAAGAAAGAAAAGAAAAAGAAGAAAAGGAAAAAGAAAAGAAAAAGAAGAAAAGAAAAAGAGAAGAAAGAGAATCGGGGAGAGAGAGAGAGAAGCCGAGGAAGAGATCGGGGGAAAGAGAGAGGGAGGCCGCGACGGCGGCGGATGGGGTCGGTCCCGGCGGCCCCAGCAGCGGCGACGGGAGCCGTCTCCGGCAGAGGCGTCGCCGATGGGTCCCTCCGGCGGTGGAGCTCGCGGGTTGGAGGAGATGCGCACCGACTGGGTTCGCTGGTTCGGCCGAAGGTTCGGACGCCGATGGGACTCGACTGAACTCGGTCGTATGGGCTGCTCGGCCATGTATGGTGGTCCGACTTGGAGCTCCGATCGACGACTGACAGAGGCTCAGTGGTGGGTCGTGTGGGGTTGACTTCGGATGGCCCAAGGATGGTGCGCACGACTTGTTTGGGCTGTGTTTGGTTCGGTTCTTGGGGCTGTTCCAGTTGGGTTTTGGTGTGGAGTCGCGGACGGCAGCGGCCGTGTGGGCTATTGGAGGTGCTGGGTTGGGCTCTTCCAGGTGGGTTCGGTGGTGGCTACAGGCGATCGTGACGGTGGGAGGAGGTCGAGGTTGGTTCGGGTTTGGACTGAACTCGGCTGGGTTCTACTTGGCTCGGCCATAGCGGTCTGGTTGGGCAACGGTGGTCACGACAGTGGCTGTCCCGGCGTGGCTGTGGCTGGGGACGACTGGGTCTGTTCATGGCGGTAGCGGCTGGCCGTGATGGTGCCGATGGGACTGATTGGCTGGGATCGTTGGGTCTGTTGAGGTGAGTCGATTGGGTCCAATTGTGTTGAGATTCTTTTTGGTGGTCATGAAAGATGGGTTTGTTTTCATTTGTTTTGAGATGGTTGAGGCTTCGGATGGTGTCTCGGCCCGACCATGGTGGTGGCCGGAGTTGGGTTCTTGGCTTGTTTGGCTGATTTTGACCTGGCCTTCTTGTAGTGGTGATACATAGGTACATATGTGTATGGATGATGGGTTGTGTTTGGTGTGACTTGAGAATGGTTACTCCTGGTGGATTTGGGTTTCTTCCACGGTGATTGGAGGTTCACGGTTGGTGGTGAGGAGTTGGGTCTTCACTTGGTGGGATTCAGCTGTGTTGGACAGCCAGTTCTTTTTGGCCGTGTGTATACGTGTGGTGCCAATGGCGTCGGTTGATGGTGTTTGGACTTGTGGCCTTGAGTGAAAGCCATTTCGGCCATGGTAGCAGACTGATTTGGTTGCTAGTGGTTTCGGCTTAGCAGTGAGTCAAGTGTGGGTGGCACATGGGGTTTGGTTGGCAACTCAGGTTGTGGTTTGTTTTGGGTAGCCGAACGAGAGGGATTCACAACTGGTTAAGATTTTGCCAGACTTTCCCCACGGTGACAGCCATGGTGGGACTACCATGGGAGGATTGAGTTGGATCGGTTATGTGGGCTTTGACACTGGACTGGATCGGGCTTGGCATGGACGGCTTTGCAAGCGCGGACTTGGCGAAAGCGGGACTTAAGGCAAGTTGATTCTTGCCTCTATCTCATACAGATATTTTATGTATGTTGAGTATTGGAGGCTGAAGAGGGAGAGCTTACATAGAGATTGGAGAGTCTGAGAGGGCTGAAGAGAACAGAAACATATTGCAGAGCCATTGGAGAACGAAGTCATACGCGTAATTCAGAAAGATGATGTCTTCTTCCTCAACAGTTGAAGCTTCTTCTTCTACCATGAGCGGCTAGTTCATCCACTAGGGTTTTGATGTAGCCCTAACAAAGCATCAATGGTTTGATTGTTTTAATTATTGGGGACCTTTATATACATGCATAGATTGTGTAATTGTGAGGATTCTTATTAATGAATTGAGCAATAAAAGTCTTGTAAATTCAATCTCAATGATTTCTTATCTTGTCTTAGATATTTAGTTATTGTTATTGAACTCAATCTCTTTTGTTTTCTGTGATCATGAGAGAGATTATTACACAATGGTAATCACTGAATATATTGTTATGAGCTTTGATGGATTATGCCTAGAGAAGATGAACCATACTGCACCCTAGATTAGAGTAGTTAGGCAGATGGCCCATGCCAATCGAAGATAGTCCATGGCTTAGCCTTAATCATATGTTATCTTCTTGACGGATGAAGGTGAGCTTGTAGCCACCGACACCACTTATGCATGATGTAATTCCCCTATAGTTGATTCAATTGACCATTGATTGTGGAGTTAGTGGTGAAGTCAAACACCCTAGGTTTCTCTCTTATTATCTTCATTATCTGTTTACCTTTGATTTATTTTATTTTATCTTTTTAATTAGTTAAAAATCAGAATTCTTTTCTTATAAATTTAATTAGAATTAGTTCTGTGTTCCAACTCATTAGAACATAATCCCTGAGGTACGATACCCATTCCTTTCGATAGCCCTATTCTGCAAGGAATTCGTTCTATTGCGAAGTGTGGAAATTTTTAATTGATATATTTTTGAGTCACACTCACACACGAATCAATTTTTGGCACCGTTGCCGGGGATTATCTATTTGATTGATTGGATTTTACAGAATTAGTTTTAATTGAATTTTTAGTTTAGGAAATTTTTATATTTTATTTTTAATTTTGTTTTTGTTTTCTTTTTAGGTGCTTTTAGTAATATATGCAAGGTCGTCGTTCTGTGGCTGATCCTTTGATACCTCTTGATCCTGAGCCTGAACGTACTCTTAGACAACAGAGGAACATCCCTGTTGATACCATTGTGCAAGAGGAAGAAATAATTGAAAACATGGCAGAAGAGAGGAATAATAACCTTGTTCCTAATGCTGATGGAGAAAGAGCTAGATTGCTTAGGGACTACTATGTTCCTGAGACATATACCTCGCCAGCAGGTTTTCAACTGCCCAATGTCACAGCACAGAATTATGAGATCAAGTCCAGCATTATTCAGATGCTACCATCTTATTTTGGGCTGACTCAAGAAGACCCTTACAAGCATCTGGATGACTTCATTGAAGTGTGCTCAACTACAAAAATTCACAACTTCTCTGAAGATGCTTTCAGAATGAGACTTTTTCCATTCTCTCTGAAAGACAAAGCAAAGTATTGGTTCAACTCTCTACCGGCTGGTTCTATCACGACTCGGACTCAGATGCAACATGAGTTTCTCAAGAAGTATTTTCCGATAGGGAAGACCAATCAGTTCAGACGTGCTATCACTGGTTTCTCCCAACATGAGGGGAAACAATTTTATGAGACATGGGAAAGATTCAAGGACCTTCTTAGGAAGTGTCCCCATCATCAAGTTCCTAAGTGGCAACTAGTGCAGAGTTTTCATGAAGGGCTCACAGAAGCCAACAGACAGATGGTTGATGCGTCATGTGGAGGTACTTTTATGTTGAAGAGTGAAGAAGAGGCATGGACCTTATTTGAAAATCTTAGTGACAACTCTCTACAACATGTGTCCTCTACTCGTTCTAGCAGACCTGCCACTACCAGGAAGGCTGATGGAATTTTTGAGGTTGGTGCTTCAGAAGCTATGCCAACTGATATTGATTTAATTGCACAGAAGGTAGCAGCAATTATGGCTGCCAATCAAACTCCTTCTGCTTCAAATTCTTCATTGCTAGGCCCTTGTGAATTTTGCTCTAGTCCTATGCATAATATAAGCAATTGTCCTTCAATGGGGCAATTTTCTGATATTCAACATGAGCAAGTTCAAGCCACTTTCACTGGACCAATGAATCCTCCACGAGGTAATACTTACAATCCCACATGGAGGAATCATCCTGGTTTTTCTTACAGTAACCAAGGGGCAGCAATGCAACCATCATATCAACCTAGGACTTTTGTGCCTCAACAGCAATATCAAACACAAAGTCCTATGGCCCAAAGAATTTCTGCTATTGAAGACAAGCTGACTCTTACCTTGTCTAAATTTGACAAGCTTGATTCTCTTATAGAGACAGTGCAAGCTACTGCAGCAACAGTACAATCTACAGTTCAGCTAGTGCACTCGCATTCTCAATCCATTGCCAAACTGGAATCTCAGTTTGGACAGCTTGCTACTTCATTAAGTAGAAGAGAAGAAGGGAAGCTCCCTAGTCAACCAATTGCTAATCCAAGAGGGATGCAAGCTTCCACAAGCAACCCACACCATGAGCAAGTTCAAGCCATTACCACTTTGAGAAGTGGGAAAATAATTGACAATAAAGTGGGTGAAAAGAAAGAAGAAGAAAAAGTGATCACAAGTCCAAGTGCTGAAATTCCTTATGAGCCCAAGGCTCCTTTCCCACAACATTTTCTTGAAGCATCTAAATTGGGGAAGCAAGGGGACAAGCTGCATGACATGATGGAGGTGTTTCGCCAAGTGAAGATTAATTTGCCACTCCTTGATGCCATCAAGCAAATTCCTCCTTATGCAAAATTTTTGAAGGACTTGTGCACTCAGAAAAGGCGTTCTAAAAGCCATGTGCCAAAGAAAGTAATGCTGCCACAACAAGTGAGTTCAATAATTCAGCAATGTACTCCTCCCAAGTACAAAGATCCTGGTGCTCCAACTATCTCATGCATTATTGGGGAACACCATGTGGATAAAGCTCTTCTTGATTTGGGTGCAAGTGTGAATTTGCTACCTTATTCAGTTTACTTACAATTGGGCTTGGGAGAATTGAAGCCTACCTCGGTGGTATTACAATTTACAGACAGATCAACAAAGCAACCCCGAGGAATCATAGAAGATGTGCTCATTAAAGTGGACAAGTTCTACTTTCCTGTTGATTTCATTGTACTTGACACTGAGCCGGTTCACAATCCGAAGAGGCACATTCCTGTGATCCTTGGTCGACCTTGTAGGTCAGGGATCATGGATATTTCCTTTGGCAACATGAAGGTTAAGCTTAATGTGTTAAATGCTATCCAACACCCTCCAGATCAGAGTGATGTGTTCTGCATGGATGATATTGATGAATGTGTGGAGGAATTTGTCTCATCCTCTATATCTCGAAACTCCCTGGAGGTATGTAAGTCTTTTTATGACTTTGAGAACATTAATGATGAAGGGTTGTGTGAAGAAGTGCATGCTATGCTGGAAGTGGATGCTATTCAGAATACTCCACCATGGAGAATTCCAATTGAGCCACTACCTTTTCTCTCTAGCACTCCCTTAGTGCCTTCATTGGAGTCCCCTCCAGAATTAGAGTTGAAGCCTTTGCCTGACAAATTGAAGTATGTATTCTTGGGGGCACAGAAAACTCTTCCTGTTATAATTGCCTCTGATCTGACAGAAATTCAAGAGAAGAGCTTAGTAGAGGTTTTATACCAACATCGGGAAGCAATTGGATGGAGTGTTGCTGATCTTAAGGGCATTGATCCCTCAGTTTGCATGCACAAAATCCATTTGGAAGAAGGATGTAAGCCAACCAGAGAGGCACAGAGGCGGTTGAACCCCAACATGAAGGAGGTGGTAAAGAAAGAGGTTGTCAAGTTACTTGATGCAGGAATCATTTATCCAATTTCTGACAGCACATGGGTGAGTCCGACACAAGTGGTTCTAAAGAAATCTGGTCTTACCATTGTCCCTAACTCCATGGGAGAGCTTGTTCCACAACGTACTACCACAGGTTGGCGAGTTTGCATTGATTACAGAAAGCTCAATTCTATGACAAGGAAGGATCACTTCCCTCTTCCATTCATTGATCAAATACTTGAAAGGTTAGCTGGTCAGAGCTATTATTGCTTTCTGGATGGCTACTCTGGTTATAACCAAGTAGCTATGGATCTAGAAGATCAAGAGAAGACCACTTTCACTTGTCCCTTTGGTACTTTTGCGTATCATCGTATGCCTTTTGGATTATGTAATGCTCCGGCTACATTCCAAAGGTGTATGATGGCCATCTTTTCTGACATGGTGGAAAAATTCTTGGAGGTGTTTATGGATGATTTCTCTGTTTTTGGATCATCTTTTGAACATTGTTTGAGCAATTTATCACTTGTGCTTTAGAGGTGTCGAGAACGGAATCTGGTACTTAGTTGGGAGAAGAGCCATTTTATGGTGAAAGAGGGTATTGTATTGGGCCATATTGTTTCAGAGAGGGGCATTGAAGTTGATAAAGCAAAGATCGACCTAATTGCAACTTTGCCTCATCCAACTTCGGTAAGGCAAGTTCGATCTTTCTTAGGCCATGCCGGGTTCTATAGAAGATTCATCAAGGATTTCAGTAAAGTAGCTCGACCATTATGCCATTTGTTATCTAAAGATGTTCCCTTTATCTTTGATGAAGATTGTGTGAAAGCTTTTGAAAAGCTTCGATCTCTGTTATCCTCTGCACCAATTATGCAGTCTCCAAAATGGGCTATACCTTTTGAAATCATGTGTGATGCCTCTGATTATGCAGTAGGAGCCGTGTTGGGACAGAGAGAAGAGAAACGACCACATGTCATCTACTATGCTAGTAAGACTCTCTCTGATGCCCAACTCAATTATACAACCACAGAGAAAGAGCTTCTAGCTGTAGTGTTTGCCTTGGACAAATTTCGTTCTTATTTATTGGGGTCCAAGGTGGTTGTCTACTCTGATCATGCAGCATTGAGACACTTATTGGCAAAGAAAGAAACCAAACCGCGTCTTATTCGGTGGATTTTATTGCTGCAAGAATTTGATTTGGAAATAAAAGACAAAAAGGGGACGGAGAATGTGGTAGCGGATCATTTATCTCGAATCGAGTCTGAGCCGGTATTCGGTGCATTACCTATTCGAGACTCATTCCCGGATGAGCAATTATTTGAAACTACTTTGATGAAAGTTCATGGCCAAAGGTTGAAACATTGTGTGGAAGGATGTGTGCCAAGAAGAGACGTGGAGTCCGTCGACTTGACGGATCCCGTCTATCCGACTTAATCCCTTCGGAGAGTCAATCGTCTCCTACGGATGTTAAATAGTAGGTTTTGTATGTATTTCTATACTTTATTTCCTTTAGTTTTCTTTAATTTTAATTTGTGGTTTTAGTTTTCTTAAGTTTTTCTTCAATTCTAGTTGCGTTTTAATGTTTTTTCTTTGAGTTTTTGATGTATAAGTTGCTTCCGGAGGATGCCAAGAGGTGTACCGAGGTATTTGGACTCAAGACGGGTGAAAAATCGTGCTCTCGGTCGACCTTGGGCGATGGAGACTCAAAATTATCAAGGTTCGGTCGAACTTGGGCGATGGAGGGTCAAATAGGTCTACAGGAGGGGGATCGATCGCCCCAATTGAGGGGGATCGATCGCCCCTCCATATTTTGGAAGGAGGAGCATCATCAGGTGGGCGATCGATCGCCCATCCTTGGGGGGATCGATCGCCCAAGCCCAAAACATGGGCTGGCCGAGAGTTCTCCTTATATATGGACACCCAATCCTCCTATGTTGCTACTACTTGCATCCTAAGCCTCTTTGAACTCCAATTCAAGTCCTATATCATCCGGAAAAATAATTTCTTCAATTAGTGATTATTATACAAGGATTCAACATTGATCAACATCAACTTCAACATCAAAGTGGATCAAAAATCACTAGTTCTCAAAGGAAGCTCACACTTTTTCAAGTTCAACATCGAAGTAAGTGAAGTTTTTCCTTGAAGAAATTGTTCATATCTTTTTGAGGGCTTTTGAAGACCAAGTTTGGGGGATCAATTTGGTGCAATTACTTGTTCGATTTGGGTGGAAAAATTGCCGGAAAAAGGAGGTTGAAGGTTACAAAAGAATTGTGCACACCAAGTGTTCGATTTAATTCCTCAATTACACTTTTTCTACTTCTATGGCACCAAAGAGAGCAAGTCACCAAGATGCTTCAAGTTCACGTAATCCTCACCGAGCGAGGAATGATCCGACCACAGGTTCTTCACGATCTCGCCGAGACGGTATTCAAGAGAGATGGCATCCAAGGGCGTTGAACTATGAAACAACGTTTGACATAGCCGAACTGTATGGTATGTTTCCCGAGACACGATGGGGGATTTCCGACATCCGTCGTCGTCGGTCGGCATCCATTTTTGTTCCACTCTCATCTACCATTTACCCGAGGCTTGTCAAGGTATTTTATCAAAACTTGATGCCGAAACCTGATGAGCGGGATGTGCTTACTTCTTCCGTAGATGGAACAATAGTTCGAGTGGTCATGTCATCCATTGCCATTGCCATGGGTTATCCTCATGAATGCCCAGCTGATTTATCTCATATCTACACTCCTTTACCCGACGAGTTGTCGGTGGGCAATGTGGTTGCACGATTGTGTGCCAACCAATTTTCTGGGCCAAAAAGGAATGCAGCTTCAAAGTCTTCAATGCCAAATCATTTATGGTTCCTTGACGCTGTGCTACTCAAGAATGTATGTCCAATTGGACATAAAACCGAAAGACGTCAAGAGTTCCTCAGAGCCTTATATGCCATACATTTTGGGCATTGGCTGTCATTCCCACAGATTGTCTGGGGCCAGATGGAGAAATTCTATTCCAAGGTTGTGGCCAAGGTACCAGACAGTGCAAGTGACTGGGAGTTTCCATTCCCTACTATTATTCACTAGTTGCTTGTATCACAGGGGTATGCAGTCCACGAGGACGAGCTTGCCTTTCCACATGACCTTCATTATGGCACGCATGACTGGAACTTGAGTCGATCTCATATGCACCAGAGAGTCATAGCGGCGCCTGGTGAGGTATCTCGGTTGGCCCAAGGAGGAGAGCATGTAGATGTACCACCACCGGTGGACGATCCAGAGGAGATGGAGGCAGAGGAAGAGGAAGTGCATGCACAGGCTGGTGGCCATGATTATCAATACTTAGAAGGGCAGATTGCTGGGTTGACAGCCCAGTTTGGCACCTTACAGACAGAGGTCTCCACACAGTTTGGTGCAATGAGAGCAGAGATGGCGGATCACTTTCGTGACACTCGCCAAGAGCAACTAGAGATGAGGAGGATGATGCGTGCACTGATGCGCCAAGCAAACTTAGATCCAGATGCTCAGTCACCACCACATCCTTGATAGGAAGGTAACCATCTTTTGTATATTATTTTATTTTTAGTTTTTATTTTTCTTTTTATTTCTCTTTTTGTAGTTAGATTTTTATTATGAACAAAAAAATTGAAAAATGAAAAAAAATATTTTATATTTTATTTTATTTTATTTTATTTTAATTTTTTTGGGATTTTTCTCTTTCATATTTATTTTCACCCATACTATTTTCACTTGATCTTTGGGGTATAGTGGTTTGTTTTGACAGATTGAAACATACAAGTTTGGGGGTGTGCTTGCATTGCCTTCGTGCTCGTGATGTACTCTTTTTTCTTTCCACTACTCCATGATCCTGGTAATATCGTTCTTACCATTCTCTATGCTTTGATTGGGTGTACATTGAGGACAATGTACAGTTTAAGTTTGGGGGTGAGGCGATGCCTATTTTTGTGCTTTATTGCATATGGGGAAAATTTGTGAAATTCTTCTTGTATTAGGATTTTTATTTATTTTATTTTCTTATATTTATTTTATTTTCTTAGTTTGTTTTTTATTTTATTTTGTTTTATTTTTAGATAGTATGTTTTGACATGATTCAAAGGATTAATACCTTATGTAGGTGCATAACTTGCAATTTTTGAGTATGTTTTAAAATTTTGAAAACTGTGATTTAAATTAAGTGATTTTAATCATGGTTTGCAATAACATGTTTTGAAGTGATTAATTTTAGTTTCCTTACATGCACAAACACACTAGCATAGTCTTGTGGGGTATAAACCTATGTTTTGAGTTATTGAGTTACATATGCTTGATATTAATTAGTATCTCTTGAGAATGAGTACCGATGATGTGTTTTACTTGACTTCAATGAAAAAAGAAAAAAAAAAGAAAAGAAAAAAGTGATGAATAAGCAAATCAATTTGATCCTTTTCATGAGTAACCGGGCCTCTATGCCTCAGGAAGCACGGAGTGTTCGCGTCAAAAGTGAAAGGGTGAGAAAAGATGAGCATTGGTTGTCTTGATTTGTAGCCTGACTGATTCGAGTAACTAGGTCTTCGGGGTATCTTAAAGCCTAGTGCCCTAAAGCCATCTGGTTTGGGAGCCACTGACTGAAAGCTTGCTACATGGATCTTTCAGAAAGCTTAATAGATCAAGACATTGCACAACCAATAAAGCAATGAAAAAAGAATGATGAAAAAAAAATTGAAAAAGTCATGTATGCATGTTGGGAAGTATGAGTTCAATAAGGGGAGCTAGTGAGTTGAAGGGGTATGTGCCTTAATATATTCAGAACTTGGTTATGCTACATGAGATGACTGCCAGTTCACTTTACACGAGGGAGCTAGAGTTAATTATTTTGAGATATGTTGATGTGAATTATGCATGGGGACCATTAATTTGAATTGTGGAATTTGAAAATTTGAAACTATTCTTGAATGCAAGTTTGTAACTATGTATTGTAATCTTCTTCTTGGATTAATGTTGAAACAGAATTTTGAATGTTTGTGGGTAACATTTCTGGAAACCCTCACGAGACTATACTCGTCCACTAGGGGGAACCTAGGGGTTTAAAGGCTTGTTGCATATGCTAAATGCAATCGTTTCTCCCACGAAAGTGGAGTTAGGTAGTTTAGTTAATGTTTAGTAGTTTCTTTATTTTAGTTTTGTTTTATTCTATTGCTAAGGGACTAGCAATATGTAAGTTTGGGGGTGTGATAGGCGTTGAATGTTACGCATTCTAGCCTCTTAACTTATGTATTTTATTCTCTTAGTGATAGATTATTTTGTGATTTTACTTTGTTTTAGTATTTTCTGTATTTTCAGGGCCTTAATAATTATTTCAGTTAAAACCGTGATTTTGGGCTTTTAAAGAAGACATCCAAGATGGTGAGATGAAGCCTACATCAAAGAGATTCACTCAACCATTTATTTCAACTCAAATCAGCCCAAGAAAGAGGTCCAAGAGAATTACAGCTGCTTAAGAAGGTTTCGGGCCTGAAGCCCAAATCTGCGCATAATGCAGTCTTAATCCCGTTTTGGAAAACGGACCAGAAGTCTTATTTCCGAAACTCAAATCAACATTATTTTCGCGATGGGTTGAACGAAATTTGATTCTGCACACTTTTGTATTTCACGAAAATTCCGTGAATCGGACTTCTAGTGGGTCAAAAGTTGGGCCGAAGTCAGCAGAAAAAATCCACCTGATTAGTGCTGCGGGAAACCCTAATTAATTCCTAATTGGATTAGGACTTTGGTGAATTCTCTTGGGGAATAAAAGGAAGACTTGGAGGCTGAAGAGGGAGAGCTTACATAGAGATTGGAGAGTCTGAGAGGGCTGAAGAGAACAGAAACATATTGCAGAGCCATTGGAGAACGAAGTCATACGCGTAATTCAGAAAGATGATGTCTTCTTCCTCAACAGTTGAAGCTTCTTCTTCTACCATGAGCGGCTAGTTCATCCACTAGGGTTTTGATGTAGCCCTAACAAAGCATCAATGGTTTGATTGTTTTAATTATTGGGGACCTTTATATACATGCATAGATTGTGTAATTGTGAGGATTCTTATTAATGAATTGAGCAATAAAAGTCTTGTAAATTCAATCTCAATGATTTCTTATCTTGTCTTAGATATTTAGTTGTTGTTATTGAACTCAATCTCTTTTGTTTTCTGTGATCATGAGAGAGATTATTACACAATGGTAATCACTGAATATATTGTTATGAGCTTTGATGGATTATGCCTAGAGAAGATGAACCATACTGCACCCTAGATTAGAGTAGTTAGGCAGATGGCCCATGCCAATCGAAGATAGTCCATGGCTTAGCCTTAATCATATGTTATCTTCTTGACGGATGAAGGTGAGCTTGTAGCCACCGACACCACTTATGCATGATGTAATTCCCCTATAGTTGATTCAATTGACCATTGATTGTGGAGTTAGTGGTTAAGTCAAACACCCTAGGTTTCTCTCTTATTATCTTCATTATCTGTTTACCTTTGATTTATTTTATTTTATCTTTTTAATTAGTTAAAAATCAGAATTCTTTTCTTATAAATTTAATTAGAATTAGTTATGTGTTCCAACTCATCAGAACATAATCCCTGAGGTACGATACCCATTCCTTTCGATAGCCCTATTCTGCAAGGAATTCGTTCTATTGCGAAGTGTGAAAATTTTTAATTGATATATTTTTGAGTCACACTCACACACGAATCAGCAGTGGTTATAGCATGATAAATAAGTGCTAGGATTGAAATTGTTGGCATATGCGAGGTGTTATGCGGGTAATGAACATATATGTGCTATATGTGTTGGAATGTGATGAAAAGCATGCTAAATACTTCTTTTTAGTGTTCATAAGCATGGATTGAAATGACACATACGTGGTTATATTTGGGTTTACGTAGAGGGAAATGCATGCTATGTACTTATATACTAGCTAGTGCATTGGGATAGCATAAAATAAAATGCTTGGTTACGTATGCATCCACATTGCATATATGGGAGGTTGCGGGAAAATTAACGCAAAAAGAGGTGCACGGGACTTCGGAGTGGTCCAACCGTGTCACGAGAAGTGGTATAATTATCCACTACGTATGGCCTTCGGAGTGGACCCGCCATACGAAGGCTTTATGCCTAGAATCGGAGTATGTCCAACGTTTGTGAGCTTCGGAGTTGCCCCCTCACAGTTTGGCAAACCAAAATATATTGCTATCGGAGTATGTCCAATAAGTATGGCCCTCGGAGTGGACCCGCCATGCTAAGGCTTAAAGCCTGGGAATCGGAGTATGTCCAATGAATGTGAGCCTCGGAGCTGTCCCCTCACATAATGGCAATCCTATACATTGCTAGAGTAGGATGACCTTTCGGAGTGGTCCAGGTCATAGGTTGGTTATCGGAGTTGTCCTAGGTCACATGATCCTCGGAGCGGGCCAATCATGTGGGGTATCGGATGAGGACCGAGAGTGAGAGTATGTGCAAGCTTTGATGCTTGTCTTATGTATCGGATTATGACCGTGGAAGGTGAAAAATACCTTTATGCTTATGTGTTTATCTGTTAAGCATGTTTTCCTGTTTAAATGAATCTTTATTGCATTTGTGATGTGCTACTTTACGAGTAGGAGATGTGGTAGTTGATTTATATCGTTTATGTAAACGTGTTGACATATATGTTCTATATACATATTGGTGCAGAATGTGTACTGCTTTCAAGCATGTTGAAAATGATTTCTAAAATCATGTGTAGTGGATTTTGTATGTTCATATGTGCTAGAGTAGCCATATACATCATTGGTTCATGCATGCTAGGTAGAGCATGGTCTTAAATATTGTGATATATTTAAGTGCATGTATATTTTTGAGAATATGTGAGGATCGACCTGCTGCAGCGGTGATAGTATGGTTCTACATACCTTGTTGGGCCTTTGAGCTCACCCCCTCCCAGGTTTTGCAGGTATTGTTGGTTTTGGAGTCAGTTGGGGAAACTGACAGCACCGGTTGCAGAGGTAGTGTCTAGATTCCTTAGAATCTGATGCATGTTCAGGATAGTGGATAGATAGATGCTTTACATTTGGATTAAATGTATAAAGCGATTATGTTGGTTCAGTTCCTTCAATTGTATTTATTCATGTGATGTATGTATTTAATACGGACATTCAAGGACTGAGGCATGTATATTTATGATTGCATTATGCATGTTGTAGAAATATTGGGGGGACACGGGCCCAGAAGTGTCCATTTTTGTTGTTTAGATATAAATGCTGGGGGGACACGTGCCCAGAAGTGTCCATATAAATTGTAAAGCAGGTATATCATGCCAGGAGCTGATTATTTAGAATGGGTCATGCCCAATTTTCATAAAAATAATAGGAAATTGAGGTGGCATGATCGGGTGATGGTAATAGCGTGAGGGTGATCTCACGGGGTTCACACCTCGGTTTCTGGGCCTTGGGAACCGGGGCGTGACAAAGAAGGTCCCCAAGGGTCTTGTTCAAGTCAGACAATCCCTCTAAGTCGTGCAAAAAGGGGGATTTTGTTGTAAGTGGGAGAACAGGTGAGCAAGTGGGCAAGTGGCTCTGCAGAATCTTGATTAATCGAGATCTCGATTAATCTCAATCAACATCTCGATTGATCGAAATGCCTTGGCTGCAATTTGACTTTTCTCTTCAGCTACAAAAAGCCTCAAATTTTGCTCATTTCACTACAAGACCTGCAATACATCAAAAACACAAAAATACCGTAAACATATCTTGGTAAACGTAGAAACAGGACTAACATATGCAATAAAGGGGGTTCAAATGCATAGAATTGAACACTTATCAATCACGACCACCTCCACCACCACCACCCCCACCACCTCCACATCGCCACCTTCCTACTCCACCACACCACTACCACCCCTACCACCTCCACATCTCCACCTTCCTACTTCACCACACCACTACCACTACTACCACTTCCACATCGCCACCTTCCTACTCCACCACACCACCACCTATACATCGCCACCTTCCTACTCCACCACACCACTACCACACCTACCACCTCCACATTGCCACCTTTCTACTCCACCACATCACCACCTTCATATCATCACCTTCCTCCACAACCACACCACCAGCTCCACATCGCCACCACCACCCCCACTGTACCACCGCCATATCGCCGCCTTCCTCCACCACCTCTATATCACCACTTTCTTCTACCACAATACCACCACCTCCACCGCCACCCCCATCACACCACTCCACCACCTCCACGTTGCCACCTTCCTCCACCACCTCTGTGAGTTACACAGTGCGGAAGCGGTTGCAAAAAGTATTTTAAAACCTAGAGGGGGGTGAATAGGATCACATGCTCGTTTTGCTTAATTTTTAATTAATTCAATTTGAAGTCCAATTAATCAAACAATTAAAGCAACTAAATAAATAAAGTGCAAGTAAAGAAAAGAATGCACCAGATATACGTGGAAACCCAAGACGGGAAAAACCACGGAGGGACGCGGTACGCCTCAGAAAACTAATTCACTATGATGAAGCAAAGTACAACAGACTCTGTCTCAGTCTCACACCCTTCTTCACTCTGTCAAGGATCTGATGCGAAACACATCAGGCTTATGATTGCGACAACACGTCCAACTGCTGCAGACTTTCAGCTAACGTCACCACCCTTATAGAAAGGTTGTTGGAAGAACCAAAACAATCAGCAAGTATTTCGTTCCCTTCATAGTGCAATCTGGTCACCTTTCTTCCTCAGCAAGCAAGCAAGCAAAGAACCATCAATCCAATATTCTGATCAGCAAATAGATTTGATGCAGTCTCTGAGTAGCTAATCAAAAGTAGAACACCATCCTAAATATCACTCGTGTAGTATGGATGTGTGTTCTTAAAAATATATAGCCCTAATTATATTGTATATACTTTCTCTCTCTAAAAATATTAATTTTCCAAGGCACACTTTGTAGAGAAAATATGGATACATATATATAGGCAAGGAAGTCCTAATTCTACTTGAAAAAGAAGTTCAATACCAAAATAGAACTCTCCTAGAAGTTTCAAACCCAATAGGAATCAAACTTTCCTTCAAAAATTTGTATCCTATTTGGAACAGGCTAAGTGGGACCGGTGCCAAATAAATAGGATCGGTGGGACTTTTTGAAAACCTGCAGAAACTAAACTGCCAAGAAAAGTTGGACCAGTCCTAAATATTGGTGACCAGTCCTACATTGAAAAACTCTAAATTTTGCATTTAAACCCTAGTTTTTCAAAATAGGCTCGAAAATAAAAAGTGCAAAGTGTCCACACCATACTTACCTGTACTATATGGTGTTCTAACTGATTTGTCTGCATCCATGCACTTGAATATCAGCTCGAAGTTCTTGACGATCGATACAAAGAATAATATGAAAATTACAACTCGATCAATCAGGTTTTGATCACCAAAATATGCCAATTACAAATTTATATCTCACAACCTCCACCCCTACCACCTTTACCAGCACACCTTCACCACCACCTCCATCGCCACCTCCCTCCACCGCCACACATTTGTTGGTTTAATTTATTTGTCACTATGAGGGGTATTTTGGAGAATTTGATTTAAAATTTATTTCATTCCTACTTCATTTCATATTTACAACCAAATAATAGAATGAGAATGACCATTCCATTCCATTTTCGTATACCAAACATAACATAAGTGTTATTCATTGTGTGAAAAGACAATTTAAGTGTGCCTAAATGTTTTTAAAAAATTGAAAAGAAAAAATATAGAGAATTATTTATTTTCAATGTGTGGTTAATGACTTTAAGTGTGTGAAAAAGTACTTAAAATCCGTGGAAGTATACTTTAAGTGTGTGGAAAGTGATTTTAAGTGTGTGAAAGTGACACTTAAAAATGTGAACATCAATTGTTATGATTTATTTATGTGAAGTATACCTGAATGTTGCTAAAAATTGGAAAGAAAAAAAAGTATTTGTTTCTCTATGTGGAGAACTCATTTAAGTGTGTGGAAAAGTACTTTAAATTTGTGGAAGTGTACTTTAAGTATGTGAAAAGTGATTTTAAGTTTGTGGAAGTGATGTTTAAAAATGCAAACATCAACGATTATGATTTATTTGTGTGAAAGTATCTTTTAAGTATGCCTGACTGTTGCTAAAAATTTGGAAAGAAAAAACATAAAAAAATATTTATTTTCTATGTGTGGAAATTTACTTTAAGTCTGTGAAAAAGTACTTTAACGGTGTGAAAATTTACATTAAGTGTGTGGACATGAGTCACAATAATGTAAAAATTAAAGCAAACATAAAAAATTTATTTATTTTCAATGTGTGTATAATGAATTAAGTGTGTGAAAAATTACTTTAATTACATTTAAATGTTGCTAAAAAATTTGGAAAGAGAAAAAACATTGAAATGTATATGTTTTAAGTGAGTAGAGAAATATATTAAATGTGTAAAAATGACTTTAATTGTGTGAAAAATGACTAAGTGTGTGGACACAAGTCATCAAAATGTGAAAATTAAATATAATGAGAATAATTTATTTTTTCCATTGTACCAATCACTTTAGTTTATCTGAAAATTGTGAATGGTCATTCATTAAGACAACATTCGAAGAAAGTTTCCACATTTGAAAAGTGAAAAGAAAAAAACAAGGCTATATTGAAAATTTTAATATAATAAGCTGCCATTCAAATTTTAAGATAAAATAAAGTGATGGTTACAATGAAAAAAATAAAATTTTCTCATAGTATTTTATTTTCACATTTTGAAGACTCATGCCCACACACTTAAAGTCATTTTTTAGACAATTAAAGTCATTTTCCACACAATTAAAGTGATTTTCCACACTTCAAACATATAATTTTTTTCTTTTCTCATTTTTGAGTCACATTTACACAAACTTAAAGTAAGTTTTGACAATATTAAAACATAGCAATCGATTTTTACATTTTTTGAAGACTCATGTCCACACACTTGAAGTCATTTTTCACACAATTGAAGTCATTTTACACACAATTAAAGTGTTTTTTACACACTTAAATTGTATATAAATGTTGCTCAAAATTATCAAAAGAAAAAAAATGGTGTATATTTTTGAAGTGTGAAAGTCACTTTAATTGCGTATAAATGTTGCTAAAAAATTGGAAAGAGAAAAAACATTGAAATGTATAGGTTTTAAGTGTGTAGAAAAATATTTTAATTGTGTGAAAATGACTTTAATTGTGTGGAAAGTGACTTTAAGTGTGTGGACACAAGTCTTCAAAATGTGAAAATTAAATACAACGAGAATAATTTATTTTTTTCATCGAACTCATCACTTTAGTTTATCTTAAAATTGTGAATGGTTGTTCATCAAAGTAAGTATTAAGACATAACACTTGAAGAAGGAACACTATTATGAAAGAAAAAAAGTTTCCACATTTGAAAAGTGGAAAGGAGAAAGTAAGGCTATATTGAAAATTTTAATACAATAGACTACTATTCAAATTGTAAGATAAAATAAAGTGATGGGTACAATGAAAAAAAAATTATTCTCATAAAATTTGATTTTCACATTTTGAAAACTTACACCCACACACTTAAAGTTAGTTTCAACACAATTAAAGTCATTTTTCACAAAATTAAAATGATTTTTTTACACACTTTAAACAAATAAATTTTATTATTTTTTCTTACATTTCACACAATTAAAACGTAACACTCGATTTTCACATTTTTGAAGACTCATAGCCACACATTTGAAGTAATTTTTGACACAAATAAAGTGTTTTTTCACACTTAAATTGTATATAAATGTTGCTAAATTTTTTGGAAAGAAAATAAAATGAAGTTTATATGTTTTAAGTGTGTGAAAAATAACTTTAATTGTATAAAAATGACTTTCATTATGTGAAAAATAACTTTAAGTGTGTGGATATGAGTTTTCAAAATGTGAAAATCAATTGTTATGTTTTAATTGTGAGAAAAATTAATTTAATTGTGTATAAATGTTGCTAAAAGATTTGAATAGAAAAATATTAAAATGAATAAGTTTTAAGTGTGTGGAGAAACACTTTAATGGTGTAAAAAATGACTTTGGTGGTGTGAAAAGTGACGTTAAGCGTGTCGACATGACATGGAATCATAACTTTTCCATTTTAAGTTAAAACATAGCCTAAGTGGTACTCAAATTGAATCTCTCAAAATGTTCTTTGTAACATAAATAGTTTTATCAAAAAAATAATTTTGTAGGAGAAGTTATAAACTTTTAAGTAAAATGATGAAAACTATAAGATAAATGGGTGAGGATAATACATTATCCCCCATTAAGTGGTTCATCCACTATAGACTCCTATATGGAGTGTATATCTGATTTTGCGATGCATAATCTCCATAAAAGGGAATAAGGAAGAAGGAAAAAAAAACAACGATTGATATATAAAATTCTCTTTGTTTTTTCTTCTAATATACTTCCTTTTGAGTTCTCTATCTATTTGGATCTCTCTCTTTGGTAGCCATCAACCAATAGGATTTGAATTGTGGAATATACATAAAGGACTTTAGTGGCCGCTCTATTGACGAGGATCATGTTGCCGTAGAACAGCTCTAAGACAAGTTACCGGTTCATTTGCTTTTGCTATTTCGGTCTACAAGAGGTAACCGAATATTTCAATTATATAAGATTGATTTTCTAACATTGGTATCAGAGCCTTAATTCTTGTTGTTAGCTTATTTTTCATGAGCATGTGTAGAATAAATTTTGTAAATTTATTGTCTAAAAATATGCTTAAAATTTATGAAAAATTATTTCTCATGAAATTGATATCGTATGAAGCCAATTTTTTAGTATGTTATAGCCTATATGAAAATATATAGATCTAAAATTTTTTATTCAAAAACTTCATGTATTGTATTTTAAAAATAAAATAAGGATGATGTGACAAAAACTTGCTAGACCTTTTCCTCATTCATCGTTGAGTTTTGGTGCATGAAAATTATATGAAAATACTCTTTGTTTCATAAGCTTTCCGTGCATATATTATTTATAATTTCTTGATGTCCGATTTATGAGATATTCATCCGAGAAGTTTTGGATCAAAAATAGGTGTTAAATGAAAAATATAGCTATTTTTTTTTCATGTTTCACTCTCACAGAGAGAGAGTGTAATTCACCCCATAGTTAGGAAGCTCAGAATACACCGATGGAAGCACAATCTTGTTCGGAATAGTGAGACGATCACAGTAGTGATCTAAGAAGCACGGAAAGACAATGGGAAGGTGGCGCGTTGGAGCCACGCGTCTCCTAGTGTGGTTATGTGCTATAAAAAAATAGAATGCAGATTATGTCATCCAATCACGCCTGGTGGCGCATGGGGGCATGTGAGCTCTGTAGGGCTCAGTTTGGGACGTCATTTTTTCTAGTAGCTTTGAAATTTAATTTAACAAATTTCCATAATTTTTGTAAAAAAATTTCCATAATAGATTTTGTGTTTGCAAATTTTATTTTATAAAACTATGAAATTCCAAAGGAAAAAGACTCAATCGTGCGCATGAAGGCATGTAATGAACTGTTTGGTGATTCGATTTGTGGTGGTTTTGGTCCTAGAGCTATATCTTAATTTTTTAGACATTTGCAATAATTGACATTATATTCATAATAATTGCATTGGGTTATGTACGGATCATTTTTATTTTTTTATTTTCATATTACTTATTGAATTGATCCTTTATACGTGAGACCCAATTCCTACTCCTATTGTGGTGAGTATGGTAAATCCCATCAATCAAAACCCTTTTTTTTGTGATATTATGGATGTATGATTATATACGATTGAATGAGATTATTATATTGATATTCTAGTACACGTGTTTAAGTTGTAATGTTATAACAAGACCTAATTTTAGATATATGAGTTTTTTAATGCGACATCTTCACCAATAATGTTGTTATTTCTTGGATATATGATACTATTAAATTAATACAATGTCTAGGCAAGTTCAGGAGATTGAGTTTTAAGTGGGACCAATGTGACCCCTCCAATCTTTTCTGCAACTTACCTGGTTGTATTTTTAGCAAGTATTAGTCTCCGAGAGTTCCAACAAGTTGTATGGAGATGTAATTATGTACAATACTTATATATTTAGAATTGTCTTGGCACGAGGTACTAGAAAGCTAATTGAGCTCAAGTGGAGCTCATATGTATGTACAATTATTTATTATGTGGATGGATTAGATATGTTCTAATTCAAAATTATTTTGCTTAAAATCAACTGCAAATATTTTCTTTTCTTAATACAATTGGGTGATGATTATGAGCATGACGAACTTTTTGATCTCATTATATTAAATAATGAATATTTGTACTTGGATTTTTGGAAGCAAAATAATAATAGTCAAGAATGTATACTTAATGTCACCATGAGCAATTTGAATGTAGATGGCCTCTAAGAACGTTATCACTAATTTCACAAAAGGTGAAAGTTAGTAGGTACCAACTATGACATGTGGCATAGAAAAATCTAGTACTTGCTTAATGACCAAGAAGTCGTAGAAACCCGAGGAGGAAAATACAGCCCAACATCGTTGAAACATAGAAGTCTATCAAAACTGGGCTAAGAAATATTGTGGGGTGTGCTTTACTATGTTAAATAACATGCATAATGATCTAATTGGGCAATTTGAAAATTGCTTCATAGCCCAGAGTATGTGGGACCAACTGAAAATTGTTTTCGGTGGAATCACTGCAACAAGGCTTCGTCCCTGAACACTTAAGTTTGAAAGCTATAAGATAGACTCTAAGTAGACTATGACTGAGCACCTTAGGGTGATATCAACAATGATCCGAGATCTTAAGTCTGCTAGAAATGATTTTACAGATGAGAAGTAGGAGCTTCTTATTATCCGCTCTTTGCCAGATTCGTAAAACCAAATGAAGCAAATATTAACGCATAATGAAAATATCAAAACTTTTTATGATCATTCACATCATTTGAAACTGGAAGCGGAGCGCCAAGAAGCGATTCACTTAACTATCCTTGTCGCTCAGAGAGACCAAGATAAGGCACGTGTGCCTAATTAAAAATACATGGTGGTAAGAATAAGCAGGGTGGAGCTGAAAACTTAGCACCAAATGCTAAAAATGGTGCTAGCAATATTGCTAAGCACAAAAGAGGTAAGCGTGGTGGCAAGAAAGAGAAATCCAATTTGAAATGCTATAATCGTGGAAACTGTGACGTATATTTTTGTAATTGGCAATCTTCAGTGTCAAAACCAAATATGATCAAGTTGTATTATTTGAGTTATATTTCTATCATTGATCATGTAAGTGAAGTCTCAGAGTGAGCATGAAGTTTTACACCAACCATGCAAATGTTCGTCAAAGTATGAAGTTTTGAATCTTTAAGAAAAGTTGTCAATGGTATGAACTAGAATTCTATTGATTAAAATTTTAAGATGGTTCCGAATGCATGAGGACATCATTGATCACATATGAGAGTCATGTAGTCTAGGTAAAGTGGTGAGAACACATATATGTCAAATTGGGAGGTTTTGACCTTAAAAAGAGGAGTTTCTAAGCAAAATAGTGCACTTTTCAAGGTTGGACCGGTCTAAGTGAAGGATGGAGCAATCTAAGAGGTTGTAGCATCTCAAATTTAGTTGTTATAGGGTATAATCTGATCCAACTGAAGCCTGCACTGGTCCAACTTAGCTGTTCTGCAGAAATAAGCCTATTTTGTCCTGTTTTGACTTGGAATTGACCCAGAACTTTCTAAAATTGTGGGGGCTTATTTTCTATTGGATTTTAACTTGTTTATCAAGAAAAACTAGGGTTTCTAAACCCTATAAAAACCTTATATGGTTTATCTCTCATTCTGCTTTCAATATATAAAAATAGAGATTTTTTGGAGAGAGAAAACATTGAGATATTTTTCTAAATAGAGAATTTTTTCCTCAAATTATTTGTTTATATTTTTGAGAACACACATATATTCACTGAGTGATTTATGGTGTTATCTATTTGCTTGATCAACTGTTTGAAGACTGCATTGATGATTTCTTTGTGATCAAGTTACTAGATTGATTTCTTCTACCCCTATTCGTTGGTGAGGAAGGAGAAGAAGATTGTGCTATGAAGGGGACATAATACTTGCTGACTGTTCGTGTTCTTCTAATTACCCTTTTGAGATGATTTTGACTTTAGCTGAGAATCTGCAGCAGTTGGACGAGGTAGTCGCAATTGTGAGCCGAAGGTGTTCTGTAGCAGAGTTTTTGTCAAAGTGGAGTGGGTGTGAACCTGGGATAGAGTATCTTATACTTTGCTTCGATGATAGTGGATTTGATTCTCTGAGGCTACAAAGCTTCACCCGTGATTTTTTTTCCGATCTAGGTTTTTCACGTAAATCTGGTGCATTCGTATTACTTTATTTTACTGTACTTTATTTGTTTACTTGCTTTGTGGGATTGCTTTAATTATCAATTGGACTTAAAATTGGATAATCTAAATAATTAAGCAAAAAGTGAGTAAACCTAATCACCCCCTTTAGGTTTTAAATCTAACTTTCGCAATCGCTTTTGCACCGCACAACTCATAATTAGTATCAGAGCAGTGTTCTCTAATTTGTGAGTAGTTCCTTGCAAAATATTTTTAAAATAAAAATTTATTTTTCTTTTAAAAAATCATCATGGAATCTAGTATGAAAGAGGGTGGATCGATTTAGCGAACTTTTTTGTTTGATTGTTCAAATTATACTTTTTGGAAGTCTTGCATGAAAGCTTTTTTGAAATCTCAAGGTGAGAGAGTTTGGATGGCTATTGAGAATGGCTATAAAATTCCTACCACTACCACTGGTACTGATGATGTTGTTGTGACTATAAAAAAGAATAAAGCAATATAGTCTAATGCTGACCATGAATATGCTAATAATAACAACAAGGGTTTATATGCAATATTCAATTTTGTAGTTCCTTCTGAATTTTCTAGAATCTCTACTTGTTTCACTTTGAAAGAAGCATGGGATATTTTACAGGTAACTCATGAGAGTACCAATAAGGTAAGGAAATTCAAGTTACAAATGCTAGCTACAAAATTTGAAACAATTAGAATGGATGAAGATGGGATGTTTTCTAATTTTATTCTAGACTTAATGATATTGTTCAAAGTAGTGCTAACCTTGGTGAGAAAATTCGTTCTTTTCAGGTTATTAGAAAAATTATGAGATAATTGCTTGATAGGTTCCAAGTTAAGTTGGAAGCCTTAGATGAAAGCAGGGATGTTGATTCTATGGAGGTGACAGAATTAGTTGGATCAATTCAAAATTTTGAGATAAAATATCCAAAACTTCAGAAATAAAAAAAAAAAACTAGCTTTAAAAATATCAAAGACTTCTAAGTCTTCAAGTTTGATAATGGTTTAAATTCTTCAAAATCTGAAGTTGAAAAAGTTGAAAGTTTTGAATATGATTAAGATAATGATGTTGCATTCATTGCTAGGAAATTTAGAAAGATACTTAAATATAAAAAGGATAGAAATTTTAGAAAAATAAATCCTTCTAAATTTCGTAATCAAGGCTCATCATCGAAAGGTAAGGATAGGAAGGAAAAAGAAGTGGATGACTCTAAGGAGTTTGAACTTACTTATTAGACATGTGGTGGTAAATGTCACACATCTAATCAATGTCCTAGTTCAAATAAAAATAGCTTTAGTGCAAAGAAAATTTCAAAGGATAAAAGGAAAGTGATGAAAGCTATTACTTTTGTGTTTGAGTCTTCTGGTTCTGAAAGTGATTCTTTTGTTGAGAATGATACTTTTTCTTTTGTTACTCATATTGATCATGATATTGCTAATGATTATTCTTCTGATGTAGGTGAAACTGAGGTGTACACTACTCTCAGTCAAGTAGGGTCTGATGATTAAGAAGTTGAGCAGTCTGATATAGAACCATGCGAGAGCAAGATGCCAGAACTCTTTGAGAACTTGCTAGTAACTTATAAAAAGAAATTTGAGAAGTTAAAGAAAGTGAAAATTGAAAAAGAAACTTTGAAGAAAAAGAATGAAGAGAAATTGAAGTTGATTGAAGAAAATAAAGTTTACATTCAAAATCTTCAAAGTAAAGTAAAGTTTATCGAAACCGAGGTAAGTCAAGTTATTTCTACTAAAGATGTTCTTGTTGCTAGAATTAATTTTCTTGAGCCTGAATTGAAAAAATCACAAGAGAAATTAATTGCTTTTACTTCTTGGTAGATTAAGCTTGATAGCATGATTAGTGTTGGTAAGCCTGTATGAGATAAGATTGGACTACGTTTTGTTGGGTCATTATGTAAGGGTAAAATTGTGTTTGTTAAATCCAAGAACTTAATTTTTTCTACACCCAAACCTAAGCTTCAAGTTGAGTCTACACATGCTAATGTTGTGTCCAATGTTCTTCATTGTACTTTTTTGTGGTAAAATGGACATAGTCAGCACTATTGCTATAAGAAGAGAAAACATTCTAATTTTGATTTTCAGGTGCATAATTATTTTGCTAAGAATATGGTTCATGCTAAAAAGCCACATTATTGGAACAAACATAAAAATTCTCAAGCTAAAAAGAATTCAAATAAAAAGAAGAATGTTTCTGGTTCTCCACATTATTTTCCTAATAGATTGTATGTTAAAACAATTTTGATGAAAAAGGAAGATTTGGAAAAGTTTGTGCCTGTTGATACTATAAGATTTATTCCTAATAGGTCTTTGGGTGCAAAACCCCTTAACTAGGTCATTAGGACATTTATGGTCATGGACTAAACTTATGTTCATTATTTATTTTCCATTGGACTATATTTATTTGATTAGGTTAGGTTTTGTTTATTTTTTTTATGATAATCATACAAATGTTGAAATCATATTTTTTCTATAAAATAATGTGAATTCTCTATATTTTTGTTTAAGTTCGCTTTAATTTATGAATGCATGATTGGGACACTTAGTTTATCAATGAATGACGTACTTGAGTTTATGATCTAAGCATTGATGACTAATGCACTATATTTATTTCTTTTTAGAGGTGAATCTTTTGAGTCCATACAATTTGTGCACTAGTCCAACTTTGAAAGAATTGATTGAAAACTAATGTGAAGTTGACTAGAGAATATTGTATGAGTAGCATTGAAGGCTTAAATGATCAATGAGAAAAAAATGAAAAAGAAAAGATTCTATTTTTAATTCCGCATGAAAAGAAAAGAAAAAAATGAATTGCTGAAAATCTAAGACAGAAGGAAAAGACTATATTTGGGATGTGTTCTAAACTACCACTACTACATAAATCTCCAATGAGATATCTTTTAAAGAAGTTGTTTTGAGGAAATAGTTAGCTATCTGTAAACCTGAAAGCCAACATCTTAGAAATAAAATAAAAATAAAATTCAATGAAAAATAATTTGATCTTGTGTGGTTTGATTAGCTTATCATCCAATGTGTTTTAGAAGATGAATCAAAGGAATTTGATTAATTTTTGATGAAGTTAGGTTGTACACACACACACATGGATTTATTATATGAATTTCTATATTTTTATAAATATTTGTGTATTAAAAATTGTGCCACGATCATGAATTTAATGATGAATTTTGTTGGCAAATTTATGAGTTTTAAAATTGTGCATTCATAAATTTTCTTAATTTTTTTTCAAAAATTTTAGAACTCATTGTTATTTTATGTGAGAAATTGGCTTTAATGATTATATGATTGTTATATTTTTTTTTCACATAAATAAAAATCTAAAAATATTTTTCTATTTTTCCAAATTTTTAGAATTTGTTTAGGAAGTTTTAGGTATTTTTATGCATTTTTCTCGAGAAGTGCATTTTTGGTCAAAGGTGACGAGTGCACCACCTTGGACCAGTACAAGAAAGGGGTGGACTAGTCGACATAGGCTCGGCTAGTAAAATTTAAGAGTGCTTGTGTGCATTTTGTTTCATTATGTGCTTACATTCTCCTTATGTGCTTTTTTTTCTCTATTTCCCTCACTTTGCATCAACTATAACTACACTTTGGGCTTGATATATTGGATCATATAGATTGATATTTGTAATTGATTTTGAGTTGAATTGGTGGAAGGGATTGATCATTGAAGTATTTGTTTTTGGGAGATTGCACTAACAAGATTTATTTGAAGCTTGTGTTTTCAAAGCTTGCACATCAAGTGTTAGTGAAAATTCCTGAATGGCTCCTACATTCCTATTTTGCATTCCTCTCATTGTAGCAATGGCTAGTGGTTCTAGGTGACAAAGAGTCAACGTTTCTCTAACACTAGAAGGCAACATAATCTTCTCGGAAGAACATTTTGATGATAAAGGAATTTTTGAGCATTACAAGAATATAGTTGGATGTAGACCTATGAGGTGTGAAAGAAGTTTTGATTTGGAGATCATATAGCAAAGATATGATATGGAGTTTGTGCATTACTTCAGAGAGAATGGTTGGGGTTCACTAGCCAAACTAGGCAAGGATTGCATTTTTGACATGGTTCGTTATTTCTATAGTAATGTGCTTTAATATAATGACAATGAGCTATAGATGACGGTGAAATATTTTCGGACAGAAATCAAGGCGACAACCCAATTAATTTTCAATGTTATTAGAATTATAGAGGCACAGAATGGTTTAATATTTCCTTATCTAGGTACTGAAGAAAATCGACCAAGCATGGAAGAAATCATTGGAATATTATGTGAATCGAATGTTCCATTGCTTGCAAACAAAGTTTCAAGTGCCTACGTAACCGACAATGTGTCTGCATTGAATTTGATTGTCTCCTATACTCTTGACACTCATGATTATAAAGGCAATTTGTCATGACATCGAGGTGAGATCTTATATCACATTATGAATGGTGATAGAATTAATGTGCCGACAATTATTTTGAGGACTATGATTCAAGAGTTAGGTCATTCAAGGTCTACCAATGCTTTGCCTTTTCCTCTGATCATAATGAAAATTCCCAAGGCAAAGAATGTTTGCATTCCTTTAAATGCACTAATGATGAAGCCAAAAGAGAAGTTCACGGCTTTAAATGTTAAGTCTTCAATCACTAATAAGATGAAGGAAATAGCTCAAAAGGAGGCAACAAGACATCATATTGAGGAGGAGATTGAGGATGAGAGTGATGATAATGCTCTTATTTCTAGACTCTATGTTTAAGGCTCTAATTGTGCTTTGACTGCTAGACAGTTCAATCAATCCATGAAAGGGTTGGAAGAGTACTTGAAGAGAAAATTTTTAAGGCTTGAAGCATTGACTAGGAGAGCACTTCCTGGAACTTCTGGAGCTCATGGTGATGATGATGGAGTTCTTGATGATCGAGACTTAGTTTATGTTTTGCTAGACTGTGAGTAGTTAGTTATATTTCTATCTAGACTTGGTATTTGAACTGGATATGTTCTACGTTTTTATGTGCTTAGACTTGTTATGTTTAATATTGTCTATGCTTTGCTTATATGAAACCTTCAACAATTTTGAGACTTATGTGTTATGTTGATTGGAGGTTATACTTATATCTTAGTTAATCATGTCATGATTTGTTCTCTCTTGTTTTCATGTGTCTTACTTTGTCAATTTGTTCCAAAAAGGGGGAGAATTATCTAGGTGCTTTGACAAAGGGGGAGATTTATTTGAGGGAGCTTTATTTCTTTGAGCATCTCAGATTGAGTAGCTACGAGGAATAGATCGGTCCAACTGAAGCCCGGACCGGTCCTGTTTTGCCAGAACTTTCTAAAATCGTGGGGACTTGTTTCTTATTGAATTTTAACTTATTTTTCAAGGAAATCTAGCATTTCTAATCTCTATAAAAACCTCATATAGTTTCTCTCTCTCTTAATGCTTTTAATATACAAAAACAAAGATTTTTCAAGGAGAGAAAGCATTGAGATATTTTTCTTAACAGAGAACTTTTCTCTCAAATTCTTTGTTTATACTTTTGAGAGCACACACATATTCACTGAGTGATTTAGGGTGCTCTCTATTTGCTTGATTAACTATTTGAAGACTGCCTTGAATATTTCTTCGTGATCAAGTTACTGGATTGGTTTATTCTTTAAATATTCATTGGTGAGGAAGGAGAAGAAGATCATGCCAAGAAGGGGGCATAATACTTGCTGAGTGTTCGTGTTCTTTCATTTACCCTTCTGAGAAGATTTTGATGTTAGCCGGGAATCTGCAACAGTTGGACGAGGTAGTCGCAATTGTAAGCCTAAGGTGTTTCGCGTTAGAGTTCTTGTCAGAGTGAAGTGGGTGTGAACCTGAAATAGAGTCTGTTGTACTTTTCTTTGACGATAGTGGATTTGGTTCTCTAGAGTTACAAAGCCTCATCCGTGGTTTTTTCCCAATCTGGGTTTTTCACGTATAATTGGTGCATTTGTATTACTTTACTTTACTGCACTTTATTTATTTACTTGCTTTGTTGGATTGCTTTAATTATTAATTAGACTTAAAATTGGATAATTTGAATAATTAAGCAAAAAGTGAGTAAACCTAATCACCCCCTCTAGGTTTTAAATCCAACTTTCGCAACCGCTTCTGCACCGCGCAACTCACAGAAACTTGGGACACTTCGCTCATGATTGCACTGAGCCGAAGAAGGTATTCTCTAAACAAAACTCTCTATTTACATTGGTTTGCACACATGTACTAGTTGCTCTTTCATCTCTTTTGTGGATACTGGATACAGGAGCAACCAAACATGTGATGCAGAATAGAGGAGGTTTTGTAGATTATCGTCGGATACCAATAGGGAGCTAGAGCATTTTCATGGGCAATAGTGCTAGTGAAATGGTTCTGGGAGTTAGGTCTTATGAGTTCAAACTACGCTCAAGGTGTGTACTGCTTTTACGTGATGTGTTGTATGCACCTAGTATATGATATAATCTAGTTTCAATTCTAGCACTAGCAAAACTTGGTTTTTCTTTTCAAACAAGTAATAGACAATTAAACATGTATCTTGATGATGTGTTTTACAAGCATGATTTTCTTTTAAATAATCTATATCATTTGGATTTGTTAGATTATAATTGTTTATCTAAATATTTGGCATGTGATATTGATAATCATGATTTTATAAAATTTCATGCAAGACTAGGTCACATTGGAAAAGATAGGATGATCAGATTAGTTAGAAAAGGCCTATTGGAGTCTCTCACTAAAGTTACCCTCCCAATATGTGAGCTTTGTTTGGCTGGCAAGAGTTGCCGAAAGCCTTTTAGAAAGGCTACAAGAGTTACTTGTTCTCTAGAATTAGCCCATTCAGACATTTGCGAACCAATAAATGTGAAGGCAAGTAATAACGTCTCTTATTTCATCACTTTTAAAGATGACTATACGCGATATGGTTATGTATATCTGATTTCTCACCAAAATGAAGCATTAGAATGCTTCAAACAATTTCTAACAGAGGTTGAGAATCAGATAGAGTAAAGAATAAAGGTTATTTGCACTGACCGTGGACGCGAGTATCTATCAGACCAGTTAAAGGAACTATGTGAAGAAAAGGGGATACATAGGCATTTGACAATTTCACATACGTTGCAACAAAATGGTGTTGCAGAGTGGAGGAATCTTACATTATTAGACATGGTTAGGTCAATGATGGCACAAAGGAACCTCCCTATTAGTTTTTGGAGGGATGCTTTAACAATTGCTATCTACATTCTTAACCGTGTGCCTTCCAAGTCAGTTTCTCAGACCCTTTATGAGCTTTGGCATGGCTAGAAGCCAGAATTGGGATATTTACGTCCATAGGGATCAACAGGTTATGTTCATAACACTTCTAATCAGTATGAGAAGATGGGCCCAAGAGCTAATAAGAATATTTTCATTCGATATTCTAAACACTCAAAAGGTTATGTGATGTATGGTGAACAACCTAACAAAAAAATGATTATAGTTGAGTCGCAAGATGTCACTTTTATTGAGGATGATTTTCTGAGTATTGGTGATGCTAAAATGAAACTTAAACTTTACGAGATGGTGGATTTGGAAGATAACTTTTTTCCTTTTAGTGAGGGTGGGGAATTAATTTCTTATCCTGAAATCGTCAAAGAGGATAATAGTAATTTTCAATCCATTTCACAGTTGGAATCCAGTGGGAGTCCACAATTAGACTCGTAGGAGTAAACGTGGAGTAGTTCCTTGTCGTGGTTTTGTGGTTGAGGGGAATGATGTGGCTAAACTTGAATTATATTGTAAGCTTATTTTTGCCCCTTTTATCAAAATATAATTTAACCACTCGCAAGAGCACGAATCTTTGTAGATACGGTTCTATATAGAGGGTATCAATCCCACAAGGACTAGTCGTAATTGTCTTACAGAAAGATTAACTCCACTTTAATCCTAAAAACAAGGTTTTTGAGTTTTGTTTGTAAAACTATTGCATGAATGTAAAAACAATAAATGTAAAGAGTTTAAAAGTTGAGAGAGAGAACTAGGGGTGGTTTCCACCACTAGCCATTCACATGTTCATAAGTGCAGCAAGCTTGGGATTCATAAATTAAATGCCTAACAATGTCATTAGGCTTGTGACCTCAATGACATATCAAAAAATTAATGTGAGCACAAACCTATCATAATCCATCTTCAACAAACATAGTTCTTCAACCTAACTAATTACCCTACTTTCTAAGTGAACCTACATGCATCCAAACTATCTTATCTTGGCATGGTTTATACAAGCAAGCACACCACATACATTTAAAGTACCATTACTTAGCCATCATTTGCCCTTCTTGTGGAATAAACAAATTTTGTGCATTCACAAGATAGATTCTACTCTAAGACAAGAATAAAACCAAAATCAAATGAATATATAAAAGAGATGTATTAGTGTACATGGTCACTAGGCTAAATAATCAACATTTAAGAACAAATCCCAAAATGCTACAACAATGAACAAATTTACATGGCTAGGGGCTTCAACAACACCCTAGTAGAGAACTTAGTTGCTTATGGCTGCCTTGCACTCTTCCATTGGTGGAGAAAATGAAGCTTCTTGGTCTAGTTCAGCTCCTTCTTCCCTCTCCCGAATGTCTCTCCATCGGACTTATACCCCACTATTTAAAATGCATGTGTGCGGTTAAGGACAAATTTAGGGCAAGAACAGTACATGCTCCTATTTGGACAAAAATGTAGACTGTTCTAACTTATTACATAGCTTGCAAAAGTGCGGGTATTTACAATGTTAAAGTTCTTAACTACCTGCTGCATTTACCTCGGACATTTATTCGAATGATCTTTTTTTAAAAAGCAAGACATCATAGCAAGCATGAAAAAATATCAAGAAGAGAAATTTGCTCTACAATGACAATCAATACAAAGACTGAACATTGCATGCATATGCAAGTGGTATAGCATACCGCACCCCCAAACTTAGACGCAACATTGTCCTCAATGTTTGGACATGAAGAAAAAGGAAATAAGTTACCGGGATTGCAGAACGTGACAAAAATGGCATTCCAATACGGGCGGTCATCCTGTAAATGAGAAAAACCTGCACGGAATACCAACTCGATACCACGAGCATTAAATGGAACAAAAAGTGGATAAAAAGAAGATAATAAAATAATTATGGACAAGCGGACAATGCCGAGATCGCTGCACATCTAAGGCTTTGAATTGGTGTTTCCCAATTGACTAAGAGGTCTATGGATAAGATATTGACTATCCAGGCACGCTAGCGTATAGTATGCAAAGGGGCTGCCTTTCTTTATTAACGCCATACTGCGTTGAAGTAATCTCAATAGTATTGAGAATTTAAACCAGCCGGTAATAAACGAAAATCATCAACTGAATCGCATACAACAATTAGGCAAGTGGTACTACATACATAGTCAAAGGATAGAGAGTAGAGATATTGGCAGAAAGTAAAATTAAAGACAGGAAATAAAACACATGCTATAAAAGAAAAGATAATTGTATTCCATATATGTGAACATAAGTTTCAGTACAAAGGGTACATGGATGTGGAATACACAAAAAACTAATATGGCCAACATGGCCTATCAAAAAGCAAATAAAGAAAAATAACAGAAAGTAAAGCAGACAATCTAAATAGATACAGCTAGTCTAGGGCGGGTGGTGGTGGAGGTGGCTCGGTGGGTGGAGGTGGAAGCTCGGTAGGCAAACAGGAACTGCAGGTCCTGTCGGAAGGTCCGGAACTCATCTAAAATCGCTCTCTAACCCTGCGCCAGAGATGTAATGTCCGACCTAATGCCCTCTAGCTGACTCTGCGTCACCTGGATGTACTCCTCAAAACCCTACTGGAGCCGCTCTACATCAGCTGCCAGGCAGGAGTAGCCAGTCGCTAGGATGTCATTCCACTCTGCGGCGATATCTATCTCATCATCCCCCATCTCCTCATCAGATGCCTCACCCTCTGTAGGCGCACCCTCATCCATCTCCACTGGGGCATCCATGTCTACATCCTCTGACGGATCACCCTGGTGGTCCTGTCATTCGAAATGTCACCTCACCCGCTCCCACTAAGGAGGTGTGAAGCGGGTGGGCGGTGCCAGCTGGATGTCAGTATCACTGACCGGTATGTTGGCACGGCTGAGGAAAGCTGTGACAGGGAATGGAAAGGGAAGCCGCCAACTTGCTGCTCGCCTCATGCTCTTGTTGACAAGGTCATCCCAGATTTTAAACATCTGCCCCCATATCAGTGATGGGACAGAAAACCAAGTACCCGTGTGGAAGGCGTAAAGACAACGGAGAAGGTCACCTCTGCGCTCTGCCACATGCTGCAAAGAACACGCGTTCTTGATGAGAACGGTGTCCAGGAACCATAATCTACTCAGGCACATCGATTTGGATGTGCAGTCGTGACTGGGCATGGTAAACGCCCCACCACACATGTCCATCACGATGGAGAACAGTGTCATGTCTGCTGGCAGCTCGGCCCTATAAATCGGTCGACCGTCTTGGTCAACCATATTTGGAGGCTGCTGGTGAGGAATGCCGAGCATCTGTGCAATCCGACTCGGCATGATAGTGATCATCGTGCTGCCCATGACCGCCTCTAATGTGTCCGGCACTGTGCAAGAATAGGTCATACGCTCGTAAAAGACCTGCACCAAGCGCTCGTGCGCCACACAGTGGGTGGCATACATAATCGGTTGAGGCGACGCCTCGTGAGCTCTGCTACAGCCCACGAGCTGTCGGGACGTATCTCGAACTCTCTCAGCTCAAATATCTGCTCTGGGTGAAACTTTCGTGTCCGGAAGGCTCACCCGGGCATATCTCTAACAGCACTGGGGGCATTCTTCACCCTCGCCATAATCTCGAAACAGTCTGCACTTTATTCCAAAAATTACATAAATAAAAAGAAAATAAAATGAATACTAAAATAAGAATGAAGAAAATGAAAAATGAGGTTATAGTCCATAGTGCCGACACATGCATTCCAAGGCACGCTTGAATCAACTCGATAAGGTGCACTAGGAAGCAGCGTAAGCGGATGCAACTGAAACGATGGGTCCGCGGTTGCAAACCGTATATCAAGCATTCGAAACAAAAATAATGCAACATCTCACCCATATATGCACTCCTACCCCCGAAACCCGTAAAATCCCATTATAAACATAGCGAATGCACCATTCCAACCCAACATCATCGATCTATGCTTATTACGCCGAGAAACTAACAAAAATGGTGGCAAAGTAAGCAAAATAAAGCCATGCATCAGTTACCTCAAGGTGAAAATGAAGATCGGCGCAAAAAGATGAAGTCCCAACAGGCAGCTGCGAAGAGATGAGCGTGCGCGTGCTCGCAGAGATCTCGGACTACGGCGAACGGCGGTGGATGGTCAAGAATGGTAGATCAAGGGTGGGACGGTGCTCGGGGAAGCTTTCGATCACTCGGAGAAGAGAAGGGAGTCGGATGGTCTTGGGAAGATTCGTCGAAATGAGAGGGAAGCCCAACGGTTTAAATAAGTAATCGGCTCACGTGCAGGCGTCGTGTAAATCTCGATTGATTGAGATTTACATCTCGATCAATCGAGATTTCGATCAATCAAAATCTGGACTTCGATCAATCGAGATCCTACTTCGATCAATCGAAATCCTACTTCGATCAATCAAAATTTTGATTGATCGAGGACCTATCGAAGTGCTATCGAAGAATACTACCTCTCGGTACTTTGGACTTGGCAAACTCTCTACATTATTTTGATCAATCGAGACCAAAGTCTCGATCAATCGAAATCTCGATTGATCGAGATTTATGCTTCGATCAATCGAGATGATAAAAAATAGTCAACTTGAGTTATACTTCATGGAATTAGACTTATGGGACTTAGATACTAAATTGCTTAGATACAAAATTTACCTTGGATTAAAGGGACATCATGGAAGCATGATAGCTACCATGGCCGCGCCACCTTACACGTCTATGGCGTGATGTCCGAATCGGCTCACGAGTCAAAATACATGGGATCCGTCAAAGTGACGACATCCACATATTCTGTGGTAAATTGGTCATCCACGCACAATTTTAAGCGCTGCCCGTTTACTTTGAACAATGATCCATCTTTCAAGTCCTTCAATTCCACCGCTCCGTGGGGAGCAACGGAATTAACCAAAAATGGACCATTCCAACGGGAGCGAAGTTTTTCAGGAAACAAATGGAGGCGTGAGTTGTACAACCATACTTTTTAGCCCGGAGAAAATGTTCTGACTCAAATATTGCGATCATGAAAGGCTTTTGACTTTGCCTTATAGATTTTAGAAATCTCATACGCGTCATGTCGTAATTCTTCCAATTCATTTAATTAAAGCTTTCGATTAGATCCGGCCACTTGCATGTCAAAATTGAAAGTTTTGGTGGCCCACATAGCTTTATGCTCCAATTCAACCGGAAGATGGCACGCTTTGCCATAAACCAACCGGTAAGGTGACATTCCAATGGGAGTCTTATAAGTAGTTCGGTAAGCCCATAATGCATCATTTAGTCACAATGACCAATCTTTCCGGTCAGGCCAAACTGTTTTCTCAAGAATGTTCTTAATCTCCCTATTGGATACCTCCACTTGGCCACTAGTTTGAGGATGGTATGGGGTGGCTACTTTGTGTGTGACAGAGTATTTGGTAAGCAAGGTTCGCAGGAACCGGTTACAGAAATGTTTACCTCCGTCACTGATGAGGGCCCCGAGGTGTACCAAACCGGCTAAAGATATTCGCTTGAATGAATTTAACCACGACTGCGTGATCATTGGTTTTGGTAGCAAAGAGCTCTATCCATTTAGATATGTAGTCCACCACCACAAGTATGTACTCATGACCAGTAGAGGTTGGAAAAGGTCCCATGAAGTCAATGCCCCACACATCAAATATCTTAATAATAAGAATAGGGTTAAGAGGCATCATGTCCTTCCGAGACATCGCGCCAAGGCGCTGACATCGCTCACAAGAGCGGCAGAATGAATATGCATCCCGATGAAGAGTTGGCCAGAAAAACCCGCATTGAAGAATTTTGGCTGCGGTTTTCTTAGCACTAAAGTGTCCCCCACAAGCGAGTGTATGACAAAATTTGAGAATGCTTTGGAATTCCCTGTTGGGTACACACTTTCGGATTATTTGATCTGGGTAATATTTGAACAATTGAGGATCATCCCAAAAATATAATCGTGATTGGGAGAAAAAACGATCCTTCTCTTGCTTGATCCAAGAAGACGGTATTTTGCCGGTTGCCAAATAGTTGACAATGTCCGCATACCAAGGGATACTCTCTTGAGAAATGACAAAGAGTTGTTCTTCCGGGAAGGATTCACAAACTAGAATGGAGTCATGGAGGGATTCAACAAGAATTCTAGATAGGTGGTCAGCTACCACATTTTTGGTTCCCTTTTTATCTCTAATCTCAAAATTAAACTCTTGCAACAAGAGTATCCATCGGATCAATCTAGGCTTTGTGTCATTTTTGGCCAAAAGATGCCGGAGGGCAGCATGGTCCGAATAGACAATGACCTTAGAACCTAATAGATAAGCTCTAAATTTGTCCAAGGTAAATACTACCGCAAGCAACTCCTTTTCCGTTGTGGTATAATTGATTTGAGCCTCGGAAAGGGTTTTACTTGTATATTAGATGATATGTGGCAATTTGTCTACTCGTTGCCCTAAAACCACGCCCATGGTGTAATCGGATGCATCACACATAATCTCAAATGGGAGAACCCAATTTAGAGGGATGAGAATTGGAGCAGTTGTAACCATGGTGCGGAGTTTTTCAAAAGCGTTAAGGCACGCTTCATCAAAGGTAAAGCAAGAATCTTTTTTAAGAAGGCGACACAAAGGCTGAGAGATCTTGTTAAAGTCTTTGATAAAACGGCGATAAAAGCCCGCATGCCCAAGGAATGAACGAATCTCTCTCACCGTTGATGGTGGAGGAAGTTTGGAAATGAGTTCAACTTGGCTTTGTCAACCTTGATTCCTCTCTTAGACACAATGTGCCCTAGGACAATACCCTCTTGAACCATAAAATGGCTCTTTTCCCAACTGAGGATTAGATTGGTTTCTTGACATCGTTTGAGAACAAGGGATAGATTTTGGAGACATGATTCAAATGAAGGCCCAAACACAAAAAAATCATCCATGAACACTTCCAAGAATTTTTCCACCATATTCAAAAAGATAGACATCATACACCGTTGAAAAGTCGCCGGTGCATTGCACAACCCAAAGGGCATGCGTCTATAAGCAAATATGCCGAAAGGACATGTAAAGGTCATTTTCTCTTGGTCCCTTGAGTCTATAGCAACCTGATTATAGCCAGAATATCCATCTAAGAAGCAATAAAAACTTTGCCCAGCTAATCTCTCCAAGATTTGATCAATAAATGGGAGGGGGAAGTGATTTTTCTGAGTTGCCGAATTTAATTTTCGATAATCTATGCACACTCTCCATCCCGTGGTGGTGCATTGGAGAACTAATTCACCCTTATCATTTGGTTGCACCGTAATACTGGACTTCTTTGGAACCGCTTGAGCGGGACTAACCCACTTACTATCTGAGAGGAGGTAAATGATTCCCGTATCTAGTAACTTCACCACCTCCTTCATTACAACGTCTTTCATATTTGGATTTAATCGACGTTGCGCCTCTCTTGAGGTCTTTGCATCTTCTTCCAAGTGTATGCGGTGCATATAAATAGAAGGATCTATTCCCTTAAGATCTGCCACACTTCATCATATTGCTTCCTTGTGCTCTTTTAGCACTTTTAGGAGTTCCATCTCTTGATCATTGGTGAGATTGGAAGCAATAATGACTGGAAGGGTCTCATTAGCACCTAAGAAAACATACTTGAGTGTAGCTAGTAGAGGCTTGAGCTTAAGTTGTGGTGGGGAAATTAGAGAAGGAGTTTGGAAAGTTTTGGACAAAGGAGGCAAGGGTTCTCTCGGAACTCTCCATTTAGGCAAATCCATGACAGTAGTGACATCGAGCATTGAATTGACTTCACAAATGGATTGCTCAATGTCAAAATCGTCATAGTTGAAATGATTTAGGAATGCCACTAAAGGATCCTTAGAAAGAATAGAAGGAAGTGCTTCTTGAACAAGGTCTTCCACTACATCAACACAAAAGCACTCACTTTCGTCGTCGGATGTGTGGTGAGAAGCATTAAAGATGTTCAAACGGACTTTCATATTCCTGAAAGAGATGTCCATCACTCCGGTACAGCAATTAACGCAAGCGTTTGCCGTGGCCAAGAATGGACGACCTAGAATGATAGGAATATGTCGAATTGGATTTTGAACCGGTTCTGTGTCAAGGACTATGAAGTCCACCGAAAAGTAGAATTTGTCCACTTGAATGATTACATCCTCAATGATGTCACGTGGTTGCTTCACCGAGCGGTCGGCAAGTTACAACACAATTGTGGTAGGCTTAAGTTCCCCCAAACCTAGTTGTTGGTAAACTGAGAATGGAAGCAAATTGACACTAGCCCCTAAATCAAGAAGTGCCTTTTCAAAAGATTGATTTCCGATGGTACATGATATGGTTGGAGCACCCAGAACTTTGAATTTAGGAGGGGCTTGGTGTTGGAAAATGGAGCTTATGTGCTCAGTTAGGAGGACTTTCTTAGAAGCATTATTCCAAGATTTGCGCTTTTGAGTGCACAAGTCCTTCAAGAATTTAGCATAGGAGGAAATTTACCGGATTGCATCAAGGAGTGGGAGATTGATCTTTACTTGTTTGAAGATCTCTATCATGTCTTGGATTTTCTCTCCTTGCTTCCCAAAATGAGAAGGTTCCTTCAATCTTTGAGAAAAAGGAACCAGAGGTTCAAAAGAGGTGTCAAGATTTAGACTAGATGACGACACAACTTCACTTGCCTTTCCTTTTGGATTTAGTGGGATGTTGGTCACATTTGGATTTAATTGGGATTCTTTTGGATTTGCGGATTGCTCATTGAATTCCTTTTCTTTTGCTTCCCCTACCTTGAAATTGATGATTTTACCACTCCTTAAGGTGGTGATTGATTAAACTTGCTCCGGAGGAGCATTACAAGATGAAGATGATGGATCCTCAATCACATGAACACCCTTAGGGTTTGCCACTGGTTGACTTGGCAACTTACCTTTCTCTCTTCTATTCAAGGCATTAGCTAGTTGCCCGATTTGAGCTTTTAACCTAGCCATAGATTGAGCATTAGCTTCAAGCTTAGAGATTGACTGAGAGTGAGTTTGTAATAAGCGAATATTAGCCTCAAGATTGCTTATCACTCTTTCTTCAAAGCCTTGGCTTCTCGGAGGAGGTGGTGGTTGTTGGTAATTAGGTCTTTGAAGGTAAGGTTGAGAATTTAGCCTATATTGATGCTGTTGAGATTGAGAATTAAAGGAATTTTGCCGAGAGGGACTTGATTCTTGAGGTTTCCATGAAAAATTCGAATGATTCTTGTAACCAGGATTGTACGTATTTGAATATGGATCATTCATCTATTTAGAGTACAAGGCATTCGCTTGCTCTTGAGCATAATCGGGAGATTGCCCGGCAATAGGACAATCTCGCACAAAATGTGAAGTGCTATAGCAAAATGAACACACTTCCTGATTTTGAGCAGGTTGGCTTGGAGTAGGCAGCCCATTTTTCATGATTAGGTCCATTTTTCGGGATAAGGCTTCTACTTGCATGGCAACCTCATCTACCCTTGAAATCTCATGCACTCCTCTACAAGGTTGGGTGTATTTCCCTTTTCTAGTGGAGGAGCGTTGAGCTGAATTATTGCTTAGGGTTTGAAAAAGTTTTCATGCCTCATCGGGGCTTTTCAAAAGGTATCCTCCTCCACAAGCGGAGTCTATCATTTGCCTATGTTGCTCACTCACCCCATCATAAAAACTTTGCACTAGCTTCCATTTTGGGACAGCATGATGCGGACAAGATTTAAGAAGATCTTTTATTCTCTCCCACGTCTCATGAAATTGTTCTTGATCAATTTGGGTGAATCCGGTGATTGCTCGCCGAATATCACTTGTCTTTCCCATTGGGAAGTATTTTTTTAAGAACTCTATTTGCATCTCCGCCCAATAATGGATTGAGTTAGGTTCTAGGGAATTGAACCAACTTCTAGCTTTATCTTTTAGGGAGAATGTAAACATACGCAGCTTTAGATCATCCTCCGTAAAGTGTGGTACCCTAATGGAGGAACACACAGAAAGGAAGTAATCTAAATGCCGGTATGGATCCACATTAGGGAGACCATGGAAGCTATTAAGAAGATTGATGGTGGAGGACTTTATTTCAAATTGATTTGCCACTACATCCGAAAATTGAATACATGAAGGTACTTCAAATGTAGTCGGAAGATAAAAGTCCATAAGAAACTCTCCTTGAGGAGGAGGAGGTGGAGGTTGTTGTTCATGATTAAAAGGAGGTAGACCGGGAGGTTGTCTCTCATTTGCGTCCATGTTTTCAGTCCTAGGCAATATAGGGTCCCTAGAGGTTCCTCTACGTTGTCTAAGTGTTCTTTCAAGTTCAAAATTACACGGAAGCAACAGAAGTGACAAGGACCGTCTACCTAGCATGCATTAATAGTAGAACAACACCTCAACACACAAAATAAACAATAATATATACAAAAAAAAAATGAATGAACTCAAACCCACTAATTTTAGACTTTATACTCACAAAGGGTTCCAACTTTAATCGTTTTAGATGCCCGCTATGTGGTATACCTAAAATCAAGAAATTTGAGAAATAAGAACAAGATATATACAAAAAAGAATGAAAGAATTTCTAGCCTAAGAATTAAACCAGATTTAATCTTTCAGTAGCGACAATTAAACCGTAGTCCTCGGCAACGGCGCCAAAATTTTGATGTGGCTAAACTTGAATTATATTGTAAGCTTATTTTTGCCCCTTTTATCAAAATATAATTTAACCACTCGTAAGAGTATGAATATTTGTAGATACCGTTCTATATAGAGGGTATCGATCCCACGAGGAGTAGTCGTAATTGTCTTACAGAAAGATTAACTCCACTTTAATCCTAAAAACAAAGTTTTTGAGTTTTGTTTGTAAAACTATTGCATGAATGTAAAAATAATAAATGTAAAGAGTTTAAAAGTTGGGAGAGAGAACTAGGGGTGGTTTCCACCACTAGCCATTCACATCTTCATAAGTGCAGCAAGCTTGAGATTCATAAATTAAATGCCTAACAATGTCATTAGGCTTGTGACCTCAATGACATATCAAAAGATTAATGTGAGCACCAACCTATCATAATCCATCTTCAATAAGCATAGTTCTTCAACCTAACTAATTACCTTACTTTCTAAGTGAACCTACATGCATCCAAACTATCTTATCTTGGCATGATTTATACAAGCAAGCACACCACATACATTTAAAGTACCATTACTTAGCCATCATTTGCCCTTCTTGTGGAAGAAAAAAATTTTGTGCACTCACAAGATAGATTCTACTCTAAGACAAGAATAAAACCAAAATCAAATGAATATATAAAAGAGATATATTAGTGTACATGGTCACTAGGCTAAATAATCAACATTTAAGAACAAATCCCAAAATGCTACAATAGTGAACAAGTTTACATGGCTAGGGGCTTCAACAACACCCTAGTAGAGAAGTTAGTTGCTCATGGCTGCCTTGCACTCTTCCATTGATGGAGAAAATGAAGCTTCTTGGTCTGGTTCAGCTCCTTCTTCCCCTCTCCCGAATGTCTCTCCTCTGTATTCTGATGTGTGTTGAGAGATATGAGAAATGGCCTCTTTGTGTGCTTTATGGCCTCCTTTTCAACCTTGGGGCCCACCATAAATATATATATATCAATATATATACCAACTATATTAAGAAGGTCCCCAAAGGTCTTGTTCAAGTCAGACAATCCCTCTAAGTCGTGCAAAAAGGGAGATTTTGTTGCAAGTGGGAGAGCAGGTGAGCAAGTGGGCAAGTGGCTCTGCAGAGTCTCGATCAATCGAGATTGGAATCTCGATTGATCGAGATTTTGATCAATCAAAATCAATTTTCGATCAATAGAGATCTCGATTGATCGAGATGCCTTGGCTGTAATTCTGACTTTTCTCTTCAGTTGCAAAAAGCCTCAAACTTTGCTCCTTTTATTACAAGACCTGCAATTCATCAAAAACACAAAAATACTATAAACATATCTTGATAAACGTAGAAACGGGACTAACATATGCAATAAAGAGGGTTCAAATGCATAGAATTGAACACTTATCAGGAAACATACTTTTATGTACTCTGTTGGATATAGATGAGCCTACTTCTTTTCATGAAGTGCTTTCTTCATTGGTTTATAAAGAATGAATGATTGCTATAGAGGATAAAATGAGTTCAATGTATAAGAATCATGTTTGGGAGTTAGTTGATCTTCCAAATGGGGCGCAACACCATTGGAACCAAATGAGTTTTAAAGGTAAAGTACAAAATGGATGGATCAATTGACAGATATAAAACGCGTCTTGTGATGAAAGGTTATACCCAAGTGGAGGGTATAAACTATAAAGAGACATTCTCCCTAGTGGTGAGATTTGTCTTTATTCGCTTTATCCTTGCAATTATCGCACATGTGGATTTAGAACTTTTTCAGATGGATGTTAAGATTGTATTTCTCAAAGGAGAACTAGACGAAGAGATCTATATGACTCAACCAGAGGGTTTTGTAATCAAAGGATAAGAGTGCAAAATTTTTCATCTTAGATGTTCTATTTATGGTCTTAAGCAATCATTTAGACAGTGGTACAAAAGGTTTTAAACAACCATTTTGTCTCATCATTTTGAGATGATAGAGGAAGACCACTATGTATGTAAAATGATCCAAGAAAAGTCACTACAACAAATTATGCTTTTTGCCACAAAATTTTTAGGGACAAAGCCAAATTTGTCGCAAAAGTTGGTTATTTGCGACAAATTCTGAATTTGTCGCCTCTTTTAAATTTTTTAGCAACAAACTTATAAATTCGTCGCCAATATTTTACTTTTTGCAACAAAATACAAGTTCGTCCCAAAATATACCGTTTTAGACGACAATAAATTATTTGTTGCAAATTTTCATCGCAAAAAATTAGTATTTAGGAACAAAAATCTTTTTTGTTGCATAAGTTATACTTTCGGGACAAAAAGTTTGTTGCTTAAAAATTAGCTTTAGGGACAAAAAAACTTTGTCACAAATTCTTGAGTTTTTGCAACAAAATTTTGGTTTGTCGCCAATGTGATATTTTGTGCGACTAAAACACGGTTTGTTGCGAAAAGTTGAGGTTTAGGGACAAATTATTTTGTCGCAAAATAATGAATTTTAGGGACAAAAGATGTTTGTCGCAAATTCTTAAGTTTTTGCAACAAATCTTGGGTTTGTCGCCAACATGATATTTTATGCAACAAAAACAGGCTTTGTTGGGAAAAAAAAAAAACTCTCTTTAGGGACAAAATACTTTATCCCAAATTCTTTTGTTTTTGGGACAAATTTGTGTTTGTCATCTAATGTCTAGTTTTTTGAGATTGAGAATGTTGATTTATACTAATTACTATAATCTAATGCCTTAAACAACAAAAAATTGTTTTTTTTAAATAAAATTTATAAATTTAATATTAAAATTTTGTTTTTCAAAATTATTTTTCTTATTTTTTTAGCATAATAAGTGTCTGTCAACTATAAATAAGTAAATAATAACTTTACAACTACATTTATAAGTAATTGAAATAATTAAACTATACAAACTCTACAAATATTATATTTTTCAATTAACTAAAAATTTGTAAATGATAAATTATAACGACCAATATATGTGTGTATATATATATATATATATATATATATAGTAATGAAAATGACGTCCAGGCCTTGCTCGATCACTTAGTTTAGTGGCATAAGCTACTACTGATATCAAATTTATTGAGATTTGTGGAACCAATATAATACATGTATATATATTTATATTAATGAAAATTAGTTTTTAGAGATTGATTAAGGTGTCTATCAAGTACTATTTCCTATAGTCTCAATTTAAAATAGAGTTAATTCACATCACGAAACATTATAAATTAAGTTGAAAAAAGGGTCATGCATAGTTGTTATAAGTTCTCCATTAAGGTACCTATATATATACATTGTTTGATCCAAGTTATTTTTTAACTAATAATTCTCCCTCAAATGCTATTGTTGACCCAAAGGTTTCAATCCATGGTTAATTCAATGATTTTGATAATAACAACCTATTAATGTGAAATAATTAACAATTTATTTTAGTGTTGTTATTCAGAGATATATCATATTGACAGAAGCACTCAAAAGCTCATGTAGACCATTGGATGATGATTCTGTAGCACAAAGGTTCAACACGTACATGGGTAGTATAGGTGGGCGTGTGGTAGGACATGAATGGTAAAGTTGTAAATGTATCTTGTACATTGAAAGATCGTGTCTAGGACACTTTTAATTGTATTTGGGCCAAAATATCACACATGGACCCTAGGATAACTTGACCCTTGAACTCATAATGAAATATCACTTAAGGGCAAAATGGTCTTTTGAATATTAGACAACCACCCTTCAACTTAGATGAAATATCTATTTATGGTAAAATAATCTTTTGACTATAATATAGTCAATGTGTGCTATACAAGCTCATATTTTTATAATGCAAGCGACTAAGACATCAAGGAGATGTCTCCATTAGGGGTGCATAAAAAATTCTTGATCGAATCCGATCCAATCCGATCTTATCCATATCCATGTGGATCAGATCGAGTTAGATGACTAACGGATCAGTTGCAGATTTAGAAAATAAGAATCCGTAGGCCATGGATCATATTACAATCCGTGGCAATCCGTTAGAATTTATAATATTATATATATATATATATAATATTATCTTATAACTTTTAATAATATTATTATAATATCTTATATCTTTTAGGCTAAAAAATTGTTATTGGGCCCTAGTTAAAAATTAATTATATTGGGTTATTTAGATTAAGTCTAATCCGTCAATCTGATCCGATCCAATCCGTTGTTTCACGGATCGAATTAAGTACTATTTCTCATGGATCGGATCGGATTGCATATTCATCAATCTGTATATTGTGGATCAGATTAAAAATTATACCTAATCCGTAGACCTCGGATCATATTAGGATTATGTCTAATCCGATCCGATCCGTGGTCACCCCTAGTCTCCATGGGCTAAGGACTTAGAATTTCAAATATATTATAAGGACATACGTCAATTATTATAGACATGAGTCTTATCCCTAGCAAGTGGCCTAGAGCAATGTAATATATTTTAAGAAAGGCAAGATGCCTTAGGTCAAACGTCTATTATGCATATAGCCTTATTCTTTGTCTTCACTACAAAAAAATAGATTTTTTTCCACGGACTATTTACTACGGTTTAAATTTCGTAGCAAATAGTAAGGTATTTGCTACGGAAAATAAAATCTGTGAAAAATACCCTTTCGTATTTATCATGAAAAAAATTTCGTAGTAAATACCAAACTTGATTTCATGATAAATACCCTTTTTTGATGAAATTTATGTCGTAGCAAATAATATGTTATTTATTACGAAAAATTAATTTTGTAGTAAATATTCTTTTAATTAATCATAGTAAATACCAATATATTTTAATTAATTAATTTTTCCCAAATTAATTTTACCGCCCCAATATTTTCCCTTCCCGCTAAAAAATAATATACACATATATGTATAGCCTCGGGTTAATAAAAATAATATGTATACATCAGTTCTCCATTCCAAACGCTTCTACTATCAATTCTCCAAACCCTTGAGTTATCAAAAATGGAAAAACCCTTTTCCCAGATCCTATGTCTTTGATCGACCCTTGTTCGTCCACTATTGTGCGTCGATCGATTGAAGGCAAGTTCTCTCTCCTCTATCTCTCATCTCTCTCTCTCTCACTCTCCTGAAAACCTAAAGCGAGAGTTTATCTGATGATAGAGTTTTCTCGGCAGGCCGTGAAGAATCGAAGTCTAGAAGTGTTTCGTTTGATTTGATTTTCGATTCAAACAAGGTTAGTTTGTTCATCTCAGATTGCTGTTTGTTCTTTTTGGTGTATTTCATTCTCTTCAGTATGTCGATTTGATAGTATTTGTGATGCACGAGAGAACGGGCATATGTATTTTTGTGGACTGAACATATATATATATGCTGATTACATTTGTATTTGTATTAACCAATTGAACCACCTTCAAACCAAAAAATGGAAAAACATTTCTACTGGAAATATCGCCCCCTTTCCAGTAGAAATGGTTTTTGGTTTCATTCTTTTAAGAGGCATTGTGTTTCTCTTTGTAACTCTGTGTTTAGTTTTATAAAAGTTTATTACCAGAAAAAAAAAATAATGTTCATTTTTTGACTTGTCTGGATAGTTTTACATCAGCAAAACTCATGGTGGGCTGATTTAAATTCTTGTTGCACTTAATTGATGGAAAAGATCAAGTAGGAATCATGTTTTATACAAGAATATGCACTACAAGGAAGGGGAGGGATGGGTTCATCTGCATGTTGAATAAATTCATGTAATGTCTTTAGAACCATCTCTCTTTAAATTAACAATTGTCATGCATTTAACTTTCAAAATCATATTCATAAACTTTGCTACTTGTTGGAGTTTGGGATATATTGATGGAGTTTGGGATACATTGATGGAGTCTTTATGCATTGTTTTTATTTCTATTGATAATGAATATAGAAAGAATTACCCATCTTAGAGTGAATCCATACTTGTGATAATTAATATAGAAAGAATTATCTAGCTATTATAGAGTTTTTATTCACTATAAGCCATAAGGTATCTAAGTTGTATACTACATGTTTTCCTCTTTACAGCTCCATCTCTTCAACTAGTTTTTGTTACATATATTTAGGATTATTTTAGTGTGATCTAAAAGCCCTCTTTATTAATCCACTTAAAAGATAAAACATTTTTTTCACTTACTTAAGTATATCACAATTAAATCCTTGGTGATCCTTAATTTATGGCAAAATTTTGAGATTCACAAGGTGGGATTATGGAGAAAGATATGTGGGGTTGAGAATTTTGAATTTGGGGGCAGGTCTAGAGGGTTTAGGTGCCCTGGGCATGAAGCATCAAATCCTTGTTGACATGAAAATTCATTTCTAGGTTCTTCTTTTGGCAGTTAATTATGTGTCCCTGTGTCCTTCATAAAGCTTGTGTATTCCAAGAGGGGAACATTGGACTACGTACACATTTCCCATTTGAAGACTATTTGTACACTCTTGTGTCCAAGAAGGGAATGCTTCCATCTGACTCTAAGACCACATCTTCCTGTACCACCTAAATCCAGCTTATTTCATTTGATAATAAAACAAAAATCTTACTTTAATATATGAGAAAATGATGTAAGCACAGAACAAGCATTCCCAACAACATTTTATTATAATTGACATCTTACTTTAATATATATATATATATAAGAGAAAAATGATGTAATGTAATCCTGTTCAATTTTTTTCCCCAGTATATAATGTATTCCTGTTTATTTTATATTAACTTTGATAATTTAGTTTTAGGTAGTTAAATTTTATTTGATCCATTTTATGCCTTTTTTTTTCCTTCCAATTTTCTTCGTGCTTCTAAATTTTATTCTATTTATTTTCTGCTAAATACTTTTAAATTTTATTCTTGACTAATCATGAATTGCGGGTGATTTGTTACTGGTCTAATGAATCGTGACTAGAAAAAACACAAATATATTTATAATGTTATTAGGAGAAAAAAAAGTCTATAAATTGTGAATCAAAACTAATTAACAAAATACATTTATTTTGTTATTTGGAGAAAAAGAATTATATTAACTCTGAATGAAAACTAAGTCTCCAACTTCTGGTTCAAGGTGTATATAGGAGTTGAAGGTAAAGTCAATTACCCCCAATCTCCTAAAATGTCTGATAAATCATGTAATGAATGGAAGAGAGGTTATATATGGTAATGACCACATACAGGATCAGTATGAATTAAGTTGGTATTGTTAGTAATGTCTTTAGATCTAGTGTAGGAAATCCAGAATGTACTTCAGAAACTTATTTTATTAGAATGTGTGATGCATATGGGCATCATGGACTCATGCATACCTAATTAAGCCCAAGAGATTTTGGTCTTTGAAACATCAACCTTATCACAGCTACAACTAGAAGAATATTCTAAACCTTAGGAGCATGGCCGGACCCTTCTTAAGACACCATATTGGAAATGGTATTCATACAAGCCTTTGGTTTGACTATTGGTTACCTCAAGGTCCTTTAATTGACCTTATAGATTCTAACCTCATCCATTCCTCCTCATTATCCATTCACTCAAGGTTAGTGACAAGATCATCAACTCTCAATGGTACATTCCTTCTGATCTATCAAATTTGATTCCTAACCTCCAGTCTCTTCTGCTGGCCATTCCTATCCACAATGACATTGCTGACAAAGTCTCATGGATCCTTTCAACTACATTCTCCTTATCACACACCTTGCATGCCTTGGAATCACTTTCTCCTACCTTCACATGGCATAAACTTATAAGGTTCAAGAACATCCCAAAAAAAAAAAACATCCTAAAGCATAGCTTCTTGCTTTGGATGTCAGCTTGGAACAGACTAAATACTCTAGACAGATCTGCAATAGCTTTCCTTCATATTCCTAATCATTGCTATCTCTGTCTTGGTGCCAATGAATCCCCATCCCCTTTGTTTTTCCAATGCCCATTCTCATCTTTCATATGGAACCACATTCAGTTCCTATGCTTCCACATTGCTTCTTGTGTTTATTTCATATGGGATGAGAAAAATAATAGGGTGTTCAAGAACCAAGTCTAATCCTTCTCTCACCTTCTAAAAAATTATGAACTCTATTAGATGTGAACTTCTGGGGCTTAAATTCTCTAACACTTCTCCCAACAGAAAGGTAGCTGCAGAATAGCTTCCTCGTGTTTTCCCCCAAATGCATCCATATCCATCTTGTTTCCTAATGTCTGTTGCTCTCATTGGTCTGCAATATTCCTTGGTTAGCTGGAGCTGGAGCTTCAATAATTGCTCTGTCCTATTGATTTCTTACTAGTGGTTACTGGTAGTGGTTTTCAGTTTTGGTTTATATTGGTGCTGCTGAGCTTTGATGCTCATTCTAGCTGTACTTTAATTTGTTAATTTTGTAGTTTATTATTTGTGTTTTTTCCTTGTTGCAATAGGTTATGCCCTTCACATGATTCATACATCTTATGGTTCACCCCAAAGAGAAAAAAGATTCGTATATCTTGTTAAAGCTGGAGTTAAATTTTATATCAATAGAGTTTAATATGTAAAATTTTATATCAATGGAGTTAAATTCTAATGAGTGTTTTACTAGTTTTTATGATCTTAGGTTGATTTAGATATGTTTTATGAGTTAATTTCTAACCTTGAAGCAAAAAAACTAAAAATAAACCATTAGTGCGCACATAGACACACATTATAAGGAAAAATGGTCAATAAGAAAAAATACAGTGCACACACAGGCACAGATCATTTTAGCTTTATCTTTTGAATTATTGAAACTCCTTTTCATAATAGTGATAGAGTTCTAAACATAAATTCATTTGAGACATATCAAACACTAAGACAAGAAGGATAATACGAATCAAATAAATATAAAGAGGTTTAAACTTGTTATTTGAACAAGACACTAGCCAATGTAATCTACATAAAATTTACAATTCTAAAATTACTACAAAATAAACATAGTTACTTAGCTAGGGCTATATCAAGCCACTAGGAGTGAAATTAGCTTCTCATAGGAATGGTTGAAGCCTCCCTTCCCTCCTTAGCTTCTCTCCCTCTCAATACATTTTAGTGCTGGAGCTACTGGAATTCCAGTAACTCCCTATGTCGCTCAATATGCCTAGATGTGTATGAATATGAATGTATATGTCTTCCCCAGCCTTCTGTCTGAATCATTTTTTTATATAACCCCACATCAGTCTCATCTCTGTCCTCATCCTCGGATAAGTTGCTCTGGAACTTGCTAAGCTCAGCCATCACACATGATTGGAAAATGTCACTTGTTTCTCTCCATCAAACTCCTCACTCGCTACAATACATGAACAAATTAAGTCAAATAAAGAGGCTTTTGCTTTGCACACAAATTAAGTCAAATAAAGAGCCAACATGAATTTAGAAACCACCAAAAAACTAATCAAATAAACAAAACATATCAAGTTTAGAAGGCATGGGAAGATCATATCTCAAAACCCTTTCATCAATACTTCCTCTTATCCTTCAGTTTCATTCTTGTGTCTAAAGTTCTTTCTTTTCCCAGTTTTTTCCTTAATGGTATTCTCAAGAGAAGCATAATTATCTGTTGAACTTTCTAGATGTACAATCTGAAACAGTTGCTCATCAAAGGTTCATTCAGCAACAAATCAACAGAAACTAGTTGCTATTATATTTATCAAATTCAATTAGTATTTTAGCAAAATTCATTTGAAAAAACATTCTAAATCAACAACCATTTCTGAGAGGAAAAAAGAGAGAAATCCTTGAAAGAAATCCGTAAGATGCTATAAAATGCTTAATTTGAAACTTCATAGACCCGGAAATGTTTAGGAGTTGAAATTACTAGTACTACTCTACTAGCCAAAAAACAAATACGTAGAAGAACATGTTGTATTATCAAAACTTTCTCAAATCTACCTATACCACCATAAATTCTACATTACAATCCTGACAATCGCAATGGGAGCAAAGTCTAAGTTGAAATCTCACCATTAAAGATTCAAGCATAATAATTATAATGCAGCAGCAAAACCAAACCACACCCTAAGAGTGTAGGCAATTAACAGCTTAAATTTGATAAGCTAAGCCAAGTTCATCCTAAGAGTAAAGTCAACATGTTCCAGGACTAAAGAAGTTACCAAATATAATCCTTCCATTGGAGCATGGACAGCTACTTTCAGTAATGCCACCAATAACCAAAAGGCATCTTTTTCACTCATATAAAGAAGCAACAAACCAGCTACAAATCCCATGCCCTGTAATAATTAATTAAAATATAAATATAGTATCCCGTAAAGAGCAAATGGAACAGTAATGGGATATATAAGATATAAAACCTGAACATATCCAGCATCTCTAACGTAAACAGGGTATGCCTTTAAAACATTGTACAGGGACCGTTGACCAGGTCCATGTCTCTGCTGAAAAAAAACATGTGAAGGAAAGGTACGAGATATGTCCCAAATTATATCCAGTTCAAAAGCCGACGTCTCATAAATTACCAGTTACTGCAGCAGCCGAACAGTTCCATTAGTATACTAATGATTCAAAATAGATAATTGAAGAGGGAAAAAACATTCGAAAGGGAAATGCACATAAAATAATCAAGGACTATGATAAATGAAGGAAGTATAATAGCTTCACGCATTTTATGCACATCCCAACCCTCTTATGAATTAACTTAGATCACACCCTAACCAACTTCACTAACTTTTCAGATTTCACCCTTTAAAACCCCCAACCTCCTTAAAAAGAAAGAAAATAAAAGAATTAAGAAAAATAACTCATTAGATTAAAACTAACAAAATGATCTCCCTCCTTAAAAAGAAAGAAAATAAAAGAATTAAGAAAAACAACTCATTAGATTAAAACTAACAAAACAATCTCTCCATGTTCAAAGTTTGACAAGTCCATAATTGAATTTGGTATTACCTTACTGCATAGATCTTTTAATGAAATCATAGCCAATTAATTTGATAGCAGTGTTATGGGCTAAATTTCTCATGAATTTACTTAATACGCTAATATGTAACCTAAGTTACTTAATACGCTAATGGCAAAGAGCAATCAAACTGAAGGTGTAAGAATTCATAGCAATACCTTTGCAAGATTATTAGTTTTCCCATAATATAACTATATAATCTAGGCTGCCTAGTTCATATGCTAACAAAAACACACAAAGAAAAAAAAATTAAACCTAATATCCACTGTCACGTTAGCAAGCCAAGACTCTTCTGTACAACTAATATCCACTTCAAATTGACACATACCTCAAAAGCTTAACTAAGAAACCAAATTAAACCTCAAAATAATCAATACACCATTCAATTACAAAGCTATTAAAAAAATGATTTAGAAGATAGATAGAAAAACACGTGAGGTGTATTTCATTATACAACCAAACAAAGAAATCACTAGAAAATTCACACCTGATCACTTAATGAAACACAGAGAGCTTCAGAAACTCAATCAATCACCTAATCCAAAAGTTGATTGATGCCTTCTTAATCAATCACCTAATCTAGAAGTCGAACCGAGCTCCAACCTCAAGTGTTCGAGCTCAGCTTGGTTAGGCTCACGAGCTTTTCAAGCTCGGCTCGAAACTCGTATAGAGATACAGATATTACACACACATGCACAGATCTATCATACACATTTTACACACACGCATATGCAGAATGCACATATCTGTCTAAAACTAAATTTCCATCAAAAAAAATTTCATACAAAATTATAAAAAGTCGTGAATTGGGACTTAGGATGCAGAGAGAGGAGTGTGGGCCGTGTGGCTAGGGTTGAGAGTAATTGAGTGGTTAAAGAATATATATAGATGGGCTTTCAGAAGGCTTAGGTTTGAGCTATGTTAATTCTCTTGGACTTCGTCCATTTTATTTTTAAAAAGTTTGGTAATGCATTTTATTGATTTGGTTGGGCTAGGCTGGGCTAAATTATAGGTGTGGTAGCAGACTCATTTCCAGCAGTTTTTAAAAACCGCCAGTAATAAGTGATGATTTCTAGCTAAGGGCTAAAGCTTGGCTAAAGCTATTCCGGTGGTTTTGAAAAACCATCGGTAATGACCTTGATGATTTCTAGCGGTCTTAAAAAAATTGTGGCTAAGCCAATTGTTTCTAAGAAAGCGCCGATGCTGCCATGGTGAGATAGGTTGGTTGTATGTGGGTTATGCCACTGGTGACAGCCATGGTCTTTGACAGTGGGTTCACGGCTGCTTGGGTAGAAGATATATATATATATATATATATATTCTCTCTCTCCCAATTTCTTTCTCACCATCTCTCTCTCTCTTTCTCTTCCCACCCTCGGCAGTGACTCCTCCACTCTTCTCTTCTCACTTTCTTTTTTCTTATTTCTTTTCTTTTCTTTTTCTTTTTCTTTTTCCACTTCTCACAGCACACACATATCTCTCATTTCTTTCTTTTCCCCACCAATTTTTCTTTCTCACCACCCACTCTCTCTCTTCATTGTGAATGGCTTTTGCTGATTTCATGAATTGGATGGCACAGCAATGGTGCTCGACTGACTAGATTAGGCTCGGTGGGTTAGGTTAGGTGCTAGGTGATGTGGCGCACTTGGGTAATGGAAGAAGGTAGGTGAGGTAGGCTGGCTTGGTTGACAGTTGGTCGTGGGTGGCAGCAGGTGATGATTTCTGGCTAGGGCTAAAGCTTATTGGGGCAAGGGCTAAAGCTATTTCAGTGGTTTTGAGAAACCGCCGGTAATGACCTTGATGATTTCTAGCGGTCTTAAAAAAATTGTGGCTAAGCCAATTGTTTCTAAGAAAGCGCCGATGCTGCCATGGTGAGATGGGTTGGATGAGGTTGGTTGTATGTGGGTTGTGCCATTGGTGACAGCCATGGTCTTTGACAGTGGGTTCACGGCTGCTTGGGTAGAACATATATATATATATATATATATATATATATATATATATTATCTCTCTCATAATTTCTTTCTCACCATCTCTCTCTCTCTCTCTTCCCACCCTCGGCAGTGACTCCTCCACTCTTCTCTTCTCACTTTCTTTTTTCTTATTTCTTTTCTTTTGTTTTTCTTTTTCCACTTCTCACAGCACACACATATCTCTCATTTTTCTTTTTCCCCACCAATTTTTCTTTCTCACCACCCACTCTCTCTCTTCATTGTGAATGGCTTTTGCTGATGTTGAGGATTTGTATTTGGTGCTTCATGATTTGGATGGCACAGCAATGGTGCTCGGCTGACTAGATTAGGCTCGGTGGGTTAGGTTAGGTGCTAGGTGATGTGGCACACTTGGGTAATGGAAGAAGGTAGGTGAGGTAGGCTGGCTTGGTTGACAGTTGGTCGTGGGTGGCAGCAGATGGTCGCATGGATGTGTCTGGCGATGGATTGTGTGGTGGTGTTTTGTGATGTTGCGGGCTGTTTGGATGGTGGTGAAGCGGCCATTTGGCTTGTGGTTGATTAATATTGGGTTTTGTTTGGCTAAGGTGAGGTGGACTAAGTTTGTGTTGGCTTTAGGTGCTGCTAGTGGTTGCTTCGTGAGGTTCACGGTTAAGGTAGTGTTTGGCAGCTTAGGTGAAGGTTGGTTGGTGATGAATGGAATGAAGTTGTGTGCATGGATGGAATGTGCTGTTTTGCATTACATGGGCTAAATGGTGTTGAGTTAGGTAATGGGTTTGCTGCATTGGTTGGTGGTTAAGTAGCCATGGTTCACAGCTGGGCAGTGGGTGTGAAGGTAGTGTTTGGCAGCTTAGGTGAAGGTTGGTTGGTGATGAATGGAATGAAGTTGTGTGCATGGATGGAATGTGCTATTTTGCATTACATGGGCTAAATGGTGTTGAGTTAGGTAATGGGTTTGCTGCATTGGTTGGTGGTTAAGTAGCCATGGTTCACAGCTGGGCAGTGGGTGTGGTATTGGTGTTGAGCTCAGTTGCCATGAGTTTGTGGGTTTGGCTGATAGGTGAAAATGCTTAGGTCATCAATGGTGGGCTAGGTTTGATTAATGCATGGATTGGATATGATAGTGGGTTTGTGGATGGATGAATGGGCTGAAGTAAAATGAAAATGGGTTTCGGATGTGGGCTTGGGCAGTGTGCTGCCATGTGTGTGCATGTGTATATGTATATAATATATAAATATTTATATAGAATATATAAGAGTATATTATATATATACACAATTGAAATTATCTCCGATCCGGAACTCTTGATTGTATCCTTGGACAGATGAACATTTGGACACCAATTTGAAATTTCATTTCACGGAGGCATTATTGAAGTGCTAAGTAACATGAATTAAATGAATTTATGGGAAAATGTCTAAAAACAATAAAAATACAAAAACAATAATATAAACATAATTAAGGAATTAACATATGTAATTAAAGAGACATAAATATGCAATATTCAATGCTTATTAGGTATACATCTTTTTTTCTTTTTCAGGAGAGTAAAATTAATTGAATGACATCGTGTAAGTAGAAATAAGATAGTTGTAACACCCTAGATTATTTATCACTTTAGGTATATTTGATTAAGTTTCTTTACTATTCTTCTTGAGCCAATCTTCCAACTCCATTTATATGTGTTAGAGTAGTTGGATCGTTTTAGCTTTATCTTTCGAATTATTGAAACACCTTTTCATAATCGTATATATATGATGATTATCATTATAGAAATAATATGTTTATATGCAACTGAACTAATCATATTTTTTCTCTCCTTTTTTTGCAGGTTGCATGTGGTCGGGATTAGCTTTTTGGATTTCTGTTTTGTTGTCGTCTCATTGACTATCTTTTTTTTTGTTCTTTTGTTCCTTTGTATATGGGTCTAGGTTAAAATCACTTTTGTACCTTTTGTTTTATATGGGATTAGATTTATTCTCCTATCTTCTTATTGTTGTATATAATTAAATCATTCTCTGTGTATGAATCTACTTTTGATCCTTTATTTAGAATATGTTTGGACCTTTGGATATATATGATAGAATATTTTAGTTTTTAATTTGTAAACTATTAGTTTGGATAATTTGTGGCTGATGCTTTATAGAATTTGTAAAATTTTAGGTTTGATTGCAATATTTGATATACGTTACAGGAAACAATTTTGTCTCTAAAAAATATTGGTGACAAACAACATTTGTTGCCAAATAATTACATCTGTAACAAAGTTAGTTTTGTCTCAAATTGTTTTGTTTTTAGGGACAACATATTTTTTGTTGCAAATTGTTTTATTTTTAGGGACAGTTTATTTTGTTGCAAATTGTTTTATTTTTAGGGACAAAGTCTATTTTGTTGCAAATTGTTTTATTTTTAGGGACAAAGTTTATTTTGTTGTGAATTGTTTAATATTTAGCGACAATTCTAATTTTGTTGCAAATTGTTTATTTTTTAGAGACAAAGTCTATTTTGTTGCCAATTGTTTTAGATTTAGTTACAAACCTAATTTTGTCGCAAATTGTTCAACATTTAAGGACAAAATGACATTGGTCGCAAATTATTTATCTTTAGTGACAAGTCTGTTTTTTGTCGCAGATTGCTATGTATTTAGCGACAAAAGTCCTTAGGATTGGGTTGCGAAAGGCGACAAATTTTTGGAGAAATAGTGACAAGTAATTTGTCGCTAATTGTGACATCTTTAGCGACAAGTGTGTTTTTGTTGCAAAATATGACATTTTTTGCGACAAAAGTTTTTTGTGGCATAAAACCTTTTGTGACGGGCTTTAGGGGACAACCTCGCGACAAATTTTTTTTGTCCCTAAAAGTTTTTTGCGACAAATTTGGTATGTTTAGCGACAAAAATTTTTGTTGCAAAACAACAAATTTCTTGTAGTGAGTATTCTTATCTTTACATTGTATGTTGATGACATCTTGTTTATTGGGAACAATATAAAGGAGATTGTCGCCTCTCAAGAGTGATTTTCCTCTACTTTTGAGATGAAGGACATAAACTCAGCTAGTACTATTTTAAGAGTGAAGATCGTGCGAGATCGCTCAACAAAACTACTTTGTTTGTCTCAAGAGACTTATATAAAGAGAGTCTTTGAATGATTCCAGATGTATAACTCCAAGCCAAATGATGCGATTTAAATCTTAGTCAATGCCCTAAGACAGATGAAGAAAAGAAACAAATGTCCAAAACTCCTTATGCAAGTGCAATTGGTAGTTTGATGTAGGCTATGTTGTGTACTTGTCCAGACATTTGCTTTGCAGTCGGATTGGTAAGTAGGTTCTAGAGTAATCTTGGACTTGCTCACAAGTATCATGGGAAGACCAAACACATAGATATTCATTATCACTATATTCAAGATATGATTGCACAAGGAGAAGTGGTCCTAAAACGTATATCCACTACCAGTATGGTGGCTGACTCAATTGTTACTCAAGAATTGACCCTAGAGGGGGGGTGAATAGGGTCAATGGCAATCAATGACAATTTTTCACAAATTTAAATATCAAGAATAAATCAAAATAAAAGCACTAGTGAAATGAGGGAAAATAGATGCATAAGAATTAAAAGAGAGAGTTAGAGATAATCAAACACAAGTGACGCAAGATCTAGCGTGGTTCGGAATCTCCTACTCCACGACTCAAGATCCCTCTTGAGATTTTCTCAAATCTACTAAGGCTTCTCCTTTCGAGTGGAGAGCAAACCTTTACAATGAAGCTAACAAGCTTCTTCCTTTCTCTTGCTAAGTGAAGTCTTCCACTTAGTTTTCTTGGGTTCAACCAACCCTTTACAATAAAAGAGGAGAAGATTTACAGCTCAAAGAATATATCTCTCAAAGATAAAATCTCAAAATGGAAGCTCACAAGACTATTAGTTATATATGAATCTCAAGTTGAAGCTCAAGTCTAATAAATGAGAATGACAGAGTGTTGGTTGTAATGAATATAGTTCAGCAAAAATAGTTCAAGAGTGTTGGTGAAAGAAATAAATGCAAAGCTATCAATATATATAGAGCCTCTTTGAAAAATAGTTGTTGGAAGGTAGTTGAGGGCATTAAATGCACTAAACTATCCGTTGGATTTGAATTCAGCATGTTTGAGGCCACTCAAAATGAGTTTGAAGTGCCTCATAAACTTTGAGGTGGCTCAAAGTGCAGCTTGAAGCACCTCAAAATATTTTGAGGTGGCTCAAAATAAGTTTGAGGTGGCTCAAAGTGAGTTTGAGGCGCCTCAAAAAGCCTTCTCAGAACTTCAATTTATTTCTGTAACTTTAAGGTGGCTCAAACTAAAGTTTGAGGTGCCTCAAAGTCCTCTAACCTTTAAAGAGTCAAAATTCAAAGACAAGGTTAGGACATTGTGCTTGTTTGGTCTTAGAAAATCATTGAATTAATATCAAGACCTATTTCAAGTAAATTAGAGACCAAGAAATGATATGATTGTGAATGCATGGTCCTATCATAGAAATGAGCTTCAATCATGTTATTCATAAATAACTTTGACAATAAAATCCTAACTTTCACCAACTTATTTCTACCCCATTTCTTCAAAAATGGCATTTGTCATTAAATCTTAGGACAACACCTTCTTCTTCAATGGAATGCTTTCTTTGACATTGTCCTCTTCATGACATCATCCTCAATGTGAATGCTTTCTTGAATAAACAACATCGCTTCAAAATCAATCACTCAAATTGGGAATTAGTACAAAACATCATTAATGATTTGTAATCATCAAAATTATAAGATTGCCCTTAGGTTAAAACCTTTGGGTCAACACCTATGACTAGACCTATACCTAGAAATGTTTTTATATCCTATGTTAGAAGTTTGAGTTTATCTAGGATTTGATGTACTAGACACCGTTAATATTTCTATTCATTATTATAAATATATGATTTTATGTTCATATTGAAATGATTTCATACATTTTTTAAAATGTCATCAGGCATAGATTAACTTTTTCACACGAGCAATCACCTTGGCGTTTAGATAGCGAGCAAGATGAAACACATACTTCTTTGTGAAATGGAGAATTTTTTTATATATGTCACCTTGACAGGATCAAGATGAGGTTCTTGAGAGAACTGAACATGAAGGTATATCACATATTTCATTAGCCTGACATTAGCCGAATGCGAACATTCAAACAGGTGCTGGAATAGTGACTATGTTGGAGTGATCGAGTTAGGAGCTGAGATAGCGACTAGACTAAGATTCGTATGGCGTTCTATGAGTTTGACATGCTCAATTGAGTGGGAGCTTCGTCGTAGCATACATAATATACTGTATGTTCTATTTAAACAACCATGAAAAGAGAGTGATTGAAAATATCCTTGTTTTGTCACTGTATGAGATCTTTGAACCATATAGTTTTGGTTACACTTACACCCTTATGACTTAGGACTATGTTATGAAGAAAAAAACTCAATTTCACTACTTTAGTATGTACCTAAAGGACTATGATTTATGCGATCCGGCGAGGGATATCTAGGAAAGCGATTACATCTAATTGGATTAACATGAGTAGCAAGGGAAGATAATTTTGTAATACACTATTGTGTTGTGACTCATAGCCCGGATAACTTTGTTGGAATTTATTTCCAGACATAGTCTTGAGTACAATACATATTGTGGGATTCAAGCATCGCTTTGAAAATGAGTCTCAAATGGGATAACGGATGTTGAATCATGTGTAATGAAATAGTCTAGGGTATAGATGAGATTACTAGTTCGTAGTGAGGTATCTTGTTAGTTTGATGGTAGCTTAATATAGTACTCCTACCTTGATCTTTCTCATCCGGTTGCACGATCCATTTCCTGTATGTAGAAATAAGATAAAAGATGAGAGATATGAAGAATTAAGAACTCGCCTATGTGGCTGAGTGGGAGATATAAGATAAATGGGTGAGGATAATATGTTATCCCTCATTAAGTGGTTCATCCACTATAGACTCCTATATAGAGTGTATCTCTGATTATGTTATACATAATCTTTATAAAAGGGAAGAAGGAAGAAGAAAAAAAAACAACAATTGATATATAGAATTCTCTCTGTGTTTTTTTTAGTATACTTCATCTTGAAATCTCTCTCTATTTGGATCTCTCTCTTTGATAGTCATCAACCAATAAGATTTGAATTGTGGAATATACATAGAGGACTCTAGTAGCCGCACTATTGATGAGGATCACGTTGCCGTAAGACAGCTCGTAACACAAATTACCGATTGGTTTGATTCCACTATTTCGATGTACAAGAGGTAACTAAATATTTCAATTATATAAGATTGATTTTTAACAAAAACAAATAAAATATATATAAAGCAAAGGTAATAATATTTTATTATTTTCGAATTACACCACTGACCATCCGACTGTGGATCCGGACCCAACTATTTTATTATGCTTCCACATAAATTAGTGTAACACCAGCAGCTTTTTAGATTGACTATTGTCTGTGAACATGATGAAATATTAAAGAAATTTAATATGGATATATATACATGTATATTTGACAATTAAAAATGTATTAATAGAAATGGTGCTCTATACAACTACAGAGGGACATGAGAAGGATGTAAAGCAACATGACACAAGAGTGGGTACGGGCATACCGCAAAAAACACTATACCGACCAAAAATGGGGCCCAGAACAAAATACAACTGGCTCCGTGAAATCCTTCTCCCAACAAACCGCCATAATTTAATAAGAACCACAAACAATGCCATAGTCTGGACCTTCTTACTACCAGACATCAATATATATACTTTATTTATTTCAGGAGTACCACTTACTAGTCAATCAGCTGTTTCTTGACTAGAAAATTTCAGTCCAAATGGTCGTGTGAAGGAGAAAACAGTTAGTCTGGCATCTCTGAGATATACACACACACATATATATATATAGTGTGTGTGTGAGAGATAGCGCGACAGATGTAGCAAAGTTTGCCAACCGATATATAAGCTCCAGAAGTACTTCACCTACAATTCAACTTGAACTACCATGGGATCAGATCTATCGAATTATACACTAAGAAGTAATAATATCCACTTAGATTCTAAGTATATATGTTCTCTTTATTACTTGAGATTGAGAACATCGTGCTCGAATTTAGATGCTTCACTCAATTCAACGACCGAGGGAGTTAAATCCAAACAAGAGTGTTTTATTATAGCGAAAAAAATAAAATAAAAACTCAATTCTCAAATTTGTACTCTCTCTACTCCCTAACCCTGAATTAAAAACTGACCAAACAGAGCTACTGCAAAGAAATATTAAGTAAAAATGCATTATCTCAAGATTTCTCAACCCATATATAAGCTCCAGAAGTACTTATAGAACTCAAAATGAAGCATCTAAGATATGGAAAGCACTTCTGGAAGAAAGGTATGGAAAACAGTTAGGTTCAAGTATTTTTGAATCTCTCTCTTATAGAAGAAAGGTGTTTCTGATATGGCGTGAGAAAAGTATTTTTCAGTCTCAAATTTGTCTTTTCTCTACTCCATAACCCTGAATTAAAAACTGACCAAACAGAGCTACTTCAAAGAAATATTACATAAAAATGCATTATCTCGAAATAGGAAAAGCAGTTATTAATATATGATAAGATCCAAAACAAAGCCAACCTTTATCAATTTACTTCTAAATTCATTTCCAAAACACCAAACATAAAATATTCAATCTTCCAAGCACTTCTTCCCTTGAATAAAACTTAATTGATATCCTCCCGCTTAGTCTTCTCCTTCATCAACAATGCAGCATTGAAAAACTCATCCATGGCTTTCACAGAAGAGCCCTTGAAACCCTCCTCATCATCTCTGGTGGCATCTCTAGTCATCTCCTTAACTTCACAAGCTTTCCTCCTTATTTCCTTCCCTTTCTCTTCCTCACCCATCACCAACTCTATCTTCTTTACCAAATCTTCATGCCTAACCTCAGAATTAGTTCCTCTAGCCACCTCCACACAAACTCCAACCTCTTCTTCCAAATGCTTGGCATTGAAGAATTGCTCAGTAGCTATCGGCCAACCCATCAACGGCACGCCGCGGCTGAGCGCCTCCAGCACCGAGTTCCATCCGCAGTGAGTTAAAAAGGCAGCAACAGACTTGTGGGACAAAATTTCCACCTGAGGTGCCCATTTCACAACAATGAGCCCTCTCTTTTGATCTTCGTCAACGCGCTGCACAAACCCTTCAGGTAGCCATTTTTCTGCTTCAAACTCCGCTTTAATGTCAAATCCTAACGGAGGCCTAACAACCCATATGAAATTTTTTCCACTAGCTTCCAACGCTTTCGCCAAGTTAATCATTTGTGAAGCAGATATTGTGTTCTGTGAACCAAAAGAGACATACAGAACAGAACTTGGTGGTTTTGTGTCAAGCCATTCGATGCATTGATCTTTTGTGATCACTCCGACTTGTTTACGTTTATCTACCGACAAAAGTATCGGTCCAACTGGCCAAACCGGACGGCCTATTTTGCGTCTGAAATAGGCCAATCCAATCATGTCAAGCTCTTCAACTGTGTTGAACAAAATCCCATCAGAATTCAACCATGCCTGAAGGTTTTCCTGTTGAAAAATCGAGCGAGGATCAGTACCATCTGCTTCTGACAAGTATTCTGACAGCTGAGTAACGTGAAGTTTACCGGCTTCAGGAAAGTCCGGCAATGTGAACTTATCGGAATTCGTGTTCCGGTGAGGCAAGTTCAGCCAGATGGAGTAGTAACAGGCCATCCCAAACCCACCTGAGCCACTAAAGATGGCATGAAAAACCCCAAACTCATGCGCAATCTCAGCAGACCATGCAAAGATTTGGTCCACGATGATACATAGCGGTGGGACACCGCCTTGCTCGTCGATGAGATCATGGAGGAGTTTTCTCAAAGAGGGTTTGAGGGAAAGAGAGGCTTTGATAAATGGAAAGATGAGGTTGGGGGGAAGGACATCAGTGTTTTCCGCTTCAGGTGGGAGGCCGTGGTCGGAGCTGTTGAAGGGGATTTCGAGGAGGCGAATGGAGGAGTTTGGAGGGAGAGAGGGTTGGAGTTTCTTGATGTTGAGAGGGGTATTGATGAAGGTTATGTTGTAACCTCTTTGCTCTATTTGGAGGGCTAAAGCTAAGAAGGGTATTATGTGGCCTTGTGCCATGAATGGGAACAACACTACATTTTCTTTTCTCTCTGCCATGTTCTTTGAGAAAATGGATGTGGAGGAAGAAGAGAAAGAAAGAGGGTATACTTAATAACGAGGGTAGTTGTCCTACTTTTTCTAAAATAGGCCTCTCATTAACTTTCATTGCACTATATGTGAGTAGTGCGCGCTGGAGAAGTGGTTGTGAAAGATTGATGGTGCCAAAGTTGGATTAAAGCTTAAAATGGCATCAGTGCCGGGGATAACGGTGACGGTGGCCTTGTTAAGTTTTAAAATTAAGTCTAGTTTAATTATAATTTAGAACTTGTATATATTCTGTTTTTAATTTGTTTTAGGTGTTTTGTTTGTTCAAATATAGGTACAAGAGATACAATACAAGTGGAAATAAGTTGAAATTTTGAGACCTCTAAGATTTTGTATTTTAATTCATGCACTTATGTTTAGGATTGTTAGTTTATTTTAATTTTGAAAAAAAAAATGTTGAAAACTTGTTAGTTGAGTTTGACGACCCTTTGGAAGCATGTTTAGATTTGGTTGCGATATTAATAATTTTGTATATATGAAAAATTTGAGTGAAAATTCAATGGACGTGTCCAATAAATTGGATGCATTCTCATGGAGATTGAATTAATTTATGACTTTTAGTCATGCTCCTACTCCTGCTCACTCGTCCATACCATATGAGTCATGTGCATGTTGTTTTAGTCATTTTCATCATGTGATTGATTATCCTACTTCGAGACAGTATTATGATTTTTATCAAGAGAAAGCACATGCAAATTTTTCTATACCGGGGGATGATCCATTTTCCCATATTTATTCTCCGAGATTTGAGGACAAAGTTTTGGCCGCACTTGACAATCTTGAGGAACAAACTATATTGTTGAATTCACATTCATAATTGTTGAATTCACATTCATAGTTCATAGCTAAGCTAGAAGTTCAAATCGAGCAAATAGCCAATGCTTTAGAATGTGTAGATCAAGGAGAACTTTCAAGTCAATCCATGACCAATATTGAACCCATCCAACCAATTACGCTAGTCATGCCCCCATTATGGAGTTATTACTTAATCTGGACTCGAAAACTTTAAATGAAGAACTCAAGTGTAATTATTTGAGTCCTAATGTGAGTCCACATTTTTCTATTATTTTTGAACTAAGTAGTAACAAATTAAATATAAATGAGATGCTTAGTCAAGAACAATCTAAATGATCATGTTTTTCTAAATCCTTTGAATTGTATTCAATTGATTCATTTTACTTAAGACCTTATAAAAATGTTAATATTTCTTGCCTCAAAATTGTTTTTACCATGACTCAAGAAAGCAAGAACAAAAGAAGGGGGACAATTTTAGACATCCTCAAGAGACGCAATATAGGGTGAACCTTGCATTGAGAGTCGTAGTTACAGAGTGTATTTTTATTTTTATTTTCTTTTATTATTTTTGCTTTTGTTTTAGTTTTGTGTTTAATATTTTGCATTAATTAGAATAGAGTTTGTAATTTCAATTTTGTGAGTTTTGAGTATTAGGAGTAGTTTTTGGTGCCACTGGGCACCTTTGTTTTCAGTTTTAGTTTATTTTATTGTTGTTTTGTTAATGTTTCATTTGATCTCTTTTATTATGTTTGTTTTTCATTTAGTTCATTTATTTTCTTTTAATATGTTTGGTGTGTAGTTTTGATTCTCATAACAGGTGTTAACATTCAAGTTTGGAGGGGTGGCCAACCCTTAATCATATAGATGTTTTACCAATCTTACGACTTTCTACCACCACGGTAATATTATTCTATCACTTCCCATATGTTTCATATTTTTGTTACACATTGAGAACAATGTGAAATTTAAGTTTGGGGGTAAGGAAGGATAATTTGTTTGTGATTTTTATTTGTGATTTTGTGTTATTGTTAATTGTTAAAAAAAAAAAAATCAACTTATGAATACATCTTGTAGGTTATGAATTTTTATTTTTTGCTAATTTTGAACTTTTAAAATCATGTTTTGATTCGAATAACTCACATCATTGCTCATTTTAGTAATCTTATAGTTATTGATTCCTAGTTTACTCTTTGTATGCATATGAACACACTTGCATTTTTATTGTAGGGTATGTACCTTTATCCTTGGTTTACATTTTGTGAATGTCCAATTTGAGTTAGAGAACCTTGAAAGTAGATGTCCTTGGCATGATTGTTGAAAATAAAAATAAAAGTAAAATTAATTGTGTTTTATATTTGCATTGCAACAAGCCTTCTTGCTTAGTGACTGGGCCTTTTGTCTTAGTAAGCATTGAGAGTTTACATTTAAAGGTATGCAAGGTTGAACAATAAATGATTTGACGACTAGTTTAAGTTTGTAGCCTAGTAGACTCGAGTCATTAAGCCTGTTAGAATATCTTTATATCTAATGCCCTAAAACTGTCTGGTTTGGGAGTTATTGGCCCAAAGCTCGTTACATGGGTTGCTAGAGAGCTTAATGAATTTAGATATTGCACAGCCACTCTTAAAAAATAAAAGAAAAAAAATATTTATCTTTTATTTTGGTGTGTTCATACCTTGGTCATTTTATTTAAAAGGATATTCTAATGATTTGAAGATGTTGTTATTTGCATCTAAGGGCATAGTTAAGCCGCATGCTTGGATGTAAGTTCACTTTCATATGGAGGCTAGGATTGACTACTATTTTGATATGTTAATTGAGCTTTGCATGGGGAATTTTGTTTTATTCATGATTTTTAGAAGTTTGTAGATTGCTAATAAATTATAATTCCTTAAAATACTCGTTGTAGTCATCACTTTTTATGAATGTCGAGACTTTACTCATCCACTAGGAGTAACTTAGGGGTTTAAAAGGCTTGTTGCATTCGGTAAATGCAACCTGATATCCCACGAAAGAGGAAGTAGTTTGGTTGTTTCATTTTATTTCTAGTTTTGTATTGCTAAGGGACTAGCAACGTAGAGATCCAACAATTTTCTTCTATTCTTATTTATTTTTTGAAATAGGAATTTAAAAGTTTTACATGTGTTATTAGAATGATTTATATATCAGTGGATTAGTTTAGAGGTCCGGAGTGTTTTTATGAGCTATTTGGCTCATTTTGACATTTTGGGTCGTCTGGACCCAGGATAGGGGTCAGGTGGGCCCGGGAATCTGGATATTTTTCTGAATTTTTTTATTTTAATTGGTTATAAACCAATTGGAATCTTTGGAGAGACATAGAAGTGATTTTGATTCCATAACTTTTTTTGGATTCGAAAACAGAGGTCGGGAAGGTACGTTTAGTGAGTAAATTTTAGTATTTTTATGGCTTAGGGCTTATAAATATCAACTAAAGATACTTCAACCATTATTTTCTCTCTCCAAAACAGACTCCCAAGCTCCTCATTCACTCCTCCTTGTGTTCTTCTTCTTTCTCTAGACTTAGAAGGCTTTAGGGTTTGATTCAGAAGGCACCGAAGAAGAGAAGTATGTTTTATGTGACAAGAGCTTCACTTGGAACCGAACAAAGTCGCGGTTGGACAACCTTGAGAGTAGTGAAAGTGTGGGATAACTTGAGACTATAGCTATTGATAAGTAATGAATATTGCATATTCAATGCCCTTAAATTATATAAATTAGTGTTTTAGTAATATTTATTTCATGTTTTTATTAATAATTTTAATCTTTTTAGGATTTCAGGTGGTTAAGGGTAATTATAATTAATAATGGTGCAATTGGGTTATAGATGGTGTTAGGCCTATTCACATTGAAGATTGGGCCAATTCAGGCCTAAAAAGTCTTGGACCTATTTTGGTATTCAGACCATATCTCTGTACACGATTGTCAAAACGACCCAAACTCCGCGTAGGTTGAAGGAAATTCAATTCTGCACAATTTCATATTTCACGAAAATTTCCTAAAACGGACGTTTTCATCAACTTTCTGCCCTATTTGCGCAGCTGCCACTTTTTGGGCGCAAATGCCACTTTGTGAGGAGCAAGTGCCATTTTCTTATGCGCACTTGCCACTTTGGTAAGGCCAGGTGTCCCGTTGGGTTGTTTTCGCAAAGTAAAAATGACAAAACGAAGAAAACTAGGGTATTCTGGAGGGGGGAAGCAGAGAGAGATATACAGAGGCGATTCGTGATGATACGGGCAAGACGACTACGACTTCATCATCGTTCAAGCTTGGACCTCCGATCATGAACAACTAAACACCATTCCGGGGAAGTGATGTAACCCTAACCTATCTTTCAATGTATTAGCTTGTATATTAATTTGGGAATTATTTATTTTGTGCATTGATTGTATAACCAAGACATAAACAACAGCTGTGCTGTTAGTTTTAATTTGAATGGATTATTTCATTGCATATTTACTTTTGTTCTTGTAGAATGAATGCATGTTTGCAGTGATTAGGGTTTAGTTCTTTTCAACTTCTGTGATTTTGTTAAGACAGGTTATACAATAGTTTTCACAGATCATTCAATTTAGAGTTTTTATAATTCGTACTAAGCGAAGATGGGTTATCATATCATTAGTTAGTCAGATGTATAGGCCATGCTTAGCGAAGACGAGTTATGCTTAATTGTATGTTGAATGAATCCTCTTGATAGAACTGAATTTGGCTTGTAGCCATTCTTTTCTGAATGCATAAATTAAATGTCCCAAATTAGTACAACTTTCATTATCAGAAGGTTAGTGGTGAAGTCAATTCCCAGGACCCTCTATCTCCAGTATCCATCATTTATTTATGTTATTTAATTTCAGCAACTTAATTTAAAAACAAAACAAATTCTTTTTGAATTAAATTAGATAAGGTCTTGACAGCTTAACAACGAAACCAACGCAGTCTCTGTGGGTTCGACCCCTACTCACCACTTTACTAATTTTAGTAGAGTATTTGTAGGATTTTATAAATTCTTTTTTTTGTCGAGGTGTAAAACAACAACGACATTATTCCATATTATTTTATTGTGTTTTACACGTCGAACAGCTATTAAGGTCAGGGGTGGGTGTTGTGTTTTATAAATTCAAGTTTAATTTCATTTCTAGAGCATAAAATGAATGTTCTTTATGTTAAATTTGATGTATAAATTTTCTAGGTTGAAATTCTTCTTTTGTATGGATGTAAATGAGATTCTTTTGAGTAGAAATGGTTGGTGTATATGTTAAAATGCTTGAATTGCTTATATGTGCAAATGGGGTATGTGTTGCATATATTTGGGATTTGGGATCAAATTAAAGAAAACCTAATTTGGGGGTTAAGCTTATGCCTATGTCTTATAATTCTTGCTTGACATGCTAGAATTGAGGTAGAGCATAAGATGAGTGCAATGCATCGAGAATTGTGATTGTATATGCAAAATGTGACATATTTTGTGTGAGTGTGGGGTGTGACTCGGAGGCGGCTCATGACAAAGTAGATAGGGAACATATGCTACGAGGTTAAAAGACCTCGAACTTGCACAAGAGGGTTGGTTATCGGTATGTTAGTAACCCTAAAATAACTAAGACTTGAGATATGGGACTTCGATACATATCTTGTGTGTGTGTCTGAGTGTGAACCAATTATAAGAGAAAGAGTAATTTGAGACTTACCTGTAACTTATGTGATACGCATGACTTGTGGATTTTGAATTCGATTTTGATTGTGTCATATGTTATAAATATGATGGAATGTGTGTTAATGCATGATTTGTGGTATGTGGTTGTCAAGTTAGATTTGATGCATATGTCACGAAATGAATGAAAATGTGAGCCGTGACTAGAATACTAGGAAGCATGACACGTAGTTGTTGAAGAATATCTTTGGTGTTTATGCATTGAATAAGAAATGTGGACTTGAATGAATTGCCAATGCGTTAACCTTGAGCCCGTTGAAATTGCTCATCCCCCTACACTATGTAATACCCCGTAATTTTGAGGTTACGTAATTTTAATTTGAGTTTTTTTCTAACTATTTAAATAGTTGATTGAGTGTTTTAAATGCCATATGTTTTACTTTTTTAAATTGTGCTAAATGTTTTAGGTTGCTTTATTTTATCTATTTATTTTTTTATTGGACCATACTTTTGTTTTTCTGGTTTTTTTTTTTAATTTTATAAATTCTGATTAGGCTAGGGATAGTTTGGGTTAGAATTTTGAGTTTGGGATGGAGTATAATTGTTTAAGTGTATTTTAATATGGGCTAAGTATATTTTTTATTTATTATTTTTTTCTTTTTGATTTCTTGAGGATTTGATTAGAATCTCTAAAAAAATAAAAAGAAAGAAAACCCTAGAGGAGAGAGAAAAAAAATAAAGAGAGAAATAGTTCTAAAGAGAAGGAGAGGTTGCTGAGAAGGGTGGTGGCTGTTGGACAGCCATGGTGGCTTCCTTGGGCTGCTGAAGGTGGCACCGACATGGGTTCGGGCAGCCTATTTTGGGTGGCCGTTCCAGCGATGGAGGAGTGGTACTCGCGCTAGGATGGCTCAGCTCAAGGTGGGTTGTCAACTGGTGGTGCCGGCAAGGCATGTGGCTCACGGTTTAGGACTTCTACTGTGTGGACCAGTGGGTTAACGTTTGTGTGGGTTGAAGGTGCTGAAAGTGGCTGGCTTGGGTTCAATTTGGTGACTCGTTGTGGTGGTGACATGGCTACGATGGGTCTTCACAAAGTTTTGGCTTGAGCAACCCGTGGAGGTGGAGTTTGATGGTGATCACGGTTGTTAGGGCTAGTCGTTATGAGGTGGTCGATTGCTAGCTTTTGGGTGGTCTTGGCTGACGAAGATGATGGTGTCGAAGTAGTGGGTTGCGACAGCTTGATGATGATGTTGTGGGTTGATGGAGATAGCATGGTGAGTCTCCTTGGTGCAGCCGTGAAGGGAAAAATAGTGGGCTGTTTGGTCCACGGTGGCTGATCTTGGTGGGCTCACGGGTGCGGGATCTTCGGCTCATGAATATATATATATATATATATATATATATATATGCATGCGTATGAGCACAACAGATAGTAAAGATGGAAGGGATTCTTTTTCCTCTTGAAATGGTTGGTGGTGTCATTGAAGCTAATAAGAAGTGGTAAATAATCACAGTTCATAGCTGTGGTTTTGGTATGTGATGGTAACAGTAGGTGTGCTGGGTTAGTTTGGTGGTGATGTTAATTATGGGTTGAATATTTGGTGGTGCTGGGTTTGTATTTGGACAATTGTGAGAATAAAAAATTATTGAAGATTGGACTCAAGTTGTGGGCTTTGGGTTAGATTGTTTGGGCTCAAATTGATCATATTTGGATTGAGTTCTAACTGGGCTCTGTTTGGACTTTCCATGGGTTAGTTAAATTGGTCAACTTGGGTTGCTTCATTTGATAGGCTTGTCTAATTTATTTGGATTTGTTAAAATGGAGTGGACCTAAAATTCAAAATAGACCCACTATCAGTTTAAAATGAAATGAATTGATTTTGTAGGCTTGGACTTTGACATTGAACTGCTACAGGATGGTCCAAATGATTATGGATTCACAGGCTTCCGGATAATAAATCCGAGAAAAGTTGATACTTGCTCTTTTCTCCTATTCACGTATATTTAATTTATGTACAATTATATATCTATGCATACGTGATTGACTATGTATAAAATTTATATATATAAACTTGATGTGTCTTATTTATACACATAATTGTAAACATATATATATATATATATATATATATTCATACCCATAATATGAAAGGTGATTATGGGTATGAATATATATAAATGTAATACCCCATAATTTTTTTGACGTCATTTATTTTAATTTAAACGCTTTATAAATATATATTTATTTTATTTGAATTGATTTATTGATTATGTATTGATTGATTTAAATTTTCTTGAGTGCTTTAAATGTTAGGGAGTTTATTTTTTATTTATTTATTTAATTCTGGTTGGATTGGGTCTTTGGATTTTCTTTTATTTTAATTTTGGATTGGGCTAGGGTGAATTTGGGTTAAGTTGGGCTGAAATGGCTTGGCTAGGGGTATACTTATTTTGATGGGTTAGGGTTTATATTTTTATAAATATTTTTATTTATTTATTTTTGGAGTTTATTTAGTATTCTAGAAAAAAATAAAAGAAAAGAAAAGAGAGGACTAAGGTTTCTGCCATTAGTTTTACGCACAGAAACCCAAAGTGTAGACCAAAGAGAGGAGGGAGAGAAGGAGCGATCGAGTGGATGAGTTTCGAATCATCGAAGAGGTAAGCTCGACTCTTCTCTTCCCCGTTGAATCTGTATGCATAGTGTAAAACTATATCTATGATTATTTCTTTGTTGAAATTTTATATAATTGGATTATAGTTGTAATTTTCTGTTTTTGCTCTCTATTGATAAATTTGTGTAGCTACTGTTGTTTCATGAACATAGCTTGAGAATATGTCTATGGAGAGTCATATATATATATATATATATATATATATATATATATTGTATGGTACGTACATAAGCATGAAATTTGTAAGAGTACGAATCTGGGATGCTAAAGGTTATTATTCTGTGCCTTTGTTTTTGGTATTGCATGTCTAAATGACCCTTAACCCTTTAGAAATATGATTATTTAACAGATTGAGTTTAATTTTGAAAATTTGTTGAAGAACCCTAGAACGAAACGAGAAGATCGGTATAAAATTTGAGTCGAACGGAGGCCGAGAAGTGGCCGAAAATGGGCTACATGCACGCATGAATAGTGTGCGCAGACTGGAGGTTGAAGAAGGCTGGGGCAGCCTTCCCCACGCTCCCAGCCGGCTCGTGGTGCCAGCGATGGGGAAGGCACTGGTGGACCCCACTCGTCGGGGCTCACCTTTGGGCCCAGTCCGGATTAGTTTAGTATTTTTTTTATTTTTCTAAAATCTTTGAAAAATCATGAAATTTTGGAAAAACCATTTTTTAAAAATACTTAAATATTTCAGAAAATTCCCAAACTTTTAATTCAGTTTCTTGGGGTTTAAATAAGCTTGGGTTTTAAATTTCAAGTGGAAATGACCTTCCCTTGTAGTTAAATTGATTTTAAAAGTAAGTCTCAAAATTGGGTTTTCATCTTCTTTTATTTATAAAATATTTTTAAAATTCTAGAAAATTTTTAAGAAATTTTGGTGATTTTTTGGAGACAGAATACTCTTGGGTTTTAAATATCAAGTCAAAATGAAATTCCCTTGTGGTTAAAGTAGTGTGGAAAGTGTGCCTCAAAACTAGAATTTTATTTTCTTAAATTTTGAAAAATCTTTAAAATTCTTGAAAAATTCTAGATTAATTAAATAGCGTTTTTAGGAACAGAATAGGTCTGGAAACCTAGATTGGAGCTAGGCTTAAACTCCCTCAAAGATTTAATTATATTGGAAGTTTGGTTTTGTGCCTACTCATATAATTGGTGGTTGCATTATTTTACTCCTTAACTGTATTTTTGTTGAAATTATAACTATCTATGATTTACTTGGTTTTAATTTAATTGTGAATGAGTTATTTTATTGGGATGATTGAATTTTCCGTTAAATTAAATTCATATGCATTTGCAAATTAAAATAACGGGTCTTAAAAGAAAATACAAGCTAAAAATAAGAAAGAGAAGAAAGAAAAAAAAAACTTTATTGATACTATTTCCTCAGATGCTCGGCATTCGAAAGGTGGGCCAACTGCCTTCCTTCCATGGTTTCCAGCCAATATGTGCCTTGTCGTTGAGGCCTGACCACCCTGTATGGGCCCTCCTAGTTAGGAGCTAGTTTCCCAATACCTGGAGGTTTGGTGGCCTGACTGACTTCACGCAGGAGTAGGTCACCAAGTTAAAAAATCCTCTGCTTGATCCCTAACGTTGTACTACTTGGACATGGCCTGATGATATGCCGCCATCCATACTCGCGCTTGTTCTCTTCTTTCCTTGATGAAGTCAACACTAGCCCTTAGCTCCTCCTTATTACGACTGGGATCATAGTGCTTAGTCCAATGACTTGCTACCTGTCCTATTTCAATTAAAAGGACCGTTTCGCTTTTGAAAGCCAAGAAGTAGGGCATTTCTCTTATAGGGACTTTGGCAGTGGTCCTATAAGCCTACGGGATGCTTGGTAGCATCTCTGGCCATACACTTTTGAAGTCTTCCAGGCGTGTCTTGATCATTTTGAGTATCGTCCTGTTAGCCACTTCGGCCTGCCCAATGGCCTGCAGGTGGCCTGGTGAGGAATAATGGTTGCTTATGCCATGCTCAGCACAAAAGCTTTAAAAATATTGGCTTTCAAACTACTTTCCATTATCAGTGATAATGACCTTCGGGACATTGAACCTGTATACAATTGACTTCCATACAAAATTGATGACATTATTTTCCCCAATTATGGCCAAGGGTTTGACTTCCACCCATTTGGTGAAGTAGTCAATTGTTACAATTGCAAACTTTGTCTACCCTTTTCCCATGGGTAAGGGGCCGACCAAATCTATTTCTCACTAGGCGAAGGGCCATGGGACAACTTTCAAAGTTAACTCCTTCTGGGGCTACTTCAGGACATTGGCAAAACACTGGCACTTTTCTCACTTTTGACAAAGTCCAATGCATCTTGCTGCATAGTGGGCCAATGGTATCCCTGCTTGATGCCTTGTGAGCCAAGAACTTGCCCCTTGAATGATAACCGCACTCCCCTTCATGGATTTCCCTCATGATATGTTGGGCTTCTTCCATTGATACATATCGTAGGTACAGTAAGGAGACTCCCCTTTTGTAGAGGATTCTGTCGATCAAGGTATATCTAGATGTCCTGATCTTTATTTTGTGTGCCTTTGACTTATCGGATGGTGGCTCATTATCCCTAATGTACTTGATAATCGGATCTGCCCATTCCATGCCCTGGGTGACTTGGTTCAACTTACATGATTTTCCTTCTGTTATACTTAGGTTGTCCATACATTCAACAAGCACTGCCCCATCAGCGACTTCGTACGTTGTCGCCAATCGAGTAAGAGCATTGGCATTAGAATTCTCACTACGGGGGACCCGCGTGATGGAAAACTTTTGAAAATAAATGACCAGCACTTGCACTTTTTGCAAGTAGGATTTCATATTTTCTCCTTTTGCTTCATATTCTGTGCGGACTTGTTGGGCCACTAGCTGGGCGTCAGTGTAGGCTTTTAGTTATTGTACTTTAATGACTTTAGCTATTTTCAACCCTACAATCAAGGCTTCATACTCAGCCTCATTGTTTGTTGCGTTAAACTAAAATTACAGGGCATATTTAAACATTTTCCCCTCTAGGCATATGATTAGTCTCCCCACGCCACTGGCCTGTGCATTTGAAGATCCATCCACAAATAATTCCCATGTGTAGTTTGGGTCCACAGGTCCTCCTCGTTCTGTTGGACTGGGTTCTCCTCCTCTTCTTTCTGAACTTGCTCTCTTTCTAGGCGATAGGTGAATTCAGCTATAAAGTCAGCCAGCACTTAGCCTTTGATCGCTGACCTTGGCCTGTATTGGATGTCAAATCCCCCAACTCCATGGACCACTTCACAAGCCGTCTAGAGGTTTCAGGCTTGAAGAGGACTTGCCAGAGTGGTTGATCAGTAAGTACCATAATAGTATGTACTTGGAAGTATGGCCTAAGTTTCATGGCTATCATAACTAGGGTGAATGTCAGTTTCTCTATTGAGGGATATCTCTCTTTTGCTCCTCGGAGCACCCTACTGGCATAGTAGACTAGCCTTTGTATCCCTTCCTCCTGTTGTACTAGTGCAAAACTGACTGCTGTGAGGAAGACTGCCAATTATAAGTACAATTCCTCCCCTGCTTGTGCGTAAGATAGAAGTGGGGGCGAAATGAGGTATTACCTTAGCTCACTCAAGGCCAGTTCACATTCTAGTGTCGACTCAAAGGCCTGCTTAAGGACCTGGAAAAATGGGAGACACCTATCTATGGTGCGGGAGATCAATCAGCTCAGTGCTGCTACTTTTCCTGTCAGCCTCTGGACTTCTTTAACCGTTCTGGGTGATTTTGTATCCAGGATGTCCTGCACCTTCTGTGGGTTGGCTTCTATCCCCCTTTTGCTAACCAAGTAGCCCAAGAACTTTCCAAATGACACCCCAAAAGTGCACTTACTAGGATTAAGATTAATTTTGTACCTTTAAAGGATATCAAAGGCTTCCCGCAAATCATCCAAATGGCTTAAGGCCTTTTGGCTTTTGACGAGCATGTCATCAACATACACCTCCATGTTTCTGCTAATTTGCTCTTTAAACATTCTATTCACTAGCCTTTGATAGATTGCGATAGCATTCTTTAAGCCGAATAGCATTAATGAGTAACAGTATAACCCCTTTTCTATTATGAATGATGTCTTCTCTTGTTCTGTTGGCCACTTTGGGATTTGATTATATCTTGAGTAGGCATCCATGAAGCTGAGCCGCTCGTACCCGGCCATTCCTTCCACTAGCATATCAATCCGTGAAAGGGGAAAACTGTCTTTTGGACATGCTTTATTCAGATTAGTGAAGTCAACACATAAGCACCACTTGTCGCTGGACTAATTAACCAGGACTATGTTTGCCAACCAGTTTGGGTAATTGGTTTCCCATACGAAACTGGCCTTTATTAGTTTATCCACCTCGTCAGAGATCACCAAATTTCTTTCTAGGGCAAACCTCTTCTGCCTAGCAGGCTTGGCAGCTGGGTCGACATTTAACCGGTGCATAGCAATGGTTGGATCAATTTCCAGCATGTCCACGTGGGACCAGGCAAACACATACCTGTTTGTTCTGAGGAATCGAACAAGCTCATCCCGAGAGGTGGGTGAGAGTGACTACCCTACGCTTACCTTTTTTCCTACATCTTGCTTATATAAGTTAACTTCAACTAGCTCTTCCATCGATTCCATATGGCAGACTTCCTCTTTCACTTCCACTTTAAGGCCCTCTATACTCAGAGTTTTTGATACTTTCTTCTCCCTTAGGAAAGTGGCATAACACTCTCGGACAGTGGCTTGATCTCCTCTTAGCTCTCCAACACCGCATTCAGTGGGGAAGTGAATGAGGAGATGATAGGTGGAGGTCACCGCTCTTATGGCATTCCAACGTGGCCCTTCCCAGAATGATATTGTACGTGGTTGGGCAGTCTACTATGGAGAAGGTCACCATCTTAGTGACTTGCTTGGGACTTAAACCAGCAATGGCCGGGAGGTCAATAGTGCCTAGTGGAAGGAGCTTCTCTCCAGAGAAATCAACGAGTGGAGATTTAGTAGGCTTGAGTTAATCCCTTCCGATCCTTATCTGGTCAAATGTGCCTATAAACAAGATGTCAGTAGAACTGCCTTGTTAATTAACACCAGCCTAATTATGAAATTGGCGACAATCATCGTGACCCCAAGGGCATTGTCATGGGGCTACTGAATTCCCCTTGCATCAGCCTCTGAGAAAGTGATGACCTGATCATCGAATTGAGGGCACTTAGCGGGTGATTGGCTCACCTCACCTACTTCAGAAAAACTTCTGACTTTTCATGCATGCACTTTATGAGCCGCATTGGATTCTCTGCCACCCCCAAGTCCACCAGAGATAACTCTGATTTCCCCTAATGGGGGATTTCTTTAAGTATCATCTTCTTTACCATCCCGTGGGTGGTCCCGTGATCTCCTGTCATTGCTGACCACAAATCTCCGCAGTTGTCCCCTACAAAATAAACTTTCAATCTGCCTTTTCAGGTCTATGCACTCATCTGTGTCATGCTCGTGGTCGTGATGGAACCTGCAATACTTGTCATAGGATCTCTTGGAGGGGTCGGATCTCAGTTTTGGGGGCCAAGCCACTATTGGGTCATCTTGGATGTGAACGAGGATTTGGCTTATCAACGTGTTTATAGAGGTAAAGGTACTGACCCCCTTTTAATGCCATGAAGCTCTATCACTCTACTCCCATGACACTCTACCATATTTGGAATAGCTCTCGTCCTTGCTAGACTGTCCTCCCCTTTTCCTATTTGTTTTTTTTTTTTGTTGTCGTCACCTTTTTTCCTCCTTGCATCCAGGGTGTCCTCCGCGTACATATACTTTTGGACCTTCATGACTAACTCAGACATGCTCTCTCGGGGATGCTTGGAGATTGAGTACAAGAATTTTGAAGGCAGCAAGCCCCCCATAAACGCAGTAATTTCCACCTTGTCATCCAGAGCATCGACCTACAACATCTCCCTGTTAAACTGGTTTATGTAGTCTCATAATGACTCCCCCTTAGTCTATCTTACATTCAGGAAATAGGTGGCGGGCTTTCTGTGTCTTTGAGAGGCAATAAAATTACCTATGAACAATTGGCTTAGTTCTTTGAAAGAACGTATAGATGCCAGCTTTAGGTTGTTAAACCATGACTGGGCTGAACCCTTCAATGTAATAGGAAATGCTCTGCACAATATTTCATCTGGTACTCCTTGAGGGTGCATCAGAGCCTTGTAAGTCTCCAGATGATCAAGCGGGTCCCTGGTCTCATCAAAGCTTTCAATGGCAGGAATCTTAAACTTACTAGGCAAGGGACAATTCATTACCCCACTAGAGAAAGGGAGGTTGGTTTGCTGAACCAGATCCTCCACTATAGCATGGCCTTACCCCTTTATGGCATAAGTTATGCTCTCTACCTTAACTCTGAGGTCCTGTATCTCCAAGTTATAATAGGCAGCCTCTCTTGGATGCCCTAAGTCTTCATTAGTATGGGCCCTAAATCTCGAATTCCCTTGGGCACGGGGTCTCTCTAGCAGAACTAGGTGAGTTGGATTTGTTCCTTCTCGATCACCTCTCACTCGGTTCTGAACCGCATCTTCTATCGGTACACTAGTGTCCCGACCTGGGTCATCCCCTTCTAGATCAACTGGCCTGAGTTGACTATGATGGCACTAGTGCCATAGGAGGAAAGCGCTGCAAGATTGCCGTATTTTGCTGGAGTACTTGGGCTAGACTCTGATTCAAGTTCTGGACTTAATATTCCAACACTGCGACTCGCTCCTGGTCATTTGAGACCCCATGGCGTTGATAGGCGTTGAATGTTACGCATTCTAGCCTCTTAACTTATGTACTTTATTCTCTTAGTGATAGATTATTTTGTGATTTTACTTTGTTTTAGTGTTTTCTGTATTTTCAGGGCCTTAATGATTATTTCAGTTAAAACCAGGATTTTGGGCCTTTAAAGAAGACATCCAAGATGGTGAGATGAAGCCTACATCAAGGAGATTCACTCAACCATTTATTTCAACTCAAATTAGCCCAAGAAAGAGGTCCAAGAGAATTACAGCTGCTTAAGAGGTTTCGGACCTGAAGCCCAAATCTGTGCATAATGCAGTCTTAATCCCATTTTGGAAAATGGACCAGAACTCTTATTTCCGAGCCTCAAATTGACATTATTTTTGCGTAAGATTGAACGATATTTGATTCTGCACACTTTTGTATTTCACAAAAATTCCGTAAATCGGACTTCTAGTGGGTCAAAATTTGGGCCGAAGTCAGCAGGAAAAAGCCACCTGATTAGTGCTGCGGGAAACCCTAATTTATTCCTAATTGGATTAGGACTTTGGTTTATTCTCTTGGGGAATAAAGTGAAGACTTGGAGGCTGAGTTTGGGGGGAGATAACAGAGAGAGGAGAGTCTGAGAGGGCTGAGAAGAGAACAAAAACATATTTGTAGAGCCATTGGAGAACGAAGTCATACGCATAATTCATGAAGATGATGCCTTCTTCCTCAACAGTTGAAGCTTCTTCTTCTACCATGAGCGGCTAGTTCATCCACTAGGGTTTTGATGTAGCCCTAACAAAGCATCAATGGTTTGATTGTTTTAATTATTGGGGACCTTTATATACATGCATAGATTGTGTAATTGTGAGGATTCTTATTAAGGAATTGAGCAATAAAAGTCTTGTAAATTCAATCTCATTGATTTCTTATCTTGTCTTAGATATTTGGTTGTTGTTATTGAACTCAATCTCTTTTGTTTTCTGTGATCATGAGAGAGATTATTACACAATGGTAATCACTGAATATATTGTTATGAGCTTTGATGGATTATGCCTAGAGAAGATGAACCATACTGCACCCTAGATTAAAGTAGTTAGGCAGATGGCCCATGCCAATCGAAGATAGTCCATGGCTTAGCCTTAATCATATGTTATCTTCTTGACCGATGAAGGTGAGCTTGTAGCCACCGACACCACTTATGCATGATGTAATTCCCCTATAGTTGATTCAATTAACCATTGATTGTGGAGTTAGTGGTGAAGTCAAACACCCTAGATTTCTCTCCTATTATCTTCACTATCTTATTTACTTTGATTTATTTTATTTTATCTTTTTAATTAGTTTAAAAATCAGAATTCTTTTCTTCTAAATTTAATTAGAATTAGTTCCGTATTCCAACTCATCAGACCATAATCCCTGAGGTATGATACCCCTTTCGATAGCCCTATTCTGCAAGGAATTCGTTCTATTGCGAAGTGTGAAAAATTTTAATTGGTATACTTTTTGAGTCACACTCACACACGAATCAATTTTTGGCGCCGTTGCCGGGGATTATCTATTTGATTGATTGGATTTTACAGAATTAGTTTTAATTGGATTTTTAGTTTAGGAAATTTTTATATTTTATTTTTAATTTTGTTTTTGTTTCTTTTCAGGTGCTTTCGGTAAATATATGCAAGGTCGTCGTTCTGTGGCTTATCCTTTGATACCTCTTGATCCTGAGCCTGAACGTACTCTTAGACAACAGAGGAACACCCCTGTTGACACCATTGTGCAAGAGGAAGAATTAATTGAAGACATGGCAGAAGAGAGGAATAACAACCTTGTTCCTAATGCTGATGGAGAAAGAGCTAGATTGCTTAGGGACTAATATGTTCCTGAGACATATACCTCGCCAGCAGATTTTCAACTGCCCAATGTCACAGCACAGAATTATGAGATCAAGTCCAGCATTATTCAGATGCTACCATCTTATTTTGGGCTGACTCAAGAAGACCCTTACAAGCATCTGGATGACTTCATTGAAGTGTGCTCAACTACAAAAATTCATAACTTCTCTGAAGATGCTTTCAGAATGAGACTTTTTCCATTCTCTCTAAAAGACAAAGCAAAGTATTGGTTCAACTCTCTACCGGCTGGTTCTATCACGACTTGGACTCAGATGCAACATGAGTTTCTCAAGAAGTATTTTCCAATAGGGAAGACCAATCAGTTCAGACGTGCTATCACTGGTTTCTCCCAACATGAGGGGGAACAATTTTATGAGACATGGGAAAGATTCAAGGACCTTCTTAGGAAGTGTCCCCATCATCAAGTTCCTAAGTGGCAACTACTGCAGAGTTTTCATGAAGGGCTCATAGAAGCCAACAGACAGATGGTTGATGCGTCGTGTGGAGGTACTTTTATGTTAAAGAGTGAAGAAGAGGCATGGACCTTATTTGAAAATCTTAGTGACAACTCTCTGCAACATGTGTCCTCTACTCGTTCTAGCAGACCTGCTACTACCAGGAAGAGTGATGGGATTTATGAGGTTGGTGCTTGATAGGCGTTGAATGTTACGCATTCTAGCCTCTTAACTTATGTATTTTATTCTCTTAGTGATAGATTATTTTGTGATTTTACTTTGTTTTAGTGTTTTCTGTATTTTCAGGGCCTTAATGATTATTTCAGTTAAAACCAAGATTTTGGGCTTTTAAAGAAGACATCCAAGATGGTGAGATGAAGCCTACATCAAGGAGATTCACTCAACCATTTATTTCAACTCAAATCAGCCCAAGAAAGAGGTCCAAGAGAATTACAACTGCCTAAGAAGGTTTCGGGCCTAAAGTCTAAATCTGCGCATAATACAGTCTTATATAGGACTGTATTGTTCTGCGCATAATACAGTCCTATATAAGGTGGTTCACATCTTCATTTCCTACCCACCTTAGATACTTGCAGCACATGCCCCATACTATCTTCCATTCCCTCTCTCGCTGTTTGCATGTCATCGATTAGAATTTTGACACCATCTCCAGAGACTTTTGCCCCTAGTTCTCCTTTTGTCCAAGTGTTTAAGTTCTTGTATTGATCGTGTGTTGTGAGTGTCTCAATTAAAATTACCACACTTCGCAATAGAATGAATTCTTTGTAGAATAGGGCTATCGAAAAGGGTGTCGAACCTTAGGGATTATGGTTTGAATGACTTGGTATACGAAATTAATTATAATTAAAATTAGAAAGAAAAGAATTTTAATTTTTATAATTAACTAAATTAAAGAAGAATTAAAATAAAACAAAGGAAAAGAGATAGTGTAGAAAATATGAGATAAATCTAGGGTTGTTGATTTCACCACTAACGTCAAAATCAATGGTCAATTGAATTAACTATGGGGAATCATATCATGCATAAGTGGTGTTGGTGGCTACAAGCTCACCTTCATCCATTAAGAAGATAACATATGATTAAGGCTAAGTCAAGGACTATCTTCGATTGGCATGGGCCATCTACCTAACTACTCTACTATAGGGCGCAGTATGGTCCATCTTCTCAAGGCATACTCAATCAAGCGTTTAATGATATATTCAGCGATTACCATTGATAAGCAATGAATATTGCGTATTCAATGCTCCTAAAATTATATGAATTAGTGTCCTAGCAATATATATTTCATGTTTTTATTAATAATTTTAATCTTTTCATGATTTCAGGTGATTAAGGGTAATTATGATTAATAATGGTGCAACCGGGCTACAGATGGAGCTAATTTAGTAAGAAGCTGAAGCTTGAACCATGAGAGATATGTTTATATTGAAGGTCCAAACTAAATGGACTGAAGAAATGGGTTGGAAATGAATTTAAATGAAGAAAAGGAGTACAGGCCTACTCACATTGAATATTGGGCCAATTCAGGCCTAAAAAGTTCTGGACCCATTTTAGTATTCAGACCATAACTCCGTACACGATTGTGAAAACGATCAAAATTTCATAAAGGTTGAAAGAACTTCAATTCTGTACAATTTCATACTTCACAAAAAGTTCCTGAAATGGACATTTTTAGCAACTTTCTACCCTATTTGCGTAGCTGCCACTTTTTGTGCGCAAATGCCATTTTGTGAGGAGCAAGTGCCATTTTCTTATACGCACTTGCCACTTTGGGGAGGCCAGGTGTCCCGTTGGTTTTGTTTCATAAGGTAAAAACGACGAAAAGGAAGAAAACTAGGGTATTCGAGGGGAGAAGAAACACAGAGAGAAATACTGAGGCGATTCGTGACGATATGAACAAGAGGATAGCGATTTCATCATTGTTCAAGCTTGGACATCCGATCATGAGTGGCTAAACACCATTCCGACGGGGAAGTGACGTAACCCTAACTTGTTGATAAGTAATGAATATTGCATATTCAATGCCCTTAAAATTATATGAATTAGTGTCTTAGTAATATTTATTTCATATTTTTTATTAATAATTTTAATATTTTTATGATTGTAGGTGATTAAGGGTAATTCTGATTAGGAATGGTGAAATCGGGCTACAAATGGTGCTCATTTAGTTATCACTGAAGCTTGGCCCATTAGAGATATGTTTATATTGAAGATCCAAACTAAATGGACTAAAGAAATGGGCTGGAAATGAATTTAAATGAAGAAAAGGAGCACGGGCCCATTCGCATAGAAGATTGGGCCAATTCAGGCCTAAAAAGTCCTGGACCCGTGTTGGTATTCAGACCATAACTCCGTACACGATTGTCAAAACGACCCAAACTCCGCGTGGGTTGAAGGAAATTCAATTCTGCACAATTTCATATTTCACGAAAATTTCCTAAAACGGACGTTTTCATCAACTTTCTGCCCTATTTGCGCAGCTGCCACTTTTTGGGCGCAAATGCCACTTTGTGAGGAGCAAGTGCCATTTTATTATGCGCACTTGCCACTTTGGGTAGGCCAGGTGTCCCGTTGGTTTGTTTTCTCAAAGTAAAAAGGAGGAAACGAAGAAAAACTAGGGTATTCTGGAGGGGGGAAGCAGAGAAAGAAAAGACGGAGGCGATTCGTGACGATTGACAGAAAGAAAAGAGAGGCTTCAACAACTGCCATGAGGAGCTAACTTCATCCTAGGGGTTTAACGAAGCCCTAGCTAAGTATCATTGTTGATTGGGTTATATTTGGGGATTATTCTTTTTATGTATATAGTTGTATAATTTTGAGGACTATTTTGTATCATTTGTGTAATAAGTGACAATTGCATAGATATGCATTTATGGTTGTTTAAATGTTTATAATCATTCTTGATTTAATGTTGTCTTGTCTTAGATGGTATTTTATCTTGATTGAACTCAAATCATTCCCATGAGAGATTAAAAATGAATGATAATTATACAACAAGTTTTCATTGCATGTATGAACATATAACTTTGACAGTTCATGCCTAGGGAAGACGAGTCGTGCTACACCCTAGTTTAGGTAGACGATTCGTGCCAACCGAAGATGGGTTGTAGCTTAGTGAGTGTTTGTATATATCCTCTTGACGATTTCATTGTGAACATGTGTGTATGAGACAAGGACTTTGATAGGCCATGCCTAGGAAAGACGAGTCGTGCTACACCCTAGTTTAGGTAGACGATTCGTGCCAACCGAAGATGGGTTATTGCTTAGACCTTAATTGTATGTTCATCGTTCCATGAATCTGATTTATGCATATTATAGAATTTTCCCAAAAGTAATTTCAATCGACAATGGTATGATGCTAGTGGTGAAGTTAAGACCCTAGACTTCTCTCTCTTGAATTTTATCTATCATTTATTTATGTTTGTATTTCATTTCATTTAATTTCAGCACCTTAGAATTAAAAACAAAACAAATTCTTTTTCAATTAAATTAGAAGAGATCTTGATAGCTTAACAACGAAACCAACGCAGTCTCTGTGGGTTCGACCCCTACTCACCACTTTACTAATTTTAGTAGAGTATTTGTAGGGTTTTATAAATTCTTTTTTTTGTCGAAGTGTAAAACAACGACGACACTATTACATATTATTTTATCTGTGTTTTGCACGTCGAACAAAATGGCGCCGTTGCCGGGGACTGCGATCATGATTGTGTTGTTAAGTTTAAAGATTAAGTCTATTTTAATTATAATTTAGGACTTGTATATATTCTATTTTTAATTTATTTTAGGTGTTTTGTGTGTTTGAATATAGGTACAAGAGCTACTACACAAGTAGAAAGAAGTTAAAATTTCAAGACGTCTTGTGAGTTTTTGTATTTTAATTCATTCACTTATGTTTAGGATTGTTATTTTCTTTTAATTTTGATTTTTTTTTAAACATGTCATTTCAGTATGAGTATCCTTCAGAGGCATGTTTTGATCAATTTGGTTGTGTTATGGAAAATGTGAGTGAAAATTCAATGGATGTGTCTAAAAAATTAGATATATTATCATGGAGATTGGACCAATTTTTGCCCTTTAGTAATGCTACTCCTACTCACTCGTCCATACCATATGAGTCATGTGCATGTTGCTTTAGTCCTTTTCATCATGTGATAAATTGTCCTACTGCGGGACAATATTATGATTTTTATCCTGAATACACACATGAAAATTTTTCTATACCGAGTGATGATCCATTTTATCATACTTATTCTCCGGGATTTGAGGACAAAGTTTTGGCTGCCCTTGGCAAACTTGATGAACAAATTGGCAAACATGAAGAACAAACTAAATTGTTAAATTCACATTCACAATCCATAGCTAGGCTAGAAGTTCAAATCGAGGAAATAACCAATGCTTTGAATTGTGAGGATCAAGAGGAACTTCCAAGTCAGCCCATGACTAATATTGAACTCACACAACCAATTGAGTTAGACCATGCCCCCTTTGTGGAACCATTACCCATACCGGACTCCAAAACATTACATGAAGAACTTAAGTGTGATCACTTAAGTCCTAATGAGAGTCCACCTTTTACCTTTGTTTTTGACTTGAGTAGTGACAAATTAGATATCAATGAGAAAATTAGTCAAGAACAAGTTAAAGGGTCATGTTTTCCTGAATTAGTCGAATTTTATTCGATTGATTCATTTTTCTTAAAACCTCACATTGATATAGATAAGAGGTGCCTAAAAATTGTTTGGATTCCGGCACAAGAAAGTGAGGACAAAATAGGGGGGACACTCTTAGAGCTCCTCAAGAGATGTGGTATAGGGTGAACCTTTCATCAAAAGTAGTAGTTAGGAAGTGTGTGTTTTTCTTTTCATTTATTTTCATTTATTTTTGCTTTTGTTTGAGTTAATTTTTCTTTGTTTTAATTATTATTTGTGTTTGTTTTTCATTTTGTTGCATTCTTTTTTATTTTATTTTTTTATTATTTTTTTTTCTTTTAATATGCGTGGTGTGTAGTTGCAATTTTTATGACAGGTTCTTGCATCCAAGTTTGGGGGGATGGCCAACCCTTATTCATGTGAATGCTTTGCCAAATTTTTACATTTCTACCACCACGGTAATATTGTTCTATCACTTACCATACGCTTTATATTTTTGTTACACATTGAGGACAATGTGTGATTCAAGTTTGGGGGTAAGGAAGAACACTTTTGTTTGTTTATTTATTTATTTATTTTAGGTTGTTTTGTTTTCAGTTTAGATGTTTTAACACCAATCAAGAGTTTAATACTTTATGTAGGTTCTTGACTTGCAATTGTAGAGTATGTGTAAAATTTCTAGAAACTATGGTTTGAATGCAGTGGTTTAAGTCGTTATTTGCATTGACATGACTTGGAGTGGTTGACTCTAGTTCTTTTCATAATTCACATGCACACTAGTAGAGTTAGTGGGGTTTGTACTTGGCTTTGAGTATCAATTATGATTGCTGAATATAAGTCGGTATCCCTTGAGAATAAACATTTTAAACATGCTATACTTAAAAATATATATATATAGTAAAATAAAAAAATAAAAAATAAAAATAAAAATAATAATCCTATGGTTTGTGGCTGTTTTGGTTTGAGTTATTAGGTCCCTCGAGGTATCTTGAAACCTGGTGCCCTAAAGCCATTTGGTTTGGGAGTCACAGGCTGAAAGCTCGCTACATGGACCAATTCGAAAGCCTAATAAACCTAGGCATTGCGTTTTTGGTTAATCTATGGTTTGTGGCTGTTTTGATTCGAGTTATTAGGTCCCTCGAGGTATCTTGAAACCTGGTGCCCTAAAGCCATTTGGTTTGGGAGTCACAGTCTGAAAGCTCGCTACATGGATCAATTCGAAAGCCTAATAAACCTGGGCATTGCACAACCATATCAAAAAAAAAAAAAAAATTGCATGTGTTCATGTTTTGAGTGATACATTCAATAAGGGGATCCAATAAATTGAAGGGACTTGTAATTGCTCACTCAAGGCCGGGTTAAATCACATTGAATTCGCTAGTTCACTTTTCATGAGGGGGCTAGAGTTAGTTTCTTTGAGTTGTGATTGATGTAAATTTTGGGTGAGAACCATTGTTTTGAATTATGGGGTTTAGGGATTTGAAAGTATTCTTCAATGCAAGTCTTTTAACTGCATTTTGTAATCTTTGTCTTGATTAATGTTTGAAATAGGAATTTTGGCATGTTTGTGGGTAACATCTCTGGAAACTCTCACGAGACTTCACTCGTCCACTAGGGGTAACCTAGGGGTTTAAAAGGCTTGTTGCATATGCTAAATGCAATCGGATCTCCCACGAAAGAGGAAGTAGTTTAGTTGTTTTATTTCATTTTTAGTTGTGTATTGCTAAGAGACTAGCAATATATAAGTTTGGGGGTGTGATAAGTAATGAATATTGCATATTCAATGCCCTTAAAATTATATGAATTAGTGTCTTAGTAATATTTATTTCATATTTTTTATTAATAATTTTAATATTTTTATGATTGTAGGTGATTAAGGGTAATTCTGATTAGGAATGGTGAAATCGGGCTACAAATGGTGCTCATTTAGTTATCACTGAAGCTTGGCCCATTAGAGATATGTTTATATTGAAGATCCAAACTAAATGGACTAAAGAAATGGGCTGAAAATGAATTTAAATGAAGAAAAGGAGCACGGGCCCATTCGCATAGAAGATTGGGCCAATTCAGGCCTAAAAAGTCCTGGACCCGTGTTGGTATTCAGACCATAACTCCGTACACGATTGTCAAAACGACCCAAACTCCGCGTGGGTTGAAGGAAATTCAATTCTGCACAATTTCATATTTCACGAAAATTTCCTAAAACGGACGTTTTCATCAACTTTCTGCCCTATTTGCGCAGCTGCCACTTTTTGGGCGCAAATGCCACTTTGTGAGGAGCAAGTGCCATTTTATTATGCGCACTTGCCACTTTGGGTAGGCCAGGTGTCCCGTTGGTTTGTTTTCTCAAAGTAAAAAGGAGGAAACGAAGAAAAACTAGGGTATTCTGGAGGGGGGAAGCAGAGAAAGAAAAGACGGAGGCGATTCGTGACGATTGACAGAAAGAAAAGAGAGGCTTCAACAACTGCCATGAGGAGCTAACTTCATCCTAGGGGTTTAACGAAGCCCTAGCTAAGTATCATTGTTGATTGGGTTATATTTGGGGATTATTCTTTTTATGTATATAGTTGTATAATTTTGAGGACTATTTTGTATCATTTGTGTAATAAGTGACAATTGCATAGATATGCATTTATGGTTGTTTAAATGTTTATAATCATTCTTGATTTAATGTTGTCTTGTCTTAGATGGTATTTTATCTTGATTGAACTCAAATCATTCCCATGAGAGATTAAAAATGAATGATAATTATACAACAAGTTTTCATTGCATGTATGAACATATAACTTTGACAGTTCATGCCTAGGGAAGACGAGTCGTGCTACACCCTAGTTTAGGTAGACGATTCGTGCCAACCGAAGATGGGTTGTAGCTTAGTGAGTGTTTGTATATATCCTCTTGACGATTTCATTGTGAACATGTGTGTATGAGACAAGGACTTTGATAGGCCATGCCTAGGAAAGACGAGTCGTGCTACACCCTAGTTTAGGTAGACGATTCGTGCCAACCGAAGATGGGTTATTGCTTAGACCTTAATTGTATGTTCATCGTTCCATGAATCTGATTTATGCATATTATAGAATTTTCCCAAAAGTAATTTCAATCGACAATGGTATGATGCTAGTGGTGAAGTTAAGACCCTAGACTTCTCTCTCTTGAATTTTATCTATCATTTATTTATGTTTGTATTTCATTTCATTTAATTTTAGCACCTTAGAATTAAAAACAAAACAAATTCTTTTTCAATTAAATTAGAAGAGATCTTGATAGCTTAACAACGAAACCAACGCAGTCTCTGTGGGTTCGACCCCTACTCACCACTTTACTAATTTTAGTAGAGTATTTGTAGGGTTTTATAAATTCTTTTTTTTGTCGAAGTGTAAAACAACGACGACACTATTACATATTATTTTATCTGTGTTTTGCACGTCGAACACTTGTCTTTCAATGTTTTAAGTTGTATATTAATTTGGGAATGATTTAATTTGTGCATTGATTGCATAACCGAGACATAACAATAGTTGTGCTATTGTTTTTAATTTGAATGTATTGATTCATTGCACATTTATTCTTGTTCTTGTAGAATGAATTCGAATTTGCAATGATTAAGGTTTGGTTCTTTTCAACTTCTGTGATTTTGTTAAGACAGGTTATACAATAATTTTCACATGTCGTTCAATTTAGATTTTTGATAATTCGTACTAAGCAAAGATGGGTTATCACATTTTTAGTTAGTCAGATGTATAGGCCATGCTAAGTGAAGACGAGTTATGCTTAATTGAATATTGAACGAATTCTCTTGATAGAATTGAATTAGGCTTGTAGCCATTCTTTTCTGAATGCATAGATTAAACGTCCCAAATTAGTACAATTGTCATTGTTAGAGGGTTAGTGGTGAGGTCAGTTCCTAGGACCTTCTCTTCCTGATTAAATTTCATAATATCAATTTATAAAAAGCTTTAATTTTCTCAATTAATTTCAAGATCAAACATCAACAATTATTTTCCAAATATTTTAGAATTAATTCAAAGACTGAGTAACATAACAATTCAACCTTGCAAGTCCTTGAGATTCGACACCCTCCATATAGCCCTGTCCTACGAGGACTCGTTCTATTGTGAGTGGTTAAGTAGAATTGAAATCACATCAACTATTGTGTAATAATCGCACTTATAATCACAGAAAATAAGAAAGATTGAGTTCAATAACAATAACTAAATATCTAAGACAAGATAAGAAATCATTGGAATTGAATGTATAAGACTTTTATAGCTCAATTCTATAATAAGAATTCTCTAGATTACACAATCTATGTATGTATATAAAAATCTCCAATAATTAAAACAATCAAACCATTGATACTTAGTTAGGGCTACATCAAAACCCTGGTGGATAAACTAGCCGCTCAAGGTAGAAGAAGAAGCTACAACGATTGAGAAAGAAGGCACCATCTTCATGAATTAAGCGCAAGACTTCGTTGTCCAATGGTTCTTCACTCCAAATCTCTACACAATAGGTCTTCAATGGTGTCCAAAAGCTCACTAAACTCCCCCCAAATAGCCTTTAATTTGTCACTTTATGCACCAAGAGAATACACCAAAGTCCTAATCCAATGAAGAATTAATTAGGTTTTCCCGCAGCACTAAACAGGTAGGTTTTCTACTGACGTTCGGCCCAATTTTTGACCCACTAGAAGTCCGATTCATGAAATTTTTGTGAAATACAAAAGTGTCCAGAATCGAATTTCATTCAACTAAAATGTAAATTAAGTCGATTTGAGGCTCAGAAATAAGACTTCTGGTCCATTTACCAAAATGGGATTAAAACTGTATTAAGCGTAGAATTGGACTTTAGGCCCATAACCTACTTAAGTAGTTGTAGTTCTCTTGAACCTCTTCCTTCGGTTGAGTTGAGTTAAATTATGGAGTTGAATGAATCTATTTGATGTAGGCTTCATTTAACCCTTTTGGATGTTATCTTTAAAAGTCCAAAATCATGGTTTTAACTGAAATAATCATTAAGGCCCTGAAAATACAGAAAATACTAAAACGAAGTAAAATTACAAAATAATCTATCACTAAGAGAATAAAATACACAAGTTAAGAGGCTAGAATGCGCAACATTCAATGCTGATCACACCCCCAAACTTACACATTAGTAGTCCCATAGAAATAAAATAAAATAAAACTAAAACAAAGGAAACTAACAAATACTAACTAAACTACCCAACTCCACTTTCGTGGGAGAAATGATTGCATTTAGCATATACAAGAAGCCTTTAAACCCCTAGGTTCTCCCTAGTGGATGAGTTATAGTCTCTTGAGGGTTTCTAAAAATGTTAGCCACAAACATTCAAAATTCTGTTTAAACATTAATCAAGAAGAAGATTACAATATGATAAGTGTTCAATTCTATGCATTTGAACCCTCTTTATTGCATATGTTAGTTCCATTTTTGCGTCTACCGAGATATGTTTATGGTATTTTTGTGTTTTTGATGTATTGCAAGTCTTGGAGTAAATGGAGCAAAGTTTGAGGCTTTTTGCAGTTCAAGAGAAATATCAGAAATTGCAGCCAAAGGCATCTCGATCAATCGAGATGTTGATCTCGATTAATTGAAATCTCGATTGATCGAGATCTCATTTCGATTGCTCAAAATCTCGATCAATCGAGATCCAATCTCGATTGATCGAGATTCTGCAGAACCCACTTAAGGGGATTATCTGACTTGAACAAGACCCTTGGGGACCTTCTTGATATAAGAGATGTATATATTGATATATATATATATATATGGTGGGCCCCCAAGGTTGAAAAGGAAGCCTTAAAACACAAAATAGCCTCATATCTCTCAACACATCAGACCATCAAGAGGAGAGACATTCGGGAGAGAGGAGAAGAAGCTGAACCAGACCAAGAAGCTTCATCTTCTCCAACAATGGAAGAGTGCAAGGCAACCATGAGCAACTAACTTCCATACTAGGGTGTTAGTTTCAACCCCTAGCCATGTAAACTTGTTCCTTCTTGTACCACTTGGGATTTGTAATTAAATGTTGATTATTTAGCCTAGTGATCATGTACACAAATACATTTCTTCTATATATTCATTTGATATGGAGTTTATTCTTGTCTTAGAGTAGATTTTATCATTTGAATGCACAACATTTGCATATTCCACAAGAAGTGCAAATGATGGCTAGATAATAGTGTTTAAATGAATGTGTGATGTTTGCTTGTATAGACCATGCCAAGACAAGGTAGTTTGGATGCATGTAGGGTTCACTTAGTAAGTAGGGTAATTAGGTAGTTAGTTAGGTTGAAGAGCTATGCTTGTTGAAGATGGATTATGATAGGTTAGCACACACATTGATCTTTTGATATGTCATTGAGGTCCCAAGCCTAATGACATTGTTAGGCATTTAATTAATGAATCCCATGCTTGCTACACTTATGAACATGTGAATGGCTAGTGGTGGAAACCAACCCTAGTTCTCTCTCCCATCCTTTACTCTTTAATTTTATTGTCATTATATTCATGCAATAGTTTATAAACAAAAATTCAAAAACCTATTTTTAGGATTAAAGTAGAATTAATCTTTCTTTAAGACAATTGCGACTAGTCCTCGTGGGATCGATACCCTCTATATAGAACCTTATCTACAAATATTAGTGCTCTTACGAGTGGTTAAATTATATTTTGATAAAAAGGGAAAAATTAAGCTTACAATATAATTTGAGTTTAGCCACATCAAAATTTTGGTGTTCAATTCTATGCATTTGAACCCTCTTTATTGCATATGTTAGTTCTGTTTTTGCGTTTACCGAGATATGTTTACGGTATTTTTGTGTTTTTGATGTATTGCAGGTCTTGGAGTAAATGGGGCAAAGTTTGAGGCTTTTTGCAGTTCAAGAGAAAAATCAGAAATTGCAGCCAAAGGCATCTCGATCAATCGAGATGTTGATCTCGATTAATCGAAATCTCAATTGATCAAGATCTCATTTCGATTGATCGAAATCTCGATCAATCGAGATCCAATCTCGATTGATCGAGATTCTGCAGAACCCACTTGGCCACTTGCTCACCTGCTCTCCCACTTGCAACAAAATCCCCCTTTTTGCACGACTTAAGGGGATTGTCTGACTTGAACAAGACCCTTGGGGACCTTCTTGATATAAGAGATGTATATATTGATATATATATATATATATATATATATATATATGGTGGTCCCCTAAGGTTGAAAAGGAAGCCTTAAAGCACAAAATAGCCTCATATCTCTCATATCTCTCAAGACATCAGACCATCAAGAGGAGAGACATTCGGGAGAGAGGAGAAGAAGCTGAACCAGACCAAGAAGCTTCATCTTCTCCATCAATGGAAGAGTGCAAGGCAACCATGAGCAACTAACTTTCATACTAGGGTGTTGGTTTCAATCCCTAGCCATGTAAACTTGTTCCTTCTTGTAGCACTTGGGATTTGTAATTAAATGTTGATTATTTAGCCTAGTGATCATGTACACAAATACATTTCTTCTATATATTCATTTGATATGAAGTTTATTCTTGTCTTAGAGTAGATTTTGTCATTTGAATGCACAACATTTGCATATTCCATAAGAAGTGCAAATGATGGCTAGATAATGGTGTTTAAATGAATGCGTGATGTTTGCTTGTATAGACCATGCCAAGACAAGGTAGTTTGGATGCATGTAGGGTTCACTTAGTAAGTAAGGTAATTAGGTAGTTAGTTAGGTTGAAGAGTTATGCTTGTTGAAGATGGATTATGATAGGTTAGCACACACATTGATCTTTCGATATGTCATTGAGGTTACAAGCCTAATGACATTGTTAGGCATTTAATTAATGAATCCCATGCTTGCTACACTTATGAACATGTGAATGGCTAGTGGTGGAAACCAACCCTAGTTCTCTCTCCCATCCTTTACTCTTTAATTTTATTGTCATTATATTCATGCAATAGTTTATAAACAAAAATTCAAAAACCTGTTTTTAGGATAAAAGTAGAATTAATCTTTCTTTAAGACAATTGCGACTAGTCCTCGTGGGATCGATACCCTCTATATAGAACCTTATCTACAAAGATTCGTGCTCTTGCGGGTGGTTAAATTATATTTTGATAAAAAGGGCAAAATTAAGCTTACAATATAATTCGAGTTTAGCCACATCAAAATTTTGGCGCCGTTGCCAGGGACTACGGTGTAATTGTCGCCATTGAAATATTAAATCTGGTTTAATTCTTAGGCTAGAAATTCTTTCTTTCTTTTTGTGTATATTTTGTTCTTATTGCTCAAATTTCTTGATTTTAGGTATACCACATAGCGGGTATCTAAAAGGATTAAAGTTGGAACCCTTTGTGAGTATAAAATCTAAAATTAGTGGTTTTAGTTCTTTCATTCTTTTTGTATATATTATTGTTTATTTTTATGTATTGAAGTGTTGTTCTATAATTAATGCATGCTAGGTAGACGGTCCTTGTCACTTCCTTTGCTTCCTTGTAATATTGAACTTGAAAGAACACTTAGACAACGTAGAGGAACCTCTAGGGACCCTATATGTCCTAGGACTAAAAACATGGACCCGAACGAGAGACAACCTCCCGGACTACCTCCTTTTAATCATGAACAACCACCTCCACCTCCACCTCCTCAAGGAGAGTTGCTTATGGACTTTTACCTTCCGACTACATTTGAAGTACCTTCATGTATCCAATTTTTGGATGTAGCGGCAAATCAATTCGAAATAAAGTCCTCCATCATCAATCTTCTTAATAGCTTCCATGGTCTCCCTAATGAGGATCCATACTGGCACTTAGATTACTTCCTTTCTGTGTGTTCCACTATTCGTGTACCACACTTTACGGAGGATGATCTAAAGCTGTGTATGTTCCCCTTCTCCCTAAAAGATAAAGCTAGAAGTTGGTTCAATTCTTTAGAACCTAACTCAATCCATTCTTGGGCGGAGATGCAAATCGAGTTCTTAAAAAATACTTTCCAATGGGAAAGACGAGTGATATTCGGAGAGCCATCACTGGATTCACCCAAATTGACCAAGAACAATTTCATGAGACGTGGGAGAGATTAAAAGACCTTCTTAAATCTTGTCCGCATCATGCTGTCCCAAAATGGCAGCTAGTGCAAAGCTTTTATGATGGGGTGAGTGAGCAACATAGACAAATGATAGACTCCGCGTGTGGAGGTGGATACCATTTGAAAAGCCCCGATGAGGCATGGAAACTTTTTCAAACCCTAAGCAACAATTCAGTTCAACGCTCCTCCACTAGGAAAGGGAAGGCCACCCAACCTTGTAGAGGAGTGCATAAAATTTCACGGGTAGATGAGGTTGACATGCAAGTAGAAGCCCTATCCCAAAAAATGGATTTAATCATGAAAAATGGGCTGCCTACTCGAAGCCAACCTGTTCAAAATCAGGAAGGTTGTTCGTTTTGCTATAGTACTTCACATTTCGTGCGAGATTGTCCTATTGCCGAGTAATCTCCCGATTATGCTCAAGAGCAAGCGAATGCCTTGTACTCTAAACAAATGAATGATCCATATTCAAACACGTACAATCCTGGTTACAAGAACCATCTGACTTTTTCATGGAAACCTCAAGAATCAAGTCCCTCTTTTTAAGGGCAAAATTCTTTTAATTCCCAATCTCAACAGCCTCATTATAGGCCGAATCCTCAACCTTACCATCAAAGATCCAATTACCAACAACCACCACCTCCTCCGAGAAGCCAAGGCTTTGAAGAAAGAGTGATAAGCAATCTTGAGGCTAATACCCGCTTATTACAAACTCATTCTCAATCAATCGCTAAGCTTGAAGCTAATGCTCAATCTATGGCTAGGTTAGAAGCTCAAATCGGGCAACTAGTTAATGCCTTGAATAGAAGGGAGGAAGGTAAGTTGCCGAGTCAACCGGTGGTAAATCCTAAGGGTGTTCATATGATTGAGGATCCATCATCTTCATCTTGTAATGCTCCTCCGGAGCAAGTTCAATCAATCACCACCTTAAGGAGTGGTAAAATCATCAATTCCAAGGTAGGGGAGGAAGAGAGAAGGAATTCAATGAGCAATCCATAAATCCAAAAGAATCCCATTTAAATCCAAAAGTGTTTCCTTTAAATCCAAATGTGAATAACATCCCATTAAATCCAAAAGGAAAGGCAAGTGAAGTTGTGTCATCATCAAATCCAAATCTTGACACTTCTTTTGAACCTCCGGTTCCTTTTCCTCAAAGATTGAAGGAACCTTCTCATTTTGGGAAGCAAGGAGAGAAAATCCAAGACATGATGGAGATCTTCAAAGAAGTAAAGGTCAATCTCCCTCTCCTTGATGCTATTCGACAAATTCCATCCTATGCTAAATTTTTGAAGGACTTGTGCACTCAAAAGCACAAATCTAAGAATAATGTTCCTAAGAAAGTCCTCCTAACTGAGCACATAAGCTCTATTTTCCAACACCAAGCCCCTCCTAAATTCAAAGATCCGGGTGCTCCGACCATTTCATGCACCATCGGAAATCAATCTTTTGAAAAGGCACTTCTTGATTTAGGGGCTAGTGTCAATTTGCTTCCATTCTCAGTTTACCAACAACTAGGTTTGGGGGAACTCAAGCATACCACGGTTGTGTTGCAACTTGCCGACCGCTCGGTGAAGCAACCACGTGGCATAATTGAGGATGTAATCATTCAAGTGGACAAATTCTACTTTCCAATGGACTTCATAGTCCTTGACACGGAACCGGTCCAAAATCCAAATTGACATATTCCTATCATTCTAGGTCATCCATTCTTGGCCACGGCAAACGCTTGCGTTAATTACCGAACCGGAGTGATGGACATCTCTTTCGGGAATATGAAAGTCCGCTTGAACATCTTCAATGCTTCCCACCACACATCCGAAGATGAAAGTGAGTGCTTTTATGTCGATGTTGTGGAAGACCTTGTTCCAGAAGCACTTCCTTCTATTCTTTCCAAGGATCCTTTAGAGGCATGCCTAAATCACTTCAACTATGATGGTTTTGACGTTGAACAATCCATATGTGAAGTCAACTCAATGCTCGATGTCAATACTGTCATGGATGTGCCTAAATGGAGAGTTCCAAGAGAGCCCTTTCCTCTATTTTGGTTAATTTTGTCACTCCCCACGGAGCGGTGGAATTAAAGGACTTGAAAGACGGCTCGTTGTTCAAAGTAAACGGGCAGCGCTTAAAAGTATGAGTGGATGACCAAGTTACCACCGAATACGTGGATGTCGTCACTTTGACGGATCCCGTATATTTTGACTCGTGAGCCGATCCGAACGTTATGCCATAGACGTGTAAGGTGGCATAGCCGTGGTAGCTATTATGCTTCTATGATGTCCCTTTAATCCAAGTTAAAGTTTGTGTCTCAGCAACTTAGTATCTAATTCCCAAAAATCCAAGTCCCTGAAGCATAACTTATGCTGGCTTTTTTTGAGCATCTCGATTAATCGAAACCAGGATCTCGATCAATCGAGATTTCGATTGATCGAGATTTCAGTCTCGATTGATCGAAAAACTGCAGAGAGTTTGCCAAATCCAAAGTCCCGAGAGGTAGTATTCTTCGATAGCACTTCGATAGGTCTTCGATCGATCGAAATTTCGATTGATCGAAATGTGATTTCGATTGATCGAAGTAAATTCTCGCTTGATCAAATTAAAATTTCGATTGATCGAATTAAAGTCTCGATTTAGTGAAGAAAGTCTCGATTAATCGAAGGAGAGATCTCGATCGATCGAAGCTGATTTTGATTGATCGAAGTTGGATTTTGATTAATCGAAATCTCGATCAATCGAGATGTACATCTCGATCAATCGAGATGCACGCGATGCCTGCACGTGAGCCGAAATATTATTTAAACTGTTGGGCTTCCCTCTCATTTTCACATTCCTTGCTCAAACCGTGACTTCCTTCTCTTCTCCAAGCGATCCAGAGCTCTCCAAGCTCCATTCCGCACGTGATCTTCCATCGTCGAGCATCCACTGCCATTTGACATCGTCCGAGACCGCCGCTAGCACTCGCACGCTCCTCTCTTCGCGGCTGCGAGTTGGGTTTTCACTTTCGTGTGCCGTTCATCTTCTTCACCTTGAGGTAAGTGATGCATGGCTACATTTTGCTTACTTTCTCGCTATTTTTGATAGTTCTACGATGTAATAAACATATACAGTTGATGTTGGGTTGGTTGGGTGCATTTACGATATTCATAATGGGATTTTGTGGGTTTCGGGGGGTAGGAATTCATGTGGGGATAAGATACTGCATTCTCTCTGTTTCAAATGCTTAGTGTATGGTTTGTAACCGCGACCCTTCATTTCGGTTGCATCCGCTCGCGCTGTCTCTTAGAGAGCGACTTTTTGAACTCATGTCAGCACCATGGACTAGGGCCTCATTTTCATTTTTATTCTTTTATTTTTATTCTTAGTTTATTATTCCTTTTATTTTCTTTTTATTTATGTAATCTTTGGAATAAAGTGCAGACCACTCCGAGATCATGGCGAGGGTGAAGAATGCACTCGGTGCAGTTAGAGACGTGCCCGGGTGAGTCTTCCGGTCTCGGAAGTTTCACTCGGAGCAGATTTTCACCCTAGGCGAGTTCGAGAGTCATCCCGACACTGCGTGGACTGTCGCCGAGCTCAGGAGGCGTCTCCTCGACCGACTATGTGTGCCTCCCACTAATGTGGCACACGAGCGCTTAGTGCAGGTCTTCTACGAGCGCATGACCTACTCCTGCACAGCGTCGGACACATTAGAGATGGTCATGGACACCACGACGATCAGGATTATGCTGAGCTAGATTGCGCAGATGCTTGGCATTCCTCACCAGCAGCCGCCAGACATGGTTGACCAGGACGGTCGACCACTTTTTAAGGTCGCACTTCCAGCAGACACGACACTGTTCTCCATCGTGATGGACATGTGTGGCGGGGCGTTTATGATTCGTGTGTGAGTGTGACTCAAAAAGTATATCAATTAAAAATTACCACACTTCACAATAGAACGAATTCTTTGTAGAATAGGGCTATCAAAAGGAAGGGATGTCGAACCTCAGGGACTGTGGTCTGACTGAGTTGAATTGTTAGGATTAATTCTAATTAAATTTAAAAAAGATAAGTTGCTGATTTTTATATCTAAATTATCTAATGAAGCAATTGAACAAAAGCAAGAAAAACTGAGGAGTGTAGAGAATATAAGATAAGTCTAGGGTAATTGATTTCACCACTAACTTCACAATCAATGGTCAATTGAACTAACTATGGGGCATCATATCATGCATAAGTGGTGTCGGTGGCTACAAGCTCACCTCCATCCGTCAAGAAGATAACATATGATTAAGGCTAAGTCATGGACTATCTTCGATTGGCATGGGCCATCTGCCTAACTACTCTACTCTAGGGTGCAGTATGGTTCATCTTCTCTAGGCATAATCCATCAAAGCTTTTAATGATATATTCAATGAAAACCATTGTGTAATAATCACTCTCACGATCACAGAAAACAAGAGGGACGAGTTCAATAACAACAATCAAGTATCTAAGACAAGATAAGAAATCATTGAAACTGAATTTATAAGACTTTTATTGCTCAATTCTATAATAAGAATCCTCTAAATTACACAATCTATGAATGAATACAAAAATCCCCAATAATTAGAACAATCAAACCAGTGATGTTTAGTTAGGGCTCCATCAGAACCCTGGTGGCTGAACTAGCCGCTCATGATACGCCTTGTTCTCCAATGATTCTCTATTCCAAAAGCTCTTCAAAGCTGCTGCCAAGCCTCTTCAATACAGCCCTAATTTGTCACTTTAAATATCCAAGAGAATACATCAAAGTCCTAATCCAATTAGGAATTAATTAGGTTTTCCCGCAGCACTAATCAGGTGGGTTTTTCCTTCTGACTTCGGCCCAACTTTTGACCCACTAGAAGTCCGATTTACGGAATTTTCCTGAAATACAAAAGTGTGCAGAATCAAATTTCGTTCAACCCTACGCGAGAATTATGACGATTTGAGGCTCGTAAATAAGACTTCTGGTCCATTTTCCAAAACGGGATTAAGACTGCATTATGCGCAGATTTGGGCTTCAGGCCCGAAACCTTCTTAAGCAGTTGTAATTCTCTTGGACCTCTTTCTTGGGCTGATTTGAGTTGAAATAAATGGTTGAGTGAATCTCCTTGATGTAGGCTTCATCTCACCATCTTGGATGTCTTCTTTAAAAGCCCAAAATCCTGGTTTTAACTGAAATAATCATTAAAGCCCTGAAAATACAGAAAACACTAAAACAAAGTAAAATCACAAAATAATCTATCACTAAGAGAATAAAATACATAAGTTAAGAGGCTAGAATGCGTAACATTCAACGTCGATCAGTTTACCACGCCCAGTCACAACTGCACATCCAAATCGATGTGCCCGAGCAGACTGTGGTTCCTGGACACCGTTCTCATCAAGAACGCGTTTCCCCTGTAGCACGTGGCAGAGCGCAGGGGCGACCTCCTCCGTTGCCTCTATGCTTTCCACACGGGCACGTGGTTTTCTGTCCCATCGCTGGTGTGGGGGCAGATGTTCAAAGTCTGGGACGGCCTCGTCAATAAGAGGATGAGGCGATCAGTGAGCTGTCGGCTTCCCTTTCCTTTCCTGGTCGTAGCTTTTCTCAATAGTGCCAGTATACCGGTCAGTGATACTGACATCCAGTTGGCACCGCCCACCCACTTCACATCTGCCCATTGGGAGCAGGTGAGGCAACACCTAGAGCGACAAGACCACCAGGGTGATCCACCAGACGATGTAGATATGGATGCCCCGGTGGAGATGGAGGAGGGAGAGCCTGCAGGGGATGGGTCTGAGGATGAGGAGATGGATATTGCTGCAGAGCGGCACGACATCCTGGCGACGGGCTATTCCTACCTGGCAACTGATGTTGAGCGGCTCCAGCAGGGTTTTGACGAGCACGTCCAGGTGACGCAGAGTCAGCTGGAGGGCATTCGTTCGGACATTTCTTCTCTGGCACAGGGTCAGAGGGTGATTCTAGATGAGTTCCGAGCCTTCCGGCAGGACCTGCAGTTCCTGTTTGTAGGACGAGCTTCCACCTCCACTTCTGCTCCCACCAAGCCACCACCACCACCCGCCCTCGAGTAGCTGCTTTTATTTGTCTTTTTTGTTTTACTTTCTGTATTTCTTTTTCTTTTTTATGTTTGATAGGCCATGTTGGCCATGTTTTCTTTCATTTTTAGTTTTTTTTTTTTGAGTATTCTAGATGCATGTACGATTTGTACTGAACTCATTTTATATACTTATGGAATACAGTTATCTTTTCTTTTATACCATGTCTTATCTTTACTGTCTGGATTTTCGCTTTCTGTCAATATATCTGTTCTCTATACTTTGACTATGTATGTAGTACCACTTGCCTAATTGTTATATGCGATTCAGTTGATGATTTCCGTTTATTACCGCCTGGTTTAAATTCCCAATACTGTTGAGATTGCTTCAACGCAGTATGGCGGTAATAAAGAAAGGCAGCCCCTTTGTATGCTATACGTTAGCGTGCCTGGATAGTCAATATCTTATCGCATAGACCTCTTAGACAATTGGGAAACACCAATTCAGACTCTTAGATATGCAGTGATCTTGGCAGTGTCTCTTTGTGCATACTTATTTTATTATGCTCTTTTCATATACTTTTTGTTCCTTTTAATGCTCGTGGTATCCAGTTGGTGTTCGGTGCAGGTTTTTCTTATTTGTAGGATGACCGCTACTGTGGAATCCCATTTTTATCGCATTCCGCAATCCCGGTAACTTCTTTCCTCATTCTTCTTGTCCAAACATTGAGGACAATGTTGCATATAAATTTGGGGGTGCGGTATGCTATACCACTTGCATATGCATGCAATGTTCAGTCTTATACTGGGTGTCATTGTAGAGCAATTTTTTTTATATTTTTTCATGCTTGCCATGATGTTTTGCTTTTTAAAGGCAAATCATTCGAATAAATGTCCGAGGTAAATGCAGCAGGTAATTAAGAACTTTAACATTGTAAATACCCGCACTTTTGCAAGCTATATAGTAGGCTGGAACGGTCTACATTTTTGTCTAAATTTGAACACATATGGTTCTTGCCCTAAATTTGTCCTTAACCGCACAAATTCGCACACATGCATTTTAAACTGTGGGGTATAAGTCTGAGGGAGAATTTTGTAAATTTCTGTTTTTATCTGAACAACTTAAAGAATATGTTCTTTCGGTTGTTGTAAAAAAAAAAGAGAAAAGAGAGAAAAAGAGAAAAATTTGCAATAAGCCTTCTCACTCAATAAACCGGATTTCTATGCCTCAAAGCAGGGAGTATTCGCATATAAGTGTGCAAGGTTGAGCAATAATAAGCGGGTGGCTTGCTTAAGCTCATCGCCTTGTAAGCTCGATTATTAAGTCAGAGGGGTGTTTCTTCACCTAATGCCCTAAAACCAATTGGTTTGGGAGTCATTGGCCCAATGCCACTACATGGGCTTACAAGAAAGCAAAAAGAGCTAAGCATTGCACGGTCATCCGCACATGAGCAATCATGAATATTTTGTGATAATGAACAACGGTGTTGAGCATTTTCAATGAGTTTTTCTCTTAAAAATAGATTTGTTCATTTTCTTCTCCAAATATGACAAAAGCCGCGCGTTAGAATGCATGTTCACTTTTCAAAGAGGATTTTGGGGTTGGGATTGATATGTTTGTTCGGACTGGCCATTATGTGGGGACCGTCATTTATTTATAGCTTGTGAAAGTCCATTTTTGCTAATAACCACATAGTTCTGTAATACTTGTTGCATTTGCCAACTGTGAAATGAACGGATGATCGCCCTCTATCTAGTTGATGACTGAGCATGACTAAACTTTTGTACAAGATAGTTAATTTCATTTTTGTAATATCGTATTGCTAAGGGACTAGCAATATGTAAGTTTGGGGGTGTGATAAGTGTTCAATTCTATGCATTTGAACCCTCTTTATTGCATATGTTAGTTCCATTTTTGCGTTTACCAAGATATGTTTACGGTATTTTTGTGTTTTTGATGTATTGCAGGTCTTGGAGTAAATGGAGCAAAGTTTGAGGCTTTTTGCAGTTCAAGAGAAAAATCAAAAATTGCAGCCAAAGGCATCTCGATCAATCGAGATGTTGATCTCGATTAATCGAAATCTCGATTGATCGAGATCGCATTTCGATTGATCGAAATCTCGATCAATTGAGATCCAATCTCGATTGATCGAGATTCTGCAGAACCCACTTGGCCACTTGCTCACCTGCTCTCCCACTTGCAACAAAATCCCACTTTTTGCACGACTTAAGGGGATTGTCTGACTTGAACAAGACCCTTGGGGACCTTCTTGATATAAGAGATGTATATATTGATATATATATATATGGTGGGTCCCCAAGGTTGAAAAAGAAGCCTTAAAGCACAAAATAGCCTCATATCTCTCAACACATCAGACCATCAAGAGGAGAGACATTCGGGAGAGAGGAGAAGAAGCTGAACCAGACCAAGAAGCTTCATCTTCTCCATCAATGGAAGAGTGCAAGGCAACCATGAGCAACTAACTTCCATACTAGGGTGTTGGTTTCAACCCCTAGCAATGTAAACTTGTTCCTTCTTGTAGCACTTGGGATTTGTAATTAAATGTTGATTATTTAGCCTAGTGATCATGTACACAAATACATTTCTTCTATATATTCATTTGATATGGAGTTTATTCTTGTCTTAGAGTAGATTTTGTCATTTGAATGCACAACATTTGCATATTCCATAAGAAGTACAAATGATGGCTAGATAATGGTGTTTAAATGAATGTGTGATGTTTGCTTGTATAGACCATGCCAAGACAAGGTAGTTTGGATGCATGTAGGGTTCACTTAGTGAGTAGGGTAATTAGGTAGTTAGTTAGGTTGAAGAGCTATGCTTGTTGAAGATGGATTATTTTTGATATGTCATTAAGCTCACAAGCCTAATGACATTGTTAGGCATTTAATTAATGAATCCCATGCTTGCTACACTTATGAACATGCGAATGGCTAGTGGTGAAAACCAACCCTAGTTCTCTCTCCCATCCTTTACTATTTAATTTTATTGTCATTATATTCATGCAATAGTTTATAAACAAAAATTCAAAAACCTATTTTTAGGATTAAAGTAGAATTAATCTTTTTTTAAGACAATTGCGACTAGTCCTCGTGGGATCGATACCCTCTATATAGAACCTTATCTACAAAGATTCGTGCTCTTGCGAGTGGTTAAATTATATTTTGATAAAAAGGGCAAAATTAAGCTTACAATATAATTCGAGTTTAGCCACATCACAATACATAGTTACAAACTTGCATTCCAGAATAATTTCAAACTTCTAAACTCCATAATTCAATGTAATGGTCCCCATGCATAATTCACCTCAACATATCTCAAAATAATCAACTCTAGTTCCCTCATGAAAAGTGAACTAGCAGTCATCTTATGTAGCATAACCCAGCTCCGAATATATTAAGGCACATACCCCTTCAACTCACTAGCTCCCCTTATTAAACTCATACTTCCAAACATGAATACAAGACTTTTTCTCTTTTTTTTTCTTTACTTTATTGGTTGTGCAATGTCTGATCTATTAAGCTTTTTGAAAGATCCATGTAGCAAGCTTTCAGTCAGTGACTCCCAAACCAGATGGCTTTAGGGCACTAGGCATTAAGAAACCACGAAGAACCTAATTACTCGAATCAGTCAGGCTGCAAATCAAGTCAACCAATACTCATCTTTTCTCACCCTTTCACTTTACACGTGAACACTCTGTTCTTCCTGAGACATAGAGGCCCAGTTACACATGAAAAGGATCAAATTGATTTGCTATTCATCACATATATTCCTTTTTTTCTCTTTTCTTTTCTCTTTTTTTTTCTTTTTGACGTCAAGTATATCACATCATCGGTACTCATTCTCAAGAGATACTAATCAATATCAAACATATGTATCATAATAACTCAGAGCGAAAGTTTATAACCCATAAGATTATGCTAGTGTGCCTATGCATGTGAGGAACCTAAAACCAATTACCCCAAGGCATGTTAATGCAAACCATGATTAAAACCACTAAATTCAAACCATAGTTTTCAAAAAATTTAAACATACCCAAGAATTGCAAGTTAAGCACCTACATAAGGTATTAATCCCTTGAAAAATGTCAAAACCTTCTAACTAAAAATAAAACAAAAGAAAATAAATAAACAAACTAAGAAAATAAAATAAACAAAAAATCCTAAAACAAGAAGAATTTCATAAAAAATTTCCCCCATATTGTAATAAAACACATAAATATGCATCGCCTCACCCCCAACCTTAAATTGTACATTATCCTCAATGTACACCCAATAAAACATATAGAATAGTAAGAACGATAGTACCAGGAATCCGGAGAAGTATTGGCACAAAAAATAGCAAACCAAGTGCAGGAAAGCAATGCAAGCACAACCCCAAACTTGGATGAAACAACCTGGAAAAATAAACCACTATACCCCACCAACTAAGTGAAATAACATGGGTGAAAATAAATATAAAACAGAAAAATGAAAATTCTTTTTTTTAATAAATACTAAAACAAAAAGAAAAATAAAAATAAAAATAAATCAAAAATAGAAAGTAAAAATACACAAGATAGTTACCTCCCAATCAAGGATGTGGTGATGATTGAGAATCTGGGTCTAGGTTCGACTGGCGCATCAATGCACACAGCATCCGCTTCATCTCTCTCTGATCCTGGCGAGTCTCACGATAGTGATCTGCCATCTCTGTCCGTATAGCTCCAAACTATGTGAAGACCTTAGACTGTAAGGTACCAAACTGGGTAGTCAACCTAGCAATCTACCCTTCTAGATAACCATAATCATGTCCGCCAGTTTGCGCATGGACATTCTCTTCTTCTACTTCCATCTCCTCAGGATCCTCCACCGGTGGTGGTATGTCTACAACTTCCCCTCCCTGGTCCAATCTAGATACTTCACCTGGTGCAGCAATGACTCGTTAATGCATATGAGATTGGCTCATATTCCAGTCATGTGTGCTATAGTGATTATCTCGTGAAAAAATATGCTCATCCTCATCGACTGCATATCTCTGTGCAATGAGTAAGTGGTGAATAATAGTAGGGAATGAAAACTCCAAGTCACTTGCACTATTTGGTGCCTTGGACACAACCTTTGAATAAAACTTCTCAATTTGGCCCCAGACAATCTGTGGGAATGATAGTCAATGCTCAAAGTGTTTGGCATATAAAGCTCGAAGGAACTCTTGATGCCTCTCAATTTTTTGCCCAATGGGATACACATTCTTGTATAAAATGGCATCAAGGAACCAAAGATTACTTTGCATAGAGGACTTTGAAGCTACATTATGCTTTGGCCTGGAGAATTGGTTAGCACACAACCGTGAAACCAAAATACCCACCGATAAATCATTAGGTAAAGGAATGTAGACGTTGGTCAAACCAACAGGGCATTCATGAGAATAGCCCATGGAAATAGCAATGGACAACATATCAACCCAAACTTGTGTCTCATCCACCGAAGAAATAAACACGCCCTGCTCGTCAGGTTTCGACATTAAGTTCTAATAAAAAAATTTGACGAGCCTTTGGTATATAGTGGTAGAGGATGGAACAAAAATCAAAGCTACCCGATGACGACGGATGCCAGAAATATCCCCATCGTGTCTCGGGAAACATAGCATAAAGCTTAGTGATATCGAATATCGTTTCAAAATTTAAAGTTCGTGGATGCCATCTCTCATGAATTCTGTCTCAGAGAGATCTTGAGGAACTCGAAGTCGGATCATGTTTTGCTTGGCGAGGATTACATGAGCTTGAGGCCCCTTGGTTACTTGCTCTCTTTGGTTCCATTGAAATAGAAAAGTTTGGTTGAGGAATTTAAACAAACACTTAGCATGCACAATTTGAATACCTCATTCAACCACTTCTTTTGGCAACTTTTTCACCCCAATTTGAACAATTCAATCCACCAATAATGTCCCCCAAACATGGTCTTCAAAATCCCTCAAAAATATTGGCATAATTTTGCAAAATAAAAACTCTACTTACTTTGATGAAGAACTTGAGAAAGTAAGAGTTTTCTTGAGAACTAGCGATGATCAATCTGGTTTTGATATTGTTGATGATGATGATCAATGATAAATACTTGTATGAGAATCACCAATTGAATAAATTATAGTCCCGGTTGATGTAGGAGTCAAGGTGTATCACAAAGTCTTCAAGGAAGCAAGTAAGTGCATCATAGTTGGAAAGGGGGGTCATATATATAAGAAAAATCTGAGCAGCCTGTATTTACCCTTGGGCGATTGATCCCCCTTGCTCTGGGCCATTGATCTCCCAGCTGGTGGTGTCCCCAAATTGAGAAAAAATGGGGGCAATTGATCCCCCTTCAAATGGGCGATCGATCCCCCCTACTAATGCCTACTGGAGCCTCTATCGCCCAAGGTCGACCAGTATTTTCAGCTTAGTGATCTCCCAAGGTCAACCAAGAGCTCATTTTTTCACCCATTTTGAGTCTAAATATCTCAGTACACCTCTTGGCATCCTCCGGAAGCAACTTATACATCAAAAACTCAAAGAAAACACGTCAAAAAGCAACTAAAAGTGACAAAAAAAATTAAGAAAATATAAACTAAAAATTAAAATAAAAGAAAAAATAAAAATATTAAGTGATAGAAATACATACAAATCCTATAATTTAACATCCATAGGCGATGATCCACTCTCCGAAGGGATTAAGTAGGATAGATGGGATACGTCAAGTTGACGGACTCCACGTCTCTTGTTGGCATAAATCCTTCTACCCAATGTTTCAACCTTTGCCCATTAAGCTTTATCAAAGCATTATCTTTCAAACTCCGAATCTCCACCGCACCATGAGGAAAAACCAAAATCACTTGGAATTGTCCATCCCACCTTGAACGTAACTTCCCGAGAAATAACTGAAGCTTTGAATTAAAGAGCCACAGTCTATCACCCGGGGAGAAGGTCTTCTGTGAGATATGTCTATCATGGAATGCCTTTGTCCTTTCTTTATAAATGTGTGAACTTTCATAAGCATCACGTCTAAACTCCTCCAATTCATTCAATTCCAACTTTCTCTATTCTCCAGCTCTTTTCGCATCAAAGTTGAACTTTCTGATCGCCCAAAGTACCTTGCGCTCGATCTCTATCGGAAGATGACATGATTTCCCATACACCAACCGATATGGTGACATACCAATAGGAGTCTTGTAAGCAGTCTGATATGCCCATAGTGCCTCACTTAACTGTAATGACCAATCTTTTCTATCCGATCTCACTGTCTTCTCAAGAATGTGCTTAATTTCTCGATTGGACAAGTCCACTTACCAACTCATCTAAGGATGGTACTGCATCTACACCTTATGTGTCACTGAATATTTAGTAAGTAAACCTCTCAAGAATTTATTACAAAAGTGAGAAACACCATCACTGATCAAGGCTCGAGAAATTCTGAATCGACTGAAAATATTCTTGTGCATAAATTTGATTACCACCTTGTGGTCATTGGTTTGAATCACAATGGCCTCCACCCATTTGGAAACATAATCCACAGCAACCAGAATGTACTCGTAGCCAAAAGAAGGCAGAAAGGGTCCTATGAAATCAATTCCCCTAACATCAAAAATCTCCACCACCAGAATGGGGCTCATTGGCATCATATCTTGATGTGGCTAAACTTGATTGCAATTGTAAGCTTATTTTTGCCCTTTTTCAAAATATAATTTAACCACTCGTAAGAGCACGAATCTTTGTAGATACGGTTCTATATAGAGGGTATCGATCCCACGAGGACTAGTTATTAATTGTCTTGAAGAGAGATTAATTCCACTTTAATTTTAAAAACAAGGTTTTGATTTTTGTTTTAAAACTATTGCATAAAATGTAAAAATACTAATTTAAATAGTTGTAAGTTGGGAGAGAGAACTAGGGGTGGTTTCCACCACTAGCCATTAACATGTCCATAAATGTAGTAAGCTTGGGATTTATAAAATTAAATGTCTAACAATGTCATTAGGCTTGTGACCTCAATAACATATCAAAAGATCAATGTGTGTGCAAACCTATCATAACCCATCTTCAACAAGCATAGTTCTTCAACCTAACTAATTACCCTACTCTCTAAGTGAACCTAAATGCATCCAAACTACCTCATCTTGCCATAGTTTATACAAGCAAGAACAACACATTCCATTTAAATACCATTACCTAGCCATCACTCACACTTTTTATAGAAGATGCAAGTGTTGTGCATTCATAAGATGGATTCTACTCTAAGACAAGAATAAAAACAACATCATATGAATATATATAAGAAATTTATAAGTGTACATCATCACTAGACTAAGTAATCAACATTTAAATACAAATCCCAAATAATGCTACAAAAATGAACAAGTTTACATGGCTAGGGGTTTCACCCACACCCTAGTAGAGAAGTTAGTTGATCATGGCAGCCTTGCACTCTTCCATTGATGGAGAAAATGAAGCTTCAAGGTCTGGTTCAGCTTCCCCTTCTCCTCTCTGAAATTTTCTATGATTGGTCTCTCCAAATATGAGAGAAAATGACTCCTTTTGTGCATTATTGGCTACCTTTCCTCCTTGGGACCCACTATGTATATATATATAGCAATATATATATCAACTAAATCAATAATATCTCCATGTGTCTTCTTCAAGTCAGAAAATCCATCCAAGTCGTGCAAAAAGGTGGATTTTGTTGCAAGTGGGAGAGCAAGTGAGCAAGTGGGCAAGTGGGTCTGCAGAATCTCGATTGATCGAGATTGGAATCTCGATTGATCTAGATTTTGATTAATCAAAATGCATTCCCCGATCAATTGAGATCTCGATTAATCGAGATCAACATCTCGATTGATCGAGATGCCTTAGCTTCATTTTTGAATTCTGCTCTTCAACTGCAAATGGCCTCAAACATTGCTCCTTTTGGTACAAAACCTGCAATACATCAAAAACACAAAAATACCGTAAACGTACCTCGGTAAACGTAATAACAGGACTAACATATGCAATAAAGAGGGTTCAAATGCATAGTATTGAACACTTATCATATCTCATCTGGACATAGAACCCAATCTTTGACATTGATCACAAGTTTTACAGAAGACATAGGCATCATGAAACAAAGAAGGCCAGAAAAATCCACATTGGATTACCTTTGCCACTGTCTTTCTTGCACTAAAATGACCTTCACATACTAAAGAGTGGCAAAACCAGAGAACATCTTGAAACTCATGGTCTGGGACACACCGCCGAATAATCTGATCTAGACAATATTTGAATAATTTTGAATCCTCCCAAAAATAGTAATGAATTTTAGAGAAGAATCTGTCACATTTTTGCTTGGTCCAGTCTCATGGTACTTTTTCAGTGGCCAAATAATTCACAATATCTGCATACCATGGCATGGAGTTGTCGGATATTCCAAACAATTGCTCACCCCAAAGTAACTTAGGCAGTTTAGCACATATAGAACTTACTATAATTTTAGAGAATCAATCCTCTACCACGTTCTTTTCCTTTTTCTTTTCTTGAACCTTTATTTCATCTGTAGGCTCAGACACATCCACATAATCTATGAAGAAAACATCAGTCTGATCTGGAGGGTTCTAATCAGCATTAAAAATATTAAGCTTAACCTTTATGTTGCCAAATGACATGTCCATGATCCCCGACCTACAATTTATGCAAGCATCTGAAGTAGCTAAGAAAAAGGTCGACCAAGGATGACTGGAATATGCCTCCTCGGATTATGAACCGGCTTAGTGTCAAGTACAATAAAATCAACTGGGAAGTAGAACTTATCCATTTTCATGAGCACATCTTCAATAATTCCCTGGGGTTATTTTGTTGATCTATCTACAAATTGTAGCACCACTGAGGTAGGCTTTAATTCTCCCAAGCCCAACTATAAGTAAACTGAATAAGGTAGCAAATTCACATTTGCACCCAAATCAATAAGAGTTTTATCAACATGGTGCTCCCCAATGATGCATGAGATATTTGGAACACCAGGATCTTTGTACTTTGGAAGAGTGCACTACTGAATTATAGAACTCACTTGTTGTGGCAGCATCACCTTCTTTGGCACATGACTTTATCCCTTTGCTTTCCAAACTTAGATGCTTCAAGGAAACGTTGTGGGAAAGAAGCCTTGGGCTCATAAGAATTTTCAGCACTTGGACTTGTGGTCACTTTTTCTTCTTCTTTCTTTTCCCCCACCTTATTATCAATTACTTTCCCACTCCTCAAAGTGGTAATGGCTTGAACTTGCTTATGGTGTGGGTTACTTGTGTAAGCTTGCATCCCTCTCGGATTAGCAACTGGTTAACTAGGGAGTTTCCCTTCTTCTCTTCTACTCAATGAATTAGCAAGTTGTCCAAATTGAGATTCCAATTTGGTAATAGATTGAGAATAAGAGTGTACTAGTTGAGCTGTAGACTACACTGTTGCTGCAGTAGCTTGCACTGTCTCTATAATGGAATCGAGCTTCTCAAACTTTGCTAGGGCATGTATCAGCTTGTCTTTAGTAGCAAAAACTTTTTGTGCCATAGGAACTTGAGTTTGGAACTACTGTTGAGGTACATAATTCCTAGGCTAATATGTAGGTTGCATTGCTGCCCCTTGGTTACTATAAGAAAAACTAGGATGATTCCTCCATGTTGGATTGTAAGTATTACCTCGTAGAGGATTCATTGGTCTAGTGAATGCAGCTTGGACTTGTTCATGTTGAAGATTAGAAAATTGCCTAACAAAAGAAGAATTGTTCACATTATGCATAGGACTAGAGCAAAATTCACAAGGGCCTAGCAATGAAGAATTTGAAGCAAAAGGAGCTTGATTAGCAGCCATAATTGCTGTCACTTTCTATGCAATTAAGTTAATGTCAGTTGGCATAGCTTCTGTAGCACTAACTCATAACTCCTATTAGTCTTCCTTGTAGTGGTAGGTCTGCTAGAATGAGTAGAGGATACATGTTGTAGAGAGTTATCACTAAGATTTTCAAATAAGGTCGATGCCTCTTCTTCACTCTTTAACATAAAAGTACCTCCACAAGACGTGATTCGTGTGTGAGTGTGACTCAAAAAGTATATCAATTAAAATTTTCCACACTTCGCAATAGAACGAATTCCTTGCAGAATAGGGCTATCGAAATGAATGGGTATCATACCTCAGGGATTATGTTCTGATGAGTTGGAACACAGAACTAATTCTAATTAAATTTATAAGAAAAGAATTCTGATTTTTAACTAATTAAAAAGATAAAATAAAATAAATCAAAGGTAAACAGATAATGAAGATAATAAGAGAGAAACCTAGGGTGTTTGACTTCACCACTAACTCCACAATCAATGATCAATTGAATCAACTATAGGGGAATTACATCATGCATAAGTGGTGTCGGTGGCTACAAGCTCACCTTCATCCGTCAAGAAGATAACATATGATTAAGGCTAAGCCATGGACTATCTTCGATTGGCATGGGCCATCTGCCTAACTACTCTAATCTAGGGTGCAGTATGGTTCATCTTCTCTAGGCATAATCCATCAAAGCTCATAACAATATATTCAGTGATTACCATTGTGTAATAATCTCTCTCATGATCACAGAAAACAAAAGAGATTGAGTTCAATAACAACAACTAAATATCTAAGACAAGATAAGAAATCATTGAGATTGAATTTACAAGACTTTTATTGCTCAATTCATTAATAAGAATCCTCACAATTACACAATCTATGCATGTATATAAAGGTCCCCAATAATTAAAACAATCAAACCATTGATGCTTTGTTAGGGCTACATCAAAACCCTAGTGGATGAACTAGCCGCTCATGGTAGAAGAAGAAGCTTCAACTGTTGAGGAAGAAGACATCATCTTTCTGAATTACGCGTATGACTTTGTTCTCCAATGGCTCTGCAATATGTTTCTGTTCTCTTCTCAGCCCTCTCAGACTCTCCAATCTCTGTGTAATCTCTCCCAATTCAGCCTCCAAGTCTTCCTTTTATTCCCCAAGAGAATTCACCAAAGTCCTAATCCAATTAGGAATTAATTAGGGTTTCCCGCAGCACTAATCAGGTGGGTTTTTCCTGCTGACTTCGGCCCAACTTTTGACCCACTAGAAGTCCGATTTACGGAATTTTCGTGAAATACAAAAGTGTGCAGAATCAAATTTCGTTCAACCCTACTCGAGAATAATGTCGATTTGAGGCTCGGAAATAAGACTTCTGGTCCGTTTTCCAAAACGGGATTAAGACTGCATTATGCGCAGATTTGGGCTTCAGGCCCGAAACCTTCTTAAGCAGCTGTAATTCTCTTGGACCTCTTTCTTGGGCTGATTTGAGTTAAAATAAATGGTTGAGTGAATCTCCTTGATGTAGGCTTCATCTCACCATCTTGGATGTCTTCTTTAAAAGCCCAAAATCACGGTTTTAACTGAAATAATTATTAAGGCCCTGAAAATACAGAAAACACTAAAACAAAGTAAAATCACAAAATAATCTATCACTAAGAGAATAAAATACATAAGTTAAGAGGCTAGAATGCGTAACATTCAACGCCTATCACACCCCCAAACTTACATATTGCTAGTCCCTTAGCAATAGAATAAAACAAAACTAAAACAAAGGAAACTAACAAATACTAACTAAACTACCAAACTCCACTTTCGTGGGAGAAACGATTGCATTTAGCATATGCAACAAGCCTTTAAACCCCTAGGTTCCCCCTAGTGGACGAGTATAGTCTCGTGAGGGTTTCTAGAAATGTTACCCACAAACATTCAAAATTATGTTTCAACATTAATTCAAGAAGAAGATTACAATATATAGTTACAAACTTGCATTCAAGAATAGTTTCAAACTTTCAAATTCCACAATTCAAAGCAATGGTCCCCATGCATAATTCACATCAACATATCTCAAAATAATCAACTCTAGCTCCCTCGTGTAAAGTGAACTAGCAGTCATCTCATGTGGCATAACCAAGCTCTGAATATATTAAGGCACATACCCCTTCTACTCACTAGCTCCCCTTATTGAAATCATACTTCCAAACATGAATATATGACTTTTCATTTTTTTTTCATCATTCCTTTTTTTCATTGCTTTATTGGTTGTGCAATGTCTTGATCTATTAAGCTTTCTGAAAGATCCATGTAGCAAGCTTTCAGTCAGTGACTCCCAAACCAGATGGCTTTAGGGCACTAGGCTTTAAGATACCCTGAAGACCTAATTACTCGAATCAGTCAGGTTACAAATCAAGACAACCAATGCTCATCTTTTCTCACCCTTTCACTTTTGACGCGAACACTCCGTGCTTCCTGAGGCATAGAGGCCCGGTTACTCATGAAAAGGATCAAATTGATTTGCTTATTCAACACTTTTTTTTTCTTTTTTTTTTTTTATTTTCTTTTTCACTGAAGTCAAGTAAAACACATTATCGGTACTCATTCTCAAGAGATACTAATTAATATCAAGCATATGTAACTCAATAACTCAAAACCAAAGATTATACCCCATAAGACTATGCTAGTGTGTTTGTGCATGTAAGGAAACTAGAATTAATCATCCCAAAACATGTTATTGCAAACCATGATTACAACCACATACTTTAAATCACAGGTTTCAAAAATTCAAAACATACTCAAAAATTGCAAGTTATGCACCTACATAAGGTATTAATCCTTTGAATCATGTCAAAACATACTATCTAAAAATAAAACAAAATAAAATAAAATAAACAAACTAAGAAAATAAAATAAAATAAAATCCTAATACAAGAAGAATTTCACACAAATTTCCCCCCATATTGCAATAAAGCACAAAAATAGGCATCGCCTCACCCCCAAACTTAAACTATACATTGTCCTCAATGGACAAGCAATCAAAGCATAGAGAAGAGTAAGAACGATATTACCGGGATCATGGAGTAGTGGAAAGAAAATAGAGTACATCATGAGCACGAAGGCAAAGCAAGCACACCCCCAAACTTGGATGTTTCAATCTGTCAAAACAACCACTATACCCCAAAGATCAAGTGAAAATAGTATGGGTGAAAATAAATATGAAAGAGAAAAATCCCAAAAAAAAAAATAAAATAAAATAAAATATAAAATATTTTTTTCATTTTTCAAAATTTTTTTTCATAATCAAAATCTAACTACAAAAAGAGAAATAAAAAGAAAAATAAAAACTAAAAATAAAATAATATACAAAAGATGGTTACCTTCCTATCAAGGATGTGGTGGTGACTGAGCATCCGGATCTAAGTTTGCTTGGCGCATCAGTGCACGCATCATCCTCCTCATCTCTAGTTGCTCTTGGCGAGTGTCACGAAAGTGATCCGCCATCTCTGCTCTCATTGCACCAAACTGTGTGGAGACCTCTATCTGTAAGGTGCCAAACTGGGCTGTCAACCCAGCAATCTGCCCTTCTAAGTATTGATAATCATGGCCACCAGCCTGTGCATGCACTTCCTCTTCCTCTGCCTCCATCTCCTCTGGATCATCTACCGGTGGTGGTACATCTACATGCTCTCCTCCTTGGGCCGACCGAGATACCTCACCAGGCACTGCTATGACTCTCTGGTGCATATGAGATCGACTCAAGTTCCAGTCATGCGTGCCATAATGAAGGTCATGTGGAAAGGCAAGCTCGTCCTCGTGGACTGCATACCCCTTGGAATAGAATTTCTCCATCTGGCCCCAGACAATCTGTGGGAATGACAGCCAATGCCCAAAATGTATGGCATATAAGGCTCTGAGGAACTCTTGACGTCTTTCGATTTTATGTCCAATTGGACATACATTCTTGAGTAGCACAGCGTCAAGGAACCATAAATGATTTGGCATTGAAGACTTTGAAGCTGCATTCCTTTTCGGCCCAGAAAATTGGTTGGCACACAATCGTGCAACCACATTGCCCACCGACAACTCGTCGGGTAAAGGAGTGTAGATATGAGATAAATCAGCTGGACATTCATGAGGACAACCCATGGCAATGGCAATGGATGACATGTCAACTCGAACTATTGTTCCATCTACGGAAGAAGTAAGCACATCCCGCTCATCAGGTTTTGGCATCAAGTTTTGATAAAATACCTTGACAAGCCTCGGGTAAATGGTAGATGAGAGTGGAACAAAAATGGATGCCGACCGACGACGACGGATGTCGGAAATCCCCCATCGTGTCTCGGGAAACATACCATAAAGTTCAGCTATGTCAAACGTTGTTTCATAGTTCAACGCCCTTGGATGCCATCTCTCTTGAATATCGTCTCGGCGAGATCGTGAAGAACCTGTGGTCGGATCATTCCTCGCTCGGCGAGGATTACGTGAACTTGAAGCATCTTGGTGACTTGCTCTCTTTGGTGCCATAGAAGTAGAAAAAGTGTAATTGAGGAATTAAATCGAACACTTGGTGTGCACAATTCTTTTGTAACCTTCAACCTCCTTTTTCCGGCAATTTTTCCACCCGAATCGAACAAGTAATTGCACCAAATTGATCCCCCAAACTTGGTCTTCAAAAGCCCTCAAAAGATTTGAACAATTTCTTCAAGGAAAAACTTCACTTACTTCGATGTTGAACTTGAAAAAGTGTGAGCTTCCTTTGAGAACTAGTGATTTTTGATCCACTTTGATGTTGAAGTTGATGTTGATCAATGTTGAATCCTTGTATAATAATCACTAATTGAAGAAATTAGTTTTCCGGATGATATAGGACTTGAATTGGTGTTCAAAGAGGCTTAGGATGCAAGTAGTAGCAACATAGGAGGATAAGGAGTCCATTTATAGCAAAAATATTCGGCCAGCCCACACATGGGCTTGGGCGATCGATCCCCCCAAGGATGGGCGATAGATCGCCCACCTGCTGGTGGGTGATTTCTTAAAAAACAATGGGGCGATCGATCCCCCTTAAATGGGGCGATCGATCCCCCTTCTGATGCCCTGCTGGACCCTCCATCGCCCAAGGTCGACCGAGACTTGATATTTTTGAGTCTCCATCGCCCAAGGTCGACCGAGAGCACGATTTTTCACCCGTCTTGAGTCCGAATACCTCGGTACACCTCTTGGCATCCTCCGGAAGCAACTTATACATCAAAAACTCAAAGAAAAAACATTAAAACGCAACTAGAATTGAAGAAAAACTTAAGAAAACTAAAATCAAAAATTAAAATAAAAGAAAACTAAAAGAAATCAAGGATAGAAATACATACAAAACTTACAATTTAACGTCCGTAAGAGACGATTGACTCTCCGAAGGGATTAAGTCGGATAGACGGGATCCGTCAAGTCGACGGACTCCACGTCTCTTCTTGGCACACATCCTTCCACACAATGTTTCAACCTTTGGCCATTAACTTTCATCAAAGTATTATCTCTAAAGCTTCGAATTTCCACGGCACCATGAGGAAAAACCGAAATCACTTGGAATGGTCCATCCCACCTTGAACGCAATTTTTCGGGGAACAACCGAAGCTTGGAATTGAAGAGCCACACTTTATCACCTGGAGAGAAGGACTTTCGTGAGATGTGTCGATCATGAAATGCTTTCGTCCTCTCCTTGTAAATTCGTGAACTTTCATAAGCATCACGTCTAAACTCTTCTAATTCATTCAATTGCAACTTCCTCTCTTCCCCAGCTCTTTTTGCATCGAAATTGAATTTTCGAATTGCCCAAAGTGCCTTGTGCTCAATCTCTACTGGAAGATGACATGCTTTCCCATACACTAACCGATATGGTGACATACCGATAGGGGTCTTGTAAGCAGTCCGATACGCCCATAGTGCTTCGCTCAGTCGCAATGACCAATCTCTTCTATCTGGTCTCACTGTCTTCTCGAGAACATGCTTAATTTCTTGATTGGACAGCTCTACTTGCCCACTTGTTTGAGGATGATAAGGCGTTGCCACCTTATGTGTCACTGAATATTTAGCAAGCAAACCTCTCAAGAATTTATTGCAAAAGTGAGTACCACCATCACTGATCAAGGCTCGAGGAATTCCAAATCGACTAAGAATATTCTCATGCATGAATTTGATTACCACCTTGTGATCATTGGTTCGAGTTGCAATGGCCTCCACCCACTTGGAGACATAATCCACTCCAACCAGAATATATTCGTAGCCAAAAGAAGGTGGAAAGGGTCCCATAAAATCAATTCCCCAAACGTCAAAAATCTCCACCACCAGAATGGGGCTCATTGGCATCATATCACGCCTCGACATTGAACCCAATCTTTGACAATGATCACAAGTCTTACAGAAAACATATGCATCGTGAAACAGAGAAGGCCAAAAGAATCCACATTGAAGTACCTTTGCCGCTGTCTTCCTTGCACTGAAGTGGCCTCCACATGCCAATGAATGGCAGAACTTGAGAATATCTTGAAACTCATGGTCTGGGACACATCGCCGAATAATCTGATCTGGACAATATTTAAATAACTCTGGATCCTCCCAAAAGTAATGATGAACTTTAGAGAAGAATCGATCACGTTCTCGCTTGGTCCAGTCTCTTGGCACTTTTCCCGTGGCTAAATAGTTCACAATATCTGCATACCATGGTGTGGAGTTGTCGGACACTCCAAATAATTGCTCCCTCTGAAGTGTTTTGGAAAGTGTAGTGCATACAGAAGTTACCACCATGGTAGAAATTTGATCCTCAAACACCTTCTTCTCCTTCTATTTTTCTTGCACCCTTACTTCATCTACAGATTCAATCACCTCTTCAGAGTCCATGAAGAAAACATCAGTCTGATCTGGAGGATTCTCAACAGCATTGAAAATATTAAGTTTAACCTTCATGTTGCCAAAGGAAATATCCATGATCCCTGACCTACAATTTATGCAAGCATCAGCAGTAGCTAAGAAAGGTCGACCAAGGATCACAGGAATGTGCCTCTTTGGATTGTGAACCGGCTCAGTGTCAAGTATAATGAAATCAACAGGAAAGTAGAACTTGTCCACTTTAATGAGCACATCTTCTATGATTCCTCGGGGTTGCTTTGTTGATCTGTCTGCAAATTGTAATACCACCGAGGTAGGCTTCAATTCTCCCAAGCCCAATTCTAAGTAAACTGAATAAGGTAGCAAATTCACACTTGCACCCAAATCAAGAAGAGCTTTATCCACATGGTGCTCCCCAATAATGCATGAGATAGTTGGAGCACCAGGATCTTTGTACTTGGGAGGAGTACACTACTGAATTATTGAACTTACTTGTTGTGGCAGCATTACTTTCTTTGGCACATGGCTTTTAGAACGCCTTTTCTGAGTGCACAAGTCCTTCAAAAATTTTGCATAAGGAGGAATTTGCTTGATGGCATCAAGGAGTGGCAAATTAATCTTCACTTGGCGAAACACCTCCATCATGTCATGCAGCTTGTCCCCTTGCTTCCCCAATTTAGATGCTTCAAGAAAACGTTGTGGGAAAGGAGCCTTGGGCTCATAAGGAATTTCAGCACTTGGACTTGTGATCACTTTTTCTTCTTCTTTCTTTTCACCCACCTTATTGTCAATTATTTTCCCACTTCTCAAAGTGGTAATGGCTTGAACTTGCTCATGGTGTGGGTTGCTTGTGGAAGCTTGCATCCCTCTTGGATTAGCAATTGGTTGACTAGGGAGCTTCCCTTCTTCTCTTCTACTTAATGAAGTAGCAAGCTGTCCAAACTGAGATTTCAATTTGGCAATGGATTGAGAATGCGAGTGCACTAGCTGAACTGTAGATTGTACTGTTGCTGCAGTAGCTTGCACTGTCTCTATAAGAGAATCAAGCTTATCAAATTTAGACAAGGTAAGAGTCAGCTTGTCTTCAATAGCAGAAATTCTTTGGGCCATAGGACTTTGTGTTTGATATTGCTGTTGAGGCACAAAAGTCCTAGGTTGATATGATGGTTGCATTGCTGCCCCTTGGTTACTGTAAGAAAAACCAGGATGATTCCTCCATGTGGGATTGTAAGTATTACCTCGTGGAGGATTCATTGGTCCAGTGAAAGTGGCTTGAACTTGCTCATGTTGAATATCAGAAAATTACCCCATTGAAGGACAATTGTTCACATTATGCATAGGACTAGAGCAAAATTCACAAGGGCCTAGCAATGAAGAATTTGAAGCAGAAGGAGTTTGATTGGCAGCCATAATTGCTGCTACCTTCTGTGCAATTAAATCAATATCAGTTGGCATAGCTTCTGAAGCACCAACCTCAAAAATTCCATCAACCTTCCTGGTAGTGGCAGGTCTGCTAGAACGAGTAGAGGACACATGTTGTAGAGAGTTGTCACTAAGATTTTCAAATAAGGTCCATGCCTCTTCTTCACTCTTCAACATAAAAGTACCTCCACATGACGCATCAACCATCTGTCTGTTGGCTTCTGTGAGCCCTTCATGAAAACTCTGCACTAGTTGCCACTTAGAAACTTGATGATGGGGACACTTCCTAAGAAGGTCCTTGAATCTTTCCCATGTCTCATAAAATTGTTCCCCCTCATGTTGGGAGAAACCAGTGATAGCACGTCTGAACTGATTGGTCTTCCCTATCGGAAAATACTTCTTGAGAAACTCATGTTGCATCTGAGTCCAAGTCGTGATAGAACCAGCCGGTAGAGAGTTGAACCAATACTTTGCTTTGTCTTTCAGAGAGAATGGAAAAAGTCTCATTCTGAAAGCATCTTCAGAGAAGTTGTGAATTTTTGTAGTTGAGCACACTTCAATGAAGTCATCCAGATGCTTGTAAGGGTCTTCTTGAGTCAGCCCAAAATAAGATGGTAGCATCTGAATAATGCTGGACTTGATCTCATAATTCTGTGCTGTGACATTGGGCAGTTGAAAACCTGCTGGCGAGGTATATGTCTCAGGAACATAGTAGTCCCTAAGCAATCTAGCTCTTTCTCCATCAGCATTAGGAACAAGGTTATTATTCCTCTCTTCTGCCATGTTTTCAATTATTTCTTCCTCTTGCACAATGGTATCAACAGGGATGTTCCTCTGTTGTCTAAGAGTACGTTCAGGCTCAGGATCAAGAGGTATCAAAGGATCAGCCATAGAACGACGACCTTGCATATATTACTAAAAGCACCTGAAAAGAAAACAAAAACAAAATTAAAAATAAAATATAAAAATTTCCTAAACTAAAAATCCAATTAAAACTAATTCTGTAAAATCCAATCAATCAAATAGATAATCCCAGGCAACGGCGCCAAAAATTGATTCATGTGTGAGTGTGACTCAAAAAGTATATCAATTAAAATTTTCCACACTTCGCAATAGAACGAATTCCTTGCAGAATAGGGCTATCGAAATGAATGGGTATCGTACCTCAGGGATTATGTTCTGATGAGTTGGAACACAGAACTAATTCTAATTAAATTTATAAGAAAAGAATTCTGATTTTTAACTAATTAAAAAGATAAAATAAAATAAATCAAAGGTAAACAGATAATGAAGATAATAAGAGAGAAACCTAGGGTGTTTGACTTCACCACTAACTCCACAATCAATGGTCAATTGAATCAACTATAGGGGAATTACATCATGCATAAGTGGTGTCGGTGGCTACAAGCTCACCTTCATCCGTCAAGAAGATAACATATGATTAAGGCTAAGTCATGGACTATCTTCGATTGGCATGGGCCATCTGCCTAACTACTCTAATCTAGGGTGCAGTATGGTTCATCTTCTCTAGGCATAATCTATCAAAGCTCATAACAATATATTCAGTGATTACCATTGTGTAATAATCTCTCTCATGATCACAGAAAACAAAAGAGATTGAGTTCAATAACAACAACTAAATATCTAAGACAAGATAAGAAATCATTGAGATTGAATTTACAAGACTTTTATTGCTCAATTCATTAATAAGAATCCTCACAATTACACAATCTATGCATGTATATAAAGGTCCCCAATAATTAAAACAATCAAACCATTGATGCTTTGTTAGGGCTACATCAAAACCCTAGTGGATGAACTAGCCGCTCATGGTAGAAGAAGAAGCTTCAACTGTTGAGGAAGAAGACATCATCTTTCTGAATTACGCGTATGACTTTGTTCTCCAATGGCTCTGCAATATGTTTCTGTTCTCTTCTCAGCCCTCTCAGACTCTCCAATCTCTGTGTAATCTCTCCCAATTCAGCCTCCAAGTCTTCCTTTTATTCCCCAAGAGAATTCACCAAAGTCCTAATCCAATTAGGAATTAATTAGGGTTTCCCGCAGCACTAATCAGGTGGGTTTTTCCTGCTGACTTCAGCCCAACTTTTGACCCACTAGAAGTCCGATTTACGGAATTTTCGTGAAATACAAAAGTGTGCAGAATCAAATTTCGTTCAACCCTACTCGAGAATAATGTCGATTTGAGGCTCGAAAATAAGACTTCTGGTCCGTTTTCCAAAACGGGATTAAGACTGCATTATGCGCAGATTTGGGCTTCAGGCCCGAAACCTTCTTAAGCAGCTGTAATTCTCTTGGACCTCTTTCTTGGGCTGATTTGAGTTAAAATAAATGGTTGAGTGAATCTCCTTGATGTAGGCTTCATCTCACCATCTTGGATGTCTTCTTTAAAAGCCCAAAATCACGGTTTTAACTGAAATAATTATTAAGGCCCTGAAAATACAGAAAACACTAAAACAAAGTAAAATCATAAAATAATCTATCACTAAGAGAATAAAATACATAAGTTAAGAGGCTAGAATGCGTAACATTCAACGCCTATCAAGACGCATCAACCATCTATCTGTTGGCTTCTACAAGCCCTTCATGAAAACTTTGCACTAGTTGCCACTTAGGAACCTGATGATGAGGATACTTCCTAAGAAGGTCCATGAATCTTTCCCATGTCTCATAAAATTGTTCCCCCTCATGTTGCGAGAAACTAGTGATAGCACGTCTGAACTGATTGGTCTTTCCTATCAAAAAATATTTCTTGGAAACTCATGTTGCATTTCCTATGTGAATTTTGGTAGTTGAGCACACTTCAATGAATTCATCTAGATGCTTGTAAGGGTCCTCTTGAGTCAGCCCAAAATAGGATGGTAGCATCTGAATAATGCTAGACTTGATCTCATAATTCTGTGTTGTGACATTGGACAGTTGAAAATCGGCTGGTGAAGTGTATGTCATAAAAACATAGTAGTCCTTGAGCAATCTAGCCCTCTCCCCAGTAGCATTTGGAACAATGTTGTTATTCCTTTCTTCTGCCATGTCTTCAATGAATTCTTCCTCTTGCACAATGGTTTCAACAAGGATGGTCCTCTATTGTCTGAGAGTTCGTTCAGGCTCAGGATCAAGAGGGTATCAAAGGATCAGCCACAGAATGATGATTTTGCATATATTAATAAAACAATAACTAAAAAGAAAACAAAATATAAAAATTTCCTAAACTAAAAATCAAATTAAAATTAATTCTGTAAAATCCAAGAAATCAAATAGATAATCCCTGGCAATGGTGCCAAAAATTGATCATGTGTTGTGAGTGTCTCAATTAAAATTATCACATTTTGCAATAGAACGAATTCCTTCTAGAATAGGGCTATCGAAAGGGGTGTCAAACCTCAGGGATTATGGTCTGAATGAGTTAGTATACGGAATTAATTCTAATTTTTATATTTAACTAAATTAAAGAAATAATTAAAATAAAACAAAGAAAATAAAGAGTGTAGAAAATATGAGATAAATCTAGGGTTGTTGATTTCACCATTAACGTCATAAGCAATGGTCAATTGAATTAACTATGGGGAATCATATCATGCATAAGTGGTGTCGGTGGCTACAAACTCACCTTCATCTGTCAAGAAGATAACATATGATTAAGACTAAGTCGTAGACTATCTTCGATTGGCATGGGCCATCTACCTAACTACTCTACTATAGGGTGCAGTATGGTCCATCTTCTATAGGCATACTTCATCAAAGCATTTAATGAACTATTCAGTGATTACCACTGTGTAATAATTGCTCTCATAATCACAGAAAATAAGAAAGATTAAGTTCAATAACAACAACTAAATATCTAAGACAAGATAAGAAATCATTGGAATTGAATGTATAAGACTTTTATAGCTCAATTCTATAATAAGAATCCTCTAAATTACACAATCTATGCATGTATATAAAAATTTCCAATAATTAAAACAATCAAACCATTAATGCTGACATAGGGCTACATCAAAACCCTAATGAATGAACTAGCCGGTCATAGTAGAATAAGAAGCTTCAATGGTTGAGGAAGAAGGCATCATCTTCATAAATTACGCGCAAGACTTCGTTCTACAATGGTTCTTCACTCCAAAGCTCTACAAAATAGGTCTTCAATGGTGTCCAAAAGCTCACTAAATTCTCCTCAAACAACCTCCAATTAACCACTTTATGCACCAAGAGAATACTCCAAAGTCCTAATCTAATTAGGAATTATTTATGTTTTCCTACAGCACTAAACAGGTGGGTTTTTCTGCAGACCTTGTAGATCTCTAGTTTGCTGGACTGAGGTGGGCAAGACCGCAGCCTTGGGACCAGATACTATACATGAAACTATAGAAAAGATTAAGTTGATTAGGCAATGATTGTTGACAGTTCAGAGTCGACAGAAGAGCTATGCCAATTGGAGGAGAAGACCATTATCCTTTGAGGTGGGAGACCATGTGTTTCTAAGGGTTTCACCATGAAAAGGATTAATGCACTTTGGGTGAAGTGGCAAGTTCTCGCTGAGATACATTGGACCATTTGAGATCCTTGAGTGTGTCGGTGAGGTGGCTTATAGGTTGGCTTTGCCACCACAGTTGGAAAAGGTTCACAATGTATTTTATGTTTTGATGTTGAGAAAATACGAACCTGATCCATCACATGTTCTGAGTTGGGTAGATGTTGAGGTTGATGAGGATGTCACCTACGAGGAGAGACCAGTTCAGATTCTCGATACTAGAGAGCAAGTTCTAAGGGGCAAGACCATTCCGTTGGTCAAGATTTTGTGGCATCACCAAAATGTTGAGGAGGCTACTTGGGAGCGAGAGTAGGAAGTTCATTTTAAGTATCCAGACTTGTTTCCTTCGGGTATGATCTGATTTCAGTGGAGAAATCCTTTTAAGTTGGGTAGGTTGTAAGAACCGTGATCACTTTTGCCCAGTTTTTCATCATTTTTATTTAATTATCGCATTAGTGTTTTAAATGATTGTTTATGTATTTTAAATGTGAAATACATGTTTAGATAACATATCTAAGGTTTGAAAAAGTTTTCGGAACGTTTGGCAAAAGTTGACTTTTTCGACTTCGGTCAACCTAGGGGGAGAGGGCCCCGTGGGCCCAGAAAATCCAAAAATCTCATAATGACTTTAAATTTGGATGGTACCTTAAATAAGATATTTGACGTGCTTCAGAATCAATTTCGTGTCAATCGGAGTTACAGAACTCCGAAAACGAGTCCGAGAAGGTTTAGGAAAAAGTAACGGCATTGTTGTAAATATAAGTAGATCATTTTTCTATAAATAGAAAAGGAGAGCACCCAGCCCTATTCTCTTCTTCCCTCAGCCATGAGCAACATATATATATATATATATATATATATATATATATATATATATACACACACACACACATATATAGCAAGTTCTTCTCCTTCTCTTCTTCATCAATTTAGAGGGACTTCGGTGAGAATTTAAGTTCTCCGAAGAAGGAAGAAACGATCTACGCGACAAAAGCTTGAATTTGATTGGTCCAGAATTAATTTCTAGAAAAGTAAAATTTTCAAATGAAGTAAGGAATAGCGTGAAACTACAACTATTGAGGTAGGGGTGTGTGTTGTGTCTTACATTTCAAGTTTAAATTCATATTTTTAGCATAAAATTGATGTATTCATGTTATATATGATTATATTGAATTTTGTAAATTAATTGTGGAATTGAATTGATGATATATGTCTTATTGAATTGGAAATGGTTGATATATGTCATTGAATGCATGAATTGCTTAATTGTGCAAATTGATATATAGATTGTATATGTGAATTTTTGGTGAGTTTATTGAAAAGCTTGAGTTTGGGAATTAAAAGTATACTTGTGTCATTATGAATTATTGAGTGACATGCTAGAATGGACACAGGGCATGTATTGAGTGCAATGCATCCAAATATATGAATGTACGTGCAAAATGTTGAATATTTTATGTTTATAATGAATACTCAAGAATGACTCATAGAAAATAGAATAGGAAAACATCCTCTTTGGGGTTGAAAGTCCTCTACCTTGCACAAGTGGGTGGTGACTAGACGGGTTAGCAGCTCGAAATTGCCAATGGAATTAAAATGTGGGACTTTGGTACATGTCTTGTGGGTGTGGTGTGAGTATGAGTTCAATTCTAAGTACAATGTGATTTATGTTGAACTATGTGAAATAACGTGACTTATGTGAAGTAAGTGGAATTGTAGATAAATTTGGTTATGTCATAGGTTATAGATATGATGATTTGTGTAATGAAGTATGTTGTGAACTTTATGGTTGTCAAATATATTTGATGAATATGCCATGGAAATAAATATTGTAATTTGACTAAAATGCTAGGAAGCATGACACGTAATATGATTATACATGTTGAATTGCCTTTATGCAATTATATGAAATGTAGACTTGAATGGATTGAACAACATATTACTTTGAGCCGTTGAACATGCTCATCCCCCTATATTAACATTTTCAGGACATGGCAAGGAAGTGGTGGATGGTGAGCACCCATGATATAGATTCAGAGTCTTAGAACTCATTTTCTTGTTAATTTTGTCATTCGGCACGTCTGGGATGTTGACTTAGTGCAAATCAAATATATATATGAAACTTGAACATGATATGTTACTTTTATATTTTATGAACATGTTGGAATTATGCTACGATTTCATATTCCATATATAAGTATGCGCATGATGATTTATCATTTGTAGATGATTAGAATGATGCATGAATGATCCTAGGTTGTTAGGATGAAATTTGGACACAAAAATGGCTAATGATCAGGTTGAGGAATTTTGCAGAAGTTCAGGTCGAGTGCAGTTTGAGGTGGCTCAAAGTGCACTTTGAGGTGGCTCAAAGTGGAGTTTGATTCGCCTAGAAATTTTGAGGTGGCTCAAAGTGGAGTTTGAGGCGCCTGAAAATTTTGAGTTGGCTCAAAGTGTAGTTTGAGGTGCCTCAAAGAGCCATTTTTGAAATCACTAAGTCTTCTGGAAGTTTAAGGTGACTCAAACTTGAGTTTGAGGCACTTCAAAGTCCCCTGACCCTTAAAATGCTGGGATTTCATGACTTAGGAATGGGAATGAATTGGTATGGATGCATTGACCGATGTGGGGCCCATTGGGATGAATAGTGATGAGTATACGCATAGATAATCATGTGCGTATGATTAGCTTCTGTGATTATATGGTGTTAATGTTTCATTTAATCACCTTAAATGATGATATCAAGCATGATATCAAAAGGGTGGGTTATTACTCAATCACCCTCGATTTTTGGGTATTAAAAATTGGGGCGTAACAGCTTAGTATCAAAGCTTAGCTTGTTATAAGAGCTTAACTAGGTCTAATACCTAGGGATGATGAGTAAAGGGTTGTATCACATGTAGTTTCATGATAGTTTAGAACCTTGAGTTGAAAACCTAGAGACACATGTAGACATGACATAGTTGAACGTGACGACTTATGAGCACTTTGCATATGCTTATGTGATAACATGTGACATATGTTATGTGTTGATATGTGAACATGATATGTGTTTTTATGATAACATATGTTTTCGTTACGTGTTGATTAGAGAACATGTTTATGTGATTAAATAAGTGTCGAGAAGCATGTCTACATGTTATGTACGAAAGTGGTAACATATTATTATGTGGGTAGAATTGATTAATTCATAAATACATATGATTAATCTTCCTTGGAAATGTTTGTTAGAACCATGCCATCGAGAAGAGGCCGAGGTAGCGGTGCAAACCCCATTCCACCACCATTAATAGATGGGGCATAGTTGGTCCATGATATGACTGTCGCCATTTAGATGTTGCCTAGGATGGCCAATGAGGGTCCACAAAATCAAGCTCAAAGAGGTGAGGATAGGGCAATGAGAGCTCTGGAGATGTTCAAAAAGATGAACCCTCCTATGTTTGATGGGAGAACGGATCCTATGGCTGCAAAAGATTGGTTGGAATAGATATCCAAAGTATTCGATGTGATAAGGATAGTAGAGGATGATTTAAGGATGTCCATGATTCCTCTTCAGTTGACGGGAGAGGCAGACTTGTGGTGGAAGTCTATGACTCATACTCAAGAGGTGAGGGACATGGAGTGGGAAACTTTTCGAGGGTTGTTCCTTGAGAAGTACTTTTCAGACACTGTGAAGGAAGCTTTATAAGATGAGTTCATCCACTTGATTCAGGGGCCAATGAGTGTGATGGACTATGGAAACAAGTTTACTGAATTGTCTCGATTCGCTCTAGAAATGATAGCGAATGAACAAGAGAAGGCAAGGAGGTTTGTGAAGGGACTTCGATTTGAGCTAAGGGCCAAGGTTACTATCTTGGACTTGCCAAGTTATGCAGAGGTGGTGAGGAGGACATTGTTAGCAGAGCCGGATGACAATGACATTCAGAAGATACGGAGTTTGAGGAGTCAGTCTCGAGGTGCGATTTCTCATTCAAAGCAAGACTCCAGTTTTATGTTCATTCTTCTTCTTAAATAAGTTCTATTATTAGAATATCAATAAAAGTGTTATTCATTTCAAAACGCGTTGTCATATTTAAAACACTTAAAGCAAAACCATACGGGGACACACCTCTATAGAGGGTTTTTCATGAAAAATGCGTGATGGATTAGTCTCGAGAGCATTGTTAAAATAGCCCTACGGGGGCATAGCCCTATGGGGACACACCTCTGCAGAGGGCCTTTGATGAAAAAGTCGAGATGGATTAATTCGAAGAATATTATTAAAATAACCCTATGCGGGCATAACCCTACAGGAATACACCTCCACAGAGGGCCTTCGATGAAAAAGGTGGGATGGATTAATCCCAATAGCATTGTTAAAACAGCCCTACGAGGACATACCTCTACAAAGGGCCTTTGATGAAAAAGGCGGGATAGATTAATCCCAAGAACATTGTTAAAATAACCCTACGTGGGGATACACCTCTATAGAGGGCCTTTGATGAAAAAGGCATGATGGATTAATCTTGGGAGCATTGTTAAAACAACCCTATGGGGGCATAGCCCTATGGGGACACACCTCTACAAAGGGCCTTTGATGAAAAAGGCAAAATAGATTAATCCCGAGAACATTGTTAAAATAACCCTACACGGGCATAACCCTACGGCGATACACCTCCACAAAGGACCTATCTGATGGAGTATTTGACTCCTAATATGAAACGTATGACGTATGGGCTAATGCTAAGGTGATGTGGACAAGAAGGATGCTTTGACCAAGACTTTTTATCTCCAAATAGGGAAGGGAAATTAAAGAGCCAGTGTTCTACTAGGACATGTTCTCACCTGACCGCTACAAATACAAGATGGTTCATATACCAAGGTAGAAAATTAATACCCTCTGAGTTCCTTTACAACTTTTAAAGCCCTTCTAATTTCTGACTTGATCATCGGAGCATAGTCGGCCAGCACCACACCAGTGCCTTTTCGACTGCCCAATTCTTATCTTTTTATAGGTTGGTGTTTGACCAGCTCGGGTTGAATAGCTGCTTCATCAGTTGGCACCATCTGTGGGAAGGGAACAATCACAAACTTGATTATTCTACACAAATCATATACGAAGCATGATGCACCTACAATCTAGGTTAGAGACCACGGTCGTATAGGACCCTCCTGTCGGCCATAATCCTACAGCACAGGACCTTCCTGCCGGTCACAATCCTCCTGTCGGCCATAACCTTCCTAGCAGACAGGACTTCCAGTCGGACAAGACCTGCCTATCACCCCCGATCTTCCCAGCTACAACATGCCAACTGCAGGACAGGGAGGCATGTAACTCCCTAGACAGATGGACTTCCCTAGGGCACACCCCAGAGACCCAAACAATCAAAGACGTGTCGCAGCATTGGAATACCAAGTCCAGAACTTGAATCAAAGTCTGGCCCAAATACTCTAACAAAATGCGACAATTCTGTAGCGCCTCCCTCTTGTGGCGCTGGTACCACTGCCAAGTCAACTTAGGCCTATTGATCCAGAAGGGGATGGTGTTGGGTGAGACAGTGAAGTCCCAATAGACGATGCGGCTTAGAGCTGAATAAGAGGTGGGACAAACCCCAGTCATCTAGTCCCGCCCAAAAAGAACCAACCCCATGGAGACTCAAGGCACTAAAGGGAAACTACCTATTATGACATGGAGATGCAGGACCTCAGAACCAGGGTAGAGCATGGCCTACGCCATAACGGGGAAGGGTTCTGCTATAGTAGAGGATCTGGTCCAGCAAACCAACCTCCCTTTCTCCGCGGGGATAATGAATTGTCCCTTGCCCAAAAGGTTCAAGATGCCCACAATTGAAAGCTTTGACGGGACCAAGGACCCGCTAGATCACTTGTAAACCTACAAGGCAATTAATACCCCCTAAGTTCCTTTACAGTTTTTAAAGCCCTTCTGATTTCTGACTTGATCATTGGAGTATAGTCGGTCAGCACCACACCGGTGCCTTTTCAACTACCCAATTCTTGTCTTTTTATAGGTTGGCATTTGACCAGCTCAGGGTGAATAGTTGTTTCATCAATTGGCAGACTAGGTGAGTTGGATTCGTTCCTTCTCGATCACCTCTCACTTGGCTCTAGGCTGCGTCTTCTGTCGGTATGGTACTGTCTTGACTTGGGTTGTCCCCTTTTAGATCAACTAGCCTGAGGTGACTTCGTGATGTCACTGGTGCTACAAGAGGAAGGCATTGCAGGATTGCCCCATTTTGATGGAGTACCTGGGCCAAACTCTGATTCAAGTTTTGGACCTGATATTCCAATGTTGTGACTTACTCATGGTCATTTGGGACCCCAGGATGTGCCCTAGGAAAATCTCCTTGACCAGGGGGTTGCATGCCTCCTTCTCCTGCTATCGAAAACTTATGACCGGGATGGTCTAGGACGGTAGGCGGACCTTATCTGACTGGAAGGTTATGGCCGACAAGAGGATCGCGGAGAAGATGCTCCTGCCCGGCTAGAGTCCCTAGCCTAGATCATAGGTGCATCATGCTTCATTTATGCTTTGGATAGAATAATCAAGTTTATGAGAAAGTTCCCATAGACGATACCAACTGATGAAGCACAAATCCACTCTTGGACTGGTCAAACACCAACCTGTAAAAGGACAAACAAAGGGTAATCGAAAGGACACTGGCGTAGTGCCAGCCGACTACACTCCAACAATCAAGTCAGAAATCGAAAGGGCTTCTTAAGCTATAAAGGAACTCAGAGGATATTAATTACATACCTTGGTATATGGATTGTCTCTATTTTTATAGCAGCAACATGGGAACGTGTCCTAGTAGAAGATTGGCTCTTCAGTTTCCCATACTTATTTGGAGATAGAAAAGTCCTGGTCAAAGCATACGTATGTCCACGTCACCTTGCTCTAAACTTCCACATCTGCGTTATACAGTTGGAGTCAAATACTCTATCAATAGATATGGTGTAGCCACGCTTATCACAGAGCTAATCTTATAACTATTGTTCAGGTATATGTATTCCTCCCAAAAAAAAATCATGAACATGACATTAAATTACCAATACATGTCACTTTATATGCCAGAACACCCAAGGTGAATCATATCGATCTATGTATATAACTATTGTTATAGTATGTGTATCCCTCCCAAAAAAATCATGAGCATGACGGTAAATTACCGATACATGTTAGTTTATATGCTGGAACACTCAAGGTAAATCATAGTGATCTGTATATATGTATAATACGATGCACTTTTCTAGAAAATTCTATGAGAGGGATAGCTTGTTGTCTAGAAAATTCTACGAGAGGGATAGCTTGTTAAAGTACTGGAAAATCTAAACAGATCTTTTTGAAAAAAATTCATGTGAAAAATATATATATCTAGAAAAGAGAATTCTATTGTATGGAATATTGTGAAAATGGCTTTAAATAGAATCTTCCGGTATTCAAAACATTGTACTTGGAAAGAAAGTGCACCAATGTAGGTGCTACAATCAGTAAAAGAAATGGTCTTTTATACAAATTATTCTAACTTATGTTGTTATCTAGTCATCACTCTGTGTTTCCTTAATCTCTCTATTCCAAATATAATTTTGAATTAGGAACCAACTAGAACTTTGGTTTCTTTAGAAAAAAATTTTAAAAAAATTGATAAAGTAATGTGATTATTGTCAGCCTTATTAAGGCAAAGTTTATCGATATGCCTATTTTATAACGAGGTCAGTTGTTATTGTTACATGCCTAGTTTATAGTGAGTTTTTGGTATTTACAACATGTCTTGTTTAATAAATAGATGGCTAACAGTACGATCTTGATATTTATTAATAATGTTTTATTACATATCTGCAAGTCAAATATCAAGTAAATATTTATTGATATTTACACATCTCAAACTATGGACATTATAAAAGATATACAAATTTTTGTTCTCTATAACTGCTGATATGTCCTGCTATGTAAATAGAGAATAAAAAAGATGTTAGATTGGTTGGAGTAGAGCAAATGCCAAGCTTCCACCAGGAAAAAAAATGGTTTGAAATTTAAGGCTCATAAGTAAACTATAATGTTCTTGGGATGATTAAACTGTTCACCCTAATGTTCTTTAATTTAAGGATATTACATTATTATTTGAATGCATAAAGGCAATGGTTTCTTTAGAAACCAAATTGGTGAAAGTTTAAGCATTGTTCACATTGATTTACGTAATTTCTAGATTGTTCAAGAGATTAGTTTTGTTTCTATTGACGAAGAAAGAAAACAAAACAGTGAATACTTAAGCTGAGTACATTGAGTGTCTAAATTATTGGGCATTATAGAAGCATCACAGTTAAAGACCGAGGCCATATTGGCCCAAACCTCTGAAGGACTCCTAACTCCATTAAATGGCTGAATGAAGCCCGGAGCAAAATGATAACTCTTTATTAAAGGAGCGAATCTACAAACTCTATTAAAGGGATGAATGAAGCCCGGAGTAACAATGATAACTCCTTATTAAAGGAGAGAAGCTATAGACTCCATTAAAGGGCTTAATGAAGCCCGGAGCAATGACTAACTCTTTATTAAAGGAGCAAAACTACGAACCTCCCATGAAGGGTTGAGTGAAGCCCAGGGCGAGCTCACAAAGCTCGGATCTACGAACACCCATAAAGGGGCTGAGTGAAGCCTAGGGCAAGCTCTTAAAGCTCGGATCTACGAACCCCATGAACGGCTGAGTGAAACCCGGGGCGAGCTCACCAAGTTCAGGATCTATGAACCTCCTTATTAAAGGAGCAGAACTACGAACTCCCTTAAAAGGGAGCTGAGTGAAGCCCGGGGCGATGACAATAACCCCTTATTAAAGGGGTAAACCTACAATCTCCCTTAAAAGTCTGAGTAAAGCTTAGGGCTACTACAACAACCCCCTTATGAAAGGGGGTGCAACTACAACGACTACTCTTATTAAATTACAAGCAAAACACCCCCTTATTAAAGCTGATCAGAACACCTCCTCAAGGCCGAGCCAAACATATCCCTTATTAAAGGGTAAAACATCTCTCTTATAAAAAGGTTGAGCAAGCTACAACCTTACTACAAGTGTGAAAAAATCTCATGTAAGAAAAAGGAAGGAAAGAGCATAGCTACAAAAAAAAAAAAGATATATATGTATATTTTTGCAATAGACACCTGCAATCGTCAAAGTCGGTTAGACAAAGAAGTACAGGCATATCATATTGAATATTCGAAGAGAAATTAAATTTGGTCTTCCCAAAGTTCAACGAGCCATCTTTGGAAATGGGGGCAACTGATAGGGAAATTGATAAATAATCCCACCAAATAGGACAAAGTTATTTAAATTCAAACTAAGATGATTCAAATTCAAATAGCCCCCATAAACTGGAGAGAATCAGTCGGACATCACACTAATTGATCCTCCATAAATGCGAGGAAGGGGATGGAAGGTACACAACATTGAATATTCTACTTTCTCTTTCTTAATTTATAGTCTCTCATGACTGACTTGAACATTGGAGACCCCGACTAGCACCCCACCGGTTCCGGTCTGGTCTAATCTATTCTCTGTTTTGCAAGAACCCAAAGTCAAACCGGATCAAGAAGTTTTTTGCATCATCAAGTCTTGTGTTTCGTTGTTAATTATGATATATTTATTCCAATAGTAACTAATAAAATAATTAGATTAAAGTGGTGTGAATAGAGTTATAAATAAAGTTTAAGAAGTGTGCATGGGGTAGAATACCTCTACAAATAAGTCACACAACTTTTGGCACTTATATATATCTGTTGGATAAAGTATTAACAAGTAAAAAAAATGTATACATCTCTACCTACATTGTAACATTTATATAGGCATTAGATTACAAATTGTCACTTATATATAAATAAATATATATTGTTTTCTTAAATTAAATTATTTCTTATTTTAAAAACAAAAATATAAATAAATTCTGCATAGATTTAATAAGTAGCGTTTAGAGGAGTTTGTTTAAAACATGTTTTTATTCATTTAAATAATATCATATAAAAAAATAAAATTATGTAAAGAGGAATTTGTAGTTAACGCTAGTTTTTCTCCTTTATACATATATTTGGATTAAATTAAATAATATTTTGTTTTAAAAATTAAAAAATGTTTGAAAACTGTAGGTACATTCTCAACAAGGTTGCACCGCCCTCTTTCTAAAATACCTCAGTTCACCGTCCATTTTGTGTTAGTTTACCTCTTACTGTGCAAGTTAGTCATCACTTATAAAGATTTTCCCAGGTGAGTTACCAAAAAATAAAATAAAATAAATTTCCCAGGTGCTAAATATTTTCTCAAAAGCTATTCACAAGCACAATTAAGCACACTTAATTGGTATTTGTAATTTTTTGATACTCTGGTTGGAACTAAATTGTGATAGGTTTATTCAGTTATTGAATGAATTTTAAAAAGTTGAGACCAAGCTTTTCGCTTGGTAATTGTTGTCTTCTCTTTGTTATCAAGTCCTACTAATTGCTAACAGCAGAGAAGATCGAACCCTATAGTAATCACATTAAACAGATTTCCTAAACATTGGAACACAAAAATTTGTGCAGCTTCCAATAGGATTTTAGCAATGAGTTGTGGTTGGAAATTTTAAATCATGTCAAATTCAGGTGGTTCCAATTTTGCAAAATTTTATTATTATTATTTTTTATGCATCATTAATTGGTTAAAATGATGATATGGTGCACCATATATGATGCAAGCCAGATTATAAAACTGTCCATTTGGTCCATTAATTAACTAGAAAGACAGATTAGAATGAGAGAGTTAGTACATGTGCAACAAATATAATATTTTCCCTTGTTAACATCACTGCATAGCTCATCTTTTGATCAACTTTACATCTTCAAACTTCAGCAAATCTAGTTCATAGAAAATTGTTTAAGTCTCTGTACAACAATCACCTTTAATTCAAGTTTATCTACGACAAATCAATAAAACAAAATTACATGATTAGTGAGAAATGAGAAGAAATTGAATAAAAATGTTAGAAAAAATAATCTTGGCAATACAACAAGTGTTTACTACTTTTGTACTTCATTCTAACTTTAGAGTGATAGGAAGTCCTATTGACAAAGTAAATGGATAAGGATAAGCATAATTCCCAATTCTTTTTGAAATAGAGAAGAGGTGTGATTAAGATTCACAGTCGCGGTTGTGAACGCAGTGGAAAGAGATGTCACCGTGCCGGTCGGACACACTTCGACGATCAAGGTAGTACTTGTAATTGTATAAACAGAAAAATAATTCTATAATTAAATTGTGGCATATTTATGAATCTCCGTTTTATAAGAGAGTGTTGGTAGTATTGTTCAATTAAGAGATCACACCGATGCTTTGGCACAAACCGACTAGTTCATAACAGTATCTCTTTTGTTTGTAGGAAATGCACATGATCGCGAAGATTTTTGCATAAAAAATAACCATGAGAGCTTTGATAAATTATCTGTTTGCAAACTCTAACAATGAAGTTCTTCTATTCACCAAAAAAAAAAAAGATTAAATAAACATAGTACACCATATTAGCTAAATTAGAGGAAAACAGGTCCAAAACTTAATTACTTGGTTGCAATTTCCATCGATCAGATAACCAAACGAGTATGAACCTAAGTTGTATTGTGCAACTTCTCCTTTTGCTTAAAAAAAATAGAGCCTCGTGAAAATTTTATTTGAGAAGATAACTTAAAGATTGAGGAGATGTAGAGATTGAATGTGCAAGAAAAGTGTGATATGAGAGGTGGAGCACTAAAACTAAAAGAAATGTACTGAATAAATAAATAGTTTGTAGAAGAATGGGTTGTAATTGGACTCACTGAAACACCCCTACATTTCACGCATGGGGTGGTCAATCTCACACACAAAATATAAGGAATACCTACAACTGATAGCACACAAATATATAATATAAGGATAAAAGAAAAGGAATTATAAATTCTGAAAGAAAATTCTAACTGAAGTAATAAATAATGTTAAATAAACATAATACGAATCTGAATGATACAACTTGAAAATCTCATAACTCAAGGACCCCTTAACCAAAAATCATAAAAGTTAATATTTTATGAAAAGATCTAAGTCATTACACTAAAGTTTAATAAGGAATAGATAACTGACACACTCAATAAAATTCACGTTCTAACCTCGAGGTGTAAACTACCTGGAACCTGAAATATCAACAAAGTAGGTTAAACCTACGAGCAAGTTCTCTCTACTGCCACCGAAAAGATGACCAATAAATATACCCTAGGTTCTGAACTAATCCATCTATTATCACAATAAAGGTAGAACAAGTTTTTAACTTCAAACGAGAGGCAATCCTAACATGCCTGAACACTTAACTAAATTTCTTATTAAGTAATAGACAATCATGATATGCCTATACTCGTATTTTATGAATACCTTATTAGATATTAGACAATCCTGACATGCCTCAAATATAATTTATAAATATCTGATTAGATATTAGGCAATCCAGACATGCCACAAATATAATTTATAAATACCTTATTAGGTATTAGGCAATCCTGACATGCCTTCCTTATTAACATTGAATACCTTATTAGGTATTTGGCAACCTGACATGCCTGGCAATCCTGACATGCCTCCCTTTTAAATGTATTACATACCTTATTAGGTATTTGGCAATCCTAACATGTCTGGCAATCCTGACATGCATCCCTTATTAACATTGAATACCTTATTAGGTATTTGGCAATCATGCATGCCTCCATATTACTTTTAAATTAATAATCTAACAAAGTTAAAAGCATACTAATTAATATCATGAAAACCCTATCACCACATTAAATAATTAAACAAAATAAAATAACACATCATACCATGAAAGTAAACGAGTTTAATATACTCCCACATACTAATTTAAAAATCATACAATTAATCAACTACGTTTATGATAGTAAGAAACAATTAAAGAAAAAGAAGTAATTAATTAAAAAGAAAAACCCCACAAAAACCTACATTACAATTTAACCATTAAATATATCTAAACCTACCTCTAGCCTAAGTTTTCGTGCATAAACTATCTTTAAAAGTCTTACTAAAATTTTTGAAAATTTTCTAAAATTTTTCAGTAATTTAAAATATAATAAAAATCCCAACTTTAAAGTACACTTTTTTGTGCTAAAGTTACAACTAGGAGAACTTATTTCATCTTAAAATTAAAGTCCAAATTATTTTCTATCCAAAAAAGATAAATTTAAATTTTTCAGAAATTTTTCAATTTTCTGGAATTTTTCCTATTTTTTTCAATTTAAAAATTGAAAAAAATATTTAAATATTTCGGACTGGGCCCAAACTGGGCCTAGTGGTTGGGCTCAGCTAGTGGGACCTGACCACCACTTTTCTGGTTCTCGCCAGCTGCCGGAGCCAGCCAAATGCGCCCCACGCACTGGTGGCGCGCGTGGGCCTTGCGGCCCCTAGTCTTCTTCTTCCTTTGTTTTCGTTCTTTTCTGCAACAACCATCAGCCGCGTGAGTAGTCCACTACCAGCCACTTTGCAACCTCCTTTCGGCCACTATACCACCTTCTTTCGACCCAATTTTAACATCACTAAACTCATTGTCATCTAATCTTTCTAATGCAACAATAATCTTCTCCATATACGGACTAAATCAAAAACCCTCAAATCTCAAATTCTAGGGTTCTTCCATTAAAAGTTAGATTTCTCTTATATTCTCAATGATCTAAGTTCCAAAGTTCAAGGATTATTCACCCGAGCAAGAGCAACACAATAATCGGAACAAAATCCTTTAAAACGGAGTTTAAAATTACATATACAAATTTGCATGCTTATATATATATATATAAATATATATGGGTATGTACCCATAGCATCCTACGTATTCATACCGAACCCATATATACATATATATATATATATATATACACATGTATATGCATACAAATCAAATAATACCAATACAAATCTATGTTTATAAATCCAAAGGGAAGGTGTAGAGTATGAACTTGTCTTATGATTTTGAGCAAAATCACATTCTCTTCCCTTTTTCTGGCGTATATCGTTCTCTCCCTATCTGTACATAGAAAGTCTTTGTGCGTAGGAACCACTAAACCCTAATTTTTATTCTCTCTTTATTCTATTTTTTTATCTAGAACAACCAAAAATTATTCCTAAATAATTAAAATAAAAAATATAAATATATTTAGACCACTTATATATAAATATAGCCCAACCCAATAGTCTAGCCCAAACTCTCCCTAGCCCAACCCAATAGTCTAGCCCAAACTCTCCCTAGCCCAACCTGAAAATAATTAAAAATAAAAGAACAATGCAGCCCAAAAACTCACATATTTTATTTAAACAAATTTACATTTAACACAAAAAAATTCACAAACATTTAAAGTAAATCAACACTTAGCACCAAATTAATCAACCATTTATATTAAACAAAAAGAACAGGTAATGACAAAATTAACTAAAACATTTAAAACCCCAAAAAATAAATTAAATGATTAAACACCAAATTTAAATATCCTCAAATTATGGGGTATTACACTCACAGTGAACTCTAAAGCAAATTTTTTGGTGATGAGCTATAAAACTGGATATCTTTGAGATGGATTTCTATGACAGACTCACAAAGTGGCCTTAGATTTCATGTTGTGCATCAACAGCAGCAAGTGTCAAGGAGTGTTAGATTTTACATCTGAATCAACCATTCATTACTTTAAACAATTTGTGTTTAATTTAAGGTTTAAAAATAGATAGATTTTAAATATTAAAATACGCATCTATTCTCATGAAGAACTGCGGATTAATTGAAGTGAACAATATACTTATACCAAATGCAGCATTGGTAGAAAGTGGAATGATTTTGCAGGAATGATCACTCTTTGAGAAGGGTCAGGTCAATCCAACTTTATAAATATCTATCAGAATGGAAATAAGAAGGTTGAATGGACATTCCAATCCGTTCCATTTTCACCTACCAAATATTGCCTTAAAGTAAGGGATAGAAAAGGTTCACTTATTCAATTATTTGCAAATTCTTCAACTCTCAGTCATATGAAATCGTGACCCGTGTATCAGAATTAACATATAAGGTACAAATTAGTACTAATGAAATTATTTTCTTTTGCACCGTATTTTTTCTATATGTTTCATTTCAAATGTATTTGAATTAAACATAATATAGAATATAAAAGGGTATCACGATAAGTTTGAAATTATTTTAGTAGTAAAAGGATTTCAACGATTATGTCACCAAACACACAACATGCGTGTAAAATGACTTTTCCATTTAAAGGACTTCCCAAGAATGAGATTAATCAAATGTCTTCTTCCATCAAAATTCCTTTCAACAAAGTAATTCTAATTCGTGTGTTGTGTAAAATAACTTTTCCATTTAAAGGATTACTCAAGAATGACACTAAAGAAATGTTTTCTCCCACCAAAATTTCTTTTAACAAAGTAATTCTTGTAAAAAAAATTTGGTGAAATGACTTTTGCTATTAGGAACCTCCCACAAACACAAATGTCGATATACATACATATATGACATAACAAAAGTGCACGCCCACCCACCTAGGTAAGGGCAACACAGTCCTTCAAGTTATAGATAAAAATGTGATATAATGAAATGATTGAGGAGTACGTATATTGTATTTTAGTTATTTCAATGACAAAAATGATATATCAAAATGCCTGATTGCTCACATCATTCAAACAGTCAACATCTCTAGCAACTGGCGGTCACTCGAAAGGGTAAAGTGTTACTAAAATACAAACATTTGGGAAGGATAATGTAATTTTTGAAACTATAGAAGGACTCAATATTATAAACACAAACATCAAGAAGATTCAATTTAATTTATCCACACAAAAAAATAGTCATCAAGAGATTCAAAGTCTAGTATCCTTAGTGTATATACAAATTTCGAGTCTGAAAATAAGATCAAAACACGTGGACAAATAAATCAACTTTATTAATTTCAAAAAATATGAGTTATAGATCTTTATAAAATAAATACAAATTCCTCTAATCCAATCTCCTTGGTGATCCGAATTTAAGGGCTACTGGAGTTTAATTTTGAATTGGATTGAAACTTTGGTAAAGAACGACACGTGAATGATGTGCTTGTTGTTCCTCTTCTTTAGGGTTTTTGATATTTTGGAGCATTGGATTTTGAGTGAAGAATCATACAGAGCTTCAGCGTTCTTTGAGAGTCTTCTTGTTGTTTTCCTTTTCTTCACCCTCTACCTCTACCTCCATTTATAGACTTTTTGGATGGGCAAACTAATAACTTCTTTTACTCTTAGTAATTATCTTTGATGATAATTATCTAATTAATATATATATATATATCTATATCTATATATATAATTATCTTTGATGATAAATATATATACATATATATCAATTATCCTTTGACCCATTTTCTAGTGGGTTTGGACATTTTGGATAACTTGAATTGGCTTATGACCCATTTATTTGTAATCGATCTGGACTTTGAATTGTTTGACTCGTTGAGCCATATTTCAAAGTGGAATAAATTGAAATTAAGCCCAAATTATATTTTGGGTCCTCCCTGCAACTTTTTAATGTCTATAAATTGTCCCTACTTTAAATCTCGCACTATACCAAACTTGTCACATATTTCAAGTGAGACTTGAAGTATTTAACTATTTTCACAATTTTTTATTTTTTGGGAAAATCTAATTGCAAAGAGGATGTCTTCCTCATCCAAGTTGAATTAGAGTCTGGCAATTCTATTTCAAATTGGATATTTTCCTATCCAAGTTAAATTGGAGTCTTGAAAATCTCATTGCAAATAATAGATTTTTTCCTTTGTCCAAATTAAATTGGAATCTTACGGCTCCTATTGCAAATAGGATTAATTCACTATTGGCTATATATATATATATATATATATATATATATATATATATATAACCCTCGCATCAATCTGCATCCAAGATACTTCTCGGACTGCTGTCTCGAATAATTGCAAAAGAGGTTTTCATCGATTAAAAGAATGCAAACTCATATTGGAGAAAGAGTGCACAACAAATCACTGGGGAGATAAGATTACCGTAGTAGCTCCTTGTATCACTAGAGTAACATTATTTCACCTTTTTAATTTTAAACCATTATATTTTATTGGTTTAAATGTTTTTTATATATGTTTTGTATATAGTATGGGCGCTTATTGGTTTACATATATATGTAATGTCACGCAAAACCCATGGTTCCACCATCCAATTTTAACATAAATTAATTGTACATATTGGGATTGTATGCCCTTTATAGCACCAATTAGGATGTAATGAAATTGGTTTATCAATAAGAATATATTTGCTTATCAAAAACATTGTTTATATATTATGAATGTAATGTATTGATTCGATTCAAGACTCGAATCGTAGTGTCCATTAACTACGCAATGACTTGGTACGTGCATGGTATGGTTACCAAAGTTAGGAGCACAAGTCACTTATATTGCGTTATCATAAAGTATTTTTATTCGTTCAGCAATAGTGGATGAACTCCCTATTAATAAAGAATAGAACAAGATCACCAACAAGTCATTATCAAAGTAATTGTAAGGTCGTCATTGCAATTACTACTTATCAGTGTTATGGAGAATGTTATCCTCAAGTATGAGGGAGTGATGAACCCTGGGCATGGTTGGTTAGCACTTTGATATATACGGTGGGCCCTAGGGTCTAAAATTCAAATATGTTGGGTGTTGGTGGATAATGTGCTTTAGAACATGCTCCCAACATTTACATCTATTTTATTATGGCTTGATTAGTTTAATTAATGGTAAATTCAAGTGTTTGGTTCGACTTTAATAAAATGGGTATACGCTTTGACAAAGTGAATAAGTTTTATTAAAGGTTTATTAATTGAACGAGAAGTAATCAAGTGGCTTAATAAATATTCAATTATTGATTTGGATTGATTGACACTTATACGTCCATATCCAATTGTGCATAGAGGGGTAATTTCGTATAATTAACACAGGTTGTGTGATGAGGCAAGACAAGGTTTAAAGACAACATATGGTTTAACCATTCTTGAGTTGGACTACAACCACACTTATATAGTGAAATTAAGTTATGGTTAATGAATTATTGTAATTTAGGGTCATGGGATGACCAGGCTAATTATAATCTATTGGAGCCAATAAGAGTTTAAGCCCTTATTTTTCGTAGGAGAATATAAAAGATGGAGTGTGTATATAGTTTCCTTTCATATGAAGATATAATTTATCATATATTGCATATATAGAAAGGAAGACTTGACTTGTGAGAGACTTTTCTATAAATATGTCATGTTTTCTCCCTATATCAAGTGGGTGTGTCCAAGTACGCAAAAATCAATTCACAAACATAGGAGAATATAGGTGTTTAGATAATCAACCTCAAGGGTCATAGCGGTGATTCTTATGGGTAGTACACCAAGGAGATTGATTGCTTCACCAACTGTTGAAGACTAGGGGGTTGGAAAATTATCCCCATTAGGTAAATGATCTCTGAATCCCATATTCCCTGTACAATCATATTCGTGTAGAAAATCTTTTTGTTGTTTACATAATCTTTCATACATCAAGAGGTTCAGTTTTATTTCAATGAACCACGCTTCTGTAATTGTTTTTCATAACCCACAAAGCTTTCTCCCATCAGTACACAGTAGACATAATGTACAAGTGTAAACCCATTATGTCACTAGCACTATTAAAAAGGCCTGAAGCTTTTTTTTTCCCGTCTTTCTCTTTTTTCACTCTTAAACCTTTTTTTTTTAGCTACAATGCAAGAATTCACCATTGTGGGTCTCCCAAGGCAAGAAGAACACATCCAAATTTTTGTTCATGGTTTTAGATTTTAAGAGACTCTTGTTTATGATTAGTCGATAGAAATTCTTTAGACCATCAACTAATGGGATTCAACTTGAATAGATACATTCATATTCGTTTGGGATTTGGATTACTCTGAAATAAATCCTATCTCTCAAGATTCCATTAGTCCATTATGAGGTTGGATTGTCTTATGATGTCTTTAAATTGCTATTCGTATATGCTTGGTGAGACTTAAAAGAAAAGATAGAGCAGAGCCATTAATTCATAAGAGTAATCAGTGGAGGCACTTCTGCCAGAGTTTGAAACGGGTAAATTACGTCATGCACAATTGTGAACTTTATATATATATATATATATATATATATATATATATATATAATAAAAAAATAAAAGCATAACTTTCACATGGTCTTCCATGACTATTGTACTTAAAAAAAAACAAAGACCCAGTTTGTCAACTTCACATAATATATACATTCATATATGTATATTAACTCCCTCACTTCTTGATTAATACTTATGCATGTGTGTAACACTTAACTTTGTTATCATAATCTATTATCCACATGTGACCGTTGCATAAATCCTTTTTCTGTACCTGTTGTGTTGTAGCTTCAGGAAAGAGAAATTTTTTCATATACTTTGGCACCAAAGAAGACATTAATCGAGCAAAAGCAACATCGAGTAGTATCAACCAGGTCATCTGTGTGGTCTTCAATTTACTTGATTGAAGTTAGAAATGATTAGAAGCTAGCATACTAGACGGACATAGAAATGAATCATATATCACTATACAACTTGAACTTATACTATAAATCAATAACACCTCTATAAACGTATTGTCATGAATCAATCTTCAATAAAATTAAAACCATTAGGATTAAGCTGTTTGCAAAACCTAAGATAAATGAGATCGATCCAGGGTTTTTTTTTTCTATGATCGCAACGCAAAACTTGACATGTAAATTTTGTAGTTAATACTGCAATGGTGTCATCTCCAACTATGTAATTGGTTAACTTAATCCTCAGTCCTCATAGTAAAAATATAATTCTGGACTCTTTTTTTGTTAGCCGATTATTTCAATGACGGTGCTGACACGTCTTCCTTTAATCATATTCTGTACATTTTTTTCTATTTGCTTACAAATAAATTACCATGGCTTCACCTTTTTTTGATCCAATTCTTTACTTTTCTCAGATCATCTTTTACTTGTAAACTCGACTCAAATTTTGTGTTAATTTTGAGACAACGTACAAAATCATTGAACTCATCGAGGAAGACAACTGAAGGTGATTTAGTCATTTCTTTTTCTATTCCTTTTCTAGTGTGAGACAGCTTTTCAAAATGCTGTTAAATTGCTAATTCGCTTCTTTCAAAATATAGAGTTCCAAATGCCATTCATTTGTCCCTTTGGTCACTTAGTTCCTTTAGAACATTTTTTGTCCCTTCGGGGTCACTTAGTTCCTTTGGAATACTTTATCGTCCCTTCGGGGTCACTTAGTTCCTTTGCAATACTTTTCATCCTTTCGGGGTCACTTAGTTTCTTTGCAACACTTTATCATCCCTTCGACGCCACTTAGTTCCATTAGAACACTTTATCGTCCCTTTGGGGTCACTTAGTTCCTTTGGAACATTTTACTCGTCCCTTCGAGGTCACTTAACTCATTTTTCATCCATTCGGGGTCACTTAGTTCCTTTAGAACACTTTATCGTCCCTTAAGGTCACTTAGTTCCTTTCCCTTCGGGTCACTTAATTTCATTGGAACACTTTATTTGTCCCTTCGGGGTCACTTAGTTCATTTGGAATACTTTATCATCCCTTCGAGGTCACTTAGTTCCGTTGGAACACTTTATCATCCCTTCAGGTTCACTAAGTTCCTTTAGAACACTTATCATCCCTTCAAGGTCACTTTGTTCCATTGGAACACTTTACATCCCTCCGGGGTCACATAATTCCTTTGGAACACTTTTCATTCTTTCGGGGTCACTTATTTCTGTTGGAACACTTTATCATCCAATCGAGATCACTTAGTTCCGTTAGAATGAACTTGTTAGTCCTTTTTGGACACTTTTTTTTACTTACTATTTTTTTATTATACATAATTTTTTAAGTGTTGAAATTTCTCTCACACTTCTTTTTTTTTCTTATCAGGTAAACAGCCTTTGATGTCTGCCAATCAAGGTTTTCTTCAAAAGCTTCAAGCCAAACACAATAACCATTTTAGAACAAGAGAACGATGCCACAGAGAGAGGAACTACTCTAGATGTAGGAACCCTCTGGTTGGTCATTTTGCTTCACGGGTGGCTCCACTTAATGCTTTATACCACTTGTTGCAATGGTCCAAATAATTTTCCTGCATGCTCATAAGTGTACAAAACTTGCTATTTTATATCCTAAAATAATTTTTTAATTAATCTTTTATTCTATTTAAATGTTCTTATTTTTGCATTTTATGTTTTATAGGGGTTGATTTCCAAATAAGAAGAAAAGCAACAAAAGATGGCTAAAAATGATATATATAGCCAAAGATGAACATAAGAAGAATTGTAGGAGAGATGGTATTCTGTGCAATCTACTTCACAAGAGATATCAAGTTCAAAACTTTGTAAAATATTCTTTATACGGCCAAGTCTGCAGTCCAAAATTCAAATTAAAGATATGGGAATCAAATATTAGATATTTAAATTCAAAATTTTGTATTTTGAATTTTTGTTTTTGAATTTTGTATTTCAAATTTTGTGTTTTGAATTTTGTAATTTAAATTTTTGCCACCTAAACCATTCCCCTCTAACTCTATAAATAGGTGGTCTTAGGGGATGGTGAAAGAAGTTAGAAAATTGTAGAAAAATTATAGAAAAAATTAGTGTAATTGTTTTATTGATTCAATGAAGAATAGTAGTTTTATTTCTATTTGTTTATTTTCTGTTAAAATGCAAACGTAAGTATCCTTCTCAAGGGAGTGATGAAGCCACCATGGCTAAAGTATAAGTAAGTTGTTTTATTTTCTTGTCTACTTTTTCCTCCCAAGAGCATTCTTCTACTCTTCTATTCTAGATTTTTATTTTCTAAAATTAGAGGGAGGATTCTTCATGTTTGTCAAATAATGGTAATTCGAAGAATGCCTACCTCTGTTTACCTAGCCAATGTGCATCAGATTAAGTAAAGAAATGTTTATCTCATAAGTATAATCAAGTCATTATTTTTTTTTCCATATTTTCCTTCATCTTTCCAAGTTCTAATTGGATTGGTGAAGTGTATTGATTATTGGAGAAAAAACTAGATAAGAATATTAAAAAACTTTATTTATATTGATCCATGGTGGTGAATTCTCTTTCCTTGAGATTTGTCCCATCATTTGATCTAAGACATTTAATATTAGTTTTTATTATTAAATAAAAAATCATAATTTTATTTTTAAATATTCATTTTTCATCTCAAGAGATTTAGGTTTTGTATTTTAGACTTGTTAATGATTCTCACTTGAGAGTGGTTCGACCCTGCTCACTACTATATAGTTTTTAGTAAAGTTTTTGTAGGTTTTATTATTTTTTGTACGAAGTGTAGAAAAGTAACGACAAACATCCACTATTCTACACCCGTCACATGCTTATGAATCTTGGCTATAATCAGAACAAGGTATGTGCATCAATTTTAAAGGTTTTAGTGTTTAAATTCGCACTTCATGAAATAGAAGAAAAAGAAGAACCAAAGAAATTTTCATTCATGGGTTATAAAGTGCGCACCAAAAAAGTATAATGGGTTTTCCTTTAAAGCTTCTGTTGACTTGACGTAAACCAAAGGTTATTGGGAATGGTCAGAGGATGTCTTAGGTCACCACAACAAATTCTTTAAAGATAACAAATTATACGGCGCCATGTTTTCTTCTTTGTTTTCATATGATCGACATGTGAATGTAATCAGAGCATTCCTTGAGTCTTGGTGCCCTTCATTCAAAACATTCCACTGCTCTTTTGGTGAGCTATCGATTTCTCTTCACAACCTGTATGTGATAGGAGGTCTCCCATTTTGTGGAAGATTTTACAAAGAAGTCATTTCTTGTGCAAAGGAATTATCTATCACAGACAAAAATAGAAATTCTCTTCTCCTTTTGAGTTGCGGGTACTTATTTTTACTTTTTCACCAGCTTTGCAAGTAATATAAAAGGGACCAGACTGTGAAAATTTCTAAATGGATAAAGCTTTGGTTCAGAGGCACCATTAAGTATAATAAACCACCTTCAAGAAGAACATCGAGAAACAAAACTCAACGTCCCAAAGAGACTCATAACCCTTCTGGAATGATTAATCCTATTAAGAACTAGTCATCACAAGAAGATGAAATGTTTACCAATCTTGGAATAGAATCAGAGATAAAGGTAAAAATTTATTTAGCAACATTCATAGCGCATTGGTTATGCAAATTATTTTTGCCTACCAGTCCTGGAAACATAATTCGCCCTAAGGTATTTAAAGTTGCTAGCATTATGGCAGACGATAATAAATTTTTTCTTTTTGTTCCTATTCTAGCTAACATTTACAGAGGTTTGAACTACATTGTTTCTTCTCCTGATCTTGGAAACTCTAATGTAACATTCCCTATACACTAAGTTTATGACTGGTTAGCTGAATACTTCAAAACAAATTTTTTGTCTAAGATTAAAATTACTTGCCCCGAATGACAAGCTACGTGGGGGAAGGGTCGACAAAGCATTTCGATGAAATAGAGGCCCAAGAGTTGTTCAAGTTATGTGAAGAAAGTGTTGAATTATCTTGCTTATCTAGAACATTTCCAATGAAAAGACTACTAGTGGATGATGAAAAGCTATCTCTTTCTGAATTTGAGTATTTGGCTAGCCTCCGGTCTACCTGCCTGACATTGCGCTAAGGTAACCGACATATTATTGATCTTATAGATTTAGTAGACAATTTTGTTATCACCAGGATATCCAAGGCAGACTGAAAAAGAATATTCGCACGGGTGCTTTGAAGAGATTCTGCCACTGTAGAGATTAACCACTCGTTATAATATTAAATGTGAAGTACAAGTTCCTTCAAACTCTAATTTTTCAAAACATTCTATCACCAAAACTTATGCTAAATGATGGTCCAAGAGTTTATGTTGATCTATTCATGGTAAAATTAGACACTTTGGGGAATATTAAGTGCACGATTTCTCCAAAAGAAAAACCAGCCAAAGTTAGAAAGGTTACGAACAATGGACCTAACTTCTTTTAAGGCAACATCAGGAGCACCTCTAAATCCCATAGTGATCATAATGTCAAGGAGAGTTCTGAGGGTCATGTCAAGGGGGCCAAACATGTTCCATCACAAATCAACACCCGTCATCGTATTCAATTAGTGATATATTCAGATGAAGATATGGGGGCAAATGATAAGGATCACAACTAGAAGCATGTGGGTGATAAGACGAACCGTATTTCCAAGCATGCACATGTTATTACTTCTCGTGGCATGGATCGATATTTCGGTATGGCTTCCAGTAGTGACAAACCAATGCAAGTGAGGTTCCCACTCTTTATCCCACATTTTATTTATTTGTTTACTTTTATTTATATTTATTTGTTTTTAGGTATGTCACGCCCCAAATTTTCGAGACGTGATAAAATAAAATAGACATATTAGTTAATTGAAACCTTATGCACTTAATATTTCAACTACAAACTTTCTCACTTAATATTTCATCTCAATAAAATAATATCTTATAACTACAACCAAAGTCTTTCTTTCCGATTACAAAAGATATTATAATAAAATAACCTCCATTTAAGCTCTTTATGACAAAACACGCTCTCAAGTAATCTCTGATAAATTCTTCGTTACTCCATACTTCAGCTAGACCTGAAATATTTTTGGGGTGAGTACAACAATCTCCCAGTAGGAAAAACAACAACTCTACTTCCATATATACACGAAATAGCATACAAAAGAATATATAACTTAAATATACATAAATTTACGTATAAATAAAAATAATAATGATAAAACAACTATTGCAAAATGCAACAACCATTCAAGATTTTAGCATAAAGTCAAGTCCGAGCATATTCGGTAAATTATTATAACCTCATCATATATACCGTACAAATAATCATTTAATAAATAACTAGTGCAATTATAAATCAATTATTAATAAATTAACCATAATATAACCCCTCGACATGTACACCGCACACACACACCGCGAATTTTTGGTCATTCTCACGGTGGGCCACTGAACCCAACTATAGTTCCGAACAGTTCTTGGTATTTCAATTGAAGGGATTACAACCCTGCCTATTTTCATCCGGTTATACATGTACGAGCACACACAATCAAATTTCATTCACAGTCATAAACAGAACACAATTCGTGTACCATTTCCCAAACCAAATACTTATATACCATCAAATTCAGAAGATAGAACTTCTCTCTTCAAAATACTATTCATTTACAAAATTTCACTTGATCAATAATTAATTAAACAAGAAATAAAACAGCCAAAAGCAACAATGGGCTTATTTCTTATAACTTTAAATTTAGTTAAACTTAATTCAGAACAAATAATTTCAAATTATAAAACTAAAACATAACAAAAGTGAGTTTACAATCTTAAAGAAAATAAATAAATAAATAAATATATATATATATATACATATATATATTAAGATACCTTTGCCCACAATTTGGGTCCATTGATTCCATGCAAACAATACACACGTGTATATATATAAACAACTAGTAATCCCAATGTAATATATATATCATTTTAAATATATACTAAGAACCAAATAAAATACATATATAAACTAAAAAGTCAACAACTTACAAACTATTTATAATATGTAATATGTATACCACTCACTGCTATACTAACAAGTTATTCCAAAACCCACATCGTTAATTATATAGACCCATTAGCAAATGAATTTCATAAATATGAAAATATATAATAACGTATATAACAAAACAAAATATAAAATACAAAATATTTCTTCTGTAACTTCCATCTACTAGCATATATAAAAATAGAGTACCCCTTAAATCCCCTACCTGTTGTACTTCTTTTCCTCTGTCGATGAGTCTTTTCTCTCATTCCCTCTTCTCTCTCTAATTTCTAAATGAGCGAATGTTATGTCCCAAAGTAAGAGATATTTGTTGTTATATATATATATATGCATAGTCCTTTTGTAACTGACGAGAAATGAAAGGTCTGACATTTAATTTAGGTAATAATTAAATATAAATTTTGTGTCAATTGAGAAGTTGTAAAATCTCCTATTAATTGGTGCTTTATTCCCCATTAACAACACAATAAGTAACAACCCTTGCAATAAATAACTCATCATTACTAACCCCTTCACATCCCCAAATTACTATTTTCCACACTCACCTATATACATACATATATATATATATATATATATATATACTTTTATATCACTGTCTCATAACAAATTTGTAATAATATTTTTTTTAAATAATAAAATAATAAAAACAATCTCATAATAATAAAACAAATTATAGGTCATCACAAACTATCATGTGATCATGTGGGTCTTCTCAAGCACCCATTTATATAAAATGTTAAACTTGTTAGAATAATACAAATCAACTATTCATTAATTTAGTCAATGAAGAGACTATAATTTAAGCTCTAATCATTACTCAAGTAAGATGAAAGGTTGTAACCTATGACCTTATCATTACTCTAGTAAGAGGAAAGGGTTGTAACCTAAAGAACATTAGTGACATCTGTTGGAGAACCCCAAGAGTCGTGAGTTTAATTTTTCTCATCAAGTGTATAATCATTGAGTGTCTATACACTTGTCAAGATGTCTAAATTATATATATTTATACATTTATAGAATTATCTTATAAAAAAAATTTGTAAAAAAAATTATTTTAATAATAATAAAAATAACAATAAAAACATGAATTCCATTAAATCAAAATATAGGCAACATTATACTCATTTGACTCGCCTTCACGTGGAAAATACTACTTTGACATTTGTTTATGAAATTCTTTTAAAACAACATGTAATTTTTAAAAATTACAGTTTATTACAAGGTAGAAGGTACTGGCGGCTACCTTGAAGAAGATATCATCCTTATTGATAACCCTACTGGTAGTGGAACATCTGTTTGTGGGTCATCTGCCTTTGAGTTGATATTTGAGATAAATGATATGCCACTGGTTTCAGCAGTAAGAAGAGAGACTCCTTAAGGCTCGAATACTTTAGCAGGACATGAAGTCAGTGGCCAAACCCTCCAGGCAGTCGTGTAAGAACCTCAAAAAGTTGATTTATCTTCACATCAAATTGCCTCGTCTGAAGTGTCAGCTTTCAATGTGGAAGACATCATCTTTGGCACCCGATGCAAAATGGCTTTAGCCCTAGTCGAGAGTATAAAAAGTATTGTGATCAACACTTCTACTCACAAGATTCCATCCTTAGGGCCCAAGCTTGAAAAACTTTACAATGAACTCTCAAAACTCCTTAGAGATTACTCTGGTCTAAAGAAACAAATCGAATTATATATGAAGAATGTTGCTCATTATATTGATGCAAAATTTTCCTCTGCTTCTATGATGTCTTCAGATCAACTATCAGAGCAACTCACTCACATCGATGCATTGCTCATTGATGCCACTAATTTGGAGGACACTAATTCTAAGCATATACAATCATTTCAAAGAACTTTGAGTGATATCTACTGCGGACAAGGAGACCAGGTAGTTGAAAGAGTTGCAACAAGCAAAGAACAAGACTAAGTAACTTAGAGCATCCATAGAAGAAAGCAATGCATAATTATTTCAAAGGAACGAGGTCATCACCAAGATTAGGAAAGAACAAAACTCAGTTTAAGAAGCTAACATTCTCTCAGCTTATAATCTTGAAGTAATGAAGACTATAGAAGAATTATTACAAAAAGAACATGAAGAGATTCTAACTTTGCAGCTTTGAAGTGAATCATCATTTTTTTTTTTTTTATAGTAATTTATTTAGCTAGAAAAGTAAAGTTGTAGTTTTGAACTTTATTAATAAAAGAATCATCATTTCTTTTAAAATAAACATTGTCATTAGCTATTTATTTTGTCATTCACAGTTTATACTCTTACGGGCCAGGAGTATTACACTTTTTTTATGGTGGTGGCTGAACTTAGAACAAACCTCCAAGCTGCCTACATACCCATAAAGAGGGATCACGTCATTTACGTAGTTCAAAGAAATAACTTAATTTTTTTTTAGTGACTGAGCTTAGAATAAACCTTTAAGCTGCTTATGTATCCTCAAAGAGGAATTAATTCATTTATGTAGTTCATTGAAAATAATGTTTTTTTTTGTGCCTTTCACAGTTTTAGCTCATGCGGGCCAGGAGCTTGTCATCGTTATGGGTAGTAGCGTTTTAGGAACTTGCCATTAATGGGACCAACTTTCACGTAATCTTCATCAATAATCTTATATGCTCCGTTGGTGTAGACTTCACGAACTACATATGGTCTATCCCATTTTGACAAAAAATTGTTTCTAGTGCAGTGATTCATGATGATAGGTCTGCGAATAGCAAGTATCAAGTCTCCAACCTAGAATGATCGAGGTCGAAATTTTTTGTTGAAGGCTTTAGAAAGCTAAGCTTGACAACATTCTAGTTGTTGTTGAGCTTCTAGCCTCTTCTCATCCAAGACTTCCAATTCTTGAAGACGTAAAATGGCATTTTTCTCACTCGTGAGACCCTCTTGTATGGCTATCCTTAATGAAGGGATTTGTCATTCCACGGGGAAAATAGCTTTTACACCATAGACGAGAGAATAAAGAGTTTCTTGGATAGGTGTGTGGTGTGTAGTTCAATACACCCACAATGCCTCTTCTATTTGCTCATGCTAGTCTTTTTTGGATTTGAAAACTATTTTCTTCAATAAATCACAAAGTGGTTTATTAAATGCCTCTGCAAGTCCATTAGTTAGAGCATTGTACATGGAGGATTTATGTTGCTTGAAACCAAATTTCTCACAAAGTTGAGTCATCCAACTATTTTTGAAATTCAACCCATTATCAGTGATGATATATCGAGGGACACCATACCAATAAATGATGTTACATTTCATAAAGTCAACAACTGTCTCTTTTTTACTTCGTTAAAGGGTACATCTTTAGGCTATTTAGAGAAATAATCAGTAGCTACCAAGATGTATAAGTGACCTTTAGAAGACTTGCATAGAGGTCTTACCACATCCAATCCCCATGCATCAAATGGCCATAAAGCAAACTGTATGATGTAATGGTTCTGGTAGTTAGTGTTTATAATTGGCATGGATTGACAAGCTTGACACCTTTTTGAATACTCCATACAGTCTTTGACCATAGTGATCCAATAGTACCCCCATTCTTTTTACGCAAAAGTGAAATTTTGGGCCATATTGATGAGCACCACATACCCTAAAATGTGTTTCCTCCATTGCATGAGCTACTTCGTCTTCTTCAAGACAACGAAGGAAAAGACCTTCAAAGGAACATCTGGACAATGTGTCATTAAAATAAATGAAACAAGGTACCCCCCTAAATATCTCGGTCTTCTGGCTTTGGTCTTCAGAAAGCTTTCCATGTTCTAAATAATCAATTATAAGTCACCTCTAATCATTCCCTTTGACAGTAAAAACAAATATTACATTATTCTCTTTAAATTTATCTTCAAGGACTTGTGGTAACACCAATTGTTGGCATACTAAAACGTTGATTGTTTCATCATCAACTAATGACAATGTTGTGGCTAAATTTGCCAAAGCATCAGCCATACAATTTTCCTTCCTAGGAAGGAGTTCTAGAATGACACTATCGAATTTTGTTAACAAGTGGGAAACATAATGGTGGTATGGTATCAGATCATCCTTCTTGACCTCATAATCCTTAATGAGTTGGTTGATCACCAATTTAGAATCTCCATATATTTTGAGATCCATAATCATCATCTCCTTTGCCATTTGAAGACCAATGATCAATGCCTGGTACTCAGTAACATTATTTGAGCACTTTTCAGTAAGTGCAAATGCGTATATGGGAATTTGCCTTTGTGAAGAGACAAACACTATGTTTCCCCCCGCTCTATCAAACCATGTTGCTCCATCGAAAAACATCATCCATAGAGCAAGAATGTCAATCAAAAAGACTTCTTCATTAGGAAAATCTTTTGAAATTTTCCAATCGGTTGGAATCAGATAGTCAGCTATGAAATTTGTCAAGACTTGTCTTTTTACTATTTTTTGAGGCATATAAATAATTTCAAATTCATTGAACAAAATTAACCACTTCACCAAGTGTCCAGAAAGGACTGGTTTTAATATTACATACTTGAGAGGGTTAGCTCTTGCAATGAGATGTATCGTATGTGCCAGAAAATAGTGCCTTAATTTCTTAGAGGAAAAAACTAATGCGAGACACGTTTTCTCAATTGGAGGGTACTTCAGTTATGTTGGCATGATCCTATGGCTGAAGTAATATAAGACATTCTCTTTGTGCTTTTCATTATTTTGTGCAAGAAGGGTGCCAAGAGATTCTTCTTGCACGACAATGTAAAGTATAAGAGGTTTTCTATATACAGGTGCCCCAACATCAGAGGATTGAGAAGGAATTTCTTAAAACTATCACAAGCAGTTTTACAAGCTTGATCCCACTCGAATGAGGTATCATTCTTCATGAGTTGGTTGAAAGGTTAACAATGGTCGACCAAGTTTGAGATAAACTGACGAATGATAGTAAGTTGGCCTTGCAGGCTTCGAAGCTCGCATAAGTTCTTGGGTGGTGTCATCTTCTATATAGCATCGACTTTGGAAGGATCGATCTCAATACTGTGATGATGAACCACATATCCAAGAAACTTTCCAGAAGTGACACCAAATGCAAACTTGAGAGGATTTATCTTAAATTGATATTTTCTGAGACGATTGAATACTGTATAAAGATCTTGTAAGTGACCCACTCTTTTCTTTGTCTTAACCACAAGGTCATTGACATAACACTTAACAATCTTGTGAAGCATGTCATCGAAGATCCTTTGCATAACGCGTTAGTATGTTGCCCCCGCATTCTTAAGTCCAAAAGGCGTAACTTTGTAACAATAAATGCCTTTTGGGGTGTGCAATGTAGTTAGCTCTTTGTCTTTCAGAGTCATCCTAATCTGGTTATACCTAGAATAACAATCTATGAAAGAGAGAGCTTCATGCCCAGTCGTTGCATCCACAATGAGCTTCAAGATAGGAAGAGGAAAATCATTATTTTGACATGCCTTGTTTAGGTCATAAAAATCTACACAGATTCTTATCTGCCCATTCTTTTTTTATTGGAATAATACTCGAAATCTATAATAGATATTTGACCTCCTGGATAAATCTCACGTCAATCAATTTGTTAAGTATTTTTTCTATCTTTGGGACAAGTTCTGGACGGAAGAAACTTTGAGATTGTTTAATTGGACATGTCTAATGTTTGATAGCAATATTATGAACTGCGATTTTAGGGTTAAGACCTAGCATTTCCTTATATGTCCAAGTAAATACATCCTTATATTCTAACAGTAACTTAAAGTAGTCATTTTTTTCTGAGGCACTTAAAAATGAACTAACAAAAATTGGCTTGGGCTGGTCAATCATCCCCAAATTGAATTCCTTAAGCTGATCAACAGTAGCTTGCCCCCCATCTTTAAGTGTTGAGGGAGCTTTATTGACCTCATCGTCTAATGGATCATAATCTGATTGTTCTTCAATAATAATGTGATAAGAAGTGGCATAAAAATTCTTCGTCCTTCCCTCCCTCCATGTTAACTCAAGCTGGGCGGGTGAACACAATAGTTCATCTTTTTACTTTTAATGTAACATCAGTAGTAACCTCCACCTCTGTTTTACGTTTCATTCGTGAGTGAATCAAAACTCTGAACTTCACTATCCTTCACCATGTTGGTGTCAGTTCTCTCTAGTTTTTTTTCCTCATTTCTTGTTACCGATACCTCTTTGTAGCTTTAATTCTAGAAAAGACAGACTTTCGAGGTTGAGGTTGTGAAGATCTTCTTCCTTGGGTAAGATAATTTATTCTCTTGAAGATAGAAGTACATGGTGAATTATTGACATGGGAACCTGAGATATTCAATATTTGACTTGACGAGCCCAACCTGTCAAATACAGATACTTGAGTGTGTGAAGCCTCTATACGATCAAAAACTAACTTGTGAGAAACAGAACATTGGTCTTCGCTGTCACCAACCTTTTCAATGCCAATGTACAAAGTGTTCAACTTTTTAATCTTCTTTGTGATTTAGATTCAGATGTATTTAGTCGATGCGAAACCAAAACCATTCTTGAGTGGTATGATCCTATACCCTTGTTCCCTCAATTTCTTTTGTGTCTCATTGAGGCTGTGCATTTTCTCACCAGTAAGTTCAAGACTAAGCTTTTCAAGGCTTGTGGGATTTGTAAAATCATACCCAGACTTAGCCAAAAGTTTGTATGCCTTTGGATCAAACCCTTTATCAATTATTTGTCTTGGAAGGAATTCATGTTCAACTAGAGCTTTTGAAGGTCAGGTAAATCCTTTTAACGGAGGTTTAGTAGGAGTAGACTTTTCAATCTTTATGAGGGAGAGAGTTAATTCTTCTTTCAGGTTTTGCAGGTCTTCTTTTTCTTTTGTGTGAGATGTCTTTAACTTAACTTCTTTAGTTTCAAGTATCTCCACGATAGGTAATTACCCTTCTCGTCATTGAGATTTTGGAACATACTTGAAAATAGGTGTAGTACGATGTATTTTGATCAAGACCTCCCACTTTTGAGTTACCTTTGTACTGCCTGTCACTAAGACATCCAGAGGGATAGATGATGCTTCTTTTGCTTTTGTAAATTCAACCCCTCGTATAGATGGAAGGTTTACTGTAGAGATGCCTAAAGATGTGTCCAGCTCGATGTAAAATTTTGCATCTGCAAAATGAGTTTCTACTTTATTAAATGGCTTGTTATTTGCCACCACTGTCTGTACACCATTCTTGTAAAACTTGAAACACTGATGAAGAGTTGATGGAACAACACCGTTATCATGAACCCAGGGTCCTTCTAACAACAAATTGTAGGACGTCTTTAAATCAATTATGTGAAATAAAGTTTTGGCTTGTAACCCTCCAATTGTTAGGTCTACGCGAATTATGCTAATAGCTCACTGCCCACCTTGATTAAAACCTTGAATAATGAGGCAACTACGAGCTAAGTCATCAATTGTAATGCCAAGACTTTTATTATAAATTTTGGTATGAGATTCACTATGGAGACACTATCAATAAGAATGCGATTGACCTTTTGTTCCCTTATGTATCTTGAGACAAAAAAAGGACAGTTGTGTGGCTCTAATCCCAGTTAAAGCTCTTCGTCAATAAAAGTAATTGTTGCACAACATGAGCCAGATTTAGTTCCAACTACTTCTTCGTCCTTGGATTCTTTGATGGTGGTCGTGTGTTTCTCAAGCTCTTTTATACTTTGGACTTCACTTTGACTCTTACCACTTTCAACTTCCAAATTGATCTTCACAGTTGACACCATTTAAGTTGTCACAACTTCATCATCGAGGTATCCTTTTGGAAAAAAATCACACAAAGTAATGGATTATCAAAATCTTTTACCCAACATTGTGTGTTCTGTCAACGCCGTCTTATTGACACTTTTTCCATTTTGGACATCTTTCTTAGGGATATATCAAGACTTCTTTTTCTTTTGCCCCCTATCGAAGTGGTCGGTCGGAGGAACATGAGCTTGTTGCTTTCGTCATCTCCTTGTCACCAAGATCCATCCTTCATCATAGTGTTGGAGAAGTTTCTTCTCATTTATTGGATTATCAAGAATTGTAGAGACCGTGCCCAATTTTGGCCGATTTTCAATTTTTTTCATCATTTATTGCTTTAAATGCATTTTAAATGATATTTAATATGTTTTGAATGCAGGGAACATGTTTGGAGAGTTGTATTACGATTTTGGAAAGTTTTAAAAAAATTTGAAAAAGTTTGACTTTTTGGTCAATGGGAGCCCCGGGATGAAGTTTAATGAGTTCGAAAATTTTGAAAAAATTTTAAAAAATTTTATTTTTGGTTATGGACCAAATGAAATGTTTAGAGTGTTAAGGAAGTGATTTCAAGACCAACAAAATTTTTGAAATCGAAAACGGAGGTCGGAAGGGTACGTTAAGTGGCTCGGGGGCAAATTGGTCATTTTGCACCCCTAGGAGAAAGATAAATATCCTAAGGTCTGGGATATTTCATATTTATAGTTTTCCTTCTCTCTCTAACTCTCCCACTTCATCTCTCTTCATTCTCTCTAGATTTTGAACTAGTTAGGGTGTGATTTGAAAGTTCCCGAATAAGGGAAGTGTGTAGGGGACACAATGAGCTTCGGTTTGAACTAAACAAAGTCTCCAATTCGTGAAGGTGAAAGGGCTGGGATTTTTGAAAGTTAGCTCCAAGCTTAAGATTCGAGGTAAAGGTGTGAAGTCTTACTTTGATTCTATATGTCTTTTACATAGTGACATAAAAGATAGTTTGAAATTTCTTGAGTTTAGAGTTTTGTGTATATATATATATATATATGTGTGTGTGTGTGTGTGTGTGTGTGTGTGTGTGTGTGTGTGATTTATGCATATGTATATGTTCAACATGTTAGTTAGGGCTTATATACGTTGCACACGTGATCTATGACTATAAATGCATTTTTGTTAAAGTTGTGCTCATTTGGTGAAAACATGAAAATCTAAATTTTATATAAAATTGTGCATGAAAGATATGATTTTTCTTGAAAAATGCATAAGCATAATAATTTTCATGTGATGAGTGAATTGGCATTGCGACAAGCTTGATTTGAGGAAGAAAATGCATTGATTTGATAAAATGCATTTCATCGTGTGGGATATGTGCATTTATGTAATGATATGCACTATGTGATGAGTTTTGGGGTAGGAATGTAAGAATTAAGATAAGGGCATAGATCCCTAGGGTGAAAGACCCAAAACTTGGCCAAGCGAGTGTCGCATCCGTCAGGTTAGTAACTCAAAAAGCGTAAGCAGAGTTTGGTTTCTGAAAGCCCCTTACTATTGATTTGATAAGAGCGACCCTTTGAATTGATTTTTGAATTATGTGGCATGAGTTTACATTGAATTGTGACTTGTTCAATTTGCTATATATATATAGATACAATGAAATGTGAAGCATCACGCATGATTCATAAAACGTGATTGTTTATGGGTAAAAAGCATGGATAATTGTCATATAGATTATAATGATTTCATATGCATTCATGCATAGATCTTGAGTTAGAGTAGAAATGGGTGGATCATTCCTACTGAGTCGCCGTGGTGCTCATCCACTATTATTCAACTTTTTTTAGATAAAGCACTGATAGAGGATGAGGCATGATTGCTTTGATGGACCTTTCGAATGATTTTTGACCTTTTGATATGTAGATAGATGTCCATGCTGACTTATGGCATGTGGACTAGATTGAAAGTATTGTAATTACGTTTGATTTATGTTGATGTAGATTAGTTTCAAATGTAATGACCTTATATGGATCGTGTATGCCCTTTTGGACTTGAATGCATGGATGTTGGATTTTAAGTCTATTGTGTACCAATACTTAGATATGATGCTTGGAGATGTGAGTTCATATTTAGCTTATAATTATAATGATTTTAAGCATTCCTTGATGCGTTTTTATCTATGAAGAATGCATGACAATATTAGGTTGAGAATTAGTTAAGTGTGTGGACATTATGTCACCTGATAAGTAGCTAAAAGAAATAGCCGATAGAGACTTCAATGCATCAAAGCCTATATGTCAATGTATCTCATGATCGATGCATCGAAACCTTAGGATCAATGCATCAAAAAACCTGCAAGGTCTTGGGAAACCAAAAGTCCCAAGAGTGGTTTTTGGATGATACTTCATCGATTCATGATTGATGCATCAAAATGAGCCCTTTGATCCATTGAAATAAGCATTTCGATCCATTGAAATGCATGTCAGGCAAAAATGTTGAAATGCCTTAGGATGGATATGGGGTGCTATGTCTTAACTCCAATAGGACTTGTTGAGTCTGCAATGCACAGTCGTAATGATGTGCACACGATTTAAGCTTCTGCACTGAGATTGATGAGTAGATAAGTGATTGGTGGTTTGGAGTGTGAATGATTAGCCCCAGTCACCCTCAATTTTTGGAGAACGAGAATCGAGGCATGGCAACATGGTATCAGAGTGTGGTACCATAATGAGATCGATGAGATAATAATCCAATCACCCTTGGTTTCCAAAGAACGAAAATCAGGGTGTGACAAGAATACAACCTTGAGAAAGATATATCTGAGCAAGTTCAAACAAGCCAAATTGAACAGTTGTGGAGTAGACACTAGAGTTTTAAAATAGTTGCTGATAAGCATAGGTCCGCTCAAACTATTAAGATGAGAAGATGGCAACAGTATGATTTAAAGTTGCTACCTCGTCCATGTCTAATATGATCTTTCCTTGCTTTGCCAAATTCATCGTTATTTCCTTGAAAATGAAACATTTTTTAGTCGGATGGCCAACAATACAATGATATTTATAGTATTTTGGGTCATCAACACGTCCCATTTCTTGAGGGCACTTATATTATAGGAGTTCAATAGCTTTACTTTCAAGCAAGCATTCCAATATGCCAGGAACATTAGAGTATGGGAATTTGTATTCTTCATCTCCAATTCTTTGAGCGTCAGACGTTGCTTTTGCTTCTCTTGAGTTGTTGTGGGTCATTGTCTTCTTTTTTTTATTCTTTGATAGCGATCTTTATCAAGACGGCAGAGACAATCATGGATTCTTTAACAACATTCTTTAACGATTTCACAACCTTCTTTTCATCCTTTTTGTCTTTGTGCAACTCCAAAATTGAATGATCTTTACCGTCACAAGATTTAATGCTAATTTTCATATCATGGGAACGTGTAACCAATTATTTGAAGGTACGAGGCTTTATGTCTTGAAGGATATAAAGGAACTCCTAATGCATACCTCGCATGCACATTTTGACAACAGAGAGTTCTGTCAACTGGTCCTTGCAATCCAAGTTAAGTGCTCACCACCTATTGATATAATCTATCACAGACTCGTCTTTCCAATACCTTGTGTTAGTTAACTCTATTATACTAATAGTCTGACAGGTGCTGTAGAACCTATTTAGAAATTCTCGTTCCATTTATTCCCAACTATCAATTGATTCAGACTTTAAATCAGTATATCACTCAAAGGCATTCCCTTTAAGGGAACGAATAAACTATTTAACCAATAAGTCCCCCTCAGTCCCAATATTGTTGCAGGTCTCGACAAAATGAGCGATGTGTTGTTTTGGGTTGCCCTTTCCATCAAGCTGTTGGATCTTTGGAGGTTGGTGCCCTATAGGCATCCTTGTATTATTAATTCTCTTCGTGTAGGGCTTTGAGTACATAAGAGTGCTTTGAGGGGCACCGCCATACTGTGCTCGAATTGTATTTGTTATCATATCCTGTAATTATTGGACAGATAGCGAAACAACTGGCGATGCATGGTTAGTTTCGTCAGCCACATATTCTGATGTAGATGTGTGATGACGATCTTTTGATTGGGCACCTTGAAGTGTTGAATTTGAAGTATTCACATAAAGTTGTGTTAACTCGTCAAGATTTTGGATTTTAAGTTTACTCATTAGCGTAGCAATCTGCAAGTCTTTCTCTTCAATAATTTTTGTGAGGTTTTCAATTGTGCACGCCATCATTGCCAGTTGGTCTTCCATCAAGGTTATTCTAGTCCTCATAACTGCGACGATATTCAAATAGGAAAGACCTTGAGAGCCAACATTCTTTAAAGTGACCTATTGGTCTGAAATCTCAAGTAACAACTCTAAAAGTGAACCAATCTCAGAGACGAAGTGGGGTAAAATGTAGTGACGCCGACTTTTCTAAAACAACGTCAGAGTTCTTTGCCCCTTGAGGATCAATGGTGTTAACATATTGAGTTTTTACATCCATTGATTTAGAAGGATTGGTTTTCACCGAATATTGCTAATTCTTAAGCGAAGCAATTGCTTTAGTCTTGCTACGTGTTATAGGACCTACTGAAGTGCTACTAGCACTTGATGGCTTCCTAGTGTTCTTGCCACTGCTTGCAATAGCTTTGATGTTGGTCAATGCAGCAACGGTGTCTTTTGAGGTTTTCTTGTTTGTAGTCTAAATCTTGGGAGGAGCCATAAATTCTAATGAATAGAGTTTTGGATGTATGATGTAGGAGACAGAAGTTTTGGATATATGATGTAGGAAACAGATATGAGCAGTAGAGATAGTCCCACTAGGCGTGCTAGAAATTTGTACTCACAAATTTCGAGTTTGGAAATAAGATCAAAACACATGGACAAATAAATCAACTTTATTAATTTCAAAAAATATGGGCTACAAATCTCTGTAGATCATTATAAAAGAAATAAAAATTCCTCTGATTCAATCTCCTTGGTGATCTGGATTCAAGGGCTGCTGGAACTTAATCTTGAATTGGATTAAAACTTAGGTGAAGAACGACAAGTGGATGATGTGGTTGTTGTTCTCTCCTTTAGGGTTTTAGATGCTTTGGAGTTTTGAATTTTGAGTGAAGAATCCTGCAAAGCTTCAACATTCTTTAAGAGTCTTCTTGTTGTTTCCTTTTCTTCACACTCTACCTTTATTTATAGATTTCTTGGAGGAGCAAACTAGTAATTTCTTTTACTCTTGATAATTATCTTTGATGATAATTATCCGATTAATATATAGAGTACTGATCTATTGCTTACCTGTGAATAATAAATTTTCTACACACCAAGCATAGTAACCGTTCGATATGATCTAAGTGTAAAAATGGTAACTTGCAAAAATCATTACAATCATACCCAATGGTTACCATACACATGTATTTCTAGTGAGTTTGAACTTTTTGGATATCTTGAATTGGCCCATAACCCATTTATTTGTAATGAATCTGGACTTTGAATTGTTTGACTCATTGAGCCATATTTCAAAGTAGACCAAATTAAAAGTAAGCCCAAATTATATTTTGGTTTCAACTTGCAACTTTTTAATGTTTGGACTTACCATATAAAATCTTGAGTCAAATCTATGATAATAAATCCTTCAATGACCAAGCCCAAGACAAATGTTACAAATAGGGTTGTAAATGAATCTAGTGTTATGAACAACTTGGATTTGACTTGTTAAAAGTTTAATTTGTGTTCGTTTATTAAGTGAACAAGCATAATTTAAATAAAATTTTCAAACTCAAGCTGAGTTTTAACACAGAACTCTCGTTAGAACAATAAAACCTATATAGGTTCTTTTACTTAAGCCATTATATAGTATACATATATAATTATAGAGACCAAGGTCTCAGCCCATATATTTATACCAATTATGATAAGACAAAAGCCCACTAAGTACTCCACATTAAAGCCCATGTATTTGACCCAAAAGAATTTAAAAAAGACAAGCCCCAAAGTATTCCATTTATTACATTTTAAAAAGCCCATACAGCAAGCCTAACAAGCTAACCCTAGTCCAGACAAGAGACGCTACTCTCGTTGACATCCCTCCCCGTCTCTTCTATCTGATCTCAGATTGTCTGCATGGCTCCTCTCACTCGGCATTATCTCTTTCACATAATTTTCTCTCCCTACCTACTATATAAATACATGTGTTTGTATGCATTATATATATGTGTGTGTGCGCGCGCGCGCGTGTGTGGAAATTGTTAAGCATGCTCTCTCCATGAATTGCCCGATGATGGAAAATCTCAACATTTAAATGGTTTCTATTCATCAGTAGCCTTTGCCGCCGCCACCTCCTCCACCACCGCCACCACTACCACCACCACCTCCGGGGATGTCAGTGTAATTTACCCTTTATTTATTTATTTATTTATTTTCATGGTGGTGTGTAGAGGCTTTTGATGAATGCCATTAGCTTCAAAAGCTGTGAGATCTGAGGGCTCTCTCATCAGCCATTTCAATTTTAGCGTCTTTGCATATATCTAGACAAGCCCAAAAATGGAACTACCCTTGCGCAAAATCTACATAGAATAATGTTCTCTTATCTCTGCAATTATATATATAATATATTGTTTTATTATCGGAGTAGCTTATGTGCTATTATTGATATGTAGTGGATGATGATATATGCACTGGGCTCTGAGCAGTTTGTTTTCTGCTGTTATTGATGGAAATGCAGCCTAGAAAGCTATATCTGACCCTTCATTTTAAAACTATTATCAGTGTTTTCAAAGTTTCTGCATGTGGATTTGTGGTGAAGTGTTGATTATGCAACTTTCAAATGTTTGAATTGTGGGTTATGGCACCATGTTTAGCAAAATATTATGGCACCATGTTTAGCAAAAATATTATATAAGGCAAAGTACATCCTGTAGAATGCATTTTATATATGATGCTTTTGATTTTTGTTAAATCATGTAACGGTGGACGGAAGACTGGGGTGTTTTTTTTCAGACATTTATGCATTTGAAATGAATTGCTGTTAGGAATTTTAGGTTTTCTTTGATTTTTGACATTTAGAATTTTTACTTGTCCTTAAAACTTAGCACCGGGCTTGAATTTATCTAATGGTGATGAGACCTAAAGTTTTCTTTAGTGGTGTCCAGCATTTTATTTATTTTCACTTTCTTATTCTCAACATTTACAATTCTTCTCAATTCAACAAAGCCTTCACTGTTGCTTCTGTTCAGGGAATTCTCAATTTTTACATGTCATTTCAATCTTCTATGTTGTCTGAGTCAGCTTGCCACGACTTGGCACATATTAGTTATGCAATTTCAAGCAATTAGACGATTTAGGACTTTGCCAGAGTCATTTTTTGTCAGTGCTGACCGTTGGGAACGGATCTCTTTGTGACTGTTCATTTTTGTATATAAGGCTACGCTGTTTTTTCCCTGTTGTTGAATTTGAATATATATATGTATGTATATTACATTTTGTTATTTTGTGTGCATTCCTTTATTTGAAGATAAATTATGTCATAACGATCCCTATTTATCAATATTTATAATATAATTGAAAAAGATTTAAGTCTTTGGTAATGCATGATGATGGACAACACATTGTGTGAAGTAGATGCTTTGATTATTATAAGCCTTTTCCATTATTATCGATATGTCATATTCTGGCCATTGTATCCAGAAGATCTTTAATGAAAATCATAAGACTTTAATATTGATGTTAGTAATGAGATGAACTTACCATAATGATTAGTATTTCTGCAATATATTCAGGTAAAATCCTGATTATTTGGCTGTGATTTGTGCCTGCTTTATTCAGGCAGATTGTCGATGATGCTTACATGACGTCGTTTCCAATAACTGCATCCATATAATCTATAATATCCAAGTTACATGTTGTGCAATGTTTTTAAGTATTGATGTTTATTATACCATTATTTGCCTCATAGAAATTGTGTAGTATCTAGCGGTGGATGTACTTCATAATCACTTTTGTATGTGTGTGTTTTAGGGTTACTTTTTTGCCTAGTAATTATTCTGTCTTTGAATATTTTGTTCTGTTTGCCTTGCTTGTTTGCACATTCTTGCACATTCCTCGATTTTGCAATTGAATATTCTCGCTTAATTTTCATGCTCCAATTAGTTCAATATTTAGTACTACATACATGTTTATTTGGCATTTCACCCTGTATGAAAGTGCACTCAATGCATTTCCATAAAGCTAGTTTCGCTTTCCACTGTCCTCTTCATGGATAAACTGTTAATGCCCAATCCATGAGCTTATTTACATGAACTTAATCTCCCTATTCTCCATAGTTGAAAAGTATAGCACATGCCATCTCTAGGTTGCCCAATGATGGAAAATCTTATAATATTGAATGGTTTCTTGGTTTTCATTCATCACTAACCTTGCCACACTACCATCACCTTCTCCTCCCCCTTTTATGCTATACACATACATATGGGTAAATTACACTGACCTCCCCTTTAATTTATATATTTATTAGTATTTATTTATGGTGGTGGGCAAGGTTTTTGATGAATGCCATTAGATTTAAACCATTGATGATTTGAAGCTATGAGATCTGAGGGCTTTAAGATAATTTCATTTCTAATGTGATCCGTAACATCTAGACCTAAAGCCCAAATGGGGGCTACTTTTATGCTATCTGGAAAAAAAGGAATCAATTAGTATAGATGGATCCTGTAGTTGTTGAGCCTGTGCTGATGCCTCATACGGTACAACTGGCCTGAGTGACCGAAACCCATTGTCTTCCTGTGAATATTTTCAGGCTTTTCTGATTTTTAACATTTGCCAAGTTTTTATTTTTTTATTTTAAGCTTGTGGGTAATAAATTCATGTACCATTGAACTTCACTGGTAGTGTGGATGGAGCTCGTGCAATTGAACTGGTCTAACCTACTGGTACTTTTAAGGACTCAATCTCTAAGCTATATTGAAATAATATAAGACCTGTATATGGATAAAAAAAATTTCAATTCCACAATATTGTATTAGACTATTAGTTATTTTATATGAATAGTTGAAGACTCTATCTATTGATTTGTCTGTGCAGATGCCTTTATCTATCTGTGAAATTTGAATCATAGCCAATTGTCGAATTGCATCTTTGTTCCAACCACCATGTAAGCACCATATAGAGGATAGGCCGGTTTGCTTAAAGAAAACGTGCTTGTGCATGTGTTTACGTGTTTGATTGTGTGAGGATGATTCATGCTATTGAACCGGTCTAACCTACTGGAAATTTTAAGGACTCAAATATTTCTCACTTTGTATATATTTCATATAAATGAACTCATGTGTTTGTATGCATTATATACATATGTGCGTGTGTGGAAATTGTTAAGCATGCTCTCTCCATCAGTTGCCCAATGATGGAAAATCTCAACATTTAATGGTTTCTATCCATCAGTAGCCTTTACAACCACCACCTCCTCCTTCACCACCACCACCACCTCCAGCGATGTTAGTGTAATTTACCCTTTATTTATTTATTTTCATGGTGACACTTAAAGGCTTTTTGATGAATGCCATTAGCTTCAAAGGATGTGAGATCTGAGGGCTCTATTATCAACCATTTCAATTTTAGAGTGTTTGCATATATCTAGACAAGCCCAAAAATGGAACTATCCTTGTGCAAAATCTACATAGAATAATGTTCTCTTATCTCTGCAATTATATATTTATATATTGTTTTATTATTGGAGTAGTTTATGTGCTATTATTAATATGTAGTGAATGATGATATATGCACTGGGCTCTGAGCAGTTTGTTTTCTGCCATTATTGATGGAAATGCAGCCTAGAAAGCTATATCTGACCCTTTATTTTAAAACACTATCATCAGTGTTTTGCAAAGTTTCTGCATGTGGATTTGTGGTGAAATGTTGATTTTGCAACCTTCAAATGTTTGAATTGTGGGTTATGGCACCATGTTTAGCAAAAATATTGTAGAAGGCAAATTTACATCTTGTAGAATGCATTTTATTTATGATGCTTATGATATTTGTTAAATCATGTAACAGTGGACTGAAGACCGAGGTGTTTTTCTGCAGACATTTATGCATTTGAAATGAATTGCTGTTAGGAATTTTAGGTTTTCTTTGATTTTTGTCATTTAGAAGTTTTACTTGTCTTTAAAACTTAGCATCAAGTTTGTTTTTAGATAAACTAGAATGGTATCCAGAATATTTGAATTTATCCAACGGTGATGAGATCTAAAGTTTGCTTTAGGGGTGTTCAGCATTTTATATATTTTCATTTTCTTATTCTCAACATTTACAATTCTTCTCAATTCAACAAAGCCTTCATCTTGACTGCTTTGGTCTGCTTCATGAATGCTGCTCCAGTCATTTCTGTGCAGGGAATTCTCAATTTTTACATATCATTTCAATATTTTATGTTGTCTGTGTCAATTAGACGAATTTGGACTTCGCCGTAGTTGTTTTTATATCAGTGCTGGGAAATGATCTCTATGTGACTCTGTTCATTTTTGTGTTGTCGAATTTGAATATATATATATTGCTATTTTGTGCGCATTCCTTCATTTGAAGATAAATTATTTCATAATGATCTTAATTTCTTGATTTCTATGATATGGTTGAAAAAGATTTGTCTTTGGTGTTGCTCGATGAAGAACACATTGTGTGAAGTCGATGCTTTGTTTTTTATTAGAATTTTTTCTGGGTAATAATCATATTCTCACCATCATACCCATAAGGTCATTAATGAAAACCACAAGACTTCAATATTGATGAATAATGGTGGTAATGAGATGAACTTACCATAAGGATTAGTATTGCTGCAACATATTCAGGTAAATGATAGTATCTAATTATATGACTGTGATTTGTGTTTTATTCTGGCATATTGTGGTGATGCATACATGAGTTGGTTTCCAATAACTGCATCCATATAATCTCTAATATCTTTAAGTATAGATGTTTATTTAGATCAATTTTTGCCTCGTAGAAATTGTGTAGTATCTAATGGTGGATAAACTTAATAATTGCTTTTGTAATCATGTTTATCAGTAAGTTACACTGACCTCCCCTTCATTTTATATATTTTTTATTATTTATTTATGGTGGCGAGCAAGGCTTTTGATGAATGCTATTAGATTTAAACCATTTGTTTTAAGCAAGTGTGTTATCATAACTCATTTGTCATAAGCAATTCACATGAATGATTATTGATTTGTATTCACTTGTTAAAATTTTGAGTGGAAAAAGTAGGGGAAAAAGTTGAGTGGGAGTTTAAATGGGGCAGGGCGGGGTGGGGAAGTTAAATGGAGTGGGAGGGCGGTTTTGCTATCCAACCCACCTCCCGACAACCCCATTGCCATCCCTATCTTCTGACAAACTCGGTAACGACTCAGTTTTTGTAATTGACTCATTTGCGTGATTTTGTTCTTTTAAACAATGCTCTAATGTGATGAAAGAAACGGTTCTGTTTTGGTAATTGACTCATTTGCTTCTTGATCTTCTTTTAATTCTAAATACAAATCTTGTAATGAAGGGAGTACTTGTTTTTTGCTGTCATTACAAGATTTGTATTTAGAAGAACAAGAAGCAAAGGAATTGATTATTGCGAATGGGTCGTTTCTTTCATTACAATTAGATTGGTAACTAACTTGGACAACATAAGGAGAAGTTTTTGAATTTTGGGTTTATTTTGGTCATTAAAAAGGTTTGGTGGTTGTGTATTTGGGTAAATAAACTAGTCATCTTTAGATTGGTAACCACCTTGAGTGGGCGATTTTTTTTCTTTTTTCAGGCCAAGTCTATTTGTCTTGTATTATGTTTCGGGCTTAGCCTAACCTCCTTTATTCATGAGAAACACTAAAAAAACTCACCCAAGGGACACTATTTTGTCAGAATGTAAAGGCAAATATGTGAAAACGTTCTTTGCATTTTGGCTATTGTGCTCTTTTTTATTCATTATGAGTTCTTGTTTTGTGTCGAAATTGGTCTATTTTTATTTTTATTTTTTTAAAGTGATATTGGTCTGATAATTGCTTTGCAATTTATGATTGAAAAGTTTAGTAATCTTTGATGGGCCCTATGATGGAAAACTCAAATTGTGGAGCGGTTTCTTTGATTTTCATTACGAGCCTCTCTATCGTCATCAGATCCATCATCATCATCATTATCATTATCATGTTTATTATTATTGTGATGATGATGATGATGTTTTTTATTATTATTATTATGATGGTGATGATGATGATGTCTGGGAGAGGCTTTTAATGAAGGTCATAAGACTACTGTCAATGAATTGTAATAGCTATGAGATCTGAGGGCTTATCTCGAGGTTTTTATTTTTTATTCCTCTTTCTGGTTTTGGAGGTTTGGTGGGTGTGGCACAAGGGCATTAATTTAATGGTCATGGGTTTTAATTTAACATTTTTGTAGGTTATCACTTCAAAGCCACTATCTATAGTTTGTCTGATACAAAAGGAAGAAAAGCATCGTTTACGTTGTTTTATGGAAATCCATGTTCCTTGCAAACCTTTAAGCACCACTGTCATCTCATTATCATCGTGATTTACTTGTATAATCTGTTTTGTTGATTTATGAAGATTATGCAATTAGCTATTTTTAAAAAAAAAAATAGATAGCTTTGAATTGCAATAGATCCTGTGCTTGCTGTCTGGGTTGAAGAAAAATTGAGGAAATGATAATATGGGAATTGGCTATGAGCTGTTTAATTTTGCTTTATTGATTTAAAAGCTGTTTCTGATTTATTGTACAGACCTAGGAATTGTTTAGATGCAAATGGCACCTTATCTGATAAATGTCATCATATATTTTTTGACCAAAGTTTGTCTGATTATTAAGATTATTTGTTTTTTCTGCATTTGGGATTATTGTCATCATGTTATTTGTTTTGAATATTGATGTTGGAGTACAAATATTTGCCAGTATTCCTTGCTTAAGCCTGATTAGCTGTGCAAGAATCATTTCAATATTCACATTTAGCCCTATGTTGGGAAAATATTTATGGAGCGGTTGTCTATTGCTAATGTAGGTCATCATTACCAGCACCATGACCTCACCTAACCTTAATGTTTCCTTTCTGTCATTCTTTATACTACAGGGCTCTCATTGAACACTATAGGCAAAATCAAATACAAACCAAAATCAACCACTTTGTACAGACTACAGAGACAGTTCAATGTGGGGAAAGGAGCACGTACTTAATTAAGTGTTTATGGGTTTTTTGGTGGAAATTCACTCATAGACCCAACTCAAGTGCTGCATTTGTGGGCTTCTTGGTCTGACAGTGTATATGGAAGTTGTTTTTAGGTTTCAGCTACAATTTTTTCCTTTATTTTGTGCAGCGATTCTACTGTTGCTGGTACATCGCAGCTCATGGAACCCATTTGATGAAATACATGTAAGCCTAGTCCTTATGCATATCATTTGAAGCCTAATCTTCTAATTATTCCTTTTCTTTACAGTTAAAATTCTAGTTCTTTGCGTATGTATGGTTTGTGAGTTTCTTACATTCTCAAGAGTTCCTTGCACTTAGTAAGTTTTTTTTTTTTTTTTTACATTTTATAATGCAAAATTCAATTCCTGATTGGGATATTTTAAAACATCTTATCCTATTTCTTATTTATTTTTTCAACTTTGTTGATCTAGTATTTATAATTTAAACATGAAAATCTCTGCTGCATATAGATAAATGCAGAAGAAAAAAGGTTAAATTTTCAGTGAATTATATATAGAAAATTGAGTCCCATCTTTGGTGCACTGTATATTTAAAAGAAACCATCAATCAATTGTTTGTCCAAGATACCAAACATCAATGTCATGTTTATTGTACTGTACTAGAAGGAAGAAAGATTCTCCAAGGCCCCGTGTTTTCTTGTGCTTATATCTCTTCTCATGTTGAAGAATGAATGTATTAGTATTTGGATTTAGTCAATTATAAGCTACACAGAACAAGATCTGAATAATTGAGCTAGTTGTTGATTGTAACTTGATTACTATCCTAACTTCTACTCATCATCTCTATAGCCTTCAAACTGCTAACTGCTTACTTGCTAACCTTTATAATGTAACTCATAACAGAGATTTGGATTATATTTGTCATTTTGATTAGGACTTTCCCTTTCCATTTTGTTAATTAGGTTTGTGTTGTGTCTCCATGGTAATTAGAAAGACTCTCCTGTGGCAAGGTCTTACACATAGGGCCAGATCCTTTGCTTTCTTTATCTCGCTTGCCCTTAGTCTGTCTAGCGCCTTTCGGTTGGGGCCCGCCCCAGATACCTCTTGCTTTCAGCCCAATTGATAAATCTCTCTCACACGCACATTCATTTTCTTGCTGTATACGGTAATAAATGTTTTGAAGGACAAAGTGAAGCATTTGTTAAACCTGCTTTTGTATATATTAATAGAGCAGATTATTTATCACCTGTTCCTTTCTTTTTTTTTTTTTTTTTTTTAAATTCTTTTCTGCATACTTTCTTGAACAAGTCTACCTGCATCTGCACAAAAACTTGTTCTATTACCAGGTAAACCCTTTTGAGAAATTGATGGAATGCATATACGATGAATATTTTGATAATCAGTACACTCGTCAATTTGTACTTGCTTATGAGACTGCTTCATGTGGGTATGAAAGTGAATTGTTTTTGTGGTCTGAGTGTCTCAATCAGTTCATTCAAATTCAAAATACATATATTTTGAATTTGATGTGTGTTAACCTTTATATTGTCACCTGCGTTTGATGTTTAATACCTATTGCTACATATTGTTAACCAAAAAGAAAAAATGCAATGTATAATTAGAATTGCATTTGATATATATTGAACACTTTGACTTTCAAAATAAGATTTTATTTCGTTTAGATTTGTTTGATATCTTACTGATAAGATTTGATGATGTTTTTCCAGTTACAGGATTATTTCACCAAGGAACGTTTACCAAAACAAATTGGTTAGTTGGACTTCTAGTATTCTTTGATATCTTATGGGTGTTTGGGTGCTTTTTGTTTTGTTTTCGAGTATTAGTTCTTTAATATATTTCCTCTTTATTAACGGTTGAATCTGCCGCAGAGGAAAATAGAAGAGACAACCTAGGCCAAGTTGTCAGGAAGAGATGCACCTTTGTTTTAGTTTGCCTACAAATGGGAAGTTTGAAGGGTCTTTTCATGTTTAATAATAATTTTCATTGGTAAAGACAAATTAACTAAGTGTCCCTATGTTGACGCTGTTTTTAGAATGCTTGATCACTAAATGTTCAACTCCCCCAATCTGCTCTACCTCTTCTACAAAATTTGTGGATTTAACATCTCATTTGGTAAATTAAGAAGCATAAATGATGTTAACAAGCGTAATTCATTTGCAAGCTTTCATGTAGATATCATGGACACAAGTAGATGAAGGTGATTCATTCTTCTTGTGGATTCAGCATTTCAATAGACATAGATTGTCTATGTGCTTTTAGAATGCGAAGAAAAGGCATCAGGATGTTCAAATTTTTGAAGCCGTGTAACATAATAAGCATTCATATTATACATGGGGTAAATTATCCTCAAATGTTAAGAATCCCCTTCTGATAAACAATTGCACATATCATGAAAATCTACATCAAATCAACGATTTAAAATTTAAGTTTTTGTAAAATGGCAAGAACCCATATATTTTAATAAATCACGTGCATGCGTGATGAATTTATTGTGTTAGTAGCTGAAATAGCTCATATGAACCCTTCAAGGCAATTATATTTTATTAAATCACGACCTGGTTTTGATGCCATCCTAGATGATTGTAAGACATGTAGAAAGGTGGGGCAGTCAAGTATCATAAGATGGATTAATAAATAAAAAAATCTATGTAAATATGAAATTTTCATTGTTTACCATGCACTATTAATTTTCTTAATATAGATTACTTTTTAATTTTTGTATATTATTTTTTAAAATCAATTACAATGACACCCCTGTAGTTTGACCTAAAATCACATGGAAATAAATTTTTGTTATAGGTTTTTGTATATACCCATATGGTATTTGCTTTGTCTTAACAAACACCCCAAACCGTGTCTAACACTATGAAAAAAGACTTGGGTGTTAATGGTGAGAGGAGAATTGGTTTGGAGGAAAGATGCTAGTGTGTATACTGTTGTCGTGGGTGTTAATGCGCATGGTGAGATGGGTCATGGTTTGGATCAATGGTGGGCAAGTTTTGCATGGTGATGGTGATGATGAGAATGGTGTTTGTTGGTCAATGTTAGGGTATATTGTTAAATATCACTTGGGGTCTATATGATAGCTACAACGAAAATTTGTTTCCGTGTGATATTAGGTCAAACTTGAGGGGCTGCTATTGTAATTAACTCTATTTTTTATATAAATTTTAAGTCAAGTAACTGAACCAAAATTTTATTTTAGTGATATATTTTATTCTGATTAATATAATTGTTGTTTCAAATGTAGTTGCTTTAATGTTGAACTCTAAAAGTTCATTTGGTTTGTCCAGATACTTGGTTTTCTTTTGTGCATTTTAAGCCTCAATTGGGTAGTTTGCTCCACTTTACTTATTGGCTTCTTCATTATACCTGTCGCGTGTATGAGATTCAAATTTACCAGAAGCCTTTTTCCAATTGTTTTGTGGAGAATTTGGTCTGAGAGAAACCGAATTTGTCATGGTGGGAGTAGAAGACCTGCTCGAGTTAGCTCACCTAGTCATTTGGGACTGCCTGCGTTTAAGTGGGTTGCAACTTCAAGATGCAGTGTTTATTATTTTAGAAGACCTGCTCATGATGCAGTGTTTATTATTTTATTTCTTGTTTATTTTCATGCTTTTGTTTTGCTTGTACTGGAAATGGGTATTCTCATTTCTATTGTTTTAGAGGGTATGCTCTCTATTCCTATATACTTTTTCTTTTTATAAAATTTACCCCATTCAGGGGGGAAAAAAGAAGTTCTTTTCATTTAAGACCCTTGTGCCTTAATATCAATGTATAGAGAAGCTTACAGCTTTGATAGTTTCAGTGTGATGCACAATCTCGAACTTTTGTCGCTATTTTAGTATGTGAACAAGAAAATGGTGATGACATGTAAGCCATAAATTCTATGATTTTTTTTCTTTTTGAAGCACAATTTGATTATGGCTTCATGCAGTCTGTTTTTTTCTTGCAAGGTACTTTATGGTTTAAACATGAATTCTTTATTGTGACTTATATATCAACTTTATTTAATATTGAATTGGTATCCAAAACTTGTCTTAGATGGAGTGAACAGGAACACTAAGCAAACAATGAAATTTTTTCAGTTAATCTTGTTTTGAAAAAACCAAGTTTGTTTGTGCATTCTATCGAACACTTGTTGTGCAACTTGAAAATGCAAAAGAAAATTCAATTAAGTGTGCAATTAATTTAATTAATACCATCACTTAATCAATCAACATATTTGGAGCATTTATTCCCACTGCTACATAACAAACAATCTCATGGCATTCATATGCAAAGTATTTGAAAATTAAACCTCGCAAAATAAAATAGTTAAGGGTTAGAGAATGCAAATTCAAGAACACGACGATATACATGATTTGACCCTACCACGAGTAGCCTACATCCATGCTCCAAGAAAACTTCTTGACAATTCCACTATAGGGCTTCTCTTGTGGGTAGAAAGTATTCCTTTTACATGCTCTTGCATGTGGGTGAAGAGCCAACCTAACTTTGCTCACTCTTGTGGGTGGATAGCCAATCTAATCACTCTCTTTCAGGTGGAGAGTAAACTTTTACATTGTATTTTCAAGCTTTCCTTGCTCAGATCACCTTTGGTCTTTCAATTTGAAGTTTGGAGTATAACAATATATATCTCTCAAAGATAGATGTACAATTAAAACTTACATACCTTGAATTAAAATGAAGTATTCGTTTCACCAATAATGATATTCAAGTTTTGTTTAATGGTGGTTTCTACCAACTATTGATGATCAAGTGTATGCATAATAGTAGTCCATTAGAATTAAGTGTTCAAGAAGCTTGTATTTATAGCCCCTCAAAAATATAGTCGTTGCTTTTAGGTGAGTATTTAATGCGCATAAGGGTAGATGAAACGGCTAGTTACAGTTTAAAATAAAAGGACATTGTTGACGACAATAGTGATACTGTTGATAACATAATATGTCGTCAATCAAAGTGAAAAACATACCTTTTGTTTTCCTGACACAATCTTTGTAAAAGTCAATCTTGTTGACAACATAATGGATCTTGTTAACAACATGATGACCTTGTTGACAATATGATGATGAGCCTACTATTTTGTCAACAATATATGTTACTTTGCCAAAAACATGGAAGACCTTGTCCACAACATGAATTGGGATCTCAAGTCCAACCTAAAGAAATATGATTAAGCTTTCAAAGAGTATTCAATTTCTTGAGAAATGAGTAAGCTTGTCATAGAAAACTTGGACATAGGTTATATAAGATAATTTTCTTTAAGTCAAAACCTAGGTCAATGTGTCTGGAGACTATGAATGAGAATTCATTTAAATGTTGGTTTCTAGAGTCGACTAACAACTCAAAGTCAACTATGACCTTATGAAATCAAGGTCCTTAAATTCACAACTTCACTAAAAGTGAATATTGAATATTTAAAGATACTTTCAATTGGAGATCATCTCAATATTGCCTAAGACTTTTTATGATCTAAATATATAGGTTCAAAGCCTTATTGATATAATTCTTAGAGACCATTTCAAATGATATAACTGAAATACATGGTCATAGTATTATAACTTAGTAGTTGAGTTCTTCCAAAACTTATGAAAGTTGAACTAACTCAACCTTAGTAAAGGCATCATGATGTTATAAATGACGTTCATGGCATATTCCTTATGGTCTAAGGATTTATGAATAATATGCATATTCCTATAGTTCACTAAGTCAAGAGTTGAGCTTTCAAATGAACTTACTTCAAAAATAATTTTACATTAACTACTAGTACTCAACCAAGACTAGCCTACCTCAAGTCTTTTGAACTTAAAATCTTTAACCTCTTGGATTCCATCATCATGTGGCTTAGATCTACTTCAACTTTGCCATTGATTTTTTATTTTTGATTTTTGATTTTTGATCTTTGATTTTTGAGTTTCATGATCATGTGACTTTATGAATTTTCTTGTAAATTCATTTGAAGTCCAAAGTCTTTAAGATATTTGAGATAATTTGATTGTAATACCCTGCTCCAACACATGATATAATATTGTCCGCTTTGGGCCTGAGCCCGCACTGTTTTGCTCTTGGGTTTTACCCCAAAAGGTCTCATACCATTTGAAAAGAATATACTATATATAAGGATATCCCCTTTTCCACACCCAGGTGATGTGGGATTGAGCACCATGTACCATGTTCAGTGTGGTAGCTCAGTCCAGTGTCTGTCTTCGCACCCGCTCACTCACACCCGTCCACAAGGGTTACTACAATCCACCCCCCTGCGAGACCCGACGAGGATAGGTGTGAGTAGGCAGGTGCGAAGACAGACACTGACTGAGCTACACACTGACAAAGTACAGGGTGCTCAATCCCACATCGCCTGGGTGTAGAAAAGGGGATGTGCTTATATGTAGTATGTTCTCTTTAAATGGTGTGAGGTCTTTTGGGATAAAATTCAAGAGCAAAATCGTGCGGACTCAGGCCCAAAGCAGACAATATCATACCATATGTTGGAGCAGGGTATTACATTGATACCTTGTAAAATACATACTATTGTGTCTTTGAGTGTGTCTCATCACGGTCAAATTGGTCAATAAGTTAAATTCCTTGATCAAGTCAAAGTTTACAAATGCGGTCTTACAATGGACACATGGCAAATCAGGTCCTACAATGGGCATGTGGCAAAATCTCAAGATTCAAGCTTTTAATGGAAAGCTTGATAAATCAAATTCAAATTTAAATTTATTTCAAAATAAAGAGTATTGGGATTATATTTGTCCTTCAAGTCAATTTGATTGTATTAAACATATTAATAATAAAATATTATTTAACTCGGGTCTAAGTAATCAATTACAAATTCCTTCAAGTCATTGGATCTCCTTATTAAATTTATCACACAATCAATGAACACATGAATCTTTTTTTTCATTATTTATTCTTTTATTCATCATGGTTATGCAATGTCTAGGTTTATTAGGCTTTCTAAATGACCCATGTAGCAAGCTTTTAGCCAATGACTCCCAAACCAAATGGTTTTAGAGCACTAGGTGTCAAGACACCCCATCGGATCTAATAACTCAAACCAAATAAGCCACAAATTAAAGACTAAGCAATGAAAGAATATGTTCTAACCCCTCACTTTTCACAAGAACACTCAATGCTTACTAAGGCAAGAGGCTCAGTTACTTCATAAAAAGGCTCGAATTGATTTTTTTTTCTTTCTCATCTTTTTCTTTATATATTTTTTTTCCCAAACAAATGAATTATGCTTAAAATTTTTATTCTCAAGGGACACCAACTGATATCAAATATGTATAACTGATAGCTCATAACCAAGTACATACCTTATAAGACTCTGCTAATGTACTTGTGACTTAAGAACCTATATAAAGTATTAAACTCTTGATTAATGTTAAAACATTCTAACTAAAAACAAAAACAAAAAAAAGAAACAATAAATAAAAAGATCTATAAAAAGAAAACTAACTATAAAAAGAAAACGACCAAAAATTCCTAAAACTCAAAAAAAGAAAAAATTCCCAACAAAAAACATGTCACCATTTCACCTTTCACCAATTAAGCACATAAAAGACATTGCTTTACCCTCAAACTTGAATTGTACATTGTCTTCAATGTATATTAAAGATAAACATATATGAGAGTTAGAACGATATTATCATATTCATGAATAGTAGCGAGAAACACTACAAGAAAATCAGTCTTATTGCAAAAATTTTAGGACAGGCCCGCATGACTTGTTGTAAAAAGTACCTTTTAGGACTGGCCGGCAAGGCCCATTGTAAAAACATATGTTTCTAAGACGGGCTTTTACCAACCGCAATAAAAAATAATTTTTAAGAGGGCCTCGAAGCGTCTTGTATAATCAAATTATTTAAGGCACTCTGAATTCGATATAATTAAACAACTACTTTAAAAGGCATCCACGCACCGCCTTGAATGACCATTTTTTGACACAAAATTTCCGCGGCTATCAAAAAATTTCAAGCGCAATATGAAAATTTTAGTCCAATTTTCTCACTTTCTCCCTCTTTCTTTTTTGATCGAACCCTAACCCTTTCTTAGTTCCAGCCACTCTCTTTTTTTCTCCTTCCTCTCTAGTTTGAAGCCCACCAGCCCTAACTATAGGGCTTCCCTCTCACTTGATTCCCCCAACCAATCTCTAATTTCTCTAATTTTATCCCATTGGTACTAGTTGGTAATAGTTACTTCTCACTCCTACCTAAGGACTTCCCTCTCACTTGATTCCCCCAACCAATCTCTAATTTCTCTAATTTTATCCCATTGGTACTAGTTGGTAATCATTACTTCTCACTCCTACCTAAGGGCTTCCCTCTTACAATGACAAGCAACGACCGTCTGACAACCTCCAGCTACGACCTTTAGGAGTTCGCTACCCACCGTTGTGCCTTCGACGAAGCCAACACTAGTCTCCAAACCAAGTCTGGTCAGGTACACCCTCTCTCTCTATCTCTAAGTCTAGGGTTCATTGATTTCAACTCACAATATCCTAACAATCGTTTCTTGGGTTCATCAATTTTTTTCTATATATATATATATATATATACACACAATAGTGTTCAACTGCTCCCTGGTGAGTAGGGAGTAGTTTACACACTTTTAATTATAACCTTAGGATTTAATCTTAAAGCTATTAATTAAAATAAGATTTTTCACTCTTATATTAGGAAACTTACCAAAATTTTATTTCTATTAAACACTAATAATGCAAAATGACATAAATAGACATTACTTCAAAGAAAAAAAAACTGTTATGGAAACCCAATGACCTTATCAAAGTCCTAATTGCATACTCCTTATATTAATTGAAAGAAGAAGCCCTTTTTCTAATCTTTAACTTGTAAGTTCCTCTGTTACTCGTTAATTATTTTTTTTCTTTCGTAAATTAATTATCGTCATTCACCTATAGTGCAACTTGAATCATCTTCACTTGTACCACGAAATAGCACTAACAAAATCTGCTTGATCAAAATGACAGGCTCTGTACATGACAATAAATAAGGTTCTAACATGTCAAACTGGTGAAATTTTATACTATAAAAGAATAATAAAAAAAATTAAAAGAAAAAATTTATTGAACAATTATTCGATCCACTATTTAATATGGTTCATAGTATATATTGGATTTTAAAAAGAAAACATGGACAACGATGAGAATATTGAGGTGAATGATACAAGTGATTAGAAGAGATAGAATTACTCATCAAAATATGAGAGAATAATTAGGAGTGAAACTATTAGTGATAAGATAATAATAATTAAAAAAAAAGCTTCTGCTGTGTGTGCATTATGTATAGATACTCGGGTAAGAGGAGGGAGACTAATTTGCATAGAAGGTAGCATGTAAAGATGGAAATTGAGGTTAACATTGAATGAAATCGTTAGAAATAATTTTAAAAATTAAATATTACAAGAGATATGACTTGTAATAGAAAATAATGAAAAAAAAAGAATTCATAAATTAAGGCAAGAATGATAACGACGACAATAATGATTTCATTTGCAATTAATATTCAAGCTGTTGGATTAGCTCTCTTTTTCAATGATGATGATGAGTAGCACTAAAATTATATGTACTATGAAATTCTATTACCAGGTTGGGCAGCATTACGAGCAAGTGATTGCAAGAGATGTGAGTGAAGCCCAATTACAATGTGCTATGCCACATCCTCGATTTCGATACTTGCACACACCATTATGCATGACTGAAGATGAATTAGTAACCATGATTGGGGGTGAGAACTCACTTGATTTCTAAAATCTCACCAGTTTGACATGTTAAAAAATAATTGAAAGTGACAAAGGAACTTACAGGTTAAAAATTGGGAAAATGTTTCTTCTTTCGATTAATACAGGGAGTATGCAATTAGTACTTTGATAATGTCGTTGGGTTTTCATAACAATTTTTTTTTCTTTTAAGTAATGTCTATTATTGTCATTTTACATTATTAGTGTTTAATAGAAATAAAATTTTAGTAAGTTTCCTAATATAAGAGTGAAAAAATTTATTTTAATTAGTAGCCTTAGGATTAAATCCTAAGGCTATAATTGAAAGTGTGTAGACTACTCCCTACTCACCAGGGAGTAGTTGAACACTATTTTATATATATATATATATATATATATATATATATATATATATATATATATACTATTTGTTGATTTTATTTATTTTAGGTGAAAAGGGGGTCTACAGGATTTGATTCTAAACAACAACTAACCTCCTTTTTCTTTTCTTTTTTTACTATAAGGTTGATCTACTGAATAACAAGTTTTGGTTTGATGGGGCTTTCAATTATAAGGAAGAGGACGACTTGGATGTTGCTTTGAAAAGGTCAGTACCTATATTATGCATATGTAATTCTAAAATATTGCTTTAAATCTTAACGATAGGAGTCAGGTCCTTGTGAATGTGTTGTCCTACTGTGTTATATAGTATTTTTCCTATGTGTGAGAATATCAAGCCATGTATAATCAAAATTTTATAATTGTGGTCTCTTTCTTAAATTGAATCGTGGAGTTGTACTTTCTTCTTTGGTTCTAAGAATGTTCTATTTTTGCTTTGTGAAATTGGATCTATATATATTATGATTGAAATTCATATGGCAATTTGATCAAGATTTAGTTTGTCCACATGGGTTGCTCCTTTTTTGTAAATATGGATGCTTTTAAGGTTCAGATTTTATAAATTGAATTGGTTGTTTTGGCCACACAAACTTATAATTTAATGGTATTGAAGTATAGAAGGCATTGTTGTTATTATCAATACCTTCTATGTTTTTTGTTCTCATATTAATACTCATTGTTAATACTCTAATTTTACACAATACCTTCCATATTTTCTGTTCTCATACTAATTGTAATACCCCGCTCCAACACATGGTATGATATTGTCCGCTTTGGGCCTGAGCCCGCACGGTTTTGCTCTTGGGTTTTTACCCCAAAAGGCCTCATACCATTTGAAGAGAACATACTACATATAAGCACATCCCCTTTTCCACACCCAGGCGATGTGGGATTGAGCACCCTGTACCCTGTCAGTGTGGTAGCTCAGCCCAGTGTCTGTCTTTGCACCCGCCCACTCACACCCGTCCACAAGGGTTACTACAATTCACCCCCCTACGAGGCCCGACGCCCTCGTCGGCACACTTATTGTAGTAACCCTTGTGGACGGGTGTGAGTGGGCGGGTGCATAGACAGACACTGGGCTGAGCTACCACACTGACAGGGTACAGGGTGCTCAATCCCACATCGCCTGGGTGTGGAAAAGGGGATGTGCTTATATGTAGTATGTTCTCTTCAAATGGTATGAGGCCTTTTGGGGTAAACCCAATAGCAAAACCGTGCGGGCTATGGCCCAAAGCGGACAATATCATACCATGTGTTGGAGCGGGGTATTACAGTTGGTATCAGAGCCTGAACCCAGCGGGAAGTGTGCCGACGAGGACGTCGGGCCTCGTAGGGGGGTGGATTGTAGTAACCCTTGTGGACGGGTGTGAGTGGGCGGGTGCATAGACAGACACTGGGCTGAGCTACCACACTGACAGGGTACAGGGTGCTCAATCCCACATCGCCTGGGTGTGGAAAAGGGGATGTGCTTATATGTAGTATGTTCTCTTCAAATGGTATGAGGCCTTTTGGGGTAAACCCAATAGCAAAACCGTGCGGGCTATGGCCCAAAGCGGACAATATCATACCATGTGTTGGAGCGGGGTATTACACTAATACTCACTGCTAATACTCCAATTTTACACACTTCAAATATCCAATTCCAACATGTTTCTTGGTTTCTGTTATGGCTTCCTCTCGTCATTTTCAGGAAGGTAAAAAAACACCAAGTGCATATTATAGTTCTAGACTTGTTTTTAGTTGATCACTTTGGAAGAGAAAGATATGTGAAGCTTTATCTGGTTTACTGTGCATATTATGTCTCCATAGTCTCTTTTCGAACATGTATAGGTTTTGATTACTATACAAACTCTATTTTAAACTCTGACCCACTTTGACTCTTTATGTTTTGATTACTAAATCACTGTTTGTGAACATCCCTGCCCACCTTCACTCATAAAGGTTCATGTTCAATAGCAATTGAAAATCTCATCCTATCCACTTCTAATCAATAAAGCCAAACTGATTATGATCTATCAAAAGAGAAAAAGCTAGAAAAAGTATTAAATAAATTAATGAATGAAAGACATAAAATGAGAAGAATTTTCAGTTTGATTTGTAAGGCATGTGATTATAAAAGGGTGGCTGCAGAGTGGAGACTTTCCAGTTGTATTGAGTTTGTTTGAATGGCTTGACTACAGTGTTGCAGTGTTCTACTTGATGACGGGTTGGCTATTGTGGTTCTCTGTTTTGTGTTGCCTTAGTTTCCTTTGTTTTGAGACTAAGTCTATGTTGGTTTTCCTTTTGGTGTAATTTTTTATGTATGGCCTTGGCCTAGACTCTTCTTGATAATTTGAAGTGCTCTTATTTATTTTGTTTTCAAAAAATTTGGAAGCTCTGATTGGGACTGATAATAGTTTTTCATTTTTTTAAAGAATAAATTAGAAGTTATATGGTAGGCTAAACTTCATAATAGGTAATTTCTAAAATCCATATACTAAAGACCTTATTTTGTAAATAGAAATCAAAATGTATACTAAAAGGTAATTTACATTTGTACAAAACTTCAAACATAAATATTTATCTTCAAGTTACTATCACACACTATACTCCATCCCTCACCTGATTGATTTCCAGACCCAAGAAAGTAGTGTATCCATAATGGTCACTTGCTCTGAAGCAAGACACTTCAGTTACAGACATCTATTTTTATTTAAATTTTTTGACACAATTTAAAATAAATAATTATTTATATGGCCATACTTAAATTCAACTTTTCTTTTTCTTTTTCTGATCTTGAAAGATTGAATTGATTGCATTCATCATAACATAATGTGTCTGGGTGGTCTTTAGTTAACTGGTTATGTATGTGACTTCCTCTAGCTATTCAAATACTCCTAAATGCTCTCCCTAACTTCCTCAAGAATGCTTCAAATGGTTATGTAGTCTCTTTAGAAAGGTCTATACTACTTGCTTAATCCCAAATTTGAAATGTTATCCTCTGAGAACATCATTAATTCACTCTTTTGTTTAATAAATGTTTGAAACTAAGTGTGAGGTTCCTCTTAGGTATCTCAACAACCTCTTTGCAACCCCTATGTGAATCTTTGTCGGACTTGACATGTATCTTGATAACAAGCTTGTGGCAAACAATATGTTGGGCCGAGTGTTTGTGAGGTACAACAAACTTCCATTAATCAAACTTCAGTAAACATGAGAGTTCACATTTTCTTCCCCATCATCCATGCAAAGCTTCTGATTTTTAATCATAGGAATCTTCACCGCATTGCAATCCTTCATATTGTATTTTTGAAGGAGGTCTAGCCCATGCCCCCACATATGCATATGCAAAATTCATCAATATATATCCGATATGGTAATCAAACTTAAATCAAAGAAAATTTGGAAAGATTGTGACCTTAGAATAAGATGTTTTTGTCAATATATATATATATACACACACACACACACACACACACACACTTTTGTTATTTGGATATCACTAAGAGTAGTGTTAGTATTCTGCATGTAAAGGACTTAATATTTTTTGGAGTGAACATATATATGAAAAAGTGCACATGCTAGATGATTGAAATCTCTCTTTATCAATGAAGTTGAAGATTCATTACTAAAAAGTATATATGGCTCTTAATTAAGTAGTTGTTCTGAAATGACCACTCATTAATTGTATGGAATATTACTAGGTTATTTGATCCCACAAGGTTTAATAGAAGAAAAGGAGGTCTTATATGAGGAAATAACTTGTAAAGAAAAATAAGTTTAGAGTTGTTTCATAAGATAAAGAGGGTTGAAATCTTATGTATAATGCTTGTAATATTTCTTGTAGACTAAAGGTTCACTTGGAGAATTCATTCAGTTCTACACACTTGCCAATGTGTACATCAGCACAAACTTCAAAGTTGACGCCGGACAGAATAGTGATTATTCTGTAAGCTAATGGCAACAGAAAATAAACAGAAAAAATGCATGAGAATTGCCCGAAAAACTCAGAGAAAAGTCTCTGATATTCAATATTATTATTCAAAATCAAAAGTACCTTAGAAATATCAACCCACAAGCCGGGCTATATAACTGAAACTGGTCAACATTACCAAAAATAGCAAAATCTTAATAATCGTGCCAAAATAAAATACGAAATAAAAGAAGAAAGTTGCCAGAAATCTGGCCCAAGTCAAGCCCAGAATATCTTCCTCATCAACAAAATAAATATTACTAAAAAAGGAAAGAAATAACTAAAATTAGGGATTTGGAGGGGAAAACAATAGATTTTGGCCTCGAAAAAATACACACCTAGCATAGTTGGTGCCCACGAAGTGCGCGCCGAACCAAGCTTTTCGAATTGTAGTCATAAAGGCGATTCTGACACCTGTAGCCAAAGTTATGGCCAAAATACTGAAGCGCATCCAAAATTACCCTAATTAGTGACAAGGTCACGGTTTTCTGTCATCTTTGTACTGATCTGTCAACTCAAGATATTTCAGTGCCATCAACGTGTTGTCTGACAGCTCAACATCATCTGACTCAGATGCTCCTGCATCAAAAGTGTACCAAAAGCACAAGGATCATTGCCTATGTTGTTCAATCACATAAATGAAGGGGACTGAACCTCAGTCTTACTTGTATCAAATTGACATATTCAGAATCCCAAAACTCATAAACCAGGCAAAACATTCAAAAAAAATTGGAAACAAGAAATATAAGCATAAAAAAAAATAATTTTACAGAAAAATAAAAGTTAAAAAAAAACCTCTCATTTTCCTCTTGAAAATCAAGCTCAGCATAGCAACAATAGATTGATAGTATCAAGCTAGCTAGCTAGAAATTTTGAGAGTAAACTAATTATTAAGTATTTTCTTCAAGTGAAAATTGAAGAAAGAGAGAGAGAGAGAGAGAGAAGACAAAAGAAGCCTTGGGGGTTTTGCTTCATGAGATGAAACTAATTACCTGCATATTGTTGTATCTGTTGAACGTCTTGTAGCAAATAGGACATGAGAACTGGGTAGGACCAATGAGAATCTGAGACATAGTTTGGAGTATATTGGGCACATATATACATACAACACATTCACTCTGTCTCACCTTATGAATGCATGGAAATAATTGGAATAGTTTGGCTTTATTAAGTTATCAATAGAATTATAGGAAAATGAACTTCCCCATGGATAATTGTTTTAGTGGTTAATCTCTATCCAGGTGATTTTGCATCATGATTTTTCATGACCCAGGGTATGAGTTTCAGTCTATTTAGAATGCTTTTTAAAGCCTCTTGATTTACTGTGATCCATACCAAAAGTTTAGTTGATAAATGCTAAAGAATTATAGTTGATATACTGTGATCCATATACATGTGCGAGATTAGTTGTATTTTACTTTGTAGGTTTAGAATTTTCTTGTTCCTTTTTTGTTTTTTGGTAAAAACTCAATAGTTCAGAATTTTCTGTTTGGTTAAAACTTAAAATTAAACTTTTTAATTTTCTATTTGTTACAATTACTTTATTTTTATTCAGAAATTTTCTATCATCACTATTTTTTTATTATTAATTTTTTGTCTTTATTTATTGATCTTTTGTGCCCCCTCTCCTGTTGTACTTGCTTCATTGACCCTCTCTCCTTAACTTCCAAGATAATGAACCAGTGCAGCAGTAGCAGTGTCGATGTTGTGTTACACTACGATGACCTTGTAACTGAGATTTTGCTTTGATTGCCTCTAAACTCCGTCTTCAAGTTCAGTGTTTTGCTTGAGTTCATTTATAGCTAGAATGTCTTTTAGATGTTCACTATACCTAGAAATATTTATTAATGGTTGTAATTTTGAAGCATTGCTAAATCCATTTGAATGTGTTAGCTTTGAAGGGATGCAAATTGGATATTGTTATTGTATGGAAGCAAATACTTTTGGGTTGAGATGAAAGTAATATATTATGTTTTTGGGTTGACTTTCATTTGAATGTGTTAGTTTCGGATGCAAATTGTTGTATAGCAGCACATGTTTTTGGATTGGGAGATGAAAGTCATTAGAAAAAGGAATATTTGAAAAAAAAAACCTTCTAAGGTAGACCGAAGCCGCCTTTAATATTATGAAGTTTATCTTTTAAGGTAGACCAAAGCCGCCTTTAATATTATGAGGTTTAACTTTTAAGGTGGGCAAGAACCCTCCTAAAATTCTAACACCTTTTAAGGCAAACAGTAACCGCCCTTAATAATTGAGGTTTTAAGGCAGTAGTTAGCTGCCCTAAATAATTACATCTTCTATGACATACAACATCTGCCTTCAATAATGAAACTTTTAAGGCACTAAATAACCGCCTTGAAAAATTATTTTAAAGGCATTTCTAAAATTATAAAAGGCAGTTTCGAACCGCCTTGAAAAAGTCTTCACACGCCTTTAAAAAAACTTAGCAATCATAATGCCTTAATAGAGGACAGGCAATGGAGTGCCTTAAAAAGTCATATAAGGCAGTTTTGGCCCATCTTAAAAGACTAATTTTCTTGTAGTGAAAAGATAGCAAACCACAAGCTAGAAGGTAAAGATAACAGTTCCCCAAACTTGGATGCACCAACCTATCAAAACACTCCACTATCCAAGCCAAGTGAAATGCATGGAAAAATAATAAGGAAAATAAATAATAATAAAAAATGATCACATTCATCTAATATGAATGGGAGAAAATAAATAATTTTTTGTTTTGGGAATGAGGGCGCAGCTGCGCCTTTTGGGTAGAATGTGCATGGGAGAGGGTCTCCAAGGGCGCAAATGCACCCCAAAAGGCTGAGGTGTGCCTTTAGGAAGCTCGTTGGGTGCAGATGCGCCTTTCTAGCTCAAAAAATCGGTGCTAATACGCCTTTACTATCTAATGAGGGCATAGGTGTGCCCCAAATGGTGCTACTGCACCTTCATGGCAATGTATTCAGGTTTTTAGGGCCTCTAATGGCGCACATGCGCCCCAAATGGCACTTGATGAGGCAAAAATTCCCACAATATGGTTCAATGAGCTTTCATGCAAAATAGAGATGTGATTACACCGATGGAATAACGGTCGGGTACCCTCTGACGATCAACTAAGTATTTATGATCGTGTATAAATAGAAAAGTCATTCAATATTTAATATTTAATATTGCGTACCTTTGGATGTGTTCCGACTCTCCTTTTTATAAGAGAATGTTTGGTAGTAGTATTCTAGTAGAAAATCCCTTCAGCTACCTTCTCCAATTCAATTAGGAGAGATATTAGGAGATAAGGTCTCCTTATCTTATTGTAATTTAAGTCAACCCTTTGATTCCTTCACCAGTTAGACTTCCTTGCCAACTAAACTTTAATAGAATTTAAGTTTCATACTAGTTTGCTTGTCAATTGGAGTCACCTACTAAAATTACTCCATCAGTTGTCTCCTAATCCCAAGTGTGTATCACACATGGTTGGAATCTTGGGCTTGTAACACATCATCTTGGGAACTCAATAAAAAACATGCAAGTATCACACTACTCCAGGTTCATGGTAACATCGTTCTCACCCCCCTCTATGCTTTTATTGGGTATATATTGAGGACAATATACATTTTAAGTTTAAGGGTAAGGCGATGCATTTTTATGTGCTTTATTGCAATGGGGAAAATTTTTTATGAATTCTTTCTTGTTTTTAGGATTTTTTTGGTTATATTATTTTTGTAGTTTTTTTTCTTTTGTTTTGTTTTTAGTTAGGATGTTTTAGCATTAATCAAGGGTTTAATACTTTATGTAGGTTCTTGACTTGCAATTCTTGGGTTTAAATTTTTAGAACCTGTGGTTTGAATTAAGTGGTTTTAATCATGCATAGACACACTAGCATAATCTTGTGGGGTATAAACTTTGGCTCTGAGTTAGTGGGTTACATATGCTTGATAGTAATTAGTATCCCTTGAGAATGAATACTGATGATGTGTTTTACTTGACTTCAAAAGAAAAAAAAGAAAATTTTATTTGATGAATAGCAAATCAATTTGATCATTTTCATGAAATAACAGGGCCTCTTGCCTCAGTAAACATTGAGTGTCCGTGCCAAAAGTGAGGGGTGGGAGAGATGAAGCATTGGTTGTCTTGGTTTGTAGCCTGACTGATTTGAGTTATTAGGTTCTTTGGGGTGTCTTGACACCTGGTGCCCTAAAGCCATCTGATTTGGGAGTCACTGACTAAAAACTTGCTACATAGATCTTCTAAAGAGCTTAATGGATCAAGACATTGCACAACTAATAACTCAATGAAAAAAAAAAGAAGGAAAAAGAAAAAGTCATTATTCATGTTTTCTAAGTGTGAGTTCAATAAGGAGAGCTAGTGCGTTGAAGGGGTATGTGACTTAGTATATTCAGAACTGGGTTATGCCACATGAGATGACTGTTAGTTCACTTTTCACGAGAGAGCTAGAGTTTGTTGTTTTGAGATGTGTTGATGTAAATTATGTATGGGGACCATTGCTTTGAATTATAGAATTTAAAAGTTTGAAATTATTCTTGAATGAAAGTCTTGTAATTATATATTGTAGTTTCCTTCTTGATTAATGTTTTAAACTGGAATTTTAAATGTTTGTGGGTAACATTTATGGAAACCCTCATGAGACTATAACTCGTTCACTAGGGGGAACCTATGGGTTCAAAGGTTTGTTGCATATGCTAAATGCAATTGTTTCTCACATGAAAGAGGAGTTGGGTAGTTTAGTTAGTGTTTACTTAATTTCCTTTGTTTTAGTTTTATTTTGTTCTATTGCTAAGGGACTAGTAATATGTCAGTTTTGGGGGTGTGATAAGCGTTGAATGTTACGCATTATAGCCTCTTAATTTGCATATTTTATTCTCTTAGTAATATATTATTTGTGATTTTACTCTGTTTTATTATTTTCTGTATTTTCAAGTCCTTAATGGTAATTTCAATTAAATCATAATTTTTTGAGTTTTTAAAGATGACATTCAAGAGGTTTATAAGAAGCCAACATCAAGTGGACCAAGTCTAGCGAATATTTCAACTCAAAACACCCAAGAAAGAGGTCCAAAAGAATTAAAACTGCTGAAGGAGATTATGGGCCGAAGCCCAATTCTATGCCTGAACCAAGATAATAAATACAAAGTTATAGATGTTGATTGATAATATTTCCATTCAATACATTTATAATTGTATTTGTTGAGTTTTTATCTCTTGAAAACAGACGTTGTGCAGACATGCTTTGTCCTCTCTTGTCTTTCTCTTTCTCTCTCTCTTTGTCTTTGTGTTGGGTTTTAAGATCAATGGTATTTTTATTATTTTGCAGGAGCTTTAATTTCTATAATTATTAAAATATAAACATAGGATAAACCCAGTGCACCGGGGGATATAAAACAAACATATGTTTTTGAAGACCAACCACTCTTTGTTCATATTCGTGCACAGGGCATGCTCGTATGGACATTTAGTGAAGCCATTCTTCTGAAAGTAGTCATCGATCTTTGTGTTCCATGCCCTTGCCATTGCAGCGTTTTGGGAGGGTTTGATGTACGCAGTCTTTCCTGTATATGTGGAGAGACTGTTAGGAATTGTAACTCATATTCCTAATATAATTAGATTTCTATATAGAGTTGTATGTTAATATGTAATTATTGGAGGACAAGTTGTCTTAGGCTTTAAGGAATTGTAATCCTTTTGTAACAAGGAATGAATTTGGAGACTCTATATATAGAGGTAAGGTTAAAAGGAAAAAGGTAGAGAGAGAGAAAATATGTAAGGGATTGGTAAGTGTTGTGAAGAGATGAAAAAGTATATGTAATTCCGGAGAGAAGATGTCAAGAGAAAGAATGTGTGCAGTAGACATGCTTTTCGCATGTTGTATATTCTCTTCTCAATTATAGTGAAATCTTTATCTCTATGGACGCAGTCCGAGAGTTGGGTGAACTATGTAAAATGTTGTGTTGTGCATGGATGTGTTTGATTGTTATCTCCATATATGCTTATGTGATTGTTGATGTAATGATGATGCTTCCGCTGTGTGGATAAGAGTGATTTAACTCTCAACAATAGTTGACCATTAGGTGGGTTGGAGGGAGTTAATAATCCCCCAACAACTGGTATCAGAGCCAATGGTGTGTCAGAGCCTATAGTTGAACCTGAAGATCAGAGCCGAAGATTGGTGGTGTGTCAGAGTAGAAGATTGATCATGAAGAGTTATGGAGATATAATCAGAGCTAATGATGATATGAGGATGATGATAGTTTGTAGCCCATGAGGAACAAGTCTTGGGACAAGCCAAAGGATGCTCCTTTTTCAAGATAGGACAAGATGGTGGTATGAAGAAGGGAAGTTTGCTCTTTGCCCTAAAAGAGTTAGATGGTGTGCAAGGGATTTTTTTTAATTGTTTTTAACCCTAAAATAAGCAATAATGGGGATGTGATGAAGTTTGGTTCGAGGTAGAGGAATCTTTAGTCGAGGAGGAGCTATGGAGGAGCGCATTGATAGAATTTGAGCCAAGGTGGAGATTGTTAGGAATTGTGGCTCATATTCCTAATATAATTACATTTCTATGTAGAGTTGTATTTTAATAAGTAATTCTTAGAGGACAAGTTGTCTTGGGCTATAAGGAAATAAATAGAGGTAGTGTTAAAGGGAAAATGTGAGAGAGAGAGAAAAGATGTAAGAAATTGGTGAGTGTTGTCACGAGAGGAGAGAGTATATGTAATTAGGGGAGAAAGATTCTAAGAGAAAGAGTGAAATAGTGTGTGTGGTAGACATACTTTTCGCGTGTTGTATATTCTTTTCTCAATTATAGTGAAATTGCTCTCCATGTGTGACTGTGTTTGATTACTCTTTCTCATAATTTAAAACTTTAGTGGGGGCAAGTATATATATTATCAAAAATTTATAGAGTGAGTTTAGAATTTTAACAAAAATTAGAGGTATATAATGAAAATGAAAGAAGTGTCTGTCCCTCTTATTTTGCCTCGTATCTATGCAATTCAATGGTTTGTTGGAGATTTATTATATGTAACATGAAATGAATCCAACGGATGAGAATCTCAACGAACCTACTAGCCCACTAAAGCACCGAGGAGAGATAATAAGGTGTTGTTTGATAAAACTGAAAATTTTAAGAGATGAATTTTAAGTGCTGAAGTTTTTAAGTGATAATTAAAAACTAAATATTTTTTTGATATCTTTTTGAATTTTTAGCATTCAACATTCAATGATAAGTGATGTCTCTGTCACTTAAAATTTTATCCCATTTTAAGTGGTGGTTACCGTTTTTAGTGATATTCAAATTGTGTTATCAAACATACTTAATTGAATAAGCGTTTAATCCATTCAAAATTAAGCGCTGAATCCATTATCAAACAACACCTAATAAAATAATTGTCATAAAACTGTAAATTATAATAGAGCACAAAACCATATCAGTAGAGCAAACCATTTGAAGTCCAATTAAAAATATTTTAATTTTATATTAAAAATCTATACTAGTTAAAATTGGTAAGTATTAAAGTACTTTTAATGGTTACCAAACGCATTTAAATGCAATTATATATATATAAACGCTTTTAAGTGGTTCAAAATGTGATGTAATTGGCAATCTTCGGTGTCAAAACTAAAGATGATCAAGTTGTAATCTTTGATTTATATTCTTGTCATTTATCATGTAATTGAAGTCTCAAAGTGAGCATAAAGTTCTACACCAACCATGCAAATGTTCTTCAAATGATGAAACTTGAATCTTCAGAAAAAGCCATCAATGATTTGTACAAGGAATTAATCAATTGAAGTTTTCAAATGGTTCCAATTGCATGAGGATATCGTTGATCAAGTATAAGAGTCACGTAATCTAGGCAAAGTGGTGAGAACACATATATTTCAAATCGGGAGGTTCCGACCTTGAAAAATAGGATTTTAAAGCATATTTTTTGAAAGATTCAAGGTTGGACTAGTCCAGGGTTTAAGATGGACCAGTCTATGAGGTATCAGGAGTTGAATTCCTGCAAGTAGAAGCCTAAACTAGTCTAAGGAATAGGCTGGATCGGTCTAAGCCCTCTGGTGGCGAAATTTAGCTCTACAACACTCCTGTTTTGATTGGGACTGAACTCTAAAATTTTCTAAAATGTTGGAACTTGTTTTCAATTGATTTTTAACTTATTTTTCAAGAAAAATTAGGGTTATTAATCTCTATAAAAATCTCATATGATTTCTCTCTCATAACGCTTCTCAATATAGAAGAAATTCATATTTTTAGAGAGAGAAAACATTGAGATATTTTTCTAGCAAATAATTTTTTCCTAGTTCTTTATTTATATTTTTGAGAAATTACACACATTCACTGAGTGATTTAGGATGTCTCTCTTTGATTGATCAACTATTCTAAGATTGCTTCAAAGATTTTTTCTTGATCAAGTTACTGGATTGTTTGGTTTCTTCTACAACTATTCGTTGGTGAGGAAGGAGAAGAAGATCACACTACGAAGGGGACAGAATATTTGTTGAGTGTTCATATTCTTCCAGTTACCCTTCTCCAAAGATTGTGACGTTAGCCGGAAGTCTGCAACAATTGGACAAGGGAGTCGCAAAAGTAAGTCTGAGGCGTTCTGCATCAAGTTCTTGTTAGAGTAGAGTGGCTGCGAGTCTGAGACAGAGTCTATGGTACTTTGCTTCGATGATAGTGGATTTGGTTCTCCTGAGCTACAAGTCTCACCAGTGGTTTTTTTTCGATATGAGTTTTCCATGTATATCTAGTACATTTGTTTACTTTACTGCAATTTATTTATTTACTTGCTTTATGGGATTTCTTAGAATTTTAATTGGACTTAAAATTGGATAATTTGAAAGATTAAGCAAACAACGAGTAAATCTAATCACCCCCTCTAGATTTTAAATCTAACTTTCGCAATCGTTTTCGCACCGCGCAACTCACAAAAAAAAATCACAAATGAGCTCTAATATGATCTTTCGATATTTGAAATTAATTAGAAAGGTCAAGCACACTTAATTTTCTTACTTGCTAACCTTGCAAAGTATTGCTCAGATTTGGATTTTATTTATCTTTCCCTAATGCTTCGTTTGGTAGCAAGGAAAAAAGAGAGGTGAAGGAAAGATAGGGGAAAATGAGCAAATTTTCTTTGTTTGATAGTGAAGAAGTAAGGAGGGAAGAGAAAATAAGATGGATGAGTCATCATTCATCTTGCATAAATTTTCTTCTTTTCAAATTTGGACGGAAGACGTGAAGGAAGAAAGACAATGTTATTATAAATATTTTAAATTTCAAAACTTTCCTTATTTTGCTTCCCTTCTCACCTAACAAACAAAGTAAGATATTATCTCATTCTCTTCTCTTCCATTCAACCAAACAAAAAAAGAGAAGAACACAATTGGAGCATAACTGTAATGATAATACCAGCAGAAATTTTTAATGCTTGATATTGAGCTATTATTACTGAGAGACAGAATCAATCTGTTTTGATGGTAGCGAAAGTGTTTTGATGGAAGAGAAAGGAGAAGGAAAAATGAAAGAGTGAGAGAGGGAAGTTTTCTTCCATTCAAAAGTTGTTTTCAAAAGGAAAGGAAGATTACTTTTCATTCCTCATTTTTCTATTATTATTATTATTATTGAGGTTAAGCATATATAATACCTCTTCCCAATATGCGGAAAGATTTTCATTCTTTGTTTGCACATCTTTTCCATCCCTTCACATATTCTTCCATTCAAAGAGAAAAAATTTGTTAGTTTTTTAGAATAATTTTTTGTTTTATGATAATTGAAAATCAAAAAATTGTACAAAAATCTACTTGATTAATAGTTCTTAGAACTGTTTTTAAAAAAAATCTGTTTCCAAATACTTGTTTACAGCTTCTTTTGGTATTATGATATAATCATTATTCCAACCCGTATCAGTATCACTAAGTGCGTTCGTTATTGGCCATTCGTCGACGTTGGAGACACTGCTTGTTCCAGCCCAACTCATCCTAAAATGAAACAAAATAACAAGTCTTTAACTGAAAATATGAAATGGGTCAGCCTAAAATATCCTATATATATACACAAAAATTTTAAAGCTATATACACATATTTTAAAGATATATATATATATATATATATATATATATATATATAATTGTTGATTGTATAATTAAGTTATTTAAATTGAAGACATTTGATCCCTATAATTTCACATATGTTGATTTTGTATATAATCTATATTCAACATTTCGGTTCCTATATATTTCACATCTATGTATTTTATTGATTGATGATCCTATAAATAATGCATGCTGAAAATACTTTGCTCCCTATAATGTCATAGATATAATTTATTTAAATGTTGTTTGAATATTTTGGTTCCCATTTATTTCTCAATATATTTTATTAATTCTTAATTATATAAATATTTTTTACTTTTAACATTCTCATTCCCATAAATTTAAGGGATTTTAGCATTTACACATTGTCATTATATTTACACCCCCATCCCAAATAGAACAAGAAAAAAATAAGAATTTGCTTTTCTTTTTTTTTTTTAACCCAACAAATTGGATGATTAATATTTTGAAAGGGCTTAGTTGAATCCTGCAGTGGAATGATTAATATTTTACCCAACAAATTTGCTTTTTTTCTTTTTTGTTGGTTAAAATATTTTCAATGATGTCTCTTTTCTTTTTCTTTTTTTTTTTTTTTTAAAAGGCAAATCTAAAAACAACAAAGAAATATTATAAGAAGGACAATACTTGGGTTCAACCCTATGCGAGCCAAGTTGGTTCTTTTAAGTGATGTGTCTCAATAAAATTATGACACGTGTCCCAAATTTATAAAAATATTAAAAGAGATTAAAAATGAAACAAATCTATTTTTTTAACAGATTAACCCGTAACCCGAACCAGATTCTCTCTCATCTACAACAATCTCTCTCATTTATATTTCTCTCTCCAGCAAACTCTCTCTAATGCATCTCTCTCTCTTCTTGATCCAAATTGTATTTCTCTCTCATCCTTAACTCTCTCTTTCATCATTAATATACATATAGCCATATGTATTTCTGTAACAATATTGTATATATATTTCAGTAACAATCAATATGTATATACACGATATATATATCTATGGTATTTTTGTAACAATTAATATATATATATATATATATATATATATGATGGTTTGTTTTAAATCTGATTGATCTATGTCATTTTTGGATATGGGAATTTGGGTTTTGTTGTATCAAATTTGTGGGAAGTTTAACAATGGTGAATGTTAAGATGCATTAATTGGAGACTCGGAGTCCAACATTGTCATTCGGTTCAACCTGTAAAAAATGGGTAATACCCATTTTTAATTTTTTTTTCCCTTTAAACATGTGTCACACTTTTATTGGGCCACATCACCTAGGAGAACAAACTTGGTTCGCATAGGATTGGACCCAAGTATTGTCCTTATAAGAATAAAGGAGGGCAAACCTCCAAAAGGCTAAGAGCCAAACAAGGTGTTGATGGACCAAGCGGTTGCATTTCACAGTCAGAATTTTTAAAGTGAAAACTTTAACCACCCTATCACCCTGAAAGAAAAGGGGTTGCATTTCACATGCTGTGGATTTAGATGTTGATGGACCAAGGGGTTGCATTCTTGTTCCTGGGTTACATACAAATCTTAGAAATAGAAAACCTCAGGGTTATTAACATTCTTTGTAGATTTGGTCATGTCTTCCATCAAGAGTAAGTTGGAAACTATTATTCATTTTTATATGCCAAACTAATCATATTTTTACCTTGTGATATATATACACGCACAGTCCCTAATTTTTAGGCTATTAGTTACAAGGAATTAGGAGTAAATATCAAATTCGTGATTCCTGCTGTTAGTTACAAGGAATTAGGAGTAAATATCAAGCCGTGATTTCATCATCTTCACAGTCGTGATTCATGCTGAGATTTCATCATCTTCATATTTCTGATCATTATCATCGCTTTCTTTAACAAGTTTATCACTTCAAAGTTTCAAACACTAAGGCCTGGTGCTCATGGATATACATACGTCATCATCATCCTTGTCTTAATCTTATATAAATGGAGTTGGTCACATGAATTACATTTCTCCATTTCACGTTATTTTGGTCGGACTATTTGTCTCTTATCTTTTATTTTTGGATTAAATAAGGACAAATATGAAAGAGTATGAGTGAAGTTTAGCCAAAACTTATATTACATCCAAGCACTTTAAATTGCAAGACTCCATTAGTGAAATTCAATCTAATAACATCCTCAGGTGGAAGTATCTTGTCCCGAATCAAACGACTAGTTCGTGCAAGCCCATAGATACCATTTTGATGCCTCAGTTTCACATCCTTATTATATTTGTCACTATAAACACCATGTACAGTGACTTGTATGGCTTTACTACTATCCAAGTCGCTTTTCAAATTAGACAGCAGTGTTGGAGTAATTTCTCTCTCTACATTTGGTTTTGGTCTAAGAAGTACGGACACGAGACACGATACAAATACGATAATACGAAAAATTTTAAAAAAAATACACGGACACAGCGAGAATACGACTATAAAATAATAATATAATATATTAATATATATTAATTATTCAACAAAAAAAAGACTACATTACATAAATACTTTAATTCACCATCAAGAACCAAACAAACTTATAAACAAAAATAGATAAATAGATTAAAATAAAATTAAAGAACTAGACTTATTACTCCTCTACATATATTTACCTTATATTTTTAATCATAAGTTAGTCACATATAATTTCCTTTTGAGATACTTGAATATACATCACTGCTACGAAGTGTTCGACATATGTTTGAGGAGTGTCCGAAAAGTGTCCTAAAAAAAAAAATGTCAGGATACTTTTACGAAGTGTCCGACACGATATCCGAGTGTCCAACACAAGTATGACACTCTCGGTGAAGTGTTCGTACTTTCTAGATTTTTGGTAATATGATGTGCGTACCGAGTGTATCATGCAAGACTTTTCCTTATTGGTCAATGCTTGTTCAAGCCCAACTCATGGTAAAATGAAACGAAAGAACAAGTCAACCTCTTCCAAATTTTATTTAACCTGACACCTCTATCTTAGTTGACCGTGAAATCAACAAAATTAAAAAACAAAAATGACAAAACTACCATTTCTATTTTAAATTACAATTTTAGTCTCAAATGTCATTTGACCTTTATACCCTCACTGCAAGTACATATTCCCTATAGTACCAAGAACGATAGATGATCCAAGCTCTCAAACTTTTATTTTATTCATTGTTGATTCTATATATTTCTCAGTATATTTTATTAATTGTTTATTCTATAAATTTTTTACATTTAACATTCTCATATATTTCAGAGATTATAGCATTTATACATTGTCATTATCAACAATTGGCTCCTTATATTTACATCCCCATTCCCAAATTGAAGAAGAAGGGGAAAAAAAAAAGAATTTGCTTTTTTTTTAACCCAACAAATTGTATGATTAGTATTTTGAAAGGGCTTAGCTAAATCCTACGTGGCATGTTTCATTAACTTCTTCCTCTTTTTTTTCACCCAACAAAATTGCTTTTTTTATTTATTTTGTTGGTTAAAAGATTTTCAATGATGTTTTTTTTTGCTTTTTTGTTTTTGTGGAAGGCAAATCTATAAACAAGAAAGAAAGATTATTATAAGAATAAAGGAGGACAAACCCCCCAAAAGGCTCAGAGCCAAACAATGTGTTATTCTCTAGTCTTGATCGAGGTGCTCGATCCTTTTATATAATAAATCCTTTCTCTCTTTCCTTACCAGTCTTTTTGAGAGTCCAACTACCAATTTCATGTCTTTAACATGTAATTTATATGTCTTTTGGTGAAATATATAGCACAAATAAGAGCTATTGTTATTGCTTCTATTATTGCGATTTCAGAGTCTGAATTTTCAAAGAAAAAAACTTTAACCACCATATCATCATGAAACAATAAATATATTGGAGAAAAGAAAATTTACAAAAACAATTCATATGTTGTTGGACCAAGGGGTTGTGCGATAATGAAAACTTTAGTAGAGGCAAGTATATATATTATTAAAAATTTAGTTATTTATTTTGTTGAAGATTTATTTGTGTTGAAATTGATACTCATATAATAATTCAATATATACAAGCTTAGGAAAAATAATAAGCGCAAATTGCATAAAATCTTCCTTTACTATCAATTTTTGACACAATACTCCTAAAAAAAAAAAATTGACCTAAAACTAGGCCTCCCAACCTTAGTTAGCTATTAGAATTATGTTAAAATGACGAAAATGGTCCTTAATAAAAATTTAGGTTTTCTTTAAAATGATTTTTATTTTAGATTTTCTTCTTCTTTTTAATTCTTAAAAAATAAAAAAATTTAAAAAATGTTGGAAGTCATCAAGGATGATTAGAAAGTACATAAGAACTTTGCAACAATGAATATGTTAGGCCTTAACATAATATGTATGAAGGTACATATAATCCTTTTACCGATAATTGAAATTTTTTACAATCTTGTGGTGTTTCACTTAATTTTGCATTTAGAACATAGAAGCACCAAATGGGCGCCTTGAATTAGAATTAGAAAAAATTCAGTTTAAACTTTGAATTAAATTTTGTTTAATTTCAAATTTATGACGATTTGGTAATTCCTAATTGAATTTAAGTTGAAATTTTTTTAACTCAGATCCAATTTTAATTGTAAAAATAATTGCTCGAATTCGTGAAAAAATAGACTGAACTTGATTTAGATTTGGATTGATCGACACAAGTTGCACCCTAATTAATATTGTTGAAATATCTTATATTGAGTTTGGTAGTACTTATTTTAATTAAGTATCATCTTTCAATATTTGAAATAGTCAAAAAGGTCAAGCACACATTAATTGGTTGACTCGCTTAACTTGAACAGTGATACTCGGATTTGACTTTTTGTATACTTTTCTTAATACGTGATATTCAAGCTTATTTAATTCCTGGATGGAGAGAGAGAGTATGGTTTTGATGGAGGGAAAGGGTGGGAAAGAGGAATCAAAAGTGGGTTTAAAAGGACAGGAAAACATCTTTCATTCCCTTCCGACTTTTCAATATTCCTCATTTTTCTTCTTTTTCTTTTTGATCTATTTAGCTATTTTTAAGCATAGCGATCAAATTATATAATACATTTTCCTCTCTTTCTCGTTTTCTTTCTAGTCAACTAGATAATAAAAAGAAAAGATTTCCTTCATTCTTTTGAGTGAGAGCTTGATACTCCGTTTCATAAGAACTTAATACTCCGTTTGATAAGAAGAAGAAAAATTAGTTAGAAGGGAGAGGAGGAGAAATGGATGAAACATATTTAGAAAAGAAATTGTATTTTTTTTTTTATTGAATGGAAGAGAAGATAAGAAAATAATATCTTACTTTATTTGTTATGAGAGAAGAGAAGAGAAATAATATTTATAAATAACAAAAGTTTTGTAATTTAAAATATTTATAATAGTCTTACATTTCTTTCATGTCTTCTGTCTAAATTTGGAAGAATAAAAATTTGTGAAAGAGTAAAGATGACTAATCCATTATCTTTTCTCTTCCTTCCTTGCATTCTCTTTACCAAATGAAGGAAATCTACTCCTTCCTTTCCATCTTCCTTCCTTTCTATCAAAATAAGCATTGGGGTGAAAACTAGCTCCAAAGAATCGACCAATGAACTTTCCTCTCTCTCTTTTTTTTTTTTTTGGGTAATGCTCCTCAAGCAGAAACTTTTACATCCATTGGATGCATAACTACATGCATCCAATGGATGTAAAAGTTTCTGTCTATAAATTCTGCGTAAGAATTCTGTCTGAATAGCATTATCCTTTTTTTCAAAGTAAATTTTTTTTGTCATCATTTTTTTTTTTTTTTTTTTTCCATAAGGTAAGTGTACTAATAAAAGAAAATGTACATATAGCTCCCATGGGAGGAACAAGACTTTCTTGGTTGTGTAAGGGTTGAACTTAGAAGATGCCATATGGTTGCAAGTTGTTTTAGCTGCTTTACGGGTTGTAATACTAATCTCATTCTCTATTACAATCATGACTATTATTTGGAGGCTTCTTAAAAAACTAGTCTTTTTCTGGCCTGGTTCTCATGCATGCACATTCAGAATAAAAGGAAGGAGAAAGAGTAACTTTAATTTGCTTTCGTAACAAGTTTCTATTACACATATATAAGAAAGAAACAAAGAAGCTTTTTGAAGTAAAGATAATTATTTATTTTCTTTCTTCATGTTTGTTCTTTCACAATATACCCTCCAAGAGAAAGAAGAAAAAGCCTAAACCTTCTTTCGGAATCCAAAACTAAAAATAAAAATAAACAAGTTTATTGTGCTTAATTACCTCATATTTTAGGAGTTTAACCTACTAAACTTGTTCACCCCGTCGACCTAGCACTTTAAATTGCAACTCACCATTTTTGAAATCGAATCCAACCTTATCGCCAGTTTGGAGTTTATTGTCGCTTCTCAAACTGCCAGTTCTTTCAAGATGATAGCTACCATTCTCATACAGTTTCAGTTTCAGATCCATATAAGTAGTGTTCTTAACAACATCAAGTACATTGATAGGTATGGAACCACCACGTATCATCAAGGCACTTTGCGAATCATACTTCAGTTTTGGAATAATTACATTCTTTACATCTTCTTTTGGTAATAAGATAAGCCCCCTCGAACTTGTATCAAAATCACTAAGTACTTTCTCCATTGGCCATTCGTTGTTGGAGCCACCGCTTGTTCCTGCACTACTCATGACTTTTGTTAGAAATAAAAAAAGAATTGTATTTAATTGAATTAATATTGATTTGTGAACAATACATAAAGACCTATTTATAGACATAATAATCTTGGAGACTAAGTAAACTTATGAGACAAGAAATCCTAGTCCTAGATGGTTTAGGAAAAGGTGTAAGAAACCTATATAATTTAGGAAAACAGACATATAATAAGAAATATATAATCTAACAGACATAATAGGAAATATATTTCAAAGATGTATATCTTATTTAATTGTATATTTTATAATAGTGGAGTACAGAGAAAGTTATAGCCAGTAAATTAGATATTCGCCCCTATACAACGTACATTCACTGCTTCATTTCTCTGTATCCCGTTCATTATGTCAATCAACCAGCCAAATAACTTGACTATGCTTAGAATAGTAGCATATTCACAAGACCAAATTAAATTCTTAACCATGTAATTGAAAAACCATCAAAATCTCACACGTTTTTTTTTTTTGGGGGGCAAAAAATCGTCCAGGAGGCCCGAAAATTTATTGTGAAAAATTCCCTTCAAGTTGCGGCGAAATGGTTTTGATTTTTTAAATTTAGGAATTAGAAATAAAAGGAAAGTGTTAATAAAAAAGGAAAAGGTATTGCCTGGGAAATAATTTAAACAAAAAAGTAAATTTAGAAATTAGAAATAAAAGAAAGGGTTAATAAAAAGGGAAAGGGTTTTGTTTGGAAAATAATTTAAATAAAAAAGTAAATTTAGAAATTAGAAATAAAATAAAAGGGTCGCAAGAAATAATTTTATCCTTTTAAATTTAGAAATTAGAAATAAAAAAAAAGGGTTAATAAAAAAGGAAAGAGTTTTACTTGGGAAATAATTTAAATAAAAAGTAAATTTAGAAATTAGAAATAAAAAGAAAGAGTTAATAAAAAAGAAAATAATTTTGCTTATGAAATAATTTAAATAAAAAATAAAAGATTTTTCTTGAGTAATTCTATTTTTTTAATTTAAAAATAAGAAATAGTATTCTTGTCTTGAAACTAAAAATTTCTCTGTATATTTAACCGTAAGTATAGATTATGACTTTGACAAAAGCCCACTAAGTACTCCACATTTTAGCCCATGTACTTGCCCCGAAGGAATTAAAAAGCCCATATAGCAAGCCTAACAAGCTAACCCTAGTCCAGACAAGAGACGCTACTCTTGTAGCTATCCCTCCCCCTCTCTGTTCTATCTGGTCTCAGATTGTTTCCATGGCTTCTCTCACTCGGCATTCTGTTTCTTTCACATAATTCTCTCTCTCTATCTACTATATATTTACATGTGTTTTGTATGCATTATATACATCTGCGTGTGTGGAAATTGTTAAACATGCTCTCTCCATGAATTGCCCGATGATGGAAAATCTCAACATTTAAATGGTTTCTATCCATCAGTAGCCTTTGCCACCACCACCTTCTCCTCCACCGCCACCACTACCACCACCACCTCCAGGGATGTCAGTGTAATTTACTCTTTATTTATTTATTTATTTATTTTCCTGGTGGTGTGTAGAGGCTTTTGATGAATGCCATTAGCTTCAAAAGCTGTGAGATCTGAGGGCTCTCTCATCAGCCATTTCAATTTTAGCGTGTTTGCATATATCTAGACAAGCTCAAAAATGGAACCACCCTTGTGCAAAATCTACATGGAATAATGTTCTCTTATCTCTGCAATTATATATATATATATATATATATATATATATATATATATATATATATATATATATAGATTGTTTTATTATTGGAGTAGTTTATGTGCTATTATTGATATGTAGTGAATGATGATATATGCACTGGGCTCTGAGCAGTATGTTTTCTGCCGTTATTGATGGAAATGCAGCCTAGAAAGCTATATCTGACCCTTTATTTTAGAACCATCATCAGTGTTTTGCAAAGTTTCTGCATTTGGATTTATGGCGAAGTGTTGAGGAACTTTCAAATGTTTGAATTGTGGGTTTATGGCACCATGTTTAGCAAAAATATTATATAAGGCAAATTACATACTGTAGAATGCATTTTATATGTTATGCTTTTGATATTTGTTAAATCATTTAACGTGGACGGAAGACTGAGGTGTTTTTTCTCAGACATTTATGCATTTGAAATGAATTGCTGTTAGGAATTTTAGGTTTTCTTTGATTTTTGACATTTAGAATTTTTACTTGTCCTTAAAACTTAGCACTAGGTTTGAATTTATCTAACGGTGATGAGATGTAAAGTTTTCTTTAGTGGTGTCCAGCATTTTATATATTTTCACTTTCATATTCTCAACATTTATAATTCTTCTCAATTCAACAAAGTCTTCACTGCTGCTTCTGTGCAGGGAATTCTCAATTTTTACATGTCATTTCTATCTTTTATGTTGTCCGAGTCAGCTTGCCACAACTTGGCACATATTAGTTATGCAATTTCAAGCAATTAGATGCTGTAGGAGTTTTGCCGGAGTCATTTTTTTTGTCAGTGCTGGGAAAGGATCTCTTTGTGACTTTTCATTTTTGTGTCTAAGGCTATGCTGATTTCCCTGTTGTCGAATTTGAATATATATATATTACATTTTGTTGTTTTGTGTGCATTCCTTTATTTGAAGATAAATTTTGTCATAATGATCCCTATTTATCAATATTTATAATTGAAGTCTTTGGTAATGCGCAATGATGGAGAACACATTGTGTGAAGTAGATGCTTTGATTATGATTGGAAGCCTCTTCCATCATTGTCGTTATGTCATTTCTCACCATTGTATCCATATGATCTTTAATGAAAACCGTAAAAACTTTAATATTGATGTCAATAATGAGATGAACTTACCATAATGATCAGTATTTCTGCAATATATTCAGGTAAATGATTTTATGATAGTACCTGATTATTTGGCTGTGATTTGTGCTTTATTCAGGCAGATTGTCGATGATGCTTACATGACGTGGTTTCCAATAACTGCATCCATATAATCTTTAATATCCTCTAAATTACAGGTTGTGCAATGCTTTTAAGTATTGATGTTTATTAAACCATTTTTTGCCTCATAGAAGTTGTGTAGTATCTAGTGGTGGATGTACTTCATAATCACTTTTGTATGTGTGTTTTAGGGTTAGTTTTTTGCCTAGTAATTATCTGACTTTGAATATTTTGTTCTGTTTGCCTTGCTTGTTTGCACACTCCTCGATTGTGATTGAAGATTCTCGCGTTGTTTTCATGCTCCAATTAGTTCAATATTTAGTGCTACATAACAACTTTAATTGGCATTTCACCTTGTATGAAAGTGCACTCAATGCAGTTCCATAAAGCTAGTTTTGCTCTCCACTGTCCTCCCCACTGTCCTCTTCATTGATTCTTTTTTGGTTTTTCAACTGTCAATACCCAATCCATGAGTTTATTTACTTTAACTTAATCTCAGTATTCTCCATAGGAAAAAATATAGCACGTGCCATCTCTAGGTTGCCCAATGATGGAAAATCTTATAATATTGAATGGTTTCTTGGTTTTCATTCATCACTAGCCTTGCCACACTACCATCTCCTCCTCCTCCCCCTTTTATGCTATACACATACATATGGGTAAATTACACTGACCTCCCCTTTAATTTATATATTTATTAGTATTTATTTATAGTGGTGGGCAAGGTTTTTGATGAATGCCATTTGATTTAAACCATTGATGATTTGAAGCTATGAGATCTGAGGGCTCTAAGATCATTTCATTTCTAATGTGTTCTGTAACATCTAGACCTAAAGCCCAAATGGGGGCTACTTTAGTGCTAGCTGGAAAAAAAAAGGAATCAATTAGTGTAGATGGATCTTGTAGTTGTTGGGCCTGTGCTGATGCCTCGTACGGTACAACTTGGCTTGGGTGACCAAAACCCATTGTTTTCCTGTGACGATTTCCAGGCTTTTCTGATTTTGAACATTTGCAAAGTTTTTATTTATTTATTTTAAGCTTGTGGGTAATAAATTCATGTACCATTGAACTTCACTGGTTGTGTGGATGAAGCTTGTGCAATTGAACTGGTATAACCTACTGGTACTTTTAAGGACTCAATCACTAAGCTATATATATAATAAAATAAGACATGTATATGGATATTTTATTTTTACAATTCCACAATATTGTATTAGACTATTAGTTATTTGATATGAATAGTTGAAGACTTTATCTATTGATTTGTCTGTGCATATGCCTTTTTCTATCTGTGAAATTTGAATCATAGCCAATTGCGCAAGGTTGTCGGGATCGGGATTTGACGTAGGATCGGTGGGGGTTTCGTTGAATCGGAATCGTAGAATTGGATCGTATCGTAAGATTCTACAAAATTAGTAGAAAAACAATTCAAACCAACTTTTTAAACAATAATGCCTCTAAAATATAGCAACAATAAGCACAAAACACAAAAATATATAAAAATAACACTCCAAATATAGTTACACACGCCTAGATCTTATGATTCTTATTGCTTAGTTACTTTATTAATTTTAGTTTTAATTTTTAAAATGCTTTTTTTTTTCTTTTTGTCTTTGTAAGTAGTTTGGGCCCAAAATAGTTGGGCTTCCTAACTTTAAATAAGTTTTGGGCTTTTGGCCCAAATAACTAAAGAATCAACTACAAAAAAAGGTTTTGTGGTAGAATTGGTAAAATTGCGTAGAATCGTATGATTCTAATGTGCGATGCTAAGTTTTTACTTAACGATTCTACTGTACAATGCTACGTTTTTACTTAACGATTCTACAATTCTGCCATGATTCTACCCCAGGAATGATTTATACATGATTCAAATCATTTTCTTGATTTTGGATCGTAGAATCAGTATCGCGATTTTGACAACCTTGCAATTGCGTCTTTGTTCCAACCATCATATAAGCACCATACAGAGGATAGGCTGGTTCGCATAAAGAAAATGTGTTCAGGCATGCATTTACGTGTTTGATTGTGTGAGGATGGTTCATGCGCGCTGTTGAACCAGTCTAACCTTCTGGAAATTTTAAGGACTCAAATATCTCACTTTTTATATATTTCACATAAATGATGTTGATATAAATGAACTCATGTGTTTGTATGCATTATATATATATGTGCGTGTGTGGAAATTGTTCAGCATGCTCTCTCCAAATCTCAACATTTAGTGGTTTCTATCCATAAGTAGCCTTTACAACCACCACCTCCACCACCACCTCTGGGGATGTCAGTGTAATTTACCCTTTATTTATTTATTTTCGTGGTGACTTGTAAAGGATTTTTTTGATGAATGCCATTAGCTTCAAAAGCTGTGAAATCCGAGGGCTCTCTCATCAGCCATTTCAATTTTAGCGTGTTTGCATATATCTAGACAAGCCCAAAAATGGAACTACCCTTGTGCAAGATGCCCATAGAATAACGTTTTGTTATCTCTGTAATTATGTATATATTGTTTTATTATTGGAGTAGTTTATGTGCTATTATTGATATGTAGTGAATGATGGATGATATATGCACTGGGCTCTGAGCAGTTTGTTTTCTGCCGTTATTGATGGAAATGCAGGCTAGAAACTATATCTGACCCTTTATTTTAAAACTATCATCAGTGTTTTGCAAAGTTTCTGCATGTGGATTTGTGGTGAAATGTTGATTTTGCAGCCTTCAAATGTTTGAATTGTGGGTTATGGCACCATGTTTAGCAAAAATATTATAGAAGGCAAATTATATCTTGTAGAATGCATTTTATATATGATGCTTATGATATTTGTTAAATCATTATGACATAATTTTAAATGTTGATTGCTTAGGTCTGCTACATGAATGCTGCTCCAGTCATTTCTGTGCATGGAATTCTCAATTTTTCATGTCATTTCAATCTTTTATGTTGTCTTAGTCAATTAGACGAATTTGGACTTTGCCTTAGTTGTTTTTATGTCAGTGCTGGGAAATGATATCTTTGTGACTGTTCATTTTTGTGTCTAAGAATACACTGCCTTCCTTGTTGTTGGATTTGAATATATATATTTTGCTATTTTGTGCGCATTTCCTTCATTTGAAGATAATTTATGTCATATTGATCTTAATTTCTCGATTTCTATAATATGGTTGAAAAAGATTTTAGTCTTTGGTATTGTTCGATAAAGAACACATTGTATGCTTTGTTTTTTATTAGAATTTTTTCTGGGTTATAATCATATTCTCGCCATCATGCCCATAAGGTCAATAATGAAAACAACAAGACTTCAATATTGATGAATAATGGTGGTAATGAGATGAACTTACCATAAGAATTAGCATTGCTGCAACATATTCAGTTAAATGATTTTATGACTGTGATTTGTGTTTTATTCCGGCAGATTGTCGGTGATGCATACATGAGTTGGTTTCCAAAAACTGCATCCATATAATCTCTAATATCCTCTAAATTTCATGTTGTAAAATGCTTTTAAGTATAGATGTTTATTTAGACCAATTTTTGCCTCGTAGAAATTGTGTAGTATTGTATGGTGGATAAACTTAATAATTGCTTTTGTAATCATGTTTATTGGTAAATTACAGTGACCTCATTTTATATATTTATCATTATTTATTTATGGTGGTGAGCAAGGCTTTTGATGAATGCCATTAGATTTAAACCATTTGTTTTAAGCAAGTGTGTTATCATAACTCATTTGTCATAAGCAATTCACATGAATGCCTATTGATTTATATTCACTTTTTAAAATTTGAGTGGAAAAAGTAGGGAAAAAGTTGAGTGGGAGTTTAAATGAGGCGGGGCAGTGTGGGGAAGTTAAATGTAGTGGGAGGGGGGTTTTGCTATCAAATCTACCTCCGTCACCCCGGTTGCCATCCCTATCTTTTGACAAACTCGGTAACGACTCAGTTTTTGTAATCAACTCATTTGCTTGATTTTGTTCTTATAAACAAAGCTCTAATGTGATGAAAGAAACGATTGTGTTTCGGTAATTGACTCACTTGCTTCTTGTTCTTTTAATTCTAAATACAAATCTTGTAATGAAGGGAGTACTTGTTTTTCACTGTCATTACAAGATTTGTATTTAGAAGAAGAACAAGAAGCAAAGGTATTGATTATTGCAAATGGGTCGTTTCTTTCATCACAATTTGATTGGTAACTAACCTGGACGACAGAAACAGAAGTTTTTGAATTTGGGTTTATTTGGGTCATTAAAAAGGTTTGGTGGCTGTGTATTTGGGTAACTAAACTAGTCATCTTTAGATTGGTTACCTTGAGTGGGCGATTTTTTTTCTTTTTTTGGGCCAAGTTTATTTGTCTTGCATTATGTTTCGTGCCAAATGTATTTGTCTTGCATTATGTTTCGGGCTTAGCCTAACCTCCTTTGTTCATGAGAAAAACTAAAAAAACTCACTCCAGGGATACTATTATAAGTCAAAATGTAAAGGCAAATATGTGAAAACGTACTTTGTATTTTGGCTATTATGTTCTTTCTTTTATTATGAGTTCTTGTTTTGTGTCGAAATTGGTCTATTTATTTATTTATTTTGATAATGATATTGGTCCTGATAATTGCTTTGCAATTTATGATTGAAAAGTTAAGTAATCTTTGATGGGCCCTATGATGGAAACTCATATTGTGGAGCGGTTGCTTTGATTTTCATTAGGAGCCTCTCTATCGTCGTCGTCATCACCATCACCATTACCATCAGCATCAGCATCAGCATCAGCATCATATTTATTATTATTATTATTATTATTTTTATAATGATGATGATGATGATGTCCGGGAGAGCCTCTTAATGAAGGTCATAAGACTTCAACTGTCAATGAATTGTAATAGCTATGAGATCTGAGGGCTTATCTAGAGGTTTTTATTTTTTATTCCTCTTTCTGGTTTTGGAGGTTTGGTGGGTGTGGCACAAGGGTATGAATTTAATGGTCGGGATTTTTGTAGGTTATCACTTCAAAGCCACTATCTATAGTTTGTCTGATATGAGAGGAAGAAAAACATCATTTTGCGTAGTTTTATGGAAATCCTTCCTCGTAAACCTTTAAGCACCACTGTCATCTCATTATCATCGTGAATTACTTGTATAATCTGTTTTGTTGCTTTATGAAGATGGAGTGTATGTAACTAGCTGGTTTTAAATTTTTTTAGATAGCTTTGAATTACAATAGTTTCTGTGCTTGCTGGCTGGGTTGAAGAAAAATTATTAGGAACTGATATGGGAATTGGCTGAGCTGTTTAATTTTGTTTTATTGATTTAGAAGCTGTATCTGATTTATTGTACAGACTTGGGAGTTGTTTAGATGCAAATGGCACCTTATCTGATAAATGTCATCATATATTTTCTTTTGACCAAAGTTTTAGTCTGATTATTAAGATTATTTGTTTTTGCTGCATTTGGGATTATTGTCATCATGTTATATGTTATGAATATTGATGTTGGAGTACAAATATTTGCCAGTATTTCTTGCTTAAGCCTGATTAGCTGTGCAAGAATCATTTCAATATTCACATTTAGCCCTATGTTGGGAAAATATTTATGGAGCGGTTGTCTATTGCCAATGTAATGTAGGTCATCATTACCAACACCATCATCTCATCTCTAGCATAATCTTAATGCTTCCTTTGTGTCATTCTTTACTTGTACTACAGGGCTCTCATAATCTTAATGCTTCCTTTGTGTCATTCTTTACTTGTACTACAGGGCTCTCATTGAACACTATAGGCAAAATCAAATACAAACAAAATCTACCGCCGCTTGTACGGACTACAGATACAGTTCAATATGGGGAGAGGAGCACGTACTTAATCAAGTGTTTATGGGTTTTTTTTGGCGGTAATTCACTTGTAGACCCTACTCAAGTGATGCATTTGACAGGGTACATCGCAGCTCATGGAAACCATTTGATGAAATGCATGCATAGAATGTTAAGTGATGCATTTTGTGTGCATTTCCTTCATTTGAAGAACTAAAACAAACTCCAGGGATACTATTATATGTCAGAATGTAAAGGCAAATATGTGAAAACTTTGTATTTTGGCTATTATGCTCTTTCTTTGATTATGAGTTCTTGTTTTGTGTTGAAATTGGTCTATTTATTTATTTATTTTTGAAAATGATATTGGTCCTGATAATTGCTTTGCAATTTATGATTGAAAAGTTTAGTAATCTTTGATGAGCCCTATGATGGAAAACTCATATTGTGGAGCGGTTGCTTTGATTTTCATTAGGAGCCTCTCTATCGACGTCATCGTCATCACCATCACCATCACCATCACCATCACCATCACCATCATCATTATCATTTTTATTATTATTATTATTATGACGATGATGATGATGTCCGGGAGAGGCTTTTAATGAAGGTCATAAGACTTCAACTGTCAATGAATTGTAATAGCTATGAGATCTGAGGGCTTATCTAGAGTTTTTATTTTTTATTTGGAGGTTTGGTGGGTGTGGCACTAAGGGTATGAATTTAATGGTCGGGATTTTTGTAGGTTATCACTTCAAAGCCACTATCTATAGTTGTCTGATACGAAAGCAAGAAAAACAGCATTTTGCATAGTTTTATGGAAATCCTTCCTCGTAAACCTTTAAGCACCACTGTCATCTAATTATCATGGTGAATTACTTGTATAATCTGTTTTGTTGATTTATGAAGATGAAGTGTATGTAATTAGCTAGTTTTAAATTTTTTTAGATAGCTTTGAATTACAGTAGTTTTGTATAATCTGTTTTGTTTAGATGCAAATGGCACCTTATCTGATAAATGTCATCATATATTTTTTTTTGACCAAAGTTTTAGTCTGATTATTAAGATTATTTGTTTTTGCTGCATTTGGGATTATTGTCATCATGTTATATGTTATGAATATTGATGTTGTTGGAGTACAAATATTTGCCAGTATTTCTTGCTTAAGCCTGATTAGCTGCGCAAGAATCATTTCAATATTCACATTTAGCCCTATGTTGGGAAAATATTTGTGGAGCGGTTGTCTATTGCCAATGTAATGTAGGTCATCATTTCCAAAACCATCATCTCACCTCTAGCATAATCTTAATGCTTCCTTTGTGTCATTCTTTACTTGTACTACAGGGCTCTCAAAATCTTAATGCTTCCTTTGTGTCATTCTTTACTTGTACTACAGGGCTCTTATTGAACACTATAGGCAAAATCAAATACGAACCAAAATCTACTGCCACTTGTACAGACTACAGATACAGTTCAATATCCCCGGGGGAGAGGAGCAAGTACTTAATTAAGTGTTTATGGATTTTTTTGGCGGTAATTCACTAGTAGACCCTACTCAAGTGATGCATTTGACAGGGTACATCGCAGCTCATGGAAACCATTTGATGAAATGCATGCATAGAATGTTAAGCCTAATCCTTTAGTTATTCCATTTTTTTTTACAGTTAAAATTCTAGTGCTTTGGATATGTATGGTGTGAGTTTCTTACATTCTCAAGAGTTCCTTGCACAAGGAAAGGTTTTTTTTTTTTAATGCAAAATTCAATTTATGATGGTATACTTTAGAGCATATTATTGTTTTATTTATTTATTTATGCCTTTCACAGCATACAAATTGTTGGTTTAACTGTCATATAGGTATAGAATAAGAAAAGTTAAATTATCCCTGAAGTATCTATAGAAAATTGAGTCCAATGTTTGGTGCACTGTATATTTAAAAGAGAGTATCAATCAATTGTTTGGTCATCAATGTGATGTTTATTGTACTGTACTAGAAGGAAGAAAGATTCTCCAAGGCCCCGTTCTCATGTTGAAGAAAGAATTTGGATTTAGTCAATTATTTATGAGTTACACAGAACAAGATCTGAATAATTGAGCTAGTTGTTGATTGTAACTTGATTACTATCTTGACTTCTACTTATCATCTCTATAGCCTTCAAACTGCTAACTGCTTACTTGCTAACCTTTATAATGTAACTCATAACAGAGGTTTGGACTTTGGATTATATTTGTCATTTTGATTAGGACTTAACCTTTCTATTTTGTTAATTAGGTTTGTGCTGTGTCTCCATGGTAATTATAAAGACTCTCCTGCGGCAAGGTCTCACACAGGGCAAGCTGCTTTGTTTTCTTTATCTCGCCCGTAGTCCGTCTAGTGCCTTTTGGTTGGGGTACGCACTAGAAACCTCTCTGGCTTTCAGTCGAATTGATAAATCTCTCACATTCATTTTCTTGCTGTATATCTTCCATTTGCACAAGGTAATAAATGTTTTGAAGGACAATGTGAAGCATTTGTTAGAACTTGCTTTTGTATATATAAGAGAATAGATGATTTATTTTTATTTTTTTAGAACTCTTTTTGTATACGTGCATATGCACAAAAACTTGTTCTATTACCGGGTAAACCCGTTTAAGAAATTGATGGCTTGAAAGACATCTTTAGACAGAGCTTTGGTGAATGCATAAGCATTTTTTGAGTGGTAAGACATTCATTTTGTGACCAAAGAACCGAGCGCAACTTTCTCTCAAACAAAGTGATAATCAATCTCAATGTATTTTTTGTGTGCATGAAAGATTGAATTCACAGTCATATGTAAAACACTCAAGTTATAACAAAAGAGTGCTGATGGGCGAGTTAAGCCAACAGTCATATGCAAAGCACTCAAGTTATAACAAAAAAGGAGTCGATGGGCGAGTTAAGTGAACACCCATGTCCTGAAGTAGGTATGTGATCCATGTGAGATCTGTTTTAGGTGCAGCCATAGAGCGATATTCAGCTTCAGCCATCGAGCGATATTCAGCTTCAGCACTAGAGCGAGTCACTATGGGTTGGTTCTCAGAAAGCCCACGAACGCAAGTAGACACAATACCCTGTAGTAGAGCTTGATGTGGGACATCCTACCCAATCTGACTGTTTCATGTCATGTGGGTATGAAATTGAATTGTTTTTGTGGTTTGAGTGTCTCAACGAGTTGATTTTGAATTTGATGTATGTTTGTTAACCCTTATATTGTTACCCGCGTTTGATGTTTGATATGTATTGCTACATATTGTTGACCAAAAAGAAAAGATGCATGTATAATTAGAATTGCATTTGATTTATATTGAACACTTTGTTTGATATCTTACTGGTAAGATTTGATGATTTTTTGTCAAAAAATTGCTTTACTAAACAAAAGGTCGTTGGTACCGGGTACGAAATAAGATTTTGATTCTTTCTAACAGGGCAAAGTGGCAAACTCTTTCTCTCTCATCGCGATTCAACACGGCAACCAGTCTCCTCTTCACAGGGCTGACCTCATAATCCTAAAATAAGAAGGGGTCTAAAGCAATTTTTCAAATAAGGGACTCTTTATACATATAATTTCACAAATGCAAAAAAATTATAATAGTGCACATGTTTCATTAAAATGACACAATCATCATTTCGATCCACGCTTGATGTTAAGAAAGATCTCTTGCAGGAAGGTTGGCTAGAGATTTCTTGTAAAAACACTAGCCCTGCTCAGTTCATAATGAAAATAATGCATGGAATCAAAAAAAATTAAAAAATTCTCATTATGCACATAAGGGAGGAGCCGAATGAGATGAAAATCTCATGTGACACATTTCGTTTGTTTATTGTTTTTAAAAAAATTTAGGAAGAACTTTTTTTTTTGAGATTGAATCAAATTTTTTTTTTTCATACCTAGATTTAAATTTTCAAGTAAACATAAGAAAAATAACTAATCTTATAAGTAGATAATCCAAGCAATCTTCAAACTTCAAGCTATCAATCTCTCTTTGATTCGAATTTGGAGCTCCAAAAAATATAAATAAAAAATTACCGAACATCAATAAGGTTCATTTATCTTCAATAAAACAGAAAAACAAATAATAAAATAAACACAACACAAATTACTTAAATTAATTAAAATAGAAAAAATCGATTTAAAAAAACATAATAATTAAAACAGAAAAAAATAGATTTAAAAGATACATATATAGCATGCATGAATCTGCCGAAGAAGAAGAAGAAAAATAGCATGTGTCTTTGTCACCGTCCTCATTTCCTTCTGTCTACAATAATCAACAAAATGATGTATTTAAGTTTATTTATTCCTCTCTTGCTTCTTTTTTATTTTTTCATTCTTTTTTCATACCAACACTTCTTTCTTTAATACAACTCTCTCTCTATCCTCCCATCATTCTTTGATTTTGTCTTCCACTCATGATTACACACACACACACACACACAGACACACACACATATATATAGTACTCTCTCTCTCTCTCTTCCCATTACTATTTATTCTATGTATATCTCTTATTCTTTTTTTTTTTAAAGACAAATGTGTCTCTGATTCATATTGTATACATATATATATAATTTGAAGGCCCAACATATATATGTTCATATATATATATAATTTTCTTTTAGTCCTTATATATATATATATATATATATATATATATATATATATATGTATGTATGTATAAAAATTTGGGGCCCTTGAAATGTGGGGGGCCCTAAAGCGGCCGCATGGGTGGCATGTATGTAGGGCCTACCCTGCGGCTCTTCAGCAGCTGACACTTTGACTTTGGTCTAGCCTTTTTGTGGAGATTGCTAGCTTGCATTGGCTTTCACTGGAAGGGATCTCCCAAGTAAGTCTCTCACTCCAGAAAAGGAGTATCCCTTATGATGGATGATGATTCTATTTGGAAGGGAAGGGAGGTTCTCAGGTCATGTTTGGTGAGAAAGTTCAATAGAGAAGTCGGTTCAAAAGAATAGATTGCAATGTGGGTCTCTCGAACATGGCGAATTTCTTGTGGTTGCCTTTGTCGGATTCTCTCTTGCTTTTTCGTTTTCCCTCTTATGCTGAGGTAGGCAATTCAGAGTGTTGATGGAGGGAAGATGGGATTGGGGCGAGGCTACTCTGTGCCTGGAAATGCATTTGGTGTTTCAGGGTGAGATGCTCTTCTCTGGGGTGCTAAAAGAGAAAGGAACGAGAAGGGTAAGCTTATTAGGAACGAGATGATCGATGTGTGTATTCTGGTTAGAGATCGTAGTGCTTGTCCGCTAGTGGTGTGACACGATGACCGCCTCTATTGCTGGGTTACCATTTGAGATGAAACACCAAAGGCAGAGGAGGATTGGTAGGTGGCTCGTCAAAAAGGAACAACAAAGGATAGATGTATTTATTTCATTAGAGCTTTCATCGAAAGTTGCAAAGGACCATGAATAAACAAGAAGACAAGGTGGTAGTCACGCACTTGAAGTGAGTGGAGAAAGAGCCAGGCCGGGTGGACATGTGGAGAGGTGTTGTAGCTTCTTATCTAAATACTCGTAATCCTGTCAATGGGAGAGAGATATTTTGAATTTCAAAAGCAATGCACGTGATATCTCACCCGTTAGAGATAATATATATGCGTGAGACTTGTATAAACACTGGGTTGGGCCGAAGTTAGATAGGCCTAATCTCATTAAAAAGATAGGTGGTGGTTGGAATGGTCCACATTTTGAAGAATTAAGCATAGGCCAAAGGCCAGTTCTGTTCTATGGGCAAGCAGCCTCCTATCTAACACCATTTGGGCCCAAAAAGTGGACTTAGCTTTAAAAGAAAAGAACAAAGATTAGATGATGGCATGGTGGCCTGCTGATTGAGACCAAACCAAATTGGGTTGGACCTTATGAAAGAAAGGCTCGAGACTGCTTATGCAAAGGGATGGTCCAATTCTGGAATGGGGGTCATGAAACTGAAGCCTACGTTGGTCATCAAAGAGGCTTAGAAACTGCTACAAATGACAGACAACTAGGACTAAAAGCTTTAGTCTCAGCAAATCCACGTCATTATCAACGCCGTAAGGGGTGGGGGTGGGGTGGAGTAATTCTACAATACCCCGGGGATTCCTTAGATGTAGGAATTCCACCAGTGATAAAACTTTATTTTCCATTATTATAGGAAAGTCTAAAAGATGGATTCCCATTACTATAGGAAATTATAAAAGATGGAGTCTTATTAGTGGTGGAATTCTCCCAATACACGAAATTCCCGTGATATATAATAATTTTTTGTGGGGTGGTGTTATTGGGAGATGGCATCAACTGCGGTAGATTAAAAAGGGCAAGTGGATCCAAGGTCAATCCTCCTTGCATTCAACAATGGAAATAGGGAATGTTGTTGGGGACAAGGACGACGTTGCTAAACGTGGGAATCGAGCAGGTGAGTTGACTGAAAGGTTGGGTATTGTTGTTATTTCTTCTCCGTCTCTTCCTTGTGTTTATGGCTATGACGATGATGGTATTAAGGAATGAAGGGATGGGAAGGGTATCAGGCCGGGTGGAAAAGAGAAAATACCAATAGTGGAGGAAGAGGCTTTGGGACAGGGTACAAATGACTATGGTTTTGGCAAAATTACAGTTGAACATAATTGCTCCAAACATATTTTTGAACCATTAAATAATGTTGTGGAACAACTGAACATGAAGTCCCGAGAAAGGGTGGATGGTGGATTTCTTTTGTGTATGTGTTTGAGAATTCAATTATGAGTTGAGAAAGACTATCGCAACTTTTTTGGTTGAATTGAGGTTGCACAGTGATCCAAATGTGGGTCAGCTTCTATATCCAAGTTCTGAATTTTTTGAAGAGAAGACTAGCAACGAGCAAGCTGGGGTTAGGTATTATGATACTGATCCATTTTATGTAGAACCACCTGTTTGGGAAGATGAAGGGTTGGTAGGAATTGATATCTCATTTGCAGTTGTTATGGGAGGCCGTTAGGCTGATATAAGGATAACCTATTATTTGGAAGAAGGAACGTCTTTGGGCCTCTCTTTTGATGGGGGAGAGGGAGTTGCCCATGAACTCTTTAACTCCATTGATAGGGAGTGGAAATTGGTGACAAGAAAGAAGAGTGTTTCATGGAAGGGTTAGAGCTTCTGAACCTCATGCCCTATGTTAACTATGATGGGAAGAGCAGTAGGGAGGTGGAGAGGAGTGAAGGGTGGTGGTGGTGGGAAGGAGCTTGTTTGCCTATGAAGTTAAATATAGTATCATGGAAGGTCCGGGGGGGGGGGGGTGGTTTAAATGACCCGGTTAAGAGGAGGGTGGTAAAGGATTTTATTCGCAAGTGGAAGGCCTATGTAGTTTTCTTGCAAGAATCTAAATGGAATAATCTATCGGATAAGGTGTTGTGAAGCCTATGGGGAGGGAGATTTATTGAGTGGGAGGTGCTTGATTTTGTAGGTGCTTCGGGGGAAATTGTTGTTCTTTGGGATAATAGATAGGTGACTAAGGTAGATGGGTGGCTGGGTAGGTTTTCTGTTTATATTCCCTTTTCTATCAAGGAGGATGGGTCTTAATGAATCTTCTCAGGAGTGTATTGTCCTATTGATGATGGGGAGATGAGAGGGTTGTGGGAGGAGTTGGCGAATGTGAGGGGCAGGTGGTTGGGTCCTTGGTGTGTTAGGGGTGATTTCAATACATTTAGGGATTCCTTTGAACAAAGTACGGGAGGAAGGAGGACTTTAGACATGGTGGAATTTGTGGAGTTTATTGATGAGCATTTCTTATTGACTTGCCGTTAGAGGGGGCTCGCTTCATTTGGTCTAGTGGGTGTGAGTCACCTACTCTATCTAGATTGGATCGCTTCCTCATCCAAGGGGACTTTGAGAAAAAGTTTCCAGATGTAATTCAAGTGGCGCTTGCTAGAATGGCATTGGATCATATTCATATTGAGTTGTGGTGGGTTGAGAAGGGGGAAAGCCCCTTTTTCGATTCGAGAACATGTGGTTGAAAGTAGAGAACTTTAAATGCAGAGTTAGAGATTGGTGGGCTTCCTATGTTGTTCGGGAAGCCCAAGTTTCCAGTTGGAAAGTAAGATTAAGCTTTTGAAGGCAGATATAAAGAAGTGGAATAAGAAGGTCTTTGGGAATCTCGAATGGCACAAGAACAGGGTCCTCAACGAAATATCAGAGTTGGATAGGAAGGAAGGAGATGAGGAGCTTAATGAAATGGAAGTGGGCAGGAGGGAGGAATGCAAAGCGGAATTTGATGAGATTGTGATTATAGAGGAAATTTCATGGTAGCAGAAATCTAGAGCTTTGTGTCTCAAGGAGGGGAATCTCAACACAGTTTTTCATCGAATGACTAACACCCACAGAAGAAGTAATCACATAGGACGCATCCGCATTGAAGGAAATATTTGGAGCAAAGAGGAGGATATTCAGAGGGAGATTGTTTCTTTCTATCAGAAGCTTTATACATAGAAAATGACATGGAGACCTTTGCTTGATGGGCTTGATTTTGATAGCATTTCAGAGGCTGATAGGGATTGGATGGAAAGGCCTTTTGAGGAAGAAGAGATTGAGATGGTGTTGAGAAATTGTGATGGGGACAAAGCTCTAGGGTCAGACAGTTCAAACTAGCTTTTTTCTAACATAATTGGGAGGTTGTTAAGCGAGATGTCCTAGAAACCTTCAAACTCTTTCATAAGCAGGGGAAGCTTGAAAAGAGTTTTAATGCTTCGTTTATCTCTCTTATTCCGAAAAAGGGATGTGCTATTTATGTGAAGGACTTTAGACCAATTAGTTTGGTGGGTGGAAACTACAAAATCATTGCAAAGGTTTTGGCTAATAGGCTAAAGAGGGTGTTAGATGGGGTGATCTCAAACTCTCAAAATGCTTTTGTTGGAGGATGCTAGATTTTGGACTTGGTGTTGTTTTCTAGTGAATGTGTGGATTCCAGACTTAGAAGTGGAGATCTAGAGGTTACTTGCAAGTTAGATATCGAGAAAGCTTGACCATGTAAACTAGGAGTGCTTGATCTATTTGCTAGAGAGGATGAGATTCAACCAGACATGGAGGAAATGGATTCATGTCACGCCCCAAAATTCAAGCCATCGAAAATTCCCCCAGGTCTGAGCCTAAACTTTGGGTCATGAGGTGTCACACTTACCCGATCATCACCTTTTTTCCCCGGGCAACCATGACAGTTATTACTATGCCACTCTCGGCTCCAATCCGGATCACCAAGACTAATCTTACAGAAGCCTAACCAGTCCACCCCAAGTCCCTAAGTGGAACATATGGGTCCTAATACCATGATTAGATCATCTTACATGCGTGGGAGCTCATATACATGTCCATTATTACATTATTGGGCCTTTTCTAGGTCTATGCATTCCTAGCCTTGACTTACTAGGCATAAAAGCATAAGTTACTCAATCTATCTGTTTCAGTCGGCTGGTCAATTCATCAGTTTGCTGAAGGTCTCTCTTTCGGTCAACTGAAGACCCTTTTCGATCGGCCAAAATGATGATCCTGGGACTTCAAATTTCCACAACTCTCGAGTTTGGTTTTCTAAATCAGCCAGCTGGCTACTAGGTGGTTTTGGTTGGCTGACAACCTATTTTCGGGCCACTGAAACCCCTCTTCGGTTGACCGAAACGTCAATCCTAGAACCTTAAATTTTACACCCTCTTTGGAATGCTATTTCTAACTCAATCGGCTGGCTAATAGGCTCAACTAGGCGACCGAGAGTTCCCAGAACTTGCTACTTCCCAAATTTGACCTTATACATAGCCACTTATACATTTCTAACTCAAATGGGCATCGTAATTCATCACTCCCTCATACCATACTCATTCATAACATCATAAACCTGGACATAATCATAACATACACGAACTCAAAACATCATGTCCATTTCATACATAAGCATAAATGAAGGATTTCTCATACATGCCTCAAATGGAGAAGTTCCATTACATTCAACTATAGTCCAAGTTATACATATGTAGCCATAACACACATTCATTAAATGTATCTCAAAAGTATAAAGTATTACATACATAGTCCAAAATACATTTAGTCTACATTTCGAACATGCATTCAAAAAATAACTACAAAAATATCCTTAAAAATTCATCTATGCTCCAAACCAACTCATGGTTGGGGAGACTCCGCCACCTTTTTGCCATGACCTGAAAATATTTATAAAATCATGGGATAAGCTTCTGCATGCTCAGTAGAAATGACTAAAACACACCTCTTAAGGCCCCGTGAATACCACATACCACATTGTTATGTTATACACATATCACATACTTAAATTATGTTATCCACACATCACATGCTAGCAATCATACCATGCGTCATATGCATTAAACCATGTCTTTTTCCTTGTGTCACACACACGATTGAGAACACGGACTCCAATAAAGGTCCATTTGGTCCCCTATTTTCCTTCCCTGAACATCCAAACTCCATTATCAGTCCATTCGATTGTATATTCAAATTCCATTATCAGTCCATCCCGTGTTTTCTAATCCCTCTCACATACACACTCAAACCATGTATGTGTAATGCATGAACATTTTATAATTCATGCTCACGCCCTTTTATTCTTATGTCAAAGCATCCATTTATCAATATAAACATGTTTTGCAATTCATCATGCTCTTTATGGCATTTTAACAAACACATAACTATCATTACTACACATATGCACATAACATGCTCAAATCTTCACATTTATACATATCATGCCATATAATTCACGTACTAACCTTCTAAGCACATAATTACATATTTCAGCATAAGAAATCATGCAATTATTACAAGACATACATGCTTAAACTTGAAATATACTACTTAAGCATATATATAACCAATTGAATGCTATAGGCATCCAGTAGTCACACAAACTCCGGAATTCACGGTTTAAATATCTCTACCTCGGTTTAGAATAATTTTTAAACAAAACTCCCAAATCTCTTTAAGCCAAAATCACTCAAATCAGACTTTGAACTGATCAAATGCAAGCTCTCCTCGCATAGATCAACATTTTCTTCTTCGGTGCCTTCCAAATCACACTATAAGCCCCTCAAATCTTAGATAGAAAGAAGAGCAACAATGACTGGCTATTAGAGAGAGAAACAAGTGGCTAAAATATCTGTGAAAAGATATTTGTAACCCCTCCCCTACGAAATGACCAAAATGTCCTTCATCACTTAACGTACCTTTCCGACTTCCATTTTTTATTTCAAAAACTCTTACGATCCCAAAATCAATTCCTTTCTTCTTTTACCAAAGGAATGGTCTTAACCCTCAGAACCTGCTCTCGAGTATCAAGGATCTAAACTGGTCTCTCCTCATGTAATGACCCGGATTATTTTAACCAGTTTCGGATTATTTTTGGACCGAGTTTATTATTATTATTTTTCTTCTTCCAAATTAATTAATTTCGGAAAGGTGCAAAAAAAAAATATATATATATATATATAGATGGAGGAAAATTGTTTAAGAGAATAAGTTAATGGAGTATATATATATGTGTGTATTATATGTGGATATGTGGAGGGGGTTTGTTGGTGAAAATGTGTGGTGTATGAGAAAAGAAGAAAAGATAAAAGAAAAAGGTGGTAAATCATGTGGTCGGTTGACCAAGAGAAAAGAGAAAGAAAAGAAGAAAAGGAAGAGAGAGAAATCGAGATGAGCTAATTCCAACGCCGACGGTGGCTGTGGCTGCCAGCTGTTCATGGTGGCGCTGCTGGTGGGCTGGTGATGGCGGCTGATGGTGGTCGTGGTGGTGGTTCGGGTGATGTTCGCTCGAAACATCTTTCATTTTTGGGTCTATTCATGGTGACCAAAAAAATTGGTACGACTTGAGCTTAAAAATGGTGGTGCCTTGGGTTGAAGGTGTCGAGACTTGGCGATGAGGCTGGTTTGGGTTCGGTGGCAAGTGGTGGTCACGGTAGGGCTGACTAGGTTGGGTTGCTGCTGGGTCCGTTGAGGTGAGTTGATTTGGGTCCAATTTTTGGGACTTTTTGGTGGTCTCGGCTCATGATTGGGCTGTGAGCTAGTTGGTTGGTGGTCTGATCATGGAGGTTCCATGGGTGGTCGTTATGGACTGAATTAGTTGGTGGTGAGGGTAGCACATGGGCTGTAGTTGGTGCCCGACGGTGGTATGCTCAGTGGTGTTTGGCTGGGCTCAACTGGGTTTCTCATGGTTGGGTTTGGGTGGTGGGTCGGCTTTGGGGCTGGTTGTATTGGGCAGTTTTGTTGACGGTTCCGGATGGTTCCGGCGAGGTGGTGATGGTTGGGTTCAGTTAGGCATGGTGGAGGACTTGCCGTGGAGGGTGAAGGCTGGGTATGGTGCTCGGCTGTTTGGGTTGTGCTTGAATGACAGCGTGGTGGCTGCCATGGCTTCGATTCCATGGTTTGTTAACGGTCAATTTAGTCTCGGGTCGGCTGAAAATGGTGGCTTTGTGTTGTTGGAGTCACAGTTTGGGGTGGTTGATGTATTGTGGGTTGTGCAGTTGGTACTTTGATTTGGGCCTAGACATTTAATTGGATTATTGGGCTGCCATATTTAAGTTAGGCCAAGCATGGAAATAAAAAGGAAAGAAAGCGGGTTCGTGTATGACTTGGACACGGGAATGGACCAGACTTGGTATAGACCGATTTGCAGGCACGAACCGGTTAAGAGCTGGACCTAAGGCAAATTGATTCTTACCTCTATCTCATATGTATATATTTTATTATGTTGGATAATTTACATATGTTTCTTAATTTGATCATATGTGGTGTTTATATATATATGTGTGTGTATATATATATATATATAAAGGTGATTGTTGTATATATGTGGGATGTGAAGATATGTATATATATATATATATATACATATATGTGTGTGTGTGTGAGTATATATATATGTGTGGTGATGAAAGCATGATTAAATTTAAATGCTTCTTTGCATTGCGATATGCATGTATGGTATATATTAAAGTCGATGAAAAATATGCTAAATAATACACATTTAGCTATGTGTTGTCTTGTATGCATATGTGGCTTTTATGCATGGTGTTGAATATATATGTGATTATATATTTGTGGTAGTAGTGGAAATGCATGCTAAATATGATTATAGCATCAATGAGCATTTGAGAAGCATGATTTATGCTAAGTGTTATATATGTGTATAATACATGTATGGGTGATGCAATATATATGTGAATATATATGGTGATTAGAATGCATGCTAGACACTTGTGGTGAATGTATGCATTGAATGAGAGCATGACTATATTTATGCTAATGTATGTGCATATATGATTTATATGCATGATTTGACATGTACGTGATTACATGTGGGTTTATGTGAATTAAATGCGTGCTATCTGTATATAGAAAATGTGTGAATTGGTAAAGCATAACTAAAATGTGCTTAAGTAAGGTTTATGAGCATATGTGAACTGTATGCTAGATTTTACATATATAGGTGAATATATGTGTGGCTTGGTGGAGATGAAATGTAGGCTATGTTCTTTTATAACTAGCTTATGTATTGTGAAACATGAATTTTAAATGCTTGATTTATATGTTTGAAATGCATATATGGTGCCGTTGTGAGGAAACGGGGAAGTGTGGTTGAATTACCTAGAGTAGGTCAACACTCGGTTATGGTTGCGGTCATGAAGTGGTCAAATCACCCAGAGTAGGTCAATACTCGGTCACGGTGATAGTGGTTAAGTCACCTTGGAGGAGGTAAATTCTCAGTGATCGGAATCTAACTACCTTGGAGTAGGTAAATACTCGGTAAGGATTCCAAAAAGTTGCCCAATCACTTTGGAGTAGATAAATATTCGGTGATTATAGTTTACTCACCTTGGAGTAGGTAAATACTCGGTGATAAATTATAAAAAGAGGCCAAGTCATTTTGGAGTAGGTAAATACTCGGTAACGGTGGTCTACCCACCTTGGAGTAGGTAAATACTCAGTGGCGGAGTTGAAAGTGTGTGGGAAGTGTCTCGGTCACATGATTTGGTCAAGAATCATGTTAAGGTATCGGGTTGAGTACAAGAGAGAGACAAGTGTGTGAACTTGCCTACATTATCTATTGTGAAGCATGCTATGTGATTAACGCATTCTTATATATATATGCGTTGCTTGTGAATGAACATGATATATGTTGGGTATTGATTGCTTCTAAGCATGTTGTATGGATCAAATGTATCTTAATTGCATTTGAGATTTGCTACTTGATGAGTAGGAGATGTGGTAGTTGATTTACATTGTTTATGTAAATGTTTTGACATATATGTTCTATATACATATTGGTGCTGGATGTTTACTGCTTTCAAACATATTGAAAATGATTTCAAAAATCATGTGTAGTTGGCTTATATGTTCAAATGTGCTAGATTTTCCATATGCGTTGTTGGTTCATGTATGCTAGGTGGAGCATGATTTAAATATTGTGATATATTTAAATGTGTATGTATTTAGAATATGTGAGGATTGACCTGCTGCAGCGGTGATAGTATGGTTCTACATACCTTGTTGGGCCTTTCAGCTCACCCCCTCCCAGGTTTTGCAGGTGTTGCTGATTACGGAGTCAGTTAAGGGAATGATAGTATCGGTTGCAGAGGTAGTGATTAGATTTCTTAAAATCTATTTTATGTCCAGGATATTAGATAGATGTTGTACATTTGGATTAAATGTAACTGAACATTATATATTGGGTAATTTATCCCAGTTGTACATTTCATTTGATGTATGTATATGAGACGGACATTCAAGGACTGAGACATTATTTCAATTGTATTACGCATGTTGTAGGGATGCTGGGGGGACACATGCTCAGAAGTGTCCATTTTGAATTTGAAGTATGAATGGCATATCAGGATCTGATTTATTCAAATGGGTGATGCCCAATTTCCTTGAAAATAATAAGAAATTGAGATTGTATGATCAGGTGATGGTTATATCGTGAGAGTGATCTCACGGAGTCACACCTCAGTTTCTGGGCCTCGGGAATCGGGGCGTGACACCTCATATGTGACATCTTCATCAACCTCAACATCTATCCAGCTCAAAGCATGAGATGGATCATTCTAACATATCCTCAATATGGAAATATGGAATACATTATGATCCTTCTTTAACTGTGGTGGCAAGGCCAATCTATAAGCCACCTCACCAATGCAGTCTGGGATTTTAAAAGGTCCAATGTATCTAGGTGATAACTTGCCACTTTTCCCAAAACACATCAATCATTTATGTGGTGAAACCTTGAGAAACACATGGTCTCCCACCTCAAAGGATAGTGGTCGTCTCCTTCTATCGGCATAGCTCTTTTTTTCACTCTAAGTCGTCAACAATCGCTGTCTAATTAACTTGATTTTTTCAGTAATCTCATGCACAATGTCTGGTCCTAGGGCTGTTGTCTCGCCCACCTCAGTCCAACAAACTAGAGACCTACAAGGTCTGCCATATAATGCCTCAAATGGTGCCATCTCATTGCTGATCTAATAATTATTGTTGTATGCAAACTCCACAAATGGTAAATGGTCTTCCCAACCACAACCAAAATACAAAATGCATACACGTAGCATACCCTCTAATATCTGAATAGTACGCTCTGACTGTCCGTCAGTCTGAGGATGGAATGTTGTGCTAAAATGTAACTCTGTATCTAGCATTGTCTAAAATCCTTACCATAACCTCGAGGTAAATTGTGGATCCCTATCCGACACAATGGACACCGAAACTTGATGGTCCAGGAAGCCCATATGCATGTTTGCTCAAGTTTTAATGTCAAAAGGATTTGTAGGGGCATTATTGTTATTTCACTTTAAATGCTCATATTGGATATACTTTCATGATTTAATTTAATTTCCCTGTTATAATTATATTTCTCTATGTATATGCAATAACCTAATTGTAGGGGCATTCTTGTCATTTTCCAAAGAGGGGCATATTGGGGATTTCAAATTCAAGTGTAACCCTAGCACTATATAAAGTAGATTGTGAGGATTTAGGAAAAATGGACCCTAAAATTATAATAGATATATGTGAGGTCTGAGTATTGAGCAGAGGCGATTGGGGTTTGGTGTGGCTGTGTAGTGATAGAGAGAGAGTGTGAGATACAGAGCTTCATTTCGAAGCATTCACATGGCTGTCATTTTCTTCTTGTTTGGGTGAGCTAAATTGTGAAATACATGTGACCAAAACAAAAGAAGAAAAGGGGGCTTGGTGCGATTATGTAATGACAGAGAGAGAAAGTGAGATACAAAGCTTCATTTCGAAGCATTTCCATGGTTGTCGTCATCTTCTCTTCTGTTACTTAATCGATGAAGCTTGAGTTAAAAATTTCTGAGTTCTTGTTGGCAGCTAAAAGGGGAAACTCTTCTTTCTCATTTTGGTAAACTTGTTCCAAATCCCTTTCTCTCACATTCTCACAGGCGCACAAGTTGGGGTTTGAGTTGACACACTATATGCACAAGCGCACGGTTCATAGCTTATATGTGTTCTTGAATCTATACTTTCATGTTTTCTGTAATCTCATGTTGCTAAATCTATCTCTAAAAGTTGAGCTCTAATTTTTATATATATAATGTTTTCTGATATTTCTATGTTGATGAACATGTTCTGAAATTCTGGTTGTGTTTTCTGAAAACCTGTTGGGTCTGTTCTGTGTCTTTGTTGAATTCAAAAAATTGCTGGTTATATTTAGAGTCTTTGCTGAATCTAAAAATTGATGGAACCTATTCTTTGGGTATTTGCATATTGATTAATGATTTATAAATTATGATTTACTTTCCAAAATGCTTACTGTCCGAATTTTATTTTGATTTCCAAAGTTCTGATTTGGTTTCCAAAGTGCTTGCTGTCCAAATTCTGACTTGCTGTCCAAAGTTCTGATTTATGAATTCTGATTTTCTTTCCAAAATGTTTGTTGTCCGAATTTTGTTTTGCTTTCCAAAGTTTTGATTTATGAATTTTGTTTTGTTGGAAATATATGTTGCTAAAAATCTATTTTCAAAATCTGTTTTGTTGAATTATTACACTTGCAAGTTGCGTTTTAAAAATCTATTTTCTGAACTCAATACAAGCTAAACTTGATTCTAAAATCTAACTTTGAGTTTTTGTGTAATTGCTGATTTTATAAGATGGCCTTGAAATTTGTGTTACTAATTTAAACTTGCTGATAGATAGTTAAGTAGCTGATTCTTAAACTTATTTCTATATTTCTCGTGCTACTAAAATCAACACTAGCTGAAGTGTTTGTCCATTTTAAGAATAGGTACAAAGTCAAAACAATACAAGGATAGTCATCCAAATTAAATACCAAGCTGAATGGAATTCTGTGTTGCTAAAAAAGGGACTCTTTAAAAGGAATAGTCATCTACAAGTCCTTGGATGCTACACTGAAAGTTGTCCTTATTGAAGTCTATCACTGCTGAAGTTCAAGTGTCATCATTTGTCAAAAGTTCAAGTGGCCTTTCCATTCTCAAGTTGTGCTTTGAAGATTGACAATTATTAGCTTGAAGAGTTGCTGATTACTACATTGTACTATCTTCATATACACTATTTGTAGTCCAAGTATAGGGATACTTTGGACAAGGGGAGTTAGAGTGATTTGTGGTGAGTTTGGTGAGAGATAGCTTGGGCTTTGGGAAGCCTGGGCTGGGTGAGAGCAGAAAGTTGTTGTGAGGATTGTTAAGAGTGGTTTAGGCCTAGGGAGGTTGTAAACTAGGGTGAGAGCTGGAGTGATAATGTGGTGAGTTGGGTGAGTGAGAGAGTGCTTGGTGAATTACTGTACTACATTTTTTATACATAGTGGAGCTCAGTTCTGGCTTGACAACCAAAGAGGATGTTTCCCCACATTAGGGTTTTACCTCTATAAATACCCGTGTCAAACTGTGTGATTGTTTTAGATAGCTATACTTTTAGTTTTTTGGTAGAAATATCGTAGAACCTATTCACCCCCTCCTCCTCTAGGTTCTTCAATTGGTATCAGAGCAGAAGTCTATATTTCTTGGTTTAACCACCTGCAATAAAGATCTTGAGAATGGCTGAAGATAGTTCTACACACAAAGCTCCTATGTTTGATGGGACTTGTTTTGACACTTGGAGGACCAAATAGAGGTATTCCTTCTATCCATTTCATAAGATGTTTGGCATGTTACTATAAAAGGAGTTGTCACGCCCCGAAATCCGGACCGCTGGGACTCCCCGGTCTGAGCCCGAACTTCAAGTGGTGAGGTGTCATGATCACCCGATCGTTATCCCACGACCCGAGTAACCACGACAAGTTACCCACATTCACCATTTGATGTTATTACCAATACCAAGCTGTGGTGAGGTGTCATGATCACCCGATCGTCATCCCATGACCCGAGTAACCACGACAAGTTACCCACATTCACCATTTGATGTTATTACCAATACCAAGCTGTCATTCCCCGTATTTCGAGTCATAACTTGTTACAAAAACTTTTACATTCATCACCACATTCTTCCTTTACCAGATAAGTCATAATGGTCAACCAATCTAAGTGGTAATCTAAAGATCAGCGAAAGCTTTCATAATACCTTTAACATTATGTTTACATGCATACATAATCAATTTAAGTCCATAATGGACATCCCACAATGAAGATACACTCATACAAATCCATTTATAACATTTAGTTTCTGTGGCATTTCGCGTAATCGAAACATAGGCTTTGATTAATCGAAACATCTCGCATGATCGAAATAGTATTGAAATACTATCGAAGTTTTCCAATATTTGGGATCTCACACCTGCAATTTTTTGCATCATCGAAATATCGATTTCGCACAATCGAAAATTTCGATCATGCAAAACAGGGATTTCGCACAATTGAAATCCTCTCATACATGATTTCTAGCAGATTAACATTTTGGTCATTTTTGGTCTAATGTCCCTCATTAACACATTTATGTATCACATCTCACATATGCATCAACATAACCATTCTCACAGTTTATACATGTGAAAATAAATATAAATACATAGATCATCATTTAAACATCTAGCATTCTATCACGCTCAATACCATACTTACAATGTATGAAATCATAAGTCATGAACAACGCATGCTTAAAACTATAATTAAAAGTTTACAATCATAAATCATAAACGATACATGTTCTCGGAACATAAATGGTCATTACATGTTTGTCACATGCATATAGTCAACAATCTGGACATGCATTCAAATAAAGAAATTTAAAGTCTTTATATGGAACCGATACCACTCAACACCAACTCTACTGTTGGGGAGAGTCCACCACCTATTTTTTATTTTCTGAAAAAAATATTAATCCTCATAGGATGAACAACCACACGCTCAGTAGGAATGTCTAAAACACAATTTTGCAAGTTTCATAAATACCACATAAACATACATTTGCATTTAATCATATTAAGCAAATATTCATATGTCACAATCATATCATAAGCAATATGAGATACAATATGATATACACAACTCCCACGTCCTTTCCACAATCCCATTGGGTTCCGGTTCTACGAACCACCCAATCCCACCTAGCCGAGACTCCTTAACGGATCACCTCATGAGGGTTACCTTTACCAGAATACCTCATTAAGGATCACCTTACGAGGGTTACCTTTACCGGAATACCTCGCTAAGTAAGGGTGCACAAAAATCTGTTCAAACCGTGAAACCAAACCGAACTGGACCAGACCAGATAATTCGGTCCCCTTTTTTTACAGTCTGGTTCGGTCACGGTTCTAAACAGTCTGGTTCCAGTTTCATGTCCCTTAGGACCGGACTGGACCATGTATATATATATATATATATATATACATATAAAATATTTTATAATGTTAAATTTATAATATTATTAACCTAAGTAACCCTAGTATCCGACAAGTTACTATCTGCATGTAATTTTCAAACACACGCCGTTAAAAGCCTGAGTCTCCTCTCTCTTCACCCTTCTATTTCTCATTTCTCAGTTCTTCTCACTCACCAACGATTATCCATCATCTTTTGGGTATGTCTCTTTCCTCCTCCTCCTCCTCCTCCTCCTCTCTCTTTATATATATTCTTTACTGGTTATGCAATATATATTTTATGGTGGTAGTTCTGTGAAATTTTGCAAAAGGAAGTGTGTGAAGTTCCTTTGGTGTTGAATAATGACAGTTTGTTTTCTTATGGAGGAAATGAGGGATGGTTTTTTTTTTGTGTCCGAATATTGCTGAGGGATCAAGTTTCAAAAACTGTGATTAATGGGTCAATCTCACAGACCAACCCCACAAACACAAACACACTCTCTCCCTATTTTACACAATTGGACTTATAGTCGGAGTATTCAAAGACTTCTGTACAAGCGCACTTGTGCAAACTGATCGGCGTTGAATGTTATGTATTCTAGCCTCTTAATTTATATATTTTATTCTCTTAGTGATAGATTATTTGTGATTTTACTTCATTTTAGTGTTTTCTATATTTTCAGGACCTTCATGATTATTTCAGTTAAAACCATGATTTTGGGCTTTTAAAGGTGACATCTAAGTGGGTTAGATGAAGCCTACATCAAACGGATCCATTCAATTCTATATTTTAACTCAAAATAGTCCAAGGAAGTGGTCCAAGAGAATTATAAATGCTTAAGGAGATTCCAAGCCTGAAGCCCAATTCTACGCTTAATAAGTTTTAATCTCATTTTGTAAAGTGGCCCGAAACTCTCATTTTTTATCATCAATTTGACTTAATTTTCAAGTTAGTTTAACAAAATTCAATTCTAGACACTTTTGTATTTCACGAAAATTTCGTGAATCGGACTTCTAGTGGGTCAAAAGTTGGGCCGAACGTCAGCAGAAAAATTCACCTGTTTAGTGTTACAGGAAACCCTAATTATCTCCTAATTGGGTTAGGAATTTAGGTATTCACTTGAGGGTTTAAAAGTGGAGAATTGAGGCTATTTGAAGAGAGCTTGTAAAGATTTTGGAGTGGAGAACCATTGGAGAACGAATTCTTGTGCGTATTCCATGGAGATGATGTCTTTTTCCTCAACCGTTGAAGCTTCTTCTTCTACTATGAGCGGCTAGTTCATCCACTAGGGTTTTGATGTAGCCCTAACTAAGCATCAATGGTTTGATTGTTCTAATTATTGGGAATTTTTATATTCATGCATAGATTATGTAATTTAGAGGATTCTTCTTATAGAATTGAGCAATAAAAGTCTTATAAATTTAGTTTCAATGATTTCTTATCTTGTCTTAGATATTTAATTATTGTTGTTGAACTCAATCTCTCTTGTTTTCTATGATTATGAGAGTGATTATTACACAATGGTAATAACTGAATATATCATTAAAAACTTTGGTAGATTATGCCTAGAGAAGATGGACCATACTGCACCCTAGAGTAGAGTAGTTAGGCAGATGGCCCATGCCAATCGAAGATAGTCTATGACTTAGCCTTAATCATATGTTATCTTCTTGATGGATGGAGGTGAGCTTGTAGCCACCAACACCACTTATGCATGATATAATTTCCCATAGTTAGTTCAATTGACCATTGATTGTGAAGTTAGTGGTGAAGTCAATAACCTTAGATTCATCCCATATTTTCTATACTCTCTAGTTTCTTTTGATTTATTTAATTGCTTCATTAGTTAATTTAGTTATAAAAATCATAATTCTTTTCTTATAAAATTTAATTAGAATTAATTCTGGACATCCAACTCATTCAGACCATAGTCCCTGAGGTTCGACACCCATTTCGATAGACCTATTCTGCAAGGAATTCGTTCTATTGTAAAGTGTTGTAATTTAATTGATACACTTACCAATGAATCACAAATGGTCAAATAATGACTTCAAGACTGGTGCACAATAGTGTAATTGTGCACGTAGTCGATCCTTTGTTGGTGATTAGGAACACTAGACATGTTATGCTGAAAAAATACTCAAGTTGTAGCAGAGAATGTGACACTTTCACCACTCACTTCATTCGGAACTTTTATCAAATTGGGTTCTTTATCACTTGCCAAAAAAAATAGAGAAGACAAGAATGTAAAAAAAAAAAAAAAGGCAATTAAAGAAGCTACCAAGATAAATGACTTGGGTTCTGCCAAGGATATTCATACATAAGTATAGCCATATACAAGAATTTGGATTTTGGTTAGTTTAGTTAATCTTGCATTACCAAAATGATCTAAGCGGAAGCTGGTGGGTCTTTCAAAGTTACCGGGACAACTCGGTAAGAATCGTTGCAAGGACGGTGTTTGTGGTGATGATGTAGTTTGTATGATAAAATTACCAAACCATTTGGTCCCAAATGGTGATGTAAATCCAGATTGAGTTCTATTGGCAAAGAAACAAAAAAGAAAACAAGAAAATGATAGAAGTGAGGGCAAAGTAATGTGTGGAGGAAATAGGAATAACTTCCATGGAATCATTCTAATAAAGCCAAAAAAGAATAGGTGTAGTGATCAGTGATATTATATATGCATATGAAGACAAAATAAAGATGATAAGTACCACCCACTCAATTTTTATCTAATAGGTGATTCAGACAAGTTCATTAGCATATTACTTTTAATTTTCATCATCGTGAGAAAACCAATGAAAGAGGTAGGATCGATATGCATGTCAATGAATCAAAGGGTGTGATACTACATGTGACATCTTCAACGGTTTCATGACCTCCCATTTTATGATGTGCTCCAAATTTGAAGCTGCTGAAGGGCTCCATGTTGAGTATTTTGACAAAATATAATGTTATTTGAGAAGTGAAAAAGTGAGTTTGTGTTTGTTTCCCATAGAAACTTTACACAAGTTTCTTTGAATATATAAAGTGACACAAATCTCACCAAGTAACTCTGTGTGAGAATGAGATAAAATATCGGATATGATCCGGACATTTTTACTTGCAGGCGATCAAATCATATAATGATTAATTAAGTGAGATACATATGATTAAAACCCGCGTGCAATCAAAATTATATGGATAACTCTTACTGGTTAAACGAGTGAGTTACACTGGATCATGACTCCTAGAAATTATTTCTGAAGTCTGAAAAATACCATTTAAATACAAAGTTGTGTCCTTACAAAAAGGTGTTTTTTACGAAGAGTTGTGATCATTCACTAATCACCATTGGAAGTCTATAAATACAAGGCTACAATTTAGAAGTATTTATTCATATTATATATCCATTCATTCATTATTTTCTCTTCTCTCACTCAGTTAAATAGTTCGTGAGAAAAGTTCTACAGAAATTCTTCAGAATTGCTATCTGCAGAATTTGGTGACTTTGTTGTATCCTAGAGGTATATTGCTTGAACCCAGCAGCAAACTTTTCTTGAGTGGGGGCAATTAATACCTTCAAGATAGTGTCTCATACGCGCATCATAGTCATACAATCCTGATTTTTATACTGCTATCTTAACAATTTTAAGGTATTAATCATAATGGAATCAAGTTCTGACATGGCGGATTTCAAGGTTATGAATCAAGAGTTCATAAAACTGGACAGATTTGATGGAACAAATTTTACTGCTAGCAGGACAAGATGTTGTTCTTACTTATTGCACTGAAAATCTCTTATCTTCTTGATCCGAATTTGCCACCGATTCCAGAGCCCAAACCAGATGATATAGACCAAATTAAAGTAAAACGTAAGAAGCGTGAAGAAGATGAAGTGGTCTGCAAAAGGCATATTCTAAATACATTATCTGATCGCCTGTATGATCTATTTACATCAATTAAGTCACCAAAAGAGATATGGAAGGTACTGGAGTTTAAATACAATACAGAAAGCAATGTGCGGATTAATTTCTTATCATGAAATACTTTGAATTTTCTATGGTAGAAAATATTTCTATAATGGATCAAGTTCATGATTTACAAGTCCTAGTGAACAAACTCCGGGATCTTAAGGTTGAAGTTTCTGAACTATTGCAAGTGGGGCCTATAATTTCTAAACTCCCCCAAATTTGGAATGATTACAGAAAGAAATTGCTGCATACAATAACATATTTTACTTTAGAACAGATTCAGAAACATCTATGAATTGAAGAGGAAACTCGAATTCGTGATAAAAAATTGATTTTACAATATGACTCTAAAGTGAATTATGTTAATCAAAACAAGAAGAATCTCGGAGGAAACAAGAGAAAACATAGTGATTTCAACTCTCACAATTCCAATAATTATAACAAGAACAAGAAAAATAAGACTTGTTATAATTGCAGAAAGAAAGGACACTTTAAGCGGGATTGCAGGTTCTTGAAGAAACAAAAGACTGAGGAAGTTAAAAATTCTAATTATGCAAACATGGTTGGAAAGGAGACTTCTGATATTATTGTCATGTTATCTGAAATGCAAATTGGCATGATCATTGAACTGTATATGGCAGTAGTAACAAAGTCTTTTGATTAGTGGTTTGATTTGTGCACTACTGTCCATGTATGTGACAACAAATCTCATTTCACACAATATGAAGATGCATAGGATGGATAGGAAGTGTTGATGGGAAATCACAATTCTACTAAAGTGATGGGAAAGGGAAGGGTTGAACTTCAATTTACTTAAAGGAAAAAACTTATACTTCTCAATGTACTTTATATCCTAGAAATTAGGAAGAACCTTGTGTCTACAAATTAGGAATGTTCAAATTAAGTATTAATAAAATAAGTTATAATTCTGTTTATATTATTGAGTCTTCTTCTTTGTGGCATGCTCGTTTAGCACATTTAAATTATCGTTCTTTGAAATTTATGTCTAAGCATGGTTTGATTTCATATAATAGTCATGTTAATTCTAAATGTGAAATTTGCATTCAAGCCAAAATGACAAAGAAACCATTTCCTCAAGCTGATAGAAATTCTCAATTATTAGAACTTGTACATTCTAATATTTGTGAATTAAATGGTGTTTTAACTAGAGGAGGAAATAGATATTTTATTACATTCATTGATGATTTTTCAAAATATACATATGTATATTTAATGAAAACTAAAGACAAAGCCTTTAATATGTTTAAATGTTATAAGAATGTTGTTGAAAATCAGAAGGAAAAGAAAATTAAAATTCTTTGCAGTGATAAAGGTGGAGAATATTTTCATACTGAATTTATATCATACTGTGAAGATAATAGAATTATACATCAAACTAGTGCACCCTACACCCCATAACAGAATGGTTTGGCAGAAAGGAAATATAAGAAACTAGTTGATATGATAAATGCTATGGTTTTAAATGCAAAATTGTCTTTTAATTTGTGGGGAGAAACATTACTTACTCCTTGTCATGTGCATAATAGAATACCTTCTAGGAAAACACAATATTCACTATATGAATTGTGGAAAGGCAGAAAACCTAATCTAGATTTCTTTAGGGTTTGGGGTTTAACTTTTTATAGAGTGCCAGACCCAAAAGAGAACAAAATTAGGTCTAAGAGCTTTGAAAAGTATTTTTGTAGGATATGCTGAAAATTCTAAAGGCTCTAAACTCTTAGATTTGAATTATAATGTCATAGTAGAATCAAAAGATATAGAATTTATTGAAGATAAATTCTGTAATGATTCTAAATTTGTTTCGAATTCTTCACAAACACTATAAATTGACTCAAGTTCTAGTTCAACTATATATATAAAAAAAAAAGAAACAACCTGAACTTCCTATTGAACCTAGGAAAAGTCAAAGAATTAGAAAAGAAAAGAACTTGGATTCTGATTTTATATCCTCTCAAGCTATTGTTTTCCTTATGGAGGGAAACGGGAATATTGTTCTAGATGAAATACCCATTATATTAAATTTAGAAGAAGGAGATCCAAAAACATTTAGTGAAGCTATAACTTCTAGAGATGTTGCCTTTTGAAAAGAGGCAATCAATGATGAAATGGACTCAATATTATCTAACAATACTTGGGTTTTAGTTGATTTGCCTCCTGGATCTAACCTATCGAATGTAAATAGGTATTTAGAAAAAAGTACAATACTAACAGGTCTATTCAAACTTTTAAAGCTAGATTGGTAGCCAAAGGGTTCAAACAAAAAGAAGGTACAGATTACTTTGATACATATGCGCCAGTAGCTAGAATAACGTCTATTAGAGTACTTATGACATTATCTTCAATTTATAATTTATATGTACATCAAATGGATGTAAAAATTGCCATTATAAATGATGATCTTGTTGAAGAAGTGTTTATGGAACAACCAGAAAGGTTTGTTGTGCCTAAAAATGAAAAGAAATTTTGTAAATTGGTTAAATTGTTATATGGATTAAAACAAGCACCAAAATAATGGCATGGAAAATTTAATTATGTTATTTTATCTCATGGGTCTAAGCATAACAATGCTTTTAAATGTATTTATTCTAAATTCACATATATTTGTGGTGTGATTATTTGTCTTTATGTGGATGACATGCTTATATTTGGAAGAAATATGAAAGGAATCCATGAAACTAAAAAGTATCTAACTTCAAAATACAAGATGAAAGATTTAAATGAAGTTGATACTATTTTAAGAATTAAAATAAAGAAACATAATGGGGGTTATGCTTTGTGTCAATCTCATTATATTGAGAAGGTGCTTCTTAAATTTCAGTGTTTAGGAAACAAAGAAGCAAGTACTCTATATTGTGAGATATAAATTTGTAATTGGCATATTTCAGTGATCAAAACCTGGTTGATCGAGTTGTAATTTTGTATAATTCTTTGTAATCGATCGTCGACAATTTCGAGCTGATATTCAAGTGCATGGATGCCTGATAGGTTCCAAGCTAAGTTGGAAGCCTTAGATGAGAGCAAAACTGTAGATTCTATAGAGGTGGCTGAGTTAGTTGGATTAATTCAAACTTTTGAGATGAAATATCCAAAGCTTCATAAAATAAAAAATTTATCTTTAAAAACCTCAAAGACTTTAAAGTCTTCAAGTTTGTCAAATGTTTCAAATTCTTCAAAATTTGAAGTTGAAAAAATTGAAAGTTTTGAATATGATTCAGATAATGATGTTGCACTCTTTGCTAGGAAATTTAGAAAGATTCTTGAATATGAAAATTTTAGAAATTTGAGAAAAGAAAATCCTTATAAATTCCAGAATCAAAGCTCATCATCTAAAGGTAAGGAAAGGAAAGAGAAAGAAGATGACTCTAGGGAAACTGAGCTTACTTGTTAGATGTGTGATGGTAAAGGTCATACATCTACTCAATGTCCAAGTCCTAAGAAAAATAGCTTTAGTGCAAAGAAAAGTTCAAACACTAAAAAGAAAGTCATGAAAGCTATTATTTCTGAGTCTGAATCTTCTAACTCTAGTAGTGATTCTTTTGTTGAGAATGATTCTCTTGCTTTTGTTGCTTTATTGAATGATGATACTACAAATGATTCTTCTTCTGATGTAGGTGAAATATATGTGTACACTACTCTTAGTCAAGTAGGGTCTGATGATTCAGAGTTGAGCAATCTGATGTAGAACTATGTGAAAGCAAGCTGCCAAAACTCTTTGAGAAATTGCTGGAAGCTTATAATAAGAAATCTGAGAAGCTAAAGCAAGAAAAATTTGAGAAAGAAACTTTGAAGAAAAAGAATGAAGATCAGTTGAAAAAGATTAAAGAAAGTAAAACAGAAATTCTGAATCTTTAAGGCAAAGTCAAGTTTTTTGAAAGTGAGGTAAGTCAAGTTATCTCTGTTAAAGATGTTCTTGTTGTTAGAATTAATATTCTTGAGCCTGAATTAGAAAAATCACAAGAGAAATTAATTGCATTTACTTCTGGGCAGATTAAGCTTGATAGCATGATTAGTGTTGGTAAGCCTGTTAGAGATAAAACTGGATTAGGTTTTGTTGGGTCATCATCTAAGGGAAAAACTATTTTTGTTAAACCCAAAAACTTGAATGTGTCTGAACCCAAATCTAAGCCTCAAGTTGAGTCTTTGCATGCTAATGTGGTGTCCAATGTGCTATATTGTACTTTTTGTGGTAAGAATAGACATAGTCAACACTATTGCTATAAAAAGAGAAGACATCCTAATTCTGAATTTCATATGCATAATTCTTTTACTAAGAATAGGGTTCATACTAAAAAGTCACATTATTGGAACAAACCCAAAAATTCTCAAGTTAAAAAGAATTCAAACAAGAAAAAGAATGTTTTTGTTTCTCCACAATACTTTCCTAATAAATTGCATGTTAAAACTATCTGGTTGAAAAAGGAAGATTTGGAGAAGTTTGTGCTTGTTGATGCTATGGAATTTTTTTCCTAATAGGTCGTTGGGTGCAAAACCCCACTAACTAAGTCATTTAGGAGTTTTTATGGTCATGGACTGAGCTTATGTTCATTATTTATTTTCCATTGGACCATAACTTTTGTAATTAGGTTAGGTTTTGTTTATCTTTTTTTAATAATCATATGAAAGTATGAAAATTATATTTTTCTAAGAAATAATATGAATTCTTTATATTTCTTTTAATTTCACTTTGATTTGTGAATGCATAATTGGGACACTTAGTTTGTCAATAAATGAAGTACTTGATTTATGATCTAAACATTGATAACTAATGTGCTGTATTTATTTCTTTTTAGAGGTGAATCTTTTGAGTCCATACAATTTGTGCACTAGTCCAACTCTGAGAGAATTGATTGAAAACTAATGTGAAGTTGACTAGAGTATATTGTATGAGTATCATTGAAAGCTTAAATGATCAATGAAAAAAAAAATGAATGAAAAAAAAATATGTTTTTATTCAGAATGAAAAGAAAAAATAAAAATTTGCTGAATATCTAAGACAAAAGGAAAAGGCTACCTTCGGGATGTGTTCGTAGCTTCCACTACAATGCAAATCTCCAATGAGATATCTTTAAAAAATTAAAGAGTTGTTTTGAGGAAAATAGTTGGATGCCTATAAGCGTGAAAGCCACCGTCTTAGAAATAAAATAAAAATGGAAAAAATAACTGATTGATCATGTGTAGTTATATTTGCTTATTATCCAATATGTTTTAGAATATGAATCAAAGGGATTTGATTAATTTTTGATGAAGTTGGATTGCACACATACATGGATTTATTAGATGAATTTCTAAATTTTTATAAATATTTGTGTGTTGGAAGTTGTGTTATGATCATGAATTTGAGGATGAATTTTATAAACAAATTATGGGTTTTAAAATTCTACATATATAAATGTTTGAAATTTTTCAAAAATTTTAGGACTTATGTTATTATCTCAAAAATGTGTTTTGATTATTCTCATAAGATTATTCATGTTTTATTTTTATTTTCTCTTGAAAATTTTTCAAAAATTCAAAAATATGTTTTATATTGATTTTGTGTTTATTTTTCATACCTTGTGTGCTTAATTATTCAATCAAGTTGAGATGAGGTGTATTTGGTGAATTAGAGGTCCAAAGTGTAATTTTTCATAATTCACAAAGTTGGACCGGTCCCAAATTTTGAGCACCGGTCGCACTTCTGTAGGTTCTGAGGAACTGAGAGAAATTGGATCGGTCCCCAAAAATTAGGACTAGTCACACTTAGCGGATGCCCAATTTTTACAGAATTCAAGCGCGCGTTTTTGACTTTAAGCATGCCTATTGTCCTCATTTGCACACTTACACTCTAATTCTCCTCTCAAGCTCTGCATACACACTAAAAACTCACAAACTCTCATATTTTGCTTCCTCTCTAATTGTCTTGTGATTACTTGTTATATTGGAGGTTGTGATTAATTCTTTGGAGTTTGGTTTAGGTATTGTTGAGGTTTGGTGGATATTGTGCAAACAAAACTTGTTGAAACTTGAGGATTATAGCATTGCACACTAGGTGTTCGATAAAAAGCCCCAACGGAACTTTTAACTCTATTTTTCTTCTAATTGCATCAATCTTCAACCTATTTTGTGCTGCATAATGTACATCATTTTGGTTGATATTTATGATTGATTTTGGATTGAAATTGGTGGAAGGGATTATCTTTGGAGGATTTGAGTTCATTTTGAAGTACTTGATCAAACAAGTTGTGCTTAATTTTTTTTTAAAATTTTGCTCTCCAAGTGTTTGACAGAATTCTTTAATGGAGCTTGTGATATTGTTTATGCTTCCATTCAGTATAGCTCTAATGGATAGATTAAAGAGTTAGGATAATATTTTTATTAATGAACAAGAATGTTGATTTGAAAGACTTTGGTTGAGTGTTCTTATGTGATTGAGATGACATATTTTTATTTGGATGTTTTATCTTTTACAACCAAAGTATTTGACATTATCATTGAGGTGAATATAACTATTATGCCTCAATTATTGATGTTTTTGATCTAAACAGGTGATATTATTTTATAATATTTGAGGACAAATCTTGATAAGACCATCTGTAAAGGATAATGATTCGAGCCTTATGAGAATCTAATGCATCTTTGTTAATGGATACACATGATCTTTTTGATTAGGTTGAATGTCTATTTTATGGATACCATACTTGTGTTTGGTGTTGTGGACTTTGATGCAAATTTCAGTGGATGGAGTTACATTTTCAAGGGTATCTTTTTTATAGATGTTAATATCTAGTTTTTGGAGCTCATGATGATGATAAGGATTAGGTATTGATGATAGACTTAGTTATATTTTGCTAGACTTTGAGTAGTTAACTCTATTTTGTCTAGGTTTGATGCCTGATCTTGTTATGTTTTGTTTATTCCATCAACCGATATATTTTGGATATTTATTTAATCAGTGATGATGATTTTTGCTTCCTTATTGTCTTATTCTCTCTATGTGCTTCATGATTTAGCTGTTTATATCTCTAGGGTATTTCTTTGTCAATTTGTTACAAAAAAGGGGAGATATATTTATCAGATATTGGAGATTAAGGGGGAGAATATTCATGGAGATATTGATATGGGGAGATATTGATATTCATGTTTATATTTCTTTATTAAGCTTTTCACAGGTTGTGTTGTTTAACGGATGTGCAGGTACAACATGTTTTTATTCTAACCGTCTTGAACACACAAGTGAAGCTTCTAGTGTTCAGTTATTTATTTCTATGTATTTTTGAGCAATATTGTAATCTAATTTTTCCAATGGGTTAGGTTATAATTGGCTAAGTGGTTTTGTCACGAAATTGCCAAAAGGAGAGATTGTGAGATATAAATTTGTAATTGGCATATTTCGGTGATCAAAACCTGGTTGATCGAGTTGTAATTTTCGTATCATTCTTTGTAATCGATCGTCGACAACTTCGAGCTGATATTCAAGTGCATGGATGTAGATAAATCAGTAAGAATACCATATAGTACAGGTAAGTATGGTGAGGACACTCTGCACTTTTTATTTCTGATCTTGTTTTGAAAAACTAGGGTTTAAATGAAAAATTTAGGATTTTTCAAAGTAGGACCGGTCCCCAATATTTAGGACCGGTCCAACTTGTCTCGGCAGTTAGGTTTCTGCAGGTTTTTAAAAAGTCCCACCGGTCCTATTTATTTTGCACCGGTCCCACTTAACTTGTTCCAAATAGGAAATATATTTTGACGAAAATTATGATTCCTATTGGGTTTGAAACTTCTAGGAGAGTTCTATTTTGGTATTCAACTTCTTTTCCAAGTAGAATTAGGACTCCCTTGCCTATATATATGTATTCATATTTTCTCTACAAAATATGTAGAAAAAACCTGAAAAATAAATATTTTTTAGAGAGAAAAAGTATATGCAGTATAATTAGGGCTATCTATTTTTAAGAACACACATCTATATTTTACGAGTGATATTTAAGATGGTGTTATACTTCTGATTAGCTGCTCAGAGACTGTATCAAATCTATTTGCTAATCAGAACATTGGATTGATGGTTCTTCGCTTGCTTACTTACTGAGGAAGAAAAGTGACCATATCGCACTACGAAGGGAACAAAATACTTGCTGAGTATTTTTGTTCTTCTAGCAACCTTTCTGTAAGGATCGTGACATTAGCCGGAAGTCTGCAGCAGTTGGACGTGTTGTCACAATCATAAGCTTGAGGTGTTCCGCATCAGATTCTTGACAGAGTGAAGAGGGGTGTGAATCTGAGACAGAGTCTGCTGTAGTTTGCTTCATCATAGTGGATTGGTTTCCGGAGACTTTTCGCCTCCCTCCGTGGTTTTTTCCACCTTGGGTTCCCACGTATATCTAGTGCATTCTTTTCTTTACTTGCATTTTAAGTTATTTACTTGCTTTGATAATTTGGTTAATTGGACTTAAAACTGAATTAATTAAAAATTAAGCAAATGAGCATGCAAGTGATCCTATTCACCCCCATTATAGGTTTTAAAGTACTTTTCACAACCGCTTCCGCACCACGCAACTCACACATATAACTCCTCAATTAAATAAAAAGAGAATTCTGACAAGGCACTTGCTCAATTACAATATGCTAGTGTAATTGGTAGCTTAATGTATGCAATGCACTGCACAAGGCCAGATATTTCATTTGTAGTTTGCAAACTTTCTAGATATACAAGTAATCCTAGTACAGAACATTGGAAAGCCATTGGTAGAATTCTTAGGTATCTTAAAAGAACCACTAGACAAAGATTATATTATAACAATTTTCCAGCAGTACTAGAAGGATACACTAATGCTAGTTGGATAACTAGTGCAAGTGATAACAAGTAGACGTCTGGTTGGGTTTTTACTCTCGGTGGTGGAGCCATTTCATGGGCTTCTAAGAAACAGATGTGTATCTCACATTCCACTATGGAATCTAAGTTTATTGATTTGGTGGTAGCAGACAAAGAGGCAGAATGGCTGAAAATATGCTATTGGATATAGAGTTGTGACCACAACTAATACTATCTGTTTCTTTGTATTGCGACTGTGAAGCTACCATGTCTAAAGCATACAACAAAATCTATAATGGTAAATTTAGACATATTAGCTTGAGACATGAATATGTCAAACAATTGATTATGGATGGAATTGTTACCATAATATATGTAAGGTCAAGTAAAACCTTGGCGGATCCATTTACTAAGGGACTCTCGAGAGATTTGGTAAGAAGTACATCTAATGGAATGGGTTTGAAACCTTTTCTTTAATATCACCTGCAATGGAAACCCAACCTTATAATAGCTACAACTATTTTAAGGTTTAATGGGTAATAACAAGTTGCAGTTAAGTGGTTGATTTAGCACTGAAATTTATTTATTTATTTAGTTTTGATAAACCCATTCTAGGATGTCTAGTGCTCACTGTTACGGTAAGTAAAGGATGAGTTTTATGCTCTTGATGAAGTTCAAGAATTGTCTAAGTATTTGTAGTAACATGAATACTGAAAGAACTTCACATATATAAACATAAGAAGTGGTACAACTTCTAACAAAATTTGTGGTTTAATTTTGTAAATGTTTATGAACATCGGGATGGAGTACAATAATAATTTTGTGAGCTTTTTCACGAAATTTGATAAAATCATGTGTGTGGTCTTTTCGCACCTAATATAGAGGACTCTTGGTTTAAGCTTAGGCCGCCAATGACTTCATTAAGTGCTTGAAATACTTGCACTAATTGAAAGTTTAAATCGAAAGATACTTTCTTGTATGCATGAGTAGGGACGGACCCATGTTGGGCCCAGTGGGGGCGTCTACCCCCACTCAATTTTTTTCCCCCTCTTATATTCTCTTATTTTTTAAATTATATACTTATATCTAACCCCTTGGCCCCCCTAAAATTACAAAAAAAAAAAAAATTCCCACTAGGCCCCACCTATTTTGTTTTAAAAATCTTTCTCTCTCTCTCTCTCTCTCTTTGTCCCCTCTCTCTCCCTCTCTCTTTCTCTTTTTAATACTTCTCTCTTTTTTAGCCCCTCTCTCTCTCTCTCTCTTTGAGTCTTTGTCCCCTCTCTCTCTATATCTATAAAGATAACTTAAATTAATAAATTCATTTAATTTTTAATAGATAAATTAAAAAAATAAAAAAGTAAAAAAAATCAAAATTTTTAATAATAAAGTAAATGTTATCAATGAACAATGATAAATTTATTCAATAGAATTATTACGATGGCTTGAAAAAAAAATTATTGTGTTAAAGGTTGCCCCCCTTCCCCACCCCCCACCCCCCACCCCTCCCCCCAACAAAAATTCCTAGGTCCGTCACTGTGCATGATGATATCGGTATTTAATTAAAGTCTAACATTATATTCTAAGTGGGGGATTATTGAATATTTTGATAGAATTTAATTTAAGTGAGAAGTGAAAAAGTGAGTTTGTGTTTGTTTCCCATAGAAACTTTACACAAGTTTCTTCGAATATATAAAGTGACACAAATCTCACCAAGTAACTCTGTGTGAGAATGACATGAAGTATCATATATGATCCAGACATGTGGCAATTATATCAAACGGTGATTAATTAAGTGAGATACAAAGGATTAAAACCTGTGTGCAATCAAAATTGTATGGATAACTCTTACTGGTAAACCAGTGAGTTATACTGGATCATGACTCTTAGAAGTTATTTCTAAAGTTTGAAAGACACCATTTAAATACAGAGTTGTATCCTTACAAAAAATTATTTTTTACGAAGAGTTGTAATCGTTTATTAATCACCGTTGGAAGTCTATAAATACAAGGCTGCATTTCAGAAGTATTTATTTATATTATATATTCATTCATTATTTTCTCTTCTCTCACTCAGTTAAATAGTTCGTGAGAAAATTTCTATAGAAATTCTTTAGAATTATTGTCTGCAGAATTTGGTAACTTTGTTGTATCCTGGAGGTATATTGCTTAAACCCAGCAGCAAACTTTTCTTGAGTGAGGGAAATTAATACCTTAAAGATAGTGTCTCAAACGCGCCTCAGGGTCCTACAATCTTGATTTCATACTGCTGTCATAACACTCCATTACCTCGACAGTTTTTTTGCATTGTTGGCTTCAACGACTCAAAGACATGGTTATCGAACCAATCATCCACAGCAACCCACACATCACCTACGTTTCTCTCGAAGCACACTCATTGCCCACCATAATGAACATCAACAAAGAAAGGAAACTCTATGAAGTGTTGCACCTAAAGGTTTAGTACAACCCACCAACGCAACAACATGGACTAAAGCATGATAAAAAAAAACATGGAAGTTGAAACAAAGAGAGCATAAGAAGACCTTAACAAAGAGATGATGTCTTATGTGAAGTGGAGCGGCTTTGATAGAAGACATCTTCATGTCTTTATATAATGAAGAAATAAAATTCTAGTTTGGGTCTCTTTCTTCTTATATCCAAGAATAAAGAAACGTGTCAGCAAAATTTGCTGCCAATACACACATATCTCTCTTGCTTGGAAGGAAAGTTAGATGAGAAATCAAGAAAGGAAGGAAGAATAAAAAATACCGAGAAATAATTAAGGGAAAATTAAATTTTGGTGACCAAAATTTTAAAAAAAAAATTTGATTTACGGTGACCTTAAACTCAATTAAATGTAAATAGGGACCAATCTTGAAAAATAATTGCCAATGAGTGACCATTTAACTTTAATGTCTAAAATACTCTCTCTTTTATCCTTTTTTTTTTCTTCTCCAATCATACCCCCAAATATCAAAACTTCAAAAAGCATAAAAGAATTCCATAAAATAAAGTATATATATATATATATATATATATATATATATATGTTGGATCTTACAATTAATGCATGTGCCTTTTCAATTTGTTCCATATATGTCCAATTTTTTTTTTTTTGCCGCCAGTATGTTCAGGTTTAGCAACTTAATCCTAATTCTAATTAAAAAATGAACAGTACATTTCTCAATCTATCCCAAGAAACGGGAAAAAAAATTATGATTCATTGGGTTATTAATACTAAATGTGAGATTTTTAATTAATGGCACCCAAATTAGTTTTTTTTTTTTGGTTAATGAGTTATTAATATATAGGAATGCATTTATATATATTATTATATCTTCTTTAGAATGTATATATGTTCTACACAAGTCATCAGATTCTTTAAAGTTTATGATATTTGGGGGTTGTAGTAAACGGAAGAAATTATGGGGATCTATAGAGAGAATGAAGGGTATTTTTGGCATTAAGATTAAATGGTCACTCATTAACAATTAGTTTTTAAGTTTAGTCACTATGTAGCTTTTATTAAGTTTAAAGTCACCAAAAGAAAAAAAAAAATTCAATTTTGATCACTAAAATATAATTTTCCCAATAATTAATCCTTTCTAATAAAAAAAATGAGGTCAAGGAGAAAATTTGTAGTATATGGAATGGTCCATATACATGACTTCCTATATGGGACTTCACCTTTGAGAACACCAAAAGTAGAAAGGCAAGGTTATGTGGAGACCCATTACTTAGAATAAAGAATTGCATCTCTCTTTACCAAAAAAAGGAAAAAAGAAAGGAAAAGAAAAACAAGTCAAGGAACGAAGACGGAACTGATTGCTTTGGGTTCCTTCTAAGGTCCTGTTTAGATTGGCTTTTCAAACACTGCTTTTGGCTTTTTGGATCAAGAAACTGTTTTAAACAATGTTTGCCTAATTTTTATAGAGCTCTTCGGCTCTTAGAAGAGCATTTTGGAAGAAGCTGGGGACCCCTGCTTCCTAAAACGCTCTTCTTTTTGAAGACACGGAAAACTGTTTATATTTTAAAGAAACTTTCAAAATGGCAAGCGTACCCCATTTGTTTAGGGCATGAAAAAAATAAATTACAACCTATGCCATTATAAAGATTATTTCTCTTCTAAACCTTTAGCGTAATATGGTTTTTGGACAACTCAAACGACAAGTTCTACACTGTATTGTATCATCGTGTCTGACAAATCATCCTCTTTCGTTTTCATTGTATCCGGCAAGTAATGTAACTTTTTTTCTTCTGTAACTGTGCAATGTAACTAATTTAGTTTGGAGACCTAGAAAATTATATTTTGTTATTTGTTTATATCATGCATTATTAAGATTAGCATATGTGCTCTCTGAGATAAAAGATGGAATACCTATGAATATTCATGTTATATTATGATTTACTATTGAGTTGGAATTGTGGGATATACACATATGAAATTTTATTTTTTTAGCATAAGGATTTTGCTTCCACATCATGCAAACATCAATAGTTATCTTTTTCTTGCAAAAGGAAAATCATACACGTCATATGAAGAGACCTAAAACATATCATCTATATTATTCTTAATGAATTGAGACCCTATTGCCCCTATTCGTACATTGATTGAATCAGCTAATCAATCACGACTCTTCTTGTGCCATGTACATTGGTTTAAGTGAGTGAGTGAGTGAGTTGAGAAGAGTTTATAAATTATTTCTACTGCGTAATGCTTACAACATGGTTTTCTTTTGCTATGAAATTTTAAAACAAAGCTAAGACATACACATACAATTTATTCTATTGCTGTATACTCCCACTAAATGTTGATAACAACATTGCTGGTCATATAGTGTTGCTACTCAAAAAACCTATTTTAAAATTTTTTAAATCAGTTTTAGTAAAATTGGTGTGAATATCAATTTCTTTATTATCAAATCCCATGTTCATATGTGTAGATAAGTATAATGTGTTGTCAAATCTTGTAAGTAGTAAAAAATAATTTACAATGTGACACCTATGTTTGACAAAAATTTAGTCTTGCTTACATCAACTATCTTTTCTAGATTAGGTTTAGCATTCACACCATAATATCAATCACAATATATATATATATATATTAAACATTAAAACCAATAATAGAGTGAATAAACATTATGTAAGGCAATTTAGAATTCAAGAACAAAAACTTGTCCCTAATTCTAACTAAAAATTGTTATGTTGTGAAAATCAAGAAGCAGGGGAAAATAAAAGAAAACATTACATCTTCATAAAATTAGTCTAACCTCCTGATATAAAGAAATGTGATTCCCAGTGAACTGAAATATTTGTCGTTTTGGTGACTTTTTAAAACACAAAATATTTTGTTTTTATTATATGGCATGTTGGATTAAATTTGACTATATATTGATGACTTTTTTTAAGCACAATGTATTTTGTTTTTATATATGGCGGTTGGATTAAATTTAATTATATTGAATTATTTTTCTGCATGTGTTTGTAATTGATTATAAAAAAACAGGATAACTGCTTTATGTTACCAGTCAAACAAAATATTTCATCCAAAGACAAAATATGTATTTTAGTACTAGAAGTGCTTCAGCAAATATTTTGTCAAACAGACAGAAAAACTCTTCTGACATTAAAAATTTTTCAAAGATACAGTTTTCAAACACTCACCCATAAGTCAAATAGAAGTGATACTTCTCTTTTTCTTCAATATAAAAGCAGAAGCAGAAGTTATACCAAACAGAGCCTAATTCATCCAAGCATCTTGAACTTCTCAACAAAAAAAAAAATTAGGAAAAGAACGCATGAGCTGATTGCTTTGGTATTTCCCTATAATTCATCCAAGTGATAAAAGGAAGGAATTTTATAGGCAAACGGAGAAAGTCAAAAGATCAAAATGGCAACTCTTTGGTGACATCACATTCCAATTAGATGCGGATCTGATAATAGGAAAGCCAGAAGGAATTTTGTTACTTCATTGCATGATTTGCTTCCCCCATGGAAGAAAGTTAAATAAAAAAGAAAAAAGGTAAGTGAAAAAAAAAAAAATTCAAGCAAGATCTATGGAAGCTGCTGAGAAATATGGGATGGTTCCCTTTGTACTCTCGTGAATAACGCAAGCTATATAAAAAAAAATTGTTAAAAGAGAGAAGGAGAAGAGATTCATTGAAGGCATGATTGAGTCATGGTCAAGGATAGTGCACGGAATGGCACCGTACATGCGAATCCACATTGCACATCTAGTATTGATGCACTAATGTCGAAGAAGAAAATAAAGGCTCAAGAGTTGATGGACATGTTTTCCAAACGGAGTCTTGTACTTCTGTTTTATTTGGTACCATCATACCATGACTTACAAGTTATCACATTTAAGACTCCGTTTGGAAAAGATGAAAAGAAATAAGATGATAACTTTAAGGGAGGTGATATTCGCACTCTATTTTTTTACGTTTATACTTCACTTGTCTTTTTCTTCTAAAAAAAATAACAAAAAGATCCATAAACTCATTAATTCAGCATCACTTATTTTCTAATACCACAACTACCCTTTATACTATAAACTTCAACTATTTTTATCTTTTTTACAAATAACTATTTTCTTGGATCATTAGTTTTTTAAGTACTTTTTTTTATCTTATCAAAAGAAATAATTTATTCACGAGAGATTACCTTTTTTTTATACTTTTGTTTTGGGTCCTGTCAAAAGAAATAATTTAATCAACCACGATAACTTTTTTTTTTTAGTATAGTCAAAAAAGATACTTTATTCAACAAAGATAACTTTTTTTGTTTACCTTTGTTTTTCAGTCCTATCAAAAGAGAAAATTTATTCAATAGAGATAATTTTTTTTGGGGTCCAGTTAAAAGAGATAATTTATTAAATAGAAATAAATTTTTTTTTTTGTTCATGTCAAAAGAGATAATTTATTCAATAGAGATAACTTTTTTTTTTTTACTTCTTTGTTTTGGGTCCTGTAAAAAAAAGATAACTTTTTTGGAACTTTTTTTTTTGGTAATTTTTTTTATCCTATTCAAAAAGACTAAAAATATTAAAGATAAGAGATAGAGAAGAGAATATCTAAAAGGATAGTTGTGTAATTTGAAAAAACACAATTATTCACTCATAAAGTTAAGGTTAAAAGTGTGATTTCATTTAATATAGGAGTGCAAACATAGAAAAAGGGAGTGCGAATATTGGCTCTTTAACTTTAATTATGAGAAAAAATAAAAGAAATAAGAGAATAACAATGGGAGCTAATATTGGCACGCCACCAATATCCTTTGTCACTTCATTCCTATTTTTTTTATAAAATAAAATAAAATTATAAAGGTGTCTCTTTACTATACAATATTTGATTCTTATAATTTTAATACCTTAATTGTCCTTATTTGATAAGGTTAGAATTCTTGGTTTCAAATTGCAACTTTTCTCTCACGTTTTCTCTCTTTTTTGGCGTGAAAATACTCATTCTCTCTCATGTTCCTTCCCTCTCCCATCAATGTTTGAGTTAGAGGAAGTTATTGAAATTATTAAGACAAGAAGTATTGAAGAAATTTCAAAAATCTATAAATCACTCAACCCTAATTTTCATAGTAATGTGTTTTTTTTGTTCTACTTTATTCTTCAAACTATATTGTTTGAGTTGATTTTAAAAATATTATTTCTTCTTGTTGAATCAATTTATCAATATTTATTTTAGAAGTAGAAAATTTTAGGATTCAATATAATGATTTAGATAGTATCGATAAGTTGGGAAGAAGTTGTTAATAATAGATTACCAAGAGAAATATTAAAAAAGTATTTGAGTTGGAAATAACCATTATATCAATGAATAAATTAAACATTTGAAAAAAAATTAATTGTATTTAAAATCAAAAGAAATTTTAATTTTACTTAAATAAAAATTATGATATATAGTTCTTTAAGGAAACCAAGGAAAGCTTTTTTTATTTTAATAGGGAACTTTTAGAAATTAAAAGATGAAAAGAGAAAAACATGACTCTATGAAATCCTTTTTCCAAATGCAGTTGTCTTAATTTAGCTAAGGAGCCTTTGCATCAAAATTTCAAAAAAAAAAAATTAATATGATGTTTTTCTTCCTTTACTTTTTATTTTCCCATTCCTTTTTGTTTTGTTTGTTCACGAATTGATGGTATGTTTCTAATTTTTAATTTATGTTATTTTATAAATAAGACACATGAAAAATAAATTACATATTCGGTGAGTAAAAAGACAATATTTCAAATTTTGAATTCTTTTAGTTATATAGGATAGGGACATGAACAACAAGTTTCAATTGAAAAATGTCTAAACTATAGTATCTAGGTGAAAATAAATAGATAGTTCTATTGTAAACCTAAAGCAAAAACAAAATTAGTCACAAATTACTTGGGATAATAAAGATGCAGTTAAAAAAAATTAAGAAAGATAAAATAAAATTAAAATTGAGTCATGATTTAGAAGGGCAATTAGGGTACTAAAAATATAATAATCAAAGATTGTATAGCATAGGACCATTTTTGTAATTTTACTTTAAAAAAAGATGAAAGTGGAGTGCCAGAGGATATTGGTGGAGTGCCTCAGCTCCCATAACAATAACCTCTATTTATGTTTGGATAACATGAGAGAAAATAAAAGAAAGGATAATATTCTTGTTTGAATAAGATAGAGAAGAGAAAAGAAAAGAAAGGATAACAACCAAATTACTATTATACCCTTTTATATTTAATGGGACATGACTGGAATAACAATTTTCTCTTCCTAATTGTTGGGGGCAGTTTTGAAATTATAAAAGTATTACTTAACTCACTATCATTTCCCTCTCAATCTTCTCATTTTTGGGAGGATAGAATACGAGGGATTAGGAGGGATAACTATCCCTCCCAACCCCCTCTTTTCTCTTTATTTAAAGTACATAAACACAAAACACACTATTATCTTCTTTCTTTTCTCTCCTTATCCTTCCAAATCCTTTAATCCAAACGATGCCTTAAGGCAAAGAAATGTCATTACACTCTTTATGTTATCTTGAAAAGTCAAGCTTTGAAAAAAAAATTTGCTTGTACAAGGTTGTTCACTCTCTCACATTGCCAAACATGGCCATGCATGAAGGCACAAAAAAAGAAAAGAAAAGGAAGAAGATTCAGTTAGGTCAAGGAATAAGAAAAGAATAACTTTCAAGTTCGCCTCTCATACATGACAAGCATGCATGTCATCATGATTTGAAGTGGAGGCAATTTGTAGACACTAAAATTTTGAGATTGTCTCATCACTCTCCAATTGGTCAAAGAGTCAAAATCTCTAAATCAAGTCAAAGTCTACAGGTGCAAGTCGATCAATGGCCATGTGGCAAAATCTTAAGGGTCAAGCTTTTCATGAAAAGTTTGAGAAATTAAAATTTATTTCCATATAAATGGAGATAAATATATCTTATGTATGGAAAATTAGCACAATTATTAGGGAGTTACTAAATTAAACACCCCAACCTTTGGCCTATAAATACAAGACCACTTAACACTTTCTAAGGATGGACGTAAAGACAAAGAAGACATGAAAGCTTCTTCAAATCCCCAAAACACCAAACACTCGAAATTCTAAAGATGAAGAACAACAAGAATGCCACACAAGTGCCATTCTTCTTCAAAGATATCCAACAATCAAAGATTCTAAAGAAAACAACATCAAGCACGCCACACAAGTGTTGCCCTTTTCCTTCAACACTCGAAGTTTCTGAAGATGAAAAACAACGAGTACGTCACGCAAGTGTCATTCTACTTTAAAAACCTTCACCGTTCGAGATCAAACTCCATCAACCCTCGATTGAAAATCCAGTCAAGCCTTCTTCAATCTTGAAGGTTTAAAGAAAGCTTGTCATAACCGGTTCAAGATCAAGCTTAAAGCCCTTGCGCCAAACAAACATAGGAGATTGAATCAAAGGAAGATTTCTCGTTGTAAATGAATCGACCACAGAGAATTGTATTCATTTTTATGAAATTCATAATATTGACTATTTGTTTTCATTTCCGTTCCTAGATTTTCAAACACAAAAATTGTGTGTACAATTGAAATTAAACATCAATTGTGTGATCGATTATCAGTGCACGATATATATAGAAGGTGATATGTTGAATGCTTGTGATGCCTTCTGCAAGCTATTTCTCTTCGTCCTCCACCAATTGTATTTATCTCCCTCTCTATATATATGTGTCTGTGTGTGTGTGTGAATGTGTATATATGGGGTTTACATGAAACATCATTCATGGATAAACAACTCATGGACTGTATTGCCCCATTTTGGACATATATTGTAGAAAAGTTTTGGACCCTACCTTTTAGTTGATCTAAGAGATCCATTTCAGGTATGAGAGAGAGAGAGAGAGGAGTTATGGTTCGTGGTGATTTGGCAGGGCTTTAGATATGGAGGGAATGGGGGAGGGGGAAAGAGTGAACTGATCTTAAAAGGCAAGCAAAAACTGACTTTAACATCTTTAGAGTTATAAGGGTATAAGGCTAAATTGGTTTTCTGTTGTTGACATCAACATATGCATAAGTCTTTCATAAGATTTGTAGTAAAGAAAAAATGGTACGTACTTTTACTAATTCCGTTAAGTAAACTAGCAGAGTTAACTCTGCCAGGAGTGTCAGAGTTATTTCACCAATAGTTTCGTCCGCATGTAATTTGGACAAACCTCAAAGTAATTCACCATTTTTCTTGGTAAAAAACTCAAGCACCCTATGGGTTCTATGTTTCGAATTTTCTACTTTAAAATGTGAAAAAATACTACTATGAAAGTTGGTCACATACTATGTAAGTTGGTCACATATCTATGAATGTGTATATATGGGGCTTACATGAAACATCATTCATGGACTTTATTTCCCCATTTTGGACCTAAGTTGTAGAAGAGTTTTAGACTTTACCTCTTAGTTGATCTAAGAGATCGATTTCGGGTATAAGAGAGAGAAAGAGAGGAGTTATGGTTCATGGTCGTGGTGATTTGGTAGGGTTTTAGATATGGAGTGAATGAGAGAGAAGGGGGGAGGGGGAGAGAGTGAATTGATCGTAAAAGGCAAGCAAAAACTGACTTTAGCATGTTTAGAGTTACAAAGGTATGAAGGTAAATTGGGTTTTTGATGTAAACACATGCACAAGTCTTTCAAAAGATTTGTAATGAAGGCCAAACGGTACGTAATTTTACTAATTCTGTTAAGTAAACTAACGGAGTTAATTCTAACAGGAGTGTCAAAAGTTATTTCGCCAATAGTTTTGTCTGCATGTAATTTGGACAAACTTGAAAGTAATTCACCCTTTTTCTTGCTAAGAAACTCACGCACCCTATGGGTTCTATGTTTCGAATTTTTACTTTAAAAGGTAAAAAAATACTACTATGGTAGTTGGTCACATACCTTACATTACCACTATTTTCATTTTACTGGTGATTATATCATTAGAAAAATTTATGACATTATGTAAAACATTGGAGTGCCGTTACCATATGCCACGAAACATGTAATGGTGTATATGGGACAAGAGACGACACGTGCTAAATGGAATATATAAGGATAAAATGCTCCGATATCTCTTCAGGTTTTTGTTTATTGTCAAAATTTAAGGATAAATGAGACAATACTTGTGTCAAAATTTGCTCTGACACCTCTCGCGATTTGGTTTCACTGATCCTAACACTCCTTTCTACTAAAACTATCCTTTTTCTTTACTTTTTTTTGTTTTTCTTTCCCTTCTCTCTCTTCTCACCTTTTCTCTCCACCTATTATCCCTTTCCTTCTCTCATCTACCGGGAATATAAATTTAAAATGTTATTTTATAAATTCTTATATATATATATATATAAATAAAATTATACACAATAACATACATATATATATATATAAATATACACAATAACTTATATATTAAAATATACACAATAATGATATATAAAATATATATATAATATAATAATATACAAAATAACATTTTAAATATATATCTCCAGTTAATGAGTGAGAGAAAGGGATAAAAGGTAGAGAGATAAAAGGTGAGAAGAGAGAGGGTAAAAAAAAAAAAAAAAAAGTAAAGAAAGATAGTTTTGACGAGAAGGAATGTTAGGACCGGTTAAATCAAATTTGGAGAGGTGTTATCCATGGGCAATAAACAAAACCTCAAAAGCATTTTACCCAATAATTAAATATGTAACGGTATGTCCTAACGACGTTAAAGAAAAAAGTTGTAAATAACGGAGTAACTTCAGTTATCTTTGATAATTTCCGAAAACACAAGTTCCGTTATCTTTGCCGCCACCGCTGAAAGAGGAAGAGAGAGAGAGAGAGAGAGAGATGTTGGAGGCGAAGAGTCTGAGAAAGGCGGCGGTGCCTTCTTCTCTACTGGAGTATCCCTCTCCTGGCAACCTACAGTCTACTCGACTCGCCCTCAATGTCCCTTTTTACCCTATTATTGTTTACCCTTCCATATACACATATATATACATAAACAAACACACACATACATATTTGGACCCATAAAACAAATGCTGATTTCAGTACTTCTTTTTGCTCTTTCTCAGGTTAACGGAGACGGTTCTTCGTGTTGGGTCTACATTGCTTCCGGATGCTGCATATACAAGATCCAGGTTGGCGATGTCCTTTCTTTGTCATCTCACCATTGAAATTCTGAATCTCTCCAAATACCCACTGTCAAACTCTGTGACGAGCCAAATTTTTGTGTAGTGAAGACTACTTTAGATAATGATAAGAGAAAATTTTGAATCAAAATAAGTACAAAAAACTTAAATACTGATTAATATTTCTTTCATTCATTCAGTACATTTACAAATATCCTCAATAAATTTTCGCGATTGATGCGTGAGAAAAGAGTTAGAGATGCGCTACCTGAAAGAGGAGAAAATTTGATTAAGAAAAGGCAAGAGGGTTTTTGATAATTATAAGAAGGTGGGGGATTTAGAATTATGAAAAGGTATGTTACAAAATCAAAATTAAACAAAAAAGTGAGTGGAGGCAGCTAAGGTTTTTGATAATAATAAGAAGAGGTGTTTTAAAATTATGAAAAGATTTGTATACAAAATCAAAATAAAAAAATTGAATGGGGGCAGTTAAGTTATTTGATATTCTTAAGAAGAGGTGATTCTATAGATATGAAATAAAAAAATTTAGGGGGCAGCTGCATCGACTGTGCCCTTAGTGGCTCCATCCCTAGTCATACACTTTTACATGTATATTCATACACATACATTATATATGAAGGCATTTGAACTCCAAAATTCACTGTTTGGTTTTAAGCAATTGAGGTTGTAGAAGTGGCTGCATGTTAATTGCTTAGTTTGCTATGTTTTACTGAATGAGTTAACGTGTGGGGTGATAGGGCCCTTGTTAACTTAGGCATTATAATCATAAGATAAATTAAATAAATATAAACAAAGAATTAGCAATTACCTTTCACATTTTAAATGTGTTGAGATTGATATAATTAGGCTAAAATAATGCTTAATTACTCTATTTAAGACGATTCATTAGGCTTTGTTATTGGAAGGTTTGTTTTATATATTTGTAGATGCCGTATTGAATTGGTGTTAGATCCATGGCCTAGTTTACACACTTAAATCAGTTGGAGGACAAAACGAGCTATATGCTAGATGGTATGAATAAAATCAACATGATATGGGTGGCTGTTATAAAAAATGGAGGATATGCAAGACAAAATGGGAGTGGATCTAAATGCTAAGATAAATCTTTTTTTACTTGGCACCCAATCTCTTTTGTTGAACCATCAAATCTTGTAATTGAGGACCCTTGCAAAGAGAAACAGGAACTGGCACAATCTGAAATAGATAAATAAATTGAGCGGAATTCTCTTTCGGAGCAACAAACGCCTTTGGTTGTTCCTCTAGAAGAAGTCTGTGAGTCCATGGTGTCTTTCCAATCCTTGATGTTGGCAGCAGCGTTCATCAATTCGAAAGAAAATGTGTAACAGTAAATGAAGTTTCTTAAATATAGATACTTAATGCTGCCAAAGAATATGGAGGTAAAGTTCAATTTTAAGGAAGTTGTGGCTTCATTAATTTTCCATGTCTCATATTTGCATCCCAGGATTTCATGCTCACTTGGACAAATATGAATGCGTTGAAACTGATTGATGTGATGGTGCAGATGTATCTTGAACTTTGTAATACCTTGTTTTTAGTTTATGCCTTTTGACAATGGTGGCTTCCTACGAGTAGTTGAGACGAATTCGAATGACCTCACATATGATACTCTAAACATTGGAATATATTTAGATGGAAATTTTTTGTTATAGTTGCTCCACCCTTTGTTGCTGGCAGCTAATAGGAGAGTGGATTGAAGAGTGAAAGAGGGATTTTATTTTGGGGTGGGTGGGTATTTTGAGAGGTAGGATGGTTAATTTGAATAAAAATGATGATTATCACTTATTTTCCTATATTTATTAAACCCTGTAATATCTTGCTTTTACTTTATGCCTTTTGACAATGGTGGCTTCCTACGACTAATTGAGACGAATTCAAATGATCTTTCAGATGATACTCTAAATATTAAAATCTATTTAGATGGGAAAAATTGGTTGCAGGCGTAGTGTTGCTCCACGCTTAGTTACGGGAAACTAATAGGAGAAATGAAGAGTGAAAGAGGGATTACATTTTGGGTTGGGTGGCTATCTTGAGAGGTAGGATGGATAATTTGGATAAAATTGATGGTTATCATTTATTTTCCTATATAGACCGACAAATTTTGGAATCCAAAATTTTAGATCGAATAGTATAACGGGACATTGCCGACCACATTCATATAGGGTTAAGGCAAGGATGTGATGATTGATGAGTATAGTGGGACACTCATTAAAGTTGCATTGAAAGATCCCATTTTATAAATATGCCATTTTCTTTGTTAAAAATAAGGGTTAAATACAATGACCGCCTAATTACACTTGGATGAAACTTTTTGAATTTCTTGCACTCACCTCCCCTGTAACAGAATCAAGTGGACGGATGTTACTTTTGAGGGTGAATTGACCAGAATACCCCCATTATTTAAATAATAAATCAGGCAAAAAAATCTGTCCTCGTGAAGTTACCAAATTACCCTTATTGATTAAAAAAACACAAGTTGCACATTTGGCAGCGGGCCCATCAGTCAACCTTAACCTACCTTTTATGTTTCTCTTGGTCTCTAATACAAACCCATGGACTAGGGGTTTTGGTTCACAATAAATCTGCTCATGGCTCCATTACAGAGGTTTGTGCAATCGGTCATAAAAGCTAAAGACATTTGTTTGATCAATGGAAGAGTAAGCTCCTTTTTTGTTCGTTGGTTCAATATTGGTAGAGGTATCAGTTGTGTTTTGTATTTTTTTGATCTTTTTCACAACAACCCATTCCAGCACCACCAGCACGTCCACCACCACCACCCATTCAAGCTACACATCTTTTAGCCTATTGGAGAATATTTGTTTTGTAATGTCAAATTTTGGGTATTTAGTCACTTTGCATTTTCGGATATATCTATATACCCATAAATCTAACCAAAATTAGCAAAGTTTTTAGCCCTGTTGTACAACCAGGTGGTTGAGGGGGAGGGGATGGACGAGATGGTATGGATGGGCTCCAGGAGGGGAACCTTTGAGGTACGCTCCTTTTATAGAAGCCTTTCAAATTTCACGGGTCTCATCTTCCCTTGGAAGGTAATTTAGAGAATAAAGGTCCCCTTGAAGATGGCCTTCTTTATTTGTGGACTGCTACCTTAGGCAGGATTCTTACCATAGATAATCACAGGAGAAGGGGACGAATTATGATGAATTGGTGTTGCATGTGCAAGAGGGCGGAGGAAACGGTGAATCATCTTTTACATTGTTCAGTGGGGAGGGACGTTTGGTCTATGTTCTTGGCTGCGTTTGGTATGGCTTGGATGTTTCCCAGTTCCACGGTGGATATGCTTGAGGCTTGGAGAGGGTGCATAGTGGATAGTCGAGCCAAAGATGCTTGGAGGGCCACTCCCCTTTGTTAATGGTGGGGCTTGTGGCAAGAGAGGAATAGGAGGTGTTTTGAGGATGTGGGGTCTCTCCTATTTGGTCTCTCAAATACGATACATTGAGTTTTTTATTTTTTTGGGTTAATGGGAAAAATTTTACATCTGGTGGTCAAGTTGTGGATTTCATTGATAGCTTAAGCCTATAGTTGGCCGTGTTCGGCTTTTTGTAGTTTCTTGGGAGCGCTCCCTTCTTGAGTGTCTTTTAATGAATTATTATTTATCAAAAAAAAATATCACCTACAGAAGTGATCATTTAGGTGGATGATCACTCATAACAGTGATCAATATCTTTCTTATTGCTCTTTCTTTCTCTTCTTTTCTCTTTTTTTTTCTTTTTTTCTTCTTTTGGGATCCCTTGCAAATGTAACATGGAGCAAGTGATTCAATTCAAACTCAGTTGTTAGACTGTTTTGTCAGTCTTTTGGAGATACTTTTCTTGCCTTTTAGTGCAAAAATCAAACATTTTTTTCTTTGTTTTGCACTCTCTTTTTTCTTGTCTTTATGAACTCAAAAGTCCAAATTGTTAGCTAAAAATTGCCGAAGGTACCATGGCGTTATTACTGTTTTACAAGTAGTTCCCCTGCTTTTCAGAACAAAATATATAAAATGTTTGTATCTCAAAAGCAGAAAAAATGGGGGTACGTCAGAAAGTTAATTAAGTAATGATATCTATTAATGTGCCAAGTGGATGGATCCAATAATCTTTGCTACCTATTTGGATATTTTACTCCTCATCCAATGGTTCCTAAATTGAACAACTTTATTGTCTGTAGGACCAAGTATGGTTACAGTAAGATAATTTGGGACCAGTAGTTCAACTTGCATGGGTATTTAATTATTTTTTATATTCTTTTTATAGATCTCGATGGAAGATTCTTTGGTCAATCGAGGAAAGGAAAGCCTCCTAATCCCTGAACAAACACAGGTATGAGTGTGATGACTTAAATGTGCAGGACATTGTCCATTTACAAATTGAACATTTTGGTTTAGCTTGACGTATGACTGTTTGAACTTTGAAGTACAAAGGTTGTGTATGTGATTTTATTTATTCATATCACTTTCTTTATATGTGTTAACTTTTCATGTTTAACCTGAATTTTGGAAGGTTATGCACTCTTCATTAGTTAACCGCTGCCCTCATAGATCAGAAATTCAGAGTATAGTCCTTGCCGAAACTGAGAGTAAGTGACCATATAGTATTGAAAAATTACTTTGTTCTTTCTTAAATGATAATTTTATGGAGTTCTACCTGCAAGCTCTGGTCGTTTGGATCCGTATCTTCCTTATCAAGTAATTATGCTAATATGTGATCGAAGTAGATGAAAATACAATGGCATATTCATATAACAGTACTTGTTAGAATGAACTACACTGAAATGAGTACATTTTTTTATTTTGATAACGGGTTCATCCACCATGATCCCTTTCATAAGACAATGGTATATTCATATGTATGTGATATTTGGGATTGTAAGACACATTTGAACATCCAGAGGATAAGTGAGACTAAAGAGTAGAGGCCCAACGGGATTCCATGATGGGTGATAAATTCATGTTAAAAGAAATGTAAATGATGTCAAGGTCCCCACAACCATATGCATTGGGCAATTTTTCTTCCTCTCTAGGTTTGCGTTTTGAGTTGTAGAGAGAGTAGAAACACTCCTATGACTTAATACACAAAGAAATTTAAATTTTATCTGTGTCCCCACCACCATATGCATTGAGCAATTTTTCTTCCTGTCAAGGTGTGCGTTGTGAGGTGTAGAGAGAGTAGGAACACTCTTATGGCTTAATACACCTTTTATGTTTTATTGCTTCTTGGCCATCACCATATTGAAGTCTTAATTCTGATAAATGAAGCATGAATCCTGTTGCAAATTAGTTTTTCTTTTTCGTAATGCCATACATATTCTATGGATGATTGAATGAAGACAATACATTGATCCTTCATTGTCGAGTATAACTTGTCTTTTCTTGGCATATGTGTCATGTTTTTTCATTTACTAGCTTCACCTTCTAACCAATTCTAGGCCCCTCCTGTTCGACTTTATCAAGATTCTTGTTGGGTTTGGTGGGTAACCTGGACATTGGTGATGCCCCATATGTGTTGTCTCAAAATTGGATCCTGTGCCCACAATTTCTAGAGATACTCAAATGTAAAAGAACGTGTCAAACTCATTAATTAATATACAGTTTACATGATTTCGGGAGTACAGAATATGTTGCCTGTATTTCCAATACTTTAGTGCATCTATTTTGCTTAAGTTCTCTTCATTTTAGCTTTATTCTGCCTTTGATGACATCACATTGAGGATTACGATTACATGCAAATACAGCATAAATTATTGATTTACAAATCCTTTTAGGTCACTCCATTTATCTGAGTGATTATATGTACGTGGTTTGGGAATTTAAACGGTTTGGCTCAAATGTAAAAGAACGTGTTAAACTTATTAATTAATATACAATTAACATGATTTCACGAGATGGTGTAATTTTCTTTTAGTGATGTACTACTATTTACTAGTAATCTCCCTCTCTCTCTCTCTCTCTCACACACACACACGCGCGCGCGCGCGCACACACACAATCTTGAAGCAGCTGCAGGTATAAACATTCATATATTTTTCTTGTTTCATTATATGGGCCAATATTTTTATAGTACTTGTTCAAAAATCTGATGAATAAGTCCTTCACACTTAATTGGTACCCTGATGCATCAATTATGTGCAGGTGCTGGCTGCTTACTTTTGGGAAGTGTGGATTCTTATGGTCACCTTATTGTGTCTAAACTGGATGCTAGTGGTGAAGGTATCTTATCTTCTTTAGATCCTTAGTTTGACTTGTAATAGAATCTGGAGGTAAGTCGTAGAGCAGGGACATGTCTAACAGAGGGTCATTCCTTTTGTCTTTGCAATATGGAAATGCCGTTGGTCATCCATGTCTTAATATTACAGGCATGCACCCAAATTTCTCTTATGCTAGATAGTTAATGACATTTTTAATTTTACAAAGACAGAAAAGTCATGAAAGTTATGCCCTTTTAGCTTACCTTTCTCTTCACTCAAACGATTAAATTGATTTGTAATAAATTAGGTTTGAGCAACATATTATAATAGCTAAATCATGTGCCTTAGTAGTCTTCTAGCACAGACAAGCCCAAATTTAAATATATAATAAAGTAGATTTTTTTGTGTAATGTTTGGATCTGGGTTTTTCTCGATTGTGGAAGTGACATAAATGTGTTCTGCTGATTTCAGATGTTGATAGGCTTACTTTTTCAGTACTGCCTCGGGATTATGGTGTTGGAGAGGGTGGTTGGTCAGGGCTTTCCTTCAGTCCAAGTCAATGGTCCATGGTACATTGCTTCTTTTCCTTTTAACTAATTTATAAAAAAAATTTGAAAGTATTTAATCAGGTTTATAATCCCTATTAGAGGTCTCTCCATGACTTAAGGAGCAGGAGGTGCCATAACTGTCTGTTGTCAATGTATTAAGTTTTTTATGATTTCAATGTTTTTTGCTTCTTCTTTGAGGGAAATTATAGTGTGATTATCAAGAATTGGGGCATCGCTTTCACTTGCCATTCTATATTAGGACCATTCTTGTATGGGAAGGATCAATACATAGCTAAAAGAAAACCTAAACAACTACCCACAGTATTTGAAAATATGTTCAGTCTGTTATTATTGAGTATCTTATGGGACATTATTGATATATAATTTTGGATCTGAAATATGAATCTAACTGATCCCAAGTATTGAAACTTCATCACGAAGAAACTAAATCTATAACTCCAGCAACTTTATATTATGATTCTCATGAATTAACAGGAACAGAGTAGTGAACCACTCTGAAGCACTTCTATTCATTTAATCAACATTTAATTTCAGAAAATTGTCAGTTTAAGCTAGTGTAAGATCAATTGTTATATTGTTTATTTAAACCTATATTTTTGGTCCAGTCAGGGATGGAGTCAAGAAGGGTTTAGTGGGAGCAGCTGCTCCCACTGCCTCTTTTTTTTTTTTTTTTTTATATTTTCATTTTGTACATATGTTTTCTTGTAATTCCAAAGCTTTCCCCAAAGTATTTTGGACATCGAGCCCAAAGTATATTAAAAATCCCAAGTCCCGAAATAAATATAATCATTTAAAACCTAAAGCAGTAACCCAAATCCAATATGAATAAGATTCTCTCTTACAGTGAAGTATCAGGAGAAAAAAGAATTTTATGCTATTCCTTTCAAAAGGAGGATTAGGGAAATCACGTTAATTATAGCGTTCTCTAGATCTCTCATGGAAATGCATAAAAAAAGAAGATTTCATAGTTATTATGTGCCTCTGCATCTAATATTGGATATGCCTCATGCAAAACTGTATTAGTTTTTCTGTTTTTCCATATATATTTTTTCATTTATTCTGAACAGTCACTTTTTTTTTTTATGAATATTTTACCAGAAATTCAATGCATAATATCACCCCTCAATGTTTCTTGAATAATCTCATTCTTCAATTGTTCTACCATTTCATTTATATACTGTGTGATTCTACTCTCAGCGAACTAAAAGTTGTCCTCTTAAGAGTAACTTTCTGGCTCCATTACTAGATCTGGTGATTGCAGATCATTTGTCAACTGTTGTTTTGTGTGTGGCTTTTTTGATAATATTTTCTTTAATTGTTTTTTTATTATTATCTATTTCATTATTATTACTCCCTCCGTCCTAACTTAATGGTCTCTTTTTGATATTCCAACCTTTTCAAGGGGACATGCATTTAATGCATTGTCTCTTTTTTGAGCATTTTTTGGACTGCCAATAAAGGAAAGATGGACTATTAAATTGGGACAGATGGAGTATTATTTTTATTTTCATGAGATGAAGCTGTTGTGGTTTGGATTGATGTTATATAGATCAGGAGGGTGGGTGATGAGATTTCACCTGGAACAATAATGTGACAAAACCTTGTTATTTATTCACATGTTTTTCAATCTATTTTAACAAAGAAACAAAAGATGGTTCTTCATGAATTACGAATCAAGAACAATGGTTTCCAAGCATAAGTTTTGTTTGCTTTCAAATATTTGTGCATTGTGAGTTATACACGTAAATTTATGTTGTTTTTTTTACAATTGCAAGCTGTACTTCTGGTACTTGTTGCAAAAATATAGTACTTGTGGGATGCTGGAAATTATAGATTGACCACTCCATCTAAGCATACTTCAGAAGAAAGATAGCTCTCACCGTTTTGATGTCTCAATATTGATCACTTTCATATGAAGAAACCATTTTTGTTGTTGTTGTTGGCCTCAACGCTATCCCTTTAATCTCAATCATAGCTTCCCTGTTGCACTGACTAAACCTTTTGTTTCAGGCTGCTGTGGCACGCAGCTTTTGCAAAAGCATTGATGTATATGACCAAGATATTCATTTACGGACTCTACGTACGTAAGTGTTGTGTAGTGTTGAATTGCTTTCATTGTTCTTTATGCTAAAGCCATGTCATTTATTTTCTCTTTCTTTCTTTCTTTTTCTTTTTGTTTAAGTAAATCTGTGTGGGTTCTTTAAATCAAACACAATATAAAATATTGTTAGAAATATAGGAAGATTGTATATTGAATTGATTTGATATTATAAACAATACATAAAGGCCTATTTATAGGCACATAATCTTGGAGGCTAAGTAAACTTAGGAGACAAGAAATCCTAGTCCTAGATGGTTTAGGAAAGGGTATAAGAAATCCTAGGTGGTTTAGGATAAAACCCAAATAGTAAAGAACATAATATTAAATATATTATCTAACAGCCCCCTTAAACTCAAGGTGAGTTATGGGAAACCAACTTGAATCTGAAGCAAAATCTTGGATGCATGCGGTTTGACGGAAGCCAAGGGATCTGGATTTTTTCGGTGAAGAAGGCAAACAAAAGATGATAACGACATGGCCCAAGCCACGACAACAATCATTCGATCCAATTTAGAACAAACAACAAGAGAGCAATCGATTCACGATCGATTCACAGTGGCAAATGAAGAACTTGTCAAAGAAAAGTGCTATGGCATCACATGCCAAAAATGGGGCCAAAGAACAAAAGTCCTGAAGAACAAATCGACGGACAACAACAGTCTCCTTGCAAGAAGGCAAAGTTTCTTCGTGGCTCACCATGGATTGGTGATGATGCGTGCGGTGTTAGAGACATCACGTGAAACTAGCCGGAGAACATACACCAAAACTGGCGGACGAGTGAAACGACCTTGTCTTGGACATAGCCACCGAGGAAGAGCTAGATAATGAAGTTGGTGGCTGTGAAAAGCATATAGAAATTTGTATATATGTATATATATAAGGTGGAAGCTATTTTTTGTGATTGATTGAAACTGCCGGGGATGAAGTTGATGGTGTCATCCCCGGCGGTGAGGGAGATGGATAATGAAGACTACCAGGAATTAGTAGGCTCTGATACCATATTAGAAATATAGGAAGAGAATTGTATTTGATTTGAATTATGAATTTCATAAAGGCCTATTTATAGGCACATAATCTTGGAGGCTAAGTAAACTTAGGAGACAAGAAATCCTAGTCCTAGATGGTTTAGGAAAGGATATAAGAAATCCTAGGTGGTTTAGGATAAAACCAAAATAGTAAGTAAGGGACATAATATTAAATATTTTATTTCTTTTTCTCAACATGGTGTCAAAGCAAGTTATCATACCCTACTCTAGATTCATCACGGATCTTCGGATCAACTCATCTTGGATCTTTGGATCAACTCATCTTGGATCTTTGGATCAACTCAATTTGGATCTTCAGATCAACTCGTTTTGGATCTCAAGATCAACTCGTCTCCGATCTCAGGATCAACTCGACTCGGATCCCCCGAAACTTCGTATTTAGTTTCAAGTTGGACGCTTGAGTTAAAATCTCCGTGTACCAACTTGAGGGGGGGTGTTGGAGAATATATTATTGAGTGATTTAAGCCTTGATAGAAGATTGATAGGAGTGATTTAAGGGATTGATTTTAGGAATCTTCCATTAATGTGTTTTCCATATTTATCACGTGTATTCTTTCACCTATAAATAGAGGTGGTCATTGTAAACAAAACTAAGAGAGAATACAATAAAAGTGATGTAACCCTGGGCTTTGTATGCAATGGATATAGGTCATAGTGGCGAACCATGTTATATTTTCTATTCTTCTTGTTTAATTTCTCTCTTCAATTTGATTTTATTTTATCAACAAATATAAAATGAGGCATTGCTCGCAACATAGTAGAATCCGAGGTGGACTAAGAGAGGTGGAAGCCCAAGCAAACTTGAGAGAGAAAAAAAGAAGATGACAGTATGCTAATACACTATTTACTCCCTTGATGAAGGTTTAGATAGTGTGGATAAAGCATGAGTGTGAGATGGGTGAGAGAGAGCGTGGGAGCTCTCTCTTTTTGTTCTTCTGGGATTCCCCTTCTTGGCCTTGGATAACATCCTTTTATAGGCTAAGTGGGAAAGAGGATGAAGACATTCTATGACGTCACGTGTGGGTTTATTAACACAATAATTAAAAGCGAAAAATTTCTCAATAATTATAAAGTAATGTTAATTAAGGTAGGGATAAGTTAGACAGAGTCAAACTGGTATTTCTCTCTCAACAAGTCAGGTCAAGGATCGACTCGATGAACCCTAAACTTCAGCCACCAAACTGAGTACCTCCTCGGATCCTAGGTATTCGTGAGTCCTGCTTCTAACTTGGGTCTTCAAGTCTTCAGTTTGATGACGTGGTATGTGCCATGTAACTTGCCCATTGACCGTTTGACCAAGCTAAGTGGGTCATTGTTGATGATGTGACATTGCCACGTCGACTGAAATATATCAAGTATCTACAATCTGTGATGATGGCATTCTCATTGTGAGCTCGCATCTTCATTGTTGGATCGAGAGATTGACCCTTCAGCCACTTGATCCTGAAGATGAGAGTGTGAGCTTATGGTGTGACTTGTGAGAGCACCCTCATCACATATATATATAATTTATTTCCTTTTTTTTTTTTCATTTGAGTACTTTCATAGGTGAGGTAACTCTTATTTGTTGGATTGAGAAGCTGACATCATTGTTGGATCGAGAAGCTAACCCATCAGTTGCTTGATCCAATGGATGAGGGCAGGAGTCCGGGTGAGAGCACCCTCATCACAGTTTGTTTTCTTCATAGAGATTTACGCCTTGATGGAATGTGATGATGAAAGTTTTTAAAATTTATCTTCAGATATCTATTTCATCACATATCTGCTTTGGATTTTATTAATGCTAGTACTCTGATTGTGTTGTGCATTTGAGTCATTTTGTTTTTTATTTCGTTTTATTTTTCAATCATGATTTTTTTGGTACAAATCTGAGTATTTTTCAGGAAAATTTCTTGGTGGCTTACTATAATTCATGACACTACGAATCTCAAAGCTTCTAGTTCTCTTTAAAAAAATTTACTATTTTATTGCCAATATGTCAATTTCTTTTAGATATCTTTTGCTATTGATGTAGCTATGTTTCAGGTTGTGGTATCCATCTTCATTAGGTTTTATACAGAGTTTATGTAATGGGAATGAAAGTTCTATATTAGCCGTCACGGAAGGTTGCCAGGTATTACCTTTTCTGTTTTGTAGGTAGGTTCATTTATGTAAATAGTGAGCTTCTTTCTTTGTTTTCTTCTCAAATTCGTTGGTCTTTTTCATCTTATTGATTGCTGCAGCTGACTTTATGGGACTTGAGAATGAAAGAAAATGGTGGTTGTGTGCATAGAATCTGTGGTTCCGTTGGGGATATCTTATATGCAGTCTGCAGTTCTTCAACTGGTAATGTTGCAGTTGGTGGAGCTGATCGTACCGTGACAATATACGATCCTCGCAGGTTGCTTGTCATTGGAGGCATTGCTTCTTTAATTAATGACTGTCTGTGTCATTTTTTATGGGTTTTGTTGTCCTCTAATGTGAGAGATACATTATAATTGGGGTTGTATGGTATATGCTCTGCTTGTCAGTATGCTACCATTTTCCCTTATGCTTCATTTGGTTTCCAATAAATAAAGGGAATGGAAATGGATATAAATCTCACTTCACCTTGGACTGACTAAGAGCTGATTTTATTTTACATCATAGTGTAGATGGACAGCTATATCAAGATGGGTGCACTGCTCAAAATACGAGGTCTGTTGAATTCAAACTTCATTATTGGTTGGGAATTTCTATCCTTGTAGGATAAATTTCTAAGATTAATGTGGTTGACAACAGTTTTATATGTTAGTGCTTCACAATCAAGAGCAAAATATTCTTAAAAAATAGGTTTTGTTATCTTGCTTGTGGAAGATATTATTATATGGACTGCGAATTGTCTAACTTACATTTGTCAAACTTAATTTCATGATTTTTCAAGATTTATTCCAACTCTTGTTTTCTATATTATTGTTTCATGCCAGTTCTCTTCAACATTACAAATCTTTAAAGCAGAGATGGAAGGTATAAATAGGCTCTTGGATTTGCTTGCTTGAATGACTATTTTGGTCTTACTATAATTTTTCTTCATGTTAGTTTTTGTTGTTTTGTAGAGCAAATTTTCTACCTGAAGTGCTTAGAGTTTGATAGTATCAAATTACAAGTTGGCTCCCTGTACTCTACCCCACCCAGTATTAAACTTTTGTACTCAACTTCTAGTTTGTCTCACCATATTGGCCATGCCTTTTTCTCATGCATGGCTTTCAGATTAAAAAAATATAAATATTAACTATTTGTTGCCAAAATGGGACAGTGCATCCATTTATCATGCTTTCATGGTTTAAACAAGGATGTATATCTAATTTTGGACCATCTTATATTGCCAATTTACTTGGCCACTGAAAAGTGAAAACCTATTGTTCTTATGCCTGGAAGTCTTCCAAGCAGATGGTCTGGAAATCATCTAAAATTTGATGATATTTGGTACCAGCAATATCCTAAATTGGATGCACCCTGTTGTACTACTGGTGGTCCTGCAGCACTTCATATGTACCTCCTTTTAAGTCTTTTCGTTTCATGCTGGAGATTCTTTGCTAAGCGAGTCTTAAATGCAAGTTTCCAACCTGTCCTTAGCACAAATTATTTGGGTTGTAAACTATTAATATATGTATGTGTTAGGAGTTCTGTGTCTCAAATTTCCATTGTAATTAAGTCTCTATTTTAGAGTTATAATTTATTTGTTAATTTCTTGTTAGGCACGTCTTGGGTATCAAGTAATTGTAATCCTTGTCCAATAAGGAATGAGTTTGGAGACTTTATAAATAGAGGTAGGATTAAAGGGAAAAGGTAGAGAATAGAGAGAGAGAGATAATTGTAGAGAGAGAAAGGTGAGTAGAGAGAGAGAGAGAAAGAGAGAGTGTGTGTAACCAAACTATTGAAGTAAAGAAAGTCGTTCTTCGCCCATGGACGTAGGCAATTTGCCAAACCACGTAAATCATGTGTTGTTTGTGTGTTTTTTTATCTGTTTTATTTGCCAATAGTTTGTGTGCGAAATTGGTATCAGAGTTATGGCGGCAACTATTACAGATTGAAAGTATGTGGTCGAAAAGTTTGATGGAAGAAGGAACTTCAGTCTTTGGCAAGTTCGAATGCGGGATTTACTGATTCAACATGGTCTCGAAGAGGCTTTGGGCTTAAAACCGGAAAAGATGAAAGAGGAACATTGGGAGAAGATCAACTCAAAGGTAATGAGTGCTATTCGATTGAAGTTGGCGGATGATGTTGTGTATGATGTGCTAGAAGAAGCTTCAACATCGGATATAGGAAGAAATTGGAGAATCTGTATATGGGAAAGAATTTCACCAACCGGTTAGTCTTGAAGCAAGAGTTATATTCTTTTCTGAGAAAAGAAAGGGTATGCTTGCAAGAACATCTTGGTAAGTTCAATAAAATTATTTATAATTTATCTAATGTTGATGTCAAGTTGAGTGATGAAGATAAAACAATTATTTTGTTGACATCGGTACGCTCTACCCATAAGTATTTATTCAATACTTTGCTCTATGGAAGAGATATCATCTTGGTAGAGCAAGTTAAGAGTGTTTTGTTCTCTAATGAAAAGTTCAATGATGAATAGAGTCTCAATGATCAAACTCAAGTTCTTATTGCTCAAGAGAAGAAAAGGTTTGGAGCTTTAAGAAGCTTTGTGCCATTGTTAGAGAAAAGATGTTACAAGTGTGGAAGAAAGGGGCATATTCCGTGGTATTGTCCATAAAAGAAGGAGAGTGCATCTATTGTTATTGTGTCTGAGGCTACGAAAGAAGAGAGTGATGGCGATGAAACATTATCAATTATTGATAACAAGGGAGTGACTAAGGAGTGGATACTTGATTCTGCTTGTTCATTTCATGTATGTCCTCATAAAGAGTGATTCGCTACCTACAAACCTGTAGGTGGTAAGGTATTTATGGGGAATAATGCTTCTTGTGATGTTATGGGAATTGGAATAATCAAAATCAAGACAACTAATGGTTTGGTAAAAATCCTAACGAATGTTTGTCATATTCCCAGTATCAGAAGAAATGTGATTTTTGTGGGAGCATTGATTCCAAGGGTTGTTTGTGTGAAGTGAAGAATGGATTAATGAAGATTAGAAGGGAGCTACGTTTTATGCTTTTGGGAAGGAAGGTCAATAACCTCTATGTTTTGTTGGGAAATACTATGCTAGGTGGAGCAATTGCAAAGACATAATGGAAGTCTGTTTTGAGATCTACTAGAGTGTCCAATCAAGAGCGACAAGAGAAGGAAGAAGTCTTGGCAATTGCAAGAACACCAACATTTATTCTAGAAGCAAAAAGAATTCAATATGGTGATGTGAGAGTAGATTCTAAGTTCGACTATTTGAACTTGGAGTTTGCTAGCAATAGGCGAATGTGATGGAATAGCGAAGAACAACAAGAGGAAAGAAGGTGATTTGTTCAAGGTGGAGAGATTTTCAGTAGAAGTGGAGCTATGGAGGAGCGCATTGATGGAATTTGAGCTAAGGTGGAGATCGTTAGGAATTATGTCTCAAATTTCCATTGTAATTAAGTTTATATTTAAGAGTTGTAACTTATTTGGTAATTTCTTGTTAGGCACGTCTTGGCATTCAAGTAATTGTAATCCTTGTCCAACAATAAATGAGTTTGGAGACTTTATAAATAGAGGTAGGATTAAAGGAAAAAGGTAGAGAAAAGAGAGAAAGAGATAATTGTAGAGAGAGAGGTGAGTAGAGAGAGAGAGAGAGAGTGTGTGTAACCAAAGTATTGAAGTAAAGAAAGTCGTTCTTCGCCCGTGGACGTAGGCAATTTGCCGAACTACGTAAATCTCTGTTGTTTGTGTGTGTTTTTCTATCTGTTTTATTTGCCAATAGTGTGTGAGATCTTAATAGTATGTGTGTGTGTGTGTGTATGTATATATATGTAAAAATAATGTGCACTTAACTGACCATGAAGCCACAATCTGTGCAATAGAACACTTCACCTTTAAGCTTTATTGTTTTCATGGAGACTAGTTTCTCTTTTGTTCAAAGAAGATGGATTTCAGTTTGAAGAAAAATGGCTTTTGTCAAACATTAGTTTTACACCTTATCAAATGATTTCAACTTCGAAAGAAGCATAGGTTTTTGGGGGTTAGACTTAAACTATCAATTGCCTCCCCATGTGCGAGATTATTTATATACTCTAAAACGCCATGTGCGAAGATTTAAATTTAGAACCTTTTCTGCTTTGATACATGTTAATCTCCTTATGCTCCAAAAACTGAAGTTGTAAGAATGTGTAACTCAAGTATTTATATACTCTTAACAGGTGACATTGCTCTTATATGTACACCTTTTCCTAGTTGGTTACACACACACCCACTTCCAAGGAATTGTTTGCACCCAAGAGGACTTGACCATTAAACCTAATGCTTATATGTACACTTTCATTAAGTCCTACGCTTATGGTTGATGAATTTCCACATTTTTGTTCAAGCTACAATAGGTTATATGCACATGTGGTAGTGCTTTACTATGAAAAATAAATAGCTGTTCTTTTGTTTATACTGCAGATAACTGGACTTGCATTCTCATCGATGGATCCTGATTATATCTACATACAAGGGGTTGATTATGAGGTGCTTGCTCTTGAAATCACTGGAAATAATTTCCTTTTCCATTGTTCCTCTTTTACTTCATAGTTCATACTTTAAAACTTCAGACGAGCTATAGCTTGATGATCATAAAGCAGTAACATTTTTTTTATCTTTTCATTTCAATAACTAGATCTTCAATTTAATTGAAAAGTTTTGTTTACATTGAATAGGTAAAACTGTTCAACACCCTCCGCCCCACCCAAAAAAGAAAAAAAATGGATGGCATGTTGGTATTGAAAATGTCTTGGAACATTCTAATCAATCTACCTGTTTTCTTGTGGGGGCATGGGTGGGAACATGACATCGTCGCATGTGGGTTTTACAGATCAGCATTAGAGGCATGAAATACACTAGTTTTTCATGCCAGTAATTTCACAAACATATCTTTTATCTTGTAAAGGGTTAGTGATATAGATTCATAGTTCAAGTGAGACCTGGTAAAATACATAGGATCAAGTGCTTATCATTTTTGCCTAAACAAAACAAATGTATAGTGGCTATCTGAATGGATTATTATATTTGTGTTCTTTCAGATGAGTGTTAAGTCTTAACACTGAAATGAGTGCATTTACAGGTTTTCTGTGGACAGTGGAAAGAAAGCAAAAGGGAATTTTCATTTAGAGGAGATTCAAACTGGCTTGGATTTAGTAAGGTGTGGTATTCTTCTTCTAAAATACTCCATGAAAAATTCTAACTCCATTCTAAGCATGGAAGAGTACACTGATCTCTATTGGGGTGCAAAATTCATTCTTGACTCATTTTAAAGGTCATATAGCTATGCCACTCAGGTGGAGAATGTTTCTTCTATGGGAGGCTTTATAAGTGCCAATTTTCACTTGGCATATATGTTTAGCATTTTAGTGTCCTTGAATTCTCATTTTTCTCATAAATTTGAGTTGCTGCTATAAAGACATGCAATTTTTTTGATATTTTCAACTTTTTAACAAGTTAATTATATAATTTTCTGTGCACATTTAGTGTCAATATATTACTATTTAACAATTTATGCTTTGTGTATAAAATATTATTGCTTATTATTCAGCTTGTCATGTTTCCCAAATTCTCTACCTTTAAGTTACAGCCCTGGCACTTTCATCTTTGATGAACGCCTGTGCTAACAAGACAACGACTGTGATAAGAAAGGAAATATCTCATGTGCATCTTACAACTTAACTTGTTTAACCTAATTCTGCATGTTCTCTGCAGTGTCCCAACAAGGATGTTTTGGGGGGATGGTGTGATTCTGGCAGCATCTTTGTAGCTGACGTCTGCAAGGGGAGCGAAGCACACATGGAAGGTTTTGCAAATTGATTACCCTGTTGAAAGCTTATGCTGTCTGCTCACCTCCTTAGTTGCTTTTCACTTGTTGAACCATTCAATATGTCAAAAAAATTGATTAAAACAGATGCTGTTATCATCAGTTACACAAGTAGTCACCTTTGTACCAGTCAAGCCATTTGATTAATGATTGATTATCCATTCCACAAAAAAAAAAAATGGAAGTTTTGTTACAGCTTCATTAGTGGGGTTTAACCCTCTTACTGGAACATACATATTGAAAGGTTTGTTACAGCTTCATTTGTTGTTAGCCTTTATTTAAGTTGGTGAATGTTTCACTTGATGAATGTGTTCTCATTTTTAGTTAATTCTCTCTGCTTGGTAAAAAGCTGCTCATATTTTGATGGCCCCTAGACTCATTTCTCACTAATCATTTCAATCAATTGATTTTTAACCTGCCAGGAGATAATATTTGGATTACAGGAGAAAAATGAAGGGGAAGAATATGGTTAGGAGAGTGGGAAGTAATTGAAGAGAGTGGTAATTCTCTCTCTTTTTCTTTTTTTGTTTTTTGTTTTTATTATTATTTGAATAACTAATGAAGTGAAAGAAAGGGATGGTAGTGGTACCTGTCATTTTGGTTAAGAAAGATAACTGCAAGACAGAAAATGAGATGATTGTTTTATTACGAGAGGAAAGGGGAATGAAGCGATTCCTTCTATTTGATTCCACTCGGAGCAACTCCCATGGCCTCTCTAAATTTGCTTCTCCATATTTAAGTTATGTGTAGCCATGTCATCATTTTAGTTAACTACATTATCATGTCAGATTTTCATATTTTTGCTTCGTCATAGCTTTTTCATATTTGGCTAGTCAAAAATAATAATATTTTAATAAATCTTATTTTTAAAAAAATTAAGTCGGAACATGGCCTAAGTGATACTCCCGAAGTTATCAAAATTCTATTTCTAACAAAAATAATTTCATCAAAAAATTCAAATTGTAGTAAAAGTTAGGGTAAATTACTTTGACCTCCCTTAGGTTTCACTTAATTACTCTCAAATTAATTTTTTTACAAAATTACTCTAACATCTCTGTCACACTAACGATCTATTAAACAAAATCACATTTAATATACAATTACAAAAGTATCATCAAGTTATAATGCTCTTGTGTAAAAATAACTTCAAATTCTAATTCTTTAACATATTTTATATACATATTTTCTCTATCAATGTCATACCAGCACTACCGTCATCGAGAGAAGTTTTGGCATTTTGATTTTTTATGCTAGTTAACTTTAACGAAACTGACCGTTAATTAACGATAGGGATACTTAGAGTAAAGTCAACCAAACCTCAGAGGATGTTGACCACCATATTTTAAAAACTTTAATCTGAATTTAATTATACAAAATCTCAAGGGAGGTTAGAATAATTTACCCTAAAAGTTATATAAGTTTAAGTGAATATATATATATATGTGTGTATGTGTGTGTGCAAAGAACGAGAAAATATTTTGATAAAAAATTCTTTTTAAATGGGGTCCATAGACTTGCATCGTCGAATGGTTCACGAGATTCAGCCAAGCTAATTGCTAAGCTTCCTGTGACGGCCATTTTTTGGCCAAGCCGTTGGGGCACGATTTATTACTTTGCTTTGCGAGAAAAGCTTATGAGTTACGTGACGATGGCAAATGTGTTGGTCAATTGCTTGGTTGATTTTTCCTCCCTATTCCTCTTTTCATTTTCCTACTCTTTAACACAAAAAATGAAGTTTTTTTTCCCTTCTTATTTCCTTACAACAACATACTCTTATCATTTTAACTTGTCAAAAATATTTGTTCTTAGCTTCCTCTAAATGTGGATCTCTCTTTCTTTTAAGCTTCCATCACTTTCTTTCTATCTATCTGCATTTCGTATATGAATATTTTTTTGAGTTACATTCTCAAGTCTTGGGAAGATCGAAAAATCTTTGTAAAGACTTTTTTTTTAGTTGGAGATTCATACACTTTTTGCCAAGGCTCGAACCCCTCGAAGTTATACCATTGGGTTACATGTCCTGTCACGCCCCGAAATCCGAGTTCGCCGGGACTCCCCTGGTCTGACCTTAAATTCTGAGGTGAACTCTGTCCGTTAATATCCTAATGAACTTCATTAACTATTCAAAATACCGCAGAAGCATAACTTTGCATACGCACTCATCATGGGTTCATATACTCATCACCAATCACCCCAATGGGCCCCATCATAGTCCATCAACCTATGCATGCTCACTCATATCTCAAAAATCATGAAATTTCATCCTAGGGCAGTTTCGATTGGCTAACACTGCCCTTCAGTCCGCTGAAACCTAGGTTCAACTGACCTTCAGGAAACTAATTATGTCAGTTGGCTAGAAAGTGGCTTCGGTTGGCCGAAAGAATGCTTTCAACCAGCCATCTTTCAACCGTTTAAAACAGGTTCCCAGATTTTCAATGTTCTGGATCTCACACTTTCGGCCAGCTGCTGCAGAGCCTAGGCGACCGAAAGTGCTAAAATGCATGTAACCTGTATTTTCCAAGTCCAAAAGCTCATGACAACAATATACAATCATAATCCACTCCAAAGCATGATTAAAATCCTTTAAAAATAGTAGAAATCCACAATTTTCATCTATAAACCCAATTTGGACACTTTGGACATGTATCCCCCCATTCATACATCATGTAACATAAATAGATTTACAATTCAACAAGTCCATACATCACCATCTTTTTACGTTCCCCATCTATTGTCCTCATTAAATACACAATAATCTATTCATACATTTCATAAGAATGTCTTCATGAGTTCATAGTCATAGTTTGAATTACATGCATAGTCCAAAAGTATTAAGAATTTGTATATAACTATAAAATACATTTCAACATGCCACATGCTGGCATGGATAGCCAATTCTACAATATCCAAAATGTAAAACAAAAGTGCTACAAAACTCTGCTTGAGTCATTCAAGTCATGTTCGTCATGAGCGCCTTATCTATAAATAATTTGGGGAAAGTGGAGTGAGCAACTCAATGGCTCAGTAGGAATACCCCAACCCACCTAGGTACTGACTCAACACCGACTTATGTGAATGTATACCATTGCACTACATGTCACCTTCAACATTCATATATTCATTCAAGCAATGCATATTAAAGAAAATGCTTTAAAACATATATCATGCTCAATATATGATCACATAAGCATAAAGATATAATTCTCTCTCTCAGACCTCACCCGATATCCCAACATGATTTGGACTGCTTTGATAGATCATGTGACCATAGACATTTCTGATAACATTCGTATGACTTGGACAACTCCGATAGTATCATACTTCTTAGCAATATTTTGGTTTGCCACAAGGTGATTGGACAACTCCGACAGTCACCAAACATGGATGTAATCCAACTTTAGGCCTTAGCCTTGGTATGATTGGACCACTCTAATAGGCATACCTCATAGGGCAATAATTTCACTTACATAGCATGGTTGGACAACTACGACATTCCATGCACGATCCATTTTTCCCGTTTCTTCACAATTACACCATATATGCATTTCGAACATATAAAATCAAGCATATCATTTTCATGCTTCTCAAATGCACAAGCTAGTTTTAAAGGTACATAACATGCATTTCTCACCACATAAACACATATAATCACATATATGTCAAAACTTGCATATTATTCACATATGCCTACAATTCCTCAATTTAGTACATATTGTTCATACTTCATCAAATGCATACACTTGCTACATATAATTAGCATGTATTTCACATTACGTTATTAACAAATAATCACATACATGTTCAATATTTCACATAATCACATATGCACACAAAATTAGCATAAATGTAGTCATGCTCTCACCTTCTCACATTTCACATTCTAGCCCCTCATGCTATATATATCACAAGGTGCATCAACTTGCACATAAGAATCATAGAAGAAGGAGAAAAACTCATATCTCAATCCCTCTCACCACTCATATGCATACAAACACACCTTACACCTCACCATTTCACCCGAAACCCTAGAATCGACAACTAAGAGAGAAAGAGAACCCCTACCTCGAATTTGGAAGATTTCCACGAAATCTCCAAGAATTCCCCCGAGGTCTACCTTGTCGAATTCCAAGATTGTTAAGTTCAAACCGGAGCCCTTAGTGAACTGTACACACTTTCCTTCTTTGGCAAATCTCAAATCCAAACCGAAACACTCCGAAATGTAGAAAGAATGTGAAGGGATGAAGTGAGAGAAATATAGAGAGAGAAAGTGGCATGAGAAATGGGCTAAGATTCTCAGCCCTAGATATTTATAATATATGGGGCGTCAAATGACTAAAATACCCCCGACCACTTAACGTACCCTCCCAACCTCCGTTTTTGATTTCGAAAGCTCCTACGACCTTAAAATCACTTTCTTAACTCTCTAAACTTTTCATTTGATCTAAAAATAATTATTTTTAGAACATGCTTAACATTATTCAAAATGAATTTATGGTAATTATGATGCATAAAATGCAAATCGACCAAAATTGGTCACGGTCTCTACAACCTCCCCACCTTCAAGGAATTTCGTCCTCGAAATTAGGAACATACCTCAAGTAGTAAACAACTCGGGATAATTTGAGCGGACTTCTTGTTCCCGCTCCCATGTAGCCTCCTCGACTCCGTGATGCCTCCAAAGGACTTTAACCAAAGGGATGGTTTTGCCCCAAAACACTTGCTCTCTAGTATGCAAAACCTGTATTGGTCTCTCCTCATAAGACATATCCTCCTCCACCTCAAGATCTGCCCAATCTAATACATGTGAAGAATCCAACTCATACATTCTCAACATAGAAATGTGAAAAGTATTGTGCACACTTGACAATTGCGATGGCAATGCCAAGCGATATGCAAGCTCACCTATACGATCCAATATCTCAAACGGACCGATAAACCGTGGCGCTAGCTTCCCACTACACCCAAACCTCATCAAACCTCGTCATGGTGAGACCTGAAGAAACATGTGGTCTTCCAGCTCAAATGCTAAAAGCCTCTGCCTTTTGTCGACATAGGTTTTTGATGACTCTGAGCCATAAACAACTGTTGCCTTATAATCTTTATCTTTTTCATACTCTCTCAGACTATATCCGGCCCCAATGCCACTGTCTCCTCGACGTTTGTCCAATAATCCGGTGACCTACAAGGTCTACCATACAAAGCCTCTAATGGAGCCATCTTAATACTAACTTGATAGCTATTATTATATGCAAACTCCACCAATGAAAGGTGATCCTCCCAACTGCCACAAAAATTAAGTGCACCTGTTCTAAGCATATCCTCTGAAATTTGAATGGTTTGCTCTGATTGACCATCTGTCTGGGGATGGAATGTCGTACTGAAATGGAGGTTTGTATCAAGAGCAGCCTGAAAACTCTGCCAAAATCGTGATGTAAATCTCGAATTTCTATCAGATACAATAGAAACTGGCACTTCGTGCAATTTTAAAATCTGATAAATGTATAGCCGACTAAGTGTATCAACGTCATCTGTCACTCGAATCAGAAGGAAATGAGCCACCTTAGTCAATCTGTCCATAATAACCCAAACTGCATTGTGACTCTTCCTTGTCCTAGGCATGTCACGTCCCGAATCTCAAAGACCCGAGTTACGACTAAAAGAAAATATAAGAAAAGAATAGAAAAGGATCCGAACCCCGGACCCCGAGCCGACATCAAAGTCGTCACTGCGGAAGCGATAAACAACTTAACTATAATTAGCATACAATAAACATGCTCAATAGAGAAGATAAATCACAAAACTTTTGATTATGACATGTCATACAAGTACAGAAGTACTAAGCCAACAGACTGGCCCCGAATAACATAACATACATGTTATCCAAGTTATACTTACTACATGCAAGTATAACTACAAAACACCAAAAAAGAAAAATGCCACGTCAAGCTTTCTGGAGCTCAAGCAACATCCTTTCCGTCCCTATTTCCTGAAAAATGTGGTACATCTGTAGGGTGAGCAACGACGGCCCAGTAGAAATGACTCAACTGCCCCCCCTAAACATTTCAGACTGAAGTAAGAATTCCTAAGGGAACATGCACGCAACGTTGTTCTTTCTAACATGTTCCTATTTTCCTTTCCACATGCTTCACAAGTATTCACTAAAATACATTTACACATAAGCATGAAATATAACCTGCCCATAAACAATGAAGCCATAACTCATCCATAACAACGGAATAATAAACCTATTTATAATGATTTAAAAAGCGTAAAACTTGAAATGAACAGTTTGCTTATTTAGATGCAGTGCATATGACACACACACACACACCACATGTAACTCAAATAGTCGTGACACGCGCATCAACAGAGCAGTCCTCAGACAGTCCTTCTGTACATTCCGTCATTCCGGATTACTAGTCCGCAGGTCGACGTGAAACCACTGGCCAGTCAGGTGGACTTATCAACCACCAGGCATCTTTGTGCCTCTATTTTCAATTCCGACTATTTAAAACTTCTCGAAAATCATAACTCACACATGATATGAACAGTATGAAAAAATTGATCAATATGAACAATGTAATAACAATGTCCATAATAATTATCCTCATAGCATTGGTTCTACATCTATGTGCACCAAGCTTTCAATGAGTCATTCCTTAAGCAAAATTCCATGTGAGTAAATGTCTCTTTTCAATAGGACTTTAAACCTTCAAATCCTTTTCAATAGGGCTTTAAACCTTTAATTTCAATGCTTGCATATATATAGTATCAAAGCATAACCAAATTCATAATTTAACCAAAGTAGTACATCTAGGCAATTTATATGCTACCTAGCAAGCATACTTGAACTTTCAAATCAAATATATTAAATTAACACCAAATCATGCTTTAGTACATTCTAAGCATAATTTAAAGCATTTAAACAATTCTAGTTTCATGCCAAAAGCCATGTTGCACCGTGGAGCCCTAGTTCCATACATTAAAGTGTGGTCAAAATTCCAAAATTTTCCCTAAGTGTTACCTATCATGCTCAACATGTTCAAAAGGCATATACAAACACTTAGGCACTTTAAATAACCACCTAGCATGCATTTTCAACTAATGTGCACATGAATGACCAAAATACCCCTAATGGTCCATAAGTTGTCCAATGAGTTCAAATGAAACCCAATCCATCCATTAGCATTCCTACACATTAATTAATTAAAATATAGGATACTTGAACACACATTAGCAAACAAAGCATACATGTCACTACTTTTTCCAAAATACTATTCTTGAACAAAAGTTAAGCTTTTCATTTCAAGACACTAACGGATGACCCAAGACGTCCATAATTTATAATCATTAACACAATTACTATAAAAGTAATTTAGAACTTCTAGCTCTTACACAACACTAGAGTTATCATGCAATAAAGTGTACTTTAATTTCAAATTAAGAGTACAAGTGATCCAATGGTATACATGTCTCAATGGTAAACCTCCCTAATAATGCTAATAGGCATAATCCAAGGTCTAAACACATTTAGCATGCTCAAAACACAAAAGCCCCAAATTTTCATGAAATAAAGTAAACTTTAATTTACACATTTTGCAATTCATGTTAGAATCTCAACCTAACACTTCCTAAAGTCTTAAAACATTAGAAGAGGAAGTTAAATTCATCCCTACCTTAAATCCAAGAAGGATTGAAGAAACCCCCAAATTGAATTTTGAAATTCAATTTGAAACCCTAACTTTTCTCCAAATGCTTTAATGGAGAAATCAATGGAAAGGAATGGAAGTCTTCAAGTCCCAAAGCTTCCAATACTACAAACCATACACCACACTCATTCTTCAAACTTCAATAATTGAAAAAGAAGATGAAGAGAGGAAGTAGAAGAAAAAGATGGACAAAAGTGGTGGAAAGAAACACTTACATGTCACTAGCACCAACACTAACCACCACTAATAACCTTGGACCAAGCCTAGCCTTCAAGCACCTTTAATGGAGGAAGAAAGAGAGCAAAATAAGAGATGGAGAGGAAAAAAGAAAGGGCTGGCAGAACTTATGGGGAAGAGAGGAAGACAATTTTGACTTTTATAACTCAAAACCTATAGATATACATCTATATCTCCCACCCCTTCTAGAAGCTTCTAGACTCCCCCAAGTAAAAAGTCTCTTTTACCCTCCATTTTACTCTAAAACTACCACAATGCCATTCTTTTTCAAAGAATTTTCGATGGTGCCATCCATAATACGAAATTACTAAAATACCCTTCACTTTAAAAGAAATGCCGAAATCGTCCCAAATCTTTTTGGAAAAGACTAACATATCCTCATGTCCCACCATCCCGTAGAACTATTCTTTAAGTTTGAAAATGCTCGGGATCAAACCAATACTTGAAATTGGAAACCCGAACATCCTAACATATCCTAAACATATAAATGAAATAATAAAAATAAAACATTTTAATAAAATAAAATAATAAAAATAATAATAAAACATTTAATTAAAAAAAAAAATTCAGGATCTCACAAGGCAACCCCATCACAAAGTCCATAGTGATGTGTTCTCACTTTCATTTAGCCATCGGTAATGACTGTAACAAACCTGCCAGTCTCTGATGCTCGGCCTTCACTTGCTGACAAGTGAGGCACCTCGCCACAAACTCTGCGATGTCCTTTTTCATGACCTTCCACCAATACTATCTATAAAGGTTGTGGTATATTTTGGTACCACCGGGATGCACTGCAAGTCTCAAGACCACATCCCTACAAGCCGATAGAACAACTATTTTGCCTCTAAACCTCAAACCACCATCTGAATAGATAATCCAATCCTCTCACTTTGCCATTTGAAATTCGAGTGTGAATTACCTCCATCTCACTATCATGCCTCTGCTCCCCAACCACCCTACTCACTAGAGTTGGTTATGCAATGAGTGTGAACAAAGTAGCCAGTTCACCACCCTCACTAAAGTACAATCTCATTTCTGAGATGTCTTCCATCATTTTCCACTCTCGAATAACAATACTAGCTAAGGTGCTGTGTGATTTTTTGCTCAAGGGATCGACAACCACATTAGCTTTTCCCGGATGATACTGGAGATCAAGGTTATAGTTTTCCATGTAGTCCACCCACCTCTTTTCCCTCATGTTCAAGTCCTTTTATGCAAAAAGGTACTTCAAACTCTTATGATCGGAGAAAACTTTAAACTTTTTTTCGTACAAATAATGCCTTCACATTTTCAAAGCAAAAATCACTGCCACTAACTCCAAGTCATAAGTCGGGTAATTTTTCTCGTGGATCTTCAACTGTCGGGAACCATACACAACAACTTTCTTGGTTTGCATTAGCACACATCTCAAACTGTCATGAAGTATCACAGTAGATGACATAACCCAAATCAGGTTCGAGAATAATCAATATAGGAACATTTGTCAACTTACTCTTCAATTCCATAAAAGAATGCTCGTAAGCATCATTCTACACAAACTTAACTCCCTTACGAGTAAGCTTGGTCATCGGTGCCGCTAACTTTGAAAAGTATTTTACGAAATGCCAGTAATATTTTGCCAATCCCAAGAAACTACATATCTTGAATACGTTCTTAGGTCTTTCCCAATTCATCACCACTTCTATCTTTAAAGGGTCTATCAAAACTCCCCCTTTCGACATCACGTGTCCTAGGAACTTCACCTCCATTAGCTAAAATTCACATTTTTCGTATTTGGTATACAAATGGTGCTCTCTCAATATTTACAATACCGTCCTTAAGTGGATCTCGTGCTCCTCCATAGAAGAATAATACACATGAATGTCATCCACGAATACCACCACGAACCTATCCAAGTAGACACTAAAGACTCGGTTCATTAAGCCCATAAATGCTACCGGTGCATTCGTCAAACCAAATGGCATCACTAGAAACTCATAGTGGCTATATCTAGTCTGAAAAGCTATCTTCAGAATGTCCTCATCCCTTACCCTCAACTGGTAATACCCTGACCTGAAGTCGATCTTCGAAAAGTAAGTTGAACCTTAAGTTGATTAAACAAGTCATCTATCCTTCGCAGAAGATACTTGTTCTTGATCATTGCTTGGTTCAATTTTCGGTAGTCTATACACAACCGCAAATATCTGTCCTTCCTTTTAGCAAATAGGATTTTCTTAGTTTTTTATTTTATTTTGTTTTTTTAGATAGAATGTTTTTACATTATTCAAGGGATTAATACTTTATGTAGGTGCTTAACTTGCAATTTTTGAATATGTTTTAAATTTTTAGAAACTGTGGTTTGAATTAAGTGGTTTTAATCATTGTTTGCATTGACATGCCTTAGGGTAATTGGTTCTAGTTTTCTCACATGCACAGACACACTAGCATAATTTTGTGGGGTATAAACTTTGGCTTTAAGTTGTTGAGTTACATATGGTTGATGTTAATTAGTATCTCTTAAGAATGAGTACCGACGATGTGTTTTACTTGACTTCAATAAAGAAAAAAAAGATGAAAAAAGAAATATATGTTGAATAGCAAATCAATTTGATCCTTTTCATGAGTAATCGGGCCTCTATGCCTCAGGAAGCAAGGAGTGTTCGCGTCAAAAATGAAGGGGTGAAAAAAAATGAGCATTGGTTATCTTGATTTGTAGCCTGACTGATTCGAGTTATTAGGTTCTTTGGGGTGTCTTAACACCTAGTGCCCTAAAGTCATCTGGTTTGGGAGCCACTGACTCAAATCTTGTTACATGGATCTTTCAGAAAGCTTAATAGACCAAGACATTGCACAACCAATAAAGCAATAAAAAAAAGAAAAAAAAAAGAAGTCATGTATTCATGTTTGGAAGTATGATTTCAATAAGGGGGGGCTAGTGAGTTGAAGGGTATGTGACTTAATATATTCAGAGTTGGGTTATGCTACATGAGATGACTGTTAGTTCACATTTCACGAGGGAGTTAGAGTTAGTTGCTTTGAGATGTGTTGATGTGAATTATGCATGGGGACCATTACTTTGAATTATAAAATTTAAAAATTTGAAGTTATTCTTAAATGTAAGTTTGTAACTATATATTATAATCTTCTTCTTGATTAATGTTTAAACAGGAATTTTAAATATTTGTGAGTAACATTTCTGGAAACCCTCACGAGACTATAACTCGTCCACTAGGGGGAACCTGGGGGCTCAAAAGCTTGTTGCATAAGCTAAATGCAATCGTTTCTCCCATGAAAGAGAAATTGGGTAGTTTAGTTTGTGTTTAGTTAGTTTTCTTTGTTCTAGGTTTATTTTGTTCTATTGCTAAGGGGCTAGCAATATGTAAGTTTGGAGGTGTGATCGGCGTTGAATGTTACGCATTCTAGCCTCTTAATTAGCATATTTTATTCTATTAGTGATAGTTTATTTGTGATTTTACTCTATTTTTGTATTTTCTGTCTTTTCAGGGTCTTATTGATTATTTCAATTAAAACCATGATTTTTGGGCTTTTAAAGAAGACATTCAAGAAGGTTATATGAAGCCTACATCAAATGGATCCATTCAACTCCATATTTTAACTCAAATCAGCCCAAAAAAGAGGTCCAAAAAAATTATAACTGCTTAAGGAGATTACGGGCCTAAAGCCCAATTCTATGTGTAATCCAGTTTTAATCCCATTTTGGAAAATGGACTGAAAGTTTTATTTTTGAGTGTCAATTCGACTTGATTTTCACTTAGGCTAAACAAAATTTGATTTTGACACTTTTGTATTTCACATAAATTCTGTGAATCGGACTTCTACTAGGTCAAAACTTGGGCCTAACATTAGCAGAAAAATTCACCTGTTTAGGGTTGCAGGAAAACCCTAATTATCTCCTATTTGGATTAGGACTTTATTTCCTAATTGGATTAGGACTCTATGTATTCTCTTGGGGTATAAAGTGCCGAATTGGATGCTGTTTTGAGAGGAGAAAACAAGTGGAAGCCAGGGCAGAGAAGACAGAGACAATTTGAATTTTATTTATTTTATTTCATTATGTCTTTTATTTATTTGTTATCTTCTTCTTCTACCATGTGTAACTAAACTCCTCAACTATGGTTGAGGAGGAAACCTCCATTAATGAAGTGAAGTTATTTTGTTCATTAATTGATTCTCATATGTATGATTTAAATGCTTATGATTTTCACTTCTTGTGATTAATTATTTTATAGTTCTTTCACCATCTATATCATGTATATGTGGTAGTTAGAAAGATTATATTTAATCTAAACTTGGGTTTGTATTTCTTAAAAGTGATAATCTTTGGTCTTATGTTTTTTATTAAATTGGATTCATAAGATGCTTAGAATTTTACACTAATGAAGCGAAGGAAAATCTACCTTTTTAATATATTTTTCATAGTGTTTTATTGTTAAATCTTGAGAAAGTAATAGATTAATTTCTTGATTGCTACTCTAAATTTAGGGATTAATAAATGAATATTAGGAGCTTCATGAATTTAATGGTGGTGGAATCCGATACCTTAGTTATTTTCTCTATTTGATTTCAATTGTGTTATTTTATTTGCATGTTAGTTTAATTTATCTAAAATCAACCAAATTTTGTTTAAACTAGATTAGTTTTAAATTAATTTGATTTTGTATTAGTTTTTCTTCTCAAAGTATTCCCTTGGGTTCGACCTCATTCTTGCCGATATATACTTCAATAGATTCATACACTTGTGAGTTATTTTACACTTTTAAAACAACATACCCATGCAACTGTGCATTACTTCAAAATCTTTAGAAGTAAATGTTTCATCTACAACAATCATGATAATCTGGGATAGTTTGACTCAAGAGTTGATGAATGCATCTTTTTGGGATATTCTACAAAGAGTAAAGCCTACATATGTTATAACTTAAGAACCAAGAAGATGGTAGAATCCATTCACGTGAAGATTGATGAAGAAGGCACCACCCCAAAGGAAGATTCTGAAGAAGATATTCCTTCAGATGCTGAAAAGGAAAATGAGCAACCTAGCTCATCCACTACCATTGAAGAAGAAAGAAGAGAACCTCGATATCTGAATCTTCAAAAAGAAGTCCAACAAGAAAACATTCTCGACTACAATGAAGGAAGGGCTCTTACAAGAGCTAAGAAAAAGGCATTACCACTTGTAGCTGAGGATAAGCATAGTCACTTTGCTATGTTATCCTCCATTGAACCAAAGAATTACTCTGAAGCAAAAGATGACCCTGATTGGATAATAGCAATGCAAGAAGAACTACGTCAAACTGAGAAGAATGATACCTGGATTCTCATGCCCAAGCCAAACAATAAGAATGTTATTGGCTCCAAGTGGATCTACCGCAACAAGATGGATGAGAAAGGGACAGTCATTAGAAATAAAGCTCGATTAGTCTGTAAAGGATTTGCTCAAATCGCCAGATTGGACTATAACGAGACTTTTGCTCCAGTTGCTCGATTAGAGTCCATCCGAATGCTTCTCTCCTTTGTATGTTACAAAAGAGCAATGGTCTATTAGATGGATGTCAAGTCTGCTTTTCTAAATGGTGATCTATTAGAAGAAGTATACATTGAGCAACCTGAAGGATTTGTCGATACGAAGTATCCTCAACATGTTCTCAAGCTCAGAAAAGTGCTCTATAGACTCAAGCAAGCTACAAGAGCATGGTATGACAAACTCCACTCCTTTCTTATTGAACAAGGCTTCCAAGAGAAAAGGTCTATGGCACACTCTATGTGAGGCATTCAAACTCAAACTTTTTAATTTTGTAAATCTATGTGGATGATATCATGTTTTGTGGTTCACACTCGAGTTAAACCACACAATTTGCTACACTCATGCATTATAAGTTTGAGATGTCAATGTTAGGCACTTTAAAATACTTCTTAGGATGCTAACGAGATATTCATTTCTCAAGAGAAGTATGCAAAAGAAATTCTAAAAAAAATTAACATGTTAAAAGAGTGTACCACTGACCCTATTGATAATACACTTTACCGGTCCATGATAGGAAGTCTTCTATACCTTACTGCATCAAGACCAGATATTATGTTTGTAGTTGGCTTAGTTGCAAGATTTTGGAGTGATCCTAAAGTCTCACATTTGAAATCTGTCAAAAGGATCCTTAGATATATTAAAGGCACCACTAGACTCGGATTGCATTATATTCCCTCTTCAGTGTTGTCTCTTGTGGCCTTCTCCGATACCGACTGGGGTGGTTCACAAATTAATAGAAAAAATACCTCAGGATGTTGTTATATGTTTGCAAATAATGTAGTTTTCATGGCTATGCAAGAAGCAAGCTTCTATGTCTCTCTCCACTTCAGAAACTGAATACATTTCAGCTGCACAAGCTTGCTCTCAAGCATTGTGGATGAGAACCACACTCACAGATTTAGGCATTGAATTCTCTACTCTCACAACCATTTTCTGTGATAATCAAAGTGCAATACCATTAGCAAGAATCACACTTTACATAATCGAAGCAAACACATAAACATCAAGTATCATTTTCTGAGGGATAACGTGTAAAAAGGAAATATACTCATCGAGTATATCAATATTGAGGCACAATTAGCAGATATTATAACCAAACCTTTGCCTCCGACCAGATTTGAGACTCTTTGCACTCCTTTGGATCTCGCCATTCCTCCTCATTAGCTCTCTATTCTACTACCCATTTGGCTTTCATTGCCAAAAAGGGGGAGAAAGAAGTTAGGTGGTTTTTGTGGTTTTTGACATTAAAAGACAAAATGGGGAGATTGATGGTCCGAAAAGTCCATGAGCATGTTTGCCCAAGTTTTAATGTTAAAAGGATCTATAAGGACATTAGTGTCTTTTTGCTTTGAATGATAAAATTCGAGTTTGTTATTCATGATTTATTTAATTTTCCTGTTATTATTTTATGTGTACTAACCTAATTGTAGGGACATGTTGGGTATTTAAATTGAAAGGACATTTTGGGATTTGTTTCTAGGGCGTCAATAGTGAAAGGATATTTTGGGAATTTACAACATTAGGGTTTCATAACTTTAGTGCCTTTATTTTAAAAAAATGGGGGGGGGGGAAAGAAGATATTAATATATCATCACTTTTGGCACATAGTAGAGCATATAGATCAAGTGTGTTGGTGAGAAACAGGTGCAGATAGAGAGATAATAGACATATGAGTGAAATAAAGAAAGAAAGGGTAAAGAAGAGAGAAATCATGAAAGTTCCAAGCGAAAAAAAAGATAGGAAGATAGAGAGAGAGTGAGGGCGTGTGAGTGTGAGATCGGTGCTGGATGGAGTGGGGGTGTGTGTGTGTGAGATAGGCGCTATAATAAAGTGATGGTTTCGACCTTGCCCGTGTTTCTCCTATCTGATCCTTCTCTTCTCTGATCTGAACATTTCAGAAAGCTCACACTGATTTTTGGAGTCTTTTCTGTTCGATCGACTCGTTGTTTATGCAAATTATCTTTCTTATCCAAGTGTTCTTAGATATGTAAGTATGGTGATCCATCAATGGCATGAGTAATTGAAGGTTCAGCTGCCAAGTAGGATGTACAACTTCCATGGAGTCATCTTCAACCTATTTTAGCTAATGCCCGAGTATTTCTCTATAATCTATGAGTGCTATTTGAGTTTATATGAACCAGATTCAGGTATAAATTGATTTCTCACTACAAGAAAGAAGGTCTTTTACAAGAGGCCAAAAACGTCGTGAAAAGTCATTTACAGCGTGCAGAAAGCTCATGTCTAAATTTTTAACGATAAAAAATTAACCTTGTAGAAAAGCAAGATTTTCCCCCATCAATATACGTTTTGTCTACGTAATAAATTTACTGACGAGATGAAGATTCCCTCGTTAATATTTAATTTACGTCATATACGGGCGCTCGTAAAAAAGTAAAATACACCTCGTCTAAAAGTTTGTTGTCTACCTAATAAATTTATTAACGAGGTGCATAATCCCTCGTAAATAATTCTTTTAGGGCATACCAGCCCCTCATTAATACATCAAATGTCCTTTTATTAACGGGATTTTGTGCCCCCTGTTAATAAAATCTAATTTTTTTTAATAAAAACATACACCCTAAAATTCTACCTAATCATCCACACATGACCTGTATTTCGAATAATTACAACTAAACATAATAAAGCCAACAAAAGTCAGGAATATATGCACACATCACTTAATGCCAATAACTAAACCAATACATTAAATATTCTATTAACATATCAAAAGACTAAAGTACATTTTCCTAATCCATCTATATGCCAAAATATATCAAAAAAAGGAAATTCATTTGTAAAATACTTTCAATTTCCTAGCACTTCTATCAAACAATTGATCCACATATGATCAATTCAAAAACCTAGCATTACGCACTCCTATACATCGATCTCCACATGATCTTCACATTGTTCATTTCTTGGTAAAAGTCGACTTTCAATTTTTGATCTTGACACTTACCCACAAAATCCAAACAAGTACCTGCATCACACCACAAAATCCAAGCAAGTACCTACATCACACAAGTCTTAATTTCAGTATTCTAATAATGCCATTTAAAAGGTTTCAAGTAGCCAACCACAAAGTGCATGCACAAAAGATCCCTTTTGGTAAGATTGATGATTTGGCAGCTTATATGAGTTCCCAACAGATCTAATCACACAAAACCTTAGTTAAAGCTACTACTGGCATAAGATACAGCTTCCATGGTGGCAAAAATTTTCAAACTTGCCTTTGACACCTCCTAGAGTAAAATTTGTGAGGTAAAAAATAAAACTAATGTATCTTTCATTTATGCAGGATGCTAGCCTTCAATGGTATTCTAGGATATACCTGTCACCATACAAGTGTATCACAAAATATAAATAATTAGAAGAAATCATTTGGCCTAATTGATTCTGTCAATGGTGTAGTCAACTTTTGTTGTCCAGGACAAAAGATAAAACTCAAAGTCTACATTAAAACTCAATTACATACTTAAACCTCATTTAAAATCATTTATTTCAACATGATTAAGTCATTATGCTATTCACACGTTAAGTCCCTACACTACCTGTCCTTATTATTTTGTTATATCACTCAAGCATTTGTAATTAGAATATAACTAGTGTAACTTGCTTTGCCATTTAATCAATATCAATGCCCTGTTAGGATTCAGAGGGAAAATTAAGTAGTACATGATGAGAAATCAATAATTAAATAACTTAAGATATTATTAACAACCAATGTCTTTAGCCTGTTTAAGAGATTATGCATTTCACATATTGTGTTGATAATTAAAGTTCGCTAGCTTTGATATTCCTATATGTATTAAGAGTGTATAGGAACTGGGTGTACTATTAGTGAGAAAAATTTTGAGTGAAAAATCAATATCACTAGAGCAACACCTTTGTTGAGAGATTTGTGAGAACGAAAATGGAAGTTTCTAGGCAGCTCCATGGTTCATCTCAAGCCTAGAAATGAATCTCAATAAGGTCTTTGGTGCATAACAGTCGGAGGCTACTCTGTAGATTTTGAAGCTGGTAATCTGGACACTTAAAGCTACTATCATGGCTATAACTAGTTCAGTAAGTATATGCACTACAATATGAGCCTAATTATGGTAATGAACATCTATATTTTATTTATATAAAATCAATTTCTAAGTTTCTTTTGGGCTACTAAAACTTTTATCATAGTGTTAGCTTTTGGTTCTTACTATTCAGATTTATATTATTGTTGTCATAACTATCATGCTTGTTGTGTTGGCTTGTGCTGAATGTTTAAGTATCATTATGATTTGTACATGCATATTCTAGATAGAGATACTCAATTTTGTGGCCATTGTTGGTATTTAGAGGTCTTTCTTGAGTTTCATAATCTAAAAGCTAATATTTGGCCATGTGTGGTTTCTGTCATAAAAATTGCTTTTAGATTTTTCAATGGTTGATTACAATATTTGCTAAATGCCTTGAGCTAGTGTCATTTAAGATTCTAAGAGTCAATTAGACCTAAAGTAGCCCAGAAATAGGACTGAATCAATCTTAAGCTTGTTATACCCTGTCAGCTGCTTAGTTCATTGTTAATGAGGCTAAAATGTGATGTCAACAGTTTCAAAATGTGCAACTACTACTGCTAAGTAAGTTCAAGTGATCTTAGTACATTATACTGAATTGAAATTGATAGTCTTTGTGATTATTCAGTGCCAACTTGATGTTCATTTGAATTCTGCTCATCATAATCTCCTATTCTTTAACAAGGTTTGCTATCAAAATCTATATGCACTATCATAAACATTTATAAAGGTCTTGGGCTTTTACAATTGATCCTAGTAAGTGTATTTAGACAATTCTAAATCATATTTGCAGAAGTTAGATAAAGTAAGGAGTTTATTTCAAAATTAAACACATAGAGCTTAGTTTTTTTATGTCAAAAAACTTTATAAAGGCATAGCACAGTCAGATTGTTCTATTTTATTTCTAGATTAAATTAGGCTATCTCAGCAAGTGTAAAACACCATTTATGACTTTTTAGTGCCAGCAAGAAGGGAGAATTAATACTACACTGAAATCTATTTCCTAAAGCTCAATTGTGAACAAATGTCCACTAAAAACGCTTGTTCTGAAGTTGACTTTGCTGCTGGGATATATTTGAAATGGTTGATGTATATGAGCATGTAACAATACACATTCTAAGTTTGCTCAAGCTTAGATATTCCCAAAATTAGCATCGGATCAATTTCTTATACCCCATAGCTAGCTGCTGCAGGTACTATTCACTTTTGATTTTGATCTTAGGGTTGATAGATGTGTGCAAATTGAATGTTTGGATGTCTTTATTGTTCCAACTGTTGTATTTAGTCATATAGATTATGCTTTCACTGTATTAAACTCCTCATAAGAGTTTCCTTGATTTGTGACTAGTTGGGAGCTCTCTTTTGATCATATATTATTATCAATGTCTTTTTCAAATGGTGTTTATATTGTTGTGTGCTATTTAAGGGTTAGAGGTATATAAGCATGCTTCATTTCCTATATTAAGTCTTATTTTAGCTGATGTTTTGCCAAAATTAGCACAGGTTCAAACTAGAGCACTTAGAATAGCCTGCTGCACTATTCACTATGCTGAGCTAAAGATTACTTTACTGTCAAAGATCATACAAGCTTCTCTCTTCGTTACTAAATCAAAGAGGCCAGCCTAGTCATCATAAATGTACATCTTCTGCTAGCAACAACTTACAAATAATGCATTGTATAGGTGTTGATCGTAATCTATGAAGCTAAAGTGGTAAATTGTGTATGGATCAAAAAACAGAGTATTATTGGTTTTGATTTTCAGTGTTGGTAGATCAAGGTTTAAATAAGCAAATATGGATCTATCACTAATTGATGCAATTCAACAGCAAGATCAAGCTTAGAATGTGATTTAAAATTTGCTAATGAATATTTAAATCTCAAACATCACCCAACAACAAGAGCAACCACACGACAGTCCTTAAGCAATGTATATATTTTTTTTGTCTAAAATTGAGCTTCAGTAATGCAACTAATAATGTAGCTATTAGCAGACCTTTAATGCATCATGAACACCTTAGACATGATTAAATATGGCTGCTAAAACACTAATGGCATTCATACAATTCACCTAAACAAAATAGTCTACACTTTGGACCAAAACTAAGCAATAACGTGCAGCAACTAGCTATAGGATGCCAAAAAAAATGCTTTAATGCTAATTCTGGGAAAATACAAGTTTGAGCAGACTTATGAAGTAAATTGAAATATTCTCATATGCACTAAAAACATGACAGCTTCTATTATAGGCCAAAAACTGAGGTTACAAATGTAAGATTCCAGAGCAGTCTCTATTTCAACCTTAGCTCAGTAATAATAGATATATTATGATAAAATACATTTGCTAGGATCAGTATTTAGTGCTAATCTATAGCAAATTGTCAATAACAACTCAATGTGTACTAAAATAGCTATGAACAGTTCGGCAGTTATAATTTTATTTTAGCCTTTTAATGGTTATAAATGGTTCCAATGAACCATATATGGAGGTCTATGGGTCAAGAAACGTAAACAAGAGAAGTTCCTACAAAGTTTACCATATATCTACTCTAAGCCGGTGAACACTATTCTAGAGTCGAGACTCTGATACCAATTGGGTATATGTAGGCCAATTAAAAACTAGCCATTTCTGACCATTGGGGTGAATAAGGGACTATTTGAATTTTTATTTCATTACTCCCAATTTGGTCAGCTTGCATGTATATTCCAACTTCAAAAGATCATATCTCACTTGTTTTAAATCCAAATCAGGCCAACTTTATGTCCAAATTGAATCTTTTGAAGTCCTCTTTCCAATGGTATGGATCTCACTAAAAAAATTCAACCATAAAAAAAAGATATGACAATTTTAGTGTGCTGTGGTCCTGAGTTTTTGTTGAGCAAATTTTTCAACTTTGACAGACCATAACTTGGTCATTATAAATTCAAATTAGGTCAAATTTAAGTCTAAAATGAAGCTCTCGAAGTCATTTTTCTAATGATATAAGTCTCACTTATACAGGTCAAACAAAATAAAATTTATGAGTATTTTAGTGGGCTGTTGTCCTGAGTTTAAGTGAATTATTTTGCTCATTCGATCTAAAAATATGCTCAAGTCTTTCTATTAGCAACTAGGACCTTATAGTACAGTTTCATTAATTCCAAGGTCTATTTATAAAAGTATAAGGATCATATATATGTTCATGACATATTAATTAATCTTGCCAGCATCAATAAGTTACCAAATCAGGTTCAAGACATCATAAAATTGATCTAGCTTCAAAATCATATTTTTTCAATATAATTGAACTCTTGTATAGTGAACTAAACTTGTTAGGATCAACTGTGGTAGAATCAACTCCCTTTTTGGGCATATGATAGCAAAAGAAATTACTAAACCAGTAATGAATAGTGCACTGCCCAAGTATGGTATGTTTAAAATATTTTCAATCAAAATTCTGGGAAAGAAGGTACTTAAGGACACTTGAAGCATGAATTAAAACATGCACATTCATAGTGCATCCTCAAGCATCAATCAAAAACACGAGTTGATAGTGAAAACACTTTTTTTACAACATTTTAGTCTTTAAATTGAGCTGCAGATGAGTGAATTTCAAAGTAGCCTACAAGCAATTAGTTAGGAAACAGCAATGGATGATCCCTTGGAACAACCTTCAAGTGGTTACCCCAGCAACACAAACAAAAGATTCCTCAAGCTTAATACCATTCTAGAGCTAGGTTCAATTTAACCAATTCGACAATCAAGTTCAAAGAACCATCAAAGGTGCAGGAAATATTTTTAGAAAAAAAGGCTAGATCATGACTACATAAAATCATATTCAATGAAAAATGTACTTCTATTGTCTTATCAATTTCTGTATATAATAAAACCCATAATGTTGGGATACATGAATGCTAAACAACTAATAAATGGAGCAAGTTTACCAAGTGAATCTGCTGACTTGAAACTTCCATTGACAAATGAAATTTGGTAAGGGGATTCATGACATCAGATTGAGACATAAGTCTTCACAATGAATGATTTTGTCACTACCCCTCATTGTTTTCCTTGATAATGGTTCCAAAAACTTAGACCTGTAGATAAAGAAGAATGGAGATTCAACATATTGAATTTATTTGAATTAAAATCTCGCTCAGATTAAGTACAGTTCGATAAATAATTAAATGACAAAACTAATTAAGTACAGTTCCATGTTGGATTGTAAGTGTTGCCACGTGGAGGATTCATTGGTCCAGTGAATGTCACTTAGACTTGCTCTTGTTGAAGGTTGGAAAATTTGCAAAAGGAGGAGCTTAATTAGCTGCTATAATCTATGCCACTTTCTGTGCAATTAAATCTATGTTGGTAGACATAGCATCTGGAGCACCACCTCGACAATACCATCTATTTTTTTTTGTATTGGCTGGTCTACTAAAATGAGTTGAAGATACATATTGTAGAGAGTTGTCACTGAGATTTTCAAACAATGTTTGTGCTTCATCTTTACTCTTTAACATGAAAGTACCTCCACAAGATGCTTCTACCATCTATCTGTTAGCTTCTGTCAACCCCTCATGGAAACTCTGCACAAGCTGCCATTTAGGAACCTGATGATGAGGACACTTCCTAAGAAGGTCCTTGAACCTCTCCCATGTCTCATAAATTGTTTCCCCTCAGATTGAGAGAAACTAGTGATAGCTAGTCTAAATTGATTGGTCCTCCCTATCGAAAAATATTTCTTCAAGAACTCACTTTGTATTTGAGTCCATGTAGTGATAGAGCCCACTGGTAGAGATCTAAACCAATACTTGGCATTGTCCTTCAAAAAAAATGGAAAGAGTCACATCCGGAAAGCATGTTCAGAGAAGTTATGAATTTTCGTTGTTAAGCAAACTTCTATAAAATCTTTCAAGTGTTTGTATGGATCCTAGTTTATTATTAATTATATAGTTTGTTAAATAAATTATAATTTAAGTTATGTAGTCAATTATTAGTTAGATAGTTAGTTAAATAAATTATTATTTAAGTTACATAATATAGTTAGTTAAATAATTTATTATTTATGTTTCATAGTTTATTATTAGTTATACAGTTTGATAAAAAAATTATTGTTTATGTGTAGAGACCGGAACCAAATTTGATCGGTTTTCAAAAATTTTCATCATTTTTGCTATAAATGCGTTTCCAATGATGTTTTGGATGTTTCGAGAGTGAAAAACATGTTTGAAAACATGTTATGAGGTTTTTGGGAGTTTTCGGAAAATTTGGAGAAGTTTGACTTTTTGGTCAAACCGGGGCCGGGATGCGACTTAAGTGGGCCCGGGGAATCCGAAAAATTTTCGGAAATATTTATTTTTGGATATGGACTAAACGAAATATTTAGAGTGTTAAGGAAGTGATTTCGAGTCCAACGGAGTTTTCGAGAATTAATTCGGAGGTCGGGAAGGTACTTTAAGTGGCCGGGGGCAAAACGGTCATTTCGCACCCCTAGGACTGGAATAAATATCCCAGGGAGATCTGAGATCTCATTTCTCACGGTTCTCTCTCTCTCTAAACATTTCCCTCTTCATCCCTCCACCTTCTCTCTACATTTCGGGTGCATTCGGCTTGGATTCGTGATTCGCCGAAGAAGGAAAGTGTGTAGAGGACGGCTAGGGCTTCGGTTTGAACCGAACAAACTTGTGTTTCGGCAAGGTGGAACCTGCTGGAAATTTTGATAAGTGCTTGGAAGGTCTTCAATCTTGAGGTAGGGGTGTTTCTTCTCTTCTAGTTGTCGATTCTAGGGTTTTGGGTGGTTCGGAGAGGTTTTCGGTTGAGTTTGTTTGTGAGAGAGATGGGCAAGGGGCTGAATTTTTATATTTCCTCTTCCCTTGTGATTATGCATGCTAGATAGATCCATCTTGATGAATATATGATGGGTGGGTTGAATATGTGTAAAGTGTGCAAAATGAGAGCATGACTAGCTATGTTGTGTATTATATGCATATGTAGGTTATGTGTGTTTTGGGGTGCAATCATATGATTATATGTGGGTTGTGGGTGTGTATAAATGTTGAATGCATGCTAGATTATTTTATAGCAAGTGTGTGCATTGTTGAAGCATGATCAAAATATGCTAGGTTGTGGTTTGAAGGCATATGAGAGTGATATGCATGCCTCATGACATATATGTGACCATGTGTTGTTTTGAATGTTAGAATGCATGCTAGGCTTGTTATAGCAATGATATGCATTGAAAAATATGATATATGAATGAGTGCATTCATACTTGGATTGTATGTTGTCGTGTGCATGAAAGCATTTTACATGCCATGTAGTGAGGGACATGTAGGTCGGTGTCGGGTCGGCACCTAGGAGGGGAGGGGCATTCCTACTGAGCCGCAGTGTTGCTCACCCCGCTCCCCCAAACATTTTTTTTCAGGTAAGAAGCCTAGAATGGATAAAAAGAGCTTGCTTCCTTACTTGGAGCATTTTGGTGCATTTTGGGGATCTTTTGAGATATATGTATGGACTATGTTTTTGGCTATCCATGCCGGCATGTGGCATATGGATTATGTTGATTTATAGTTACATTCACGGTATATGTAACTTGTATATTCATTTGAATCCTTATGTGTATGGTTTCATGGATTTTATATGAATTCGGAGCTTAAATGGATGAATGTATCCTTTTTGTTCTTTATATCTTGAACTCTTGGATATGAAGGTTTTGAAGAGTGGATTTATATTGGAATCACGATTGTAGGATTTCGATGTGTGAGTTAGGTTGTATGTATGAGTTGATGAACATGATCTTTGGAAAAATGAGGATGGTTTATGCACTTGAATTTTATGTGCATTGAGAATTTAGGATGAGTTTTCTATGATTTTACAAGATTTGAGATTCAAATGTGTAGGTTGATGTGTGAGTATGATATTATATCATTGGGGGATGATTTATATGTTTTATGAATGATCCAAGGTGGTTTGGTTGAGATTTGAGTTCAAATGGATCTTGTATAGGTGTTTTGGAGTTGCTGGGAAGTGCATTTCGATCAATCGAAATGTCCATTTCGATTGATCGAAACTCCCATTTCGATTGATCGAAATGGTTGCGAAATCTGAGTGTTTTTGAGGTCCAGAATGGGGTAATTTCGATCAATCGAAGTCCCCATTTCGATTGATCGAAATATTGCAGGTCCAAAGTACCGAGAGGCTGTTTTCTTCGATTGATGGGGTCAAAATCTCGATTAATCGAGATGGATTTCGATTGATCGAAATCCAATTTCGATTGATCGAAATTACTATTCACAGCTTTTCCAAAACTTCGTTTTGACATAATTTCTTCGTTCTAGATCGGAATTGAGTGTGATTTTTTTTGAACTTGAGTATTTTTGGATTCTCTATCCAATGGGGTAAGCCTAAGTTTCAGATTCAAAACACAGAAAGTTTTGAGGATCAAAAGTGAGTGATTTTCAAAGGTATGGACATTTAAATGTTCTCTAAAGTGTGTGAATCAATGTAGGGCCCATGGGGATTGGTTGAGGAGTGGTTGTGTGCATTTATATGCAACACTTAAGTTAAGCTTCCGCTGAAAATGAGTGTAATGAGGGTTCACTGGGTTTAAACGGACAGTTAAGCTCGGGTCTTCCGAGAGTGGAAAAACTCGGGGCGTTATGGCACGGTATAAAACCTTGATACTATCGCATGGGTATGCTTGAGATAGTTCATGGGGTTGAGTGAATGGGTTCACACTCGAGATTCGAGGTCGGTCCGGGGGAGTCCCGGCGGTCCGGATTTCGGGGCGTGACATTATGCTACATTATTTACTATATATTTATTAAATAAACTATTATTTATATTACATAGTTTATTATTAGTTACATAGTTTGTTAAATAAATTATTATTTATGTTACAAAATTTATTATTAATTTTATATTTGTTAAATAAATGTTTAATAATGCCACAGAATATTAATTACATAGCTGATTAAATAAATTATTATTTTATTATTTATGAATTTGGCGTTCCGGTTCGGCTTTAGGTTAGTTTATTAATTATGATCATTAGTTATTAATTCATAATAATTTATAATTCATGCTACATGATTTGTATTTATTAATATATTATTATTTGTGGATTCGGGGTTTGGGATTTAGGGTTTAGGAATTAAGATTTATTATTAGTTAAATAGTCTTTTAATTATATAGTTTGTTCAGGGTTTAGGAGTTAGGATTTATTATTAGTTAAATAGTCTTTTAATTATATAGTTTGTTTGGGGTTTGGGGATTCAAGTTTTCATTTTTCGGGTTTTAGGTTTGGGGTTTCTGATTTGGGGTTCCGGTTCGGCTTTAGTTTAGTTTATTATTTATGTTAAAAAAAATTAGTTAATAATAAATTATTATTCATGCTACATATTTATTATTAGTTTTATAGTTTGTTAAATAAATTATAATTTAATCTACGTAGTCAATTATTAGTTAGTTAGTTAAGTAATTTATTATTTATGCTTCATAGTTCATTATTAGCTATATAGTCTGTTAAATAAATTTTTATTTGTGGTACATAGTTTATCAGACATTTATTTAATATATTGTTATTTATAGTGCATAAAGGTTAGGGATTGGTGTTTCAGAGTTTTGAGTTTGCGGATTTGGAGTTTGGGGTTTAAAATTTTGACTTTATTATTAGATAGATAGTCTATTAATTTCATAGTTTGTTTGGGTTTAGGATTTTGGGTTTTCGTGTTTCGGGTTCTAGGTTTGTGGTTTTGGAGTCAGAATTTTGGTTTGACTTAAGTTTAGTTTTCTATTTAAGTTAAATATTTTTTAATTCATAATAAATTACTATTTATGATACATATTTATTATTAATTATATAGTTTGTTAGTTAGATAGCTAGTTTAATAATTTATTATTTATGCTTCATAGTTCATAATTAGTTATTTACTTTGTTAAATAAATTATTATTTATGCTATATAGTTTATTATTAGTTAAATAGTTTGGGGTGTAGTTTATTATTAGTTAAATAGTTCGGGGTTTGGGGTTAAGGAGTTAGGATTAATTATTAGTTAAATAGTTTTTTAATTATATAGTTTGTTTGGGGTTTGGAGATTCGTGTTTTTGTGTTTCGGGTTTTAGGTTTAGGGTTTCGGATTCGTGGTTCTAGTTTGGCTTTAGTTTAGTTTATTATTTATGTTAAAAAGTTTTTAGTTAATAATAAATTAATATTCATGCTACATAGTTTATTATTAATTATATAGTTTGTTAAAAAAATTGTTATTTAAGCTACATTGTTAATTATTAGTTAGATAGTTAGTTAAGTAATTTATTATTTATGATTCATTGTTCATTATTAGTTATATAATATGTTAAATAAATTATTATTTATGCTACATAGTTTAAAAGATATTTATTCAATATATTATTATTTATACTGCATTAGGGTTAGGGATTGGAGTTTCGAAGTTTTGAGTTTGGGGATTCGGGGTTTAGAATTTAGGCTTTATTATTAGTTAGATAGTTTGTTAATTATAGTTTGTTTGGGGTTTGGAGATTTGGATTTTCGTGTTTCAGGTTCTAGGTTTGAGGTTTAGGATTCGGGGTTTCGGTTCGGCTTTAGTTTAGTTTATTATTTATGTTAAGTAATTTTTAATTAATAATAAATTACTAATTATGATACATATTTATTATTAGTTATATTGTTTGTTATTTAGTATGTTAAATAATTTATTATTAGTTACATAGTTTGTTAAATAAATAATTGTTTATTATCAACTACATAGTCTTTTAATTACATAGTTTGTTTGGACTTTGGATTTGGGGATTTGGGTTTTTGTGTTTCGGGTTTTAGTTTTGGGGTTTTGGATTCGAGGTTCCGGTTCGGCTTTAGTTTAGTTTCTTATTTATGTTAATTAGTTTTTAATTTATAATAAATTATTATTTATGATACATAATGTGTATTTAATAATATATTATTATTTATGGTTCATAGGGTTTAGGGATTGGGATTTCGGGGTTTGGAGTTTTTGGATTTGGGGTTTGGGGTTTAAGAATTAAGATTTATTATTAGTTATATAGTTTGTTTGGGGTTTGATGATTCGAGTTATTGTGTTTCGGGTTTTAGGTTTGGGGTTTCGGATTTGGGGTTCTGGTTCGACTTTTGTTTAGTTTATTATTTATGTTAAAAAGTTTTTAGTTAATAATAAATTATTGTTTATGCTACATTGTTTATTATTAATTATATAGTTTGTTAAATAAATTTTTATTTAAGGTACGTAATCAATTATTAGATAGATAGTTTGTTAAAAAATTTATTTTTTGTCCTTCATAGTTCATTATTAGCTATATAGTCTGTTAAATAAATTATTATTTATGCTACATAGTTTATCAGATATTTATTTAATATATTATTATTTATACTACATAAGGGTTTGAGAATGGGGTTTTGGGGTTTTGAGTTTGGGAATTCGGGGTTCGGGATTTAAAATTTAGACTTTATTATTAGTTACCTAATCTGTTAATTACATAGTTTGTTTGAGGTTTGGGATTTGAATTTTCATGTTTCGGGTTCTAGGTTTGTGGTTTAGGATTCGGAGTTTCGGTTCGGCTATAGTTTAGTTTATTATTTATGTTAAATATTTTTTAATTCATAATCAATTGATATTTATGATACATATTTATTATTAATTATATAGTTTGTTAAATAAATGATTATTTAAGCTACTTGAATCCTTATTAGTTAGGTTAATAATTTATTATTTATGCTTCATAGTTCATAATTTGTTATTTAGTCTATCAAATAAGTTATTAACTATGCTACATAGTTTATTATTAGTTACATAGTTTGGGGTTTCGGGGTTTGGAGTATGTGGATTCGGGGTTTAGAATTTAGGCTTTGTTATTAGTTACATAATCTGTTAATTACATATTTTGTTGGAGGTTTGGGATTTGAGTTTTCTTGTTTCGGATTCTAGGTTTGTGATTTAGGATTCGGAGTTTTGGTTCAGCCTTAGTTTTGTTTATTATTTAATTCATAATAAATTAATATTTATGATACATATTTATTATTAATTATATAGTTTGCCAAATAAATTATTATTTAAACTACATGGTTCCTTATTACTTAGATAGTTAGTTTAATAATTTATTATTTTTGCTTCATAGTTCATAATTAGTTATTTAGTCTGTTAAATAAGTTTTTATTTATACTACATAGTTTATTATTACTTACATAATTTGTTAAATAGTTTAGGGTTTCAGGGTTTGGTGTTTTGGAATTAGAATTTTTATTAGTTAAATAGTCTTTTAATTATATAGTTTGTTTGGGGTTTGGGAATTCGAGTTTTCGTGTTTCGAGTTTTAGGTTTGGGGTTTCGGATTCGTGGTTCTGGTTCGACTTTAGTTTAGTTTAGTTTATTATTTATATGAAAGAGTTTTTAGTTAATAATAAATTATTATTTATGCTAAATCGATTATTATTAATTATATAGTTTGTTAAATAAATTATTATTTAAGCTACGTAGTCAATTTTTAATTAGATAGTTAGTTAGGTAATTTATTATTTATGATTCATAGTTCATTATTATATATATACCCAGTCAAATAAATTATTATTTATGCTACATACTTTATTAAAAATTTATTCAATAAATTATTATTCATACTGCATAAGGGTTACGGATTGGAGTTTTGGGCTTTTGGAGTTTGGGGATTCGAGGTTCGGAGTTTAGAATTTAAACTTTATTATTAGTTACATAGTCTGTTAATTATATAATTTGTTTGGGATTTGGGGATTTTGGTTTTTGTGTTTCGGGCTCTAGGTTTGAGGTTTAGGATTTGGGTTCCAGTTCAGCTTAAGTTTAGTTTTTTCTTTATGCTAAATATTTTTAATTCATAATAAATTACTATTTATGATACGTATTTGTTTTTAATTTTATAATTTGTTAAATAAATTATTATTTAAGTTACATGGTTCCTTATTAGTTAGATAATTAGTTTAATAATTTATTATTTATGTTTCATAGTTCATAATTAGTTATTTAGTCTGTTAAATAAGTTATTATTTATGTTTAATAGTTTATTATTAGGTATATAGTTTGTTAAATAAATTATTATTTATTATTTGTTAAATAGTCTTTCAATTAAATAGTTTGTTTGGGTTTGAGGATTTGAGTTTTCGTATTTCGGGTTTTAGTTTTGGGGTTTCGGATTCGGGGTTCTAGTTCGGCTTTAGTTTAGTTTATTATTTATCTTAATTAGTTTTTAATTCATAATAAATTAATATTTATGCTACATAATTTGTATTTAATAATATTTTCTTATTTATGGTTCATGGGGTTTATGGATTGAGGTTTTGGGGATTGGAGTTTGTGATTTGGGGTTTGGGAGTTATGATTTATTATTAGTTAAATAGTATTTTAATTAAATAGTTTATTTTGAGTTTGGGAATTCGAGTTTTCGTGTTTCAGGTTTTAGGTTTAGGTTTTAGATTGGGTTTCTAGTTTGGCTTTAGTTTAGATTATTATTTATGTTAAAAAGATTTTAGTTAATAATAAATTATTATTTATGCTACATAGTTTCTTATTAATTATATAGTTTGTTAAATAAATTATTATTTAAGCTACGTAGTCAATTATTAGTTAGATAGTTTGTTAAGTAATTTTTTATTTATCCTTCATAGTTCATTATTAGTTATATAGTTTGTTAAATAAATTATTATTTATGCTTCATAATTCATTACTATATATATAGTCTGTGAAATAAATTATTATCTATGCTACATAGGTTATTAAATATTTTTTCAATAAATTATTATTCATACTGCATAAGGGTTAGGGATTGTTGTTTCGGGCTTTTGAGTTTAGGGATTCGAGGTTTGGAGTTTAGGATTTAAGTTTTATTATTGTTACATAATTTGTTAATTACATAGTTTGTTTGGGGTTTGGGGATTTTGGATTTCGAGTTTCGGGTTCTAGGTTTGAGGTTTAGGATTTGAGGTTCTGGTTTAGCTTCAATTTAGTTTTTTTTTTATGCTAAATATTTTTTAATTCATATTAAATTATTATTTATGATACATATTTAATATTAATTATATATTTTGTTAAATAAATTATTATTTAAGCAACATGGTTTCTTACTAGTTAGATAGTTAATTTAATAATTTATTATTTATGCTTCATAATTTATAATTAGTTATTTAGTCTGTTAAATAAGTTATTATTTATGGTACATAGTTTATTATTAACTACATAAGTTGTTAAATAAATTATTATTTATTATTAGTTACATAGTACTCTAGTTACATAGTTTGTTTGGGTTTGGGGATTCGGGTTTTCGTGTTTCGGCTTTCAGTTTTGGAGTTTCGGATTCGGGGTTCCGGTTCGACTTTAGTTTAATTTTTTATTTATGTTAATTAATTTTAGTTCATAATAAGTTATTATTTATGCTACATAATTTGTATATAATAATATTTTATTATTTATGATTCATAGGGTTTAGGGCTTGGGGTTTCGGGGTTTAGAGTGTGTGGATTCGGGGTTTGGGGTTTAGGAGTTAGGATTTATTATTAGTTAAATAGTCTTTTATTTATATAATTTGTTTGAAGTTTGGGGATTCGAATTATCATGTTTCGGGTTTTAGGTTTTAGATTCGGGGTGGCTTTAGTTTAGTTTATTATTTCAATTAAAAAGTTTTTAGTTAATAATAAATTATTATATTATGCTACATAGTTTATCAGGTATTTATATAATATAATATAATATTATTTATACTGCATAAGGGTTAAGGATTGGGATTTTAAGTTTGGGAATTTGGGGTTTAGAATTTAGGCTTTATTATTAGTTACATAATCTGTTAATTACTCAGTTTGTTGCATTTGGGGATTTGGGTTTTTGTGTTTCGAATTATAGGTTGGAGGTTTAGGATTCGGGGTTCCGGTTCGGCATGAGTTTAGTTTATTATTTATGTTAAATATTTTTTAATTCATTTTAAATTACTATTTATGATACATATTTATTATTAATTATATAGTTTTTTAAATAAATTATTATTTAAGCAACGTGGTTACTTATTAGTTAGATAGTTAGTTTAATAATTTATTATTTATATTTAATAATTCATAATTAGTTATTTAGTCTGTTAAATAACTTATTATTTATGATACATAGTTTATTATTAGTAAATGACTTCTTAAATAAATTACTATTTATTATTAGTTACATAGTCTTTTAATTACATAGTTTGTTTGAGTTTGGGAATTTGAATTTTCGTGTTACGGGTTCAAGGTTGGAGGTTTAGGATTCGGGGTTCCGATTCGGCATGAGTTTAGTTTATTATTTATGTTAAATATTTTTTAATTCATAATAAATTACTATTTATGATACATATTTATTATTAGTTATATAGTTTGTTAAATAAATTATTATTTAAGCTACATGATTCCTTATTAGTTAGATAGTTTGTTTAATAATTTATTATTTATGCCTCATAATTCTTAATTAGTTATTTAGTCTGTTAAATAAGTTATTATTTATGTTATATATTTCATTATTAGTTACATAGTGTGTTAAATAAATTATTATTAATTATTAGTTAAATAGAATTTTAATTAAATAGTTTGTTTGGGTTTTAGTTTTGGGGTTTTGGATTCAGGGTTCTGGATTCAGGGTTCTGGTTCGGCTTTTGTTTAGTTTATTATTTATGTTAATTAATTTTTTATTCATAATAAATTATTATTTATGCTACATAATTTGTATTTAATAATATTTTATTATTTATGGTTTATGGGGTTTAGGGAATGGGGTTTGGCGTTTGTGGATTCGGGTGGGTACTCTTGACTCTAATTGTTGCAAGTTTTTGAGGTTTAGGAGTTACGATTTATTATTAGTTAAATAATTTTTTTAATTATATAATTTGTTTGGGTTTGGGAATTTGAGTTTTCAGGTTTCTGGTTTTCATTATTATATATATAGTCTATCAAATATATATATATATATATATATATATATATTATTATGATGGTTAAAAAAATTATTATATTCATACTTAGACTTGTAAATAAATCGGATCAGAGAGTTGATTCAATCCAAATTTGATAAGAGTATACCTTCATCCCATCCAATAATCTGACGAGTAATTTAGGGTCAGTTTGGTAGGGAAGAAATAGAAGGAAAAGAAAAGAAAGGATTTGGAGGGTTATGGTTTTGTGTGTTTGGTATGAAATTTTTAAATGAAAGGAAAGGAAATTGAAGGGTTTGGAGGGATAAATTAAGGGTGAATAGTAGCTTTTGTTATCCTTCAAAAAATGAGAAGAAATGAAAGGAAAGGGAAAGAAAGGCTACATTTTTTAATAAAACTTTATTAATATTAACTTTGCCCTTGTTTTGATAAAAGTTAAAATTTGTTCTTTTAAATATAAAAGGGTATAATGGTAAAATTTTTAAATTGTTTCCTTTCCTTTCTTTCCCCAAATATGTGAACTATCTTTTCCTTTCTTTTCCTTTACTAATCAACCAAACAAGATAAAAATTTAACATTATCATTCCCTTTCCTTTCTTTTCTTTTCTCTCATTAATAATGTTATCCTTTCTTTTCTTTTCCACTCTACCAAACATAGCCTTATAATAAATTCATATCCAATTTGTTAGTAATGAGATATCCAATCCGATAATTCGATTATTATTATTTTATATAAAATTAATGATAAGAGATCAAAACATTGATTAGAATAAAAAAATAAAGAGAGAAAATGGCTATGGAGAACAAATAAAATATAAAGAAAAATAAAAAGGAAATTAAATTATTTTGTCTTTGTTAAAGAAAAAACACTTAAAAAAATGGAAAACTACACTTAAATAAAGTTAGGAAGCCTAAATTACTAAGTGGTCTATTTTAAAAGTTTATTTTTTTACTTTAGTTGAATTAAGCAAAATAATTACATATGTATTGAAAATTATTATTCAGATACAAAATGCCCTTCAATATCTTATTACAAAATATCAAATTATCATTCTTAAATCAAATAATTCATTCACTCAAGAAATTAAGAAGATATCTAATATCGTTTGGTTTTTTGAAACATTGCAGGAAAATATAAAAATAATCCAGTAAAAGTGAACAAATCCATAAAGTAAAATAAAATATAGTAGTCAAAATTAGACAGCCTGATGTGACCTTGAATGGTAGCCAACTTTTTTTTCCTTTTAGATTAACAATATCTAGATGTGCTTGGATTACTTTTTGGTCTGATATACCTAAAAAAATATGAATATCACGAATAGATATTACATCAAAATATGAGGTACAAAGATAAAAAAAATTTAAATTTCACAAGTAAACTCCTACAAATTTCAAGTATGCCTGCCTGCAAATGCAAATAAATTTTGAATTTTATCAGCAAATTAGTTATGAGTCATTCTGCATAAAATGTGTATCTTTACTAAATCAATTTATCAACAAATTAGTTATGAGTCATTCTGCATAAAATGTGTATCTTTACTAAATCAGATTAAGAACATATTTAAACAAGCAAATATGAATTAAATAGTTGATAATGAAAACTTAAAAAATTAACTAGTAAAACCATTCATCAAATTTAAAAAACCTCAAAACTAAGAATCACTGGCACATGAATGTGCCATACAATTCAAAAACTAGTTCACTAATTTTTATTTTTTTAAAGTAAAAAAACAATTCACTAAAGAAAAAAATAGACCATATTTTTGTGATGAGAGATGATCAATGATTAATAATTTATCAAGTAGTGTTGCTTTTCGTGAGACGAAAAGACAATAATCTGTTGAATTTTATTTAGTCACGCACAACGCTTCTTCAGTCGCACTGGAATCAAACGAAATCTAGTGTTTGTTGAAATAAAAGATTGAATGACATTTTGGACTTAAATAATAATTTTAAATGCATATGTGATTATTTTGTTTAATTCAACCAAAGTGAAAAATAAACTTTTAAAATAAGCCACTTTGTAATTTAGCCCCCTTAACTTTATTTAAGTGTAGTTTATCCTTAAAAAAATAAATTTTTTAAAGAAAGAAAAGAAGAAGAGGTGAAAATAATAATAGAAATATTTTAATAATCTATATAACATTTAAGCTTCTTCAAAATATATTTGTTTATGTACGGTGTAAAATATGTAACGATGTAACCGTGATGATTCCTTTTACATTCATATTGCGTAGACAGAGGAATACACTATCAATAATATATAATATAACCGGTTATATTATTTATTTTGTGGAATCAAATTAATTATAGTTTATATTTGATTTATTTATCTATTAAATTATTAAATTCATATTATTAAATGAATTATTGAATTACATATTCGGAATCTCATGTTCATGAACGTGAGAGAAGAAACATGAATGTAATTTTTGGCTGCGAAAAGAAATATTTTCACTTCTGTTTTAGTTTTATGTTTATCATTCACACACTTTCTCTCTCTCTCTCCAAAAAATCAGTCCGAGTTGAGCCATCCGCATTCCATTTCCACTTCTTTTCTAGGTTTGCATCAATGGCCGAAGTAATGAACATGCAGGTCGAATCTCTCGACCGCCGGCGATATCGCCCCTCCGACCGAAGAGACAAGTCGAATGACGACACAGAATCATCGCCGCCGCCTCCACTTCCGACCGAAGAGAGAGATATTCTAGAGAGGGAAGAGACGATAGGGACCTTGACCGCCCGCCGAAACGTCGCGGGGACTACTACGATCGGAACCGGTCACCGCCGCCGCCGAGAGAGAGGGATTACAAGCGGCGATTGAGCCCTAGCCCCCCTCCCCCTTACCGCGATCGACGGCACTCCCCTCATCGGCGGTCGCCTCCGCCCCGCCGTTTAAGAGGTCACGGAGGGACGATGGTGAGTATGACGGCCGACGCGGAAGCCCTAGAGGAGGATACGGACAGGTTAGTGAGTAATTTATATATAAAAATATATATTTACACACATGCAATTACATATATAGACGTGTGTGTGTTAATTCTACATTATTTACATTTTCTTTTGTTTATATCGAGTAGTATTACGGTTCAGCTTGATTGTTTAATGTTAGTTTAGTAGATGAATTTTTGCCTTTTGGAATTGTTTCCCTGCGAAGTGACTGATTGCTATTATTCTGTTTTGCCTTCGAATGGAGTATGAATGATAGTAATAACCTGGAAGTTGGAGGGTGAAGACTGCTTAGGTTAGTTTAAAATTTTGCTTTATGGGTGCATATTGGTTTTAGAGAGAATACTGGAAAGTGGATTGCATAACCAGATTATGGGTGTTCTGGTCTATTAGATAAGTCCTCGGGAAGCTTCTGTTATACTTTGTTGTGGTACTGATTTTGATAGGTTCGTTCCTTTAGGATTCTGGAGATGTTTTACTACTATCTCTACTCTCTCTCTCTCTCTCTCTCTCTCTCTATATATATATATATATATATATATATCTCAATAACATATTCTGCTATTCTATGCTTCCCATCATTTATGGAGTAAGATGGTTAGATAATGACCAATCAAAATGGCCTTACATTGATACCAGATGGACAACAAAAAGTATAATTGCCTTCTGGACTTACCTTATGCACATGGTTTGCGGGTGATTGCACATGCTCTCGATGCCAAATATGTTAGGATCTTTATTCACATGCAATTTATTCATGAGCCCGGGATTGCAGGGAAATGGGATCTTGATGGAATATCACCTCATGGCCAAATTAATGGGGGTAATTGCTGAAGTTTCACCATTCCTTTTCCTTCATTTTGCGCACTTGATCATATTAAATCATATTAAGAGGCATGACTGATCACTGCCTTCAACAATGATATATATTCTCGAAGCCATTTGAACATTATAGTGATTTTGTTGCAACCATTTGAGCTAGTGATACTAAGAATTTCTGAACGATGGTGATAAGAATCAAACTTCATCATCACCATCACCATCCTTGCCTTCATCCCATGTTATTTTTGGTTGCACTTTCCGTCGTTTACCTTCTATTACAACTAGTATTCCTCGGAGCTTTCATGATAGGTAAGAAACAAAGAAAATGATCAACGGTGAAAGCGTTGACGTGTAACTTTCCTCACCGTTGATGTCTGTATCGATTTGGGTATGAAAAATTGGGGCGTGACAATTCCCGTACTGAATTTCACTCTGCACTGTTTCCCGAAGACACAATGCTCACATAAATCTAGCTTTTCTCGGTTTTCTGACCACCAAGTAGACCTATCCTGCTTACTCAGAACATCCATCCCCCTCTCGCTCATATGCCCCAGCTGCATATGCCACAATCTAATAGTATCTAAATTCGGATCCGAGGACGATACTGTAGCATAACCAGTAACTGTGCTACTACCCTGCAGAGCATACAAACCATGTTGCTTCAGTCTCTTTATCACCAAAATAGCACCCTTCGAAACCCTCATGACTCCACCTTCATCCTTGTAACTGCACCCGATGGAATCCAGCCTAGTCAGGAAAATCAAATTCTTATTCAGTTCTGGAACATAACGTCAGTCAATGTTCTCACTGGACCGTCAAATATCTTGATTGAACTATACCGATACCCACAACCTTGCATGACACATTATGCAAAAATCAGAAGATTACAAGTTTCAATCCCAAACCCTAGCTCTCTCACTCTCTCTCTTTTTGCATTTTCTCTCAACTCACTCCAAACCTTAGATGTCCTTATATAACGGGCTACAAGAGAGTCCTAATTAGGGTCCAAAACTCGTAATAGAAAAAACGGGTCATAAAATTTGGTGGCTTAAGACCACACAAAACACACTTTTCGGGTAAAAACCGGGTCGCAACATGACTCGGGTTCTTCTTTTTAAAGTCTTTTTTGCTCTTCAGCATTTTTTTTTTGATGTATGCCCAATTTTTGTTTCTTTTTTCAATTATTATTATTTTTTTATAAGTAAAAATTGTATTAGAAAGCACCCAAATAAAGGGAGGGGCGGCCCTTAAACAAGAATCAATTAAGGATCCGAAACAAAGGAACCTAGAAAATCAATCATTTCTCCCATGGAGTTACAAGATCTACCATGCACCCAACAAAAGAGTGTGGTAATAATTGAGAATTTAAGCACCCCAGGAGGAGTCTTTTCATTGTCAAATGTTTTTCGGTTTTGCTCCCGCCACAAACACCACCACACGCACAAGGGGGTCGCCTTCCAATAGTCGCGAGCTTGGGCGTCCACTAGACCACCACTCCAAGCTTCCATCAAACCTCTAGTAGAGGTAGGCATGACCCATTGAACCTCGAGCAATCCCAGAAGCAAGTTCCAACAGTCTCGGGCCTGGACAGTGAAGTTAAAGATGATTGACTGACTCCTCATATCTCTTGCACATATTATTATTATTATTATACATTTGTTAGTTTTATTGAACACTTGGAGACTTAAGTGGCAGATTGGTTGTGTTTTTAATCTGGATATGAGTTTTTTTTGTATGTCCTTCATGTTGGGATTTGCTGTATTATCAGTATCATGTTTTCTACTTGTTTTCCGCTCAATTGATATATATGTTTTATTATAATTATTATTATTATTATTATACATTTGTTAGTTTTATTGAACACTTGGAGACTTAAGTGGCGGATTGGTTGTGTTTTTAATCTGGATATGAGTTTTTTTTTATGTCCTTCATGTTGGGATTTGCCGTATTGATCAGTATCATGTTTTCTACTTGTTTCCCCTCAATTGATATGTATGTGTGTGTTTTTGTTTCTAATTTATTGATTTCTGTTGAGAAAAGATTGATTTTTGTTGTAGTGTATGTAATGTTCCAACTGAATGTCACCCCATCCCCCTCCAAACTTTATCTGATCTTATGCTACTTAGGGTTCATACATTCTTATTTGGTTTTCTCACTGTGACTGTGGACCATAAATTTATGTGAAGTTTTCGTGATAGTAAAAACAAATGTAATAAAACACAAAAAAATAAAAATAAAAATAAAATTGGCAACATCAAATGTAGGGAAATCAACTGTAATGAAGTTTTGGATAAATTGAAAAGGAGGAAAATCAACATAGCTTGTCTACCAAAAACTAAATATGAAGGAGAAAATGTTAGAGAGATTGGAGAACGATACAAACTTTTGTATTAAGGTGATAAAGGTAATCATAGAAATGGGATTAAGATGTAGTAGCGGATTATTACATAGAAAATAACATTATAGAATTTAGAAGACGGGGAAATTCTATTAGATATTTTAGTGTTACATTAATATAATAAGTGCCTATGAACCATTAGATTAGAAAAGCGTAATGTATATTATAGGAATTGCTAGATTTAATAATACAAAGTATTCCAAGTTATGAAAGAACTTTAAGAAAGTAGGAATTGTATGACTAACAATTTTATTTAATAAAATTCTAAAAGAAGGAACCATGTCTAATGAATTCACAAAAAGTACTACAGTACCAATTTACAAACATTGAGGTAATATACAAAATTGTGGTAATTATCGAGGAAAAAATTATTGTCATACGATGATATTATGGGAAATGGTTATAGGATAAAAGATTAAGAAATACTTATAAAAAAAGGATAATAGATTAAGAAATGAATCCATAATGTCTAAAAATTAATTTGGAATTTTTTTTTTTTGATAAGTAATATTGCAAAGAAAGCACTCAAAAGAGGAGTGCGTCCCAACAATACAAGAAAAGCAGAAAAACAAAACAAGAAAAAGGACCAACAAGGCTCCTAACAACTTAAGCTACCCAGAAAATCAACAATATCACCCATAGATTTCCAAGAAACTCCAAACACCCAGCAACACAAGGAATTGATAATAGAGAATTTCAACACCCCAAGCGGAGACTCCACATCCTCAAAAGATCTCCTATTTCTTTCGGTCCACAAGCACCACCAAATACATAAAGGGGCCACTCTCCAGCATTCACGAGCTTGGGAACTCACAATACATCCTCGCCAGGCCTCCAATAACTCTCTAGAGGACCTTGGCATATCCCACTGAATCCCAAACAATCCAAGCAATAAACACCAACAATCCCGGGCCACCGTACAATGGAGAAAAATATGGTCAACGGACTCCTTATCTCTCTCACACATATAACACCAGGTAACAATTGCCCGTTGCCTAAGAAGCACGAAAATGGATACGGGACGAATACGACAATTCTTAAAATATCATGACACAAGTACGGCGGGGGACACATCAAATAATAAATATATATTTTTATATAATATATGATGTTGTACTTTAAAAATTAAGAGTAATATTATTTTCATCAACCTAGCAGAGAAAAAAATTCACAAATCATAAGTCATAACTATACAATTGAATCTTCTCCATAACAACAATAATTATAAAGGAACGATCTCACAAAGTCATAAAACCAAATCAAAATGAGTCTTTAGAATATCATTTATTCGCTTACTACAACGAGAGAAAGAAGAGGAAAAAAACAAAGCTGAAGAGATGAGATGGGTTTAGTTGAATGTTAAAACAACCTTTCTAGAACTTTTTTTTTTTGTGGGGAAAAAGAAAGAAAAAGAGGAAAAAAGAAAGAAAGGCCAAAGAAAGAGAAAAAAAGCAAAGAAACAAAGAAAATTAGGGTTTTGTTAGAAAAAGAATTAGGGATCAGTAAAAAATAAAGTAAGAATCCATGGAAGAGAAAAGATTCATGGAAACAAGAGGAAAAAGAGAAAAAAAAATAGGCGTGTTCGAAAATTCATGGCATGTCGGATGCATGCCCTCGGCGTGTCTGTGCCGTGTCCGAAAATTCAAAAAAATAAAAAAAATTCAGTCATGTTTTTTTGGCATGTTCGACACGTTTTGGGGCATGTCCGACACAGATTCTTTGCCCTTTTAGGCATGTCTGTGCTTCCTAGCGGGTTGCCTCCTCCTCAAGTTATAAATTGTTAAGATACTTCCAAGAGCTGCCGTCCACCCGAAGAAGGCCACCTTAGGAGGAGTCTCAGTACGCCGCACCGCCCTTCCATGGAAAGATCCCTCCATCATTCCTTGCAATTTTCTTATAAAATGTCCGAACATCAAATCTCTCCTGAGACAAAGGCACCCACACCAAAGAATCAGCCCTACCACCTCCCACCACCTGAAAAGAGATCAACTCCACAGATATCTACTATGCTACGAATATCTAGTATGGACAATTGATAGAAGATTCTAGAAGTAAATAAAAAGATATACACGAGGTTTCATAGACTTAGAGAGGGCATATGATAAAGTACCAAGGGATATAATTTGGTGGACTTTACGAAGTTAACAAGCCTCTTTAAAACTTATAAAGCTTATTAATTGTAACGCCCCACCCTATCCCGACACAATATTGTCCGCTTTTGGTTCCCCCGGACTAGAGACTTCCCAGGGGGTCACCCATCCTGGTACTACTCCTAGCTAAGCACGCTTAACTGTGGAGTTCTGGTGGGTTCACAACCATCACGGCTTTAAAACGCGTTGTGTCATAGAAGGGTGATAATCATACATATAATACTTCCCCATTCCACACCCAGGCGATGTGGGATTGAGCACCCTGTAGCCTGCCAGTGTGGTAGCTCGCCCAGTGTCTCGCACCCGCCCACATCACACCCGCCCACAAGGGTCACCACATTAATGGTATGTATAACGAGACAAAAATCATAGTTTGTATCGTTAATCAGTCTTAAATGAAATAACGAAAGATATACAAGAAGACATTTCATAGTATATGTTGTTTGTTGATGACATAGTGTTGTCGGATACTTCTTAGGAAGTTTTAGGAACAAAATTAGAAATATGAAGAAATGCATTAGAGACAATAGAATTAAGAATTAGTAAGGCTAAAACAAAATATATGGAATGCAAATTTGATAAAATCTAAAAAAAAAATTAATATAACAATGACAATTCAAGATCAAAGGTTTACTTAGAATATTCATTTTATATACTTGGGATGCCTTTTTTCCCTACTTAGCATGTGGTGTATTTTTGTGTTACAGTGTACTCTAACCATATAATACAGTCCCTAACGGTAAAAAAATAAAAGGGCCGATCAATAGATTCGATACAATTAGTCGATTGAGGGCTTTTTGGAAGTCAATACATAGTGGGACGACAATATGCAATTTGGGCTTTCTAGACATTGAGTTCTTCTCCGACAACTTGTGCTTCTTTTCTTTTCTTTGTTTTTTGTTTCCATTTTTTCCTCCTTATTGCTCTATTTTTTATCCTCCGTTCACCTTTTTTTTTTTCTTCCTTTTATGGTCTTTATGCTCTTCTCTGTCTCTTTCTTTTCTTCTTTTTATTTTTTATTTTTTCATGAACTTTTAATTTGTTTATGTTTTGTAATTTGTTTCTCTAATGCATCTAATAGTTGCTAAAGCATATTATCACAAAAAACACTCGAAATTTTGAAATTGGCTAATCAGTAACTGTTATTAGCTACAAATTTTAATTATTTTCAACTTGTGCTTTGCTTCAGTTAGGCCGCGCTTCGCTTTGTGCCTTTTGCCTCAAGCTCTAGGAGGCTTTAACGCCTTTGTGTGCCTTGAGCCTTTAACAACTATGTCTCTTCCTCTTCCTCCTTGCGTAACATGAAGCTATCCACTCTGATCTTCCCAATGTGGTTGCCCCTACAATGTGCGTTGGCCAACCTTTGAAAAAATCTTGTGTTTCTGGCACCTTCCTTCAACCATAATGCCCTCCCCTGCCCTAGACTTCTGTCTCTCCAAGAAATCTCCTCCATAACTGCTAACTCCCCTATTTCTGATTTACACACCTCCCTCCTCCCTCCTCCCCCTCTCTTCCGCCCCCAATCCCTCTAACCCCCTTCCTTACTGTCGAGGTCCAATATTCGTCCCCAAAAGCCTGTTTTTCCTCCACTCAATGTTGCCAAAGACCTCTTTGTTCCATTTTCTAAGATCCTCTTTCAAGAGCCGAAGCTTATTCACAAGCACATGACTTGGAGTACCCGCCACGACATAACCCGTCCACCATTGCTGAATCGGCTCCTTGAAGCCTTCTGATCTAAGCCACACATTCTCAAATTTGAACGAAGTCTTTCTCCTCAATCCCCCACAATCAAGCATCAATCGAATACGGTCTGACATTATTCTAGCCAATGCCACATGACCCACGTCTGAGAATCTCTCTTCCCATTCTCCTAAAATCAAAAAATCTATCTAATAGGGACAAAGTAGGATCCTCCCTGCCACTCGACCAAATAAATCTGCTCCCCTCCAACAGTTAGTCGATCAAGCCCTCACGGTCAATGAATTCTGAAAACGAATACATCACCAAAGTCCACCTCCCTCCTGAGGACGTCTTGTCCGGAGATCTCACAACATTGAAATCTCCCCCACACATTAAGGAACACCCCACTTCCCCTGAGCATAAGTCAACTCCTCCCACATCACCGACCTCTCCGAATCCTCCACTGGCCCATACCCACCCAAAAAAAGCCAAGAAGAGCCATCCTCCATTTTAAAGAGAGAAGAGGAAGAAAACCTCCCTTTCCTCACATCCACCCATCTTTTATCCCATAGAACTATAATCCCTCCAGCCGTTCCAACTGCATCTAATGTTTCCCACTCCACAAATCTCCACCCACTAATGCTTCTCACGATCTCCTTGGAAGCACTGCTCAACTTAGTTTCTTGGAGGCAAACCACATGACCCCCTCACTTACACAAAGCCAATTTCACTACCTTCCTCTTGTCAGGATCATTTAGAGCCCGCACGTTCCGTGAAATGATACGTGTCTTCATAAGGAAACTATGGTTTTCTCTTCCCCCCTTCTCCCTTACCACTGAATTTTACCCTCATATCATAGTTCACATAAGTTATAAGGCTACGGAGCTCCCTCTCCCCCTTCCAAACTGAATTTTTTCTCCTACCCTCCCTCCTCTCATCGACAAGACCCCTGAACACCTCCATAGCCCTCTCCTCCTCTACACAAGACACCCCTAAAGTCTTGCACATTCCCTCAATATTATTCATTAACCACCCCTCCTCTCCCGCCTCGCCTCCTCCCCCCTGCTGAGGAGCCATTGCAGCCAAAGGAAGAGAAAATCCCCACCCCTCACTCTCTTCCTCAACCCTAACCACCATAGCTTGGCTATCCCTCACACTATCCTTCGACAATGCATCCTTTGTTTCATCATCAATATGATCTCTACTCCAGTTTGATGCCGAATTGAAAACACCCTCGTCAACAAGACCATCCCTACCCTCCATACCTTGCAAGACAGCGCCAAGGAGAGGCCCCATTGCATGTTTAAACTGTCACAACTCTTCCAGCAGCAAAATCAACAGTTAATCGAATAGGGCAATTACGTCCCACAGCACCCATTCCATCGTTATATTGGTACAGATGCAAACCCTTTGCAGCACTTGATGGAGTTTCCGTTTTTGAACTGTGTCCTTCAGTCTCGTCAATCTTCCCACCCTCGAAATACCCAGAAAGTGAAGGATGAGGAGAACCGTTAACATTAAAATAAGGCGTACCTATTGTCCTGTGGCTGAACTCCTCCATCACCCACTTCTTTTCTCTTTTCTTGTCTACCGTCGTTGCAGAGCCTGTTTTTGGAAAGACAGGATGTGAAATGGTTGGGCAATACTCTCAGATTGTCTTGGTTCATCATACTTTGCAGTGTAATCTTGCAACAACCCAAACGAATTGTATATGTTACGACAAACAGCCACGAACCAAGCACAATCACGAAACACGATAGAAAACGAAACAAGCACCACACACATAACACAAGAATATAACGTGGTTTCGTGTTGTGCCTACGTCCATGGCAAAGACCCTGCGGAAGTTTTCACTATGTGAAAATCAGGAGATTACAAGTTTCAACCCCAAACCCTAGCTCTCACTATTTCTCTCTTTCTGCGTTTTCAGTGTTTTCTCTCTTAATCCCACTCCAAAACCTAGATGCCCTTATATACCGGGCTACAATAGAATCCTAAACAGGTTCTAAAACCCGCAATTGAAGAACGGGTCATAAAATTTTTCGCTGGGGTGCTGCTCCCGGACCCCCGCAACTTTGGGCCACACAAAGCCTATTTTTAGGGTCAAGACCAGGTCGTAACGCGACCCGGGCCGAGACATTTCGGGCCACAACATAACAGTATGGTTGACCCCTTTGCATCCCAACGTCGCTACTGCCTTTTGACGAAATAGATCTAAAGCCCAATTTTTGAGTTTGAATAGCCTGAGTTTGCTTCTAGACCTACTGAGAATTGTCATTTAAATGGATCTGTAATCCATTTGGGCCCAGATGAACATCGCGTGACTGACCCATTTCTCCATTCTTGCTAGCAGGCCTTTCTTCATTCTTTTTTGAAGTAGGCTGTTGTATTGGGCCTTTGTTAAAACCCACTTTCTTAAAAAAATCTTGCAGCCAGTAACGATAGGCCTAGTTGATCCAGTCTCTTTTAGAGAATTATGAATTAAAGAAAGATTAGCACGTGATCCCTTATCCCGTCTTCTATCGCGAATATTCTTTGTGGCTTCCATCCACTGACCATCAAACTTTTTGTCCCATCACGTTTTGTCGGGGGCTGCTTTTCTCTTTCACGCGCCTTTCTCGTGTGACTCACACTTAGTCGCTGTCCTTCAGCTCGCCCTCCTTTGTGTTTTTTCGATCAATGACTATTTAGCTCATAGGCTTTATCGGAGACCTCACTTTGACATTGTTGTACTTCGTTTTGCATTCCAGTGTCGAGAGCGGTCCTCTTATTGGGTTCTTTCATCTTTGACTCCATGGAAAGGTAATCTCTTCTACCAGTGAGACCCCAAAAAGCCACCAACTCATCCTCGACAGTGACATATTGTGGTATTCTACCATTTTTGACGACAGTAACCACCTTCTCATGATCCATCACGTCATCGGCCTCAACTCCCAGAAAACCACCGCAAAGATCCATGATCTCTTCAAATAGCTTCTGGCACCATAATTGGAGGGGTAATCCATACATCATAATTATGTGTTCCTTCCTCTTCTTTAGCAGTCCCGTATAGGTGACTCTGGAGATCCAACCATTGAGAAACAACAAGGAATCTCCCCAAACCCTTTTGTTGTCTCTTCCTTTTCAGATGGGAACCTGAATAAAAGAAGTCTATCCGGCAACAACGAAACCTTGACCCCACTATCAACCTTCCAACATCAAGAAGCCCATTGTTCAATCCTTCTTAAACCTCTTACAGGTCTGTCGAACCTTCCGACCAGACAAGATAATAACGTCGCTCTTCTGAGGAAAATATGTCGGTCATCAACTCGAAAAATATGGCCCGTCGTCGCATTTTATAGGTGACTTCGCCGGACATGGATAAATACGGGAGTCTCATCGCCTCCAGGAACGTCCTCTTCTCTCCCTCAAACATTGCTACTCTTCATGAGTTAATATCACAAACCTCTTAGGAACTTTTATTTTTAATTGACTCAGTATCGGAATAGGATTATGAGAACCAAAATATCCATATCCAAGTGGAGCTAGCACCTGTTCATTACTAATCTTATCTCTAGTTACTCCTATCACCCACTGTAACATTCTCATTTTCCCTACATGAATGCGTTGTTGATTATTGTTTCGACGCCCATCACTCTATGGCATAAAATATAGCTAGTCTAATAACCATCTTATAGATTTATTTATTTGATATTCGTTTGTCACATGGGATACACCTAGCTTGCCTCCATTTTGTCCACCTAAGAAGTACGGATACGGGACACGAGACACGGATACGACTCGACACGGACACAGTGACACGACAAATCGTAAAAAAATAGGATAAGGACAATGCAGGGACACGACGACTAATAAATATATCTTTTTATATATATTATTATATATTTTAAGAGTAATATTATTTTTCATCGACCTTACAATGAAAAATTCACAAATCATTATAATTGATGAGCCATAAAAATAATTATTTTATTGTTTAAAAAACTACACAATTAAATCTACTCCACAACCAATGTTATTAAAGGCGCGCCTAGGTGCTAGGCGCATACAGTCACATCTTTTGCGCCTGTAATATACCCAGGCGCAGCGAGGTGCACTGGACATGCGCCTTGTAGTGGTAGGTCAGGCGCTAGGTGATTTCTGTTTTTTTTTTTAAAATATTAATTTACTAAGCCTAAAAGGAAAATTTTGACATGCTCTATAACTTTTGTTAAAAATAAAACAAATTAAAGAATCCCAATAGACCCACCATGTTCTAGAATTTTGTTTAAAATAAAAAAAAACAAATAAAAGAAGGCCAAAAGACCCAAACGACGTGAAGGAGGACAGAGCAACTTTGTGAGTGATTCAAGCCCTAGGTTGCAGAGCAGTTGCAGAGATCACGGTCAGGTCAGTTCTTCTTCTCTCTTAGTAAGTTACTTCTTCTCTCTCTTCGTCAGTCTATTTCTCTCTCTTCATCAACTTCTTCTTTCTCTTTATTTTTCTTTTGTTCTCTGTTTCGTTTTTCTGCGAAGAGTTATCTTTGTCTTCATCTACTTCTTTCTCCTTCTCTCTCTTCGTCTTTTTCTTTGTGCTCTGTTTTTTTTTGCAGTCCCTCTCTTCATCATCTTCTTCTCTCTCACTCTGTTTTCTCTTCTTTAATTGATGTCCTAAATTATTTGCTTTTATATTTTTTTGCTTGTTAACTGATTTTCTTGAATATTTGTGCTTTGTTAGAATTTTTTTTTTGTGCTTTGTTTTTTTGGTTTACAGTTTTTTTTTTTTTTTTTTTGGTATGTTTGTTAATAGATTTACTTGACAGATTTTGTGCGTTTGTTACTTTGTATTAAAAATAGATTTGTACTCTGTTTTTTTTTATTTACTATGTTAAACAGATTTTTTGAGGTTGTTGTTCTCCTCTCTGTGACTCTTTCTTTTTTTTGGGTACTATGTTTTGTTTTTATCACATTATTCTCAATTAGTTGGTCAGCCTGTTCAACGGTGGGATGGGCTGAATTAACTAATTACAGTCTATTTTTCAATTGTAAATAAATTAAAAAAAATGTCAAATTGTCATTTAGCTATTACATTCTATTTTTCACTGGAAATACTAACAAATAGAAAAAAATGTCGAAATTCCCAATTAGCTGTTGGGTTTGCACTTGTAAAACTTTGCTGGTCTCTTTGATTAGGTTCTTCCTTCTTATGATTGCAAGTTACTATCATGTCTTAGACTCTTAGTACATTGAAAATTTGAAACCACTTAACATAGTTTAGTTACATTGGTAACAATGCAGCTTAGCTAAAGGCTTTGCAGTGTTTGCAGGCTATAAGATGTGAATTAATTTATACTAATTTAAAATTTTCAATTGTGCGCCTCGCATCACTCAGGCTCGCGCCTCCCCTTGCGCCTAGTGCCTAGGCTCCAAAGGACCTTGAGTGCCTTAGTGCACCTAGGGCCTTTGATAACACTGTCCACAACAATAATAATAGTTGTTTTTAAACAAAAAAAACTTGAAATATTATATGTTATGACCGCTATATTTTATTAAAATTTTTCAAAGAAGTCATCATATTTTCATTTTAACCTTAAAACTCCCTAACAATATGACTTGTGTCACGCCCCAAATTCCAACACCCGGAAGGGCATGAAAAATGGAGGTGATTAAATAAAACCTCAACACCTTACAACTACAAACAAGCTTTGATTCTAAGCTTGACCCCTACTTTCGATACCGAAACAGATATAGGAAATTAGGTGTAAATATGGGATGAAATTACCAGAATACCCCTCTTGAGACCATTCTCATCCAAATAGAGTCTCAATACCGCGGAAGCAACTTTTAAAACCCATTTACATCATTAAAACTAAAACATAACCGAGTTACATACATACATCAAAATGTAACTTGTCCAACCATATCCAAATATACACAATCGTCCAACATAAAGAAGACTAATGGAACCTACTTAACAATATAAAAGTACCTATGTCTGGAATGCTAATACGTCCGTTCCACATACAAAATATATAGTTCTTCTCAAAATACCCACACATGACATATATATATAAATACCATAAAAAAAAACATCCAAGCCCAAAAGAAGGCCCGAGGCCTTTACCACTGTAATCAAGCGTTATCCACAACCGGCGCTTTATCTGTAAAAAAGTTTGTAGGGACGGGGTGAGCAACCGACTAGCTCAGTAGAGACATCCAAACCCCCTATGCACCGACTCGATGCAACCTACATGAAATGTAGTCATAGCATTCCTATACACTACATGACATATTTTCAATGCTCATAACATCGACAATATAGTGCACAAATCATGCTCCAATATATATATATATATCATGTCCATCATGCTTAATTTACCATAAGTAACACAAAGCATTTCACAACTATACAAGTTAAACAATAACCATGAATATCACAATTCATAACAAAGCTTGAAAATAAAGTCAAATAAGTTCAAAATCAATCCATGAGTGGGGAGTATTCGTAGTAACCAGATAAGTACCCTTGGGTTAAATATCTATCTTCCTATCTTTACGGGTTGCTAATCCGATGGTCTAGAAGAAACCACTTGGCCAAGGTTGAGGTCTTGCACCCCTAAGCATTAAGCTCAACTTACTTTATTCCGACCTTTCCCCAAAATCATCAAACAACATATAATTTCAAATAAGTGCATCATAAGCCACTTAAATTACATTCAATATAAGTACATCATAAGCTACTTATATTAAAACATGCATATACAATGCAATAACCTTTCTTTCACAAGAAATCACACAAATGCAAAAATGACGATATTGTCCTTTATATACTTTTAATCAATACATAGCGTGCAACCCGTACACCTGCTATCCCAATAACTCATACATGATTCTAAATGGATATCATGCATTTTTAAACTAGCATATAAGACATACATGCTCAAAATATAATTCTAGTGCAAGAATCACATACCTTTAACATACTTTAATTACCAAGATCAACCATATACACGTACAATGCATATATAATTCAAGGACTTCATATAGAATATATAAAAACCCCTTTTAACACTTGCTTATTCCAAAAAAAGAAAGAAAGCAATTAAAACAGAATTTTCTAAGACTTTTCTAGCATGTTAATCCACTAAGATCCACCCGAAACTCGTAAGGAATCGATGATAAAAAGAGAGAACACCCCTACCTCGAATCCAAGCTCAAAACCCAAGAGAGCTCCAAGCCCTAGAATCTGCCCTAGCCCAAAAACACTTGAAAATCTGCCGAAAAGAATTTCCAATCGGTGTAGAACGTAGGCAATCCCGAGGGGAACAACTATCGTGAAAAGTCCCGAGACCCGAATCACACTTCTAAGCCTCCAAAACTAAGATCAACCAAAAAGATGAAAGAGGGGAGAAGAAAGAGCTCTAGAGCTGATTTCTAGAGAGAGAAATCTGATTTTGAGTTATGACAAAGTCAACATTTTGGGATATTTATAGAAAAAGTTTTTCAAAATTGCACATTAGTCCCTCATCTCTTTAGTTTTGCTCCTCTACCCTTTTCTACTCCCATTTAATCGCAAAATGGCACTCCCTCATTTCAACAAACTTCACTAAAGCCCCTCCAAGTTCATTCATACCCCTACGTCACTTAAGTGATCCGTAGTTATTTTTTTGAAAACCCAAACCATGAATAGTAACTTTTCGTAAAAATTTCAAAAAATTACCCTAACCTTGATTCCATCCCACTATGGTCCTAAGGTACTTTAAGGCCCTTTTTAGAACTTTTAAAGTGGTCTCGAAACTCACACATAAGCATGCAATTATCATATAATCATGCTTAACAATTAATTAACCACGTATCTAAATAATAAAAAAAATCCGAGGTTTTACAACTTGCGTGTCGGACAGTTACCAATGGTTTCTTAGAAGTATCTTGTAAAACTATGTCATCCGCAAACAACAAACACCATGGAGTGCCTTCTTGGATATCTTTCATTATTTAATCCAACACTATTGTAAATATGTATGGACTTAACACTAATCCCGGATGTAATTGTACTTTTATTTGAAAATCACTAGTTTCTTTCACAACTGTATCGTTGTTATTTCTGTTGTTAAATCATGAATGCCTTGAGCAATAATCTTTACATGTCCTTTTGGCCTCTTCATGTAGCATTTGAACTTGAATTAAAATACTATAACTTGAAATTTTGATAACTGGTCCTAGATATTGATTTTTTTCAAAGTGACTTCATTTGTTTCTTCTTTTCTTCCACTTTCGCATGTTGGAGTGATCCACTTTAGTCGGATGCATGCATACTCCATTTAGTTCTTTCTAATACCATTTCTGAAGAATTAATGTTCAGGATCGGCCCAGTCAAATATACTACACACACTTTATTTGTAAGGACATTTATGGGTTAATATAAGGCTATATGCCATGTCCATTCGGCCCACAGTTAACGGTGTCATCTCTCCCAAGCCCAATCCAAACAAATGTGCAGTAATATTAAATAACTGAAGTGAAAAAAGTACATCATTGCATTGCTTTTAACCCAAAAATTATCGTGATATTACTTCACATTGATCATGTCATAGGCTGAAGCCTGAGGATACTAGATAAAATTTTGGTGAATTACACTTTATACAGAGTATGAATTACGTTTTTTGAGCCATCATAAATTTTGGTAAATTACAAATTACACTTTACGGAGCATGAATTTACAAATTGTCCTTTATAAAAAAGTCAATAACCTTTTTTTTGTCTTTATATTTGTAGGTTGTGACTGGGCATACAGAGGATTTTGAGGATAGGTTTTGTAAAAGTACTTTGAATGTTTTGGAAGGATAGGTTTACAGATCTTGTATTCGTTTACTATTATGAATAGTTTACAATTTTTTAGGTTTAGATCTCTATGAATAGATTTTGTAACTATTTTTTTAGGTTGAGACCTCTTTATGGATGGGTTTTGTATAGTATAATATCTTGGTTTCTTTCTCTTTTTGTCTCTATTACACACAAAAAGTGAATGGCTTAAAAATATGTGCGAGGGTGTATTACTTCCCTCCCGCTCGATGCGTGCCTGACTTTCTTTCTAATTACATTTTTTTTGCACTTTTCTCAAATTTGTGTCTAATTGGTTTTGCTTTGAATTGAACTTTCCTTTTGGGAGTAAATAGTATAAATTCATATGGTTTTCCTTATTGTCCATCATTTTTTGTTTACTAATTTGTGGTGTTTTTTTTTTTCTTCTTGTTTTTGAAGAAGATGATCCCATTGCCACTCTTGGCTACATCAGTCCACAGACTTCTATTCCAATGCATAAGACGAAGCAAACAGGAATTTGTCCCCCGACTCAAATCAAGTTTTGGTAGAAGGAGGGAGTCCCACAACTTTTTCCTAAGCATTTATTTTCTACATAATATTTCTTCATGTGTTTTAAATATGCCTGCTACTTTTGCTTGATAAAATAATTTGGATAGTATGTCCATTTGAATAGCATTTTCATGCTTCTCACAAATATATTTTTCAGGATGCCCTGTAGGGAATTTTGTGGTCCTTGGGATATCTCCCAAAGCATTAGAAAGATAGAATAATAACCTAGGTCGACTTAACCCCAGCCAAGGTTGGAGCAGTGTTTAAAAACAAATGCCTCTATTAGTTGGGGCAATTCCGAAACCCTTTCAGGTTTTCAAAATAACCATTTTCATTGTTTTCCAATCTTGATCTATGATTTTTCACCAAAAAAAAATCATCTTACACTCAAAATTTCACCATTCTTAACTCTCTTTTTCATAATTTTCATAGGAATCGTCATTTTAAACTCTTTTTCCAGGACTTTCTAAAAACCATCTCTTTAAAATATTCTAAAAAATGTCACTTTCATTATTTTTCATAAAAATCACCATTTTTAAAGTCAAAATAAAGTTTTCATAAAAAAAACCATCCCTTGCATTTTTAACTCGCCTTCTTAAATATCACTTTGCCTCGTCTAAAATATATTTTCTCAAAAGCCTTTTTTCCAAAATTCAAAATTCAAGATATCCCAGCTTGTCATATTGTAGGTGCAAAATTTATGGGTATTGTTTCATTCTTAAGTGTTAAAACCAATAAGTGAAATGCATTGTTTATATCCCAGCACAATAGGTGAAAAATTTTAAAGTACATGTTCAATTCCTCAGGTAGATATCTCTATGTTAAATGAGCTTTTGAGATTAACAAGTCAAAAATGAAGGGATGAGAGGCCATTATTTTCTTTATCCCAAGTTAATACAAATATTACCATTGATAACCCTTTTGAGCCGGTTTTATTCTTTTCATTAACCCAAGCTAGGGATCACCATGACGAAGACAGTGAGATGATAATAGGCAAGAGCTTTGATACCCAAGTGATTATAGCTAAAAGGACAAGAGGCCCTCATTTCTGTTATCCTACAATGATATATATCGATTGCTAACCCTTAGTGCCATGATGACTGTTCCTTTCATTATACCCGCCGTTGATCACACCCCACACTGGGGCAGATTTTATTGAGATATTACATTAGACTAGTAAAAGTTTTTATTACTATGCAATCCGAATTAAAATGAAGAGATGCCATCGTTTCTATTATCTATCATCTACTATGATTCCCATTGATGAACCCATAGAGCCTGGTTACATTTCTTCTTTTGAACCTACCAAGGATCATTACAAGTGCACTGTTCATCTGTAACTCAAGCTAGGGCAGCTTTGGATCAATTGCAAGAAAGGTGAAAGTAGAGAAGGCCTAGTGATCTACCGAGGACGAGCCGTAAACCCGGACATCTTGGGTTGGATTCTTACTGGGCATCATAAAAGAAAGGCAAAAGCAAAGATGTGATTAAAGAATCTACCAGGACGAGCCGTAAACTTGGACGTCTTGGGTTCGATTCTCGCAAGGCATGTGAAAACAAAGATGACAGAGTGATTAAAGAATCTACCGGGACGAGCCGTAAACCCGGACGTCTTGGGGGGTTCGATTCTCACTGGTCGTCATAAAAGAACGGCAAAAGCAAAGATGACGATTAAAGAATCTACCGGGACGAGCCGTAAACCCGGACGTCTTGGATTCGATTCTCACTGGCCGTCATAAAAGTAATGTAAAGTAAGGGTTCCTATAGAACAAATGAAGATATTCAAATTCAGTCAATGCTCCGGTTGCATGTCACCAAAGTATAAGAAGATTGAAGATGATCCTTGGTCTTATACCCCATTTCACATTAATTTTGAGCTTTTCATATCTTTTTCTTCATCACCTATAAGTCCATAGACCACTTTACAACCCATATAAAGCCTTCTCCAATTAAGGATGATTGCATAGTTTAAAAAACTTTTTCTAGACTAACATAGAAAACTTGCCCCAAGCTAGGGTAGTTTTCCTTTTATGGTGATCACGGTTTATGAACCCTGTGTTAATGTAATATCTTTGAGCCTTAATATCCTTTCCTTGGTTACCCTACACCTAGCCCACATTACGGTCCAAATCAAAGACCTTTTCGATTGGCGAAGATCATTTAGGATTGAAAGCTCTCGCATATTAAAGTCTCGCATGACGAGCAACATTTTCAGTCATTTCCCAAATTGGGAAAGTTTTTGAGTGATCCTTAGTTCATCACCCGGTTATGCGTCATATTTTGAGCCTAATATAACCTTTCTTTCTCAAACCACTTTACCAAAGGCCCCATTACAACCCCAAGTAAAGTCCTCTTTGATCAATGATGACTTGTTAACCAAGAAAGCTCAACAACATGTGATTTGATACCGAAGGAACAATACATGTCGACAAAAAATATTTCTTATATATTTTTTTAAGATAAGGTTGATAGGTGGTTGGGAATATAGACAGTCAATTATATATTGGTTTGAATATGGTTGAATGAATGCTACTCATAAATTGGCCACCTTTTTCAAGGATATCCCTTTTCAAATAAAAACATAATTTTCAAAGTAAATTTGTAAGTACTCTAAACAAATGTTTAAAAACTCCTAGGCAATTCATTGCAAAATATCTTTTTAAAAAAATCTTCTCAAATTTTAAGTCCAGATTTTCGAGAATCGTTCACAATTTTCAAAACATCTTTGGTAAGACTCTTCTCAAATTGCTTTTAAAAGCTCGTGTTTGCAAATAGCTCTTTTCAAATTGATCCTAGGTTCCCTTCAAGGTCATCTCTCAATAACCCATATTCTCGTATTCAACCTGTTGGTTCATGTCATTTGCTTGTTGCCAAGTTTGCTCTTTATAATGTCAAAACACAGTGTGTCTCATATAGGGGTATCTCTGTCTCTTCTCTAAATATGCAGTTGTATTAGTGTTCATGTATGTGTTTAATTATGATTGTTCATAATCTGTGGGCACATTTTATTTATCTATATAGCTCAGTTCCGTGGCCTTTACAGAACAGGTCTGCACTAACAGCCCTTTCAAGGGTAATTTGGTAATTGTGCAGAGTGCATAAGGAGAAACGTGAGCACCAGGATTCTAGGATGATCCTTTTGTCAGGGAATGACAGCCATGCCCTCTGCTGTTTTTTGATTAAATAAACATTCTGTGGGTTCAAGGGTATATTAACCTTTTATAGAAAGGCTGCTAATGATTGGTTAATTCAAAATGGCTAGAGGACAAGAAACTTTCTGGACAAAATGGATAAGGATGTGTGAGCTGTCTATATCTATCCGTTAGCAGAGGCTGCAGAAAGAGTCTATATATATATTGGTGCATAGCAGCTATGGAGTGTGTGCTTTTCGAGAGATATATGTGAGAAAGGTTCATATTCTGAGTGAGGCACCATTTTTAGTAAACTTGCTGAATTCTGCAGAAGAAGGAAAGCTGGAGTAAGCAGGTTAAGAGGATGAATCCATTCCAGATGACTCCTATTGTTCTTTTGAAGCTACCTCTGGTTTGAGCATCACACTTCCATCATCAAGAGTCCAGAGAAAGGTTGAATACTGCTGTGCTAAGGGTATATCTGATTCTCACATCTCATACCTTCAATTATTGTCTTAAAAGTTGCTGCTAAGTTCAGATGATCTCTATTTTTGAGCATAGCCTAAGTTTGTTTGTCTAAATCTGTTATAAGCATGCTACATATACAAATTCTCATCTGTCCATGCTATGCAATGACTCAAAAGGAGGCTGCAATTCCTTCTGAGTAACTAGACCTGTTTTGAGTACACAGTCACTGTTTTGAGATTCATGTTTGCTGTCAAAGACTGAAGATCTGTTGTTCAACTCTCAGTTTAAAGTTCTTCAGCATTTATTATCATATTGCTGTGTATGGAGTAAAGTTCTTTTTCGTTGGTGAGAGTCCAAACCATGGGAGGTTCTAGACAGGGGGAATTTTGAGTGAATTGTTGTGAGTTTGGTGAGTGCTTGTGCAAGCATTGGGGTTGTGCACAAGGGGAGAGTTTTGAGTGAATTGTATGTGAGTTAGGTGAGTGCTGAGAGAGTGAGTGAGAGAGATACCACTGCTGTAGCCTCAGAACTTCATACACTAGGGAGCTGTTGACTGGCATATCAGCCAAAGAGGACGTTTCCCCACTTTGGGGTTTTACCTCTATAAATCTCTGTGTCCTTTGATATTTAATTGTTGTTCATGTTAGTAGTTAGCTTGCTGAACCCATAGAACACTCTCACTGTTTATCTGGTTCCTCAAAAAGTCTCTGTGACAATTTATCAAACAGTTGTGGACAACTAGGGTTTCAGCCAGACTTCAACCAATCATCCTTGTTTCAGCTAGCCTTACTAATCCTTCTAATGCACTCTAAATCCACATTGTCTTGAAAAGTCATATTTATCAATTCTATCACTCTAGCAGCACATCTATCCTTATCATTAGGTTATAGTGTCTGGATCTTTCTAGAGCCTAAAAATTAAAGGACCCAACTCAACCCATACCCCCCCCCCCCTTCTCTCGGGTACTTCAATTGGTATCAGAGTCGTGGTTTGATCAAGGTTTAATCACCTGCAGAAAAGTTCCTAGACATGTCTGAAGAAGGAGGGTCAACTCACATGGCTCCTCCATTTGATGGCACCAACTATGACTCATGGAGGATAAAAATGGAGGCATTCCTGTTGTCAATCTCTTTTGATGCATGGCATGCAACTCTTAATGGAGTTGTGATACTCAACACTGAGAACCCCTCTCAAGAAGACAAGAATGCGATAGCATTAGATGGCAGAGCTAGAAATGCTTTGTATAACTCTCTGAAGAAGCAAGAGTTCACAAGAGTGAGAAATTGCAAAACTGCCAAAGAAATATGGTATTCTCTTCAGGCTGCGCATGAAGGGAATAAGATCATTAAAGACAACAAAGTTCAACCCCTCCCCTCCCCCCCCCCCCCGCCCCCCGAGTACTTCACAACCCTTGGGATGAACTACGTTCGACCTGATTCCCACCACGCCACTCATGGCTGGGATACGCAGGCAGCCCATATTTCAATTGGGTTCGGTCATACCATTATTTACTTTATTATTTTCTTAATATGGTCTGCTATTGACCAACGTGATAATTTAAATGGCTAGAATCATTAGCAGTTGCCCAAACAAAACCCGTAAATACAAGAGTCCTGTAACACGGCCCTTTGCTAGTGGAAGTCCAATTTTCAACCATCTTATGTAAAAGTTGACTGTCATTGTACTCATATTTTTTCTTTTTAAATTTTCCTTGTCTGAATCTTTGAATATGTATATCCTTTGTAGATTCGGTAGCATCTAGGTTGAATAGTTGGCCACCACACATCTTTTCAGATATATAATTTGTATGCACCGAGGATTTTGACCATAAGTTATATCTTTTAATGGCTCGGCCAAATATTTATATGTACTGAATGTTTGTGTCTGTGGTTGGTATTTGGTTTTTAAGCCATGACAACCATTTGCTTTTATTTTTAGGGTGTACAACCTCGTGCATTTTGATTGTTGCATTCCTAGGTATTTATATTAGAGAAAATGTCATCTTTGAAATAATTTGAACCTTCCCAGTAGGATGTTGCGTCTTTACATTTTTGTTCCATGTTGTTTATTTGTTGTACCTCTTTAACAGTCGATGATTTAATTACATTATTTATGCAGACTCAAACATTAGAGATTCAGGACAAGATATCGTTTCTTGTTAATAATTTATTGACCTGTTGAAAGAGCAGTATTATACCTCGTTTGCACAATATATGGTGATGAAAAGGTGAGAGTATGTGCGCCTATGAGGTATCTATGGTTCTTTTATACACGTGTCCATATCATGAATTTAACATGCTATAATATTGTTGTCCAATGTTTATTACTGCAATACATTAAACTGTTATTTTTCCTTCTATACGAGCTCACATTTTTTTCCTTCCTAGATAAACCACAGAACTTCTTACCCAAAAAAATAAACTATGGAAATGGTAGGTGACAAAGTGAGATTCACTCGTTCTACTTCTGGTAGCTTATGTTCAACATCATTTACTTCAAAGTATAATTTTAATTGTATAGTGCTGTCAGGACTGCTTTTTATGTTATCATTTCTTTTTATTTGGGGATGACTCGCATCATCTCTATATGCTTGTTTTTATTTATTTATTTATTGGTATTGTTTTTGCAATTCCTTTTAGAATGTTCTATCATTCTTCTTTTTTTTTTTTCCCTACATGTCGAGCATTACTCGTGTGGAATGTTGTGTGAATCTATTGTACTTCTCTCTTGTGTGTGGCAATTTTAAATTTAACTATGGTAAAGGTCTCAGTTTCTGCATATATATCTCAATTTTTAGGGGCCCAACCCAACTTTTGAGATTCGAGGGAAGGTCTTATTACCTTTTGAAGAAAATCCTTAAAGAAAATTGGTGTTAGATTTGATAAGCCCATACATGATAGAATTGACCTGGGGTGTCTCTGTGATGCGGATCATGGATTATTCTATAAGGTAAGGCTAATTTGTTATTATTTTCCACATGCTCACAACTTTATAAATTTGGTTCAGTCTTCAATATTGCTAAGCCCCATTCTTCCATTCTCTCTCTTACTCTCTCTAGTTAGTGATCTTCGGTTGGAAACCCTGGTTCGGAAGATCTTGACAAGTTACTCATGAGCATGTTATTTGAGGTAGGCCTTATATTTTGTTCAAGTAATTTGGTTTCTTATGTTTCAGTTTTGTGGTTTATCATCATTTCATATCGTCATTTCATTAAATACATTTTAAGTGTCCTGATACCACCCATTGAGCTTTTGACACTATATCTTTATTTTAATTTTTTTTGAGAGATTGATGGTGATCGTGTTTGAACTTACGAGGAACAAGCAATTTACACAGACTTTTTCTATCTCTATCTCTACAAAATGAGTAGAGTGTCATTTATGTTTGAAAAATGTTGTATATGTTTTATGTAAATTTTATATTAAAAAAAAAGGAAAAGCAAGCTCTGTTGTTCGTTTTTTTTTGTTGTATTGATTTTTTACCTGGAAATAGTTCATGTACCAGATTACACGATATGCCCTATGCATCTCTATCACTGAAGTGTCCTGACATTAAGATTTTGCCACTATATCATTATTTTTATTTTATTAAGAGATATTGATGATGATCGTGTTTGAGAACAATCAATTTTTGAGTGCATGATTGCCAAGCTATTTGAGGAATACAAATTCTTCCCAAATACCTGAAAAGTAGTTCAAAATCGATGCTGTTATCTTCCGTTGGATTCCATAGAACTTGGAGTCCATATGCCCGACTGGTTTCATGTTTTTAATTTCCTCTTACTTTTTTTACTATTACAATTTTGATTTAAATTCTATCACTTGTTTGCTTTAGTTTGTAGGCTACTCATGCAATTATTCATCTTTTTCTTCATATTTCACTTGTTAGCCAGAGTTCATAAGATATTTCATACTTGTACAATTTGTTAATATTAGTCATTGACATAAATGCCCTTAGAAAAGAATTTTTCACATATAGTACCAAACAGCCCTCTTCTTTTAGAAACTGATACACAGGCTGCAAGGCAGTAAAGTCAATGTGAATAATGACAGAAAAGCTTTTTCTAGAAGAATTTAAGCTAAGAGAATTTTTTTGAGCTGCAAAATTACAGAAATGCTCTTCAAGCTCAAGGGCTGTCAGCTCTATTTGAAAAGAAACAAGAAATAAGAATTAGAATTTGAGTCCTTTTGACATTAAAAGAGCAAACTAAGACAGGACATAAACCAACACAACCATGTTACAATGTTGTCGGTCCCGCATCAAATAGGATGCGTCAATCTTGTAATGTCAAAAATATTGAATGTGTTCTCTTGCTGGAGTGGTGTGTTTTTTTCTATTTGTTAGAACAAAGCTCTAACAAATGTTGTTTCGAAAAAAAGACGTATTTGAATCTACAGAGATCAATAATTAAGCTCCCAGTGCCCATGGAAGCAAGGAAGTCCCTCAGTCTGAGGCCACAATCTTTTTCTTCTTTTATTCTTCCGTTTTATTTTAACCTTTTTTTTCTAATTGTTGAACAGTTGTCCACCACACCCCTTTCAAAGATAATGTGTATGCACCGAGGATTTTGATCGTAAATTGTATCTTTCAATGGCTCGACCAAATACGTATGCATACTGAATGTTTGTGGTTGTGCGTATTGTGTCAGTGGCTGGTAGTTGGTACTTGGTTTTAAGCCATGACAACCAAATGCTTTTATTTTTAGGTTGACAACCTCTTGCATTCTGATTGTTGCATTACTAGGTATTTATATTAGAGAAAAGGTCATCTTTGAAATATTTTGCACCGTCCACAATAGTATGTTGTGTCTTTACATGTTTGTTCTATGCAGTTTATCAGTTGTACCTGTTTAACAGTCAATGATTTAATTGCATTCTTTATGCAGTCTTCAGCATCAGAGATTCAGGACAAGATATCATTTCTTATTAATAATTTATCTACTTCAAATATTGAAGCTAAGGCGAAAGAATTTATTGACTTTTTGAAAGAGCAGTTTGCGCAACATATGGTGATGAAAAGGTGAGAGTGTAAAAGCCTATGAGGTATCTATGGTTCTTTTATACACATGTGTGATATCATGAATTTAACATAGTATAAAAAATGCTATCTTTTCCGCCTTAGGTGCGAATCTCTCTAGTGATGTTAAGATCAATGCAACCAATGTTTATTAACAATTTAGATTCAGCAGTTGCTTCTTTGTTCTTGTTTTGTATATGCACGTGTGTATTATGATATGCATTGTATTGTTTAAAAGTTTTATCTACCACCCGGATCTATCACCCACTTCTTTGTTTTTTGTTACATTTGGATGACAATTTCATGGTCTTCTTAATTTCTTAACAGAGCAGGCATTGAGTAAATTTTCATGACTTGTACTTGAAGTTCCTAGAAAAAGATGATTCAAAGGCGTTGAACAAAGAGATTGTCCAGGCCACTTATGAGAACTGGAAGGTTTATATCCTGAAACTATTTTAATTCATGCCTTTGGATGTAGTTTTTAGTGGAAGCCTATATCGCTTCAATGTATTCTTTAAGGTTCTTTTGGGGTTAAAGCTTATAAAGTCAAGTTCAGAAGAGTGTTTACCGCATAAGAATTTGGGAAGCCAGCTTGGGAAAATTACAATAGGCAGGAATCAAGTTTTAAGGGCACGTGAGATTGACCCCAAATCTTTGTATCATAGAGGTCAGTTTTTTTGTTGATGCAGTCATCTTGGAGTTGATATTTTTCTAATTTAAAATTTCATCGTCTTTCATTTGCTCTTTTAGAACTGGTTGTCACTCCTTCCTACAATCTCTTCCATCCCCTCCCCCTCAACCATCTGACTATACAAAAGGGCCATAAACTCCGCAATCTCTGTAAGCTCCCAGTCATGAAATGCCCTATGATAGCGCACATCCCAAGTTAGTCTGCTACTATCAAGCTGATAACAATAGGCAACTAAGGCTTGCTTGTTCGTTGCAATTCTAAATAGTCTAGGGAACTTACGGGCCAAAGATGTTTCTCCACACCAAATGTCCTCCCAAAAACTGATGTCTCCCATTTCTCACCCTAAATTGAATATGTTTGGAGAACTCATCCCAACCTTTCTGAACACATTTCCAAACCCCCACCCCCATAGGAAAGTTCATCTCCGTAGACCTCCAACCACCAACTCCACCGCTCCGGCTAACAACAACCCTCCTCCACAATCTGGATCTCTCAACTCCGAAATGCCAAAGCCATTTGCCCAATAACACCTTTTTGAACAAATCCAACCTCCTTATTCCCAATTCCCCTTTTTGAATTAGGGTACACACCTTCCCCCAGCTCACCAAGTGGAATTTGAACTCATCTCCTAAACCTCCCCTCAAAAACTTACTTTGAATCCTCTCTAGCCTCCTTACAACTGACATTGGCATAAAAAATAAGGACATGAAATATGTTGGAAGATTCAAAAGAGTGCTCTTCATGAGAGTAATTCGCCCTCCTTTCGATAGATACTGTTTCTTCCAACCGGCAAGCCTCCTCTGAAACCGCTCTATCACTAGATCCCAAACGGAAACCATCCTCGATGAAGCTCCCAACGGCATCCCCAAATAAGAGGTCGGAAATGAACTAACTCCGCAACCAAGAATGTCAGCAAACTCGTGACACCAACTCGCTCTTGCCGATATTAATTTTTATGCCAGACACTGCCTGAAAGCATATCAAAATGTATTTCAAATGCCTCAACTGATCCTCCCTCACATCACAAAAGACAATGGTATCATCTACATGGAGAAGATGTGACACCACTAGATGATTAGGCTCTCTCCCTACTAGAAAACCTCTGATAATCTCTAAATCCTCTGCCCTCTTCATCATCCTACTAAAGGCTTCCATGACGATGATAAACAGAAACGAAAAGAGTGGATCACCCTGCCTCAGGCCCCAAGAACTAGGAAAGAAACCAGCTAGGGATCCATTCACCAAGACTGAGAACCGAACTGTCAAGATACATTGGTGGATCCATTTTCTCCATCTAAGCCCAAATCCCATCCTCTCTAATAAATACAACAAATAAAATCCCAGTTCACATGTTGATATGCCTTTTCAATGTCCAACTTGCATACAATTCCGGGCATGCCGCTTCTAATCCTAGTCTCCACACTCACTGGCAATCAACACTAAATCTAGAATCTATCTACCTCCCACAAAAGAATTCTGAGTGTCTAAGATCACCACATCCAAAACCCTCCTTAACCGATTAGCTAGAATTTTAGCAAAAAGCTTGTAGATAACACCCACCAAGCTAATTGGCCTAAAATCCATAGCATCAATAGCTCTACCCTTCTGTGGGATAAGGGCGATAAAGGATGCATTAAGACTCCTCTCGAAGTACCCTGATGAGTGGAACTCGCTAAGGGCCTCCATCACTTCAGCCCTAATTATTTGCCAGTTCTGATGCATGAAAGCTATTGTGAAGCCATCAGGCCCGGGAGCTGTCCCCGGCACAACTCCTCAAAGCCTCCACCACCTCCTCCTCCTCAAAGGGCCTCTTCACCCAAACCCTATTCTCCTCTGATATACCTGTGAACTCAAGACCACCAAGCAGAGGCCTGTGCCTAGTGGTTTCTGAATAAAGCTGCTCATAATAAGTCACAATCCCTCTCTAAATATCTTCTACTTTAGTTAGCAAGTTCCCATCAATGCGGATCCTACCTATATGGTTTCCCCTTTTGAGAGCATTCGCAAGTCTACGGAAGAATTTCAACCACAGAGCTCTGGACTTTGTCTCGAGGAAATTTTCTCCATCACCACAATCTCCCCAAACTCGCCCTTACACTCCTCCCTCCTGCAAGCCTCCATGTCGCGAAGGCCCCCTTCCCCCTCCTTACGATCAAGTTTTGAGATTTCAGAGAGAGCTCTAGCTTTACGCCAATTCAGGTTACTGAAGACCTCCTTGTTCCACTTTTTAGTATCTTCTTTCAGTCACTTTAGTTTGTGCGCCAAATGGAAGCTTGGGTTACCCCTGCCATAATAACTTACTCACCAATTTTGAACTCTATCCTTAAGCCCTCCGCTTTTAACCACATGTTCTCAAAGCAAAAAGGAGATCGTCCTCTACTCAACCCTCTACAATCTAAAATAATGGGTTCACCAATTTTGAACTCTATCCTTAAAGCCCTCCGCTTTTAACCACATGTTCTCAAACCGGAAAGGAGATCGCCCTCTACTCAAACCCCCCACAATCCAAAATAATGGGAATGTGATCTGACACCGCTCTAGCCAAAGCTACTGCGCCACATTCGGAAACTTCTCCTCCAAATCACTGGAGATTAAAAATCTGTCCAGCCGAGAAAGTGTAGTATGACCTCTGCTACTAGACCAAGTATATCGAGCACCTTCCATCGGGAGGTCAATGAGTTATCTCGTTAAAGTCAATGAGTTATCACGTTAAAGTCTCCTCCCACACACCATGGGCCCGACCAACTCAATCTGATAGACTCCAGCTCCCCCCACAACCCTCTCCTCTCCACATCCCCTACCGGTCCATACACCCTTGAGAAAATCAAATAGAACCCATCCTCCTCCAAAGAAAACATAAGAGAGATAGAAGACCTCCCTTTCCACATATCAACTTTTGATACCCATCTCTTATCCCAAAGAACGACAATACCCCCCAACGTCCCTATTGCTTCAAGAGCCTCCCATTCAATGAATCTACCTCCCCACAGATTCCTCATCAACCCATCCGTCACAATTGCCATCTTAGATTCTTACAAGTAGACAACATGTGCCTCTCACCTACGGATCAAGGACTTCACCACTCTCCTTTTGTCCAGGTCACTCAACCCCCGGACATTCCACGACACTATTTTAAGCTTCTTAAACACACCAATTCTTCCCCCTCCTTCCTCCTCTCGCTCCTCCCACCATTCCTCCCGTCATAGTTCACATAGGATCAAGTTCCTGAGTTCTCTTTCCCCCTTCCAAGACGAACTCTTCTTGTGATTAGTTTGATCCCACCCGTGCTCAAGAGAATGTAACGTTTCAAGGTCTAGCCCGTCCTCCCTAGGAAACGTGAGACCCATCAACTCTCTCATTTCCTCAACACTTCTCACAATTCTGTTTCCATGTGATTCTGTCATAAACGGAACTAAACTTCTGTCCTCCACCCTAGCTCTGTTAGCTATTGCCAAACGGATGTCAACCCTTGGCTCCTCATTGCACTCCCAAACTGGCGGAGGAAAGAACAACGATTCAATGGCAGGCCCTGCTTCGGCCTCTTCTTCACTGGTACGGATCGTAAAATCCCTCCTTGTCCCTTCTGTAAGACCCTTTGTACGACCTTAACTCTTCCACCAAAGCAGCTGCCGTTTCTGTCCTTAAGCTTATCCTAACCCCCTTGCCAATACACAAAAGCAATTCATCCTTGTCCTTGCTGCTACTAACATGGACATCCTCAGCAGCCTCGTTCTTTGGATTGCAGACCACCGCACTCCTATTCTCCACAGTTTCCAAAATTTTGACGCGATTAATGGCATCGTCTTAATTCTCTCACTTCCAAATTCTGCACTCTTCGATATGCCCAAACCCAACAGAAAAGATGAAGAAAGAGGAAGATCAGAGTTGGAACAACTTGCCTTAGAATTTATTGATTTTCTGGTGTATGCTTGCTTCTCCGTTTCCGACCTTGATCCTTCTTTCAAAACCCATTTTTGCTTCTCAATCGTTGACCACTTTAGTATCTTCTTGAATCTTTTGTTCTAGATAGTGGCTTGTTTCTCGTGCCCAAACCAGGATATCTGAGTCGACGTTCTTCCTCTTCCTTTATCGACATCACTTTGGCTCTTGTAACATCCTTTTAGTGTCTCAGGTTTTCCTTCATTTGTTATTGCGATCTTGACATCTTTGCGAGTATAATCTGGCAACCCTTTGGGCCATTGGCTTTTGCCAGCAATTGTTTTGTTTTGGGCCTTAAAATCCTTTCTAATTTTTGAGCCCAAGTCCTTATATCTGTTCTGGGCCATTATTTTCTTTCTAATTTTGAGCCCAAATCCTGGTATCTGTTTGGGCCAATTTTAACTGAGAGCCCATTCTTGTGTCTGGCCCCATTTGTTGGCCCATAAAAGTTTGAATTTGAATTGTTGTTTGCTCGAAGTCGTTTGAACCCCAGTCAATCTGTAAATCTGCCACGTGCCCTATGAACTATATACCAATCGACCTTATCCTTTTCCAGATGCCGTACCTTCCATCCACCACTCGCCTCACGCGCTTGTGCTCCCAATCGTCCCTGTCCTCTCGCTTTAGCCTCCTTCTGCGCCATAAACTTGCTGTTTGCTTTTCCGGCTGCCTGACTATGTTGTCGCCACCACTCATCCTCCGTAATTAGCCGGCTAACATCTCTCCCTACCAGTGATTCATGTCTTGGAACCAACTCTGGTGCAATCTGTTCCGACAGGATCACTTTGTAAGCCACCCGATTGTCTTCAACCAGTATAAACTGTGGAACTGTACTACCTTCTTTAACTGTGACTATAATATTTTTTGTATCAACCATATAGTTCGCTTCGACACTTCAAAAACCTCCACACAAATCTCCGACGACAACGAAAAGCTTGTAGCACCAGAGATGTAATGGTAGACCATAAATCAAGATTCTTCATTCATTCTCTTTTTCAGTAAGCCAGCACAACCCACCCTGAAATACCATACATCTAGTAGCAGCAACGCCTCACCCCACTATCTCTTTCCCTCTTTCAGAACTCTCTTAGCCTCCTGCTCCGATGGAAACCTGAAGAGCAAAAGGGAGTCCAGCAAGGCTGTGATCTTCACGCCGCTAGACACTTTCCAGGATCTCTTGGCCCATTCTTCAATCCTTTCTAAGTTTCCCACCTCTCTGTCAAACCTTCCAACCAAACTGGTATGTAGCATTGCTCTCCTCCTCTCGGTATTCCTGTCAGCCACTCGGAACACATGTCCTCTCTCTGTTACCACGCCTTCCACTTCGCCGGAGATGGAAAGGCTAGGAAGCCTCACCACATCCAGAAAGGATCTCCTCTCTCCCTAAAAGAATCGATTCATGGCAGTATCGTGTAATGATTCACATACTAGAACATTGACCAAGTTCTGTTCTTTGAACATCATATCCACTTGGAAGAACCCAGATGAATTCATAGATGTAGACCCAGACCTAGAGGGGGATCATTAGGTCTTTTTCTTTATTTATAAATTAAAATCTCGAGTGAGTTTTGCTTAGTTCAATTTAATCATTAATTTACCATCCATGCATAACTGACCAAACAAACAATTAAAGTAGTAAAAGAAGACGAACGATTTTTTTTTATGTGCAAAACTTGAACCAGGAAAATCCATGGGGATAGATACAAACACCAACTAATCCACTATGAAAAGACGTAGAATGTTCCCACTAGTCTTAGACTCTTCTCCCTTAAGTCAACATTGATCTTCTCTCTTGGAGTCAACATTCATGTCCTCCACGTCAATGTAATCGCTCCCCCACGAATCAACATTGGTTCTCTGCGATAAGAATAATTCTAGCGAAATGTGATGAATTATTATTGCTAGTTGTTCTTTGAAGCCGAAGGAATCTCCAAATATGTCTTTAAGTAGAATGTGGAACCATACACAAGTAATCTAAGTGTTCTCACAAACTCTCAAGCTATATGCATAAAAGGCATTCACAATTGCTTAATATTTGCTCTTTAATTTTGAAGTACCAAGGTTAAGTTTCTTAATATGAGTGCATATGTGAAAGAGAGAGACTTATAGCATATTTATAAAGGTTTAGGCATCCTAATGTAGTTAAAATGTTGAATTTTCCCAAAAATGTGCAAATGGGATAAGTCCAAGCATACAGTGACAATCATGGACTTTTGGTTGACCATTGATCAATAGCTAAATTACACTGACCGACTCTCTGCCAAGCTTTTGATTGTTTGTTCATGCCTGAGGTTGATTGCTAACTCTAGACATTATATCAATTTTTTGTTCATGCCTGAGGTTGATTGCTAACTCGATACATTAGATCAATATGTAAATATGTTTTCTTTATAAATATGTTTTTTAGTAAAAAAAATAGAAATTAAAATTGGAACACCTATATTGAGGAATGTGTTTCTGCAGAGGAATGCGTTGTTGTATTACATCATCCAATTCAGCAACAATAAATATTGCTATATTAGACAACATCCTATTTCAGCAGCAATAAATATTTTTATATTAGACCCTATCTTAAGGTTAGTTATCTAACTATCTATAGCTCAAGATAGAAATTCTATATGTAATAGAAGTACGAGCATCTTTTTTTCCTTTTATTTTTTAATTTTTACTGTAGGGTATACTGAGCCTTTTGTAAAAAGTTAAGATAGTAGGACATGTTGTCTTAGTTTTGACGAGATGGACAGAGAAAAAGTGAAACACTCATACGGTACAACATGATATATTGGTAGATACGGAAAAGAACTTTTATTTGGCATTAATGCCTATTCACGATTTTGAACACGTAAGCGAAAATCTCTTTCGTCCTTGTTACTTTATCTTATTATAATAGATAAATAGATATACTTTATCTTTGGATAGATGGATAGATATAAGTGTTCTCATTACTATATGCTTTCACATTACACCATGAGCAATCGATGCTATACATTTTATGCCCTCCAAATCTTAGCCCAACACGTCCGAAATGAAGAGAGAAGGAAGGGGGATAAGAGAGATATTTCTGTGTGTATTTAATTGCCGAATCCTAGCTCTAGATATTTATATCCTCTTGGGGTGCGAAATGATCAAAATGCCCCCGAGTCACTTAACGTACCCTCCCGAGCTTCGTTTTTAATTTTGAAAGCGGCTATAACTCCGAAATTGCTTCATTAACTCATTTAACATTTCGTTTGGTCTAAAACCAAAAATAACATTTTTTTCTAAAATTTTTCGGATTCTTGGGCCTACCCAAACAGTGTCCCAGGGCCCGTTGACTCAAAAATATCAAATTCACCCAAACGTTCCAAAAACTTTTCAAAACCTCTAAACCACTTCCCAAACATGCTTATCACATTTAAAACATGCTAAACATCATTTAAAATGCATTTATGGCAAAAATGATGATTAAAATGAAAACCGGTCAAAATGGACGCGGTCTCTACATTTCATCTCTATATATATTCAATTGAATTTATCATATTGTGTCATTGCATAAAATAATAATAACAAGATAAGTTAATTTATCTTGACAAGTAAAATACAAATAATACCTTGATGAGGAGTCTTGGATATAAGAGGTTGCATTAGAATACATTTCGAGCACATGAGAATAGGAGGATAGTTCCTAAAAAAATGGCTTACAAAAAATATTAATAAATAATGTTATCTCTCTAACATGAGCCCAAAAAGGAAAAAAATGAATGGAGCAATATATACCATAAAAAAATTAAACATATCTCATTCTCATGAAGTATTAGTACAATTGTGCAGGCAAGAGCGACCACAATAAGTATAGGAGGTATGACTAAGCGCAAGCAGATTACCAAATCTAAGCAAGTTTGGTTTGGGGCACCCGTCAACCTAAACTAACTCTAGTATGATTTTCGTAACTTCGTCGTAGTAGATAAGTATTCTTGAGTGAGATTAGCGGCTACCAAATAGCATTTTGAAAGGCCCTCTTCAAGACTCAGAGGCCCTCTATCAGCAGTGGAGAAAGGTTGCAACTCTAAGAAGAAGACAGGGTGTTGGAGTCTGGACGAGAAAGCAGTTCAAGAGCGTCCAGTTAGCAATCCTATCGACTAGATTGAGAATGCTCTGCATGTGAAGCTACCTTTTAGTCGGTAAATCATCCCCCGAAAGTCGGTCACTAAATGCTCTTCCACTGATTATCCATAGAAGGGAATACGATGATTAACTTCATTGATTAGTACTCCGCCCCCTTGCGCCTTCTTGTCTTTGACCAGCACAATTTCTGTCTCTTGCATTTCCTAGCTTTTCCACTCTTAGTTAAGAGTTCGTTCAAAGAAAGAGAAAAGAAGAGATCGTGGTTAGGAAGGTTATAGTAGCCGCCAAAGCGTACAAATAGAACGCCTTATTCATTAATTCAAAATAAGAAAGAGGGAAGTCTTAATTAGTTTAGCACATTTATCCATTCACTTAAGAAGTGAGGTATGGTACGGGCTTGACTAAGCATTAGTAAAGGTTCGGATACAGGCTTAACTAGCGGAAGAAGAAATGACTTTTCCGGTGCTCATGACTTAGCGCTGATAGGTTAGCCTTTGATATCATAGAGTCCGTCTTTTGTGGCAGCAGCCAGCGCGGATACTTTCTAAGAGTTAGCTTGATCGAGGTTGTCAAATTAGTCCTATTTGTACTACCTTCTTTACTGAAGGCATAGACGAGAAGGAATGATTTAGATGATTGGCATAGCATCTTTGGCAAGTAGGGCTACGATAATGTGGCACGTTTAAATAACTATACTTTTCCTTGTGATAGTTTACATCATAGTAGATAAGTTCTCTTTAGATTATTTAAGTCTACACTTCATCACTAGTAGATAAGTATTCTCCCTGATCCTTAAATAAACTATAGTAAGATTTTCTACACTTGATTTGCAGGTTATTGATGATTCGGAAAAGAGAGAATTGAATCTAGAAAAGACTTGTCTGCTGCTTAGCTGGTCTTTTCTCTTTAAAGTCGGAAACTTTCTTCTTTCTTTTGACGGGCCTGGGATTCACTTTTTTGCTTCCCACTCCCTTAGGGCGGGAGTGAGAACCTAGCACAAACTTCCTAAACTACTTCACTTGTTTGCTGCTCCACTAGGAGAGCCTGTTGTTACTTGCCTTCGAAACTGTAAATGCCTGTTTGTACTCTTTCCCTTTGCTTGATCGTCGCTTTTGATGGAGAACAGTTTGAGTTTGATATTGCTTATGGTATTGGTGTTATTGGTATGTGCTTTACTGAACAAATAATCTCTTTCTCTTTCTCTCTCTCTTTATCTTTATAAAGGTATTTCAAGGAGAGCTCTTCTTTTGTCCTCTCTTGCTTCTAGTAGGAGGATACCTTCTTGATATGTACAATCCTCCATTCCTTGCTGTATTTCCCGAAGGAAGGCTAACTATATGCTTAACTTGCCCACCCACGTTGTTTTAGTTGATTCCCCCTCTTTTGATTCTCGGTGTGTTTGATGGATCCAACTCCGTTGTTGAAGACCGGCCGTTTGTTGAATTGGTTTCTGAATTACTTGTGATAAAGGAAAGAGTGTCTCATCTTTGTAGTTAGATCGGTGTGTCCTTTCAATTCTTCTTTCATGCATGTCCTCCTCCGCCCATTTCTCTTCTTTTGCCTGACTATCCTGTTTGTTGGCCCTTCTTCTCTTAGATTTATCTACATCAACTTGATCTTCTAGCAGAGCCTTAGCTTCTTTCAAGGCCTCCCCCTACCTCTTGCCGCTGCCCCTGGAACTAATGAAAATGATTTCTATGCGTGGAAGGTCAATTCTAAGGGGAGGAACTTGCACTTTCAGTTCCCCCCTTATTCTTAGTCTTATGTAGCCACCTTTATGAAGCATCACGAAAGTCGGTTCATTAAAACTAAAGTAACAGTGTTCAATCTGGCCTTTCTTTTAGACTGCTTTTTTTATTATTCATTCCCTTTTTGTCTTTCTATGATAAAGTAAGAAAGAAGCCATAGATGAAGACCCAAAAGGAAGGTAGTGCTTTTCTCATTTATTCAATCCAGAAGCCAGCTGGCAAGAAGGTTTGTGCTTTCCTTTATGAAAGCACTAAGCAATAGAGTTTAGTATTCAAGTTTATAAAGAACTGGAGCTCGCCTTAGGTGGCTATTGAGAAAACCTATCAAAGTAACCCATAAGCAAGCCAAGCTACAACTGATAGCGAATGACATGAGCACTCTTTCCCTTACCAAAGCAAGGAAGACCCCGATTGGCAGAGGAAGAAAAGCAAGAGCAATAGAGTCAGGAGATGCAATCACTCGACTAAGAGGAGAGGAAGGATCCGAAGGTCAGCTAATTCATTCTAGTAGTCCGTAGGCAAGAAACAAGGGTCTGAAAGAGATGAGCTAATGAAGAAGGAAAGGAGACCACTGGAAGAAACTTTGAGCTCTGGAATCCTAGTCTTTTTTTCCTTGGGCGAAATTGCGGTAACCAACCACAATTTATACAGTCCAGACACGCCCTGGGTTTGACCCCGACCATCTTTCGTCAGGCCTGACCTCTGACAAGGGAACCTGATGTAGTCTGGACCGACTCTGTGCTCAGCTGCGCCTACAGTCTTCTACTCTAGACTGACTCTGTGCTCAGCTGCGTCTACAGTCTTCTACTCTATGATTCCTTTCGAAGCCCTTGGTTGTGTGTTAGACCATAGGGCTCTACTAAGAAGTTTGTAACTTTTGGTGCACCAGGTTGCCCAAAGAGCCACCTGCAATATTGGAGCAACTGTTCCATCCATTCTAAGAAATAAGACAGACCTGAAGATCTTTTTCACTCTGCAGGCACTCCTTAGGTTTCATATCACACTTGATGTGGCTAAACTCGGATTCAATTGTAAGCTTAATTTTGCCTTTTTTATCAAAATATAATTTAACCACTCGCAAGAGCACGAATCTTTGTAGATAAGGTTCTATATAGAGGGTATCGATCCCACGAGGACTAGTCGAAATTGCCTTAAAGGAAGATTAATTCTACTTTAATTCTAAAAACAGGTTTTTGGATTTTTTATTTATAATCTATTGCATGAATGAAATGACAATAAAATTAAAGAGTTGAGTTGGGAGAGAGAGTTAGGGGTGGTTTCCACCATTGGCCATTCACATGTTCATAAGTGTAGCAAGCATGGGATTCATAAGTTAAATGCCTAACAATGTCATTAGGCTTGTGACCTCAATGACATATCAAAAGATCAATGTGTGTGTTAACCTATCATAATCCATCTTCAACAAGCATAGCTCTTCAACCTAACTAACTACCTAATTACCCTACTCTCTAGGTGAACCCTACATGCATCCAAACTACCTTGTCTTGGCATGGTCTATACAAGCAAACATCACACATTCATTTAAACACCATTATCTAGCCATCATTTGCACTTCTTGTGGAATATGCAAATGTTGTGCATTCAAGTGACAAAATCTACTCTAAGACAAGAATAAATTCCAAATCAAATGAATATATATAAGAAATGTATTTGTGTACATATTCACTAGGCTAAATAATCAACATTTAACTACAAATCCCCAAGTGCTACAAAAATGAACAAGTTTACATGGCTAGGTGTGTCCTATGTTACATGGACTCGGGTACGAGTGTTGGGTACGGGTATGTATCCGCACGTCAGACGTGTCAAATCCCAATCAGAAGGACACATGGACACTGCTAAATATTCATTTTATTTAATATTTTTATTTTATTCTTTAGAGTAAAATAATGTTTTTATGTAATATAGTGACCATAATAGACATTTCACTCATTTGAAGTAATAATATAATAAAATGGAATTATTGGATATATTTTTTAGGTGTACGTCCAACCAAAAGTGTCGGACACATATCCCATACCCATGTCCGAATAATAGGTGTCGGACACGGGTACTTCACCTACTTTGAAGAGTCCATGTAACATAGGGTGTGTCAACCACACCCTAGTAGAGGAGTTAGTTGGTCATGGCAGCCTTGCACCCTTCCATTGATGAAGAAAGTGAAGCTTCTTGGTCTGGTTCAGCTCCTCTTCTTCCTCTCCCGAAGGTCTCTCCTTGGATGGTCTGATGTATGTTGAGAGATATGTGAGATATGAGAGATATGGCCCTTTTTGTGTGCTTTTTGGCTTCCTTTTCAACCTTGGGGGCCCACTATATATATATATATATATCCCTTGTATCAAGAAGGTCCCCAAGGGTCTTGTTCAAGTCAGACAATCCCCCTAAGTCGTGCAAAAAGGGGGATTTTGTTGCAAGTGGGAGAGCAGGTGAGCAAGTGGCCAAGTGGGTTCTGCAGAATCTCGATCAATCGAGATTGGATATCAATTGATCGAGATTTCGATCAATCGAAATGAGATCTCGATCAATCGAGATTTCGATTAATCGAAATCAACATCTCGATTGATCGAGATGCCTTTGGCTGCAATTCTGACTTTTCCTCTTCAGCTGCAAATAGCTTCAAACTTTGCTCCATTTACTCTAATACCTGCAATACATCAAAAACACAAAAATACCGTAAACATATCTCGGTAAACGCAAAAACGAAACTAACATAAGCAATAAAGAGGGTTCAAATGCATAGAATTGAACACTTATCAACGCTGCATCCAGTCTATGAGATGTCCTAACCACCACTTGAATGGATAACCGCTATCTTGATTGGGCTTTTGATACATGGCTTTTAGGCATCATAACCGACGAGGACCTTTTTGTTATTGCCTTATAGCATGAACCACTGATCCTGGCCAACGTAGTAAACTGAAAGAGTACTTACTTTGAATGGCCATGACACCAAATAGATGTGCATAGGCAGATAATGTCTTCACAGACGCAGGACTAATGTACACCGTTCCGAACGCAGAAGCGCTTAGCAAACCAAAAGGCACCTATAGTGACAGCTATTTCTGTCGCGAAATATTAGTTTTTTTGTCATTGTAATTCTTTTTTGTAATTTTTGAAATTTTAGGGCTTGTTTGGCAACTGTTTTTGATTTGCTTTCCTGATTTAATCCAAAACAAAAATAAAGTTTTTGTTGTGGAGTGTGTTCAATTGTGACTGGAAACATGTTTTATTTCAAGATTTTTGGAAGCAAAAACATGAAAACATATTTGGTAAAAAAGTGTTTCAAGATTGAGAAACAAAATGGATAGTTAAAAAAGGGTACCTAGAGGCTTTTTTGTTTTTGTTGTTGTTGTTTTATGGTATTGTTCACCACTACTACAGTGCGAAAACATATGGAGACACCAATTTTTTGTTTCTGATTTGGGCCTCTTTTCGACAACAAACACGATACTATTCAAATCGTAACAAAAGTTACCAAACGCGTTTTGGTGTTTTGCTTTGCTATAGTTCACCACCTGCAACAAAAAACACGAAATAAAACGGTTCCCAAACAGGCCCTTAGTAATTGAACCGTCTATTATCTTGTAGTTCAGACCTAGAATGTGAGAAATCTTGCTTTTTTGCCCTTGTAAATATTTTTTAAATGCTTGTCTTCTCATGGTTGACTTCTGATGAATAATTGGTTATCTTTTCAGTTTGGAACAAGTTGCTTTCTATTTTGTTAACAAATCTCACCCATCTTCACTGGTTTTCAATATTTCCGTTGGCCTCTAGTGTTATGATTCTTTTTGTCATTTTAAAGTGGAGCTTCTCCCTTTGGTTTGAATCTTTGTTTATTTAATAAGTTTCTTCACGGTTGCCACTAAAAGAACTAGGTCGGAAATATCAATGTTTGAGGCTGTGAGGTAAGACATAGTTGCTAAGGACTTTTAAGAGGATATTGCTCTAGATAGATCTACCACGAGAAGGATTAGCCAATTGCAACTAGTTTGGACTTGGCACTGAGGATGTATTGAGTTGAGTTGAAGATTTTTTGGTTGTTTAATATCAAAACCTTCATTTTTTTTAAGCCAAACCTTGCCTAGTTGGGAATCGGGATGTCTCCAAACATGTCTTCGTATTGTTTTGCATATCACGGAATCTTTACTCTCATGTTATCTGACCAACAATACCTACCTGATTGACCATACGGTACTGTACTATAAACTATGGCTAGATATAGGTTTTTAAAGTTAGGGATCTGCCACATCTGTGCCATTTTGAAACATAAAGTAGGAGGAGGGGCCATTTGGGAGTGTCCACTCTCTTTTATCTTTGGTTTAATTTCAGATGATCCCCGAGCTGTGCTTAGATTTTGGAATGCTATTCACTTATTTATTTATTTATTTTTTGTGTTGATTCTGTCATCTTAATGGCTTTTATTTTTGTTTGTGTTTTTTTGGGTCATGCCTTCAGACAGTACCAAAGAGATCAATCAGCATTCTGTTTCCCGTGAGACAAATCAATCGGCATCTTTGGCAGGAGATCAGAGGTGCATTACCTATAGACAGATTACATAACCTGATTCTTTTTTTTTTTTTTTGGCTGCAACCATTTTATTTTTCTTTTAAAATCTTTTCACGTGGTTTTGGTTTGTATGAATTGTGAAAAATTATCAATTTCAAGCACTCAGACATCAGCAAGGTTTCCATTAATTTGGTTGCGGGCCCGTATCTTCTGTGATCATGCATGTTTTCTATAGATTGGACTGGTGTTACTGGAGTGGTTTCTGATTAAGATTGATCCATGATGCCCTCTACTAGTATACACAAGTTTGTTGACATGTTTGATTTCTATACAGTTTTTTCCCTTTTTTGGACTTTAATCAAGTGGGGGTTTCTATTTCTTGGTAATACTTCTTTGGTAGTGTGCCTAATACTGATACTGGAGCTGCAAATATTGGAAAGGAGCCAGATCATTCAGATACAGTTTTACGTACTGCTGAGGCAGAACAGACTAGCAGGCCAGTGGGCATAAGTGGAACTATTACAACAACCTTAGCAAATGCTGGGAATACTTTAGAAGGAGCTGAGGCTGAGGTTGTTTTGAATCCACTCCCACTTGCATTTGAGACAAAGAATGTAAAAGTCATGGAGCTTGCATTGGATTGTCTTCATGTATGTGCTTCTTTGGTTGTTGATAATTGGTTTTAAATTTTTTTTTACTTTATAAATAGTGGTCTTACAATCCTTGCATTTTCCCTGAAAGTTGAAGTTCTTAAATCCATTGCGTATTTAGAAACGAATGTTCATATTGTTGATGATGTTGAAAGTTCTCCTGATGAATCTACAAGCACAGAAACTCATAGCCTATGATCATTTAGAGGGAGATCCTGGTCTAGATGGTGGAAAAAATGTACTACGTTTTACGGACATTCTGAACATGGTCTGCAGTTGTGTAGATAATTCGTCATCTGACAAGTAAGTGCCTTTGTATGTTGAGAAGTGTTTCTTAATGTTTTCATCTTTCTCAATACTGAAATTTCTAAGGAAATGGCATGCAGTATGATTTTGCAAGTGTTGAAGGCGCTTCTTACTGCTTTAGCATCCACCAAGTTCAGAGGTATGTAACAGACTCACAATGGGTAGAAATGATATTCCTTTGTATTTTCTTTCTTATTGTGAAATTAATCTATAAGATTTATTGTTTTCATTGTTGAATTATCATTTATAGTAAAAAAGGGTAGAAAGAGTAATCTGTTGAATTTTCCTTTTCTTTTAGGAACTGAGCCTGTTGTGTTTTTTGCTGCTTCTATTGTTAACTACTGCCAGATTTCACTACTACCTATCTATGAGGTTTCTTGTAGTTTTGTCTTCAAAATACTACTACCATTTTCTTAAAGAATGTAGAAGGAGCTATCTGCATCAGTTTTTTTTTTGTTAGCTGTTTTATATTTATTAAAGTATCAAGTCACAACCCTCCTGGATTTACATTTTAGTATGAGGGAAGTGGCTGACTAGTGTGCTAGGGTATGATGAACGGCGTTAGATTCACTCTTTACCTGATGTTATATATCTTGTTTAAAGCTAATAATGAGAAATCAGTACATGAGAGGAATTTTCTGTCTAAAGAGGTTGTAATGTTACATTGAAAAGCAAGCAAAAAAGGAAAGGGGGGGGGGGGGGGTGGGTGAACCAAGTATTCCCCCCTCCCCCTTCCCCGGAAAAAAAGAGGAGAAAAAAACGGAAAAGTAAAAAGAAATGAAGGATGCAAGAAGGAAATTAATCTAGCTGCACTGATTTGGCGTACTCTAGAGGCACCCTCCTTCACTCTAGGGCGCATAGTGTACCTTGTATCAAACTCTTCTTTGTACTCTTCATCTTTTATATGTGAGAATGCTCTTCACTCTTTCCTTTCTGATTTGGTTTTATAATTTGGTGAATAGTTAGGAAGTGTCATTGTTGGTTGCATTTGAGGTGAGATAAGTGGGTTATGTGGCATATAGTAGTGATCTGATTACTACCGTACACCTCTGCTAGTTTTTTAGTGGTTAAGGCCATCAATTAGTGTGGTATGCAAATAAATGACCAAATGGTGTCTCACTATGTCAGTTGGCCTAGACTGGGTCAAGTAATTCCTAATGAACACTTCATTATACAAAATGTTGAATTTGTAAGAATTACGCACTACCAAAGTAGGGAAGACCAGCTTGCGTGATTGAATAGGATGCTTTATTCATAGAGAACTTTGGTGGTTGACAAATCAAATGGACTTCAATAGTTTGAATCCAGATATTATTTTAACCTTTAAATATGACTGGCACTTTGTACACCCATTTATGGTATGGATCACACTTCTTTCCATTAAGCATGTGTAGTGACAAGGAGGCCGTCCCACCTGAAGGAGGGCTATATGGGGGAATTGTATAAAGCTAGAGCCGCCTCTATTGATGTCATTTTGTGTTTACTCAAGTAACCTACCAACTTTTATTAAGATTGCCATTTTGTTTTCTTCTCGAAATAATCAGAACCAACTTCTTTATACAAAAGTTAATTATAAAGCTTGTCTTAGTTCCTTTTTTACTAAGTCAAACACAATTTGAACACCATTCATTAACAAGCATTTTAGGGGCAAAGCTTAGGCCTATTTTGATTTAAGCATGCTTAGCTAGCAATTGCATTTAGTTCCATGATTTTTTTAGATTTCAATGGTAGTTGCTACTAGGATTGAGAGAATTCAAAGAGATTTTTGTAATTTGGACAAATGCTTTGTTGAGTTGAGGTGTGGTCTAGGTATAATTTAAGGATTATTTTATTATTTTTAAGTTACTGTTTCATTCCTGAATGGAAGGTAGTTTTAGATTAGGTAATGTGGTTCTTAGTAATAAATCATTATGAGATAAATGGTTTGACCCCGACCATCTTTCATCAGGCCTGACCTCTGACAAGGGAACCTGATGTAGTCTGGACCGACTCTGCGCTCAGCTGCGCCTCCAGTCTTCTACTCTATGATTCCTTTTGAAGCCCTTTTTGTGTGTTAGACGATAGGGCTCTACTAAGAAGTTTGTAGCCCAAAGAGCCTTCCACCAGAGGAGACCACCCAGGCACTTGAGACTTTGTCATAGACTTTCAACATTAAACCGAACCTAATCAGTTCCTATGACCGATTAGGCCGTCGTTTCCAGTCTACCTCTACAACAGGGGCATCAAAGAAGTCTTCTAGTTTCACGTCCACAGAAAGTGCAGTAAAATACCACCTGCAATATTGGAGCAACTGTTCCATCCATTCTAATAAATAAGACAGACCTGAAGATCTTTTTCACTCTGCAGGCACTCCTTAGGTTTCATATCACGTTGCATCCCGTCTATAAGATGTCCCAACCACCACTCAAATGGATAACCGCTATCTTGATTGGGCTTTTGATACATGGCTTTTAGACGTCATAACCGACGAGGACCATTTTGTTATTGCCTTATAGCTTGAACCACTGATCCTGGCCATCGTAGTAAACTGAAAGGGTACTTACTTTGAATGGCCATGACACCAAATGGATGTGTATAGGCAGATAATGTCTTCACAGACACAGGACTAATGTACACCGTTCTGAACACAGAAGCGCTTAGCAAACCAAAAGGCACCTATAGTGACAGCTATTTCTGTCGCGAAATATAAACTTTCAGTTCTCCCAGTTTACTCTCGTAGAGTTTAGCTACCTTCTAATCCCTGAAGACTACGTCATCACGTAATATCGTATACCTAGTAAACCGCTTTCCGGGATACGCTAATTCAGCACAATACCACGCCAACATGTGGTGTGATAACGCAAAGAGGGGCTAGCCAGGAGGAGTAAGATCCTAGCGGTTCTAGATTTTTGTTCGGTCTTACTTTTATTGGGTATTCAAAGGTTTAATTTATATGTTTACTTTTCAGCTCTTGTCATGCTTTTGATTTTTGTTGTTTTGATGTGTTGGGAAATAACTTCCCTTCCATTCGGCACCGCGGAAGCAACACAAACGGATATGTCTCACTACATATCTCTCTTCTCCTCTCGCATCTTCTTTTACAGGCAAAGCCTCAAACAACTCATACTTACTCACGGGCACAACCCCAAACAACACAACCTCTCATGGGCACAACCCCAAACAACACAACACCCTCTCTTCTCTGCATACAACACCTATATAAATATAGGCTTCACCACTTGCACATTATGGCACCACACAAGCACCCACTCTCTTGCAGCCGACACAAGCACACATCCAATGTTTTGGATTTTTCTTCACTTTGCAGACACACACTCTGCACACACGTCACACTTTCTCATTTCCTTTTGCCTTTACTCACATGGGTGGAGCTCACGTCCTTATTTTTCTTTTTCCATTACCCTGAATACACATATATCTTAAGCCATACACACATACATACATAACAGCCACTCATATTCTTGATGTGTGCGCTAACTCTCCCACAATGCAAATTCTTTGTTTTCTTTTTCTTTCAATTGGGGGTGGATATTCCAACAATCTCCCCCTCCACCCACAATGGCAACACATCACCATACACACAGGTTCTTGCCATCTTATCAAACTTTTGACAAGACTCACTCAAAGGTGTGTGTATGTTTGTATAATTCTTGGGCACTGAGTTATATTATATTTGTAATTCCTTCTACAGTTCCTTTTTTTCTAAAGTTAGTTTGGACATTTAAAACATGTGATTTAATACATTTATGTGAGATTGATCTTTTGTGATTTTAATAATCATTCTTGCAAAAATTTACAGAAAAAAGCATGGAGGGAGTAATACTTTGCCATTTCTTGAGTAGTTAAGAGGCACACAAATCTTCTTTTAATTTGCGATGCATCATTTAGTCCTATTTGTGGGAGGGTTACAACTCTCCTCTTTTAATGGTATGATTTCTCACTTCTTAGTACTTCCTTTCCAATTTTGTTTTTTTTTTCTGTACTTTGCTCAAATAAGTGTCTAATTGGTTTTTCTTTGTATTGAGCTTTATTTTTGGGAGTAAATAGTATGAACTCTTGACTTGGTTGGGTACTTTTATATGATAACAAAACTTTCATTTTGGAAGGTAAATGATATGAAACTAATTTATATGATACTAGTGGAGAATTCAACTTTAATTTACCTGATTGTTAACTTAATTCATATATTTAACTAATTATTAATTATGTTTTTACTATTGAATATGTTATGATGCAACATTGGATGAAATGATAGTTGATATGACAATGAGGGAGACTAATGAATTGTTGACAGATTTAACTTGGTTCTAAAATGAAATTCAATTTATTTTTTTCAATTTATAAATACTATGGAACTTGTATTTATGATCCATATAGTTTTTCTGGCAAGGCGACAAGTATTGATTTTAAGGGTTTTTTGAATGGATTATACAAAGTTCTCGGTCTGGACAATGCAGGATTAGCTTTGTTGTTTGTAGTCGGTTTGTAATGCCTCTATTCATTTGCTTTGTCTCATTCCAATCTAAAATACTTGGCCTTCCGTGTCAAGTCAATTTTTAGGGTGGCTTTGTCCCGGAATAAAGATTCTACAACGAGTCGCTTCTCTCTCGCAGTGGCATACATCTCATTGAAGTTGTTATTATCTTGTTGCTATTTGTCATGTAGGGCTTTTAGTTAGATTTCTTTTCTTTTTGGTTTAATGAAGTGAAGTAATGTGTTCATAATCGTGTTATGTGCTTAAATATGTTCTTGCTATAAAGTTTTATTTTTTTCAGGTTTCCTTTGGAATAGAGGGTGAGAAAATTTTGAAAAGGACAGAAAAAGTGGGGTGAAAATGTTAACATGTGGGTGAAAAAAAACGTGAGTTTTGAGTTGAGATGCAAAAAATATAAGAGGAAAAAAAAAGCTTGAGAAGAAATATGAAACACTGGAGATGAGATGGAAGAAGGGTTAAAACATCAATTAGGAAAAATGTGAAAGAGAGAGAGAGAGTTTTATGAAAAAAAAAAAAGATGAAAAGAAGTGTGATGCTATTGGTGAAAATCTACAATGCAACGATTTTGATTTGCTCATTGTTATCCTATCAGGTATGATGTCATAGTATCTTATTCTCTCTCTCTCTCTCATTGCACACCAACAATCCAGTTTTCTTTAATATAATGTGTTGTTTTATTTATAAAATTTTATCTTTTCTTAATATAATGTGTTATATTATTTATGAAAATTTGTTTTATATATTTCTCATATGAATTGAATCCGAAATATAAACTATGTTGTTTTGAATCAATTGATTACGTTAAAATCATATTCATAATTTTTTTTTTCCTAGTTGGTACACACCCCCAAAGAATTTTTTGCACCCAAGAGAATTTGAACCATAGACCTAATGATTCCTAGGCACTAGAGCCAAGTTTTTTATCCACTTGAGCCAACTATTTCGGGGTCATGGATCATAATTTTAATCATGATAGCATTTTTATGATATATGTATGATTATGTTTATGATTGTGGATGAATGGTTTTATATGGTTTGTGGTGTGGTGTTTATACATGGATGAAGCTCTAGGGTTTATGGAAATTGTAAAGGGCAAAATAATTGTTGTCCTAAGCCAATTTATATTTATTGCACATTATTATGTATCTCTCACAAAGCCATGTAATAGTTTGTAGAGAATTCATCTCCAAGAAGATTTCTCAAGCCTCTAGCCATGGAGCATGTGCCAAAGGTTTCTTGTGCATGAAAAAGTTTGAGATTTCGTAAAGCCCCAGCACGTGAAAAGAATTGCTCGTGAAGAACTACGTGGAGAAGTTTTTTAGTTGGTTAGAGATATAGGTTAGATGTGCTTCATCTATGGTTTTATCTTTTATCTCTTATATTTCATGCATATATAAATGTATAACCATTATGTTATGTTGATGCATGATGATTCATGAAATAACATGTTTTAAGTTGGTAATTATTAAATTATGAGAGAGTAACTTGTTTGATAAGTTTTGACTTAATATTTAAATTGGACTTGATTTATCTAGATACTTTTTTATTTATAGTAGTTTTCAAAAAATATTTTATTTTTAAAATTAATTAAATATTTCTTTTGAAATTATGAAAACAATGGAAATAGAAAGTTTTTGAAAATTTTCTTATTTAAAGGTCTCCAATTTAAATATGAAAAGTCATATGGATCTAGCTCTCTCTAAATTTAATAACTATTAAATTAAAATATGTGCAAACATATATGAATAATTTATTGTGTAGTATATTGTATTAATATGGTTTAATAATTAGTTAAATAAATTATTATTTATGTTACATTGTTTATAATTTATAATAAATAATTATTTGTGCTACAACATTTTTTAGTAATTATATTGTTTGTTAAATATACATAGTTCTTTATTAGTTACATAGTTAATTAAATAAATAATTATTTAAGTTACATAATTCATTATTAGTTAGATAGTTAGTTAAATAATTTATTATTTATGTTTAATAGTTTATTATTAGTTATACAGTTTGATAAATAAATTATTGTTTATGCTACATTATTTATTATATATTTATTAAATAAATTATTGTTTATATTACATAGTTTATTGTTAGTTACATAGTTTATTAAATAAATTATTATTTATGTTACAAAATTTATTATTAATTATATATTTGTTATGTATTCGGGGTTCGGTTCGACTTTAGCTTAGTTTATTATTTATGTTTATGAGTTATTAATTTATAATAATTTATTATTCATGCTACCTAATTTGTATTTAATAATATATTGTTATTTATGGTGCATAGGTCTCGAGTTTGTGGATTCAGAGTTTGGGGTTTAGGAGTTAGGATTTATTATTAGTTAAATAGTCTTTTAATTATATAGTTTATTCGGGTTTGGGGTTTAGGAGTTATGATTTATTATTAGTTAAATAGTTTTTTAATAATATAGTTTGTTTGGGGTTTGGGGATTCAATTTTTCGTTTTTCGGGTTTTAGGATTGGGGTTTCGGATTCGGGGCTCTGGTTCGGCTTTAGTTTAGTTTATTATTTATGTTAAAAAGTTTTAGTTAATAATAAATTATTATTTATGCTACATAGTTTATTATTAGTTGTATAGTTTGTGAAATAAATTATTATTTAAGTTACGTAGTCAATTATTAGTTAAGTAATTTATTATTTATGTTTCATAGTTCATTATTAGTTATATAGTCTGTTAAATAAATTATTATTTATGCTACATAGTTATTAGATATTTATTTAATATATTATTATTTGTACTGTATAAGGGTTAGGGATTGGTGTTTCAGAGTTTTGAATTTGGGGATTCGTAGTTTGGGGTTTAAAATTTAGACTTTATTATTATATAGATACTCTGTTAATTAAATAGTTTGTTTGGGTTTTCGTGTTTCAGGTTCTAGGTTTGTGGTTTTGGATTCAGAGTTTCGGTTTGACTTTAGTTTAGATTGTTATTTATGTAAAATATTTTTTAATTCATAATAAATTACTATTTATGATACATATTTATTATTAATTATATAGTTTGTTAGATAGATAGCTAGTTTAATAATTTATTATTTATGCTTTATAATTCATAATTCGTTATTTAGTCTGTTAAATAAATTATTATTTATGATACATAATTTATTATTAGTTAAATGGTTTGGGGTTTCGAGGTTTGGAGTTTGTGGATTCGGGGTTTGGGGTTAAGGAGTTATGATTTATTATTAGTTAAATAGTCTTTTAATTATGTATTTTGTTTGGGGTTTGGAGATTTGTGTTTTGGGTTTAGGTTTTGGATTCGGTTTTAGTTTAGTTTATTATTTATGTTAAAAAGTTTTTAGTTAATAATAAATTATTATTCACGCTACATAGTTTATTATTAGTTATATAGTTTGTTAAAAAAATTGTTATTTAAGCTACATAGTTAATTATTAGTTAGATAGTTAGTTAAGTAATTTATTATTTATGCTTCATTGTTCATTATGAGTTATATAGTATGTTAAATAAATTATTACTTATGTTACATAGTTTAAAATATATTTATTCAATATATTATTATTTATACTGCATTAGGGTTAAGGATTGGGGTTTCGATGCTTTGAGTTTGGATATTCGGGGTTTAGAATTTAGGCTTTATTATTAGTTACTCTGTTAATTATTCAGTTTGTTTGGGGTTTGGGGATTTGGATTTTCGTGTCTCGGGTTTTAGGTTTGAGGTTTAGGATTTTGGTTCCGGTTCAGCTTTAATTTAGTTTATTATTTATGTTAAGTAATTTTTAATTCATAATAAATTACTATTTATTATTAGTTATATTGTTTGTTAAATAAATAATTTAAGCTACATGGTTCACTATTAGTTAGATAGTTAGTTTAATAATTTATTATTTATGCTTCATAGTTCATAATTAGTTATTTAGTCTGTTAAATAGTTTATTATTAGTTACATATTTTGTTAAATAAATTATTATTTATTATCAGCTTCATAGTCTTTTAATTACATAGTTTGTTTGGATTTGGGGATTCGGATTTTCGTGTTCCAAGTTTTAGTTTTGGGGTTTTGGATTGGGGGTTCCGGTTCGGCTTTAGTTTAGTTTATTATTTATGTTAATTAGTTTTTAATTCATAATAAATTATTATTTATGCTACATAATTTGTATTTAATAATATATTATTATTTATGGTTAATAGGGTTTAAGGATTGGGGTTTCGGGGTTTGGGATTTAGAATTTTGATTTTTTTATTAGTTACATAGTCTTTTAATTACATACATAGCTTCTTTGAGGTTTGGAATTTGAGTTTTCGGGTTCAAGGTTTGTGGTTTAGGATTCGGAGTTTTGGTTTGCCCTTAGTTTAGGTTATTATTTATGTTAAATATTATTTAATTCATAATATATTAATATTTATGATACATATTTATTATTAATTATATAGTTTGTTAAATAAATTATTATATAAACAAGATGGTTCATTATTAGTTAGATAGTTAGTTTAATAATTTATTATTTATGCTTCATAGTTCATAATTAATTATTTAGTCTGTTAAATAAGTTTATATTTGTGCTACATAGTTTATTATTAGTTACATAGTTTTGGATTTCGGGATTTGGGGTTTATGAGTTAGGATTTATTACTAGTTAAATAGTCTTTTAATTATATAGTTTGTCTGGGGTTTGGGAATTCGAGTTTTTGTGTTTCAGGTTTTAGGTTTGGGGTTTCGGATTCGTGGTTCTCGTTCGGCTTTGTTTAGTTTATTATTTATGTTAAAAAAATTTAGTTAATAAGAAATTATTATTTATTTTATATCATTTATTATTAATTATATAATTTGTTAAATAAATTATTATTTAAGTTATGTAACCAATTATTAATTAGATAGTTAGTTAGGTAATTTATTATTTATGCTTCATAGTTCATTATTATATATATAGTCTGTCAAATAAATTATTATTTATACTACATAGTTTATCAGATATTTATTTAATAAATTATTATTCATACTGCATAACGATTAGGAATTGGAGTTTCAGGCTTTTGACTTTGGCGATTCGGGGTTTGGCGTTTAGAATTTAAACTTTATTTTTTGTGTTTCGGTTCTAGGTTTGTGGTTTAGGATTCGGGTTCCAGTTCGACTTAAGTTTAGTTTTTTATTTATGCTAAATATTTTTTAATTCATAATAAATTATTATTTATGATACATATTTGTGATTAATTTTATAGTTTGTAAAATAAATTATTATTTAAGTTACATGGTTCCATATTAGTTAGATAGTTAGTTTAATAATTTATTATTTATGTTTCATAGTTCATAATTAGTTATTTAGTCTGTTAAATAAGTTATTATTTATGGTACATAGTTTATTACTAGTTACATAGTTTGTTAAATAAATTATTATTTATTATTAGTTAAATAGTCTTTTAGTTAAATAGTTTGTTTGGGTTTGAGAATTTGGGTAGGTTTTCGTATTTCGGGATTTAGTTTGGGGGTTTCGGATTCGGGGTTTTGGTTTGGCTTTAGTTTAGTTTATTATTTATTTTAATTAGTTTTTAATTCATAATAAATTATTATTTATGTTACATAATTTGTATTTAATATTATTTTATTATTTATTTTTCATAGGGTTTAGGGATTGCGGTTTCGGGGTTTGGAGTTTGTGGATTCGGGGTTTGGGGTTTAGGAGTTACGATTTATTATTAATTAAATAGTCTTTTATTTATATAGTTTGTTTGAAGTTTGGGGATTCGAGTTTTCGTGTTTCAGATTTTAAGTTTAGGTTTTAGATTCGGGGTTCTGGTTTGGCTTTAGTTTAGTTTATTATTTATGTTAAAGAGATTTTAGTTAACAATAAATTATTATTTATGCTACATAGTTTATTATTAACTATATAGCTTGTTAAATAAATTATTATTTAAGCTACATAGTCAATTATTAGTTATATAGTTTGCTAAGTAATTTATTATTTATCCTTCCTAGTTCATTATTAGTTATATAGTCTGTTAAATAAATTATTATTTATACTACATAGTTTGGCAGATATTTATTCATTATATTATTATTTATACTGCATAAAGGTTAGGGATTAGGGTTTCGGGGTTTTGATTTTGGGAATTCGGGATTTGGGTTTAGAATTTAGGCTTTATTATTAGTTACATGGTCTGTTAATTACATAGTTTGTTTGAGGTTTGGGATTTGTATTTTCGTGTTTCGGGTTCTAGGTTTGTGGTTCAGGATTCGAAGTTTCGGTTTGGCTTTATTTTAGTTTATTATTTATGTTAAATATTTTTTAATTCATAGTCAATTGCTATTTATGATACATATTTATTATTAATTACATATTTTGTTAAAGAAATTATTATTTAAGCTATTTGGTTTCTTATTAGTTAGATAGTTAGGTTAATAATATATTATTTTGTTACATAGTTCATAATTAGTTATTTAGTCAATTAAATAAGTTATTATTTATGCTACATAGTTTATTATTAGTTACATAGTTTGGGGTTTCAGGGTTTGGAGTTTGTGGATTTGGGGTTTAGGGTTTTTGAGTTAGGCTTTATTATTAGTTAAATAGTCTTTTAATTATATAGTTTGTTTGTAGTTAGGCGATTCGAGTTTTCGTGTTTCGGGTATTAGGTTTGGGGATTCGGATTCGTGGTTCTGGTTCGGCTTTAGTTTATTTTATTATTTATGTTAAAAAGTTTTTAGTTAGTAATAAATTATTATTTGTGCTATATAGTTTATTATTAATTATATAGTTTGTTAAATAAATTATTATTTAAGCTACGTAGTCAATTATTAGTTAGATAGTTAGTTAGGTAATTTAATATTTATGATTCATAGTTCATTATTATATATATAGTCTGTTAAATAAATTATTGTTTATCCTACATAGTTTATCAGATATTTATTCAATAAATTATTATTCATACTGCATAAGGGTTAGGGATTGTGGTTTCGAGCTTTTGAGTTTAGGAATTCAGGGTTTGGAGTTTAGAATTTAAGTTTTATTATTATTACATAATCTGTTAATTACATAGTTTGTTTGGGGTTTGGGGATTTTGGTTTCGTGTTTCAGGTTCTAGGTTTGAGGTTTAGGATTCAAGATTCTGATTCGGCTTCAGTTTAGTGTTTTATTTATGCTAAATATTTTTTAATTTATATTAAAATACTATTTTTGATATATATTTATTATTAATTATATATTTTGTTAAATAAATTATTATTTAAACAACATGGTTACTTATTAGTTAGATAGTTTAACAATTTATTATATATGCTTCATTATTCATAATTAGTTATTTAGTTTTTTAAATAAGTTATTATTTATGCTACAAAGTTTATTATTAGTTACATAACTTGTTAAATAAATTATTATTTATTATTAGTTACATAGTCCTTTAATTACATAGTTTGTTTGGGTTTGTGGATTTGGGTTTTCGTGTTACAAGTTTTAATTTTGGGGTTTCGGATTCGGGGTTCTGGTTCGAATTTAGTTTAATTTTTTATTTATGTTAATTAATTTTTAATTCATAATAAATTATTATTTATGCTACATTACTTGTATATAATAATATTTTATTATTTATAATTCATAGGGTTTATGGCTTGGGGTTTCGGGAGTTTTGAGTTTCTGGATTCGAGGTTTGGGGTTTAGGAGTTAGGATTTACTATTAGTTAAATAGTCTTTTAATTATATAGTTTGTTTGGAGTTTGGGATTCAAGTTTTCGTGTTTCGGGTTTTAGGTTTAGGTTTTAGATTCGGGGTTCTGGTTCAGCTTTAGTTTAATTTATTATTTCTGTTAAAAAAAATTTAGTTAATAATAAATTATTAGTTATGCTACATAGTTTATTATTAATTATATAATTTGTTAAATAAATTATTATTTAAACCACGTAATCAATTATTAGTTAGATGTTTAGTTTAGTAATTTATTATTTATGCTTCATATTTATTATTATATATAAAGTTTGTTAAATAAATTATTATTTATGCAACAAAGTTTATCAGGTATTTATTTAATATATTATTATTTATACTGTATAAGGGTTAGGGATTGGGGCTTCGGGGTTTTGAGTTTGGGAATTCGGGGTTTGGGGCTTAGAATTTAAGCTTTATTATTAGTTACATTGTCACGCCTCGATTCCCGAGGCCCGAAAACCGAGGTGTGAACCCCGTGAGATCACCCTCACGACATAATCATCACCTGATCACACCATCTCAATTTTCTATTATTTTCACGAAAATTGGGCATGACCCATTCTAAATAATCAGCTCTTGGCATGTTATACCTGCTTTACAATTCATATGGACACTTCTGGGCACGTGTCCCCCCAACATTTATATCTAACAATAAAAATGGACACTTCTGGGCACGTGTCTCCCCAGCATTTCTACAACATGCATAATATAATCAAAATATACATGTCTCAGTCCTTGAATGTCCGTATTATATACATACATCACATGAATAAAATACAACTGAAGGAACTGAATCAACATAATCGCTACATACATTAAATCCAAATGTAAAGCATCTATCTATCCATTATCCTGGACATACATCATATTCTAAGAAATCTAGACACTACCTCTGCAACCGGTGCTGTCAGTCCCCCAACTAACTCCGTACTCAGCAATACCTGCAAAACCTGGGAGGGGGTGAGCTCAAAGGCCCAACAAGGTATGTAAAATCATACTATCACCGCTGCAGCAGGTCGATCCTCACATATTTTCAAAAATATACATGCACTTAAATATATTACCATATTTAAGACCATGCTCTACCTAGCATGCATGAACCAACAATGTATATGGCTACTCTAACACATATGAACATACAAAATCCACTACACATGATTTTAGAAATCATTTTTAACATGCTTGAAAGCAGTAAACATTCAACACCAATATGTATACAGAACATATATGTCAAACATTTACATAAACGATGTAAATCAACAAACACATCTTCTACTCATCAAGTAGCTCATCTCAAATGCAATATAGATGCATTTAAACCGTAAAACATGCTTAGAAGCAAACATCCAACATATATCACATTTCTGTCATAAGCAACGCATATATAAGAATGCGTTCAACACATAGCATGCTTCACAATAGATAATGTAAGCAAGTTCACACACTTGTCTCTCTCTCGGACTCAACCCGATACCCTAACATGATTCTTAACCAATCATGTGACCGAGACACTTCCCACACAATTTCAGAATTTACATCACTGAGAATATCGGTCCTACCAAGTGATGAGATAATTTCAGAATGCACCACTGAGAACATCGGTCCTACCAAGTGATGACACCATTTTAGAATGCACCACCGAGAACATCGGTCCTACCAGGTGATGAGGAAATTTTGGAATGCACCACTGAGAACATCGGTCCTACCAAGTGATGAGATAATTTCGGAATGCACCATTGAGAACATCGGTCCTACCAAGTGATGAGATAATTTCGGAATACACCACTGAGGATAACGGTCCTACCAAGTGATGAAATAATTTTAATATGCACCACCGAGAACATCGGTCCTACCAGGTGATGAGACCACTTCGACACCGTGACCGAGTAATGACCTACTCTGGGTGATTCAACCACACTTTCCCGTTTTCTCACAACGGCCTCATATATGTATTTTGAACATATAACAATCAAGCATTCAATGTTAATGCCTCATAATGCATAAGCTAGTTAAAAGTACATAGCATGCATCTCATCTCCACCTAAACCCACATATAACCACATATGTGTCATTTCCCTCCCATATATGCAATATGGATGCATATATACATAGCATAATATTTTTATGCATCAACCCATACTTATGAACACTAAAAAGAAGTATTTAGCATGTTTCTCATCACATTCCAACACATATAGCACATACATGTTCAAAACCCGCATAACACCTCATATATGCCAACAACTTCAACCCTAGCACATATTTATCATGCTATAACCAATGCATACATTTTCTATAAACAGATATCATGCATTTCATTCACGTAAACCCACATGTAATCACGTACATGTTAAATCATGCATATAACACATATGCACATACACTAGCATAAATATAGTCATGCTCACAGTCAATGCATGTATTCACTACAAGTAGCCAACATGCATTCCAATCACATCACAATATATATATAAACACATATATATTCCGTCACCATATATGTATTAAGAACATATAGAACACCTAGCACATCGTAATCATGCTTTGCAAATGCCCGTCAAAAGTTACATTCATACTTAGCATGCATATCTATCACTGTAACCATATATATAATCACATATATATACTGAACATCACGCATAAGAGCCACATATGCATACAAGACAACATATAGCTAAACATGTATTATTTAACATACTTTTCATAGACTTTAATTTATACCGTACATGCATATCACAATGCAAGGAAGCATTTAAATTTAAACATGCTTTCGCGTCCCAAACTCACATATATATATATATATATACTCTCACATCCCATGTATGTACAACATCCACCTATACCCACATATATATAAGCACCTATATATACATGTATATACACATACCACATATACCAAGCCCGGTCCAATCCCGTGTCAAAGCCCACATAACCGACCCAAAACACGAGCCATAACATCCTGCTATGCAAGACCCTCAAGCCAACCCCAAGGTCGGCATCACCAAACCATCCAATCGAAGCTCCAAGCTTCGGCACTTATGTCGACCCCAAAGCCGAACCCATTGACTACCGTTGTCAACCTCAAGCATCAATCGAACCCATATCAACAATGGCTGCCAATCCACAACCCACTCTAGCTATGGCAAACCCCTATGGAAGAACCCATTAAATAGTCCTTAACTGCCACTTCAATTAAACCAGCCGAGCACCACCAACCATGGCTGAGAAAGCCTTCATCCAAGGCCACAATCGAACCCCATGTGCAACCCACACACAACTCAGCCACAGCCGAAGACCACACAGCCGTGATCATCACATCGAAGCCACCTGAAGTCGTTCACAAATAGCCCAATACAACCTGTCGAGGCCACCAAAAGGATTTAAAAATTGAACCCAATTGATTTACAATACCAGGCACCCAAAAGTCGGACTTCTAGCTGCCTTTACAATGGAACCCAGTAGCTCAAACCACAGCCACCACTGTGACCTCCGCGACCACCACCATTTGGCTGCCACAATCGGAACCACCCGAAAACCCACCATGATCGGACCCAAAATTGAGCCAAACCCACATCAGAACCGTCCGAAAACCAAGGGACCACCAACCACCAACCACGGCCGAGTCAAACACCACCCGAACCACCCTTAGCCGCTGCTGGAGCACGGCTGGAGCATCACCGAAACAAACCCAACCGAGCAACCACTGAACCTAGCAACTCGCCACCACGGACCCAACGATCCAAGCCCGCCGTCACTGTCACCCGGTTGAAGCTCCACCGCGAGCAACCCAACCGCCGCTGTTGCCAGGCCGAAGCCCCACCGTGAGTGGTCGGCTGCCACGGCCACCGTCGGCGCCGGATCGCCCCTCTCTCTCGGCTTCTCTCGGTCTCCCCCGATCTCTCTCTTCTCGGTTTCTCTCTCCCCGATCTCCTTTTCTCTCTTCTTTTCTTTTTCCTTTTCTTTCTTCTTCTTTTTTTTTTCCTTTTCTTTCTTCTTTTTCTCCTCTTCGGCTGACCACACATGTGGTCTTCTCTTTTTCCCTTTATTTTGGTCCACATATTATATATATATATATATATATGATATATATATATATGATATATATATATATACCACACAATACATGTATCCCATTTATTTTTCCACATCTACCTACAATCATGTATATGCACCCATATTTCTTTATAATTGCATATGAGCCCACCCTATATTTATAATTTAATATAAATATAGGCACCATATATATATATATATATATATACATATACATACACTTTTCACTTTTATAGAAATCTCTATATCCACATTTTTTCGAATTTCAATTAATCCAAAAAAATAAATCCGGTCCAAAATCGCCCGGAACTGGTCAAAATAATTCCGGTCCTTACATACATAGTCTGTTAATTACTCAGTTTGTTTGGGATTTGGGGATTTGGTTTTTGTGTTTCGGATTCTAGGTTGGAGGATTAGGATTTGGGGTTCCGGTTCGGCATGAGTTTAGTTTATTATTTATGTAAAATATTTTTAATTTGTATTCAATTACTATTTATGATACATATTTATTATTAATTATATAGTTTGTTAAATAAATTATTATTTAAGCAACATGGTTACTTATTAGTTAGATTGTTAGTTTAATAATTTATTATTTATGCTTCATAATTTATAATTAGTTATTTAGTCTATTAAATAAGTTATTATTTATGCTACATAGTTTATTATTAGTTACATAACTTGTTAAATAAATTATTATTTATTATTAGCTACATAGTCCTTTAATTACATAGTTTGTTTGGGTTTGGAGATTTGGATTTTTGTGTTTCGGGTTTTAGTTTTTGGGTTTCGGATTCGGGGTTCCGGTTCGGCTTTGGTTTAATTTTTTATTTATGTTAATTAATTTTTAATTCATATTAAATTATTATTTATGCTTCATATATTGTATTTAATAATATTTTACTATTTATGGTTCATAGGGTTTAGGGCTTGGGGTTTCGGAGTTTGGAGTTTGTGGATTCGGGGTTTGGGGTTTAGGAGTTAGGATTTATTATTAGTTAAATAGTCTTTTAATTAAATAGTTATTTTGGTGTTTGGGGATTCGAGTTTTCGTGTTTGGGGTTTTCGGTTTAGATTTTAGATTCGGGGTTCTGGTTCGGCTTTAGTTTACTTTATTATTTCTGTTAAAAAAAATTTAGTTAATAATAAATTATTATTTATGCTACATAGTTTATTATTAATTATATAGTTTGCTAAATAAATTATTATTTAAGCTACGTAGTCAATTATTAGTTAGATAGTTTGTTAAGTAATTTATTATTTATCCTTCATAGTTCATTATTAGTAATATAGTCCGTTATATAAATTATTATTTATGATACATAGTTTATCAAGTATTTATTTAATATATTATTATTTATACTGCATAAGAGTTAGGAATTGTGGTTTCGGGGTTTTGAGTTTGGGGATTCGGGTTTGGGGTTTAGAATTTAGGCTTTATTATTAGTTACATAGTATGTTAATTACATGGTTTGTTTGTGATTTGGGATTTTAGTTTTCGTGTTTCTGGTTCTAGGTTTGTAGTTTAGGATTCGGGGTTTTGGTTCGTCTTTAGTTTAGTATTTTTTAATTCATAATAAATTAATATTTATGATATATATTATTATTATTTAAGTTACATGGTTCCTTATTAGTTAGATAGTTAGTTTAATAATTTATTATTAATGTTTCATAGTTCATAATTAGTTATTTAGTCTGTTAAATAAGTTATTATTTATACTACATATTTTATTATTAGTTACATAGTTTAGGATTTCGGGGTTTGGGTTGTAAGAGTTAGGATTTATTATTAGTTAAATAGTCTTTTAATTATATAGTTTGTCTGGGATTGAGGATTCTAGTTTTCGTGTTTTAGTTTTAGGTTTCGGATTTGTGGTTCTGGTTCGACTTTAGTTTAGTTTTTATTTATGTTAAAAAAAATTAGTTAATAATAAATTATTATTTATGCTATATAGTTTATTATTAATTATATAGTTTGTTAAATAAATTATTATTCAAGCTACGTAGTCAATTATTAGTTAGATAGTTAGTTAGCTAATTTATTATTTATGCTTCATAGTTCATTATTATATATATAGTCTTTCAAATAAATTATTATTTTTGCTATGTTTATCTGATTTTTATTCAATAAATTATTATTCATGCTGTATAAGGGTTATGGATTGGAGTTTTGGCCTTTTGAGTTTGAGGATTAGGGGTTGGTAGTTTAGAATTGAAGCTTTATTATTAGTTATATAGTAGGTTAATTACATAGTTTGTTTGGGGTTTGAGAATTTTAGTTTTTGTGTTTTGGGTTCTAGGTTGGAGGTTTAGGATTCGAGTTTCCGGTTCGACGTGAGTTTAGTTTATTATTTTTGTTAAATATTTTTTAATTCATAATAAATTACTATTTATGATACATATTTATTATTAATTCTATATTTTGTTAAATAAATTATTATTTAAGTTACATGGTTCCTTATTAGTTAGATAATTTGTTTAATAATTTATTATTTATGCTTCATAATTCATATTTAGTTATTTAGTCTTTAAATAAGTTATTATTTATGTTACATAGTTTATTATTAGTTACGTGACTTCTTAAATAAATTACTATTTATTATTAGTTACATAGTCTTTTAATTACATAATTTGTTTGGGTTTGAGGATTCGGTTTTCATGTTTCGGGTTATAGTTTTTGTGTTTCGGATTCGGGGTTCAAGTTCGGTTTTAGTTTAATTTATTATTTATGTTAAGTAGTTTTTAATTCATAATAAATTATTATTTATGCTATATAATTTGTATTTAATAATATATTATTATTTATGATTCATAGGGTTTAGGGGTTTGGGTTTCGTGTTTTGGAGTTTGTGGATTCGGTGTTTGGGGTTTTGTTTGGGGTTTGATGATTCAAGTTTTCCTGTTTCGTGTTTTAGGTTTGGGGTTTCGGATCCAGGTTCTGGTTCGACTTTAGTTTAGTTTGTAATTTATGTTAAAAATATTTTAGTTAATAATAAATTATTATTTATGCTACATAGTTTATTATTAATTATATAATTTGTTAAATAAATTATAATTTAAGTTACGTAGTCAATTATTAGTTAGATAGTTAGTTAAATAAATTATAATTTAAGTTACATAATATAGTTAGTTAAATAATTTATTATTTATGTTTCCTAGTTTATTATTAGTTATACAGTTTGATAAATAAATTATTGTTTATGCTACACTATTTGTTATATATTTATTAAATAAACTATTATTTATATTACATAGTTTATTATTAGTTACATAGTTTGTTAAATAAATTATTATTTATGTTACAAAATTTATTCTTAATTTTATATTTGTTAAATAACTGTTTAATAATGCCACAGAATATTAATTACATAGCTGGTTAATAAATTATTATTTTATTATTTATGGATTTGGGGTTCCGGTTCGGCTTCAGTTTAGTTTTTTATTTATGGTAAATATTTTTTAATTCATATTAAATTACTATTTATGATACATGTTTAATATTAATTATATATTTTGTTAAATAAATTATTATTTAAGCAACATGGTTTCTTATTAGTTAGATAGTTAGTTTAATAATTTATTATTTATGCCTCATAATTTATAATTAGTTGTTTAGTATGTTAAAAAAGTTATTATTTATGGTACATAGTTTATTATTAATTACATTACTTGTTAAATAAATTATTATTTATTATTATTAGCTACATAGTACTTTAATTACTTAGTTTGTTTGGGTTTGGGGATTCCGGTTTCGTGTTTCGGCTTTCAGTTTTGGGGTTTTGGATTCGGGATTCCGGTTCGACTTTAGTTTAATTTTTTATTTATGTTAATTAATTTTTAATTCGTAATAAGTTATTATTTATGCTACATAGTTTATATATAATAATATTTTATTATTTATGATTCATAGGGTTTAGGGCTTGGGGTTTCGGGGTTTGGAGTGTGTGGATTCGGGGTTTGGGGTTTAGGAGTTAGGATTTATTATTAGTTAAATAGTTTTTTATTTATATAGTTTGTTTAGAGTTTGGGGATTTTTTCGAGTTATCGTGTTTCGGATTTTAGGTTTAGGTTTTAGATTCGGGGCGGCTTTAGTTTAGTTTATTATTTCAGTTAAAAAGTTTTTAGTTAATAATAAACTATTATTTATGCTACATAGTTTATTATTAATTGTATAGTTCGTTAAATAAATTATAATTTAAGCTACGTAGTCAATTATTAGTTAGATAGTTAGTTAAGTAATTAATTATTTACGCTTCATAGTTTATTATTATATATTTACCCTGTTAAATAAATTATTATTTATGTTACATAGTTTGTCAGGTATTTATATAATATATTATTATTGATACTGCATAAGGGTTAGGGATTGGGGTTTTGGGGTTTTGAGTTTGGAGTTTGGGATTTAGAATTTAGGCTTTATTATTAGTTACATAGTCTGTTAATTACTCAGTTTGATTGTGTTTGGGGATTTGGGTTTTTGTTCCCTCCACAAGTATATTTGCCACAAGAACAACTAGGCCTGTAATTGCTCAACTCTTCCCATATAGATTTAAGCTTAGTAAAGTAAACACTAACAGAGTTTTGGTTCTGAACATGATTCATCAATTCTCTATGTAATTGAAAAATTCTAGGACCATTCCTTTGCTGAAATCGATCGTTAAGATCAAGCCATATTTCATAAGTAGAATCAGAAAAGATTATGCTAGCAGATATCTCCTTAGAAACGGAATTTAGAATCCATGAAATCACAATGTTACTGTTTCTAATCCATGAACTAAGAAGATTTGGATCAGTACCTTTTGGTTTAGGAATCGAACCATCTATGAATCCAAGTTTGTTCTTGACAGAGAGAGCGATCAACATTGCCCGACTCCAAGAGGAATAGTTGTCTCCGATCAATGGTTGAGAAACAAGAACGAGACTCGGACTATCTGAATGATGAAGAAAATAAGGATTTGAAGGATTACCAATGGCAGAATTACCACTCGACGTGTTCGAGTTTTCCGATCCCAGAGTCTCCATGGAATCGAGAGAAGAAACAGAGAAACCAAATGAAGAATTGATGAAAAAGATCGAATGAAGAACTCTGGAGAAATTGATTTCTGATGCGGTTGCTGTTGCTCAAATTATGAATGCTACACTCGTGCTTCCTGAATTGGATATGAATTTCCTATGGCATAATGACAGGTGTCTATTTTGAATAGTTATGCAGCTTATACTTCATTTTTTTTCCTATTTGTTCATACAGTTGTTTGCCTACTCTCATGTGGTGTCACTTGATGAGAAATAGGAAACTAATTAACGAACACAACAACTTGTCTTAATGGTGAAAACAATGCATATTCTGTTTTATATTTATTATTATTAAAATTTTGTCCTCTTGAAATGTCTAAAGGAAGAACGTGAAATGTATAATCATATTGTATTATTCTTCCTTTTCTTTTTTGTTGTTCAAATGAGGTTTTCTTGTACTTCTTTTTAAAATTCGTAGCAATGTGTTACTATTTGAGCTGCAATTCAGATACTTTCTATATTCAACATGTTCTTTAGGAAAGAAATAGGTATCTTAGCTATGGTAGATTATTTTTTTCTCTAGTTTTTTTTTTTTTTTTTGAAGATTGTAATTCAAACTTATTGCATAATTCCTACAATTAATTATAATTTCAATGCTTATAATGCTCAGTGGATTCCAAGGTCTATATAATGTTGAGCATTTCAACTTCACTTTGAGGGATTATGTGCGGATTGTGGAAAGCATGCCTGAGACCGAGAAAATAAAAACTTACTAGGTACAATATGTCAGTGACATATTGGTTTAATTGCATCTATTGTTGTTAGATCACGTTGTTTCAAATTCTTAACAAATTCTTGAATTTATTGTCAACTTCTTGATATCACAGCTTCAGCCTTCAAGAGATGCTCCCATCAGTTGGTATGAAAAAGTTGCTTTGAAGAAGATGAAGGAACATGGTGCTATATATCGATCTCACTCCCTTTTTGCATAGCCTAGCAGAAGAGATTGACAACCCTGATTACCAACGGTTGAGATGCAAAGTTAATTATGATGCTCTCATGTTTAAGGAAGATATTAGGAGGGCAAATTTAAGAAGAATGTATGAGGTACTTGCACATCGACAAGGTCCCTTCATTGCCATAGATCTTCGTTTTGGGATGGACATGGTGCCTGATGCTGGGTAAGTTGTGTAATTATCTCAGAATGGTTTAAAAATTCTGCTTCTGTTTGCACCTTGGTGACAGGGACTTCACCAAAAATAAAATAAACTTTTTTTTTTTTTTGGGAAGGAGGCCTTCTATCTCTTCACATAATAGATGATATTCTGTCCGATGAAACTTAGTCCGATATTTTTTTATGGGTAATGCTACTCAGGCAGAATTTATAGGCAGAATGTTTTACATCCATTGGATGCATGTGGTGAGTGTATGTGGTGGGGCTTACCACATGCATCCAATGGATATAAAACATTCTGCCTATGAATTCTGTCTACGAATTCTGCCTGAGTAGTATTACCCTTTTTTTATATGAGTGGGGTGGTGGGTCTCACCACATGATGTCATGTGGTGGGACCCACCACCCCACTCACATAAAATAAAAATCAAACTAAGTCCGATCGGTCTGTCTATCATTACTCATAGATGAATCGGGACAGGAACTCTTGGCTGCCTTCAGTGATAGACGCAATTACTTTGACTACTCTATTCATACGAAACGAGCCAATAAAGAGTCGGGGAAGGGACGGATTTGAGACTACCAACATGTCTAGCACTGATACATAGAGTATAGGTCTTTCCCTCTTCTCCTTCTCTCCGTGTGAGACGTTCCAAATGGACACTTTCCCGAATTGTCTTCTAAGGTCCTTGAAACCATTTCAAATCAACAAAGTGAGATGTTTAAATTTTGTTCGGTCCAAATTACATTGAGATGTTCCAATGGAAACTTCCCTGAATTGTCCAATTAGGTTCTTGAAACCTTTTCAAATCAGCAAAGTGAAATGTTTGAATCTTTTTAGGTTGATTCTGTAATTTTCAAGAGGCACAATGCGTTAGATGCATGTCTCCTTAAAAGTTGGAGTCTCAAAGAGTTAGGCTCTGCTTGGATTGTGACTCTAAAAACAGTTTTCTGTTTTTAGAGTTACAAAAATTGAGAAAACGGTTTTTTGATCTGCTTGGATCCGTTTTTACAGAATAGTTTTCGAAAAACTGAGTTACAAAAAATGGGATATTTAGAGAACAACTAAATGGAGTTTTCACAATTTCTCAGAACTGTTTTCGCTTGGGTCAAAACACGGAGAGGATGTTATCTCACTTAAACTGACGCTGATGATCTCTCGTTTATAAGCAAAGGTTATATCTCAAGTTCCCAACCTATCTTTATCTTCTATTTCTCTCAGCTCTCTCTCTCTTAACGTTGAGCTCTTGTGTTCTACAGATCTTCTAAAAAAAAACTTCTTCAAGTCGCAGATCGGAGCTCCGACCATCCTTGCAGCATCGACCTTCTCTCTCTTAGATTTCGGAGCAGTTGAGTTTCATTCCTTCTACTGAAACTTTGAATTGGGTTCATTTACCCCTGAATAATGAGATAAAAATCTGTATTGAGTGCCACCCCCTCTCTCTCTCTCTCTCTATCTATCTCCCTCAGATCTTTCCCTCTCTCCTTTTTTTTCTTTCTTCCTTTCCCCCTGACTTGCATTTCTCTCTCTCTAGCATTCACTTTCTCTCTCTGCCGACACCACCTGTTATCATTCTTCTTTTTATACATAGATATATCATAGTGCACTTATAATTGTATTGGGGCTGTGTCTTCCACTGTATAATTGTATTGGGCTTTTAGCTAGGTTGATATAGAATTTGTTTAAGATGGGTTGTCCACACCGTTTTAATTCTAATTGGACTTTTAATTTGTATACTTTGAAAATTACTTTTCATCAAAAAAAAAAATTATATTTAATTTTTGGGCTTTACGAAGAATTGTTAGAGGTAAATTGAGTATTTTTAAATTTAGCGGAACATTTTTTTCTACTCTTGTGAACAGGAGGAGTTTATCTTTTGGATTCTTATCCTTGGGGTTGAATAGCGCTTATGGGATGAAAGTTTTCTTTTCAAAATTAGAAGATTAAATTGAAGCCTTAGATGTTTGATGTGAATTTATGCAGGTGCTTAGATATTTTTACTCCAAGAACAGTAAATTTTACTGAGCAGAAAGATGAAAGGGTCAACGGAAATTGCCCATTAACTCCAGAGCAGGTAATCTTTTCTCCTTTTTCTTTTTCCTTCCTTTTTCTATTTGATCAAATTCGCTATTCTTTCTCTCTTAATCTCTAAAGAAATAGAAAATATGTTTACAAGCTTCTAGATTACTTTAATTTTCATTCTCTAGAGTCATTGTTATTGTGGTCTTAGTAGGTTTTGTAGATCCTATATAAGGTTGTTGAATCCATGCCAACACTGTTTAACTCGCAAATGTTTGTGAAACCTGAAATGAATAGGGGTCATATTTCAAACCAACTGAAATTTGATGGGAAAATATTTTGGACAATGTAATTGAAACAGGCTAATGCATAATTTATGCTTCTCTCTTCTGTTTTTATCATCATTTCTTCTTTTTTGTATAGCCACATTTTTCCAATTCCAAAACGCTCCCTAATATGTATCACTCACTATATTACAGAATTCACTTCAATGGTCAGTTCTAAACTAAAATTTGTGGATTATAAACTTATTGTTTGTTTGATTTCTTACCAGGACAGCAATGAATATTGGTTTTCTAACATGGTTAATGGTTTGGTCACTTAAATAATATAGGTTTGTCTGTCTAGTACCTGTGTTTGGTACTGGTATGCTTTGTGCATTTTGTTCAATTCCATGATAAGTTTAAGCATCGCTGACAATAGCATCACTTGCGAAATTCTTTAGATTCTGATATTCTGATCCTCACGACTGCAGGTTGGTCTTATCTTATGTGCATTGAGATTTGACAATTCTACTATGATATACCTTATAGGAGGTGGTGAACACTTTAACGATGAACGATTCATGAAATCCCTTCGTTCCATGTTCTAGACGTTGAGACTCGCATGGTGGATCCACAGGGCTTGGCGGGCTTAGCTCTTTATTATATGATGTGTCTTTACTCTTAAGTTTACATAACAATATATGATGAATCCAGCCATGTTGTCAATACTCTCTTGGGCCGCATCTACTTCTATGGGATCACACCTATGCTTCGCAAAAAAGTGCGTGATCGCTTTATAAGGGCTGACGAATTTGCACTTAGATTCTCTCCAATCTCACTTCGGCCTGATAGAGAAGCACTCGCACGTATCTTGATTGATCGGGAGAAAGGAGAAATCACTGGTTTTGAAGAAGCTGTTAGGCGTGTGATGCTCAATATGACTTACAGTGGACCTCACGAGTCGTCTTTCTTGGCCTCAATGTTTTTGTCAAACATCGTCACAGAATCCTGGTGATGAGTGTCCATCGATTGATGCCTTCTTACGTAACCCACTCCGAATTGAAAAATCCTGGTCGTAAGTGTTCATCTGGTATTATGGACTCCAAAAGATAAATGTCTTTTGTTTTGTTTTTCTAATTGAAAAATAGCAAAAAATATATTTGGCAACTTCCTCATATACCCATTTATATTTATATTTTGTATTGATGTTGTTACAAACTAACACAAAACAAAAATTCAAACACCATAATGAACATATGTGTTTTTTTTTCAAAAAGTTAAGCAAATTATATATATATATATATATATATATTCATGAGAAGCTCATTGGGGGGCAAAGCTAGGCAGAAGCCCAATCAAACCCAAACAAGGCCATATTTAAATAGACAAAAGCAAAACATTATACATGTATACATATTTTGGTTACAATAAATATTATGAACTAAGTCAAAATCCATCCAAGACATGTCAAAATATTTTGTGGAGTTGCGCTGCCACCCTAGCCTTAAATTTGTGCTATAACTCAACAATATATGTAGTTTCTCTCTCAATTACATTTTTTACAACAATATATGTAGTTTCTCTCTCAATTACGTTTTTTACATAACAAAAATTATATTTTTAGAGAGAAAAAACATTGAGATATTTTTCTAATAAATGATTTTTTACTCAAATTATTTGTTTATATTTTTGAGAATGCACACATATTCATTGAGTGATTTAGGATGTTCTCTATTTGCTTGATCAACTGTTCGAAAACTGCATTGAAGATTACTTCGTGATCAAGTTACTGCTCTACAACTGTTCGTTGGTGAGGAAAGAGAAGAAGATCGAGCTATGAAGGGGACAGAATACTTGCTGAGTGTTTTTTGTTCTAAATACAATAGTATTGAGCGTAATTACATCCCCATACAACTTGTTGGAATTCTCGGAGGCTGATACTTGCTAAAAAAATACAACTAGGTAAGTTGCAGAAAAGACAGGAGGGGTCATATTGATCCCACTTAAAATTCAATCTCTTGAACTTGCCTAGATATTGTATTATTTTAATAGTATCATATATCCAAGAAATAATAAAATCATTCATGAAAATGTCGCACCAAAAAATTTATAAATCTAAAATGAGGCCTTGTTATAACACTACAACTTAAACTCATGTACTAGAATATCAATATAATAAATCTCATTTAATCTTTTATCATCATACATCCATAATTTCGCAAAAAATATATATATATATATCTATAAATGGTCTTTGATTGATGAAATTTACCATACTCACCGCAATGGCAGTAGGAATTGGGTCTCACATATAAATGATCAATTATTATCATCAATTCAATAAGCAATATTAACATAAAAAAAAAAGATCCATATATAACCCAATGCAATTACTATGAATATAACATGTCAATAATTGCAAGTGTCTGAAAAAATTTATGATAAAGCTCTAAGACATAAATACCACAAATCGGATCATCAAACAGTTCCTTATGTGACTTCATGCACGCGAGTGAGTCTTTTCCCTTTGGAATTTCATAATTTGTATCAAATAAAATTTGCAAACAAAAAATTAAAACTATTTTAGAAAATTTTTGCAAAAAATATGAAAATTTATAAAATTAAATTCCAAAGCTACTGGAAAAACAACATCCCAAACGGAGCCCTTAAGAGGCCTAGCGTGCCCCCACGCTCCACTAGGCACGAGTGGGCGCATGAATCTGCATTATGTTTTTTTTTTCAGCGTGTCACCGCGGGCGACACATGGGTCCCACTCGCCACCTTCTCAGTGTCTTTTCGCATTTCCGAGATCACCACTGTGATTGTCTCACTATTCCAAACCAGATGGTGTTTTCGTTGATCTATTTCGAACTTCTTAACTATGGGGGTGAATTACACTCTCTCGGTGAAAGTGAAACATGAAAAAAACTGCTATATTTTTTATTTAACACTTATTTTCGACCCAAAACTTTTCGGATGAATATCTTACAAATCGAACATCGAAAAATTATAAATAATATATGCACGGAAAACTTATGAAACAAGAAATATTTTTATATAATTTTCATGTATCGAAACTCAACGATAAATGAGAAAAAAAGCCTTGCAAATTTCTGCCATATCAAATACATGAAGTTTTTGCATAATTTTTTTTAAATCTATATATTTGTATATATGTTACAACATACTGAAAAATTAGCCATATACGATATCAATTTCATGAGAAACAAATTTTCATAAATTTTAAGCATATTTTTATATAATTAATTTGTAAAATTTATTCTAAGCATGTTCAAGAAAAATTCTGCAAACAACAAATATTATGGATCTGATACCAATGTAAGAAAATCAATCTTATAACATTAAAATATTTGGTTAGCTCTTGTAGACTGAAATAGCGGAAGCGAATGAATCGGTAGCTTGTGTTACGAGCTATCCCTACGACAAAGTGATCCTCGTCAATAGATCCGTTATTAGAGTCCTCTATATATATTCCACAATCCAAATTTTATTGGTTGATAGCTACCAAAGAGAGAGATCTAAATAGAGAAAGAACTAAGGGAGATAACAGAAGGAAGAATATTAGAGTAAAAACTCGGAAAGAATTATATATATCAATGGTCGTTTTTTCTTCTTCCTTCTTCCTTTTTATAAAGATTATGCATTCCATAATCAGATAATATCTACTCAATCCACTTAGTTAGTAGATATATTTTGTTCCATATAAGAGTCTATTTTTGAAAATAACATATTATTTACACTCATATTTTTGTACAAAATACCCCCAATCCGTCAAACAACTTACCAGTCAAATTGACTCAGTAGTTGGATCACATAATTATCATGCTTCACACTTCCATCACAAATAGAGAAAGTTAGAAGACTCGTTGTTAAATATTTCTCCTCTTTCTTCGTCCCATATCCTAATTATCATGCTCCATACTTCCATCACAGATAGAGAAAGTTAGAAGACTCATTCTTACATATTTATTCTTTTTCTTCATCCCATATCCTATACTTTCATATCATACTCTAACAATGTCTCCAAAAGCTAGCATTTTCTTGTACTTCACCCTCTCCATCTTTCCTTGCTTTTTATGTGGCAACGTAGTGAATTCCTGTCAAGGAATCCCACCGGCACTACCACTGCCACCGTCACCTTTATCTCCTCATTCTGATTCACCAAGCATTTCACTGCAGCTTTACCCATTATTGGGGAAAACCGCGTACAAAGACCAAGAGTTTTTAATGAGAGCAAGACTCCGTGATGATGCGGCCCGAGCAAGCTCGATAGATACTGCAGTATCGAAGATGAAAGAGGTGGGCGACATCCCAGTTTTCTCTGCACACCCTTTGTATAATGGAAAAACAGTTCAGTATGTGACTGAAGTAGGAATTGGAGAACCTAGCCACCTCTTTAACATGATACTTGATACTGGTAGCACGGTCAGCTGGGTCTACTCTGATCTCTGCGATTCATGTGGAGACACCGTTTTCTCTCCCGAAAATTCATCTACATTACGACCAGTGTTATGTGATGCGAAAGAATGCATCGAATTTATTGACAACGGCGGCAGTTGTTTCCATCTACGGTGACAACACGTTCGTGTCTGTTATTTTGACTTCTGAACGGTTGGCCTTTCGTAATTAACGTGAACAGCTTCCAAAAGACAGTGATAAACAACATATTAATTGGAGTTGCCATAACAACCGACGCAAAAGAAGAGACACCTGGCTTGCTGGGGCTCAGCCGTGGGAAGCTTTCGATGGTAGAGCAGCTGAATGCACAGTCATTCTCCTTCCGTCTTGTTGAACATAATTTGGACGTATAATGATATTATGTCCGATCCGACTTAGTCCGAGCGAGTGGGGTGGTGGGCTCCACCACATGACATCATGTGGTGGGACCCACCACCCCACTCACATAAAACAAAAATCGGACTAAGTCCGATCGGCCTGTCTATCATTACTCTAACTTAGTCCGATTTTTGTTTTATATGAATGGGTGGTGGGTCTCACACATGACATCATCATGACATCATGTGGTAGGATCCACCACCCCACTCGGACTAAATCTAATCGGACAGAATATCATTATTCAAAAATATAAGGAAGTGGCAAATATTTGACACATGTTACCCCATTCCGAGGGGAGAAAACCAAATTTTCCCTACGGTGTGGTTTCATTTTGGCGACCAGAAACTGAGGTTACACCAACAAAACTATTTGGTAGAGGTGAAGAGGACTCGTTCTACGATCCTATTTTGTTTGGCATTCATTGAAACAAATACAACACCAATATTTGGTAACACCCAGCTATTAAAATGGCGGGTAACATTTGATCTATCCAAGTCGCTTGTTGGGTTCAAGGCCAAGGGATGTTATAGAGGCTCCGCTCCAGGTGATTAAAGCTCTTTTCATTGAGGTTAGTACTCCCAAAAATTTCACCCTTTTTTCTATTTTGATTTATTCTGATTTTGGCCAATTTTAATTTGGTCAAATATTCTGTTTTGTGTTGGTGTTTATTCAATATTCATGTATCAAAATATATTGTTGAATTATATCTAGACTCATATTGATGCTAAAACATGTCCAACATTGTTTTCGAGTGGAGATTGGTGTATAAAAAATGTTTATAGATGTGTATATACATGTTTTGAATGTTTTATTGCAAATAACTCTGTTTAACTTACTGCAATTTCTTTTTCTAGTGTTTTCTCTCATGTTTGCCTTTTGCTGGTATATATCTATATATATATATATATATATATATATATATATATATATTATCAAATAATGGTGTGTATCATTGCTGTGTTGAAGTTTAGGTACTAAATGGAATCTGGAAGCTAGTCAGAAGAATTGATGGTTGTTTGCAGAACCTGTCAACCTCCATGTTCACAATCTCACTTTCAGCTTGGCGTTGAAGAAGTTGACAAATGATTGGTGTTTTTGTTTCCCTATCAAAGCAATGTACTAGTTGTTTTTTTCTTCCTTTTTTAGTCCTTCAAGAAAGTAGACTATGCACTAATTAACATATGTATTGTGAAGGAATATGAATCTATGACCTTGGGAATTTATGGTATGCTTGAATGTGGTTTATTTTCATAACAAAGTATTAACAGTACATGAGACTTGCGTACTGTTTAAAGCATGGTTTTTTGAATCTCCTAACTCAAGATCTCAAAGAACTTAATTTTTGTTGTTCTCTATGGACCCAGTTCTAAGTTCTCTGAAAATCGATCCAGACAAGGCCCAAAATCATATACAACTTCTTTTGTAGTTCTCTAAATGGGCCCAGTTCTGATTTCTCTAAAAAGAGATCCAAACAAGTAATGTATTAGTTTTTTATTTTTATTTTTATTTTTTGCTATTTTTTAGGTGACAAAACAAGCAACCCTTTTGTCTTTTCCTTTTTTGGGTTTAGAATGTAATTTTCTTTATTTATTTCAACCCCTAAAATGCTCCAAGTATATAAAAATTAAAACAAAAAATGGTGCCACACACCCGTAGTATTTTGATGATAATAAACAAAATAGCATGTGATAATTGTAATGAATGTAATATTGTTTTTTCAGCCTTTCAAATTAATGGTGTAATGTTAGTTATCATCGAGGTGCAGAAAGAGTTTAGAAACAACAAAGTCAACTTTGACAATAATCTTATTTGTTTGCAGTAAAAGTGCAAAAAAATCTTGAAGTTTCTAAAAACATTTATAAACTATTTTTAAAAAAAAAAAAAGTAAATTAGCCTCTCATCTTACAACAAAAGGGAACAACGGAATCATTTCTCTCTAGAAATATAATATTTTTTAAAAAATCAAAAAATGAAAAATAATTAAATAATATTTTCAAATAATATTTCAACAAAAGATAGTTTATTATACTCAAAGTTAAGCAGATTTATTGGTAACATCTGTGTCTAACTAATAACAATCCTGACTTATTTGTGACATTCCAACCAATAACATGTTTTGTTTATTCTCCAACTAATTACAATCATGGCTTCTTTCTCCAACTATAACATGTTTTGTTTATTCTCCAACAGTCCAACTAATTACCATCATGGCTTATTCGTGGCTTCTTTCTCCAACCAATAACAAGGTTTGTTTATATCCTCAGCTTCGTGAACTCTTTTATGTTTAAGGATGCATTTCAATGCCTATCAATTAGGAGAGTCATTTGATTTACGTCTGTCAATTGGAAGAGTCGTTTGATTTACATGAGCTCTTTCAAAGAATATTTGTCAATTAGGAAGAAATTATGATTATTGTTGCAAGTACAAAAAATTCCTTAATTAATTACTACTAATTCATTCAATGCACACGTCTAAAATAAAGAAAATAATATTTAGAGAGAGAGATTTCAAGAGGTGGATTCGATGATCTCTTTTATTCACATGTCCTTGGATATTTATACAAGTAGGAATCTCATTCCTTCTAGGACTGTAGTTCCCTTATTTGCAGCTACATTTACTCTCAAGAATTTGAATTCTTTTTTGAGTTTAGACTTGTATTTAGATTGAGCCATTTTAGCCTTTAAATGAGGGCGATTGGGCCTTTTTATGGGATGACTAGGCACTTTAAGTTCATTGACCCAGCCTTTTGGAATGTCCGGTGATACTGTGTGAGATATATAATTGTAATTGGCAAATTTCGATGTCAAAACTTGTTGATCGAGTTGTAATTTTTGTTTGACTTTGTGTCTCGATCTTTAGAGCTGAACGGAATGTGTCTCGATACCGTGGATTTGATAAGGACATCACTTAGAACAGGTATGTGAGTGAGGACACTATATTTTGAAGTTTGGTAGGCTTAGGACTTAGAAAATATGCTTTTAAGTGTGCAAATTGAATTTCTTCAAAGTCCTACTGGTCCCCATTTATGAGGACCAGTCTAACTTCTCTCGAGATTATTGAAATTCTACATGTTTGAAAAGTCCCACCGGTCTCTAAAAATTAGGACCGGTCTGACTTTTCTCAGGACTTTAAAAATTCTAAGTATCTGCAAAAGTCCCACCGGTCCCCAATTTTTAGGACTGGTCCGACTTAGTAGATGCGCGCGGAAGTTTCCTTTTTGATCTGAATTGCTTTCCTAGTCAACCCAAACTTCTCTAAAACTTTCCTTAGATGTTTTAAACTTAATTTTCAAGTAAACTAAGGACTCTAAACCTTATAAATACTTTTTATGCTTCAACCTAAAGAGGGGAGATGAGAGACTCAATGAATTAATTATTAGAGACAAGAATATATTTTGGAAGCTAAAAGAGAGATTTATGAGAGAAAATCTTCATTGATTTTTTATTTTTAAGAACACACACACACGAAGTGTTTAAGTTGTGATGTTCTTCGTCATCTGATCAACGGAATCTTCAAGACATCATCAGTCTACATAGTTGATCAAGAGCAGCAGAGGTGATTCCTTGAAATTACAAAGATTTTATCTGAAGAAGAAGAGAAACGATCACTACGAAGGGAACGAAATACTTGCTGAGTATTTTTCTTCTTTTAGCAACCTTTTTGGAAGAATTGTGACGTTAGCCGAAAGTCTGCAGTAGTTGGACGTGTTGTCGCAATTGTAAGCTTGAGGTGTTCCGCATTAAGTTCTTGTCAGAGTGGAGTGGGTGCGAGTCTGGGACAGAGTCTGATGTACTTTGCTTCGAGATAGTGGATTGGTTTTTCTGGGGTTTTCTGCCTCACCCCCGTGGTTTTTCCCGCCTTGGGTTTCCACGTAAAATTCCTGGTGTCATCTCTAACTTTTCCTTACTTGCTCTATTTATTTTGTGATTGGTTTGGATGCTTATTTGATAATAATTGTGGGTAATTAATCAATCATAAAAATTGGGCAAGAGGACCTATTCATCCCCTCTAGGTCTAAGGATTAGTATCTTACTCTAAATTAACTGAACCATTTTCGCACCGCATAACTCACAACTTGGGCTCAAGCTGATTTGGGCTTGGTCCATTCGGGTATCAGTTCGACCCACTGGACTAGGCGAGAATTTTGCACCCACACATTTCCCCCAATTCCCTTCATTTAAGAATTTCGTTATAATGGAGGGAATTCATATAGGTTTTGTAATGATTTGGGTTCCTGTCTCGAGACTTTTCATTTAATGCTGAGGCACTTGGCGACGATGCTGAGCAAGTAAGTAACCTCTTCAAGTTACCTCTTTGTATTTTGTTTTTACACTTATCAGTTTTCAGCCACAAATCTTTTGCAATTAACTGCATTCTCTTCCAGATTCATTTTTCTTGACCCTTTCGGTGTCAATTTGTCTCTTCAGGTTAGTTCTTGCCCGTTCATTTACATCTTTTTCTTCTGAAATATCTTCTAGTGATAGCGATCACACCCTTTCTGACAATCAAGAAGTTCCCATGTCTACTTCCTCTCATCTTGTTACAGAGACTACTCAACCTACTGTTGTAGCTAGAGAAGTAGTCACATCCGATCACAGTGTGGTTGTTGCTCCAGTGATAAGGCAGTGGGTTAACCTAGATAAATTTAGAGTAGAATGTCGTATTCCTAGCAATATCATTATCGATGGTTATCCCTTAGATTTTGATTATAGTACTGGGAAAGGAGTTAAGGAAGGCGAAGCCCTTTTCTCAGTTTCCCATTTGAAAACTTTTAGATTTTCTCTTCACCTTTTCTATAGTTTTGTTCCTTTCAAACTGAAGCTTGCGCTACTTCAGTTAAACCTTAACTTTCTTCACATCCTTTCTTGTTTACTTTATTTCAATCGTGTACATAATATGGACTTGCATTTAAATGATCTTCTGTTTTGCTACTCCCTTCAGAGGATAATCGCTACCATCTGTTCCCTATTAACAAGGATAGAAAAATCTGCTACAATACTCCCACTTCTTACAAGTTGTGGAAGGAAAAACTTGTTTTGGTGAAGGGGGCTAGGAATGTTAGGGCTGCCCAAAAATTTCCTATCCCATTTGCCTTTGGTGATGATGTAATCCCTCTGTTTAAGCTTTTGGGTAAGTGCTTTATAACCATCTCCTTTGCAAAGCCCTTGAGATTGAACGTCTGAATGAGTGTAAGGCCGAAAGCCTTGAAGGGAAAGTGAAAACCCTGACCAAGTCTCTTGCTAAAAAGCAAAAGGGTACTTGATTACTTTAAGCGAAAGGCTTTGGAGGTTGAGGAAAGAGCTGCTGAACTAGAGGCCATGCTGCAAGTTTGCAAGGCTGGGGGACTTGATATGCATTAGCGATTTATGAAGATCCCAGCTTTGAAAATGACTGATGGCTTTCGCTATAGATTTGAACAAAGAGGCAAGCCTGAAGCCGAACAGGAATATGCTGACCCCGATGAGTTTGACACTCATCAGGCTCTTGACTCATTCAGCGAGTATGGAATCCCCTTACCTAGTGAGGCTGAACGCATGTTTGCGGACTTCCTTAAGAGTTCATGCTTGGCTCCTCCCTTTTCTTCTTTGGTGGTTGCTGCTCCAACTGCCCCCTCTCCGTTTGATCAGATCATTTTTGAGGTGCCCCTTCCAGTTAAGTAGGGTATTCTGATTGTTAATTCCTTTGATCAGTATTTCAACAAGTTAGATGGGTCAACTCCCCAGGGTTAACTTGTTCAGCTCTTCCCTTTTTTATTTGCTTTCTTTTTGTAATGCTTAGATGGAGCTTCTCTTTTTGAGGGATAAGATGTATCCTCATTTTTATAATGATAATCTTGATAAATATGAAAGTTTCGATGCTAGAAGTTATTTTATTTTTATTTCTAGACTTAGATCGATACTTCTGCTTTTGACTTGTACTGATAGTTGCCTTAACAAGTTGAGCTTTAACCTTATTCTTTAACTAGAAACTCCCTTCCAGCCCTAGCAATGTTGACGATCAACGTTCAGTATATGATGTATCTTTTTTTTTTTTTACTAGAAAATTCAGCAAGGGACAAACTCAAGCGATCGACTTGTGATGACAGTTTTATTTCCTATAAATTGTTCTAAATAGGGCTACACCCTCTTTTTAATAAGCGATCAGTCTTTCAAACCTTAGCTTCATTAAGCGATCGGTCGTTTAAGACTTTAGCTTCAATAAGCGATCAGTCATTCAAGACCTTAGCTTGATTTGGGCCTATGACATCTTTTTATTAAATGATCGGTCTTTCAGACCTTAGTTTCAGTAAGCATTTAAGACTTTAGCTTCAATAAAAGATCGGTCGTTTAAGACCTTAGCTTGTTTTGGGCCTATGAACTCTTTTTATTAAGCGATCGGTCTTTCAAACCTTAGCTTTAATAAGTGATCTGTCATTTAAGACCTTAGTTTTTTTGGGGCTATGGCCTCTTTGTATTAAGTGATCGGTCTTTCAGACATTAGCTTCAATAAGTGATCGGTCGTTTAAGACCTTAGCTAATTTTGGGCCTATGACATCTTTTTATTAAACAATCGGTCTTCCAGACCTTAGCTTTAATAAGAGATCGGTCATTTAAGACCTTAGTGTAATACCTCGCTCCACCTGATGGTATAATATTGTCCGCTTTGGGCCTAAGCCTGCACAATTTTACTCTTGGATTTTACCCCAAAAGGTCTCATACAATTTGGAGAGAACATACTACATATAAGCACATCCCCTTCTCAACACTCAGACGATGTGGGATTGAGTACCCAATACCCTATCAGTGTAGTAGTCCGCACAGTGTCTCTTCTTGCACCCGTCCACATCACACCCGCCCACAAGGCTTACTACAATCCACCCCCTTAAAAGGCCTGACGTCCTCGTCAGCACACTTTTGACTGGGTTCAGGTTCTGATACCAACTGTAACACCGTGCTCTAACTCATGGTATGATATTGTCCGCTTTGGGCCTAAGCCCGCACGATTTTGCTCTTGGGTTGCACCCAAAAGGTCTCATACCATTTGGAGAGAACACACTACATATAAGCACCATCCCCTTTTCCACACCCAGGCGATGTGGGATTGAGCACCCTGTAGGTTGCCAGTTGATAAGTGCACAAAACTTGCTATTTTATATCCTAAAATAAGTTTTTAATTCATCTTTTATTTTATTTAAAGGTTCTTATCTTTGCATTTTATGTTTTATAGGGGTTGATTTCCAAAGAAGAAGAAAAGCAGCAAAAGAGGGCTAAAAAGGATATATATAGCCAAAGATGAACATAAGAAGAATTGTAGGAGAGATGGTATTCTGTGCAATCTACTTCACAAGAGGTCTCAAGTTCAAAACTTTGCCAAATATTTTGTACACGGCCACGTCTGCAGTCCAGAATTGAATTAAAGATATGGAAATCAAATTTTAGATATTCAAGTTCAAAATTTTGTATTTTGAATTTTTGTTTTTGAATTTTGAATTTGGTATTTCAAATTTGTATTTTGAATTTTGTATTTTAAATTTTTCCCACCTAAACCATTCCCCTCTAACTCTATAAATAGGGGGTCTTAGGGGATGGTGAAGGGGGTTAGAAATTGTAGAGAAATTATAGAAAAAAATAGTGTATTTATTTTATTGATTCAATGATGAGTAGTAGTTTCATTTCTATTTGTTTGTTTATAATTAATATGCAAGCGTAAACATCCTTCTCAAGGGAGTGATGAAGCCACCATGGCTGAAGTATAGGTAAGTTGTTTTATTTTCTTGTCTACTTTTTCCTCCCAAGAGCATTCTTCTACTCTTCTATTCTGGATTTTATTTTATAAAATTAGAGGAAGGATTTTTCGTGTTTGCCAAATAATGGTAATTCGAAGAATGCCTACCTCTGTTTACCTAGCCAATGTGCATCAGATTAAGTAAAGAATGTCTCTCTCATATATAATCAAGTCATTTTTTTTATTCCATATTTTCCTTCATCTTTCCAAGTTCTAATTGGATTGGTGAAGTGTATTGGTTATTGGAGGAAAAACTAGATAAGAATATAAAAAAAAAAACTTTATTTATATGGATCCATGGTGGTGAATTCTCTTTCCTTGAGATTTGTCCTATCATTTGATCTAAGACATTTAATATTAGTTTTTATTATTAAATAAAAAATCAGAATTTTATTTTTTTAAATACTCATTTTTCATCTCAAGAGATTTAAGTTTTGAAGTTTAGACTTGTTACTGATTCTCACTTGAGAGTGGTTCGACCCTGCTTACTACTATACAACTTTTAGTAAAGTTTTTGTAGGTTTTATTATTTTTTTGTACGAAGTGTAGAAAAGCAACGACAAACACCCATTAATCTACACTCGTCACTAGTGTGGTAGCCTAGCCGAGTGTCTTTTTTTGCACCCGTCCACAAGGGTCACTACAATCCACCCCCTACGAGGCCCGACGTTTTTGTCGGCACACTTTCGGCTAGGCTCCGGCTCTGATACCAATTATAATACCCTGCTCCACTTGATGGTATGATATTGTCCACTTTGGACCTAAGCCCGCACAATTTTGCTCTTGGGTTTTACCCCAAAAGGCCTCATACCATTTGGAGAGAACACATTACATATAAGCACATCCTCTTCTTTATACTTAGGCGATGTGGGGTTAAGTACCCTATACCATGTTAGTATGGTAGCTCGCCTAGTGTCTCTTCTTGCACCCGCCCACATCACACCCTCCCACAAGGGTTACTACAATCCACCCCCTACAAGGCCCGATTTCCTCGTCAGCACACTTTCGGTTGGGTTCCGGCACTGATACCAACTGTAATACCCCGCTCCACCTGATGTGATATTGTCCGCTTTGGGCCTACGCCCGCAAGGTTTTGCTCTTAGGTTTGATACCAAAAGGCCTCATACCTTTTGGGTTTTACCCCAAAAGGCCGCACGGTTTTATGAGAGGGGGTGATTTTGGTACCAATGCGTAGCTTAGATCAAGACGAGTTGAATGGTATATTCATATGCGTGATTTGGTGCCTGGAAGTGGCCGAAAAATGGCTAAAAAGTTTCGGCTCCATTGTTGATACGCTATTGCAGGAAAAGGAAGAAGAAAAGAAAAAAAAAGGAGGGAGAAGAAGAGAGGGCAGCGCTCCCCACGTGCACTGCCGGCGCATGCCACTGGCGACGGGGACCGTGGCAACATGCCCCACTCGCCGGGGCCAACCTCTGGGCCTAGTTCGGGGTATTTTTAAAATCTTTTAGAATTTTTAAAATTAATTTTTTAAATTAGAAAAATAGGAAAAATAATTAATTTTTTTTTTAATTTCTGAAAAATTCTAAAAAAAATTTGGGTAATCTTTTGGGGACAAAATGTACTTGGGTCTTAAATATCAAGTCAAAATGAGGTTCCCTTGTGATTAAAGTAGCATAAAAAGTATGCCTCAAAACTATATTTTTATTTTCTTTTATTTTTAAAATATTTTAAAATTTCTGAAAAATTCCAAAAAATTCTAAAAAAATTTGGGTAACCGTTTAGGGACATAATACGCTTGGGTTTTAAATTTCAAGTGGAAATGAGTTTCTCTCGTGATTAAATTGGTTTTAAAAGTATACCTTAAAATTAGGTTTTCATTTTCTTTTATTTGGAAAATATTTTTAAAATTTTCAAAAATTTCCAAAAAATTTCAGAATGATTAAATAGGGTTCTTAGGAACAAAATAGGCCCAGAAACCTAGATTAGAGCTAGGTTTAGAGTCCCTCGATGACTTAGGTACATTGGAGTTTTGGTTGTGTGCTTGCTCATATAATGGATGGTTCCATTATTTTTTGCTTCCTTAATTGTATTATTTGAAAACATAACTGTTCATGATATACTTTGATAAGTGTTCAATTCTATGCATTTGAACCCTTTTATTGCATATGTTAGTTCCGTTTTTATGATTACCGAGATATGTTTACGGTATTTTTGTGTTTTTGATGTATTGCAGGTCTTGTAGTAAATGGAGCAAAGTTTGAAGATTTTTTACAGCTGAAGAGAAAAGTCAGAAATGCAGCCAAAGGCATCTCGATCAATCGAGATGTTGATCTCGATCAATCGAGATCCAATCTCGATTGATCGAGATTCTGCAGAAGCCACTTGCTCACCTGCTCTCCCACTTGCAACAAAATCTCCCTTTTTGCACGACTTAGGGGGATTGTCTGACTTGAACAAGACCCTTGGGGACCTTCTTGATACAAGGGATATATATATTGATATATATATATATATATGGTGGGCCCCAAGGTTGAAAAAGGAAGCCTTAAAGCACCAAAAAGCCACATATCTCATATATCTCTCAAGACTCATCAAACAAAAGGAGAGACATTCGGGAGAGGAAGAGGAGAAGCTGAACCAGACCAAGAAGCTTCACTTTCTTCATCAATGGAAGAGTGCAAGGCAACCATGAGCAACTAACTCTTCTACTAGGGTGTTGGTTTCAACCCCTAGCCATGTAAACTTGTTCATCTTTATAGCACTTGGGATTTGTAATTAAATGTTGATTATTTAGCCTAGTGATCATGTACACTAATACATTTCTTTTATATATTCATATGATTTTAGTTTTATTCTTGTCTTAGAGTATAATATTCATGTAAATGCATAACATTTGCATATTCCACAATATGTGCAAATGATGGCTAGATAATGGTGTTTAAATGAATGTGTTGTGTTTGTTTGTATAAACCATGCCAAGATAAGGTAGTTTGGATGCATGTAGGTTCACTTAGAGAGTAGGGTAATTAGATAGTTAGTTAGGTTGAAGAGCTATGCTTATTGAAGATGGATTATGATAGGTGGACGAACACATTGATCTTTTGATATGTCATTGAGGTCACAAGCCTAATGACATTGTTAGGCATTTAATTAATGAATCCCATGCTTGCTACACTTATGAACATGTGAATGGCTAGTGGTGGAAACCAACCCTAGTTCTCTCTCCCATCCTTTACTCTTTAATTTTATTGTCATTACATTCATGCAATAGTTTATAAACAAAAATTCAAAAACCTGTTTTTAGGATTAAAGTGGAATTAATCTTTCTTTAAGACAATTGCGACTAGTCCTCGTGGGATCGATACCCTCTATATAGAACCGTATCTACAAAGATTCGTGCTCTTGCGAGTGGTTAAATTATATTTTGATAAAAAGGGCAAAATTAAGCTTACAATATAATTCGAGTTTAGCCACATCAAAATTTTGGCGCCGTTGCCGGGGACTACGGTGTAATTGTCGCCTTTGGAAGATTAAATCTGGTTTAATTCTTAGGCTAGAAATTCTTTCATTCTTTTTGTATATATCTTGTTCTTATTGCTCAAATTTCTTGATTTTAGGTATACCACATAGCGGGCATCTAAAAGGATCAAAGTTGGAACCCTTTGTGAGTATAAAGTCTAAAATTAGTAGGTTTGAGTTCATTCATATTTTTTGTATATATTATTGTTTATTTTTCATATTGAGGTGTTGTTCTACTATTAATGCATGCTAGGTAGACGGTCATTGTCACTTCCTTTGCTTCCTTGTAATATTGAACTTGAAAGAACACTTAGACAACGTAGAGGAACCTCTAGGGACCCTATATTGCCTAGGACTGAAAACATGGATTCAAATGAGAGACAACCTCCCGGTCTACCTCCTTTTAATTATGAACAACCACCTCCACCTCCACCTCCTCAAGGAGAGTTGCTTATGGACTTTTACCTTCCGACTACATTTGAAGTACCTTCATGTATTCAATTTCCGGATGTAGCGGCAAATCAATTCGAAATAAAGTCCTCCACCATCAATCTTCTTAATAGCTTCCATGGTCTCCCTAATGAGGATCCATACCGGCACTTAGATTACTTCCTTTCTATGTGTTCCACCATTTGTGTACCACACTTTACGGAGGATGATCTAAAGCTGCGTATGTTTTCCGTCTCCCTAAAAGATAAAGCTAGAAGTTGGTTCAATTCCTTAGAACCTAACTCAATCCATTCTTGGGCGGAGATACAAATAGAGTTCTTAAAAAAATACTTCCCAATGGGAAAGACAAGTGATATTTGGAGAGCCGTCACCGGATTCACCCAAATTGACCAAGAACAATTTCATGAGACGTGGGAGAGGTTAAAAGATCTTCTTAAATCTTGTCCGCATCATGCTGTCCCAAAATGGCAGCTAGTGCAAAGTTTTTACGATGGGGTGAGTGAGCAACATAGACAAATGATAGACTCCGCTTGTGGAGGTGGATACCTTTTGAAAAGCCCCGATGAGGCATGGAAACTTTTTCAAACCCTAAGCAATAATTCAGCTCAACGCTCCTCCACTAGGAAAGGGAAGGCCACCCAACCTTGTAGAGGAGTGCATGAAATTTCACGGGTAGATGAGGTTGCCATGCAAGTAGAAGCCTTATCCCGAAAAATGGACCTAATCATGAAAAATGGGCTGCCTACTCCAAGCCAACCTGTTCAAAATCAGGAAGGATGTTCGTTTTGCTATAGTACTTCACATTTCGTGCGAGATTGTCCTATTGCCGGGCAATCTCCCGATTATGCTCAAGAGCAAGCGAATGCCTTGTACTCTAAACAAATGAATGATACATATTCAAACACATACAATCCTGGTTATAAGAATCATCCGGCTTTTTCATGGAAACCCCAAGAATCAAGTCCCTCTTTTCAAGGGCAAAATTCCTTCACTTCTCAAGCTCAACAGCCTCATTATAGGCAAAATCCTCAACCTTACTCTCAAAGGTCTAATTACCAACAACCACCACCTCCTTCGAGAAGCCAAGGCTTTGAAGAAAGAGTGATAAGCAATCTTGAGGCCAATACCCGCTTATTGCAAACTCACTCTCAATCAATCTCTAAGCTTGAAGCCAATGCTCAATCGATGGCTAGGCTAGAAGCTCAAATCGGGCAACTAGCCAATGCCCTAAATAGAAGGGAGGAAGGTAAGTTACCGAGTCAACCGGTGGCTAATCCTAAGGGTGTTCATATGATTGAAGATCCATCATCTTCATCTTGTAATGCTCCTCCGGAGCAAGTTCAATCAATCACCACCTTAAGGAGTGGTAAAGTCATCAATTCCAAGGTAGGGGAGGAAGAGAGAAAGGAATTCCAAAAGCAACCCAAAAATCCAAAAGAATCCCAATTAAATCCAAAATTATTTCCGTTAAATCCAAATGTACATAACATCCCATTAAATCCAAAAGGAAAGGCAAGTGAAGTTGTGTCGTCATCAATTCCAAATCTTGACACTTCTTTTGAACCTCCGGTTCCTTTTCCTCAAAGATTGAAGGAACCTTCTCATTTTGGAAAGCAAGGAGAGAAAATCCAAGACATGATGGAGATCTTCAAATAAGTAAAAATCAATCTCCCTCTCCTTGATGCTATTCGACAAATTCCCTCCTATGCTAAATTCTTGAAGGACTTGTGCACTCAAAAGCGCAAATCTAGGAATAATTTTCCTAAGAAAGTCCTCCTAACTAAGCACATAAGCTCCATTTTCCAATACCAAGCCCCTCCTAAATTCAAAGATCCGGGTGCTCCGACCATTTCGTGCACAATCAGAAATCAATCTTTTGAAAAGGCACTTCTTGATTTAGGGGCTAGTGTCAATTTGCTTCCATTCTTAGTTTACCAACAACTAGGTTTGGGGGAACTCAAGAATACCACAGTTGTGTTGCAACTTGCCGACCGCTCGATGAAGCAACCACGTGGCATAATTAAGGATTTAATCATTCAAGTGGACAAATTCTATTTTCCGGTGGACTTCATAGTCCTTGACACGGAACTGGTCCAAAATCCAAATTAACATATTCCTATCATTCTAGGTCGTCCATTTTTGGCCACGGCAAACGCTTGCGTTAATTGCCGTACCGGAGTGATGGACATCTCTTTCGGGAATATGAAAGTCCGCTTGAACATCTTCAATGCTTCCCACCACACATCCGAAGATGAAAGTGAGTGCTTTTGTGTTGATGTAGTGGAAGACCTTATTCAAGAAGCACTTCCTTCTATTCTTTCTAAGGATCCTTTAGAGGCATGCCTAAATCACTTCAACTATGATGATTTTGACATTGATCAATCCATATGTGAAGTTAACTCAATGCTCGATGTCACTACTGTCATGGACTTGCCTAATTGGAGAGTTCCTAGAGAACCCTTTCCTCCGTTGGTTAATTCCGTCGCTCCCCACGGAGCGGTGGAATTGAAGGACTTGAAAGATGGCTCGTTGTTCAAAGTAAACGGGCAGCGCTTAAAAGTATCCGTGGATGACCAAGTCACCACCGAATACGTGGATGTCGTCACTTTGATGGATCCCGTATATTTTGACTCGTGAGCCGATCCGGACGTCGTGCCATAGACGTGTAAGGTGGCGTAGCCATGGTAGCTATCAGGCTTCCATGATGTCCCTTTTTAATCCAAAGTAGGTTTTGTATCTAAGCAATTTTGTATCTAAGTCCCAAAAACCCAAGTCCATGAAACTTAACTTAAGCTGGCTGTTTTTGAGCATCTCGATTGATCGAAACCAAGATCTTGATCAATCGAGATTTCGATTGATCGAGATCTCAGTCTTGATTGATCGAGATATTGTAGAGAGTTGCCAAATCCAAAGTCCTGAGAGGTAGTATTCTTCGATAGGTCCTCGATCGATCGAAATTTTGATTGATCGAAATGGGATTTCGATTGATTGAAATAAAATCTCGATTAATCGAAGTAAAGTCTCAATCGATCAAAATATAATCTCGATTCACTGAAAAAATCTCGATTGATCGAAGGAAAAATCTTGATTCATCGATGCAGATCTCGATTGAGCGAGGCTGATCTCGATTGATCGAAGTGGTATTTCGATCAATCAAAATCTTGATTGATCGAGATGCACATCTCGATCAATCGAGATGCACGCGAAGCCTGCATGTGAGCCGAATTAGTATTTAAACCGTTGGGCTTCCCTCTCATTTCAAAAGACCATCCAACTTCTTCTCTTCTCCGAGCGATCCAAGGCTTTCTCCGAGCACTGTCGCACACTTGATCTACCATCCCCGATTAGCCACCGCCGTTTGACATAGTCCGAGATCACCGCTAGCACTCGCACGCTCTTCTCTTCGCGGCTGCGAGTTGGGTTTTCGTCTTTGTGTGCCGTTCATCATCTTCACCTTGAGGTAAATAATGCATGGCTTCATTTTGCGTACTTTCTCGCTATTTTTGATAGTTTTACGGCGTAATAAACATAAATAGTTGATGTTGGGTTGGATGGGTGCATTTGCGATATTCGTAATGAGATTTTGCGGGTTTCGGGGGGGTAGGAATGCATGTATGGGTGAGATATTACATTTTTTTTGCTTCAAATGCTTATTGTACGGTTTGCAACCACGACCCATCGTTTCGGTTGCATCTGCTCAAGCTGCCTCTTTGAGATCGAATTCTTTTGAATACATGTGTCAGCACCATGGACTAGGACCTCATTTTCATTTTTTTTCTCTCTTCTTTTAGTTTATTCTTAGTTTAGTATTCCTCTTCTTTTATCTTTTATTTACGTAATTTTTGGAATAAAGTGCAGACTGTTCTGAGATTATGGCGAGGGTGAAGAATGCCCCTGGTTCTGTTCGAGACGTGCCCGGGCGAGCCTTTCGGTCTCGAAAGTTTCACCTAGAGCAGATTTTTGACGTGAGAGAGTTCGAGACGCGTCCCGACAGCGCATGGACTGTCGCCGAGCTCAGGAGGCGTCGCCTCGACCGATTGTGTGTGCCTCCCACTGACGTGGCACACGAGCGCTTAGTGCAAGTCTTCTACGAGCTCATGACTTACTCCTGCACAGCGCCGGACACATTAGAGACGGTCGTGGGCACCACGACGATTACGATTACGCCGAGCCAGATTGCGCAGATGCTCGGCATCCCTCACCTGCAACCGCCAGATATGGTTGACCAGGACAGTCGACCGCTTTACAAGGCTACCCTTCCAGTAGACTCGACACTGTTCTCCATCATGATGGACATGTGTGGCGGGGTGTTTACCACGCCCAGTCACAATTGCATGTCCAAATTGATGTGCCCGAGCAGATTATGGTTCCTGGACACCGTTCTCATCAAGAATGCGTGTCCCCTGCAGCACGTGGCTGAGCGCAGAGGCGACCTCTTCCGTTGCCTCTATGCTTTCCACACGGGCACGTGGTTTTCTGTCCCGTCGCTGGTATGGGGGCAGATGTTCAAGGTCTGGGACGGCCTCGTCAACAAGAGGATGCGGCGAGCAGCGAGTTGGCGGCTTCCTTTTCCTTTCCTGGTCGCAGCTTTTCTCAGTAGTGCTAGTATACCGGTCAGTGATACTGACATTCAGTTGGCACCGCCCACCCGCTTCACATCTACTCATTGGGAGCGGGTGAGGTGACACTTAGAGCGACAGGACCACCAGGGTGATCCACCAGACGATGTAGATATGGATGCCCCGGTGGAGATGGATGAGGGAGAGCCTGCAGGGGATGGGTCCGATGATGAGGAGATGGAGGAGGAGGAGATGGATATTGCTGCAGAGTGGCATGACATCCTAGCGACAGGCTACTCCTGCCTGGCGGCTGACGTATAGCGGCTCCAGCAGGGTTTTGATGAGCATGTCCAGGTGACGTAGAGTCAGCTGGAAGGCATTCGGACGGACATTGCATCTCTGGCACAGGGTCAGAGGGTTATTTTAGACGAGTTTCATGCCTTCCGGCAGGACCTGCAGTTCCTGCTTGCCGGACGAGCTTCCACCTCCACCTCTACTCCCACCGAGCCACCACCACCACCACCTGCCCTCGAGTAGCTGCTTTTATTTGTCCTTTATGCTTTACTTTCTGTATTTTTCTTTCTTTATGTTTGATAGGCCATGTTGGCCATGTTTTCTTTCCTTTTTAGTTTTTTATGAGTATTCCAGATGCATGTACACTTTGTACTAAACTCATTTTCATATTTATGGAATACATTTATCTTTTCTGTTATACCATGTGTTATCTTTTCTGTCTTTATTTTTGCTTTCTGTCAATATATCTGTTCTCTATACTTTGACTATGTATGTAGTACCACTTGCCTAATTGTTATATGCGATTCAGTTGATGATTTCCATTTATTACCGCCTGGTTTAAATTTCCAATACTGTTGAGATTGCTTCAACGCAGTATGGCGGTAATAAAGAAAGGCAGCCCCTTTGCATGCTATACGTTAGCGTGCCTGGATAGTCAATATCTTATCGCATAGACCTCTTAAACAAGTGGGAAACACCAGTTCAGACCCTTAGATATGCAGTGATCTTGACATTGTCCGTTTGTGCATTATTATTTCATTATGTTCTTTTCATATACTTTTTGTTCCTTTTAATGCTCGTGGTATCCAGTTGGTGTTCTGTGCAGGTTTTTCTTATTTGCAGGATGACCGCTATTGTGGAATACCATTTTTGTCGCATTCTGTAATCCCGGTAACTTCTTTCCTTGTTCTTCTTGTCCAAACATTGAGGACAATGTTGCATATAAGTTTGGGGGTGCGGTATGCTATACCACTTGCATATGCATGCAATGTTCAGTCTTAGTATTGAGTGTCATTGTAGAGCAGTTTTCTTGATATTTTTGCATGCTTGCTATGATGTCTTGCTTTTTAAAGGAAGATCATTCGAATAAATGTCCGAGGTAAATGCAGCAGGTAGTTAAGAACTTTAACATTGTAAATACCCGCACTTTTGCAAGCTATATAGTAGGCTAGAACGGTCTACATTTTTGTCCAAATATGAGCACGTATAGTTCTTGCCCTAAATTTGTCCTTAACCGTACAAATTCGCACACATGCATTTTAAATTGTGGGGTATAAGTCTGATGGAGAATTTTTTAAATTTCTATTTTTATCTGAACAACTTAAAGAATATATTCTTCCAGTTGTTGTAAAAAAAAAAAAAGAGAAAAAGAGAAAAATTTCAATAAGCCTTCTCACTCAATAAACCGGATTTCTATGCCTCAAAGCAGGGAGTATTCGCGTATAAGTGTGCAAGGTTGAGCATTAATAAGCGGGTGGCTTGCTCAAGCTCATCGCCTTGTAAGCTCAGTTATTAAGTCCGAGGGGTGTTTCTTCACCTAATGCCCTAAAACCAATTGGTTTGGGAGTCATTGGCCCAATGCCGCTACATGGGCTTACAAGAAAGCAAAAAGAGCTAAGCATTGCATGGTCATCCGCACATGAGCAATCATGAAATTTTGTGATAATGAACAACGGTGTCGAGCGTTTTCAATGAGTTTTTCTCTTAAAAATAGATTTGTTCGTTTTCTTCTCCAAATATGACAAAAGCCACGTGTTAGAATGCATGTTCACTTTTCAAAGAGGATTTTGGGGTCGAAATTGGTATGTTTACTCGGGCTGGCCATTATGTGGGGACCGTCGTTTATTTACAGCTTGTGAAAGTCCATTTTTGCTAATGACCACATAGTTCTTTAATACTTGTTGCATTTGCCAAATGTGAAATGAACGGATGATCGCCCTTTATCTAGTAATGACTGAGCATGATTAAATTTTTGTATAAGATAGTTAATTTTATTTTTGTAATATCGTATTGCTAAGGGACTAGCAATATGTAAGTTTGGGGGTGTGATAAGTGTTCAATTCTATGCATTTGAACCCTTTTATTGCATATGTTAGTTCCGTTTTTATGATTACCGAGATATGTTTATGGTATTTTTGTGTTTTTGATGTATTGTAGGTCTTGTAGTAAATGGAGCAAAGTTTGAAGGTTTTTTGCAGCTGAAGAGAAAAGTTAGAAATGCAGCTAAAGGCATCTCGATCAATCGAGATGTTGATCTCGATCAATCGAGATCCAATCTCGATTGATCGAGATTCTGCAGAAGCCACTTGCCCACTTGCTCACTTGCTCTCCCACTTGCAACAAAATCTCCCTTTTTGCATGACTTAGGGGGATTGTCTGACTTGAACAAGACCCTTGGGGACCTTCTTGATACAAGGGATATATATATTGATATATATATATATGGTGGGCCCCAAGGTTGAAAAAGGAAGCCTTAAAGCACCAAAAAGTCACATATCTCATATATCTCTCAAGACTCATCAAACAAAAGGAGAGACATTCGGGAGAGGAAGAGGAGAAGCTGAACCAGACCAAGAAGCTTCACTTTCTTCATCAATGGAAGAGTGCAAGGCAACCATGAGCAACTAACTCTTCTACTAGGGTGTTGGTTTCAACCCCTAGCCATGTAAACTTGTTCATCTTTGTAGCACTTGGGATTTGTAATTAAATGTTGATTATTTAGCCTAGTGATCATGTACACTAATACATTTTTTTTATATATTCATATGATTTTGGTTTTATTCTTGTCTTAGAGTATAATATTCATGTGAATGCACAACATTTGCATATTCCACAAGAAGTGCAAATGATGGCTGGATAATGGTGTTTAAATGAATGTGTTGTGTTTGTTTGTATAAACCATGCCAAGATAAGGTAGTTTGGATGCATGTAGGTTCGCTTAGAGAGTAGGGTAATTAGATAGTTAGTTAGGTTGAAGAGCTATGCTTATTGAAGATGGATTATGATAGGTGGACGAACACATTGATCTTTTGATATGTCATTGAGGTCACAAGCCTAATGACATTGTTAGGCATTTAATTAATGAATCCCATGCTTGCTACACTTATGAACATGTGAATGGCTAGTGGTGGAAACCAACCCTAGTTCTCTCTCCCATCCTTTACTCTTTAATTTTATTGTCATTACATTCATGCAATAGTTTATAAACAAAAATTCAAAAACCTATTTTTAGGATTAAAGTGGAATTAATCTTTCTTTAAGACAATTGCGACTAGTCCTCGTGGGATCGATACCCTCTATATAGAACCGTATCTACAAATATTCGTGCTCTTGCGAGTGGTTAAATTATATTTTGATGAAAAGGGCAAAATTAAGCTTACAATATAATTTGAGTTTAGCCACATCATACTTGATATTGGTTTAATTGTGAATGAGTTATTATTGTGGTGATTGAACTTCTCTTGGATTAAATTAAGGTGCTAAGTGGGTTAGGTCTTTTATTTTGGTTTAATAGGTTAGTTGTAGAGGCATGTAAGGATTGCCAAAGGGTATGTCCGGATTGCCAATACCTAATAAGGTATTTAAGGATAGTATGGGAGACATGTCAGGATTGCCTAGTTTAAATAGGGTATTATATTTGGTGCCTTTGGTTTGAACTTAGAAATCAGTTCTAAACTTGTGTGATAGGGGTTAAATTAGAACGGTATATAGGATGACTTCTATTTTGGAGACATGAGATAAATAAGGAAATGATTTGTATACATTTATATATATTTGAGGTTAATTAGGGGGCATGTCAGAATTATCGATAGGGTAGTTAATATAGATAAGGGAGGCATGTCAGGATTGCCAATACCTAATAAGGTATTTAAGGTTTGGGAAGGCATGTCAAGATTACCGATAGAGTAGTTAATATAGATAGGGGAGGCATGTCAGGATTACCGATATCTAATAAGGTATTTAGGGTTAGTAAGAGAGACATGTGTGGATTGTTAATTACGTGGTGGGCTACTTATTATATATATGAGGGAGGCAGGTTAGGATTACCAAATATTCATAAGGTATTTTTTTTAATAAAGGTGTTCGGGTATGTAAGGATTGCCTTTGGTTTGAACTTAGAAATTAGGTTCTATAATTTGTGTGTTAGAGGATGGGTTGATACGGTATGTAGGATGGTTTCTATTTTGGTACATGGGTTAGAAAAGAGAGTGATTTGTGTATATATTTATATATTATTGTTGTTCCTCATATAGAGGGTATGTTTACAGGTTCTCTGATTGGGTTGTAGTGGAGAGAACTTGCTTATGGGTTTAACCCACTTTGTTGATATTTCAGGTCCCAGACAGTTTCCACCTCAAGGTTAGAACGTGGAGTTCGTAGAGTGTGGCATCCATCTATTCCTTACTAGACCTCAGAGTAGGGACTTAGGTCTTTTATGAAAGTAATTACTTTTAATCTTTTGGTTAAGGGGTCCTTGAGTTACGAGACTTCCAAGTTGTATCGTTCAGACTAGAATGATGTATTTAATATTATTTATTATTTCAGTTAGACTTTTCTTTCAGTATTTATATTTCTTTTTATTCTGTCCTTGTATTCTATGCTTATTACTTTCAGTTGTTGGTATCTCTTCTGTTTTATGTATTAGACTGGCCACCTCATACGTGAAATTTTGTAGGGGGTATTTTAGTTAGTATCAGAGCATTCCAGGTTCAAGTATGGTATCTTACGCGCTGCATATTCTGATAAATATAATCTAACTATAGGACTCGTAGTACTCTATACGTTTTAGTCTATTTCTGGGGTATTATTTAGATGCCTCCCCGTAGGAGGAGGAATGTGAACCAAAACTAGAGTCAGATCTAATAAATAGTAAACTTGGTCATGGTTTACTTGATACGAGTGCATTTCATTCGTTTGTATCTCGGTCATTGGTTAGACTATCTGGTATAGATAATAGTCGTGTAGTTCTCCCTTTAGTATTGCTACACCATTGGGGATTAGTATGATTTTACGGAAGGCTGTAGTTATGTTACTATAGACATTAGCAGACTTAGGTTCTTGGCAGACCTATTGGTCTTGGATATGAAATCATATGATGTCATACTCGGGATGGATTGGTTATCACATTACCATGCTCAGGTCACTTGCCGTGATAAGGCAATTGTTTTTGCTATATCGGGTCAGGAGATGTATTTGATTATTATACCGCAATCAAATGAAGGGTCTAGAACTAACATGTTCTTTATCAGTGAGGAGTCTCCGGAAGGAACTACCATATCTTTATATTCCTTTCCAGTGGTAGGAGACTTTCAGGATGTGTTTCAGGAGATCCCAGGGTTACCACCGAGTTGTGAGATTGACTTCATGATAGATTTAGCTCTAGACACTAGGCCTATTGCTAGGGCCCCATACAGAATGGCGCTTGTGGAAATAAGGGAGCTGAAGGATTAGATTCAACAACTTTTTAGTCAGAAAGTTATTCACAAGAGTACTTCACCATGGGGAGCACCAGTGTTATTTGTGAAGAAGAAGGATGGGTCTCTTTGCCTTTGTATTAACTATAAGGAATTGAATAAGGTCACAATTTGCACCAAAAACCCGTTGCCTAGGATTGATGATTTGTTCGATCAGCTGAAGGGAGCCACCTACTTCTTAAAGATAGATTTGAGATTCGGGTATCATTAACTTCGAGTTAGGGAGCAGGATGTACCAAAGACAACCTTCCTTACCAGATATGGGTCGTATAAGTTTTGGGTTTTGTCCATTTGGGTTAACAAACACCCCAGCTGTCTTCATGGATCTGATGAATAGAGTGTTCAGGGCATACTTAGATTAGTTTGTTATTATTTTCATTGATGACATTCTGGTTTATTCTAGGATAGAGGAGGATCATGCCAGACATATTCGTATCGTTCTGTAGACACTAAGAGATCATCAGCTGTATGCAAGGTTTGAGAAGTGTGATTTTTTTTAGTGGGAGGTGAATTTCTTAGGTCACGTAGTATCTGAGAAAGGGATAGCGGTCGATCCAAGTAAAGTATCAGCAATTTTGGAGTGGGGACAACCTACCTTACCTTCAAAGATTTACAGCTTTCTTAAGTTGGTTGGTTATTATGGCCGGTTTATCCAGGACTTCTCTAAGATTGCTGGCTCGCTCACCGATCTCACTAAAAAGGGTTTGCCTTTCGTTTGAGATGATTCTTGTTAGGCAGCGTTTGAGGAGTTGAAGACCAAATTGACTACTGCACCTTTCCTAGCTACTCGCTATAGCGGAGTTGAGTACTTGATATATATCAATGTATCATTGCAGGGTTTGGGTTGTGTGTTGATGCAGGAGGAGAGCCCGATATCTTATACTTCATGTAAGCTTAAGCCTCACGAGCTTAATTACCCGACTCATGATTTGGAGTTGGCATCTGTGGTTTTTGCTTTGAGGATTTGGAGGCATTACCTCTTGGGTGAGACCTTTAGATTGTTCAGTGACCACAAGGGCTTTCAGTATATATTCTCACAAAAGGAGCTGAATATGAGATAACGCAGGTGGTTGGAGTTCCTAAAAGATTTTCATTTTTCCATTCAATACCACCCAGGGAAAGTGAATGTAGTAGCTGATGCACTTAGTCACCGACCCTACGCTAGTCTTTTCGCCCTATTCGAAGTAGAATGGAATGACTTGAGCAGCGTTGATGCCTTAGCTGATGCCTTTGTAGCATGTGTAGTGGGTAAACTTGCTATCATTCGGAGGGTAGTTACTTATCAGCTTACTGACTCGCAATGCGTAGAAAAGGTGGCTGAGTTGAAATCTGGAGAGGTACCGTTCTATACAGTGGGTACAGATGGAGGATTGAGGTACAAGGGGCAATTAATGGTCCCTCACAGAGATGACTTGAGAAGGCGAATGATGAGTGAGGCTCACAGTGCTTAGTTTTTGATACACCCAGGAGGGGATAAGATGTACCAAGACATAAAATGACAGTTTTGGTTAGCAGGTATGAAGAGGGACATTGCTATATTTGTCTCTAAGTGTAGCACGTGTTAGATGATCAAGATTGATCACCAGAGACCACCGGGATCTTTACACCACTGCCTATACTAAAATGGAAGTATGAGAGCATCTCTATGGATTTCATTATAAGACTTCCCACCTCACAACAGAATCATGATGCTATTTGGGTGATAGTGGACAGGTTGACAAAATCAGCTCATTTCTTACCCGTATGCTCGAGTTACACCTCAGAGCAATATGGGAAGCTTTACATTGCAGAGATAGTGAAGCTTCATGGCATGTGATGTGGTCGGAACTAAATTATATTGTAAGCTTAATTTTGCCCTTTTTATCAAAATATAATTTAACCACTCGCAAGAGCACGAATCTTTGTAGATAAGGTTCTATATAGAGGGTATCGATCCCACGAGGACTAGTCGTTAATTGTCATAAAGAAAGATTAATTCTACTTTAATTCTAAAAAACAGGTTTTTGGTTTTGTGTTTAAAACTATTGCGTAAATGAAATGACGATAAAATTAAAGAGTAAAGTTGGGAGAGAGAACTAGGGTTGGTTTCCACCACTAGCCATTCACATGTTCATAAGTGTAGCAAACATGGGATTCATTAATTAAATGCCTAACAATGTCATTAGGCTTGTGACCTCAATGACATATCAAAAGATCAATGTGTGTGCTAACCTATCATAATCCATCTTCAACAAGCATAGCTCTTCAACCTAACTAACTACCTAATTACTCTATTCTCTACGTAAACACTACATGCATCCAAACTACCTTGTCTTGGCATGGTCTATACAAACTAGCATCACACATTCATTTAAACACCATTATCTAGCCATCATTTGCACTTCTTGTGGAATATGCAAATGTTGTGCATTCAAGTGACAAAACCTACTCTAAGACAAGAATAAATTCCATATCAAATGAATATATATAAGAAATGTATTTGTGTACATAATCACTAGGCTAAATAATCAACATTTAATTACAAATCCCCAAGAGCTACAAAGATGAACAAGTTTACATGGCTAGGGGTTGAAACCAACACCCTAGTAGAAGAGTTAGTTGCTCATGGTTGCCTTGCACCCTTCCATTGATGAAGAGAATGAAGCTTCTTGGTCTGGTTCAGCTTTTCTCTTCCTCTCCCGAAGGTCTCTCCTCAAGTCTTCTGATGTGTATGTTGAGAGATATGAGATATGTGGCTTTTGGTGCTTTTTGTATGCTTTTTGGCTCCTTTGGGCCCACCATATATATATATATATATCATTATATATATCTCTTGTATCAAGAAGGCCCCCAAAAGTCTTGTTCAAGTCAGACAATCCCCCTAAGTCGTGCAAAAAGGGGGATTTTGTTGCAAGTGGAAGAGCAGGTGAGCAAGTGGCCAAGTGGGCTCTGCAGCATTTCGATTGATCGAAATTGCCTTTCGATTGATCGAGATTTCGATCAATCGAAATGATATTTCGATCAATCGAAATCTCGATTGATCGAAATCCACATCTCGATTGATCGAGATGCCTTGGCAACATTTTCTGATTTCATCTCTTGACTGCAGAAAGCTTCCAACTTTGCTCCATTTATTCCAATACCTGCAATACATCAAAAACACAAAAATACCGTAAACATATCTCGGTAAACGCAAAAATGGAACTAACATATGCAATAAAGAGGGTTCAAATGCATAGAATTGAACACTTATCACACCCCCAAACTTACATATTGCTAGTCCCTTAGCAATACAATATTACAAAAATGAAGTCAACTATCTTATACAAAAGTTTAATCATGCTCAGTCGTCAACTAGATAAAGGGCGCTCATCCATTCATTTCACAATTGGCAAATGCAACAAGTATTATAGAACTATGTGGTCATTAGCAAAAATGGACTTTCACAAGCTATAAATGAACGACAGTCCCCACATACTGGCCAGCCCGAACACTATAACAATTCCAACCCCAAAATCCTCTTTGAAAAGTGAACATGCATTCTAACGCGTGGCTTTTGTCATATTTGGAGAAGAAAACGAACAAATCTGTTTTTAAGAGAAAAACTCATTGAAAATGCTCAACACGGCTGTTTCATTATCACAAAACATTCATGATTGCTCATGTGCGGATGACCGTGCAATGCTTAGCTCTTTTTGCTTTCTTGCAAGCCCATGTAGCGGTATTGGGCCAATGACTCCCAAACCAATTGGTTTTAGGGCATTAGGTGAAGAAGCACCCCTCGGACTTAATAACCGAGCTTACAAGGCGATGAGCGTAAGCAAGCCACCCGCTTATTACTGCTCAACCTTATACACTTTTACACGAATATTTCCTGCTTTGAGGCATAGAAATCCGGTTTATTTAGTGAGAAGGCTTATTGCATATTTTTCTCTTTTTATTTCTCTTTTTTTTTTTTTTTTTTTTTTTTTTTTTTTAACAACAACCGGAAGAACTTATTCTTTAAGTTGTTCTGATAAAAACAGAAATTTTCAAAAATTCTCCCTCAGACTTATACCCCACAATTTAAACTGCATGTGTGCGAATTTGTGCGGTTAAGGACAAATTTAGGGCGAGAACTGTACGTGCTCGAATTTGGACAATAATGTAGACCGTTCTAGCCTACTATAAAGCTTGCAAAAGTGCGGGTATTTACAATGTTAAAGTTCTTAACTACCTGCTGCATTTACCTCGGACATTTATTCGAATGATCTTCCTTTAAAAAGCAAGACATCATAGCAAGCATGCAAAAATATCAAAGAAAAAAAAACTGCTCTACAATGACACTCAATATAATGACTGAACATTGCATGCATATGCAAGTGGTATAGCATACCGCACCCCCAAACTTATATGCAACATTGTCCTCAATGTTTGGACAAGAAGAACAAGGAAAGAAGTTACCGGGATGGCCGAAGGCGAGAAAAATGGTATTCCACTGCGGCGGTCATCCTGTAAATAAGAAAAACCTGCACAGAATACCAACTGGATACCACGAGCATTAAAAGGAACAAAAAGTAGATAAATAGAACAAAATGAAATAATTACGCACAAACAGTCAATGCCAATATCACTGTATATCTAATGGTCTGAACTGGTGTTTCCCAATTGTCTAAGAGGTCTATGCGACAAGATATTGACTATCCAGGCGCGCTAACGTATAGCACGCAAAGGGGCTGCCTTTCTTTATTACCGCCATACTGTGTTGAAGCAATCTCAACAGTATTGGGAATTAAAACCAGGCGGTAATAAACGGAAATCATCAACTGAATCGCATATAACAATTAGACAAGTGGTACTACATACATAGTCAAAGTATAGAGAACAGATAAATTGACGGAAAGCAAAAAGAAAAGAAAGTACAGATAACACATGTCATAAAAGAAAATATAAATGTATTCCATACAGATGAAAATGCGTTTCAGTACAAAGTGTACATGTAGGTGGAATACGCAAAAAGAAACTAAACATGGCCAACATGGCCTATCAAAAATAAAGAAAGAAAAATACAGAAAGTAAAGCATAAAAGGTGAATAAAGTGCAGCTACTCGAGGGCGGGTGGTGGTGATGGTGGCTCGGTGGGAGCAGAAGTGGAGGTGGAGGCTCGACCTGCGAACAGGAACTGCAGATCCTGCCGGAAGGCTCGGAACTCATCTAAGATCGCTTTCTGGCCCTGCACCAGAGAAGAAATGTCCGTCCGAATACCTGCCAGCTGACTCTGCGTCACCTGGACGTGCTCGTCAAAACCCTGCTGGAGCCGCTCTACGTCAGCTGCCAGGCAGGAATAGCCTGTCGCTAAGATATCATGCCGCTCTGCAGCGACATCCATCTCCTCCTCCTCCATCTCCTCGTCCTCTGACTTAGCCCCTGCTGGCTCTCCCTCATTCGTCTCCACCGGGGCATCCATATCTACATCGTCTGGTGGATCACCCTGATGGTCCTGTCGCTCTAGGTGTCGCCTCACCCGATCCCACTGAGTAGATGTGAAGCGGGTGGGCGGTGCCAACTGAATGTCAGTCCGACTGACCGGTATACAGGCACTGCTGAGAAGAGCGGCGATCAGGAATGGAAAGGGAAGCCGCCAACTCGCTGCTCTCCTCTTCCTCTTGTTGACGAGGCCATCCCAAACTTTGTGCATCTGCCCCCAGATAAGCGATGGGACAAAAAACCAAGCGCCCGTATGGAAAGCATAGAGGCAACGGAGGAGGTCACCCCTGCGCTCGGCCACGTGCTGCAACGGACACGCGTTCTTGAGGAGAACGGTGTCCAGGAACCAATATCTGCTCGGGCACATCGACTTGGACGTGCAGTTGTGGTTGGGCGTGGTAAACGCCCCGCCACACATGTCCATCACTATCGAGAAGAGCGTGGTATCTGCTGGGAGCGCGGCACTATAGAGTGGCTGACCGTCCGGGCCAACCATGTCCGGCGGCTGCTGGTGAGGAATGCCGAGCATATGAGCAATCTGGCTCGGCGTAATCGTGATCGTGACAGTGGCCACGGTAGTCTCGAGTGTATCTGGCGCTGTGCAGGAGTAGGTCATATGCTTGTAAAAGACCTGCACTAGGCGCTCGTGTGCCACATCGGTGGGAGGCACACATAGCCGGTCGAGGCGATGCCTCCTGAGCTCGGCAACCGTCCACTCGGTGTCGGGACGCCTCTCGAACTCCGCTAAGTTGAAAACCTGCTCCGGGTGGAACTTCCGAGACCGGAAGGCTCGCCTGGGCACGTCACGAACAGCACCGGCGGCGTTCTTCACTCTCGCCATGGCCTCGGAACCGTCTGCACTGGATTCCAAAAGGTACGTAAATAAAAGATGAATAAGAAGAAAGTTAAACTACTACTAGACTAAAAGAATAAAAATAAAAATGAAGTCCTAGTCCAAGGTACTGACAAAAATGCAAAAAGTTGCTCTCGAAGAGGCAATGTGAACGGGTGCAACCGACACGAAGGTACCGCGGTTACACACTGTACTCTAAGCGTTTGAAACGAAGAAAATGCCAAATCCCACTCCTGCTTGAATTCCTACCCCCCGAAACCCACAAAAACTGGATTCAGACATCGCAATCGCAACCATCCACCCCAACATGATCTAACTATGTTTATTCCGCTGTAAAACTATCAAAAATGGCGAGAGAATAAACAAAAAGTAGCCATGCATCACTTACCTCGTGAGGAAGAAGATGAACGGCTCAACCGAAGAAAACTCCACACGCAGCCGCGAAGAGAAGATCGCGCAGATGCTAGCGGCGGATCGGACTGCGTCGGATGGCGACGGATGATCGAGAATGGAAGATCGAGTGCTCGGGAGTGCTTGGAGAAGGCTTGGATCGCACAGAGGGAGAGAAGAAGTCGGATGGTCTTTTAAAATGGGAGGGAAGCCCAACGGTTTAAATAGATTTTCGGCTCACGTGCAGGCTCCGCGTGCATTTCGATTGATCGAAATGTGCATTTCGATCAATCGAAATTTCGATTGATCGAAATCTTGCTTCGATCAATCGAAACTAACTTCGATGGATCGAGATTGTCTCTTCGATCAATCGAACATTCCTTCCCTGAATCACATTTTTACTTCGATCAATCGAACATTTAATTGATGCAATCGAACTTTTATTTCGATCAATCGAAATCCCATTTCGATCAATCGAAAGTTTCGATCGATCGAAGACCTATCGAAGTGCAATCGAAGAATACCACCTCTCGGGACTTTGGACTTGGCAAATCTCTGCAATTTTTCGATCAATCGAAACCAAAATTTCGATCAATCGAAATTTTCGATTGATCGAAATCTTGGTTTCGATCAATCGAAATGCTCAAAAACAGTCAGTTTAAAATATGCTTCAGGGACTTGGATATTGGGGAATTAGATACTACATTGCTTAGATACAAACCTACTTTGGATTAAAGGGACACCATGGAAGCTTGATAGCTACCATGGCTTCGCCACCTTACACGTCTATGGCGCGACGTCCGGATCGGCTCACGAGTCAAAATACACGGGATCCGTCAAAGTGACGATATCCACGTATTCGGTGGTGACTTGGTCATCCACGCACACTTTTAAGCGCTGCCCGTTTACTTTGAATATCGAACCATCTTTCAAGTCCTTCAATTCCACCGCTCCGTGGGGCGCGATGGAATTAACCAAAAATGGACCATCCCAACGGGAGCGAAGTTTTTCGGGAAACAAATGGAGGCGTGAGTTGTACAACCAAACTTTTTGGCCCGGCGAAAATGTTTTGACTCGAATATTACGATCATGAAAGGCTTTGGACCTTGCCTTATAGATTTTCGCATTCTCATAAGCGTCATGTCGCAATTCTTCCAATTCATTTAATTGAAGCTTTCGATTAGAACCGGCCTTTTTCATGTCAAAATTGAAGGTCTTGGTGGCCCACATAGCTTTATGCTCCAATTCAACCGGAAGATGGCACGCCTTGCCATAAACTAACCGATAAGGTGACATTCCAATGGGAGTTTTATATGCGGTTCGGTATGCCCATAATGCGTCGTTTAGTCGCAATGACCAATCCTTCCGGTCAGGCCGAACAGTTTTCTGAAGAATGTTCTTAATCTCCCTATTGGATACTTCTACTTGGCCACTAGTTTGAGGATGGTAGGGGGTGGCTACTTTGTGTGTGACGGAGTATTTGAGAAGCAAGGTTCGAAGGAACCGGTTACAGAAATGCTTACCTCCGTCACTGATGATGGCCCGAGGCGTACCAAACTGGCTAAAAATGTTAGCTTGTATGAATTTAACCACGACTGCGTGATCGTTGGTTTTGGTAGCAACGGCCTCTATCCACTTAGATACGTAGTCTACCGCCACAAGTATGTACTCATGACCAGTAAAGGGTGGAAATGGTCCCATGAAGTCAATGCCCCACACATCAAATATTTCAATGACAAGAATAGGGTTAAGAGGCATCATGTCCTTCCGAGACATCGCGCCGAGGCGCTGACATCGCTCACAAGAGCGGCAGAATGAATATGCATCCCGATGAAGTGTCGGCCAGAAAAATCCGCATTGAAGAATTTTTGCTGCGGTTTTCTTAGCACTAAAGTGTCCCCCACAAGCGAGTGTATGACAAAATTTAAGAATGCTTTGGAATTCACTGTTGGGTACACACTTACGAATTATTTGATTGGGGCAGTATTTGAACAATTGAGGATCGTCCCAATAATATGATCGTGATTGGGAGAGAAAACGATCCTTCTCTTGTTTGGTCCAAGAAGATGGTATTTTACCGGTTGCCAAATAATTAACCACATCCGCATACCAAGGGATACTCTCTTGAGAGATGACAAAGAGTTGTTCATCCGGGAAGGATTCACAAACTGGAATGGAATTATGGAGGGATTCAACAAGAATTCTAGAAAGGTGGTCAGCTACCACATTTTCAGTTCCCTTTTTGTCTCTAATCTCAAAATTGAACTCTTGCAACAAGAGTATCCATCGGATCAACCTAGGCTTGGTGTCCTTTTTCGCCAAAAGATGCCGGAGGGCAGCATGGTCCGAATAGACAATGACCTTTGAACCTAATAAATAAGCTCGAAACTTGTCTAATGCAAATACTACCGCAAGCAATTCTTTTTCCGTTGTGGTATAATTGATTTGAGCCTCGGAAAGGGTTTTACTTGCGTAGTAGATGACATGTGGCAGTTTGTCTACTCGTTGCCCTAAGACAGCACCCATGGCATAGTCGGATGCATCACACATAATCTCAAATGGGAGAGCCCAATTTGGAGGGATTAGAATTGGAGCGGTTGTAAGCATGGTGCGGAGTTTTTCAAAAGCGACAAGGCACGTTTCATCAAAGGTAAAGCAAGACTCTTTTTCAAGAAGGCGACACAAAGGCCGAGAGATCTTCCTAAAGTCTTTGATGAAACGGCGATAAAAGCCCGCATGCCCAAGGAATGAACGAATCTCTCTCACTGTAGATGGTGGAGGAAGTTTAGAAATGAGTTCAACCTTGGCTTTATCAACCTCTATTCCTCGCTTAGACACAATGTGCCCTAGGACAATACCCTCTTGAACCATAAAGTGACTATTTTCCCAACTAAGAATTAGGTTGGTTTCTTGACATCGTTTGAGAACACAAGCTAGATTTTGGAGGCATGATTCATATGAAGGCCCAAAAACGGAAAAATCATCCATGAACACTTCTAAGAATTTTTCCACCATGTCCGAGAAGATAGACATCATACACCGTTGAAAAGTTGCCGGTGCATTGCACAACCCAAAGGGCATGCGTCTATAAGCAAATGTGCCGAAGGGACATGTAAAGGTGGTTTTCTCTTGGTCCCTCGGGTCTATAGCAACCTGATTATAGCCGGAATATCCATCCAAAAAGCAATAAAAGCTTTGCCCGGCCAATCTCTCCAATATTTGATCAATGAATGGGAGGGGGAAGTGATCTTTCCGAGTGGCTGAATTTAATTTCCTATAATCAATGCACACTCTCCATCCTGTGGTGGTGCGTTGGGGAACTAATTCACCCTTATCATTAGGTTGCACCGTAATACCAGACTTCTTTGGAACCACTTGAGTGGGACTAACCCACTTGCTATCAGAGATGGGGTATATGATCCCCGCATCTAGTAACTTCACCACCTCCTTCATTACAACGTCCTTCATGTTTGGATTCAATCGACGTTGTGCCTCCCTTGAGGTCTTTGCATCCTCTTCCAAGTGTATGCGATGCATACACACAGAAGGGTCTATTCCCTTAAGATCTACCACACTCCATCCTATTGCTTCTTTGTGCTCTTTGAGCACCTTTATGAGTTCCAATTCTTGATCATTTGTGAGATTGGAAGCAATAATGACTGGAAGGGTCTCATTTGCGCCCAAGAAAACATACTTGAGTGTAGCTGGAAGAGGCTTGAGCTCAAGTTGTGGTGGGGAAATTAAAGAAGGAGTTTGGGGAGTTTTGGACAAAGGGGGCAAGGGTTCTCTCGGAACTCTCCACTTAGGCAAATCCATGACAGTATTAACATCGAGCATGGAATTGACTTCACATATGGATTGCTCAATGTCAAAATCGTCATAGTTAAAATGATTTAGGCATACCTCTAAAGGGTCCGTGGAAAGAATAGAAGGAAGTGCTTCTTGAACAAGGTCGTCCACAACATCGACACAAAAGCACTCACTTTCATCGTCGGGTGTGTGGTGGGAAGCATTGAAGATGTTCAAGCGGACTTTCATATTCCCAAAAGAGATGTCCATCACTCCAGTACGGCAATTAACGCAAGCGTTTGCCGTGGCCAAGAATGGACGACCTAGAATGATAGGAATATGATGATTCGGATTTTGGACCGGTTCCGTGTCAAGGACTATGAAGTCCACCGGAAAATAGAATTTGTCCACTTGAATGATGACATCCTCAATGATGCCACGTGGTTGCTTCACCGAACGGTCGGCAAGTTGCAACACAACCGTGGTATGCTTGAGTTCCCCCAAACCTAGTTGTTGGTAAACTGAGAATGGAAGCAAATTGACACTAGCCCCTAGGTCAAGAAGTGCTTTTTCAAAAGATTGATTTCCGATGGTGCACGAAATGGTCGGAGCACCCGGATCTTTGAATTTAGGAGGGGCTTGGTGTTGGAAAATGGAGCTTATGTGCTCAGTTAAGAGGACTTTCTTAGGAACATTATTCCTAGATTTGCGCTTTTGAGTGCATAAGTCCTTCAAGAATTTCGCATAAGAGGGAATTTGTCGAATAGCATCAAGGAGAGGGAGATTGATCTTTACTTGTTTGAAGATCTCCATCATGTCTTGGATTTTCTCTCCTTGCTTCCCGAAATGAGAAGGTTCCTTCAATCGTTGAGGGAAAGGAACCGGAGGTTCATAAGAGGTGTCAAGATTTGGAATTGATGATGACACAACTTCACTTGCCTTTCCTTTTGGATTAAAAGGGGTATTTTGCAAATTTGGATTTAACGAAAACAATTTTGGATTTAATTGGGATTCTTTTGGATTTTTAGGTTGCTCTTGTAATTCCTTTCTCTCTTCCTCTCCTACCTTGGAGTTAATGATTTTACCACTCCTCAAGGTTGTGATTGATTGAACTTGCTCTGGAGGAGCATTACAAGTTGAAGATGATGGATCTTCAATCATATGCACACCCTTGGGATTCGCCACCGGTTGACTTGGCAACTTACCTTCCTCCCTTCTATTTAAGGCATTAGCTAGTTGCCCGATTTGAGCTTCTAACCTAGCCATAGATTGAGCATTGGCCTCAAGCTTAGAGATTGATTGAGAGTGAGTTTGCAATAAGCGGGTGTTGGCCTCAAGATTGCTTATCACTCGCTCTTCAAAGCTTTGGCTTCTTGGAGGAGGTGGTGGTTGTTGGTAATTTGATCTTTGATTGTAAGGTTGAGGGTTTGGCCTATAATGAGGCTGTTGAGATTGGGAATTAAAAGAACTTTGCCCTTGGAAAGAGGGACTTGATTCTTGATTCTTCCATGAAAAAGCCGGATGATTCTTGTAACCAGGATTGTACGTGTTCGAATATGGATCATTCATTTGTTTAGCGTACAAGGCATTCGCTTGCTCTTGAGCATAATCGGGAGATTGCCCGGCAATAGGACAATCTCGCACAAAATGCGAAGTGCTATAGCAAAACGAACACCCCTCCTGATTTTGGACAGATTGGTTAGGAATAGGCAGCCCATTTTTCATGATTAAATCCATTTTTCGGGACAAGGCTTCTACTTGCATGGCTACCTCATCTACCCGTGAAATCTCATGCACTCCTCTACAAGGTTGGGTGGCCTTCCCTTTCCTAGTGGAGGAGCGTTGAGCTGAATTGTTGCTTAGGGTTTGAAAAAGTTTCCATGCCTCATCGGGGCTTTTCAAAAGGTACCCGCCCCCACACGCGGAGTCTATCATTTGTCTATGTTGCTCACTCACCCCATCATAAAAACTTTGCACTAGCTGCCATTTTGGGACAGCATGATGCGGACAAGATTTTAAGAGATCTTTTAACCTCTCCCACGTCTCATGGAATTGTTCTTGGTCAATTTGGGTGAATCCGGTGATTGCTCGCCGAATATCACTTGTCTTACCCATTGGGAAGTATTTTTTTAAGAACTCTATTTGCATTTCCGCCCAAGAATGGATTGAGTTGGGTTCTAGGGAATTGAACCAACTTCTAGCCTTATCTTTTAGGGAAAATGGAAACATACGTAGCTTTAGATCATTCTCCGTAAAGTGTGGTACACGAATGGTGGAACACACGGAGAAGAAGTAATCTAAGTGCCGGTATGGATCCTCATTAGGAAGACCGTGAAAGCTGTTAAGAAGGTTGAGGGTGGAGGACTTTATTTCAAATTGATTTGCCGCTACATCCGGAAATTGAATACACGAAGGTACTTCAAATGTAGTCGGAAGGTAAAAGTCCATAAGCAACTCTCCTTGAGGAGGTGGTGGTGGAGGTGGTTGTTCATGATTAAAAGGAGGTAGACCGGGAGGTTGTCTCTCATTTGGTTCCATGTTTTCAGTTCTAGGCAAAATAGGGTCCCTAGAGGTTCCTCTACGTTGTCTAAGTGTTCGTTCAAGTTCACTATTACAAGGAAGCAAAGGAAGTGACAATGACCGTCTACCTAGCATGCATTAACAATTGAACAGCACCTCTACACACAACGTAACAATAATATATACAAAAGAATGTGAATGATTCAAACCACCAATTTTTGAAGTTATACTCACAAAGGGTTCCAATTTGAATTCTTCTAGATGCCCGCAATGTGGTATACCTAAAATCAAGAAGTTTGAGATATAAGAACAAGATATATACAAAAAGAATGAAAGAATTTCTAGCCTAAGAATTAAACCAGATTTAATCTTCCAATGGCGACAATTAAACCGTAGTCCCCGGCAACGGCGCCAAAATTTTGATGTGGTCGGAACTAAATTATATTGTAAGCTTAATTTTGCCCTTTTTATCAAAATATAATTTAACCACTCGCAAGAGCACGAATCTTTGTAGATAAGGTTCTATATAGAGGGTATCGATCCCACGAGGACTAGTCGTTAATTGTCATAAAGAAAGATTAATTCTACTTTAATTCTAAAAAATAGGTTTTTGGTTTTGTGTTTAAAACTATTGCGTAAATGAAATGACGATAAAATTAAAGAGTAAAGTTGGGAGAGAGAACTAGGGTTGGTTTCCACCACTAGACATTCACATGTTCATAAGTGTAGCAAGCATGTGATTCATTAATTAAATGCCTAACAATGTCATTAGGCTTGTGACCTCAATGACATATCAAAAGATCAATGTGTGTGCTAACCTATCATAATCCATCTTCAACAAGCATAGCTCTTCAACCTAACTAACTACCTAATTACTCTATTCTCTACGTAAACACTACATGCATCCAAACTACCTTGTCTTGGCATGGTCTATACAAACTAGCATCACACATTCATTTAAACACCATTATCTAGCCATCATTTGCACTTCTTGTGGAATATGCAAATGTTGTGCATTCAAGTGACAAAACCTACTCTAAGACAAGAATAAATTCTATATCAAATGAATATATATAAGAAATGTATTTGTGTACATAATCACTAGGCTAAATAATCAACATTTAATTACAAATCCCCAAGAGCTACAAAGATGAACAAGTTTACATGGCTAGGGGTTGAAACCAACACCCTAGTAGAAGAGTTAGTTGCTCATGGTTGCCTTGCACCCTTCCATTGATGAAGAGAATGAAGCTTCTTGGTCTGGTTCAGCTTTTCTCTTCCTCTCCCGAAGGTCTCTCCTCAAGTCTTCTGATGTGTATGTTGAGAGATATGAGATATGTGGCTTTTGGTGCTTTTTGTATGCTTTTTGGCTCCTTTGGGCCCACCATATATATATATATATATCATTATATATATCTCTTGTATCAAGAAGGCCCCCAAAAGTCTTGTTCAAGTCAGACAATACCCCTAAGTCGTGCAAAAAGGGGGATTTTGTTGCAAGTGGGAGAGCAGGTGAGCAAGTGGCCAAGTGGGCTCTGCAGCATTTCGATTGATCGAAATTGCCTTTCGATTGATCGAGATTTCGATCAATCGAAATGATATTTCGATCAATCGAAATCTCGATTGATCGAAATCCACATCTCGATTGATCGAGATGCCTTGGCAACATTTTCTGATTTCATCTCTTGACTGCAGAAAGCTTCCAACTTTGCTCCATTTATTCCAATACCTGCAATACATCAAAAACACAAAAATACCGTAAACATATCTCGGTAAACGCAAAAACGAAACTAACATATGCAATAAAGAGGGTTCAAATGCATAGAATTGAACACTTATCAGCATGCCTTTGTCTATTGTATTTGATAGGGATCCGAATTTTATGTCAGGATTTTGGGAGAGTTTTCAGCAGGCTATGGGTACAGCTCTACATCTCAGTACAACCTATCTCCCTCAGATCGATGGTCAGACTAGGAGGGTTAATTAGATTTTAGAGGATATGTTGCGAGCATATGTACTCGACTTCAAAGGTAATTGGGAGAGTTATTTGCCGCTGGTTGAGTTTGCATATAATAATAGATATCAAAATACTATTGGTATGACACCATTCGAGCCTTTGTATGGGCGGCCATGTAGGTCACCGATATGTTGGTTGAATGTTGGAAAGAATAGATTCTTGGGTCCTGAATTCATCAAGGATGCCTCAGAGAATGTTGCTCTTATTAGGGACCGTATGAGGACTGCGCAGAGTAGATAGAAGAGTTATGCTGATTGAAGAACTCGAGCATTAGAGTTCAAGGTGGGGGACTAGGTTCTACTCAAGATTTTTTCATGAATGGAGTAATGCGGTTTGGGAGAAAGGGAAAGTTGGCACCTCGTTTTGTAGGTCCTTTTATGATTACCAACAGGGTTGGAGCAGTAGCGTATAAACTGGCATTACCAGACACGATGCACAGGGTGCACAATGTTTTACATGTCTCTATGCTATGAAAATTTCTTAGAGATGAGGATATTTACCAGCACAATGAGGTTGGAGAGATTGAGTTACAGCCAAATGCAACATATGTGGAGCAACCTTACTATATTCTTAAACGTAGGGACCAGGTTCTTTGTTCTAAGACCATTCCGTTAGTTCGTGTTCAGTGGAGCCACCACAATGAGGCAGAGTCCACTTAGAAAATGGAGGATGAAATAAAAACAAAGTATCCAAAGCTTTTTCTTTTAGGTATAGGGTGAATTTCGAGAATGAAATTCCTCTTTTTAGGGGGGAAGAATGTAATACCCCGTAAATTTTGAGGATATTTAAATTAGTATCCAATTATTTAATTAGGTTTTTATTTTTTAATTATTTAAATGGTTTTAGTTAAATTTTGTCAATGCCTGTTTTATTTGTTTAATGTGGATGTTTGAATTGTTGCTAAGGGTTGATTGATTTTAATTGTGTGTGAAATATTTGTTTTCAATGTAATTTTTTTTCTTTTAAATAAAATATGGATTTTTCGGTTGCATGCTCGTTAATGTTTTATTTTTTTTATCTAGTTGGGCTAGACTGTTGGGTTGGGCTATATATATATATATATATATTATTTATAGGTGGGCTAAGTATTTATATTTTTTAATATAATTATTTAGGAATTTTTATTTTAGTTTTCTAAAATGAAAATTAAAATAAAAGAAGGAGAAAAGGGGGTTAGGGTTTCTGTAGTTTACACGTACAGAGACTGAAATAGCGTAGATGGAACAGAGAAAGGAGAGAATGAGCGATTCATCAAGACGGGTTCATATTCATCAAAAAGGCAAGTTCAAACTCTTCTCTTCCCCTTTGAATCTGTTGACATATATATATATATTTTGTGTATACATGTTGCTGGAATATGTTTTTATGTATTTAATTATGAAATTAAATGATTATGCATGCTAAGGGTGTTTCTGTAGATTAAACATGAAGAATCTGTGAGTTTGGTACTGCTATAGGGTAATTTTTCATATGTATATGCATGTATATATGACTATATAGGCGGGTGTATATATATATATATGTTTATATATATATATATATATATATATATATGTACGAATATGAAATTTGGGTTTAATATATTCATCAATTTCGAATGTTTTTGTTTCGATTAATATGTAAATCTTGCTTCCCCGAACAATCCTTGAAAGTTTGATTGCGAACCGTTGGATAGATTGATGGATAATTGAGTTTGAACTTTTAAAATTTTAAAACTTGAATTTCGGCGTTTTTGATTTAGGCTGCGAGGGAGGTGATTTTGATACCAATGCATAGTTTAGATCGAGACGAGTTGAATGGTATATTCATACGTGCGATTCGGTGCCTGGAAGTGGCCAGAAAATGGCTGGAAAGTTTCGGCTCCATTATTGATACTGTAGAGACCGTGACCAATTTTGGCCGGTTTTGCATTTTTCGCATTTTAATTGCCATAAATGCATTTTGAGTGGTGTTTAACATGTTTTGAGTGTAGGAAACATGTTTGGGAAGTGTTTTTAAGGTTTTGGGAAGTTTTCGGGAGAATCGGAGAAGTTTGACTTTTTGGTCAAACCGGGGCCCGGGATGCGACTTAAGTGGGCCCGGAAATCCGGAAAATTCTCAAAAATATTTATTTTTGGGAATGGCTTAGATGAAATTTTTAGAGAGTTAAGGAAGTGATTTCGAGACCGTAGGAGTTTTTGGAATCGAAAAAGGAGTCCGGGAAGGTGCGTTAAGTGGCCTAGGGGTATTTTGGTCTTTTCGTGACCTAGGGACCTTAAATGGTCAAAATCTGCAGAGATATTTCATATCTCACGGCTGCTTCTCTCTCTATATTGCTCCCACTTCTTCTCTCTTCCTTCTTTCTAGATTTTGGAGGTCTTCGGCTTGGATTCAAGGCTTGCCGAAGGAGGGAGATACGTAGGGGACGGCTAGGGCTTCCCTTTGAACCGATCAAAGTCACGGTTTGGCAAAGTTGACATTGCTGGAAATTTGAGAAGTGCTTGGAAGGCCTTCATTTTCGAGGTAGGGGTGTTCTTTCTCATCTATTTGTCGATTCTAGGGTTTCGGGTGAAGTGGTGAGAGCTAAGGTTGAGTATTGCATGTTTTAGAGATGTAAGAGGGATGGGATAAGGTGTTTTTATTCTTCTCTTAAGTCTCTTGTGTGCAATAGATGTGTATCTCCTAGTATGCATGATGTGAGCGACAAATGCATGAAAATGTGGGAGAATGAGAGCATGTATGCTTATATGTTAGCTCTTGTACATATATGTGGAAATGTGTTATATTGGGCATATATGTGCTATATGTTGTAAGTGAGTTAAATGCATGCTATATTTGTATAGAAAATATGTGCATTTGTAAAGCATGATTAAAATGTGCTTAAGTGAAGTTTTGTGAGCATATGTGGATATTATGCTAGGGTGGCATGTATAGGTAAATATATGTGTGGTGTAGTGGAGATAAAATGCATGCTTTATGTTTTTATTAATTAGCATGTGCATTGTGAGGCATAAAATTAAATGCTTGATGTTTATATGTTCGAAAATGCATATATTGGGGCCGTTGTGAGGAAACGGGGAAGTATGGTTGAATTGCCTAGAGTAGGTCAATACTCGGAGAGGGCGTTGGAGTGGTTGCTTCACCTTGGAGTAGGTAGATACTCGGTGACGGTGGTTTACTCACCTTGGAGTAGGTAAATACTCGGTGGAGATTCTAAAAAGGTTGCCCAATCGCCTTGGAGTAGGTAAATACTCGGTGATTGTGGTTAGTCACCTTGGAGTAGGTAAATACTCGGTGAGAATTCAAGAAAGGGGGCCAAGTCACCTTGGAGTAGGTAAATACTCGATGACGGTGGTCTATCCACCTTGGAGTAGGTAAATACTCGGTGGCGGAATTGGAATGGTGTGGAAAAGTGTCTCGGTTTCATGATTCGGTCAAGAATTATGTTGGGATGTCGGGTTGAGTCCGAGAGAGAGACAAGTGTATGATTATTGCCTTCGTTTGAATTATGAAGCATGATAAGTGTTTAATGCATCCCTATATGTATATATGCATTGTTGTGAGTGAACATGATATATGTTGAATGATATGAGAAATGTTGTGACATGCATCCATGTAGGTCGTGTCGGGTCGGCACTTAGGTGGGTTGGGGTATCTCTACTGAGCCGCAGTGGTGCTCACCCCTTTATTCTAAATATTTTACAGATAAAGCGCCGATGACGGATGGGACATGAGTGTCCAAGTGGAACACTAGTGGTGGTTTTGCTATCTTTTGATTTTTGTGGCTATCCATGCCGGCTTGTGGCATGTGACTTATGTTTTGAGTTATGGTTGGACTTTGGACATATGTACTTTTGATGTATGTATTGGATTATAAACTTGTTGGGTGTGAAAAGACAACGGTTTAATATATGTAGCGCCCATGGTGGCATTTTATTCATTTTGATGATGTTTTCATTTTGAATGGGTTGTATGCGTGAAAGAAATGATTCATTTTGGTGTATGAATTCAATTATGAAAGTGATTTGAGTGTGAGATTGGTGTTTTGGAAATGAATTTGGAAATCAAGGTTGGTTTATACACTTGAGTTATGGGTGTATTGTGAACCTAGGGAAATTTCTATGATTATGCAAGATTTGAGACTCAAATGTATAGGTTGATGTGTGAGTATGATTTTATATCAATGGTAGATGATTTATATGAAATATGAATGATCTAAGGTGGATTGGTTGAGATTTGGGTTCAATTTGATCTTGTATAGGTGTTTGGGAATTTCCGGGCAGTGCATTTCGATTAATCGAGATGCCCATCTCGATTGATCGAAATGGTTGTGAGATTTTATGTATTTTCAGGCCTTATTTCGATCAATCGAAGTCCCAGTTTCGATTAATCGAAATAATGCAGGTCCAAGATACCGAGAGGGTGTTTGCTTCGATTGATGGGGTCAAAATCTCGATTAATCGAGATGCATTTCGATTGATCGAAATGCCAATTTCGATTGATCGAGATTACTATTCACAACTTTTTTCAAAACTTCATTTTGACGTAATTTCTTCGTCCTAGATCGGAATTGAGTGTGATTTTTTTTGAACTTGAGTATTTTTGGATTCTCTATCCAATGGTGTAAGCCTCAGTTCCAGATTCCAAACACAAAAAGTTTTGAGGCTCGAAAGTGAGTGATTCTTAAAAGTGTGGGCGTGTAAAGGTTCACTAAGGTGTGTGATTTGATGTAGGGCCCATGGGGGTTGGTTAAGATGGATTTGTGTGCATTCATATGCAAGAATTAGGTTAAGCTTCCGCAGGGAATAAGGGTAATGAGGGTCCATTGGGACTAATGGACGGGTTAACCTCCGGTTGCCCGGGAGACGGGGAATCGGGGCGTTACAGATACGCTGTTGTAGGAAAAGGAAGAAGAAAAGAAAAAAAAAAAGGAGCTACCCCCTACGAGCTCCGCCGGTGCATGGGGGCGAGTGCAACCGACGACGAGGACGGCGGGAACGGGCCCCACTTGCTGGGGCCCACCTCTAGGTCCACTTTTGGCCCAGTTTGGGGTATTTTTATATATTTTTTAAAATTAATTTTTTAAATTTGAAAAATAGGAAAAATAAATTTTAAATTCTGAAAAATTCTAAAAAACAATTTGGGTAATCTTTTGGGGATGGAATGTACTTGGGTCTTAAATATTAAGTCAAAATGAGGTTCCCTTGTGGTTAAAGTAACATAAAAAGTGTGCCTCAAACTAGATTTTTATTTTCTTTTATTTTGGAAGTATTTTAAAATTTTTGAAAAATTACAGAAAATTCTAAAAAAATTTGGGTAATGTTTTAGGGACAGAATACACTTGGGTTTTAAATTTCAAATGGAAATGAGCTTCCGTCGTGGTTAAATAGGTTTTAAAAGTATGCCTTAAAATTGGGTTTTCTTTTTCTTTTATTTGAAAAATATTTTTAAAATTTCCAAAAATTTCAAAAAATTCCAGAATGATTAAATAAGGTTCTTAGGAATAGAATAGGCCCAGAAGCCTAGATTAGAGCTAGGTTTAGACTCCCTCGATGATTTAGGTACATTGGAGTTTTTGTTGTGTGCTTGCTCATATAATGGGTGGTTCTATTATTTTTTTCTTCCTTTATTGTATTCTTTGAAATCATAACTGTTCATGATGCACTTGATATTGGTTTAATTGTGAATGAGTTTTTATTATGGTGATTGAACTTCTGTTAGAATAAATTAAGGTGCTAAGTAGGTTAGGTCTTTTGTTTTGGTTTAATAAGTTAGTTGTAGAGGCATGTAAGTATTGCCAAGGGGCATGTCAGGATTGTCAATACCTAATAAGTTATTTAAGGATATTATAGGAGGAATGTAATGATTGCTTAGTTTTAATAGGGTATTATATTTTGTGCCTTTGGTTTGAACTTAGAAATTAGTTCTAAACTTGTGTGATAGGGGTTGAATTGGAACGGTATATAGGACGATTTCTGTTTTGGAGACATGAGATAAATAAGGAAATGATTTTTATACATTTATATATATTTGAGGTTAATTAGGGAGGCATGTCAGGATTTTCGATAGGGTAGTTAATATAGATAAGGGAGGCGTGTTAGTATTTCCAATACCTAATAAGGTATTTAAGGTTTAGGGAGGTATGTCAAGATTGCCGATAGGGTAGTTAATATAGGTAGGGGAGGTATGTCAAGATTGCCGATATCTAATAAGGTATTAAGTGTTAGTAAGGGAGGCATGTGTGGATTGCCAATTACATGGTGGGGTACTTAATATATAAATATATATAAGGGAGGCATGTTAGGATTACCAAATATTCATAAGTATTTTATTTAATAAAGGTATTCGGGTATGTAAGGATTGCCTTTGGTTTGAACTTAGAAATTAGGTTCTATAATTTGTGTGTTAGCGGATGGGTTGGTATGGTATGTAGAATGGTTTCTATTTTAGTACATGTGTTAGAATAGAGAATGATTTGTGTATATATTTATATATTGTTGTTGTTCCTCATATAGAGGTTATGTTTACCGGTTCTCTAATTGGGTTGTAGTGGAGAGAACTTGCTCGTGGGTTTAACTCACTTTGTTGATATTTCAGGTTCCAGACAGTTTCCACCTCGAGGTTAGAATGTGGAGTTCGTAGAGTGTGGAATTTATCTATTCCTTACCAGACTTTAAAGTAAGGACTTAGGTCTTTTATGAAAATAATTACTTTTAATCTTTTGGTTAAGGGGTCCTTGAGTTTCGGGACTTTCAAGTTGTGTCGATAAGACTAGAATGACGTATTTAATATTATTTATTATTTCAGTTAGACTTTTCTTTTAGTATTTATATTTCTTTTCTTTATGTCTTTGTATTCTATGCTTGTTGCTATCAGTTGTAGGTATCCTTTATGTTTTATGTTTGAGACTGGCTACCTCATGCGTGAAATTTTGTATGCAGTATTTTGCCACGAGCCCAGAAAATCTGAAAGTGTCGGAATGACTTCAAATTCGGAGGGTAGCTTAAATAAAATATTTGACGTGCTATGGAATTGATTTTCTGTCAATCGGAGTTACAAAAATTCCTTAACGAGCATGGGAAGGTTTAGTGATAAGGTAGTGGCATACTTATAAATAAGTGTAGGGCATTTTTGCTATAAATAGCAAAGGGAGGTCTGTCATTCTCATTCTTTTCTCCCAGTAGCCGTATGAATATATATACATACATATACATATGTAGCCACTTCATTTTCTTCACTACTCCATTGAATAGGATGTTCTTCGGGTAAGAATTAGAGTTCGTCGAAAAAGAGAGAAACGGTCTACTTGTCGAGGGCTCGAGATTGATTAGTCCAAATTCAATTTCAAAAAAGTTGGTTTTTGAGAGAATTGGGGGAAATTCAATTGGAAGCTCTTCCAATTTAAGGTAGGGATGCCTAACCCATAGAATCCGGGGTTTTGTGAGTATATTGGTTATTAAGGCAACCGATTGGTTATGTGGGATAATTTGATATTTTTCATTTGCAAAACATGCTTAATTATGCGAATTGAGGAATTCAGCATGTTAGAATTGATAATTACATGTTTATAATTGTTTTGGTTAATTGTGAAGCATGATGGAATTGACATGTGAAATAATTATGTACATTCATGTATATGTGATAAATTGACACTTATGTGTTTGTGAAAATGTCTTGAAAGTATGTTTATGTGCAAAGCATGTGTTAATTGTCAATGTATGAATTGTATGAAATGTAGAAAGTGTCAAACATGTACAATGTGATTAATTGTGAATTTATTTGAAAAATTGTGTAAGCATGATCATTAAATGCTAAATTGATTCCAATTATAATTGCATAACTGTCATTAATATGAATAATCCATCTTCATTGTGGGTAGACATGTGGTGAGGGTGGTGAGCTCAATTGGGTGGTCAAGTCCTCTTGAGAAGTGACGAGGTAATCCGGTAATGGAAACCCTCAGGGCAATCCGGTCAAGGAACCCAACGAAGTGATCCGGTAAGGGAGATCTGGTTAGAATGGAATGGGACACTCCCTAAAACGGAGTCCTATGATAAGGTAATCCGGTAATAGAGCCTCAGTTAGGTGGTATTGGATGATCATGGTTAGCGGAGTCCAATGGACGTGTGGAGAGCACGAGGGAGTTCTGTATATCATTTTGCATGATATGTTGCTTATGATATGAATGTGTTATATGAAAATTTGCTTAACATGATTAAATGTAATATATGCTTATGTGGTATTCACAGGACTTACGGAATTATATTTTAGACATTCCTACTGAGCCGCGGTGGTGCTCACCCCTTATTTATAAACTCTTTTCAGGAAATGGGAAGGAGGTAGTGGCGTCTCCCCAATGGTAGAATTGGTGTGAAACGGATTTAACTCATCTAAAGAGTTATTTATTATTTTGTTTGAATGCACGTCCAGATTGTGGACTATGTGCATGAGATGAACATATAAATACCATTTTATGTTCGGGAATGTGTATTAATTATGCTTTATGATTTTATGCACTTAAACGTGGATTTTGATGTGTGGTTCATAACTTATGGTTTAAAACCTTATAAGCATGATTTTGAACATGGGAATATGCTTGATGTTTTAGAATGATGATTATTTGTTTATGTTCATTTTTACATGTATAACTTGTGAAAATGGTTGTGCCAATGACCTGGTAAGGTGAGGTATATGTATGGTAAGGATGGGGGACAAAAAAATGCAAAAATGGACCATGTGTACTTGTTGAAAGAATAACAGGCCATAGCATTTCGATGCATCGACATCTCGATACATCGAAGTGTGCATTTTGATGCTTTAAAAATTAACCATTAAATTCCATGCAAAGTCCAGTGATCTCCGATACTTATTTCAATACTTGTTCGATGTATCGAAGTTCCATCGAAACTTCGATGCATCGAAATCAGTATTTCAATGCATTGAAATACAGAAATACTGATTTTTTATAGAATGACATGTAAGAATGCTTGAGGGGCCCATTGAGATTGGTTTGGTCTGCAGTGCACATACATACGTGTACGCAAAGTGAGAAATGCTTCTATGGTATTAGGAATATTGAAACGATTCATTGGGGTTTAATGGACAGGTTCACCCTCGGGATTTGGACTTGGAATGGAGGTGTCCCGATGGTCTAGAAATCGGGGCGAGATAACTTGGTATCAAAGCACGATATCAAAAAGATAGTTGTGATTAGAAGTGTGGATTGTTACTTAATCACCCTCGGTTTTTGGGTATCGAAATTCGAGGTGACATTATATATATATTCTGGAGTGATTTGTAAAAGGGGGAGAGAAATTAATGAAGAAAGAGAGGGTGATTTTAATAAGAAGTGGGAATGGATTGAGCATTCCATAGCTTAAGAAGAGGAATGGTTTTGTTGGAATGAGCATTCCAAGGGAATGACTAGGAATGGTCATTCCATTTCTAATGTAGCACAACAAACAAGAGAAAGGGAATCAGAGGTGGAATAACCATTCCATTCCACCTCCATTATTGGCAATCCTGACATGCCCCTTGACAATCCTTACATGTATCCTTACCTAACCTTGAATACCTTAATAGGTATTGGCAATCTTGACATACCCCCTGGCAATCCTTACATGCCTCCCTAACTAACCTACTAAACCAATAAAAAGATTTAACGTACATATGCACATTAATTAATCTAACATAATTTCAATCACCACAACGAATATTACACAAATAAACTAAATTTAAAATACAATGAAAGCATAAGAAGACAATAGAAACAAATACTCAAGAACACATAATCAAGCTTACAATGGGTCTTAACCATCAAGGATACTTAAGCCTAGCTCTAAACTAAGTTTTCATGCATGAGCTATCTAAAAGGCTTAAAACATTAGTCTGGAATTTTTAAATTTTTTTGATAATTCATAAAAACCAAAAAAAGGAAAGAATTTAAAATTTCCATTTTAAAGCACACTTTTTAAACTAGTTTTATAACAAGGGAAGATTATTTCACTATGAAATTTAAAACCCAAGCTTATACTGCCCCCAGAAGATTAATTTAAAAATTTAGAAATTTTCTGAACTTTTCTGGAAATTTAAAAATAATATTTCTCTAATATTCAACATTTTTAAAACATTTAAAAATTTTAAAAAATACTAAAATAATCTGGACTGGGCCTAAACTGGGCTCGATGAGTGGGGTCCAACATCGGCCGGCGCCAGTGGCACGCGCCGGCAGTGCGCATGGGCGAGGCACTTGCCCAACCCTCTTCTTCCTTCAACCTGCGCGCACTGTTCCTGTGCTCAAGTAACCCCTTTTAAGCCACTTTTCAGCCACTTCCCGGCCACCGTTCTCCTTAAATTTTATACCAATCTTCTCCTCTAGGCGTAAGCTATCTATTGGTACCAAAAGCCCTATAAAAAATGGCCCGAATTGAAAATCGCCAATTCATAAGTTTTAGGGTTCTTCAACAAAATTTCAAAATTAATCCCAAGTTTCTTAATGATTTGATTTCCTAAGGATCAAGGGTCGTTTAACCGAGCAAGATAAAACAAAAAGAATTGAAAAAACAACCTTCAACAACCTAGATTCATGCTCTTACGAATTTCATACATATACACACATAGAACATATATATATATATATATATATATATATCCTTACACTTATATTCATTTAACAACAGCAACCACACGAAATTCATCAACAGAGAGCAACAGAATATAATCCAACTATAAAAATTTACAAATACAATCATTGACATAAAATTTAGACTATGCATACAAGTTCAAAGGGGAAGAGAAGAGTTCGAACTTGCCTTTTGACGATCAAAAACTTGACCCATTGAATCGTTCTTTCTCTTCTTCTCTTACGTCTACACTCCTTTTAGTCTCCGTACGTGAAAACGACAGAAAACCCTAACCCCCCCCCCCCCTTTTCTTTTCTTTTCTCTTTTTTTTTTAAGAGAAATAATAAACATCTAAACTAATAATAAAAGGAGGAAAATAATTATAATAAACCCTAGCCCACCCAAAATAAATATACCTAGCCCAACCATTCCAAACCCAAATCCTCCCTAGCCCAATCCAAATAACTAAAATAAAATAAATACAAAAAAAAAACCAATCCAACTAAAATAAAATAAGGAAAATTAAAATAAACTAACCCAAAACATTTAAAGCACTCCATAACAATTTAGGTACTCAAACGGTTCAAAGCACTAAAATAATTTAAACACATAAAGCATTTAAAACACTCAAAGAAAATTAAATTTAAACATTAAAGCATTTAAATTAAAATGTAAAATAAAAATGAGCTAAAAATTACGGGGTATTACAGTTACATAGTCTCTTAATTACATAGTTTGTTTTGGGGTTTGGGAATTTGGGTTTTTGTGTTTCGGGTTCTAAGTTGGAGGTTTAGGATTCACATTCCAGTTCGGCATGAGTTTAGATTATTATTTATGTTAAATATTTTTTTAATTCATAATCAATTACTATTTATGACAAATATTTATTATTAATTATATAGTTTGTTAAATAAATTATTATTTAAGCTACATGGATCCTTATTAGTTAGATAGTTTGTTTAATAATTTATTATTTATGCTTCATAATCCATAATTAGTTATTTAGTCTGTTAAATAAGTTATTATTTATGCTAAGTAGTTTATTATTAGTTACATAACTTCTTAAATAAATTATTATTTATTATTAGTTACATAGTCTTTTAATTACATAGTTTGTTTGGATTTGGGGATTCAGGTTTTTGTGTTTTAGGTTTTAGTTTTGGGGTTTCGGATTCGGGGTTCCGGTTCTCCTTTAGTTTAATTTATTATTTATGTTAATTAGTTTTTAATTCATAATAAATTATTATTTATGCTACATAATTTGAATTTATTAATATATTATTATTTATGATTCATAGGGTTTAGGGATTAGGGTTTCGGGTTTGGAGTTTGTGGATTTGGGATTTGGGGTTTAGGAGTTAGGATTTATTGTTAGTTAAATACTTTTTTAATTATATAGTTTGTTTGGGGTTTGACGATTCGAGTTTTCGTGTTTCTAGTTTTAGGTTTGGGGTTTCGAATTCGGGGTTCTGGTCCGGCTTTAGTTTAGTTTATTATTTATGTTAAAAAGTTTTTAGTTAATAATAAATTGCTACATAGTTTATTATTAATTATATAGTTTGTTAAATAAATTATAATTTAAGTTAGGTAGTCAATTATTAGTTAGATAGTTAGTTAAGTAATTTATTATTTAACCTTCATAGTTCATTATTAGTTATATAGTCCGTTAAATAAATTATTATTTATGCTACATAGTTTATCGGATATTTATTTAATATATTATTATTTATACTATATAAGGGTTAGAGATTGGGGTTTCGGGGTTTTGAGTTTGGGGATTCGGGGTTTGGAGTTTAGAATTTAGGCGTTATTATTAGTTACATATTCTATTTATTACATAGTTTATTTGGGGTTTGAGAATTTGGGTTTTTGTGTTTCGGGTTCTAGGTTAGAGGTTTAGGATTCAGGTTCCTGTCCGGCATGAGTTTAGTTTATTATTTATGTTAAATATTTTTTAATTCATAATAAATTACTATTTATGATACATATTTATTATTAATTATATAGTTTGTTAAATAAATTATTATTTAAATTACATGGTTCCTTATTAGTTAGATAGTTTGTTTAATAATTTATTATTTCTGCTTCATAATTCATAATTAGTTATTTAGTATGTTAAATTTGTTATTATTTATGCTCATAGTTTATTATGTGTTACACTACTTCTTAAATAAATTATTATTTATTATTAGTTAGTCTTTTAATTACATAGTTTGTTTGGGTTTGGGTATTCGGGTTTTTGTGTTTCGAGTTTTAGTTTTGGAGTTTCGGATTCGGGGTTCCGGTTTGGCTTTAGTTTAATTTATTATTTATGTTAATTAGTTTTTAATTCATAATAAATTATTATTTATGCTACATAATTTGTATTAAATAATATATTATTATTTGTGATTGATAGGGTTTAGAGATTAGGGTTTCGGGGTTTGGAGTTTGTTGTTTCGGGGTTTGGGGTTTAGGAGTTAGGATTTATTATTAGTTAAATAGACTTTTAATTTTATAGTTTGTTTGGGGTTTGACGATTCGTGTTTTTGTGTTTCTGGTTTTAGGTTTGGGGTTTCGGATTCGGGGTTCTGGTTCGGCTTTAGTTTATTTTATTATTTATGTTAAAATATTTTTGGCTAATAATAACTTATTATTTATTCTACATAGTTTATTATTAGTTATATAGTTATTTAAAGAAATTATAATTTAAGTTACGTAGTCAATTATTAGTTAGATAGTTTGTTTAGTAATTTATTATTTATCCTTCATAGTTCAATATTACTTATATAATCTTTTAAATAAATTATTATTTATGCTATATAGTTTATTAGATATTTATTTAATATATTATTATTTATACTGCGTAAGGGTTAGGGATTGGGGTTTCGGGGTTTGAGTTTGGGGATTCGGGGTTTGGAGTTTAGAATTTATGTTTTATTATTAGTTACATAGTCTGCTAATTACATTGTTTGTTTTAGGGTTTGAGGATTTGGGTTTTTGTGTTTCGGGTTCTAAGTTGGAGGTTTAGGATTCGGCGTTCCTGTTCGGCATGAGTTGAGTTTATTATTTATGTTAAATATTTTTTAATTCATAATAAATTACTATTTATGAAATATATTTATTATTAATTATATATGATGGGCCGGGAAGCCCATGACCATACTTGCCCCAAAAAGGATTTGCAAGAGCATTAGTAGCATTTGACTTTAAATATTTTTTGCTGGATTTAATTTCTTTATTTAATTGTTTTGTCGATTAGGCTCAGAATCTTCTTCCATGGTTGCCGACATCTTAAAAGCCATCACTCATCTTTGCCGTCGTTATCATCAGTTGTGTTATTAATTCTCGCCACCGACATCGTAAATTATTTGAATCTCGGCTCATCGTTTCAAGCGAAAGAATCTCTATTCATCATTCATCTGGATTCACCTTTGTCAGCATCAACGAAATCATTTCGATGGTAATCTTTCTGATCTTTCTCTTTTACTCTCACAGGCGCACTGGTTGTGGCTTTCCTGTTGACACACGCACATCACAAGCGCACATGATTCTGGGTTATATGTTCTTGAGTCTTTGATTCTATGCTCTTGTTTCTTATATTCTATATTTTGTGATTCTTAGATTTTGAGTTATTAAATTTCTGTTGAGTGATTTTAAATGTTCAAATTTGGGTTCCTAAGTCCTCAATTTTGTGTCTGTGAATTTTTTTTAATCTGTGCTCTTGTTCTGAAAATCTGTCTTGGTTTTATTTCCAAGTTCTGTGTTTAGCTTGACTAATCTTGAGATTCCTAAATCAGTACACGTCTTTTTGAGTGTTATGTGTTTGTTACTAATTTGACTAAAATCTGATTGTTGGGTGTTGTTCCAAATTGGTCAAATTCTAATTCAAGTTGTGTTGCTCATATTTTGTAATATTCTGTTATATTGCTTCTACTTCAGAAAATTGGTTGTGTTGCTAGAAATTCTAAGTGTCGAATACGATCACTAGTTTTTGGAAATTTGATGTACTGAATATGTTTCATGCTACCTTCTTCAGAATCTGTTTAGCTTTTGAAAATCTGTGATTCTGAATATATTCATATTGCTACTGTTTTCAAAATCTATTTAAGCTTTGGAAAATCTGTATTTGCTGAATATGTTTTTCTGCTACTATCTTTGCTGTATCATATATGTTGCTTATTCTTACAAGCTGCCATTTGAGATGCTATATTGCTAAGTATACATGCTATTTTTAACTCATGTTTTGCTGAATTCTATAATTTTTGCTAGAAATTGTGCAATGCTGAAATCTGTTAAGCTGTCTAAAATTCTGTGTGCTGAATTTTATAACTTGCTGTCAAGAATTACTCGATGCTGATTTTTTGATGTTGCTGTCCAAAACTAGAAGTGCTGAAAATTGCTGTTTTACTATAGCATTTATGCTGTTTTAGTGTGCTGAAAATTGCTGTTTGGAGGGATGATTGGTGCAGTTTAGTGGGCTGTTTGGTGCTGAGTTTTAAGCTGTTTTTGTTCTGAATTAACATGCTGTTTGGTGATTTTAATAGTGCTGTTTGGTGAAGTTCAATAGTGTTGTTTGGACAGTTTTATAATGCTGATTGCTGAAAGTTAATGTGCTGAATTAATGGGCTGCTTGAGCTGATTTACATTGATTTTCGGATTTAAATAAGCTGAATTAGTGAGCTGTTAGTGCTGATTTGGGGATTTAAATTTGCTGATTTAGTAAACTGATATTGCTGATTTTATAGTGCTAAATTATGCTTTGCTTAATTGTGTTCATGCTCTTTATATTTTGAACTGCATGAGCTACTAATTTCTACTCCAGTTGCATCTGTGTCCATCTTAAGAACAGGTACGTAGACAAAGTAATACATAGACCATTGTTTGAAGTGAAGTCCAAACTAAATGGTTGTTCAAGAAGCTGAGAACGGGATTCCTTGAAAGAGTGCTCTTCTACAAGTTCAATGAAGCTACACTTTAGGGGTGTACCTATTGAAGCCAATCATTGAAAAAGCTCATTGTGTGATTCCCACTGAAGCCTTTCTGTGAAGAGTTCGAGTTTCATTATCCGCCAAGAAGTCAAGTGATCATATCATTATCAAGCTGGAGCTTGAAGAATAACTATCAGAGTTTAAAGATTTGAAGATTGACTTTGAAGACCTACTATCAAAGACTGAAAAGTTACTGCTCAAGACATCGAACTATCTACACTATCACTATGTACAGTCTAAGTATTGGGATACTTTGGACAGGGGGATTGTGAGTGATTGTGGTGAGATTTGGTGAGGGATAGCTTGGGCTTTGGGAAGCCTGGGCTGGGTTGAGAGTGAAAAAGCTGTTGTGAGATTTGGTGAGAGTGGTTCAGGCCTAGGGAGGCTGTGAACTGGGTTGAGTGCTGGAGCGACTATGTATTAAGTTGAGTGAGTGAGGGAGTGATTGAGAGAATTACTATACTACTCTTTCAGACACAGTGGAGCTCAGTTAGAAGAGGTCTTTTCCCCACCCTGGAGTTTCCTCTATAAATCTGTGTGTTCATTAATTTTGTGATTGCATGTGCCAGCCAAAACTTGCAATATTAGGAAGAAAAATTAAAAAATCTATTCACCCCCTCCCTCTCTAGGTTCAATAATTGGTATCAGAGCACAAGTCTACATTTATTGGTTTAACCACCAGCAGTAAAGATCCTAAGTATGGCTGAAGACAGTGCTACCCACAAGGCTCCTGTTTTTAATGGCACAAGTTTTGACACTTGGAGGATTAAAATGGAGGTCTTTTTATTATCTATCTCCTATGACGTCTGGCATGCTACATTGGAAGAGGTTGTCATTCTTGATCATGCAAACCTCTTATCAGTTGACAAGTTGACAAAATCAACTGATGGAAAGGCTAGAAATGCCTTATACAAGGCATTATAGAAGCAAGAATTCATAAGAGTCAAGAATTGCAAATGTGCAAAGGAAATTTGGAACTCACTTGTAACAGCTCACGAAGGAAGCAACACCATTAAAGAAAACAAGATTTAACTTCATCAAGTTAAGTTTGACGTTATCAAGATAGATGAGAAAGAAACTGTGGCTGATTATTTCTTTAGAATTAAGGAGACTGTCAATGACATGAGGGTCCTTGGTGAAGATATTGAAGATAAAGTGGTGTGCAAAAAGATACTACACACCATGATTGAATGGTTCAATCCCAAGGTTACTATACTAGAAGACAAATATATCTCCAGAATTTCATTGATGAGCTAGAATCATCTCTCACTGCCTATGAGATGAGAATTGGACCTCCCTCGGTATCAAGGAAAGAATCAGCTCTGAAAGCTAACGAAGTTGAAGTTTCAAGCAAACAAGGATCAAGTTCAGAAGAGTTTGAAGATGAAATAGTATATGTTGCAAGAAAATTCAGAATGTTCAAAATGAGAAAGAAGTCCAAGCAACTACAAAGCCAAAATTGTTTTGGATGTGGAAGACAAGGACATTACATTACAAATTATCCTAATGCTCCCAAAATAAAGAAGCACAAGTATTATGATGCCCCAAAGTTCAAAAGAAAGGGCAATAAAAAGGCGCTTTACACTGGTGGGGTTTTAAGTTCAGAGGAGGAGCAACAAGATCCATCAAATGAGAGTGATGAAGAAGCTTATCTATTTATGGCAGTTCAAGAATTGAAAACTACTCAGTCATAATTTAAAAATGAAGAGGATCATGAGATTGATGAAGTCCTTGCAAAATGTGAAAGATTGGCCCAAAAGTGCAGTGCTCAGAAGAAGTAGCTAAAAATGGTCAATCTAGACTGCAGAAGTCATAGGAGCTACTCATCAATCATATAAGGGTAAAATTTTCCACCTTATGCTCAATTTCACTAATTGTTTGCTACCTTGCCAAAAATGGGTCACAAGAAGCTAGTTAGAGTACAAAGAGGTGCAAACTTGAACTTAACACATTCTTAGAAGAGAGATCTCAAAGGATTAATGAAATTTGGAAACAATCCACAAAACAATTGGTCAAGACAGGTATTGGCTTTAATGATGACAAAGCCACTCAGGTACAATCAAACATAACTCACTCAGTTTTTGTCAAAGCTAAAAATGGTGGTATCTACACTTCATGTTCTTTTATAGATGTTACTACTAGACCTAAATATGAGTTATTGTTCAATGCTTATCAACAATATAGGGCTAAGTATGTCTCTAGGATCAATGCATGCCCCAAATATGTGAAATTGAAACCCATGTATATTAGAAAAGTTGATGCTCACTTGCACCATGCACCTAAATCATCAAAAGGTTTTGTGAAGACTAAAATGATGTGGATCCCCAAGAAATTGAACTCTGTAAGCATACTTGTGTACACTTCTTTGAAAGTTTCCAATGCTAATGACAAGTGGTATATTGATAATGGGTGTTCTAGGCACATGACAGGAGACAAGACCCAATTTCCAAAGAAATGCCTAAGTTAGACAATGTGCTCTATGTAGAAGGTCTTAAACACAATTTGCTTAGTGTTAGTCAACTTTGTGACAATGGTAATCTTATTAAATTTGATAAATACGATTGCAAAGTAATTGACAAATAATCAGGAAAGACCATTCTTCTTGCATCTTGAGCTTCTAGTAATGTGTACACCATTTTTGAAAATATCACACACATTGCATGCAAGTGTACTAAAATAAAAAAGGGCATTATAGATAACTCCAAATCAATGATTTCTACCAAATGCATTCTCACTAGCATTGATAGGTCCATATTTAAAGGCTCACTGAATCTCACTGCTTTTAGACCTAATCACATGTTTGCTACAAAATTTCGAAGTGCTTCAAGATTCTCACACTTAAAGATTGTCAAAAGGATTTGAATGTATCATAAAGGCATAGCTAATCTTGGATTACATTATACTCCCTTTTTAGACCTATCTATTATAGCATTCCCAAACATAGATTAGGGTGGTTCACTACATCGCAGAACATTCATCCTTCCTCCCCACTAGCTCTCTACTTTATTGCCCTTTTGACTTTGATTCTCAAAAAGGGGGAGAAAGAAGGTACGGTAAGAGGTTAGATTTTTGAAATTAAAAGGTGAAAGGGGGAGATTGATGGCTCGGGAAGCCCATGAGCATGTTTGCCCAAGTTTTAATGTCAAAAAGGATTTGCAAGGGCATTAGTATCATTTGTCTTTAAATATTTTTTACTAGATTTAATTTCTTTATTTAATTGTTTTGTTTTATTATATGTTTCCATGTACTTTCACTAAACAAAATTTATTTAATTGTTTTATTTTATTATATGTTTCTATGTACTTCTACTAACCAAAATTGTAGGGGTAATATCGTCATTTTTTTAAGGAAGGTTAAATTGAGATTTAGTGTAAGGGCATGTTGGGAACATCATAACATTAGGGTTTCTTGCATTTAAAAAATAAGAGAAATAAAAGAAAATTATGAAAGTGGCTGATGCGGCGCATATAGATATACTGTATACAAGTAGCTGAAATATATTGAGGGACAAGGACCAAAAGAAAAAAAGAAGACAGGAAGAGAGATAATGAAATAGAGAGAGAAATAGACTCGGTATAGGAGGAGCAACGTTCATCCATGGCTGTCATTGCCGTCGGATCGCTATTGAGCCTCTGTTCACCATCCTCGTTAAGTCGCTATTGAGTCTATCTTCTTTGTATTACATGACTGCCGAAATGACAACTCAAATTATCGATTAAGGTCAAAATCTTCTTCCATGGCTGCTGGCATTTTCAAACCCATCACTCATCTTTGTCGTCGTTATCATCAGTTGCGTTATTCATTCTTGCCACCGAAATCGTAAATTATTTGAATCTCATCTCATCGTTTCAAATGAAAGAATCTCTGTTCATCGTTCATATGTATTCATCTTTGTCAGCATCAACGAAATCATTTCGATGGTATAATCTTTCTAGAAGTGCTAAAAATTGCTGTTTTACTTTAGCATTTGTGCTGTTTGTGTGCTGATTGGTGCAGTTTAGTGGGCTATTTGGTGTTGAGTTTTAAGCTATTTTTGTGCTGAATTAACATGTTGTTTGGTGAAGTTCAATAGTGCTGTTTGGACAGTTTTATAATGTTGATTGCTAAAAGTTAATGTGCTGAATTAATGGTTGCTGATTTTGGGATTTAAATAAGCTGAATTAGTGAGCTGTTAGTGCTGATTTATATTGCTTATTTGGGCATTTAAATTTGCTGATTTAGTAAACTACTATTGCTGATTTTATAGTGCTAAAGTGCTAAATTATGATGTGCTTAATTGTGTTCATGCTCTTTATATTTTGAACTGCTTGAGCTACTAATTTCTACTCCAATTGCAACTATATCCATCTTAAGAATAGGCATGTAGACAAAGTAATACACGGACCATTGTTTGAGGTGAAGTCCAAACTGAATGGTTGCTCAGGAATCTGAGAACGGGATTCCTTGAAAGAGTGCTCTTCTACAAGTTCATTGAAGCTACACTTTAAGGGTATACCTATTGAAGCCCATCATTGAAGAAGCTCATTGTGTGATTCACACTAAAGCCTATCTTTGAAGAGTTTGAGTGTCATTATCCGTCAAGAAGTCAAGTGACCATATCATTATCAAACTGGACCTTGAAGACTAACAATCAGAGTTTGAAGATTTGAAGATTGACTTTGAAGACCTACTATCAAAGCCTGAAGAGTTGCTGCTCAAGACATCGAACTGACTCCACTATCACTATGTATAGTCTAAGTATTGGGATACTTTGGACCGGGGGAGTGTGAGTGATTATTGTGAGATTTGGTGAGAGATAACTTGGGCTTTGGGAAGCCTAGGCTGGGTTGAGAATAGAAAAGCTGTTATGAGATTTGGTGAGAGTGGTTCAGGCCTACGGAGGCTGTGAACTGGGTTGAGTGCTGGAGTGACTATGTTGTGAGTTGGGTGAGTGACAGAGTGATTGAGAGAATTATGGCAGTACTTGTTCGGGGATCTAGTTCACCTTTAGTTTAGTTTATTATTTATGTTAAAAAGTTGTTAGTTAATAATAAATTATTATTTATGCTACATAGTTTATTATTAATTATATAGTTTGTTAAATAAATTATTATTTAAGCTACATGGTTCCTTATTAGTTTGATAGTTTGTTTAATAATTTATTATTTATGCTTCATAATTCATAATTGGTTATTTAGTCTGTTAAATAAGTTATTATTTATGCTACGTAATTTATTATAAGTGGAATAAGCTGGAGTAGGCCAAATCAAGCAATTCATAAAGCAGCTTATCTTCTTCTCTTCAGTGTTCACCTCCTCAAGTGCAAACAAAGATAAATTGGTGAACTCCTGCTCATACCCAGTGACTATCTTGTCCCTATACTGTAAGTCCAGGAACTCCTTCTCGTGAAATAATTTTGAATCATCTCTCAACTGTTAGGTTATTCCACTAGTAATGGAACATGCGCCATCTGAAGAGCAGTCGCCACTTTTATAGCTACAACCTGAGCAATGATAACTAACAATCGGGAGGAATTTCAGCTTTTCCACTTTGAACATTATCCTGTCCCTGGTTTTGGTCACATTCCTCCTACGGGGTAACATCTGAAAAATACCCCAACAATAGACTAAAACGTAAAGAGTACGATTAGTCCTATATTTAGATTTTATCTATCAGAATATGCAACGCGGAAGATACCATACGACAGATCTTAAAGACCCAAGAATACTTGAACCTGGAATGCTCTTATACCAACTGAAATAGCCCCTACAAATTTCACTCATGAGGTGGCCAGTCTCACATGTAAAACATAAAGGATATTTACAACTGATAACATACAAGCATAGAATACAAAGGATAAAAGAAAAAGAATTTTAAATGCTGAAAGGAAAGTCTAATTAAAATAATTAAATTACGTTAAACAAACATAATACGAGTTTGAACTCTACAACTTGGAAGTCCCGTAAGTCAAGGACCCCTTAACCAAAAATTATTAAAGTAAAAACTTTATGGAAGGATCTGAGTCCCTACACTGAAGTCCGGTAAGGAATAGATGGCTGCCACGCTCTATGAACTTCACGCTCTAACCACGAGGTGTAAACTGCCTAGGACATGAGATATCAACAAAGTAGATTAAACCCACGAGCAAGTTCCCTCTACTACCACCTAATCAGAGAACCGGTAAGTATACCCTCTATATGAGGGACAATAAAATACATAAATCGTAATAATTTCCTAATTTAACTCCTGTCCCAAAATTGAAACCAACCGTACCAACCTATCTATTACCACGCAAATTATAGAACCTATTTTCTATGTTCAAACCAAAGGCAATCTTTATATGCTCGAACACTTTATTAAGTAAATACCCTACTAGTACTTGGCAATCCTGACATGTCTCCCTTATATACATAGTAAATACCTTATTATGTAATTGGCAATCCTCACATGCCTCCCTTACATATGTTAACTACCCTATTATGTAATTGGCAATCCTCACATGACTCCTTATATATGTAATAAATACCCTACTATGTAATTGGCAATCCTCACATGCCTCCCTTATATATGGTAACTACCCTATTATATAATTGGAAATCCTCGTATACCTCCCTTATAAACCTATTTAAGTACCTTATTAGGTATTGGCAATTCATACATGTCTCCCTTATAACCTGTTAAATACCTTATTAGGTATTGGCAATCCATACATGCCTCCCTTAATCCTTTAAATACCTTATTAAGTATTGGCAATCCTCACATGCCCCCTAGATTAACATTATAATAAATAATCTAATATGCTTAAAAACATGCTAACTAACATCAAACAATCCTATCGACACATGAATTAATTAAACAAAATAAAGTACATATCCGACCACGCAAGCAGACAAGTTTAACATACTCTTATATACTGTTTCAAACATTAAACAATAAGTCAAGTATGTTTATGACAGCAGAGAAACCATTAAGGAACAAGTAATAAACCATTAAATCTAATTTAAACACTATACAATTACTCAAGAACATTTATGAAAGCAAATAAATAATTAAAGGAAAAAATAAACATTTAATTAAAAGAGAACCCCATAAACCAACACTTCAATTTAAAAATCAAGTATCTAAATCTAGCTCCAACCTAGGTTTCCGGGCCTATTCTATTTTCAAGAACCCTATTTTATTTTTTTGAAATTTTCTGGAATTTTTCAGTAATTTAAAAATATTTTCCAAAATAAAAGAAAATGAAAATTCAATTTTGAGGCATACCTTTTATACAATTTTACAACAAGGGAAACTCATTTCAGCTTGAAATCTAAAACCCATGAGTATTCTGTCCCTAAAAGATTACTTTAATTTTTTCACAAATTTCTAGAATTTAAAAATAATTTAAAACATTTTTCCTAATTTTCTACATTTTAAAAATGAATTAAAATTTTAAAAAATACTAAAATATTCCGGACTGGGCCCAGAGGTGGGCTTCAGTGAGTGGGGCCCAACGGGACTTTCCTCCGCCCTGGCCGGGGTAGGGGTCGACAGCACGTGCCCCCACGCGCATGGGCTTCGTGTGTGCCTATCTTCTTCTTCCTTCTTTTTTCCTCTTGTTTTCCAGAGACTTACAGTAACCACGATACCCACCAGCCGCAACTTTCAAGCCATTTTCCGGCCACCTTTGGTCACCAAATTTTACATTTTAATATACCATTCAACTCCTCTAGGTCTAAGCTATGCATTGCTACCAAAATCACCCCCTCTCGCAGCCTAAATCAAAAACCCCCCAAATCAAGTTTTTAGGGATCTTAAATTTCAAACTCAAATTCTTGTCAAATTACTCAGCGATTCACAACCAAACTTACAAGGACTACTCGGGAGAGTAAGATAAACAATTTAAACGAGCAAAATGTTTTAAAACAGTGTTAACCTTCATCACGAATTTCATGTTTATATATATATATATATATATATATATATATATATATATATATATACTTGCCTATACACCTATATATATATGTATATAAATATAAGAAATTACACTATAGAACTTCCAAATCCATAGATTGTTTATATATAATCAAAAGAAAAATCCTTAACATGCATAATCATACTAATACATAATCATATACATGTATATACATACAATCATACAATAAAAACATTTATCTATGTTGACAAGTTCAAAGGGGAAATGAAGAGATTGAACTTGCCTCTCGATGAACCGAAACTCGTCCCAATGAATTGCTCCTTCTCTCCCGCCTCTCCTGCGTATACGTTCTTTCGGTCTCTGTGCACCAAAGTGACAAAAACCCTAATCCTTTTCTTTGTCTTTTATAAAATTAAAAAAAATGATTTAAAAGAAAAAATAAATAAATAAATAAACCCTAACCCATCACACTAAATATGCACATAGCCCAACCATTCCAGCCCAACTTAGCCCAACCCAAATTCTCTGTAGTCCAAATATGGAAAAAAATTAAAATAAAAGAAAATACAAATGCCTAGTCCAACTAAAATAAAATAAAATAAAAATAAATAACCTAAAACATTTAAAGCACTGTATAAACAATTCAAGGCACTAAAAGAAAATAATTTAAACACATAACGCATTTAAAACACCCAATAAATAACTTAACAACAGAGCAATTAAAAAATAAAATAAAATAAAATTAAAATTAAACAACCTCAAAATTACGAGGTATTACAATTTTGTGTTGACTTTTTCAAGTTAAGTAATTGACAGTTCATAAATATCATTAAAATAGATAAGTTATTTGGCACCTTGGGCCTCAGCTTAACTCAATAAGCGTTCGACATTTAAGACTTTAGTTTAACTTTGTTGGTGTTGAGCACTTAGGATTTTATTTTTCCAAGCGATTAGCGATCAACAATTGAAGCCTTAGTTGGATTTGTGAGCGATTAGTGATCGGCACTTGAAACTTTAGCTTTGATCTTGTAAGCGATCAACGATTGAGGCCTTAGCTTTGATTTTGTAAGCAATCGGTGCTTGAGGTCTTAGCTTAATTTTTTAAGCGATCGACACTTGAGGCCTTAGCTTTATTTGGTAAGTGATTGGCGCTTGAGGCCTTAGCTTTGATTTTTTAAGCGATCAGCACTTGACGCCTTAGCTTTATTTGTTGGAATTTAATCCATATTTAACTTGTAGAAATCAAGAATATAACAATTAATTAAAGAGGAGATTTTAATTGACATACTAAATGAAGATTAAGTTGTACAATACCTTTGAGTTTCTGCAAGAAATCCTTAGAGAACTCTACCCCCTTTCTGAGAGTTGTTCTTCGATAGGGCTGAATAAGGGTTATAAAACCCTTACTTATAACAACAACAGGGAAGACGGCTTCTCTACAAATAAAATACCTAAGTCTCCCTTCCTATAATAGAGACCTAGATATTAACGGTTAGGATTAAATCCCACCAAATAAAGTTGGAAAACCACAATCTAACGGTGTAAATATTATACTGTCAATTAGACCACAATTGACAAGTATATCCCCAACCCATCAAGTAACAATAATTACATTACAATTCAATTTTAGAAATAGTGCATAGAACCACAAATAAAAAATATTTTATTTATTAAAAAATATTCTAATAATCTCCCACTTGGTTCATGCACTTTAAGTTTTGTAAAACGACACCATGGATTGCAACACTTTAGAAAGTCGAGTGGCCACTCATTTTATTTTAGAAAAATACAATTATCGAAACAAATGGGTTGAAACTTTAAAACACTCTCTTCCATAGACTTCCTCAATAGTGGATCATGAATGCGTAGAGAAGGAATATATTAGTCTAAACAGTTCCATGGTCTCAAAACTGATTCCATCTAGGATTTGAGCAAATATAGTGGTTTTTACTACATTTCATGAGATGCGCAAACTGCATGTGGTCTAAACGCACACCTCACTATCTGTCCTGCTTCATACCATCATGGTATGTCACCTGAACATATTACAGCAAACCGCCAACCTTCTATCTAGTGTGAGGGTTTACCGATATGGAGTCAATCCCATATTTAGCCGAAGATATCATCATGGAATGTGAAACACTCCCACAGACACTTTAATAATTATGTTTGGATTTACTAATGTGATGCCAATCCCACATCTAATCTAAACACCCTCATGAGTGTAACATCACTCCCATGCAAATATAATAGCACGTGCATAAACTATATATAAATGAAGATAATAATAACGATGCATCATAACTTTATTTTGCATGCAAATAACTGTCACCAAAAGGCATAAATAAACTGAAGGAAAATAACTATCACCATAAGGTGTAAATAAACTGAAAGCTTATTGCAATGTAACATGATGTAAAGGAAAAATCAAACATCATTACACAAGGACTCTCGAACACCCATTTGGATCACGTGCTCCTTAAATACTTTCAGTTAAAAACATTCAATAAGAGGATCTGCAATAGTATTTTATGTGGTGAACCTCAATAGAACCTTCCTTAACCTTCTCACACAAAAAGATACTTTATGTCAATATGTTTATTACGCTTGGTTAACCTTTCATTTTTCACATACTTTGTAATAACTTCATTGTCACAGAAAATGTCATAGGCTTGTGTATGGAGTCCACAACCTTCAAATCCACAATAAAAATTTCTCAGTCACATGGCATGTTTGGTTGTTTCACAACAACTAACCAACTCTACATACATAATGAAATATGTGATAATAGACTTCTTAAAGCTTTTCCATGAAATAGCTACTTGAGCTAGCATAAAAAATAAATCCAGAAGTGGATTTTCTACTACTCGAGCAACCTGCAAAGTCAGCATCGGAATAACCAACTATCTCAAAGCAATTTAATTTCCTGTAGATCAACATGAACTCTTTAGTTCTCTGGAGATACCTCAAAACTTTCTTCACTACCTTCGAATAAATAATGTGCAGATTTTGTTAAAATCAACTTGACTTCTCACAAAATCATTATCGAGACACTTTTATTCTGACATGTTTCCTTTAACACCTTGAACCTCACTTGGTACACAATATTCTCATCTCAAAAGTTTTCAATATTTTGTCAATACATGCCTTTTGAGAAAGTTCAAATTTTTCTGTAGTGTATATATTACATGAATGTCATTATTAACTAACAAAATATCATCAACATATAAGACAAAGATAACAAATTAACTCCCACTGAACTTGAGGTATATGCATTAGATCGCGATATTCTTCAGGTTGAAACATGTAAATCACTTCCTTAATGTCTCCATTGAGGGCCATTGTATAGACATCTATCTAATACAACTCAAGATCATTAAGTATAAAACAAACTACAAAGTTCTAGACTCTCACTGAATTCACACATCCTCAATAAATTTTACAATGACATGTTTCAACAATTTTCATAGGTTTAGAGGGACAATAAAATCATAACCAAAATATCTCTCAAGATATTCAATGAAAAGACAAGTGATGGTGCGAGAGGATCAAGTTTATTAATATCTGGATTGTACAATTTTAATCTTTCTGTCTAACAGCCCTTCATCTTTGGACAAAAATATTTTAAACACATCAAGTGTTTCAGACTTCTGGTGGATTATGTACAAATAAGCATACCTTAAAAGACCATCAATGAAGGTAATGAAATACCTCTGCCCTCCTCAAGAAGGAGTAGGAAATGGACCCCAAATGTTAGTGTGAATGAGGTCCAAAAGACCAGATGACTGACTAGTCTCAAAATTGCGTTTCTTCTGCATCTTTCCCTTGACACAATCAATTATAAATCATAATCAGAAAATTTTGTAGTTCAATAATCACATCCTTGACCAAGCATTCTAGTCTCTTTCGTGAGACATGCCCCAATATCTTATGCTATAACATAGTTGAGTCCACAAAAAATTAGAAGCATATATATGAGATAACTGATCTGTCACCAAATAAAAATGAAATCTCAAAGCATTAAGTCTCGAAACTGAAAGTAAATTATGCCGAATAGAAGGAACATAAATAAATAAATAAAAACATTAAGCCCTAAAGAAAAACTAGTATGTAACACTAATGGAATCGTCCCAATAGCCTTGATACGAACCACATCAGCATTACCCAACATCAATCAATCCTCAACCCTCGGATTTCTCCGGCTTCGCAGGCCCTGCTTTGTTTTTCTTTAACCAATTTTTATAACCGAAACAGTCTTTCTTTTGATGCCCCTTCTTATTGCAAAACCAGCATTCACTGTCCCCATGATCAACGCCTTTTCCTTTATTGTTCTATTTGATTTCCTTTCTTGCCGCTTATTTTTTTCTAGAAAATATTCTTACTGCTATTATTTATGACAAGATAATCTGACTCAATTTTAATTCCCTTGAGCCGCTGTTCTTTAATCACACAAAGTGCTAATAGTTGGTTAATATCTTATTTTGTCTTATGTGAATTATAATTCACCCTGAATTTCTCAAAAGAAAGACCTAAACAGAGAATTAATATATCACTATGTGGACCAGTAACTCATCATCAAATGTGATTCTCTGCTCCCTCAAACCATTACCCAGTTTGCACATCAAATAAATGTGCTCCCTCACTGAACCATTGTCATCATATCTGGCCGACACAAGTTGTGTGAGATAATATTATTGTAGTTGCTTCTTGGTGCCATAAACTACTTCCTGATCAAATCAAGAAGCTTCTTAGCAGTATCAAGTACTAGAATACCACTCCCATAAGTCACACCAATAAAAGCACAAATCAACTTTATGGCAATTGGATTACCTTTAGTCTACTTAAAATGTAACAACCTTACTATCTTAGAAGACTCTGCAACCAGCATAGAGGGTTTCTCCTTAAAAGGTACACACTCATAGTCTAAGAAACCCAACATAATATCAAAACATGTCCCCTAGGTAAGTATAATTTGAACCATCCAGTGGTTCAATCCCTGTAAGCTATATCTGAATTGCGGAAGCGTTAATAACCTCAAAACATGTTATATGAAATAACACCACATAAACAACATATAAAATAATATGTCACAACTTTAGGGATTATCACTTTGATTCGTACTTGGAGTTTTAACCCGAATTTATCAGGGTGTTTTACTATGTGCAAAACCTTCCACCCTGCGGGAACAGGTAAGATGTCATCTAAAAATCACCTTTGAACAGAATTTTAAATACATTTACCCCCCATATTTGCGATTAAAATCGCACATAGACCTAGTTGATTATGCTTGAATTATTGCTAAACACTTCCACTACCTTTGGGCAAGAGGCTTATTTAGTTCTAACCCAAACACTCTCAACTATTCTACTCGATCACTTATCTTACATTAAGACACTGATCACCTTTGGGCAGAACTAATGTCCCAATATAAGTAAGTGTACTGTAAGACCTTAATAAGACCAATATTTGTCTTTAAAATTTTTCAAAAATAATAACCTACATGAGTGAATGTCACCTTTGGGCAGACATCACTCATTTTGGATACTACCTTGAAACGGTCACTTTACCGGTCCTCCTAAACTCCAAGGAAAGACCTAAACTTTAAAATTCCATTTTTTTCCATTTTTATTTAGGTTTACAAACTTCTTTATATTGCACATAAAAATAAACCCAAATATTATGGGACAAAATATAAACATGGATCCAAAAAACTTAAATATAAATAAAAGAAATATATTTATAATAATCCATGCACATAAAAAAAAACTTTAAAAACAGGACTTTTCTTTCATCTTTAACTGTAATGTGAAAAGCATTTAAAAAAAAATCCAATACTACACAATATAATATAATATTTAAGAAATCACTCTAGATTTCTTAAACAATATGGACCATTATATATATATAAAATTAACAATAACCAACCATATATATATATATATATATATATATACATAAATACTCTACACGTTAAAAATTTAACAACAGACCCAAATGCCACATCCATGTGTATATTCAATGTGTACTACCCAAGATAGTTTCATATATATAGAGATGAACATAGACTCACATCAGTGGACTTTTTGAATGAACTTTCAACTTTGCATCCAATTCATGCACGAAAATCAAGAAGAAAAAAAAATTCTTTAATTTCCTTTCTCTCTATTGTAATACCCAACCTTTGAATACTATGTGATGTATTTAAATTGAATACTAAATGACCCAGATGGCCACATGCCATCCAAAAAGATAAATTCCATTAACAGTCTAACCCACTCAAATATAGCGACACATTGTGTCCAAAATCTAAACCAAAAAATGATATAAAATTCATGTTCTATTTTCAAAACACAGAAATCAACACCACATGTACGCTTCCGACTGGCCGATTGTAAAAATAGTAACCCAAATCACAATATCGACAACTTTCAGATAAAAAAAAAATCTCAATACAATGAACGTCATGGTTCAAAATGAAAAAAAAACTTATATATATATATATATATATAGATATATCACTTGATTTCTATACCAAAAACCCTAGCCTTAATGAGGCTCTGATACCAATTGTTGAAATTTAATCCATATTTAACTTGTAGAAATCAAGAATATAACAATTAATTAAAGAGGAGATTTTAATTGATATACTTGAATGAAGATTAAGCTATACAATACCTTTGAGTTTCTGCAAGAAATCCTTAGAGAGTTCTACCCCCCTTTCTGAGAGTTGTTCTTCGATAGGACTGAATAAGAGTTATGAAACCCTTACTTATAACAACAACAGGGGGGGACAGCTTCTCTACAAATAAAATACTTAAGTCTCCCTTCCTATCATGGAGACCTAGATATTAATGGTTAGGATTAAATCCCACCAAATAAAGTTGAAAAACCACAATCCAAGTGTGTAAATATTATACTGTCAATTAGACCACAATTGACAAGTATAACCCCAACCCATCAAGTAACAATAATTACATTGCAATCCAATTTTAGAAATAGTGCATAGAACCACAAATAAAAAATATTTTATTTATTAAAAAATATTCTAACATTATTTGGTAAATGATCGGCAATTAAGGCCTTAGCTTTGATTTTTTAAGCGATCGACACTTGAGGCCTTAACTTTATTTTGTAAGCGATTAGTGCTTGAGACCTTAGCTTTGATCTTTTAAGCGATCGACACCTGAGGCCTTAGCTTTATTTGGTAAGCGATCGGCACTTGAGGCCTTAGCTTTGATTTTTTAAGCGATCAGTGCTTGAGCCTTAGCTTTGATTTTGTAAGCGATTGACGCTTGAGGCCTTAGCTTTATTTTTTAAGTGATTGGCACTTGAGGACTTATCTTTGATTTTGTAAGTGATTGGTGCTTGAGGCATTAGCTTTCTTTTTTAAGCAATCAACACTTGAGGCCTTAGCTTTGATCTTGTAAGCGATCGACACTTGAGGCCTTAACTTTATGTTTTAAGCGATCGACACTTGAGGCCTTAGCTTTGATTTTGTAAGTGATCGGCGCTTGAAGTCTTAACTTTATTTTTTAAGCGATCAACACTTGAGGCTTTAGGTTTGATTTTGTAAGCAATCGGCGCTTGAGGCCTTAGCTTTATTTTTTAAGTGATTGACACTTGCGGCCTTAGCTTTTTTTTTTTGGTAGGCAAAAACTAACAAGAGAGTAGCACTACGCATATCCTCTTGCGCAGTGTCCTACATTATCGCAATTTTTAAGTTTGTCTTTACTCTTTATTTATAACAAAGTATGAAACTTTTTCTTCGATGTGGGACCATATCCATTCCTCTTTTTGACAGTGAGATATTTAGAAAATACTCTTATTATTTTTGAAGCCAATTTTGGCATAATTCTTATTAAGACACTTGCCTATCACCAAACAAAGAGAGGAATATATTTCCATAAAGGAGAATCTAACTTTAATAAATTGAATTTAAACATAGTAACTCTTCAAATGGGTTACATTCAAGGCTTGCGAATTGACTCGGCGTCACAAACTCTACGAAGCCTGTATGCCCCCTTTCCAATCACTTTAGTGACTTCATATGGACCTTCCCAACTTCCTCTGAATTTCCCAACATTAAGCTCTTTTGTGTTGTTAGTGACTTTTCTTAGCACCCAGTCTCTGACTTCAAACACTCGGTGTTTCACCTTTTTGCCATAACCATTTTTTACCATCCTTTGATACCACGCCAGCATGATATAAGTTGCGTCCCTTCTTTTTTTTAGCAAGTCTAGGTTCTATTCTAGCCGATGGTCATTATGTCCCCCCTCTCCAACACTTCTGACATGATCGTTGGGGTAAATAGCTCAGTTGGTATCACTATTTCGGACCCATAAGTTAGGCAGAATGGGCTCTCTCTGGTTGGTCGCCTGGGAGTCATTCGATGTGCTTAAAGTACCTTGGGTAATTCATCTAGCCATTTTCCCTTCTAAGCTTCTAGCTTCTTTTTAATACTTTCGAAGATAGTTTTGTTTGTTATCTCTGCTTGGCCGTTCCTTTGTGGATACGATATTGAGAAATTTTTTTGGTTGATTCCATATTCTCTGAAGAATCCTTGTATTGATTGGTAGACCAAACCAACAGATAATGTTACTCCATATGAATCTTTTCACCTGTATGTTGGTAAGTATGGCATAAGCTTCTACTTCGACCCACTTTATAAAATAATTCATAGCTAATAGAATGAACTTCTTGCTACTGGCGGCTTTAAGGAGCGGTCCTACTAAGTCTATTCTCCATTTTGTGAATGGCAAAGGGCGGGCTATAGCGCTAAGATCTTCGGGGGGCTAATGGGGTATTCTTGAATGTCGTTGGCATTTGTCACATCTTCTAATATATTCTTCAGTGTCTCGAGCCATGTATGGCCAAAAATACCCTTGAGTGATGTCCTTGTGAGCCAATGACCTTCCTCCTGAATGATTCATGCATACACATCTCAGGTATGGTTCCTAGAATGACCTTCAACAAACATATCTGCCAATCATTGTGTATCTTGGTGAACTCATCCTGATCTTCCTTTCTTTCTCTTTCGACGTCGGTAGAGTTTCTTTGGTAAGATAAGTCTTTATGGGATCCATACAACTAGGTTTTGCCTATAGAACCAATGTCTTTTTTTGGGCAAGAATACTTAGTCCATTCAATATGTCGATCGGTACCACCCTAATTAGATCGAATTTGGATGCTAAAGTCGAACATATTAGACTGTCAGCTTCCAGGTTCTGCTCCTTAGGGATTTGAGAAACATTAACTTGGTCGAATTCTTTGAGCTGTCTTTCCATCAAATCTTTGTAAGCTTTTATGCAATAATCTTTTGGGAGATAATCTCCACTGACCTGCCTTATAATCAATTGAGAGTTGCTAAAAACTTGCAGATTTTTTACCTGGAGTATCTTTGCTAGCCTTAGTCTTGCCAAAAGAGCTGTATATTCAGCTTCATTGTTTGATGCAGGGAATTCTAAGTGGATTACTTGATGCAGGGCAATTTTGTCAGGAGTTCGAATCTCTATACCGATGCCTGACCCACTCTGAGTTGATGATCCATCAACGTAGAGTTTGCATTTAAATAGAGTTGAGACTTCTAGTTCCACATCATCCTTTGGCTCGTACTCAAACAGGAAATCCACCACTACCTGCCCTTTTATTATAGTTCGAGGCTCGTAATTTATGTTATAGGCTCCCAACTCGATTGCCCATTTAGTAACCCATCCTAATTGATCAGGTTTATGGAGAATCGCTTTGATTTGGAACTTAGTTAGGACAATAATCGGATGAGCTTTAAACTAATGCCTCAGTTTCCATTTTTACTTGGATTAGGGCTAGCACTATCTTTTAAACCTTTGAGTACTTTTGCTTGGCTTCGGTTATGGTTTTACTTGAATAGAACACCAGGTGTTACTTTCAATCGAACTCTTTGATTAGAATTGCATTTGTGGCTATTTAGGAAACTGCAATGTATAAGTGGAGTGGCTCTCCTGCGTTAGGAATTAAAAGTGTTAGCAGATGAACCAAATAATGCTTGAGTTTTGTCAGAGTCTCGTTCTGTTCTAAGCCTCATATATTTTTACCTCCCACTTTGATAATATCAAAGAATGGTTTACATTTATCAGATAGTCAAGAGATAAACCTGCTCAAGGCAGCAATGTGTCCTGTTAGGATCTGGATATCCCTGTGAGTCTTCGGTTCTTCATTTTAAAGAAGAGTTTTGACTTGAATTAGGCTTGCTTCTATTTTTGTTCGGTTAATAATGTGCCCCAAAAATTGCCCTGAAACCACCATAAGAACACTTTGAGGGGTTCAACTTCAAGTTATAGTTTCACAGAGTATCAAAAACTTCATAGAGATGCTTCGCGTGATCTTGCTTTTTGAGACTCTTTACCCCCATGCCATCTATATATGCTTTCACCATTCGGCCTATCAATGTCTTGAAAATCTTGTTGATTAGGCGTTGGTAAGTCACACTTTATTGTAGTAAATTCCCTTTTTGGTGATAAAAGATGTATTTTCTTCATCCTTGGGTTCATTGGAATCTGATTGTATCCAGACTACGCATCAAATAACTTCAGTCATTCATAACCGGTAGTGGCATCAACCATTTGATTAATCTTATAGAGTGGAAAACTGTCTTTGGGGCAAGCTTTATTTAAATTAGTAAAATCAATGCAGATCCGCCACTTGCCGTTCTTTTTCTGCACTACTACCACATTAGAGAGTCAATCTGAAAATTGGACTTCCCTAATAAACCCAGTCTGGAGGAGCTGATCCACCTTTGCTTCTATGACTTGATTCCTCTATGAAGTGAATTATCTTTGCCTTTGCTTAACAGGTGGATAATTTGGGTTGACATTAAGCGTATGACACGCCACTAATGGATTAATTCCTGGCATATCCGCATGGTTCCATGTAAAGATATTTGCATTTTCTTTTAGTAATTCTACTAGTTGTATCTTTTCTTCTTTGCACAAAAAGAACCAAGATTCGTGGGGTCTTTCCAGGGATGATCTCAATTGACTCAAGTGACTCTTCAATCAGCTTATCCTTCTCTTTCTTTGCCAAAATGTTTTTTGACATAGATTTCTATGATTGCTATTTGACCTGACATCTTTTACCATCTTCCCTTCTAGTGCAAGGGTGTAACATTTCTTTATAGCCATTTGGTCCCCCAAGATATCGATCATATCTCTTCCTTTCGATGCTACACATCTCATCACCTAGTGAATTGTTGATGGAATCCCTTGCATATGGTGTATCCAACCTCTTCCCATTATCAGATTATATGAAGAGTTGAAACCAGTAATAACAAAAGACTCTGTCATGGTTCTGGCTGCTATTGTTATTGGGAGTTCTACTACTCCAGTCGGGATGACCTGCTTTCCATCAAACCCGATTAGTGGCTCAGCTGTTGGCTTGAGATGCTCTTCCTCTAGGCTCATCTGCTAAAAACGCAATAGGGTTAGAACGTTTACGCAACTTCCCAAATCAACTATGTGACGAACCGGATTATTTTAACCAGTTTCGGATTATTTTTGGACTGGATTTATTTTTTTTTCGAATTAATTAATTCTGGAAAGATGGGAATATATATATATATATATATAGATTGAGTAAGTATATGTATGCGAGATTATAATCTGGATGGAGGACGCAGATATATATATATATATATGTATATGGAGATATTTGTACATATATATGTAATGGATATATTTATATTTAATTATAAATATATTTGGATACATGTGTATTATTAAATATGTATGTGGAGGTATGTATATGTTGGGATGCATATACATATATGTGTACATGTGTGTAATCATGTATGTATGTGGTGTTAGATGTAGGTATGGATTATATATATATACATGTGTTATATTATATGTATATAATACATGTGGCTGGGAATTACTTATAGATATGTGGTGTATAAAGAAAGAAAAGAGAAAAGAAGACAAGAAAAAGAGAAAGAAAAGAAGAAAAGAAAGGAAGAAAAGAAGAAGAAAGGAGAGAAGACAAGGGACCGAGAGTTTTAGAGAGAGAAAGTAGAGAAGGAAAGAGAGAGGGAGCTGAGATGGCTAGAGAGAGAGGAGTTGCGACGGTGGCAGCGGGGTTGGCCGCGGTGGAGCTTCAGTCAGGCGATGGTGACAGTGGGGATGGGGGGCTTGGATCACTGGGTCCGTGGTGGTGAGTCACTGGGCTCGGTGGGTGCGCTCCATGGTGAGCCTTGGTCAGAACTCGATGGGCTGTACCTGGTCTTTAAATGGATTCAATTTTTAGACGGTTTGGAGCTTCGGTTGATGGCCGACGGAGGTTTGGAGTGGGTCTTCTCGGTGCTTCAGTAGCTAGGTGGTGACCGTGCCGAGGAAGGTGGCTCACGGCTGGCTGCGAGGTAGTCGGAGTAGTGAGTCTTCGGATGGCCATAGCAGTTCGGTTTAACAGTAAATGGTGGTTGTTCGGTCTGTCCACGGTGGTGAGTGATGGTGATAAACGACTGTGGTGGTCAATGGCTGGGTTTGGTAGTTGAGGGTGGCTATAACAGGTGGTGTTGGCTGGTGGTTCGCAGTGTTTGGTTTCGGCTGAGGGGTGGCTGAGTTGGGGGTTCACTACGGTTAGGTTTTGGGTGACTCTTGCTTGGTTAAGCTTGAGGGTGACCATCATGGTGGTTTATGGCGGCAATGGGTTCATTTGTGGTTGATCAAGGGGGGTTGATTTCAGTTGTTTGAAGCCAAGGTGGTCGGCGGTGGTCTTCTTAGCCTGCAGTGGTAAGCTAGAGGCTGATATATATATATATATATATATATATATATATATATATATATATATATTGATGTTAAAAATAGAGGATCTTGGACTAGTGATTGAGAATGATGTGCCGAGGCTTGGTAGTGAAGCTTGGTAGAGTGGGCTAAACTTGGTTTATTGATTGGGCCTTCTTATAGTGATGATATATATATTATATAGATGATGGCTTGTGGATTAGGCTTGGACCTTGAATTTTGGGTTTGATTTATAATTGAATTGGATTGATTGAAATTGGGTTCAGTAAGTGGGTTTGGTGTTTGGATTGGGCCAAAACTAAATTTAAGCCTAACACCAATTAAAAAGGAAAGAAAGTGGATTCTTACGTGGGCTAAGCATGGAAATTGAAAAGGAAGGAAAAATGATTCAGTTGAATCGGTGGTGTGGACTATGGCATTGGACTGATCAAGATCGGGTCTGGACCGCTTTACAAACGTGGATTTAGCGAAAGCGGGACCTAAGGCAAGTTGATTTTTGCCTCTATCTCCTATGTATATATTTTAATTACGTCGTTAATTTTACATAGGTTCTTTAATTGTTCATATGTGGTATATATATATATATATATATATATATATATATGTGTGTGTGTGTGTGTGTGTGTGTGTGTGTATGTGTGCGCTTATATATATATAAATGTGGTTATGGTATATATGTGTATATACGTAGGATGTGAGTAAATATATATATATAGGCGTGTATATATATATATTTGAGATATGAAAGTATGTGAGGTTTAAATGCTTGTGTACATTGCGATATGTATATATGTAGATTGAGCCCATGTGAAGCATGCTAACTTATATCTGTTTAGCTAAGTGTTGTTTCGTATGCATAGGTGGATGTTATGCATGGATTGAAATATATATATATGATTATATATTGAGGTGGTAGAGAAAATGCATGCTAAATATGATTATGGTATTGGCGAGCATTTGAAAAGCATGATTATAATATGCTAAGTGTTATATATGTGCAAAATACATATATGGGTGACGGAATATATATGTGGTTATATATTGTGTAATACCCCGAAAAATTTGGACGTCTATTATTTTAAAGAATTTAAATTTCTTTATATTATTATTATTATTATTTTTCAATTCATGTGGAATGCCTTTATATGCATTTTATCATTTCATGTGAATTGTTAGGTCTTTATACAATTATTATTTTATGTGAATTGGTTGTCTTTATAAATTCTTTCATTTCATGTGAATTGCTCTATTTTTATTTTTATCAATTTATATGAATTGTTTATTGATTATGTATTATTTGATTTAAATATTTTAAATGCTTTGGATTGGGCTAGGGAGGAATCTGGGCTGGAATGGTTGGGCTAAGGATATGCTTAAGTTGTTGGGCCATGGTTATAGTTATATTATTATTTTTAGTTATTTAGTTTTTAGAAAAAATAATAATAATAATAGAATAAAAATGATTAGGACAAAAGATAATAGAAACTAGGGTTTCTGCCGTTTACATTACGCACAAAAATCAGGAGAGTAAACGAAAGAGAGAAGGAGTTCGGGTGAACGAGTGTTTGAATCGTCAAAGAGGCAAGTTTGATTCTTCTCTTCCCCTTTGAATCCGTATGCATAGTCTAGGTTTGAGGATTGTGTTTATTTTGGAAATTTGTATATAATTATTTTTTTTTTCTGTTGATAAATTTTGTGCGAATTAATTATGCTAATTGTATAGACATGTTGCTAGAAATTTGTATGCATTTAATTATGAAATTAATGATTTTGCATGCTAAGAATAATTCTGTGAATTAAACATTAGGATTTTGGAATTTTGGTACTGTTTTAGGGTATTTTTGCATTTGTATATACATGTATATATGATTGTATAGGCGGGTGTATATATATACGAACATGAAATTTGGGTCTACTGTGTTTATCATTTTTGAGGGATTTTGTTCCGATCAATAGGTAGATCTTACTTCCTAGAACAATCCTTGAAAGTTTCGTTATGAACCGTTGGGTAGATTGACGGAAAATTGAGTTTAAAATTTTAGATTTTCGAAACTTGAAATTGGGCGTTTTTGATTTAGGCCACGAGAGGGCGTGAATTTGGTACCAATGCGTAGCTTAGATCGAGACGAGTTCAATGGTATATTCGTACGCGCGATTCGGTGTCCAGAAGTGACCAGAAAATGGTCGGAAAGTTCGGCCACCATTGTTGAGCTTTAAAGCTTCAGCCGTGGGAAGAAGAAAGAAGAAAGAAAGAAAGAAAAAAAAATGTGTGGGGGCAGCCCCGTCGGCGCGTGGGGGCGCGTGCCGCCGGAGCCGGCTACGGCCGGTGGCCGGAAAGATGTTTTTGGGCCCCACTCTCGGGGGCCCACCTCTGGGTCCGATATGGGCCCATTCCGAATTATTTTATTATTTGTTTTGAATTTTTGAAATTTTTGAAAAAACTTGAAAATTCGGAAAATCATTTTTTAAAAATACTTTTATAAATCTAAAAATTCCCAAAATTTTATGTCAACTTACTGGGAGCTTAAGGAGCTTGGGGTTTAAATTTCATGTCGAAATGATTTACTATTGTCTTTAAATTAATTTTTAAAGTGTCTAAAAAACTGAGTTTTTCAGCATCTTTAATTTTAGAAAATATTTAGAAATTTCAAAAAATTCCGAAATTTTTACTGTAAAGAGGTTAAATACACTTGGGTTTAAAGTTTCAACTCAAAATGATCTTTCCTTGTTGTTCAATTGATTTTTAAAGTGTCCAAAAGTTGGGTTTTTCACTTTCTGTAATTTTAGAAAATACTTTTATAATTCCAAAAATTCCCAAATTTTTACTGTAATTCTCTGGAGGATAAATACACTTGGTTTTAAATTTTCAACTCAAAATAATCTTTCCTTATTATTCAATTTATTTTTAAAGTGTCTAAAAGTTGGATTTTCACCTTCTTTTATTTTTAGAAAATATTTTAAAATTCCAGAAAATTCTAGAAAAATTTAGGTAACTTTATAGGATTAAAATGAACTTGGATTTTAAATTTCATGTGAAAATGAGTCTCCCTTATGATTGTGTTGGTTGTGAAAGTATGCCTCGATTTATGTTTACTTTCTTTTTGTTAGAAAAAAATATTTTTAAAATTCTCAAAAATTCTAAAAAATTCCAGCATGATTTAATAGGGTTCTTAGCAGTAGAATATTCCCAGAAACCAAGATAAAAGTTAGGTTTAGACTCCCTCATATATTTGGGTGCATTGAAGGTTGAATTGGAAAATTGCTTCTTTAATGGATGTTTGAGTTATTTGATTTACTTGAATGTAATTTTCTTTAAGGATATAAATGCCCATCAAATACTTGATTATAGTCTACTTGTGAACGATTTGTCTTATGATGATAATTTCATGTTGGATGATTTGAAATAACGGTTTGTGCAAATTTAAATCATAATGCACCTTGTTATTTTATATTGCATATTGGAATGTATCTATGCATATTATTTTGGCATGTAAGGATTGCCCGGCGTGTCAGGATCGCCCATACCTAATAAGGTATCTATGTATTTTATTTGGCATGTAAGGATTGCCCGGCGTGTTAGGATCGCCCATACCTAATAAGGTATCTATGCATTTTATTTGGCATGTCATGATTGCCCGGCGTGTCAGGATCGCCCATACCTAATAAGGTATCTATACATTTTATTTGGCGTGTCAGGATCGCCCATACCTAATAAGGTATCTATACATTTTATTTGGCGTGTCAGGATCGCCCATATCTAATAAGGTATCTATACATTTTATTTTGAACTTAAAGAATGTGTTCATTGTTGGATGATAAGGGTTTGTTGGAACAATGTATAAGATGATTTTACTTCTGAAAACATGAACTAAATATGAAATGACTAGTATGTATATATCTATACCTATTAAGGTATCAAAAGATTAAATGATGGCATGTTAGGATTGCTTAAACTTGATATTATTTCATGTTATGTTTATTTCTGCTGACTTCAGAAATGTGATCACTTTTGCATAATAAGGATTTGGGTGGAATATTATAATTAATGACTGTTGTTTTAAAAATATGAAACTGGAATAAGAATAGCTTGTATGTTAAATCTATTGTTTTCTTTTGTGTCCCTTATATTGAGGGTATGTATATTGGTTCTCTGATTGGGATGTAGTAGATAGAACTTGCTTGTGGGTTTAACCCACTTTGTTGATATTTCAGGTTTCAGACAGGTTCCACTGCAAGGATAGAGTTTTAGGGTTAGTTGTGGCAGACATCTTTTCTCATCGGTCACAGGGTAGAAACTTATACTCTTATTCAAGGGTCAGACTATGAACTCTTTTGGAGGTTTTGGTTGTTGGTTTTAAATTAGAGTCTTAAACTTGTGTTTATTCTGGTTAAGGGGTCCTTGCGTTACGGGACTTCCAAATTGTATTACCAGGCATATAACGATTTATTTATCGATTATTTCAATTCAGTGGAATTTTCTGTTCAGTTTTTAGAATTTATTTTAGTCTGTCTTTTGTATTCTATGCTTGTTGCTACCTGTTCGAAGTGCAAAACGAGATAAAATAATATGTAATAGTGTCGTCGTTGTTTTACACTTCGACAAAAAAAAGAATTTATAAAACCCTACAAATACTCTACTAAAATTAGTAAAGTGGTGAGTAGGGGTCGAACCCACAGAGACTGCGTTGGTTTCGTTGTTAAGATGTCAAGACCTTATCTAATTTAATTCAAAAATAATTTGTTTTGTTTTTAACTTATGTTGCTGAAATCAAATAACATAAATAAATGATGGATACTGGAGATAGAGGGTCCTGGGAATTGACTTCACCACTAACCTTCTGACAATGAAAGTTGTACTAATTTGGGACGTTTAATCTATGCATTCAGAAAAGAATGGCTACAAGCCAAATTCAGTTCTATCAAGAGGATTCATTCAACATACAATTAAGCATAACTCGTCTTCGCTAAGCATGGCCTATACATCTGACTAACTAATGATATGATAACCCATCTTCGCTTAGTACGAATTATAAAAACTCTAAATTGAATGATCTATGAAAACTATTGTATAACCTGTCTTAACAAAATCACAGAAGTTGAAAAGAACTAAACCCTAATCATTGCAAATTTAGATCCATTCTACAAGAACAAGAATAAACATGCAATAATTTCATTCAAATTAAAACTAACAGCACAGCTGTTGTTTATGTTTGAGTTATACAATTAATGCACAAAATAAATAATTCCCAAATTAATATACAAACTAAAACATTGAAAGATAGGTTAGGGTTACATCACTTCCCCAAAATGGTGTTTAGCCGCTCATGATCGAGGTCCAGGTTTGAACGATGATGAAGTCGCCATCGTCTTGCCTGTATCGTCACGAATCGCCTCTGTATTTCTCTCTGTGTTCCTCCCTCTCCGAATACCCTAGTTTTTCTTCGTTTCCTCCTTTTTACTTCGCGAAAACAAACCAACGGGACACCTGGCCTCCCCAAAGTGGCAAGTGCGCATAATAAAATGGCACTTGCTCCTCACAAAGTGGCATTTGCGCCCAAAAAGTGGCAGCTGCGCAAATAGGGCATAAAGTTGATGAAAACGTCCGTTTTAGGAAATTTCCGTGAAATATGAAATTGTGCAGAATTGAATTTCCTTCAACCCACGCTGAGTTTGGGTCGTTTTGACAATCGTGTACAGAGTTATGGTCTGAATACCAACACGGGTGCAGGACTTTTTAGGCCTGAATTGGCCCAATCTTCTATGCAAATGGGCCCGTGCTCCTTTTCTTCATTTAAATTCATCTCCAGCCCATTTATTCAGTCCATTTAGTTTGGATCTTCAATATAAACATATCTCTAATGGGTCAAGCTTCAGTGATAACTAAATGAGCACCATTTGTAGCCCGATTTCACCATTCCTAATCAGAATTACCCTTAATCACCTGCAATCATAAAAATATTAAAATTATTAATAAAAATATGAAATAAATATTACTAAGACACTAATTCATATAATTTTAAGGGCATTGAATATGCAATATTCATTACTTATCACACCCCCAAACTTATATATTGCTAGTCTCTTAGCAATACACAACTAAAAATGAAATAAAACAACTAAACTACTTCCTCTTTCGTGGGAGATCCGATTGCATTTAGCATATGCAACAAGCCTTTTAAACCCCTAGGTTACCCCTAGTGGACGAGTGAAGTCTCGTGAGGGTTTCCAGAGATGTTACCCACAAACATGCCAAAATTCCTATTTCAAACATTAATCAAGACAAAGATTACAAAATGTGGTTAAAAGACTTACATTGAAGAATACTTTCAAATCCCTAAACCTCATAATTCAAAACAATGGTTCTCACCCAAAATTTACATCAATCACAACTCAAAGAAACTAACTCTAGCCCCCTCATGAAAAGTGAACTAGCATTCATCAATGTGGTTTAACCCGGCCTTGAGTGAGCAATTACAAGTCCCTTCAATTTATTGGATCCCCTTATTGAATATATCACTCAAAACATGAACACATGCAAATTTTTTTTTTTTTTTTTTTTTTATGGTTGTGCAATGCCCAGGTTTATTAGGCTTTCGAATTGATCCATGTAGCGAGCTTTCAGCCTGTGACTCCCAAACCAAGTGGCTTTAGGGCACCAGGTTTCAAGATACCTCGAGGGACCTAATAACTCGAATCAAAACGGCCACAAACCATAGACTAACCAATAACGCAATGCCTAGGTTTATTAGGCTTTCGAATTGGTCCATGTAACGAGCTTTCAGCCTGTGACTCCCAAACCAAATGGCTTTAGGGCACCAGGTTTCAAGATACCTCGAGGGACCTAATAACTCGAACCAAAACGGCCACAAACCATAGGATTATTCTTTTAAATTTTATTTTATTTTATTTATTTTTTATTTTTTATTATTCTTATTTTTTATTTATTTATTTATTTTTTTAGTGTAGCATGTTTAAAGTGTTTATTCTCAAGGGATACCGACTTATATTCAGCACATATAATTGATACTCAAAGCTAAGTAGCAACCCCACTAACTCTACTAGTGTGCGTGTGAATTGTGAAAAGAACCAGAGTCAACCACTCCAAGTCATGTCAATGCAAATAACGACTTAAACCACTGCATTCAAACCATAGTTTCTAGAAATTTTACACATACTCTACAATTTCAAGTCAAGAACCTACATAAAGTATTAAACTCTTGATTGATGTTAAAACAAAACAACCTATAATAAATAAATAAATAAACAAACAAAAGTGTTCTTCCTTACCCCCAAACTTGAATCACACATTGTCCTCAATGTGTAACAAAAATATAAAGCGTATGGTAAGTGATAGAACAATATTACCGTAGTGGTAGAATTGTAAAAATTTGGCAAAGCATTCACATGAATAAGGGTTGGCCATCCCCCCAAACTTGGATGCAAAAACCTGTCATAAAAAACACAACTACACACCACGCATATTAAAAGGAAAAAAATAATAATAAATAAATAAAAAGAATGCAACAAAATGACAAACAAACACAAATAAAAATTAAAACGAAGAAAAATCAACTCTAGCAAAAGCAAAAATAAATAAAAATAAATGAAAAGAAAAACACACACTTCCTAACTACTACTTTTGATGGAAGGTTCACCCTATACCACATCTCTTGAGGAGATCTAAGAGTGTCCCCCCTATTTTGTCCTCACTTTCTTGTGCCGGAATCCAAACAATTTTTAGGCACCTCTTATCTATGTCAATGTGAGGTTTTAAGAAAAATGAATCAATCGAATAAAATTCGACTAATTCAGGAAAACATGACCCTTTAACTTGTTCTTGACTAATTTTCTCATTGATATCTAATTTGTCACTACTCAAGTCAAAAACAAAGGTAAAAGGTGGACTCTCATTAGGACTTAAGTGATCACACTTAAGTTCTTCATGTAATGTTTTGGAGTCCGGTATGGGTAATGGTTCCACAAAAGGGGCATGGTCTAACTCAATTGGTTGTGTGAGTTCAATATTAGTCATGGGCTGATTTGGAAGTTCCTCTTGATCCTCACAATTCAAAGCATTGGTTATTTCCTCGATTTGAACTTCTAGCCTAGCTATGGATTGTGAATGTGAATTTAACAATTTAGTTTGTTCTTCATGTTTGCCAATTTGTTCATCAAGTTTGCCAAGGGCAGCCAAAACTTTGTCCTCAAATCCCGGAGAATAAGGATGATAAAATGGATCATCACTCGGTATAGAAAAATTTTCATGTGTGTATTCAGGATAAAAATCATAATATTGTCCCGCAGTAGGACAATTTATCACATGATGAAAAGGACTAAAGCAACATGCACATGACTCATATGGTATGGACGAGTGAGTAGGAGTAGCATTACTAAAGGGCATAAATTGGTCCAATCTCCATGATAATATATCTAATTTTTTAGACACATCCATTGAATTTTCACTCACATTCTCCATAACACAACCAAATTGATCAAAACATGCCTCTGAAGGATACTCGTACTGAAATGACATGTTTAAAAAAAAATCAAAATTAAAAGAAAATAACAATCCTAAACATAAGTGAATGAATTAAAATACAAAAACTCACAAGACGTCCTGAAATTTCAACTTCTTTCCACTTGTGTAGTAGCTCTTGTACCTATATTCAAACACACAAAACACCTAAAATAAATTAAAAATAGAATATATACAAGTCCTAAATTATAATTAAAATAGACTTAATCTTTAAACTTAACAACACAATCATGATCGCAGTCCCCGGCAACGGCGCCATTTTGTTCGAAGTGCAAAACGAGATAAAATAATATGTAATAGTGTCGTCGTTGTTTTACACTTCGACAAAAAAAAGAATTTATAAAACCCTACAAATACTCTACTAAAATTAGTAAAGTGGTGAGTAGGGGTCGAACCCACAGAGACTGCGTTGGTTTCGTTGTTAAGATGTCAAGACCTTATCTAATTTAATTCAAAAATAATTTGTTTTGTTTTTAACTTATGTTGCTGAAATCAAATAACATAAATAAATGATGGATACTGGAGATAGAGGGTCCTGGGAATTGACTTCACCACTAACCTTCTGACAATGAAAGTTGTACTAATTTGGGACGTTTAATCTATGCATTCAGAAAAGAATGGCTACAAGCCAAATTCAGTTCTATCAAGAGGATTCATTCAACATACAATTAAGCATAACTCGTCTTCGCTAAGCATGGCCTATACATCTGACTAACTAATGATATGATAACCCATCTTCGCTTAGTACGAATTATAAAAACTCTAAATTGAATGATCTATGAAAACTATTGTATAACCTGTCTTAACAAAATCACAGAAGTTGAAAAGAACTAAACCCTAATCATTGCAAATTTAGATCCATTCTACAAGAACAAGAATAAACATGCAATAATTTCATTCAAATTAAAACTAACAGCACAGCTGTTGTTTATGTTTGAGTTATACAATTAATGCACAAAATAAATAATTCCCAAATTAATATACAAACTAAAACATTGAAAGATAGGTTAGGGTTACATCACTTCCCCAAAATGGTGTTTAGCCGCTCATGATCGAGGTCCAGGTTTGAACGATGATGAAGTCGCCATCGTCTTGCCTGTATCGTCACGAATCGCCTCTGTATTTCTCTCTGTGTTCCTCCCTCTCCGAATACCCTAGTTTTTCTTCGTTTCCTCCTTTTTACTTCGCGAAAACAAACCAACGGGACACCTGGCCTCCCCAAAGTGGCAAGTGCGCATAATAAAATGGCACTTGCTCCTCACAAAGTGGCATTTGCGCCCAAAAAGTGGCAGCTGCGCAAATAGGGCATAAAGTTGATGAAAACGTCCGTTTTAGGAAATTTCCGTGAAATATGAAATTGTGCAGAATTGAATTTCCTTCAACCCACGCTGAGTTTGGGTCGTTTTGACAATCGTGTACAGAGTTATGGTCTGAATACCAACACGGGTGCAGGACTTTTTAGGCCTGAATTGGCCCAATCTTCTATGCAAATGGGCCCGTGCTCCTTTTCTTCATTTAAATTCATCTCCAGCCCATTATTCAGTCCATTTAGTTTGGATCTTCAATATAAACATATCTCTAATGGGTCAAGCTTCAGTGATAACTAAATGAGCACCATTTGTAGCCCGATTTCACCATTCCTAATCAGAATTACCCTTAATCACCTGCAATCATAAAAATATTAAAATTATTAATAAAAATATGAAATAAATATTACTAAGACACTAATTCATATAATTTTAAGGGCATTGAATATGCAATATTCATTACTTATCACTACCAGTTGTATGTATCTCCTAGGTTTTGTGTATGAGACTGGCCACCTCATGCGCGAAATTTTCTGGGGGTATTTCATATTGTGGATGAAAAATATGCTAGTTATTTGTAGTAAATGTATGTCTCGAGTGGAAGCATGATTATATTTATGCTAGTATACGTGCATATAGGACTTATATGCAGGTTTTGACATATATGTGATTATATATGGGTTTATGTGAGTTAAATGTATGCTATCTTTGTATAGAAATGTGTGCATTGGTGAAGCACGATAAAAATGTGCTTAAGTGTAGTTTGTGAGCATATGTGAGTTTTATGCTAGGTTTTACATGTATAGGTAGTCATACATGTGGCTTTGTGGGACTGAAATGCATGCTAAGTGTTTTTGTAACTTACTTATGCATTGTGTAGCATGAATCTTAGATGCTTGATTCATATATGTCCGAAATGCATGTATGGAGCCATTATGAGAAGAATGGGGAAATGTGGGAAAGTAACCTATTCACCTTGGAGTATGCGATGACTCGGTGAAAATCTTAAAAATGATGTAATTACCTTGGAGTATGTGATGACTCAGTGATAACACATTAAATCACCTTGGAGTATGTGATGACTCGGTGATGATCCATTTAACCGCCTTGGAGTATGTGATTTACTCGGTGATGTATTCCGAAACTATCTAACCACCTTGGAGTATGTGACTTACTCGGTGATGTATTCCGGGACTATCCAATCACCTTGAAGTATGTGATTTACTCGGTGAGGAGATCCCGAAGCCACCTAACCACCTCGGAGTATGTGACTTACTCGGTGGCGGTGTCGAGATTGTGTGAGAAGTGTCTCAGGTCGCATGGTTGGTTAAGAATCATGCTAGGATATTGGGTTGAGTCCGAGAGGAAAACAAGAAGATGATATTGCTTTCATTTTAAATTGAGAAGCATGTTATGAGTTTCACGCATTCTTATATATGCGTTGTTTGTGAATGAACATGATATATGTTGGATGTTTATTGCTTCTAAGTATGTTATACTGTTTAAATGTATCTACATTGCATTTGAGAATTTCTGCTTGTGAGTAGGGAACGTGATGAATGATTTACATGGTTTATGTAAATGCTTTGACATTTTTGTTCTATATACATATTGGTGCTGGATACTTACTTCTTACAACCATGTTGAAAATGCTTTCAAAAATCATGTGTAGTTGGCTTATATGTTCACATGTGCTAGAATTGCCATATGCATTGTTGGTTCATGTATACTAGGTGGAGCATGATTTAAATATTGTGATATATTTAAATGTGTATATTTTTGAGAATATATTGTGTATGTTTTTGCCATATGCATTGTTGGTTCATGCATGCTAGGTGGAGCATGATTTAAATATTGTGATATATTTAAATGTGTATATTTTTTAGAATATGTGAGGATCGACCTGCTGCAGTAGTGATAGTATGGTTCGGCACCTTGTTGGGCCTTTGAGCTCACCCCCTCCCAGGTTTTGCAGGTATTGCTGATTATGGAGTCAGTTAGGGGACTGATAGTACCAGTTGCAGAGGTAGTGATTAGATTTCTTAGAATCTGATGTATGTCCAGAATATCGGATACATGTTGTACCTTTGGATTAAATGTATTAGACATTTTATATTGGGTAGACACTCCAGTTGTATTTTTATACATTTGGTTTATGTATATGGGATGGATATGCAGGGACTGATTTATATCTGATTAGAGATGTATAATTTTTTTGATAAAATAGAGAATTGGGATTGTGTGGATGTATATGATCAGGTGATGGTTATATCATGAGGGTGATCTCACGAAGTTCACATGCCGGTTCTCGGGATTCGAGAATTAAAGCGTGATAAACTAAGGCCCTCTTAATTTTGCATTTGGATACGATGAGACTATTCACCAGTGGATCTTTGTGGGGCACTTGCATCCTATTCATATCTTCATTTGTGAAGATGATTGATACTTTGGCTGACCGATTATATACTGAATGAACTTCACCAACCCTCTGCATTTTTTGGGCACTTCTCAGGTGCGATCACATTTCTGCTTCACTTTCTTGATCTGATGTCCATCTACCATGGATGACGTTTATGATCCAAATAGGAGCAGGATTCTGCTGTCTGTTTGGCATCTGTTGAGGCTGATCAGGTGGTTTGGCTTTCTTCACATGAAGGATATACTCTGATAAACCGCCTTTGGTGATCAAAATCTCCACTTGCTGTCTGAGACTTCTACATTCATTAGTTGTAGCCAAAGTCACTATGGAATGCACAATGCTTATTTTTATCTCTTTGTTCCAATGATTGCCTAATAGTTGGAGGTAGATAGAAAATTTATTTGCTCTTGTTCTTTTGATCGAGCCTGGCTAGGGATACCTTTAGCGGAGTGATCTTGTAGTAACGCTTGTGGACGGGTGTGAGTGGGCGAGTGCGAAGACAGACACTGGGCTAAGCTACCACACTGATAAGGTACAGGGTGCTCAATCCCACATCGCTTGGGTGTGGAAAAGGGGATGTGCTTATATGTAGTATGTTCTCTTCAAATGGTATGAGGCCTTTTGGGGTAAAATTCAAGAGCAAAACCATGCGGGCTGTGGCCCAAAGCGGACAATATCATACCATGTGTTGGAGCGGGGTATTATAGTTGGTATCAGAGCTTGAACCCAGCCGGAAGTGTGCCGACGAGGACGTCGGGCTTCGTAGGGGGTGGATTGTAGTAACCCTTGTGGATGGGTGTGAGTGGGCGGGTGCGAAGACAGACACTGGGCTGAGCTACCACACTGACAGGGTACAGGGTGCTCAATCCCACATTGCCTGGGTGTGGAAAAGGGGATGTGCTTATATATAGTATGTTCTCTTCAAATGGTATAAAGCTTTTTGGAGTAAAATTCAAAAGCAAAACCGTGCGGGCTATGGTCCAAAGCGGACAATATCATACCATGTGTTAGAGCGGGGTATTACAGATCTTCCTTTCCACCCTTTGTTTTTTCAATGGTTCTTACATAGATGACAGAGCAACTCGAGGTGGCTTAGTTTTATTAATTTGGCTCTTCGTCTATTGGCCTAAAGTGATCAAAGTTGATTGTTGTTTCCTGGCGGCTTCATACTCTTCTATTCTTAGGCTATCAAATGGTCAAGAATAAAAGGAACAATCAACAGATCTTTAAGAAAACAGATATATGATTTCCATGATAAACTAAGTTTACTGGAAGAGTAAGGAACACAACAGATATCACTTTGTACTCATCTATTAGCAATTCGATCGAAAAGTGTTTAATATTGCTTCTACTAACTATGGATTGTCCAAACTTGATTCAAGGTTAATTCAGTGAGTATATAGGCTTGAATAGACTTACAAAATAAACTAAAGAATGCTCAATATATTCTAGAGCCACATAAATCAAGTGTTGCACGTTCTATTCAAGAAAAACCAAATTTTAGCAGCTTAAAGTGACAGATTTAAGGTTCAGGTGATTAGACTTCAAACCATTCTCTAAATCAGTCTCTTCCAAACATAAACATGATAAATATGATGAATAAGACATGCTAAAATTAATATAGACAATCAGGTATCATCAATTCAGATTTGACAGAGCATAAGTGTTTGACAACATATTTGGGAGTGTTGAGGTTCAGATAACAAAAATCTACTCTAGCTTCAATATAAGTTTGAATCTAGCTTAGATATGTGACATAATGTTGGATAATCATGCTAAAACTATTTCTAAGCCCTAAAGATATCAAGAACATGATAACAGTAGGCTTAGAGGCATGACATCTTCTGTTTTGGCCAAAAATGAGAATGTAGATGTGAATATGTAGTACATCCTCTAATCTAGCCTCAACTCAGCATTAATTGCCATAATATGACAGAATTCATATGCTAGAAACAATATCAGATGTAGAGAACAAAATCAAGTTATTCATGATAGCATAATGAGCTCAAGTCAAGTAAGAATAGTACATTAGATTCGGTATCACGGTTTCATAAACTCGAATTTGGGGAAATGAATACAATCATGAATTCAGGCCAAAAACATACCTAAATCAAGACTTAAACGTGTGCATGTCATTGTGTATTCTAACTAGTGTTTTGGAAAATTTATTTTGGAGAAAATTTAATATCATCTCAAATCACAGTTAAAGAATCCAAATAGTGTTCTTCATGATAGAATACAAGTCTGTATATAACTATAGGTGAGATTGAATGCATACAGAACTTGGAGTTTACCTAAATCAGAACAAGGGAAGATTTATAACTAAGTTTAATTAAAAGAGAAACCCATATCATACTTATCGAACATAAAAGACAAACATAAGCTGAAGAAATCTCCATTTGAACTGATAGATCCTACCCATATGCTTTCAAAGACCCTCTTATGCATACTCGATGCTTTTTTCTCTAAAAATCATCAAGTTATACCTTTGAAGCTATCAATAATAGTGATGCTAGACTCTGGTATCCTCTCTCTTCATATTTTCTCTCTTTAGAGCTCACTATCTGTATATTCTCACTTGAGCTCACTTTTACAACTCACAATAGCCATTGACATTGCCTCACCGTATTTCTCTCACTAAAATACCCTCTCTATAACAAGTCCTAACTATGGTGATGTATAGATACAATTTCTCTCACTATTCTATCAACAAGACCCAAGATGGTGGTGTGTGTTTTAATCTCACTCTTTCTCTCTCTACACATGCACGTGCACGCACACACTATAAGAACCGTGACTACTTTTGGCCAGTTTTTCATTATTTTCATTTATTGTAGTATTAATACTTTAAATAATTATATATGTGTTTTAAATATAAAATACATGTTTAGAGAACTTATTTAAGATTTGTAAAAATTTTCAGAGCGTTTGGTAAAACTTGACTTTTTGTGGTCTGGTTGACCCGAGATGCGAGCTTCGTGGGTCCATAAAATCCAAAAGTGTCAGAATGACTCCAACTTTGGAGGGTAGTTTAAATAAAATATTTTACATGCTATGGAGTCAATTTCATGTCAATCAGAGTTACGAAACTCAAAAATTGAGTCCGAGAAGGTTTAGTGAAAAGGTAATGGCATTCTTGTAAATAAGGGTAGGCTAAATTCTATAAATAGTAAGAGAATACCCAGCCCTCATTTCTCATTCTCTCTCAGCCGAATGGGGCATTATATATATATATATATATATATATATATATATATATATATATATAGCAACATCTTCTTATTCCCTTCTCTATTGATTTTGAGGGACTTAAATCCATAATTGGAGTTTTTTGAAGAAGAGAGAAATGGTCTACGCACAAAGGGCTCGAGATTGATCTATTCAAAATCAATTTCAGATAAGGTTGATATTCTAGTGAAAATAAGGAATAGCTTGAGACTATAACTATTGAGGTAGGGGGTGTGTGTTGTTCTTACATTTTAAGTTTTTTTTTCCTAAATGGGGTAGTGTTATTAAAGAAAATCAAACTCAAGACCATACAAATAGAAGAAGAGGGCATACCCTCCTAAAAACGAAAAATAATAGGAAATGAGAAAAACCATTTCCAATACAAAGAAAGGAGAAAAATAAATTTAAACCATAACATCATCAAGGAAATCACAAAGATAGATCCTGAATCTGAAAATCCAATAGAAGAAGACATTTGAAAATGACTTCTCGAGCAACTTCTTTCGAATCCTTCTTAAAGCCCTGATGCAAAGCCGAATTTCTTTGACGCCAGATAGACCAAGTGACAGTAAAATTGATGATTTCATGTTATATATGATTATATGAGATTTTTTAAATGAAATTCTTAATTAAATGTTATATGCATGTCTCTTGGATTAGAAATGATTAGCATGTGATATAAAATGTTTAAATTGCTAATGTATGCCTTGTGTGAAGAATATTGTGTAATACCCCGAAATTTGAGGATATTTAATTTGGGTTTTTAATTATTTAAATTGTTCATCTTGTGGTGTTTCAAATGTTTTAGTAAATGTTTGTGAATGTCTGTTCTTAGTTTTGATTTAAGATAGACGGTTGATTTTTTTTTTTTTTTATGTTTGTGAAATATTTGCTTTTAACATACATTTTTATTTTAATTTAAATATGTGGGTATTTGGGCTGCATTTTCTTGCATTTTTTTATTATTATTTTGTCGGGTTGGGCTAAACTTTTGGGTTTGGGCCACAATATATATATATATATATATATATATATATATATATGTGTGTGTGTGTGTGTGTGTGTGTGTGTGTGTGTTTGTGTGTGTGTGTGTGTGTGTGTGGGCTTTTTATATTTATATTTATTATTTGAATTATTTTAATAATTTCTAGAAAAGAAAATATAGATAAAAGAAAGAGAAAATAGGATTAGGGTTTAGTTGTTCTTATGCGTAGAGAGTTGCTATGCAGAGAGAGAGAACGGTAGACGCCAAAAAAAGGGAGAGAAAGAGATTCTGCTCAAAATCATAAGGCAAGTCCAATCTCTTTACTTCCCCTTTGAACTTGTAAACATAGATAAATAATTGTATTGTATGATTATATGTATATACATGTATATAATTATGTATTTATATGATTATGCATGTAAGAATTTTTTTGTTGATTATATACATATAATCTGTGGTTTTGGAAGTTGTGTAATTTTTTTTCTCACATGAATATAATTGTATATATGGATATATAGGCAGATATATATATATATAAGCATGGAATTTGTGTTGAATGTTAATGCCATTTTTAAAGATTTTTGTTCCATTTAAATTGTTGATCTTGCTCTCCCGAATAACCCTTGAAAGTTTGGTTGTGAATCGTTGGGTAGTTTGACAGAAATTTGAGTTTGAAATTTATGAACCCTAGAAACTTGATTTAGACATTTTTGATTTAGGCCGTAAGAAGGGGCAATTTTGGTACTAATGCGTAGCTTAGACTGAGAGGAGTGAAATGGTATATTCACATGCAAGTTTTGGTTGTCAGAGATGGCCAGAAAGAGGTCGCAAAGAGGCCGAAAAATGGCTCTCCGCACAACCAACAGTTTGTTGGAAAAAAAAAGGGAAAAGGGGAAGGAGAAGGCAACACGGGCCTTCCCCAAGCGCGTTGCCGGCGCGTGGGGGCGCATGGCATCGATGCTAGCCAGAGCCAGGAAAAGGGGCAATGGGCCCCACTCGCCGGGGCCCACCTCTGGGCCCAGTCCGGAATATTTTAGAGTTTTCTAAATTTTTAATTCATTTTTAAAATGTAAAAAATTAGGAAAAATATTTTAAATTTCTTTTAAATTCTAGGAAATTTTTGAAAAAAATTAGTAATCCTTTAGGGACAGAATACTCTTGAGTTTAAAATTCAAGTGGAAATGAGTTTCCCTTGGGGTTAAATTAGTACAAAAAGTATGCCTCAAAATTGGATTTTCATTTTCTTTTATTGTGGAAATACTTTAAAATTTTTGGAAAATCTCAAAAAATTTCAGAAAAATAAAATAGGATTTTAAAAACAGAATAGGCCCGAAAACCTAGGTTAGAGCTAGGTTTAGATACTCTTGATGATTAAGTTGCATTGTAAACTTGATTATGTACTTTGCTCTTTTAAATTGTTAGTTGTTTCTTCCTTAATGGTTTTCTTTACAATCTTAATTGTTCATGGTTAAATGTTCATGTTTAAATCAGTTTTTGGAATCATGTATTTCTTTTGCTTACGTGGTATGTTAGACTTAGTTAATTGTTTGTGTATTATTTTCTTTCGGCAATTAGATTTTCATTAGGTTAAATCAATGTACTTATAAGTAGGCTGAATTTGTTATTTGTTTAATAGGTTAGTTAGGGAGGCATGTAAAGATTACCATGAGGCATGTCAGGATTGTCAATACCTAATAAGGTATTTAAGGTTAATTAGGTAGGCATGTTAAGATTGCTAATACTTAATAAGGTATTTGAGGTTAATTAGGTAGAATGTCAGAATTTCCAATATGATATTTAACATAGATAAGGGAGGTATGTCAGGATTGCCAATACCGAATAAGGTACTTAAAGTTAATTAGGGAGGCATGTTAGGATTGTCAATAGGGTAGTTAACATAGATAAGGGAGGCATGTTAGAAATGTCAATATCTAATAAGGTATTAAGGTTAATAAGGGAGGCATGTGTGGATTTCCAATTACATAGTAGGGTATTTAATATATATGTATAAGGGAGACCTATCAGGATTACTAAATATTTATAAGGTATTTTACTTAATAAAGTTTTTGAGCACGAAAGGATTGCCTTTGGTTTGAACTTAGAAAATAGGTTCTATAATTCATGTGATAAGGGATGGGTTGGTACGGTTGGTTGGATGGGTTCTATTTTGGGTACATGGGATAGATAAGAAAATGATTTGTGTATATATTTATATTTTTGTAGTCCCTCATATAGAGGGTATGTTTACCGGTTCTCTGATTGGGTTATAGTAGAGAGAACTTGCTCGTGGGTTTAACCTACTTTGTTGATATTTCAGGTCTCAAGCAGTTTCAACCTCGAGGTTAGAGCGTATAGTTCATAGAGCGTGACAGTCATCTTTCATTAACAAACTTTAAAGTGGAGACTTAGATATATTCATAAAGAATTTACTTTTGATTTTTAGTTGAGGGGTCCTTGAGTTACGGGATTTCTAAGTTGTATAGTTCATATTCGCATTTGTATATTTAACAATATTATTTATTTCAGTTAGACTTTCCTTTCAGCATTTATAATTCTTTTTTCTTTTTGTCTTTGTATTCTATGCTTGTTTGCTATCAGTTGTAGATATCCCCTATGTTTTATGTGTGAGATTGGTCACCTCATGCGTGAAATTTGTAAGGAGTATTTCATATTGTATATGTGGAATTTTTGTAGAATTGTTAAGGCCCTGTTTGGTAACACTTTCGATTCCAGATTTTAGCTTTCATTTTCATTTTTTTAGAAGTCACAACAGAAATCACGTTAGGTAATGCAGTTCTCATTTCTGGAAAAATGAAAGTGATGTAAAAATTTTGACAATCCTAAGGCATAATTTGAAAGCTTTATAATGAAGCTTTCAATTTCAGACTTTTTCTGTTCAAATTTTCATTTATGATTTTTTTTATAAAAAACAATAAATAAAAATTTTGCTTTCTCAAAAATATAATATAATAAATTAAAATTTTATAAAAAACAAGAATAAATAAATTATAAAATACAATAAATAAAAAATTGGTTACTCAAAAAATATAAATATAAAAAAATAAAATACAATAAATAAGTAAAATATAAATACAAATAATATAATAAAAATAATATAATATAATATAAATAAAATACAATAAATACAAAATTATAAGTCAATAAGAATAAAAATAGTTTATAAAATACAATAAATAAATAAATATATAATATATATATATAAGAAGAAAATAAATGATAGTTTGAATTTATGACAATTACAAAAAATATGCAAATGCAAAAAAAAAAAAGAAATTTTAATTAAAATAAACTAAAATAAAGTCCCACCAAATATTATTTCGGAGGAAATAATATACATAAAATATGTAATATCATATTTATCTTGGTAAAAATGAGTTGGAACCGTATTACTCAAACACAGTTTTTAGTCAAAGATACTAATTTTTTTTATAAAAAAAAAATTTGAGTTACCTACATATTTTCAGATTTGTGGTTTCAAAATTTTAACAGCATATGACGTTACCAAACGTATTTTACTTTTGACAGCCCAGCAAGATTTCATATTTCATTTTTCAGAAATCAGAAAATAGAATTTGACAGCTTTACCAAACAGTCTCTAAGAAACTAGTTTTGAGAATTTAATGTAAACATGTGCCTATATATGAATTATTGCATGACATATTAGAATGGACATAGGATATGAATTGGGTGCAATGCATTGAGATGTGCGAATGTATGTGCAAGACGTGACATGTTTTGTGTGTGTGGGTTGTGGACTCGGAAGTGGCTCATGAGAAAAGTAGACGAGGAATATATCTCCGGGGTTTAAAGACTTCGAACTTGCGCAAGAGGGTTGGTTACCGGTGGGTTAGTAGCTCTAAAATAACTAAAAATGGGATATGGGGCTTCGGCATGTATCCGGGAAGTGTGTGAGTGTGATACCAATTCTGAGAGCATCTTTGAGTTTTAAGTGTACAATGTGACTTATGTGACTCGTGTGTATTTTGGTTATAAATTCGGTTATGTCATATGTTATAGATATGATGAATTGCGCAATGAAGCATGTTATGAGATTGTGGTTATCAAGTATGCTTGATGTGTATGCCATGGAAGTGAAAGTTGTAATTTTGCCTAGAATGTTAAGAAGCATGACACGTAGTATTCTATGCATATCGAAATGTGTTTATGTGAAAATATGAAATGTGAACTTGAATGGATTGCACAACATATTACTTTGAGTCGTTGAACTTGCTCATCCCCTATATTAACATTTTCAGGATATGGCAAGGAGGTGGCTGATGGTGATTAATAATGAGTTAGACTTGGAGTCATTGAATTCCCTTTTTAGTTATTCTATAGTTATGCACGTCCGGGATGTGGACTTTGTGCAATTTGATATATATATGTATGGAAACTTAGACCTTGATATGTTAGTTCTATATTTCAAGAACATGTTGGAATTGTGTTTTATGACTTCATTCTCTATATATATATGTTTTAAACATGGTAGAATGCTAGACAATTAAAATGATGAACCTTTACCAATGTTTACTTCTATATGTATAACTTATTAGAACGGTTGTGTTGATGAATTGTATTTTTATTAATGTTCAAGCATGTTTATGACTTAAAGGTTAATTATATAGAATGTATGGAGTTTTTGACATTCCATTCATGATTGGGATGCTTGGGATATGTAAAAATGATAAATATGTTCTATGATTGTATGTTTAGGATTATGAATTGGAAGGAGAATGATGGTTGTAATCACTTGGTGGATTTGTTGTTGGAAAAATGATAAAACAACCGAATCGGTATTAGTACCGACTGATGTGTCAATTATTCATTTAAACACTTTGGAGGAGAGAGACATTATCCTTATCTGAAATACCCCCCAGAAAATTTCGCGCATGAGGTGGCCAGTCTCATACACAAAACCTGGGAGATACATACAATTGGTAGCAACAAGCATAGATGCAAAAGACAGAAATAGAATAATTGCTAAAAGCTGAATAGAAATCCCATTGAATTGAAATAATTGATAACTAAATAATTAAATTCTGGTAGTACAATTTGGAAGTCCCGTAACCCAAGGACCCCTTAACCAGAAAGAACAAAAGTTTAACACTTAAATTGAAATCCAAAACCAAAACCTCTAAATGAGTTCATAGTTTTACTCCTGAAGAAAAAATAGATTCCTACCCTGAGACTGGTGAGAGTAGATGTCTGTCACAACTAACCCTAAAACTCTATCCTTGCAGTGGAACCTGTCTGAAACCTGAAATATCAACAAAGTGGGTTAAACCCACGAGCAAGTTCTATCTACTACATCCCAATTAGAGAACTAATATACATACCCTCAGTATAAGGGACACAAAAGAAAACAATAGATTTAACATACAAGCTATTCTTATTCCAGTTTCATGTTTTCAAAACAACAGTCATTAATTATAATATTCCACCCAAATCCTTATTATGCAAAAGTGATCACATTTCTTAATTTCAGCAGAAATAAACATAACATGAAATAATATCAAGTTTAAGCAATCCTAACATGCCATCATTTAATCTTTTGATACCTTAATAGGTATAGATATATACATACTAGTCATTTCCTATTTAGTTCGTGTTTTCAGAAGTAAAATCATCTTATACATTGTTCCAACGAACCCTTATCATCCAACAATGAACACATTCTTTAAGTTCAAAATAAAGAAAACATATGCATACATGTATAGATACCTTATTAGATATGGGCGATCCTGACACGCCAAATAAAATGTATAGATACCTTATTAGGTATGGGCGATCCTGACACGTCGGGCAATCCTTACATGCCAAATAAAATACATAGATACCTTATTAGGTATGGGCGATCCTGACACGCCGGACAATCCTTACATGCCAAATAAAATACATAGATACCTTATTAGGTATGGGCGATCCTGACACGCCGGACAATCCTTACATGCCAAATAAAATACATAGATACCTTATTAGGTATGGGCGATCCTGACACGCCGGGCAATCCTTACATGCCAAAATAAAATGCATAGATACATTCCAATATGCAATACAAAATAACAAGGTGCATTATGATTTAATTTGCACAAACCGTTATTTCAGATCATCCAACATTAAATTATCATCATAAGATAAATCGTTCACAAGTAGACTATAATCAAGTATTTGATGGGTATTTATATCCTTAAAGAAAATTACATTCAAGTAAATCAAATAACTCAAACATTCATTAAAGAAGTAATTTCCCAATTCAACCTTTAATGCACCCAAATATATGAGGGAGTCTAAACCTAAATTTTATCTAGGTTTCTGGGCATATTCTACTGCTAATAACCCTATTAAATCATGCTGGAATTTCCTAGAATTTTTGAGAATTTTAAAAAATATTATTCTAGCAAAAAGAAAATAAACATAATTCGAGGCATACTTTCACAACCAACACAATCACAAGGGAGACTCATTTTGACATGAAATTTAAAACCCAAGTGCATTTTAATCCTATAAAGTTACCTAAATTTTTCTAGAATTTTCTGGAATTTTAAAATATTTTCTAAAAATAAAAGAAGGTGCAAATCCAACTTTTAGACACTTTAAAAATAAATTGAACAACAAGGAAAGATTATTTTGAGTTGAAAATTTAAACCCAAGTGTATTTATCCTCCAGAGAATTACAGTAAGAATTTGGGAATTTTTGGAATTATAAAAGTATTTTCTAAAATTACAGAATGTGAAAAACCCAACTTTTGGACACTTTAAAAATCAATTGAACAACAAGGAAAGATTATTTTGAGTTGACAATTTAAACTCAAGTGTATTTAGCCTTCAGAGAGCTACAGTAAAAATTTTGGAATTTTTGGAAATTTCTAACTATTTTCTAAAATTAAAGAGGCTAAAAAATCCAATTTTTAGACACTTTAAAAATTAATTTAAAGACAATGGTAAATAATTTTGATATGAAATTTAAACCCCAAGCGCCTTAAGCTCCCAGGAAGTTGACATAAAATTTTGGGAATTTTTAGAATTATAAAAGTATTTTTAAAAAAGCATTTTTCCAGATTTTCAAGTTTTCCCAAAAATTTCAAAAATACAAAATAAATATTAAAACAATTCGGAATGGGCCCATATTCGACCCAGAGGTGGGCCCCCGAGAGTGGGCCCCAAAAAATAATTTTCCGGTCACCGGCGCGGCGGCACGCGCCCCCACGAGCCGGCGAATGCGTGGCCCCTTTTCTTTTTTTTTTTTTTTTCTTTCTTCTTCCTTCTTCCCCGGCTGAAGCTCGAGCGGCCAACAATGGAGGCCGAGCTTCCCGATCACTTTTCGATCACTTCCGAGCACCGAATCGCGCATATGAATATACCATTGAACTCGTATCGATCTAAGCTACGTATTGGTACCAAAATTATCCCCTCTCGCGGACTAAATCAAAAACGCCCAATTTCAAGTTTTGAAAATCTAAAATTTTAAACTCAATTTCTCGTCAATCTACCCAACGGTTCATAACGAAACTTTCAAGGATTGTTCTAGGAAGTAAGATCTACCTTTTAATCGGAACAAAATCCCTCAAAAATGATAAACACAGTAGACCCAAATTTCATGTTCGTATATATATACACCCGCCTATACAATCATATATACATGTATATACATATGCAAAAATACTCTAAAACAGTACCAAAACTCCAAAATCCTAATGTTTAATTCACAGAATTATTCTTAGCATGCAAAATCATTTAATTTCATAATTAAATGCATACAAATTTCTAGCAACATGTTTATACAATTAGTATAATTAATTCTCACAAAATTTATCAATAGAGAAAAAAACATACAATTATATACAAATTTCTAAAATAAACACAATCCTCAAACCTAGACTATGCATACGGATTCAAAGGGGAAGAGAAGAATCAAACTTGCCTCTTTGACGATTCAAACACTCGTTCACCCGAACTCATTCTCTCTTTCGTTTACTCTCCTGATTTTTGTGCGTAATGCAAACGGCAGAAACCCTAATTTCTATTATCTTTTGTCCTAATCATTTTTATTCTATTATTATTATTTTTTTTCTTCTAAAAACTAAATAACTAAAAATAATAATAATAATAACCATAATAATATAACTATAATCATGGCCCAACAACTTAAGCATATCCTTAGCCCAACCATTCCAGCCCAGATTCCTCCCTAGCCCAATCCAAAGCATTTAAAATATTTAAATCAAATAATACACAATCAATAAACAATTCATATAAATTGATAAAAATAAAAATAAAGCAATTCACATGAAATGAAAGAATTTATAAAGACAACCAATTCACATAAAATAATAATTGTATAAAGACCTAACAATTCACATGAAATGATAAAATGCATATAAAGGCATTCCACATGAATTGAAAAATAATAATAATAATAATATAAAGAAATTTAAATTCTTTAAAATAATAGACGTCCAAATTTTTCGGGGTATTACATTATCAATTACTTATTAAGAGTCCTTGTTGGACATAAGTGATTGGAGTGCGAAAAAAACCGATCGGCAAGTGTAGCACTACTCTTTGTTGTTGTAATAAGTTGAGTGATTACGATATATCGTAATCCCAATTACGATGCATCGTAAACTTAATAACGATGCATCGTAAATCGTTGAGTGTTTTCAGTAGAGTTCTAGTGAATTTTGTAGGATGTTACACACCTTGTGCAATGCATCGTATTTACGATGCATCGTAATATCTGACCGGATGGATTGAGATCAAATTTGGGCATGGATTGGGGATGCAATGTGTAGTCACGTGTGGGGCCATGATTGATTGAGGTTGAGCTATATATAAGTAAATTGTATGTATGTATGTAATTATGATTCCGCATTGATTTAGTGATTGAGGTAGTATATTAGAGTTTAATGGACGAAATTGCCCTTATAATTACGAGCAAGCTCCGAAATTGGTTCAAACTTCAATTGGGCATAATTTCTTCGTTTTAAATTAGAATTGACTGTGGATTTTTTTGAAATTGAGTATTTTTGAATTTTCTTTCCAATTGACTAAGTATAATACTAAACTTACAAAAACACAGGAAATTAAGTTTTAAAATTGAGCGGTTCATAAGTGCGAACTGGGTGAGATTTTCACTGTTTACCCCCATTTCCCTCGCTCTTAACCGGGTGATAGAAATCGAGGCGTGACACACACATAGTAAAGAATGGAATCTGTATGATATATATGTGGCTGTAATAGAATAATGGTACTAAAAGGATAAGGTTGACACATGGCAGTTTGTCCGGTAGTAATTTGAAAGTTGGCCAATGATTGACTCATATGCAAAAATGACTAAGCTGCCTTTTAAATTAAAATTCCATATAGAGTCCAGTTGTGTTGCTGAGGGTATAAAAGACATTTTCAGCTACATAATTCTTCTAGAATTTAGGACTAGGAATGCCACATCATGTTTCTACATCACCACTGAAATGACAAAAATACCCTTACATGGGCTGGTAGTGGAAATAGATGAGAGCACATAAAAACATATTTAAATAGTCATAGAAACATGTCCAATATAAGTACAAACAAGGAAATGACTATAATGCCCTCGAAGATCATTTTGACATTAAAATTTGAGCAAACATGCTCATGGGCCACATGAACCATCACATATTTTTCTATGTCCTAAACCTTACAAACTTCAAATATAGTGTCCTCACACACATACATATACTAAGTGATGTTCACATCAAACGGTATCCACCACACTTATTCTTCAGCTTCGATGATCGAAGCCCAAATTAAATCAAAAATTATAACTCGATCAATTTAATTTTGACACCAAAATTTGTCACATGAAATAATATATCTCACACTCTAATGCAGCCCAAATAAGTTTCTTCTTCAACTTCATTTGTTTTGATCCTTGGGAGATATTTAAGACTAACAAAATATTCCAACCTCTGTGTGCAGCATTACAGCGGAATAGTTTTAGTATTTTGTCGAGCTTGATACTTTCTTGTTGACCCGGACATTATTTTATTTGGCAATCACTAACTTTGTTTCTAATACAAGAAAAATTATGTCAACCAATGTCTTTTGGGGGTGCTGTTTATTTGCCTGCAAGTAAAAATATTTGCGGGTTATTAGGAGTGACTTTCTAGTGGAGACTCTGCTTGATGATAACAACATCAATGGGGGTACCAAGTGTCAACTGAAGAAATGTTGTGAACATGTCAGTAGGTTTCATTGAATTTACAAAGGTTGTTTTGTGCTGTCATTTGGGTAAATGTGATAACTTATAGTAATTAGTAAAAGCAATTTATTACATTATGGGTTTATGAACTCTTTAAGCTAATATTAGAGAGATTCTGAATATATATGCCTTATATCTATATGGGGTCTTTTACTAATTGGTTTGTGATTAAATTGGAGTTGAAGCTGTAATCAGCTTCTACTCATTTCACATAGGGATGTTGTTAAATCTGCACTCAATTCAGTGTGTTGACACATATCCCTAACTTTACTATTGACACACTGACACTGTTGGATGAACTTTACAGTCTGATTCAGAGCACCCAGGAAACAAAGGAAGTGACAGACTTTGGACTATATATAACAGATAAATTAACAAAGATGATATAATATATCTTAAAGTTGTTGCATTGTTGCCTTTAACAGCACAAGCCCCAATGTCTGTGAGCTTTTTGTATTAAATAATCTTATAATGGAATATTGGAAAAAGATTTCATAATCTAATTTACAATTAAGGAATAAGAAAAACACTTATGCTTTACTTGTGCCCAAATTTCAAGAAGCAGACTATACAAATGGTAGATAATATTTCATGACATGCCAATACCACAACCCATTTCTTTGAACACTCACTACTTCAGCAAGTAATGTGGATTGCAAACCTACCATGTCAACAGTGGATGTATTTGTACAGAATAATCACTTTGATGATAACCTACTCTGATATACTCAATAATTTCTATTATTTTTCACAATCCAAAGCACTTCAAATTGATATATATATATATATATATATATATATATATATATATATTCGTGTATATAATTCCTCCCATTATTAAAACATGGATTTCAAAATTTCAAGCTGGAAACTTCAATAAAAACTAAAGAAAAAAAAAAGTTAAAAAGAAGCAAATAAAAAATAAAAAAGAAAGTGGGAAAAGTGAGTAATTGATGGCATGACAAAACTAAAGAGTAAAGAAAGAAGTGCTAATGATTCTGAAGTAGCGTCAAGGGTAAGGCATATTACATGGTATAATCAACACCCTTAAAGCTACTTTAGATTCAAACAACACCTAACCACGCACTTCAGCCTACTCACATATCTTTTTACATACAAAGATTGCAACTCTCTCTCTCTCTCTCTCCCCACACACTTTTCACAGCAGCATCAGGGAAAGCACACCACTAACAGCCATTTGAACTGCAAGAAACCCCACCACCTGCATTCCCGTACAAAAAAAAATAGAGTCCAATGAAAACCCCATCATTAGTTTCTTCACTACATTAAATATATTTACATTTATGCATGTCCATATATATACACACACACACATATATATATATATATATATATATATATGTATATGTATGTATATATAGGTACGTTTAAAGGAGAACATAATTAATGAATTTAATATATTGAGTAGAAAGAGAAAAAACGAAATTAAGAGCTTGGTAACAAAAACATATATTGCTTCTGCTTACTATAAAATAAAAACGCAAAATAAAAACAGTTTCCAACCAGTCCTGAAGGTACCTGTTTTCCGTAACCAGATGTGGGCAAAGGGCGTATTGTAGCAGAGTCCACTTCACCAGTGGGCAGAGGCACTGCTGGATTACTGTTAATAAATGGCATACCATTACCACCACCTTTATCTGGCACTAAGGATGGACTTGTGGCCGGAAGGATTGCATCCGGTGCCGGACTTGGTGAGGTGGCTTGACGGGGTCGGAACGGCCACGGGTACGCCGGAGAAGACGATACGACGCCACCAGAACTTGGTTCCGGAGCTGCAATTGGTGATAATTCTGGAGAGAGAGCCGTATTGGGTGTTGGCAGATACACTTTTATGGCAAGCTTTTGTCCATTACAAGTCTCTTGAGTGCCATTGTTGAAGGAGAAATAGAAGAAACCAGACCGAGATGGGTACCACTAAACAATATAAGAAAAAATTGAATCGTCAGATTCAAAAAGATTTTAGGCCAATTTTTTTTTTTCTCTTTTAATTTTTTTCCAAAAAATTCAAACACACCCACAATATTATTTCTAATAAGTAATTTGAGGAAGAGAGATCATAGCAACTGGGCTAATAATGCCCATTGGTTAGATCAAATTTGTGTTAAAACACCAAATATCAAAAAATTTAAGCTATTAAGGAACCGGTTGTATTAAAGGATAGGTCCAACAATGCATATCAAACACTCCTAAAAGTTACCAGATGAAGAATTAATACATATATACATACATCTCTACACGTACGTATGTGTATATCCCCTTGACATTGTAAGAAGAAAACGGTCAAAGCAAAAATTCCCAAGAATTAATTTCTAAACTACCCACGTAAAGGTAATGTAAATATACATTATATTAACATGTATTAGCACAAATAGACACACACACAAACACAGAGAGAGAGATACTTTGAAGGAAGTGGAATTGGGTTTAGTGAGAAGTGTAGCTTGAGTGAAGTTGCAGAGGTCGAAGGCTCTTTTGTTCCGGAAAATGTAAAGGTTGAAGTGATCCTTGTGCTTGAAAACTAAGAAAAAAAATAAAGAGAAACAATAGAGGTTATGTTAGTATAAACTACAAAAAGAAGCAAATGATTTTACTTTTGAGAGGGCATCAAATACTTACTGATAGAGTCCCCCACTTGGACAGACGGGTTTCTCCACTCTGAATATCCATCCACTGCTACTGTTTTAGAGTGAGAAAGCCTGAAGAGTAGAGAGAGAATAGAGAAAAGGAATACAAGCATGGAGGAGGAGACCTCCATGAAGTAGTGCTGACTTCTGTTTATGGGTGAGAGAAATGATTGAGAGGGAGATTTAGGGGGGTTCTACAGTTTTGTGGTTTATCTCTGGGCAATTGAATGAGAGAGAAAGAAGGTTTGTGTTGAGAGATTGAGAGAGAGAGAGACAGAGAGTGTGTTACAGTGTCAGGCGTGTTTGGCTTTTCATGGAAGAGTTTGAATGGGCTACAGAGATGGGCCTGTGATATTGGAGACTGTGTTTACTAGTCATTGTTTACAGTAAAAGGTGAAATGATTTTGTTCCTGAAAAAAATTTAAAAAAAGAGAGTGGAAACTTGTAAGAGAGAGAGAGATATTTTGGGAGGTTGTGATGATGGGGATTATTATTCTAAAATGATTAGATATGTGATTATCAACCTGCAACCTCTATCTTTAATATTTGCTAAAATCATAACTATTGGGTGTTGTGGGGAATCCAACTTTGCTTTCTTTTATGAACCTTTTCCTTTCTTTTTGAATATTTCAATAATATCACTTTATACAAGGTTATGGATTCTCATTTTGTTGATGTTTGAACTTTGAAGGAATAAAATCTCTAAAGAGGTCATTCTTTGAACAATGAGAGGGAGGGAACACTCCGGTAAGTGAGCCAGAAAACTTGTCCCTAAGGTGAAAATTTATTACTGTATCAAAACACAACAAATCAGACCATAAAAAGGGATAAAACATCCTCAGTACCAGAGCTCCAGGCAGTGAGGGTTTGTTATGTATTATTTGTCTAATTCTAGTATGATAAGGCCTTCAATTTTGGAGTTGTATTTTATTCGATAATTTTTTGTTATAAAAGTTTTGGAGTTCAAGGGATTGTAATCATTGTCTAACAAGAAATTGAATTTAAGGTTCTATAAATAGATGCATAGAGTATGGTTGAGACTTATGAATTGATAAATGTAACCTTATAAGGGAGTTGATAGGTAAAAAGAGTTACAGGTTCGTTAGAATGAAACACTGAGCACGAGAGAGAGTTTCATGAATTGGTACATGGTGAAGAGTTGAAAATTAATAGTTCTTAGTGGTAGGATTCCTATATGTAAGGAATTTCTGGGGTAGCCAATAACTTCTCGCTCATGTGAGAGCTCCTTCTAAGGCTTAAAAAAAAAAAACTAGTACGTCATTCCTTCCTTTATGTTCTTAATTACCGGACCTAAATTTTTCATACCTAGAGAAGAATGACATTTTTCATTCACTGGACAATTAAATACATCACGATTTGTGGTTAGACGGAGACCTATATATCTATGCTTAATTATGACACTGAAATTTGAAACTCCTGTTGGGAACAACGAAAGCGCAAAAACAAATTATAACTAATAACACAGAAAACACAAGATATACGTGATTCAGTATAACCTGTACTAATCCACGAGACTCCATCTTACCCTTAGTGTTTCACTCTACAAAACCTGTAACTCTCTCTAACCATCAAGTCCCTCATGAGGTTACATCTCTTTTAACTCATAAGTCTCAATCATATCCTAGGCATCTATTTGTAGAGCCTTAAATTCAATTCCTTGTTGGATAAGGATTATAATCTCTTAGACTACAAAACTTTCCTAATAAGAAATTACCTAATAAAATACAACTCCAAAATAGAAGACCTTATAAGACTAAAATTAGAGACATAACACATAACAATCTCTACCATGATTCAAATTATATCACGTCAATCATCGCTTCCCATATCATTAAATTGGACACTCATATGGCTTCAATCTCGCACAACTCTAATTGTCCCCATTGTATGCTACTCGATTAATCAAACCTCCAAGGCTCCGCATTGAATACTCGAACTCCATGCCATGTAACTCATCATGATTTTCTGACTATCATGACCAAACAAATCAATTGATTGACTCCACCTACAATTAAAACATATTGCAGCACTGGTTGAAACTTCTTATGTTTTCTAAATATTTTTTGAATAAAGGTTGAACGTCCCAACATGAACCATCGACTCTGATACCACTTATTGGGATTAGCGGAAGTGGAAAAATAAATTATAACCAATCACACACAAAATACAAGATATACGTGGTTCGACACAACTTGGCCTACGTTCACGGATGAAAAAAAAATTCCATTACAAATCCAGAGAGATATTACAACAGTAGAGACTACACATAAAATTGGACCGTGTACATAAGTAGAATAGAAAATAGTTTAAAATAGAGAGTTTCTAGTGACAGGAATCCTGTTAATAACTAATAATTTTTTTTACGTGAGGGAGAGTTAAACTCTTGGACTTTTCTATGAAAAAGGCCACAAACACAAAATACAATTACTAGTTCATTGACTACAATTTACACTATTATTCTAGCTATTCATTTTTTTTGGGTAGTTATGGACAGTAATTTTGGTCATTGTATTCAAATTAAAGGAAAATCGATTTCTTTTTCTATTTTTATTTTTATTTTTTGGGTGATTGGTAGGTTCATATGTGTACCATCATTTCAACATGCAATGAGGATTTTTTTTTTCTTGGGCAAGAAAGTATGTATTAGTGCTCAAACGTAAAATATTTTTAAAAAAATAGTTTTGAAAATTTTCAGTATTTTGTAGCATCAATCAAACTAGCTATTCAATATTTTGTGGATTGGTTGACTCAATCCAAACATTTTGGTGTGCAAATATTTTACAGGTATAACATTTTTAAAAAAAAATTTGCAATCGAATTTTTTTTGAATATTTTTTGAAAAATAATTTACATCAAAACAAACGAACCTAAGAAAGAAAGAAAGTTGTATAAGTTACAATGAGGCATAAACCAGATATTACAACAAAATGTTGTTAAAATCAAACAATCCTCAAGACAAAATGAAGGCTAAATCCCTCAAGCAGAAGAAAGAGCTCTGCAAAAAGGAAAGAGAAAACGAAATAAGACTAGCAATCATCGAGGAAAAATGAATTTGAGAGGTTTGATTTCCTGATCAAAACTGAGCTCCTCCATTGCAGCTTCTCTTGAGACATAACAAAGTAACCCTTGTAAAATTCATTGTACACACAAATTTCGTGTCAGAAAATCTAGGAACGAAAATTAGTGACAAATAAACAATTTTTATTGATTCAAGAAAAAATGGTACAATCCTCTGTAAATCTTTACAAAAGAAATATGAAGATAAAGTCCTCTGATTCGATCTCCTTGGTAATCCGGCTTCAAGGGCTGCTAGAGCTTGATCTTGAATTGGATTGAAACTTTTGATGAAGAACGACACGTGGATGATGTGCTTGTTGTTCTTCTTCTTCAGGGTTTGGGGCTTTGGAGCTTTGGATTTTGAGTGAAGACTTCTGCAGAGTTTCAGCTTTTTCTGAGAATCTTCTGCCATTCTCTCTCCCTACCTTTGAACCTTTATTTATAGACTCACTGAAGGATAGATTTGTAACTTTCTTTTCTTCTGATAATTATCCTATAATTATCTTTTGTGATAATTATCCAATATATACATAATAATTATCTTTATTGATAATTATAATTATATATATATATATATATATAATTATTTATTTTCAAGTGGGCTTGAACTTCTTAGACAATTTAGACCAGCCTATAACTCATTTATTTGTAATGAGCCTAATCTTTAAATTATCTAACTTATTGGGCCACATTTCAAATGGGTTAAACTGAAAATAAACCCAAATTGTATTTTGGGTCCATCATGTAATTTTTTAATGTCTACAAATTGTCCCCACTTCAAGTCTTGCACCATATTGAGTTTGTCACGTATTTAAAGCAGGACTTGAAGTTTTATATTTCGCAATTTCTTTTTTTCTTTTTTGCGAAAATCCAACTACAAAAAGGGTGTCTTCTTTGTCTAGTTGAATTGGAGTCTTGAACATAATAGGACTTTTTTTTTTTCTTGTCCAACTGGAACTGAAGACTTGAGGATCCAGTTGCAAATAGGATTTTTTTTTCCTTGTCCAAGTGAAATTGAACACTTAAGAATCCTGTTGCAAATAGGATTTTTTTTTCTTGTCCAAACTAAAATGGAGTCTTCAAAAATCGAATAGCAAATAGGATTAATCCGCCACTATATATATGTAGCCTACGCTTCAGACTCTTCATATCAGAAATTCCATGAATTCCAGCAACTGTAAGCTCTCTTTTCTTTTTTCATTTTTTTTTCTTCTCTTCTTTCTTCTTCTTTTCTTTTTTTTTTCTTTTTCTTCTTTCTTTCTCCTTTTTTTTTCACTTTTTTTTCTTTTCTTCTTTCTTTTTTTTCTTCTCTTCTTTATTCTTCTTTTCGTTTTTTCTCTTTTTCTTCTTTCTTTATCTTCCAGCGCCTCACGACACTTCTTCTTTCTTTTTTTTTTTCACTTTTTTTCTTTTTTCTTCTTTCTTTCTTTCTTTTTTCTTCTTTTTTTTTTCACTTTTTTTTCTTTTTCTTCTTTCTTTCCTTTTTCTTCTCTTCACGTACCAGCTCACTTCTTTCTTCTTCTTCTTCTTCTTCTTTTTTTTCCTTTTCTTTTTTCTCTTTCTTCTCTTCACGCCTGTTTCTTCTTTTTTTTTTTTCCTTCTCTTTTCCTTTGATGGGTAAAAAAATAAAGTTTCTTTTTTGTTGCTTGGTAGATTTAAACACAAGATCTCATGAGAAGACATTATAGCACCACACTATCTCTGCTACACAACTCCTTATATTATAAACTCTTGAAACAAAATATATATGTGGTTAAACTTTGAAAGGAACATTTTTCTTTAGTAACAACTTTGTCTTCCGTGACCACTATTAATCAAATCTATTTTTTTTCAGATCAGATTCCACTTGTGGGCCCTGCTCGAATTTTGTGCTGTCTCTGGAACGACGAATAGATCTATCCAACTTATTGAGGAAGATAACTTTACGTAAGTCACTGAACTTTTCTTGGCAAGTTTCAATTTTTTTTTTTCAATTCTTGCAGGTCAAATCATCTTTCTCAGAATATGGAGTTCCAGACGCCATTCATTAGTCCTTTCGGGGTCCCTTAGTGTACTTCGGTGTCACTTTTTTTTGTCCCTTCGGGGTCCCTTAGTGCACTTCGGTGTCACTCTTTCGTCCCTTCGGGGTCCATTAGTGCACTTCAGTGTCACTCTTATTGTCCCTTCGGGGTCCCTTAGTGCAATTCAGTGTCACTCTTACTGTCCCTTCGGGGTCCCTTAGTGCACTTCGGTGTCACTCTTTCGTCCCTTCAGGGTCTCTTAGTACACTTCGGTGTCACTCTTATTGTCCCTTCGGTGTCCCTTAGTGCACTTCGGTGTCACTCTTTCGTCCCTTCGGGGTCCCTTAGTACACTTCGGTGTCATTCTTATTGTCCCTTCGAGGTCCCTTAGTGCACTTCGATGTCACTTTTTCGTCCCTTCGGGGTCCCTTGGTGCACTTCGATGTCACTTTTTGGTCCCTTCGGGGTCAGGCCAAGTCACTACGATGTAGCAGACATCCGTCAATATCTTGGCGGCAGGTCGGGTCACCCAACTCTTCTCTTGCAAGCTTCAATTTTTTTTTTTTGTAAAGATAGTTTATACTCATATCAAGGAGTGATTATTTTTTTTTTTCATGCAGATAGTTTATACTCATGTCGTGAGTGTTTTTGTTTTTTTTTGGTAGACAGTTTATACTCGTGTTAAGTAGTGTCATCTTTTTTTTTTGGTAGACAATTTATACTCGTGTCAAGGAGTGTCATCGACAGTTTAGGCTCGTATCGGGGAGCACTTTTAGCTTTAATTAGTCTTTAGCTTTCCAAGACTCAAGAGACAATCCAAGCTTGTGTTGAAATGTGTGAATCAGCTCGGCGTCAATTTGAAGATTTTCTTCTTATTTTATTTCTTCATTATACTCTTCTCGTACTTGAGAAGAAACATCGTCTTCGAACTCGTCTCCCCACCCAGAAGGAAGAGGTATTTCATTCGTCGTGATCCATGTAGCAGGATTGAACCTCACCCAATATGTTTTTATTCTGCTACGAGATTCGATCCAGACAGTATCTTCGGGCTTTGAACCCCACACTTTTCCTTTTTCGAGTCTTTTAATTTTTTGACCTTCTCGTTCCATATGGGATTGTAAACGATTTTGTTCTTGTTCCTCGCTTTCTTCTTCAAGACCTTCGTTTCGTTGATTGTAAGAGACAGTTCAAGAAAGTGACTGTTGAGACATCACTCGTGTGTTTCTCGGCCATGATTCTTGCGAGATCTTTTTATAATCATTCCCTTCTTGAGCATTCTTCTTTGGCCTCCAAGCAAGCACAGTATTTTGAACTCTCCTACTTGAAGTTGTTTGAGAGAAATTTGACAGATTATTCCGATACCGCATCTTCAACACAAATCCTCGAGATTTGTCATTTTGGTTATGCTTTTATTTTTCTTGTTTCCTTCTTGGGACTTCTTTCTTATTTCTGGATTTGATAAAATGTGTAGGCCTTTTTAAAAGACAGCCGTGAATCTTGCCCCCATGCCAAGGATATTTCATGTGAGAGAGCTGGGAATGAGTCTTGTATGGAAGGTTTGCCCCCTGTCTGTTCAGTCTTCTATCAAGGTTTTCTTGACTTAATGTCTTATTTAATCGAGAACTATCAGATGAAGTCACGGAAGGAACACGATGTGTTTTTTGATATAGGTCGTTAGAGACGATACTTGTAACATAAGATGTATTTATTTCATCGTCCGAGTTAGGAAGTATTTCGTCTTCCTCTTCCTCTTCAGACTCAACCTCTTCATCTTTAAGACAGTTGTCAAACAGATTGGGAAAGACAAAAGCCTTTGCACCACGACTTGTTATGCTGAGTTCCATATCATAGGCACGAGTAACCAATTCTTCAAATGTACGAGGCTTGATTCCTTGTAGAATGTAAAGAAGCTCCCAGTGCATACCTTGCATGCACATTTCGACTGCTGATACTTTAGAAAGACGGTCTTTGCAATCAAGACTTAGAGCTCGCCAACGGTTGATATAGTCGACCACAAGCTCGTCCTTAATTTGTTTCGTACTAGTGAGTTCTAGTATGCTTATTGTTCTACGAGTATTGTAGATGCGGTTAAGAAACTCTTGCTCCATCTGCTCCCAACACTCAATACTTCTAGCTTTGAGGTCCGTGTACCAATCAAATGCATTCCCTTTAAGAGAACGAACAAATTGCTTGACCAAGAGATCCTCTTCGGTGCCAGCGTTATTGCAGGTCTCCACAAAGTGTGCAACATGTTGTTTGGGATTGCCTCTTCCATCAAATTGTTGAAACTTTGGCAGTTGATATCCCACTGGCATATTTAAGCTGTCAATTCTTTCGGTGTAGGGTTTTTAGTACACAAGAGTGCTTTGAGGGGCGTCGCCATACTGTGCTCGGATTGTGTTCGTTATTATATCTTAGAACTGTTGGATAGATAACAAAGCGACTGGCGAAACAGGGTTAGTTTCGTCAGCCATGTGTCTTGACGCAGATGTGTGATGACGCTCTTTTGATTGGGCACCTTGAAGAGAGGAATTTGAAGTATTCGCAGGCAAATGTGTTAACTTGTCAAGATTTTGGATTTCAAGCTTCCTCATTAGCGCGGCGATCTGCAAGTCCTTCCCTTCGACAGTCTTTGTGAGGTTTTCGATTGCGCGTGCCATAACTGCCAGTTGGTCTTCCACCGAGGTTGTTCCAGTCATCATAGTTGCGACAACATTCGAATAGGAAAGACCTTGAGGGCCACCATTCTTTGAAGGGACCGATTGTTCTGAAATCTCGAGTAACAACTATGAAAGCGAACCGACACTAGAGTTGGTGTCAGAGACGGAGTGGGGTGAATGTGGTGGCACCGACTTTTCTGAAACTACGCCAGAGTTCTTTGCCCCTTGAGGACCAATGGTGTTAATATGTTTAGTTTTCACATCCATTGGTTTAGTAGGATTCACCAAATCTTGTTGATTCTTGAGCGAAGCAATTGCTTTGGTCTTGTTACGCGTCATAGGACCTGCTGAGGTGCTGCTGGCACTTGACAAGTTCCTAGTGTTCTTGTCACTGCTTGCGGCAACTTTGGTGTTAGCCATTGCAACAGTGGTTTCTTTTGAGTTTTTCTTGTTTGTCGTCTGAACCTTGGTAGGAACCATAGATTCTGATGAACAGAGTTTTGGAGGTATGATGTAGGAGACAGAGATGAGAGGCAGAGATGGTCCCACCGGGCGTGCCAGAAATTTGTACACACAAATTTCGTGTCCGAAAATCTAGGAACGAAAATTAGTGACAAATAAACAATTTTTATTGATTCAAGAAAAATGGTACAATCCTCTATAAATCTTTACAAAAGAAATATGAAGATAAAGTCCTCTGATTCGATCTCCTTGGTAATCCGACTTTAAGGATTGCTAGAGCTTGATTTTGAATTGGATTGAAACTTTTGATGAAGAACGGCACGTGGATGATGTGCTTGTTGTTCTTCTTCTTCAGGGTTTGGGGCTTTGGAGCTTTGGATTTTGAGTGAAGACTTCTGCAGAGTTTCAGCTTTTTCTGAGAATCTTCTGCCCTTCTCTCTCCCCACCTTTGAACCTTCATTTATAGACTCACTGAAGGATAGATTTGTAACTTTCTTTTCTTCTGATAATTATCCTATAATTATCTTTTGTGATAATTGTGATAATTATCCAATATATACATAATAATTATCTTTATTGATAATTATATATATATATATATATATAATTATTTATTTTCAAGTGGGCTTGAACTTCTTAGACAATTTAAACCAACCTATAACTCATTTATTTGTAATGAGCCTAATCTTTAAATTATCTAACTTATTGTGCCACATTTCAAATGAGTTAAACTGAAGAAAAATTTAAATTGTATTTTGGGTCCATCATGTAATTTTTTAATGTTTACATTCACCTTTACCGAATTTCATCAAGTGGTGGAATTCACCATTTAAAGTAGTGAAACTTCACTATTATAACACTCAGATTTCACCAATTTTTACTTGCCAATAAAAGTGACGGAATTCACCATTTAAAGTGGTGAAGTTCATCATGATGAAATTCACTATTTAAAGTAGTGAAATTTCAAAAAATATGTTTTGAATTTGTACCCTGAATAATATATTGCTTCAGCTAATGGAGACAATACCGCTACTATATATATCATCATATAACTAAATTATTTTATACAATATATATATATATATATAGAGAGAGAGAGAGAGAGAGAGAGAGAGGTGCTATTGTGATGATGGCGATTGTGTATTCCAATCACTCAGAAAACTTAGTTTGGAATAATTACTCGTGTATTACATGTACTAATACATAATGGTTAGAGATTTTATATATGATTATGCAACCATTGGAGAATCATAAACTTGACGGTTTTTCCAATACATTTTAATGGTTGCGTGGCATGTTAAAAGGGAACCCAAACCTCTTACAGTTTTACTATAATTTGGTCAGTTTGTTCACATGCATCGGCTAAAACTCCACATATATACAACCCTCCCACTAAAAACATATCGTAACCCTGCAATGTGGGCCTGACTCCTATTTACACCAAAAGAATACAAAGTAAACGAAGACAGTACTACAAGACGAAAATGTTACTGATAAAGGACCTTGAAAGGTCCATTGAAAGACCTTGATAACCCAAATCAAGAAACCACGGGATAAATGAAAACTATTTCGAATTTTTTTTTGTACCCGAGGAAGATGACACAAACAATTCTGATGCGCAATTTGACTTCAATTATAAGTTAGGCCACGTAGGCGAGATCAGGAGATCAGGGGTGGAGCCAGAAAATTTAGTTTGGAAGGGCCAAATTTATATTATGTAATTAAAATTTGAAATATTAGCAACCAATTGTAATATAATTTTTTAAAATTTTAGTTATAATGTTATATATCTTGAGAAATTTGTTCAAGAATTTTTTTTTCAAAATTGAGAAAAATGCAACTTAAATAATTAGACGAAAAATTGATGTGAGAAAGAAAAAAATTGAGAAGATGAAATGATACGTTACAACTAAAACGTGAAAAGGTAAAGAAAAAAAAAATTAGGGAACTAATTTTCCTTCAACAATTAATTGTTTCAGTTTTCCAAAAATCCAATATTTAGAAAAAGATTTTGAGTAATTTGATTCCACTTCGGAAAGATATATTTGATTAAAAAAATAATGATTTTAACTAAACAAAATCTCACAAGTTTTAACAAAACAAGATTATTTTTTAGTGGCTTAAACATAACTTAGTCATAGAATTTGTTATTTTTTAGTAAATGACCATTAAAAGTTTTAGTATATACGATCATTGTTGTGGTTTACAATCTCACAACACTTTATTTTCCTCCTTTTAATTCGTCATTTAGCAAATAAAAATTGATATATAATTCTAGATATTTTTCTTGTAAACATCAATTTACAAAAATATTTGATAAGAAAGATTCATGCATATTTATTGAATATGATGTGACATTAGTGTATTTCTCTTTTGAATTAATATAATAGATATTGTACATGTGTATATGTAAATGAAATAACGATTTGTTGTGATAAGGATTCTTAAATTTTTATTTCACAATATTTGAAAGTTTAAAAGTATGACTACAAGGCCTAAGTTTAATTTTTTTTTTATATAGTTTTCAAGGGGATATAAGCTAAATTTATTTTCAAATTCTCTATTTAGGGTCAATATATGAGTGTTTTGAAAATATTGAGGGGGGGGGGCAAATAGAAATTTTTAATAAATCTTAGGGTACTATATAAATTAAATTTTTTTTGGGGGGGGGGGGGGGGGGCCTGGCTCTGCCCCTGTAGGCGATTGTAATTTATATGACGTGAATAAGAGATAAACTTTGAACAAGGTTCTTCTATATCCGAATAAGATTGGAGACTGGAGGGCCAGTCTCCTACTAGAACACGTTCACATTTGACAATTATAAATATAGAAATGATCCATATACCAGATACACAATTAATACCTCTTAGTGCCTTTACAACTTTCAAAACTTTTCCAATATCTGACTTGAACGTCGGAGTGTAATCGGCTGGCACCATGCTGATGTCTTTCCAGTTACCTTTAGTTTGTCTTTCTACAGGTTGACGTTTGACCATATCGGGAGTGGATTTGTGTTTCATCAGTTGACGTCGTTTGTGAGAACGAAAGCAAACTTGATTGTTCTACACGAACCATGATGCACCTACAAGCCAGGCTAGAGGCCATCGCTGGTCAGAATCCACTTGCTGGTCACCATCCAGCCTGCTAGGATCCTCTTGTCAGGCATAATCCCCCAACCGGCCAAGATCCTCCTGCCAGTCCTGCTGGTCACAATTAACCCGTCGTCCTAAACCCTGCCAATCACAAATTGCCTGTAGTGGGAGAAGGGGGCACACGGTCCCTTGGTCAAGGAGACTTGCCTGGGGCACGTATCGAAGCCCCAAACGACCAAGAGTGTGTTGCAGCATTATAATACCAAGTTCAGAACTTAAACCAGAGTTTGATCCAAGTACTCCAATAAAATGTGGCAATCTTACAACGCCTCCCTCCCGTGACACTAGTGCCGTCACGGAGCCACCTTAGGCCGGTCTATCTAGAAAGGAATGATGTTGGGTGAGATAGTGAGATTCTGACAGATGATGCGGCCTAGAGCCATATAAGAAGCGATTGACATGGGACGAACCCCATTCATGCAGTCTTGTCTGAAAAAGCTCGTACTCATGGGGATTTGGGGTTTAGGGCTCGTACACATGGAGATTCGGGACACCCAAGGGAAACAACTTATTATGATATGGAGATGAAGGACCTCAATGCTAAGGTAGAACGTATGACCCATGTCATTAAGGGGAAATGCCCTGCTACAGTGGAAGAACTGGTCCAACAAACCAACCTCCCTTTTACCCCTAAATTAATGAATTGTCCTTTGCCTAACAAGTTCAAGATATCCACTGTCATAACCTGAACTTTTTCGAAGAGAAATCCGAGATTTGAAAAGCAAATTGAAAATGAAATAAAAATAAAAGAAAGGAAAATTTATAGTTTCTAAACAATCTCTTAACACATAAAATCCTATACAAATGCTATTACATTGGAAGATAATATTAAAGATATTTCTTCCTTACAAATCCTCAAAAATATACAATATCTCAAAAACTAGATAAAACAATACAATCTCTCCCACAAATTCAAAATAGAAAATAATACTAATGATCCCACATTGCTACCTCTTCAACCGGTACTACCAAGTCCCATAATTGTTCTTGTGTCAGCGTCTAAACCTGTAAATTCTAGGGGGGGGGGGGGGGTGAGCTCAAAGCTCAACAAGGATATGTTGAACAATCTTTCATTGTAACAGCAAGTTGACTTTTGCGTCATAATATCTAAATAATTTAATTTATATTTAAGTAAATAATATAATCAAATATAACAATTTAATCACATTGCATTTAACATTAATAAATTTAGATACACAAAACAGATCAGCAATTACCTGTAAACATCCACACTTCGTACACATAAAATGACAACTTTAAATACACCAATTGTCAACAAGTACACCTTTAATTGCACAAAATATTATCAAATACACATGTACACATCAACAAATGGTGTACATAAAATAATACAGAAATTACACTGTACCATCAATAAAACGTAAAAATCCACAACACAACCACACGTAATAGTCAAAGTTTAAATTGTAAAACAGAAATTTAAAAACAAAGCAATTTAAATCACTAAATCCATAATTATTAATATATATATATATATATATATATATATGTATATATATATTCATCTATATATATGTTTATATATATACCTCTACAAGTATGTATTTAATAAATATATAAATACAAGCACATTGAATTTATATATATAAATATATATACAAATTTACTGCACAGCAAATCACGTATGCACATTTATAATAAAACATACGTAAATTAAATATATGTGAATAGGAGAAGAGAGCAAGTATCAACTTGCCTCAGGTTTATATCCGAAAGTCTGCGAATCTGTTGCTGTCCGGTCCATCCTATAGTAGCCCAAATGATTTTGGCCTACTGTTAAAGCCCATCCTTTTTTAATTTATACTGGGTCTATTCAAAATCCTGGCCCAATCCAATTTGCTAAGACCAGTCCATAATTCAAAATAAGCTTAGCCTAACTATGAGGCTCACTAAATGAAGCAACACATTTCATAAGGCCCAAATAATTTCCAATTTAATTTACCATGAAAAAGACCCAAAATCCATGCCCAAAACCAAACACCCATGTCCACCATCAGTGAACCCAATTCTTAGCCCCAAACCAACCAAACCCACAATCGTACACAACCTACCTTCCTCACGGCTCCACCACCGTCAGGGCCGGCCCTAGGTGCATGCCACCCAGGCAGCCGCTTTGGGCCCCCATATTTCAAGGGGCCCCAAAGTTATTTATATATGTGTGTGTGTGTGTGTGTGTGTGTGTGTGTGTGTGAGGACAAAAATATAATTTATATATATATATATAGATACAATATGAATCAGACACATCTGTTTTTAAAAAAAAAAAAGAATGAGAGATATACGTAGAATAAATAGTGATGGGGAGAGAGAGCGCGCTATAAATATGTGTGTGTAGTTATAAATGGTAGACAAAATCAAAGAATGATGGGAGGAGAGAGAGAGAGAGAGTTGCATTAAGAAAAGAAATGTTGGTATGGAAAAAAGAATGAAAAAATAAAAAAAGAAGCAAGGGAGGAATAAATAAACTTAAATACAGCATTTTGTTGATTATTGTATTTTTTTAATCTATTTTTTTCTGTTTTAATTATTTAAGTGATTCTTGTTGTGAGTTTTTAAATCAATTTTTTTCTGTTTTAATTAATTTAAGTGATTTGTGTTGTGTTTATTTTATTATTTGTTTTTCTTTTTTATTTAAGATAAATGAACCTTATTGATGTTCAGTAATTTATTTATTTATTTTTTTTGGAGCTCCAAATTCGAATCAAAGAGAGATTGTAACTTGGAGTTTAAAGATTGCTTTGATTATTTATTTATAAGATTAGTTATTTTTCTTATGTCTACTTGAAAATTTGAATCTAGGTATGAAATTTTTTTTTTTGATTCAATCTCAAAAAAAAGTTCTTCCCAAATTTTTTTAAAAACAATAAACAAACAAAATGTGTCGATTGTGTCATTTTAATGAAACATGTGCACTGTTATAATTTTTTTGCGTTTGTAAAATTATATGTATAAAAGGGCCCTTTATTTGAAAAATTGCTTTGGGCCCCTTTTTATGACCTGCCCTGACCACCGCTCGAGCTGCCATGCATGAACAGACCCATCACCATCCTTCTTCCTCAACCTTAGCCGAAACAACAGCATCAGCTCACAGACCTCCTTCATCCATGAACTGAAGAAGACCCAACAGCAAACATGCAATCTCCACTATGAAGTCAACATTGGAGTTGCCAAGTCTATGTTGAAGGATGTTAGCCCTTTCATTCTAGAGATATGTTTCCTCCTTTTTCCTTCACATCCTTTGTAACGCAGTGACACCCTCAAAGTTGAAACAGCCATAGTTGTGATCACCAATCACCACCGACCCACCATGGTCGAAACAACCTTCCACTGCCGCTGCCGTCAACCATGGCAGTCACCAAACCTTAACCCACTTCAGCCACCGTGGCTGCCTAACAGTCTACACCAAAGCCCACAAAACCGAACACCCACCATAGCCCCTCATCATCAACACATGAAACCATGCAAGACCCGCCACCTTCATGAGCAAATCATCTCAATCACGAGCCTCCATGCCCAACCACCTGAACAACCTTCAGTCGCCAACACCATTGATGGCCGGTCCACCGAATCACCTCAATGAACACCATTTTCAACTCAAGCTCCACCCATGAGCCATAGGTATCCAAACTCCAACACCTAGCCGCTGCCCATAGTCATGGCAGCCCACTCCAAATTGCCGCATTAGCCTCCCTTTTCTCTCTGCTCCTCTTTCTCTCCCTATAACTTTTTCTCTCTCTTTAGGGTTTTTTCTCTTTCTAGCTTTTCTTTTGGCCCATTCCCTTTTTTCAACTTTCATAAGATATACATATATTTAAAAGAAGCCCACTCACATAATTTGAAGGATTCGTATCACCTATGATTACGACTTTTGGTCCACTAGTTTCAACTAAAGGCATCCAATATATGTATCTCACCCCTAATATATATATATATATATATACATTTATACATACCCACTATATATATGTATCCCTTCATATATAATTATTTATATATATCCACTATATAAATAATTATATATATATTCAAATAATCTAATCCAAACTCAAACACAAATTAAAATTAAATAATCTCAAAATTACGGGGTATTATATTATTCCCTCCTAAAAAGAGAAATTTCATCCTCGGAATTCACCCCATACCTGTAATAAAAACTCTGGATACCTTGTCTTCATTTCATCCTCCCTTTTTCAAGTGCATTTTGCCTTATAAATCTGGAACATAGCCAAACGAGACTGACTATTGGTCACCACTATCATATGAGTGATTGCACTGTGCACTGTCTATTTCTTTTCTATTATTAGACTGACAAATTTTTGTCTCCCATAACGAATTTTTTTTTTAAAAAAGGCTTTCACGATAAACATTTATACCATAAAGTAAAAATTTTCTTACTCACATTTTCCCAAGTCTAGTATGATAGAGAATATTACTCTCCTCAGTAATGATCACTCTCATTTTTTATACAAGGTGTTACACACCTAACTCAACATATATACTCTACAATTAAAAAAAAACATGCAATTGCATAATCATGTCATCACGAAACATATTGCACTCAATCAAATATCTACAAATAAATGTGCAACTCATAAGAACTTAACAGCAATCTATAAATATAAAATTCAGCAAACATTTCAACCATGACTGAAAATAATTAAATGTATAATCAAGCAACTCAAAAACTTTAATCCCGAAAAATAAATGTTTCTAAAATTTGCAATCCCAACATTCCCCGAAAAATAAATATTTGTAAAATTGCAATTCCCACATGCCTGAAAATAAATCTTTGTAAAATTACAATCCCAACATCCCCGAAAATAAATATTTGTAAAATTGCAATTCCAAATGCTTGAAAATAAATATTTGTAAAATTAGCAATCTCAACATACCCGAAAATAAATATTTGTAAAATTGCAAATCCAACATGCCTGAAAATAAATCTTTGTAAAATTGCAATCCAAACATGCTTGAAATTAAATATTTGTAAAATTGAAATCCCAACATGCTTGAAATTAAATATTTGTAAAATTGCAATCCCAACATGCCCGAAAACTTACAAAATAAACTACCCCATTAAAACTTGGCAATCTTGACATGCCTCCTATACTTACCTTACATACCTTATTAGGTATTGGCAATCCTGACATGCCCCCTAACAATCTTTACATGCCTCCCTTAACTTTCGATACCTTAATATGTATTGGCAATTCTAACATGCCCCCTGACAATCCTTACATGCCTCCTTTAACTTTAGATACCTTAATAGGTATTGGTAATCCTTACATGCCTCCTTTAACTTTAGATACTTTAATAGGTATTGGCAATCCTAACATGTCCCCTGGCAATCCTTATATGCCTCCTTTAACTTTAGATACTTTAATAGGTATTGGCAATCCTAACATGTCCCCTGGCAATCCTTATATGCCTCATTTAACTTTAGATACTTTAATAGGTATTGGCAATCCTAACATGCCCCCTGGCAATCCTGACATGCCTCCATATTACTTTTAAATAGAGAAAATATTTATAACTCTATATCCAAAATAACATTAAATCATAATTATGAAAAATCACAACAGAGAATACAACAGACAACTTGTTTATGTCTATAAAAGAAAATCTAATCCCCCGACAAGGTCTTATACATAAACCCACAATTCCAAACTTACGTATGTTTGGATTCTAACCCGTTGTCCTAAGGTTACTCCTTGTTGAAATGGAAAATCTACTGGCAATTATAGCACACCACAGATGGTCGTAAAGATCCGATATGCAAGGCCAATGAAGGTACCCGCTAAGCTTGCTGCTGCCCCTGAAAACTTGACTTGCCCTCCCTGTGCCTCTTTCTTCCCTGATTACCTGGAGATGTCCCCGCACCATTCTCTTATTGTTTAGAGTCCCATATCCTTTGGGTATCTCTGTCATCCACTTCCGCCACTAAGGCTCTGTCAACAACCTCATTATAGGTCCTCAAATCTAGAATGGATACCCTCTTTCTGATAGAGGTTTTTAGTCCCTTTACGAACTTCTTCACTTTCAATTCCTCATTCATCACAATCTCTAAGGCTAAGTGAGCCAATGACGTAAACTTGGTCTCGTACCCCATAACATCTAAGTCCCCTTGGACTAGATCTATAAACTCCTGCCTCATTCAGTCTCTCACCGAAGCTGGAAAGAACTTGTCAAAAAATAACCCCTTAAAGGTTTCCCAATCTATGTTCTCGGTGTTGTGGACATTCCCAATGAATTGCCACCACCGATCCGCTTCTCCTTGCAAGTGAAGCGCTGCCACTCCCACTTTTAGATCATCGATTGCAAGGGCAACCATGAGTTTATGAGTCTAATCAATCCAAACCTCTGCCACTAATGGGTCATGTGCACCATCAAAGGCAGGTAGCTTGAATTTCACATATCTCTTCATAGCCACCATTTGTCGGCTCAAGGCAACCCTAGGCAGTGCCTGAACCTCTTCTTCCCTGGTTTCCTTAGCTATCCGTTTCATAGTATCTGCCATGTCATGCATGAATTGCGTTCCATCTATCAACTCCTGAGGAGCATCAGTGCCTATGTCTCACACTCTTCTTGGAGGTATTTTGCTATATGCACAATAAGAAAATTTTAAGACCAAGAATTCACACTTCTTATACGATTTTCACCATACATACACACGCTATGTCAATTTAGTCCACAAAGGCATGTTATGAAAATGTAAGCATATATTAAGTTCCACATAAGTAATTTTACAACCTCCAGTCAAAATTTTTATGTTTCGATCCTTAACCCTAAGTGATCACTAGATCGAGTTTCACCCTTCGTCCTTAAGTTTTTGAACCTAATGCTCTGATAATTATCCAAAAATTATCAAATCTTTTCAAATCAAAATATGGTAAAACTGTTACCCATCTTCCCTAGTTATTCTAACCTAGGGCTCTAATACCAATCTATCACGCCCCCCGAAATCCAGACCGCCGGGACTCCCCCGGGCCGACCCCAAATTTCGAGTGTGAACCCGTTCCCTCAACCATATGAACTATCCCGACACCAATCTCATCTTGATATCAAGCTTTGATACCATTCTATCATGCCCTGATTTCTGAGTCCTGGAATCGAGGTGAACTTGTTCGTTAACCCTAACGAACCTGTCCTATCTCTCACATCCCGTGAAAGCATACTTTTTAAATGTACACGTATGTGCATGTACTACAGACCATACTAACCTCAATGGGCCCCTCAAACAACCCCTTACATTCTTCTGTAAGAATCCAAAATCCATACACTTCGATGCATTGAAGTGATGATTTCGATGCATCGAAAGTTTGATGGATCGAAATGATGATTTTGATACATCATGAGTTCGATGCATCTCATAAGGATCAATCATGTATTGACCAAAACACACTCTCGGGACTTTTGACATTCCAAAATCTTGAAGGTTTATTGATGTATCGTTCCATTCATTTTGATGCATCAAAATGTCTGAACTGATGCACCTACAGAAAATGCTGTAACCCCCTACCTTGGTCATTTTGAACTCAAATCCCATTATATCAACCTAGAATCTTCCATACATCATTCATAATGAAAAGTATCAACATAAATCACACGTTCTAAATCATACCTATGATTAAACCATACATTCATGAGAATCATCTTCCTTCACAACCATAATCCATTCATATTTAAAACATCCATCAAATGAACTAAGTGCTACCATAAGCATTGCATAATCAAACACAAAGCCTTTTCACATACAATAAGCTCATAGTCCAAGCATACATTAGAGTTACATTTATCTATAATATAACTACTACTCAAAATGGAGTCTCATGCCACAAGCCAGCATGGATAGCCACAACATATACAATATCCAAAATATAGAAAAAATGTTACTAAAGTTTCACTTGGACACTCAAGTCCCATCTATCATCGGCGCCTTATCTGTAAAAAAAAGTTTATAATAAAGAGGTGAGCACCACGATGGCTCAGTAGAGATACCTCAACCCACATAAGTGCTGACTCGACACCGACCTACATGAATGCATGTTACCATATTATATGCATCATCCAACATATATCATGTTTATTCACATGCAACGCATGTATAAGAATGCATTAAACATATATCATGCTTCACAATTTAAAATGAAAGCAATATCATACTCTTGTCTCCCTCTCGGACTCAACCCGACACCCTAGCATGATTTTTGACCAACCATGCGACCTAAGACACCTCCCACACAATTCAGAATTCATCACCGAGTACTCCGTACTCCAAGGTGATTAGACTATTTTGGAATTCGTCACCGAGTACTCTGTACTCCGAGGTGATTAGACTCTTTCAAAATTTTCACCGAGAACTCCGTCCTCTAAGGTGATTAGACAATTTCATAATACATCACTAAGAACACCATCCTTTGAGGTGATTAGACTGTTCATGACCATCATCGAGCGTCAGTTGCTCTAAGTGAACAGGTTATTTTATCACATTTCCCGTTCTCTTCACAATGGCCCTATATGTGCATTTCGAATGTATAAAGATCAAACATATAAAATTCATGCTCACAATGCAAAAGCTAGTTATAAAAGCACTTAGCATGCATTTCACCTCCACAAAGTCACACATATAAATTACCTATACATGCAATACCTCGCATACAATTCACACATGCTCACAAAATTTACCTAAGCACATTTTAGTCATGTTTCACCAATGCACACATTTTCTATACAAATATAGCATGCATTTAACTCACACAACATCACATAATGCAATTATATTCATATACCACATTTATACATAAATGCACAAAACCTAGCATATAAATATACATGCTAATTTCTCTCACTCATTCACCACTTATATTATACATACTACCATATACATATCTATTGCTCACAAGATATTAAAGAGAAGTAGAAACACAACATATCTCACCCCTCTTACCATTCTAAAACATATAATAAACATCCGTAGTTCTCAACGATTCTCCTGAAATGTTAGAATCGACAATTAAATGAGAAGAGAAACCCTTACCTTGAAATTGAAGGCCTTTTAAGCACTTCACCAAATTTTCAGCGACATTTACCTTGTCAAACCGTGAAGATGTTTGGTTTAAATGGATGCCCTAGTTGTGCCCTACGCATCTCCTTTCTTCGGTGAAACCCGAATCACAACCGAAGACTTCCGAAATCTAGAGAGAAGGTGTAGTAACCCTTGTGGACGGGTGTGAGGGGGCGGGTGCGAAGACAGACACTAGGCTGAGCTACCACACTGACAGGGTATAGGGTGCTCATTCCCACATCGCCTAGGTGTGGAAAAGGGGATGTGCTTATATGTAGTATGTTCTCTTCAAATGGTATATATGAGGCCTTTGGGGTAAAACCCAAGAGCAAAACCGTGCGAGCTGAGTCCAAAGCGGACAATATCATACTATGTGTTGGAGCGGGGTATTATAGTTGGTATCAGAGCCTGAACCCAGCCGAAAGTGTACTGACGAGGACGTCAGGCCTCGTAGGGGGGTGGATTGTAGTAACCCTTGTGAACGGGTGTGAGTGGGCGGGTACGAAGACAGATACTGGACTGAGCTACCACACTGACAGGGTATAGGGTGCTCAATCCCACATCGCCTGGGTATGGAAAAGGGGATGTGCTTATATGTAGTATGTTCTCTTCAAATGGTATGAGGCCTTTTGGGGTAAAACCCAAAAGCAAAATCGTGCGGGCTCAGGCCCAAAGCGAGCAATATCATACCATGTGTTGGAGCGGGGTATTACAGAAGGAAGAGAAGAGAAAAGGGAAGAAGAAGAGAGAGAGAGAGAACTGTGAGAATGGATAACTCTATCTCAGCCACATGTTTTAAATGGTATCTAGGCACGCAAAAGACCAAAACTCCCTCGGGCCACTTAACGTACTTCTTGAACTTCGTTTTCAAAAACTCCTACAACCTCGAAATCACATCCTCTACTCTCTAAAAATTTCATCTAACCCATTATGAGGAATAAAAAATTTTCAGAATTTTTTGGATTCCCGAGCCCACTTTAGACAGCATCCCGGGCCCCTGTTTGACCAAAACGGCGAACTTCTCCGAATGTTCCGAAAACATACCAAAACCCTTATAGCACTTCCCAAACACGTTTCCCGCACTCAAAACAGGTTAAACGCCACTCAAAATGTACTTATGGCAATTATGATGCAAAAAATGTAAAATCGGCCAAAACTGGTCACGGTCTCTATACTACATGCATTAAGGAATTTCATCGTAAATATAATTGTGATTCATTTGGTGATGAACATACAATTAAGAATCATGCATAATCTATCTTCGGTAGGTACGAATCATCTGCCTAACTACATTACCTTAGCGTGTAGTACGAGTCGTCTTCCCCAAGTATGGCTTATCACTCCCCTTTTTTCATACATGCATGCTCATAATACATCATCAAGAACATATATACAACCATATACTAAGCTATAGCCCATCTTCAGTATTATGAATTGTATACCTAATTACATTAAAGTAGAGTGTATCACAATTCAAACTCCTTAAGTGTGGCTTAAGCAAAATGATCATATATGCATATAAACACCATTGTATAACTTTTATTCCAAATTCATAAACAAATATGAATGATTTGATTTCAACCAAGATAACATGCTATCTAAGACAAGGTAAGAATTTTATTAAAAATGAATATAACATTAAGCTTAATCACAAATGTATAGCCATGCAATTGTCACCATTACATAATTACACAAAATGAATCTCAAAGTTATACAACTATTACATGAACTAGAAATATCCCCAAAGTATAATATAAACAAACCATGATGCTTGGGTAGGACTACATCAAGCCCCTGGCAAGGAATTTAGCTCCTCATGGTGGTGGTGGAAACCTCAAATGATGAAGAATACTCCATCTCCAAGCTCTCCAACATGTAACTTCAAAGCTCCAACAATGGCTCCAAGATGAGAGTTTCTCTAAATCCTTCTCTCTCCAAAAATTCTTAACCTATATCTATCCCTAAGTAATTTGAGCTATATATCTATTTAGATGTTGAGAGGCTCCAAAATGGTAGAAAAATGTGCAAAAAGGTCTAGTATTGCTCACCAAATCATCCCTAAAAAGTGAAAAAATATAGTCTTTTTAGGGGAGTGGTTGAAAAGCAGCAGGTAACAAATGTGAACATTCACATTTTTATATGCGAAGCTTCACATGACATTATGCGATGATTCACATGAAATGGTGCGAAGGTTCACAAGAGATCTATTAAGGTTCGTAGGAAATCTATGAACATGGATTACAAAGTTCACAAACTACTAGATTTGAGAGAAAAATGCTAAAATCTGAAGTCTCCCTGCGAAGGTTCGCATATAAATAAATGCAAACATAAACTTTTTAAAAACTACAAAGATTCGCAATGGGCAATACGATGGTTCGCATTACTCCTGATCTTGAATGATTAATTGGTTTAGCATTTGGGAGGCTTGCTTCCAATGGATGGGCTACTTGGATCCTCTTGCCCAATTGGCCTTCAAACTATGATATTGGTTGGCCCAAAAGAGTTGGCAATGTGCACCTTAAATAGGAATGAATTTGAATGCTTAGAATTATCGAAAATGACAGCATTCTCAAAAAATTTCTGAAAATAACAAAAACACAAAAAATAACATAAAAACTAAAATGTAAACACAACTAAGGAATTAACATACACAACTTAAGAGAATTGAATGTGCAACATTGAGCTCTTTTCTGGCATAGAATGCAAAATGTTGTAAAGCATTTAAGCTGTGTATTTAGGGATTCAACTGGGATTAAATGTATGTTACATTCATAGACTACTATGAGGAAGCAAATGAGTTTATGGACACTTGGGAGGATATGATATTGGACTACAAAGTTTAGGGGGATACTTGATTGCATAGCTTGTTTGAATTAAGAGAACAATGGGTAAAGACATGTAAAATGTGTATGGTCAGCAGGCATGAGGAACACACAAGTTAATAAAAGTCTAAATGCTTATTTGAAAGATTACCTAAAATTTGACCATGACCTGCCATAATTTTTCAAGCATTTTGAGAGAATGCTTCATGACAAGAGATATAAGAAATCAGAGTCAGGGTATGCATCATTTTTGAGCATGTAGCACTTTGAAGTAGGAAAAATGGCATTTTAATTAGGTCATTTTTGAGCGGGCAATGCTTTGAAATGAAAAAAATGGCACTTTAGTTCATTTTTCATAGTGCAATACTTTGAAATCAGAAAAATATTATTTTTGTTCATTTTTTAGATAATTGCTCCTTCAGTCACTACAACTTACACTTGGATCTATGAAGGGCCCTTACATTGGTTTGGGTACTTGGAATTTGATTTTTTGCCTAACTTTGAGCCTAAGTTAAGGTTTTTAGGTGTTTTGAGGGTAATGGTAGAGTTAGATCTTCAATTCGATGGTCAATTTTTTAGTGTAAAATTATAATTTTACCCTTTTGATGATCAAAAGGTTCAGAGCCACACTACAATATGGCTCCTCTATGTAGCCTAGGATTTTGGGGTGTGTTAAACACAACGGTGAAGCCATACTTTCGATTCGACAGTCGGATATGTTTGAGTGCAAAATTTTTACCCATTGGATGATAAAATTTTTAGGCTCACATTACGATGTAATCTTTGGTGTTCCAGAGGTTTGAGATATTCTAAAGATGATGGCAAAATCGGATCATTGATTGGACATTCGGATTTGTCCCAGTGCAAATCAAAATTTTGCCCTTATGATGATCGAGTGCTCGGGATCACTTTACAAAGTGATTGCATGTTTTTCCAAGGCTTTGGAATATTTCAAACACAATAGCGATGTCAAATTTTTGATCCAACAGATGGATTTGTTTTGGTGCAAAATTATGATTTTGCCTCTCTGATGATCAAATGTTTGGGTTCACTTTACAAAGTGATTCCTGGTCTTTCCAAGGTTTTGGAATATTCTAGATAGGATGGCAAAGGCAGATCCCACAGTTGAATTTATCTAGGTATAAAATTCCAATTTTTTCCCTAGGGTGATCAAATGTTTGGACTCACTTTATGAAGTGATTCTATTATTTCCAATATTTTGGGATGCTCTGACGTGATGGAAAAGTTGGATCATCAATCTAATGGTCAAATTTTTCTGGGTTTAAAATTATGATTTTGCCCTTGAGATTGAATGTCCGAAGTCACTTTTTGGAGTGACTCTAGGCACTCCCAAGGTTTTGGGATGTTTTGAATGCAATGGCAAAGTTTGTTTACGGATTTGATGGTTGGATCTCCGTGAATGTTTGTTTTTGAGAATCAAAGATTCCAATCCCTAGTTGGATGGCCTTGAAAATTTGGCTAAAGTAGAGGAGATGTAAAATGGGGAATCTACAAGTATTTTGGGTAATTTGTGATTATGGGCTTTAGAACATGCTTTTCAAAATTAGAATCCGTGTGATGTAAATATTTTGGCCAATTATATTTAATTTAGCAAAAATATACTTTAATTAATTTAATGGATTGATGATTTTTACATACCCAATCAATTAAGTAATTAACATGGAGGGCTCAATTTGCAATATTTAGTAACTTTGATTTTTTATTTATATCTTGGAGTGCAATTATTTTTATTTTGTGGAATTAAAAGTATTAGGTCTAAGAATCAGGTCCTCTTGGGTGTAAACAAGTCTTGGGGGTGGGTGTGTGCACCAATTAGGAAAAACAAAGAATAATTAATGAATTTTTTAACTAGGCCAAGAGTTGGCAAGTCAATTAAATAGGCCCATTAGATCGAAGTCATAAATAAGCCTATCTAGATCCCACTCCTAGCCTAACTTGAAAAGAAAATATTAGTGAAAGGTAGAATTAGAGTTGGATAAGGAGATATGGCAGCCCACTCCCTTCTAAAAATAGAAGGGTGAGCCACCATAGTGACACACACAAAACATACAACTTGTCTTCTAATTCTCTCTCTCTCCTTAACTCTAATTTAAAGATGACTTGAAGCCCACTATTATCTTCATTGTGGACACCATGCAAGGATATAGGAGTCAAGATTTGGGGTGATTTCAAGCCATAGAAAATCAAATTCAAGATGTTCAAATTAAGTTTGGAAAGTTTGAAAATTTCAATCTCGTCTTTTCTGACCAACTCTACTGTTTTGATCATAAGTTTTTTGTTACTTATCGAAATTATCTGAAACAAACACTAAAATTTAGAAAATTCTAAGCTCTTCAATTTAATATATTATTATGCCGTAATGCAAGTAGCAAAACCTAGTCAACTGTAATACTCCGTAATTTTAATTTGGTATTTTTATAATTGTTTAAATTGTTGATTGAGTGATATGTAATTTTAATTTGGTGTTGTTCTAATTGTTTAAATTGTGGATTGAGTGTTTTAAATGTTAAATTTTTTACTTGTTTAAATTGTTATTGGGTGTCCTAATGGTAAATGTTTTAGGTTGTTTAGTTTTTTTTTTTTTTTTTTTATAGATTGGGTCATACTTTTGTGCTTTTTGTTATTTTATTGTTATTAATTTTTTTTCGGATTGGGCTAGGGAGAGTTTGGGTTTCAATATTGAATTTGGGCTGGAATATAATTGTTTAGGTGTTGGGTTAAGTGTATTTTAATATGGGCAAAGTATTATTTATTTATTTTTTATTGTTTCCTCTTGGATTTATTGAGGATTTGATTAGAATCTATAAAAAAAAAAGGAGAGAGAGAAAACCCTAGAGAGAGAGGGAAAGAGAAAGAGGAGCCATTAGTGGGAGAAAGTGAGAGGGAGAACCTCACTAGTTCTAGAGAGAGAAACTAAGAGGGAAGAGAGAGGAAGGAGGTCTTAGCCATGGTGGCGCCGGCGTGGTTCACGGTGGTGGGCCTTGGATGGCTGGGAAGTGGGTTGTTGGCAATAATTCTTAGAGAAGAAAGCTGCTGGAAGTGGGGTTGCTTTAATTTGGGCTTTGCTGACCATGCTTTCAGTTTTGAGTCCTTGTGGTGGCTGGAGCTTAAGGCATGAGGTGGCTGGTCATGGTAGGAAGAGGTAGCTTTAGTCCCTGGGTGCCTGTAGCAAGGTGGCAGTGATGGCTTACAGGTGCTAGCGGCTGTGTGTCACGGCCTGGCTGGGTCTTCTTGCATAGTCAAATTTGTGTCTAGAAAGGTTCAGCTTTGGGTAGCTAATGGGTCTGCTGCCATAGTTGTGTAGTTACTTTGTAATATATATATATATACAGTCCCACAGTTCATTCTAGTATTAATATTTTTATTATTATTTAAGAATGGACGAAGGAGTAAGAGTGATCAATAAGAATGATCTTGGCCTTGATTTCTGAACCATCAAATGGTACAGCAATGGAGTTGAGCCAGTTGGTGGGTTCTTGGTGAGGGATATTTTGGGCTGCCAAGTACATGGGCTAAAGTTGGTTTCATGGCAGCTTGGTCTTGAATTCGATGCATCAATAATATGGGATGACTTTGACGTTTAGTTTGGGCCTCATGAAATTGTACATAATGGATGGGCTTCTGAATTTAGGCTGCTACAGGATGGTCCGAACAACAACGGATTCACAGGCTTCTGGATATAAAACTCAAGGCAAGTTGATACTTGCTCTTCTCTCCTATTCGCCTATATTTAATTTACGTATGTTTTATATATATGTGCATACGTGATGTAATGTGTATAGAATTTATATATATAAAATATATATATAAATTCGATGTGTTAGTATTTTTAAATACTTACTTGTATTATATGTGTATATATATAATAATATATATATATTGAAAATTATTATGTGTACGAATATATATATATATATATATATATATAAATAAATAAATAAATAAATATATATATATATATATTGATGACTATAGACATGGTGATTTAAATTGCTTTATTTGAAATTATGTTTTGCAATTTAAATCGTGGTTGATAAAGCTGAATGTGTTATAATTTATTTACGTGATGACTATGGATGTGATGATTTAAATTGATTTATTTGAAATTATGTTTTGCAATTTAAATCGTGGTTGATAAAGGTGTTTGTGTTATAATTTATTTACGTGATGACTATGGACATGGGAATTTAAATTGCTTTATTTGAAATTATGTTTTGCAATTTAAATCGTTGTTGATAAAGGTGTTTGTGTTAGAATTTATTTCCGTGATGACTATGGACATGGGAATTTAAATTGCTTTATCTGAAATTATGTTTTTGCAATTTAAATCGTGGTTGATAAAGGTGATTGTGTTGTAATTTATTCACGTGTTTTGATATATCAGTGCAATTGGTGTATTATTTTATGTGCATTATTTGTTAATGTGCATGTGTGTGCTAATTAACTTTTCTGTACAATTAAATGTGCTCGTTGACTAAATTGTGCATTTAAATTAAGTCATTTTATGTATACAATGGTAATTGTTATTTGTACTTGTGGATGTATAATTGGTGCATTTATATTATGTCAGGTTATATGCACAAATTGTATACGGTTGCTTGTACTTGCCGATATGTTTTTGTCCATTTAAATTCATTGAATGTTAAATATTTTATGATTAAATTGTAATATTAGATGGTATTACTTATTTATATATAAATTAAATTATTTTGAGATTATGACGCAAAAGTCAACTTGCTGCGGCAATGAAAGATTGTTCAGCATATCCTTATTGAGCTTTGAGCTCACCCCCTCCCAGACTTTGCAGGTTAGGTTGCTGACACGGGAATAATTTACTGGACTTGGTAGTACCGGTTGAAGAGGTTGTAGTGTGGGATCATTAGAATTCATTCCTGTCTAGTTTTTGAGATATTGTATATTTTTTTTAAGATTTGTATGGAAGAAATATATTTAATATTATCTTCCAATGTAATAGCATTTGTCGAGGATTTTATGTATAAAGGGACTATTTGGAGACTTTAGATTTCCCTTTCTTCCTTTATTTTATTTTAATTTTGTTTTTATTTATTTTTCACATCCCGAATTTCTCTTCGAAAATCTGGGGTGTGACATCAACCATTCATTTGAAGTTATTATTCCTATTCACAGTTTTATCGGAACAATAGTTACTAAAATGTGCATACCTTCTTCGATACAAGATGGCTTCAACTAAAATAAGTAAGATTCGAAAGATAACCTCTAGGGCTATACTGTTACCGAAAATCATAAATTTAGGAGGTCCTAAGTGGTGCCATGTAAATACTGTGACCATTTTTGGCCGACTTCTTTTTTATTTAACATTTATTGTTTTAAATGATTTAAAATGATGATCTGCGTGTTATAAATGTGAAATACATGTTTGGGTACTTTTTTAGAGGTCCGGAAAAGTTTTGGAGTCATTTGACTCAATATGAGATTTTCGGATCAACGAGGCCCATGACATGGGTCGGGTGGACCTGGGAAACTGGATATTTTTTAAAAAAATTTTATTTTTGGTTTTAGACCATTATAAATATTAGAAGATGTAAGGAATTGATTTTGGGACCGTAGGAGTTTTTGAAATAAAAAACGGAGGTCGGGAAGGTACATTAAGTGATGAGGGGCATTTTGGTCATTTTACAAGGGTGGGGCTACAAATATCATTGTAAAGATATTTTTGCCAATTGTTTCTCCCTCTAACATCCATCCATTATTGCTCCTCCTTCTCTCTACACTTCTTTTTTTTTCTCTAAGATTTTAGGGATTTAGGGTGTGATTTAGAAGACACCAAAGAAGGAAAGGTTGATTTATGCAAGGAGAGCTTGCATTTGATCAGTTCAAAGTTAGATTTGAGTGATTGGCTTGAGGAGATTTGGGGGTTTTGTTTAGAAACTCTTCTAAACCGAGGTAGGGATGTCTACCCCATAATTTTTGGAGTTTTTGTGAGTAGGTTGGATGTCTATGGCAACCAATTAGGGCTTAACCCATATAAATGTCATATTTTTTAATTTAAGCATATATATTTGAGAATTTCATGAAGTACTATGATGTAATATGTGATTATGTGGTTATGAGGGTTATATATGACATATATGGCATGGTATGTGAAAATGTAGAAGTTTAAGTATATGTGGTGCATATATATGGAGATGATGCTCAGTATTTGTTAAAATATCTCAATGAGCATGATTATTGTTGAAGCATGTTTTATATTGATAAATGTATGCTTGGTATGATATTATGTGAAAATGAGCATGATTTATGAAATGTTCATGCATTGCATATACTTGGCTTGAGGGTGTATATGAGAGAGATTAGGAATACCGGATGGACCGATAATGGAATTTGAATGAAAAATTGAATGGACTGACAATGGAGTTCGGGTGTTTAATGAAAGTGAAATGAGATCGGATGGACCTTTATTAGAGTCCAAGTCTTTGGTTGTGTGTGTGTGACATAAGGGAGAGGCATGTCATGATGCATATATTGTATATGATGCAAGGCATGAGTGTTAGCATGGAAAATAGGGGTGATTAAGTTAAACATCAACACCTTTCACCAACAATTACGGTGTAATACCAAGTTGTTATGCTCCGATTTCTAACACTCGGTAGGGCATGGGAAATGGGGGTGATTAAGAAGTAAGACAAACAATCCATACTCATTGGTCCCACAACCTCAACCATACAACCCTTCAAATGATTTTATCGCACAAGTGTGGATACATAAATCTTTGTACATTTATGATCAGAAGCTAAAAATGAATCCATTGGAAAGTAGGTTTAAAAATACTCAATTTTAAAAAAAAAATCACTTGACTTGGGTTTGAAATGAATAAGTTATGACCTCTCGAAGTTGAGAGGAAAACATACTGAAAGTGGGACAGGTCCCCATAAAGTAAGACTGGTGGGACTTTCTGTAAGTCCAAAATACCGAGAAGAGTCGGGCCAGTGCCGAAAAAGTACGACCGGTGAGACTTTCCTGATACTTGGTTTTTTTTAAAAAAAACTTTACAACCTAAAATTTCACCTCTCCAAGCCTCAATCAAAACACATCCGTGAACATTAAGGCATGAAAATTCATGCCAAATCCAATATTAAACCAAGCTTTCCAAAAACTTAACTAAGATGATCCATATCATAAGCAATTTATAACAACGCTATAATATATTGAGCATATATCAATTCATATCCAAAATACATTCATCTCAATTAATTTCACTTGTCCAAAAATTATACAATTTTGAGGAAAGAGAAAAAAATTCAAAAGGAGAACAATATACATATAGAACACATTTGTCCATGATCCAATTACACTTGTTCCACATAAATTTTTAACTTGCCCCAAAAAATAACCCAACATGGTATACATAGTCCAAAATGTGCTAAAACTCAAAAGAAGTTCGAGCACTTCCAACCGTAGCATTTTTAAGCATCCATGACTGGTGCCTTATCTGAAATGTTTGGGGGAAAAGGGGTCACGTGCTCACTAGAAATGTCCAAACCAACCTAAGTTCTAACTCAATGCCGACCTATATGAAATGCTAATCATGGCATTCCTATTGACTGCATGGCATAAACACAATGCTCATCATTCTAATTTCAAGTTATATAGCAAATGCTTTCAAAATTGAATAAACTATAACTTATTCAACAAATATAAGCAACATAACATCATATCAATGATTCCAAAGTAATTTGTACTTAATCCCATAAACCTTTAATTATACACCAAAAACAAAACATGATTGGATAACTCCGACGATCATGAAATTTTGGTCAAGCTCCAATCATTCATGTATAATGGTCAACATTGAAAGTCGTACTAGTATATAAAAACCTTGATAATTTCATGTATGATGAGTCAAACTCTGAGGATCATACGGATATTGGCCAAACTTCGATAATGTGGCATGATTGGACATCCTCTGAATTTCATGCCATATTTTCAAAGAAAATTCTCTTTGGTACATTTTATCAAACACCTTGCCTTCAACATACTTGTAAACAATGTCAATATTTCATAAATGACCACAACTAGCCATATGCGTTCCCAAATCAATAAATATACTTACATTTCCAAGGCAATACATATGTGCATCAATACATAGCTCAAATGCACACAAAACTCATGCTCTCATGCACATAGAAAAATATCACAAGAAAACCATAGATGTCTATATACACCAATTCTATCATATATAACCCTTGGAAACCACATTTAACATGTAATTGCATAAGAAGAACAACAAGAAATTGAAGACTCAACTTCTTAATTCTTTTAAACATGTCAAATAATAAACAAACTCACAAAAATTCATATAGAATTGACGTTAGGGAGGAGAAGACACCCCTACCTCAAAATCCAAGCTTGGTACCAAAACTCCTAATTCCACCAAGCATCAAACTCCACCAAACTTGACTTTGGAATGATCAAATTTGAGAGAAAGGAGAGTAGAGCAACTTTCCCTCTTGGATCAACTTTCAAATCTCACTTCTTGGCACTCAAAGAGAGAAGGAAGAAAAGTGAAATGGAGAGAAAGAGAGAGAGAGTTGGTCATCCTAGAGGAGAAGAGAGGGAGTGGTTGTGTGTTTTATGGTCCAAGGGAGCCTATACACATATGTATATACAAGTCTTGCAAGACTTGTTAAGTTGGTCCCATCAACTCTCCTTAATTGCTCCTTGTTATGGTTAAGTTGCACTTATTTGGAAACTAACATTTTATCTTTTTTCAAAACTTCACTTATAATCTCAAACTTACATTTATATCCCTATGCCACTCCTTAGAGCCCGTAGTTACTTCCCAAGTTATTTGGATCTGTCCCAGTCCCACACACGTACCCAAAAACACCAAAGAACCATTTAAATCACTAAGCATGTAATTAAAAAATTAATCATGATTAAAATTAATTAACACGTAATTGAAATGAAGAAAAATCTAAGGCTTTACAGAACTTCTCCATTTGAGGCATATATGAGAAATCACTACAAGAAAAGTGGCCTTTTACGACAAAGTATTCACGAGATCAGTGCATTTAGGGTCGTAAAAATTACTTTTTACGAGGATCAAAAGACGGGCCTCGTCATTCTTCATAAAAGGTCAATCTTTCATGGCTTTTTATCAAAATCATCGTAAAAGAAACATTTTCACGACCCTTGGAAGCTCTCGTTAATGTTTGCATATATTAACGAGATATTTGTCAAACTTTCATGGGCTAAAAAAAAATCCGGTGTTTAAGTACTAAAAACTATCATTCTACAAGGTTTCTGGTTCAACGTTAATAACTTATAAAAAATTTGGCTCCTAAATTCATCCCTCCCGCCAAACCCATTTACTAATTTTTTCATAGTCCGCCAAACAAATTCCCTCTCATTTCCCAAACACTACCCAAACACCTCTCATACCTTAACCCTCTATGTCCCTTTTTTGACCATTGCTTCCCACCATAGTCACCAAGAGCCATCCTTCGGCTGCCATTAGCTGCCTGGTTTTCGGCATCGACGGTGACGGCGACGGAGTCTCGGATGACTTTGTCTCCACCACATCTAGATTCGATCGAGAATTCTCTCTAATCGCCGATATGCTTAAAAAAATCAAACCTTTAGACACTTTTGTTATCTCCAAGGGGGTTTCTGATTCAGCCAAGGACTCTATGAAGCAGACCATCTCAAGAATTCTAGGATTGCTCCCATTGGATCAATTTTCCATCACGGTTAGGGTTTCAAAGTGTCCTCTGGATCCCTCCTCGTCTCTTCTATAATTACCGGGTAAAGACTTCTTCTCTACTTCATTTCACTCATATATGTGTGTATATGTTGTTCTTATTTGTGCTTGAAATTAAATTGTTATAGAAAATGATTTGATTATTGAATTATTAGCTACACATTGTGGAATACGGAATATTGGATTTCATGGATGAGAAAATTTCATATATCATTGGAGAGTTTAGAAAGGTTGAGTTTTTCGCAGGAGAATGATTTTTGGGAAGTAAAGCATGAGAAGAGTGAGGTTGTTGGTGTTGATGTTAAAGATGAGGAGAGAGTGAACTTTCAGAGTATTGGTGGTTTGTCGTCTGAGGTTGTCAACTACATTCAGTAGCTGGAATTAGAGCTATCCACGTCTAAGAAGGTGAAGACTTTACTCTCTCTCTCTCTACGAAGACACACTCACATCTTCCACATTTAGATTGCAAGGAAAGGCCTAGGCTTTGCATGAGATTAAGAAGTTATTGCTTCTATGATTTGGTTTAAAAGGTAAAACCTTGAGCATTTGGAAAAATAGATAATTGGGTTCAATAAATGTACTTCAGCGCAAGTAGAAGGCTGATCAAAACCAAATCAAGTCACATAATAAATAGCACGTTAATCTGTTTATTTTCTCCAGAATGAAAGTTTTTTTAATATAATTTTTTCAGGGGTAAGTTTTTATTTTTTTATTTTCTAATAGACTAAACTTTTATCTCTGATGATTGCGTGTACTTGTGTACTCATATAATGCATATGTTCCTCTAATGCACTTGATTCTTAGTTTTACTAATAGGTTCATTGACTTGTTGCTGGTGAGATTAATACATCTCTTTCAGGAGTTGTGAAATTTGCACAAAAAGTTCCAAAACTTAAAATGAGATAGTAGTGTGGCTCATGGATTCATTTTTTAACCCTGTCTTGTTACAAGAGTCAAAGCTAAAAGTAGAGATTGGTTCGATTAACATATCTGGTTTCTCAATTTGGATGTTTGTTTGGTGGACAAAAAACTATTGGGACGAAAAGAAAAAGAAACAAAAAGGAAACTTGAATTCTCTCCATTTCGATTCTTAAGAAATAAGGGACTCATTTTCATAATTCTGTTGTATTAGTACACAATAAGTCCTTTCTTTCATGTAGTTGGATTCCCTTTCTTTTGTATGTGTTTTTTAACTTTCTAATTTAGGATTATGCAAAAAAAAATTAAAAAAATTATCGGGGAAAAAATATGTTTGATATTCTCAAATAAGGCTCCATTTGGGTTACACAAATTTGGATTTGGCATGAAACCCCCATTCACGTGGAATCCAAAGTTTCGTTTTAAATTGCATTTTTTTTTTATCAGTGAAATTTGGATTCTATGAATTTGTTTTTGTTTCTCTAGAATTGTTGTTTCAGAAAGCAGCCAAACAATAGAGCTCGAATTGGAGTATCGAGTCCCAATTTTTATGACACTTTTGAAGTCTAACTCTGTTTAACTGGTTACATTTCTAGTTTAGCAAGGAATGTCAGTAGTTATATTGGTCATCATAGGTTTCTAAAGCTACTAAAAGGAAGAATCTTTTAGAAGCATATACACATTTTACTAAAGTAAAATATTGCCTCATGTGGAATAAATGTTTATAATATTGTATGATGCCATCGGCTATTGGCTGCCCACCACCACCATCAATCATCGTTGTAGTCGTCATCCTTGTCATCATCCTTACCTTTTATACCATAAGGAGTTGGCCACATGAATTCTCTATTTTCATTCTTTTCTATTATAAACCACGTCTCCTCTAATATTTAAAATTTTAAATTATTTTTATTTACTTCATCTCATGTAAGTTTTGGTCGGCCTCTTTGTTGCTTACCTTCTAGGCAAATAATTCTTCCTCTTCTAATCGATGCATCTTTGAATCTACGTTGTATATCACCTAACCTTTAACTCTACTTTCTCTAATTTTTTTCATTAATAGGATCTACGTTGGGTATTGGCAGCCCAAAAGAAGAAAATTATTTGTAAGGTTATTATCATGTTCTACAAATGCAACCAAAATACCAAATATGAATAAATGCTGATTATATTTTGGTTTGACACTTATTTTAGTCCGCTGTTAATTAGCTTAGATCTTGCCCCCACATGGCTTGACACTTATTTTAGTCCGCTGTTAATTAGCTTAGATCTTGCCCCCACACTAACATGTGGTGACTGCAGTGTTGTTCTCATCATAGTCTGAACTATAACTGGATACTGGGTGGGGCAAAAGATACACAAAGTGCAATGGATGGGAAAAAATACATTCCCCCATGGAGACGAAGACAAGTTTGTGCTCAATCTAGTTCTAATGAGGGTGAGGTTTCATAGTATAGCAATTTCTTACCTTATTCTTTATTTTACTACATGCCACTCGTATGTGATCTGTTTGGTTCCATGATTTCTTTCGCTGTTCTACGAAAAGGAATAAACATATTTGTGATATAACAGTTCCAACAGCGTATAAGCTTTCAACTCTGGTGATAGAAGCTGTCAGGTTGTGTGGTTCTCTCCATCGCTTTTCCATTGTTATCTACTCTAGTCTTTGGTATTATTTTCCATGCGATTAAGCCTTGAGAACCAATAAACATTCTTCTAGGAAGTATGTCAAAACCATTAGATATTGTGCTGGTCTTAATGTCCTACCTTGGAGTAACTCCCGAATGTTTGCTGCAGTAATTGAAGGCATTTCTACTGAAGATGTAACTAGAGCTTCGGCAAAAGTACAAGTCATAGTTGATGAGGTCAGTTACCCATTAATGTATTTTAATTTTTTGCCTATATTTTGTCTAGGTAATTGAATCATCCAAAAAAAAAATTGAGTTTAAAACGTAATTTTATTTTTTGCCTCTAAATTTCCATTTTTTTTACACAATTCATCGTTGAACTATGTCATGCTTAATATGTGAACTAGTGAAGCAATATAAAAGTGGGATTAAGCAGCAGCTATGTAATGCCTTAGCTATTGCTTACAAGAGTAAATGTCTTATTCATTGTTGGGCACAAAGGGTAATTTTGTTATTATATAGTAGAGATGTTGCTTAAAGTATGTTCATTTTATTTCTTCCACCCTTCAGAATTTTTTTCTTTTTAATTTTATTTCAACTGCTGCATTTCTTTTTTTCCTTGAATATTCATATCAACCACTTAAGCTGTATGAGTTTAGTATTTACCATTTTGTATATATTATAATTTGTCTTTAATTAGTTTTGAATAAGCACTTCCTTTGCATCTATAGCATGCCCACAGGCAACATATGATTTATACAGATAGTTTTTACAGGCAGTAAAAAGCCCGTGTCTTGACTACTCTCACTTCGTGTCGCTTCCCTTGGCTATACATGCTGAACTGGTTGATAAGCTTTTCAATTTTCAGAACTGCATACTGAGAGTTAGTGATCCTAACCAAGATGAGAATCTGGATAGTGATTCAAAGGAATGTATTGAACTATTAGATAGAGCAAGTGATGTTTCAGGTAAACTTACTGTCGACGATGATAGTGAACATGTTAATTTAGATTTAAGCAGCATGCATCATGTAAGTTACCCACCTAAAGAATCGAAGTCTTCTACCTCATCTGCTGATCACAAAATACAGTCTTCTACCTTATCAGGTATGAAAGCAATTGTATTACATGACTGCGGGGAAGTTTTATGCATTTAGTTAATCACCGCTAGCAGTCTATCTATCTATCTATCTATATATATATACACACACACACACTCTTAAATATGTTATGCAATTGTTAGTCTATGGATTACAAAGGCTTGAAGCCTTGTGTCCTTTTTATTTTTTGTGTTACCTAGTACCTACTTATGCTTGTGTAAATTATGAGAATTTATTGTCTAAACTTTTTCTAAGTACATTGAAGATCATTTGCTTGTATATGAGCTGATCTTTTGTTTTTTTTTCTCGCATCATTATCTTATTTTTATTTCTTCAACAAAATTTAATTGATATACCTTTCACATGATAGATCTGGGTATTGAGAAATCTATATTTATTAAACGAAAAATATTTCACTTAACCATACTCATGCTGAAGTTGTGGAACAAGGATCGAGTTAATGCTACTGCTGAGATTTTGCAGGTAAGCTTCTACAATCAAATGAATATTGGCTCATGGCAATATCTGGCTGATGAGTTGAAAACAAGGATGGGTTATATTCTGGCTTTTATCTGGCAAAGGATGTTGGCACTTATGAGCTATGTGCTTCATTTGCTGGCAAGCCATTCTTGCCCTGTGCCTTTGGGGTAAATATGTACAATAGTAAGTTCGAATGGCAATGAAATATATTATATATGCTTCTATTGTCATGTGCAATGAATCTATGTAACTTCTGGTATCTGTGGGATTTGTGATGTAGAAATCTGAATTTGATTTATGCTTCTTGTGCATGATATGAATATGTTTTGTGTATGTTCAATAATTTGTGTGCAGCTAAAGATCTTATGAATGCCTGATATAGAATGAATTATAAGGTCATTGTCAGTGTTGGTCCAGTCTATATCACAATGTGAGGTGATGGAAAGGGTCAAATAGGTACAGAATCAACCTCTGGAATTATTTGCACCCAGTTTCTGATACTTGGCAATCCAAGCTATTACCTTGCATCAAACAATAGCCCCAAAACTACAAATACATTACTTCATCTTTATCTCTTTTGAACCAACTTTTAATGCTTTTTGAATATTATTATTTTACCCTGAATTGATGTGATCTACTGGTCTTACAATTGTATATTGAAAATTGTAACATGATAACAAAGTTTATTGAACATAATTTCCAGTGTCTCAATTCTTCTGGAAAACTTGATGTTCTAATAACAAGTAAGAAAATGCATCCATGCTATCCTGCATTTATACTCCCTACTAATGTTCGTCTCTATCTGTCTTTATATCTTACATTTGTATCCTCAAAGAAAAAACTTAGTGCTGAGTCTGCTGACAGTCTATAGTTATGCCACCAGTCACTAGGCTGTAAAAGATGAGATTTGTTATGGGTAAGGAAATATGCTGAAATCAACAAAATTTGTTTGCACGAAGTCTGATCAATTGCTTGGATGATTGATGACCGTGAATGACAGAGTAGGATCCACTTTGTTGAAAGCCAATATTGGGATAAGGCAAAGTGGAGTGTTCTTTTAACTGGTTATAGGCTTCTAATAAAATTTTCCTACTTTTATTGAATCTTAAAGACCTTCCAGTATGGATATGTCTATATACTTTTAAAGAATGTTGTTGAGATGATAGCTTGCTCAAAGAGTTTCTTGTGTTGAGAAACAAGGTCTTTATGTGGGCCACTTATGGAAACTTGATATTTGAAAGTTGAAACACATCATGGCAATACAGTCTTGTTATATTTGGCATAGTGACATGCCAATGTTTTGATTGATTTTTAACAGTTATCCTTTTGACTGCATCTATAGTGCTTACAATTCCTGAAGCTCATGATTAATGTGGTAAAAAAATTATTCTATTCATCTGATTAAAATATTCAATAGCACTAATTATTTTATCAGTTTTATCTTTTTGCATTTTATGCCTCTTCAATTCTATTGTTAACATGATGAGTGCCCTGTTTTTTGAACTTCAGTTTTAGTTTCTGCTTTAAGTTCTATGTATTTGTATTTAATCATTGAGTTCTCAATGTCCTTCAGGTGAATATTTTCCTAAAGCCTACGATGATATAATATCTATTTGGGAGGATGAGTCAATTGCTTTTGATGCTCTAGAAAATGATTATTTTGCGAGTGGCAATACAAGCATTGTCAAATTTTTAAAAGTAAGTCTAGGTGCCTGGAATTAGTTCTTACATTCCCACAACCTGGACCAAAAATAGAATTTACATTAAGTCACGTTAATTTGGGATTGATTTCAATAGAGAAACAAAATGAGTTCCATCTAAACATCCCGAATTACAAATGTTCTTTATTAGATTGAAATAGAGCTATTATTTTTCATTCATGCATAGTGAATCAAGTTAATCTTTGGATCCAACATATGTTCTAACCTTTTTATTGATTGCATATATTTCTTATTTGTTATGATATTAGTTTCTTTCCTTTACAGTCAGGTATAACTCAAATATTAAATAGAGGATGATGGTTAGTAAACTTATTGTGATATATCCTGGTAGCCAGATCATGGTTCAATCCTACTGTACGACCAACTATTTAGATATACAACGTATAAAGGATTTATTAGGAATGATTATTTCACCTATACAATATCTGATGTAAATTCCAATCTTGCTTCTGGAGCTGTAAACATATTTGTCTTCAGCATTCTGCCCCAGTATGTTTCCTTTCTAAGTCAATTGCAAGCAACTGAAGATGTAATAAGTCTCAAATTTGGGTAAGGTACTATTTATTCTTGAACTTAATTCTAAAGCTAGGAAATCCAAGGTTTTTATTTTTGGGGGTAAATCAGGATATTAGTTTTTGGATCACAATAATTCTCTCTATTTTTGCAGTGGTTTCTAGGCTTTGAGATAATATATTCAGAATTGGTGGAGAACATTTCTGTTACTTTCAGTGCAAGGTCTGGCACTGTCTTTCTCTCTCCTATGATGATGCAGTTTTGGCAGCCAATGTGGAGTGAACTTTCCATGAACGACGAAGATGGAACAGCCAAAAAATTGATCTTAGAGGGCTGTTTGGAAGTAATTAATTTTGCCCTTAATTCAATTCAATACCTTGGTAAAACTCATTGAATGTTCTTCCTTTCTTTTCTTTTTGCTCCTTTTTGTTGGTCTTAAACAAAGTTATCTAAAATCTACACTCTAGGATGTTATTGGAATTCTTGATTCAGTTAACGTCCTTAAAATGCCCTTAGTAAAAGAACATTAACCATTTACAATCCTGTAAGTAAGAAGAAAGAAAGATTTTTTTTTTGTAAATCTATAAGTATATTTTTTCCTTAATGAATTGTAAGAAGAAAGCTTGGAAATAATTCAGTGACCATTTATAATCCTAGTTTGTTGAACGAACTTCAACTAAGAATTATTCTGGTATGAAATGCTCTATAAATAAACTGCATTGCTTAACAACTCCCGGTAAACTAATATATCTTTGAAAAAACATGTTTGAAGGTTATCCCATGAAGGCTTTGATGGATCAATTAGTTCTATCAATAAATTTTACATAAATACATCAATTATCCTTTCTTTTTGTACCATAATGTATTTGACACTTTTTGCGAATTTTAAAATTGTGCAGTGACCCCCCCCCCCCCTATTATCAAACACACACACAAATTGTTTATAAATATGTTTTAAGTATTTTACACCCATTTTTTTTCCTATAATCAGAATTGAGAACTTTTGTGGTGATGATACGATCCAAAGTCTCTACCATGAACAAGAATGGAATAAATGTTCTGAATGTTCCAATTTTTGTGGAACCAATAAATGATCCTCCATTTATTAACATCCCTGAATTTGTTATCTTGGAGAAGAAAAGCAATGAAGGACTGCTGATTTTTGATAGACAAAGAGACAAGTGTGATTTTTCCATTGGAGATCCAAATCTATTCAAATTTTCAAGTAATTTCAATATATATTAATTACAAAGAGACAAGCTTAATATATATTATTGTTTTGTCTGGAGTACTATGTGTGGCTAAGTTTGCAGTTTAGTTTCGGGAGCTTTTAATTTGATGGTGTTGCTGCATGCTCTTTTAGTTTCATGGAGTATATGAGTGATTCCGGTTGTGGTATCCCATTATCTTTACGTGAAATACAGAGTTCGGATCCTCTGCTGTTAGAGCACACGTGTTGTACTGCATAAGATCTGGACTCTGAAATGCAGTGGGTCAAGGGGACTTTCGAATGGGCTGTAAGGAACAGTCGTATTTTATTTTGAAATGTATGGAAAACTTGGCTTCCAATAACAGTCATAAGGAGTTGAAATAAGGAGTCACCTTGTGTAGCATCACTTGTTATTTTAATCAGAACAATATTTTATGCTATGAATTTAAAGAAGCATGTCATAATCACCCCCTTGCACTAAGTTATAGTACATTGATATCCTCTCATGATATCCATTTGGTGCATATTCTAACACAAATCTATTTGATTACCAGAGCCTTTCAGAGGAGAAACGCATAATCTTTCTTAGTGTTCCTTCGGTCAATGAGGCAAAAATTCGTGAAGTTTTCAGGTTCTTTCACATTGATTTGGAAATTATTTTTTTTTCTTTTTGGATGTCCGGGCACTCTCAGTTTAATTGGCACCTGTATCTTCTCTTCCTGAAATCAGTAATAAAATTGGAGACCTTGGTCGGACAAATGAATCCTGTCAAAAATATTCAGAAGCTTGTATAGAGCTATGCAGGGAGATGGATGTGAAGACCATTGATCTTTGGATTGCACTTCAGAAAAGGGATGATTGGTTGACTGCTTGCTTTATGTAAGTATGCTTTCAAATGTTGTTACTTCTTTCAACTCTATTCATGTCCTCTCATTGAGTAGCTTCTACACTATCCTATTTTGGAATAATTTTTACATATTTTGATTTTAGAAAAGATTATTTATCTAACTTATTCGATCATTTGGAAAAATATCTGGAGAATGGCTTCTATGCCTTTCTGTAAGATGCAGTAATTGCTTTTGCCTTTTACTGATTTAGTTAATACCTACAATAACATATAGACGGTGCATGCCTATCAAATCACCTCAAAAGTGGGAATTTGTGGAGATTTTAAAGTATGATATACTTGAGCATCAATCATGTTTGTTTATTGTATGTATTAAATCTGAGTCAAAGAAAGGTGAAAAAAAAAATTTGCTCAACTATTTCCACATTTTCAGATAAATAACACTAAATTGTTTACCAGAAAAATACAGAGAAAACTCATTTGCATTCAGTCATCATATATTTTGTGGTGAGTCTGGTGACAGCTTGTCAATGCTGAAATACAAATTACTTGAGCATCAATTCCCTTTTTGTTTGTTAAACATTCTAAATCTTACCCATTAAAAAGAAAAGGAAAAGAGAAAGGAATTACTTAAGCATCTTTACCTTTTAGTGATATAACACTGTGTTTGCCGGTAAAATAATAATAATAATAATAATAAAAGAGCGAATATAATCTATACTATATTTAGACATACTATGCTTTTGGTGCTGACAGCCGGTCAATTCTAATAATTGCATCTCTTTAATGTTTGTAGAGGAACCAATGCCATAGAAGCCACTCTGTGGTTTCAGCTCTTTGTAGTGTAGTTTCACTTTTATTTGACTTTTTAACATCTAGATAAAATGGATATTCTATTTCTACAACAATTAGTTCAACTTAATTTTGACATTTCCACTGTACATGGTATTGATCTCCTAACCTCAGCATGGGGGGCGATATCCCTATTTTATACCTGATACATTGTGCAATGTAGATGATCTTGTGTCCTAGCAGACTATGCTAGTTCACCAGCTACGTCGACACTGTTAGCTTCTTAATATTCTGGCACATCATTTTCACTTTTTCTTTCCTTTCGGTCAGCACAAGTGCATTTTACTTAAATGACCATAATTAACTCTAGAAATGTCCGAGCTCATCACCATTTGTTGCATTAGAAACTAGACTTCTAAAGTGTTCCAACCATATATATATAACATTCTATTTCTACTACAAATCAGCTTAGTATTGGTTCAAAGTTGAAGAAAAAAATGCTTTATGAACTTTCTTAAATTTGGAACCTTCATAGTGATTCTGTTTCTTTAGTTTGCATAAAATGGGATTAAGATAATGATCTTGTTGTAGTAAACTTATCTTTTTTGCATTATCATGTTATTGACATTGAGTGTATAGGTTTTTTATTTATTACCTGTATACAACTATTAGTTGAAGGCTGGTTTCTTTGTATTGGCGTTTTAGTGCTGCTAGGCATGCATTTGAATGTATTTATATTCTGAAATCTCTCTAAGCACTGATTAGATCAATCCATGAAGCATCTCTGCATATTCAGCTTAGTTATTGTTAAATCTGTCAAGTTATATGAATTTGAGTTTTGAGACTACTTCAAACTAATTTCTTTTTGATATATGGATCTCAAACTGATTTCTTTTTGATATATGGAGCTCTATTATGTTTGAGCAAATCAATTTAGATTAATTTAACTTAGATTTGTGCTCCTTCTGCTAATTCAAGCTCACTCCTAAAATCTAATATGTCAAATTGCTTATAAAATCAGCTCATTTCGCTAATTGAATGCCTAGGTTGCAAATATTTGAGCTTGAGGAATCTTTTGTTTGTGTTGTTGGGGTAACCACTTGAAAGTTGTTCCAAGGGATCATCCATTGTTTCCTAAATAATTGTTTATAGACTGCTTTAAAATTCACTGATTTGTAGCTTAGTTTAAAGACAAATGTTTTAAAAAAAGATTGTTCTCACTATCAACTTATGCTTTTGATTGATGCTTGAGGATGCACTATGAATGTGCATGTTTTAATTCATGCTTCAAGTCTGCTCAAGTACCTTCTTGCCCAGAATTTTGATTGAAAATATTTTAAACATACCTTACCTGGGTAGTGCACTATTCTGTTTGGATGATTTTGACCTTAATATGCATTTTAGTATGTCATAACTCATCCCTGTGGACTTTTTAACTAAGTTGCTGCTTAATGTTACTTTCATGACCAATGAGTGATTTATTAAAAACTTTAGTGTCATGAAAATATGTATTAGGAAAGTATATATGCCCAGATTTCTAAGATCCACAATATTTTTTTTTAGGCTCTACACTGATGCACACAAGAATTCTCTATTTTTGAACCTGTTAAATAGGTATTAGGGAAGTATATATGCCCAAATTTCTAAGATCCACAAATTTTTTTTTCTAAGACTCTACACTGATGCACACACAAGAATTCTTTGTTTTTGAACCTGTTAACATTGCTAATATGGTTTGTTAGTAACTGACTTTTAATTCTAATTAAGTCTGATTTTTTTTTAATTGAAATAAGCAAGTTTGTTGAACATTCTCATGTATGTATTTGCTCAAAATACACTGAAATAGAGGTTGAATCTTATTGTCATGCCCTGAACATTCATTAATTCTTTGCTGTTAAAAATGCATTTTAGGACCAGACTGACTTGAAGGATTTCTGTATTGCATATAAAAGTTGCTTCTGTCAAGCTATTGCTTAATTTGTGAAGAGCTTCCTAATGCTTAATTTGTCTTATGATTTTTTCCTGAGTTTGAGTTGTACTTTTTGGTACGAGTAAGAGTAATTTAGGTTAATTTTACCCTTCTTCTTTCTTTGATATGCATTAAGAATGTTCTTGTGGTTATTTTCCAAGTACACACAAAGTGATATTAGATGAGAAATCTGCGAGACCTTAACAAGTCTGTGTTAATCTAAATTTGAAAACTCAATTTCAATGGGACTCCATTTATAGTATTTATATTGTATGAGGTGTCTAATTATTGCATTTATATGAAGCCTACTGATCTAATTTGAAGTGTTTTGCTTTCTGCTTTGTTCTATCTATGACTTAGTTTCTATCTACAACTTCATTTCTATCTCCATTTGAGTTGGATCTATTTGGTCATTTGTTTAGTGTTGCTTTTTTTTTTCCTTCAAATTCTTAGCATTATTAGAATACTAAAATTTAGACTTGTGTGATGCAGGTACGTACTTGCTTGGATTTTGTGGGAAAGTGTCAAGAAAATTGAAAGTCAATTTTTGCTAGGAAATGAACATTGTAAAGATCATGTGTGGATCGATGTATAGTGCTAAGTTTTTGAATGGAAAGATAATTGAATATTGATAAATTATTCACTAATTTTGACATATAGATTGGTTGTGAAAATGTATGTCTTTAGTCTCTTGATATGTTAATGGTGTATTTAATGTATTGGTTTAGTTATTAGCATTAAGTGATAGTGTGCTTTCTTGGGATTGTTGGCTTTGTTATGTTTAGTTGTAATTGTTTGAAATACAGGTCATGTGTGGATGATTAGGTAGAATTTGAGGGTGCTTTTATTAAAAAAAATTATATTTTATTAACGGGGGACACAAAATTCCGTTAATAAAAGGACATTCGATGTATTAACGAGGGGCTGGTATGCCTTAAAAGAATTATTTACTAGAGATTATGCACCTCATTAATAAATTTATTAGGTAGAAAACCAACTTTTAGACGGGGTGTGTTTTACTTTTTTACGAGCGCCCATATATGACGTCAATTAAATATTAACGAGTGAATCTTCATCTCGTGCATAAATTTATTACGCAGACAAAACATATATTGACGGGAAAATCTTACTTTTCTACAAGGTTAATTTTTTCCCGTTAAAAATTTAGAGTATTCACGGGACCGTAATAGATGAGAGCCTTATGTGCGCCGTAAATAACTTTTCACGGCATTTTTGGCCTCTTGTAGAAGGCCTTCTTTCTTGTAGTGAATCCTTTACTTATGTAAATGTATGAGATGGTGGAATAATGATTCAGATCATTTATGATTGTTATGTCTTGGTGGTTGTGTGTAAATTGAAGTTTTTTTGGAGAGGCTTAGATGTATGCTAGGCTATGAAATAAACCTGACAAGCTTAGATTTAATGTTGGGGCAAAAAGGGATTCTCGGCCGCCTAGTAGAGGGCTATAAGCCGACCAGTTGATTTAGGAAAACCAAACTTGAGAGTTGTGAAAATTTAAAGTCCCAGGATCATGGTTTCGGCCGATCGAAAGGGGTCTTCAGTCGACTAAAACGAAGCTTTTAGCCGGCCGATGAATTGGGCAGCTGACTGAATCTAGTCCCAGTTTCAACCGACAGATGGGGTGTCGATCAGTCAACCGAAATAGGTAGATTACTGAAATTAGTGTTTTAGGTGCATGGTTGAGTTTATATTATGTAAGTGTAGACTAATGAGGGCCTCTAGAGTGTAGGTTGTGAGAACACGCTTCTATGGTGTGCATGTAAGTAAGTTTTCGCGCGAATATGATGATTAAAAGGTGAGGTTAGAGCCCAGGTGTTCCATGTAGGGACATAGGGTACACTGGTTAAGCTTCCGCAAGATTGATTTGGGTTGTCTAAATCGGAACCAAGGGTAATTGAATAGAGATTGTCACGGTTGTCCGGGGCACGAGATGATCGGGTAAGCGTGACGCCTCACGACCCAGAGTTCGAGCTCGGACTTGGGGGGGGTGGGGTGGGGTTGGGTTTGGTTCCAATGGCTTGGATTTTGGGGCATGACATACCAAGAAGGGGTTAAAGTTGTTGTACCTAAGTGCAGGATTTTGTGCAAGAATTCAAGTTTTTGGGCTTAGAAACTTAAAGAGATTGAAGATTAGCCTTCTCATAAATAGTTTATATGTTGTCCAAATGTAGTATTAATTCTTTTCTTTTTGGTAAAAATTTAATTGACCGATTAAAATACTTGAGAATGGATTCAAAAAAATTATTTTGCTTATGTTGCGTATACAAATCTATTTTTTCAACTATGTGGAATCATCAATCTACACCAAAATACCAATTCATCCTTTGGCTGGCTGCTATGAATAAGCTTCCAACTTTGGATAGGAAGTCCATGGCATTTCTTCAAATACCCAATTATTGTACCCTTGGCATCTCTGTCAACCCTATATGGAAATTCATTCAACCGCATTATGGGTTCCATATCTAACCTGCAAATTAGAACAACCTACTTGATTGGGTGTCGCACCACTGGAAAACAAAATTAATCTGTAATTCAATCAATAAAATAGCTCTCAATTCCTTAGTATACCACAGATCATCTGGTCCGAACGTAACTCTAAAATATTGATAGGAATCAGATCATCCTAGAATGTTGTACTCGATAACATATTGAAATCCATCAAAGGAAGGCTATTGTCCTCTTGAGTCTTGATGGAGAGCGCTTGGCATCAATGGAGCTTACCTCCTTTAGTAATCCACCCACCCCCGTACCTTTGGTGAACTTGTGGTTGTTGCAGAGTTCCGTTGCCTTAACGGTCTTTTGTATTCAAATATTGGGCTGGGCTTTGGCTATCTAAACCCTTTTCCAAAATTTTAGATTAGGCTTCTAATTTTTTTTGATAGGATTGGGCCTGTCCCATTCAATTACTTGTCTTTTTAAATACTTTACACATGTACACATTTGCTTGATCTTCTAGGAAAAAAAAAATTTAATAACTTTCCTTCCACCAATACGTAAGCATGTAATTAAAAAATTAATCATGATTAAAATTAATTAACACGTAATTAAAATGAAGAAAAATCTAAGGCTTTACAGAACTTCTCCATTTGAGGCATATATGAGAAATCCTTTACTTATGTAAATGTATGAGATGGTGGAATAATGATTTAGATCATTTATGATTGTTATGTCCTGGTGGTTGTGTGTAAATTGAAGTTTTTTGGAGAGGCTTAGATGTATGCTAGGCTATGGAATGAACCTGACAAGCTTAGATTTAATGTTGGGGCAAAAAGGGATTCTCGGCCGCCTGGTAGAGGGCTATAAGCCGACCGGTTGATTTAGGAAAACCAAACCTGAGAGTTGTGAAAATTTAAAGTCCCAGGATCATGGTTTCGGCTGACTGAAAGGGGTCTTCAGTCGACTGAAACGAAGCTTTTAGTCGGCCGATGAATTGGGCAGCTGACTGAATCTGGTCCCAGTTTTCAACCGAATGATGGGGTGTCGATCAGACAACCGAAACAGGTGGATTATTGAAATTAGTGTTTTAGGTGCATGGTTGAGTTTATATTATGTAAGTGTAGACTAATGAGGGCCCCTAGAGTGTAGGTTGTGAGAACACGCTTCTATGGTGTGCATGTAAGTAAGTTTCCGCACGAATATGATGATTAAAAGGTGAGGTTAGAGCCCAAGTGTTCCATGTAGGGACATAGGGTACACTGGTTAAGCTTCCGCAAGATTGATTTGGGTTGTCTGAATCGGAACCAAGGGTAATTGAATAGAGATTGTCACGGTTGTCCGGGGGCACGAGATGATCAGGTAAGCGTGACACCTCACGACCCAGAGTTCGAGCTCAGACTTGGGGGGGGGGGTGGGGGATTGGTTGGTTCCAATGGCTCGGATTTTAAGGCATGACATACCAAGAAGGGGTTAAAGTTGTTGTACCTAAGTGCAGGATTTTGCGCAAGAATTCAAGTTTCTGGGCTTAGAAACTTAAAGAGATTGAAGATTAGCCTTCTCATAAATAGTTTATATGTTGTCCAAATGTAGTATTAATTCTTTTCTTTTTGGTAAAAATTTAATTGACCAATTAAAATACTTGAGAATGGATTATGTTGCGTATACAAATCTATTTTTTCAACAATGTGGAATCATCAATCTACACCAAAATACCAATTCATCCTTTGGTTGGCTGCTACGAATAAGCTTCCAACTTTGGATAGGAAGTCCATGGCATATCTTCAAATACCCAATTATTGTACCCTTGGCATCTCTGTCAACCCTATATGGAAATTCATTCAACCGCATTGTGGGTTCCATATCTAACCTGCAAATTAGAACAACCTACTTGATTGGGTGTCGC